>CM023540.1:53187783-54547820 GCA_013350335.1 Chimonanthus salicifolius
TTCTTCCTAGGCATTCTCAATCGGCAAAACCGAAACAAATAATAGACCAAAGAGGGCAAAACTGGAGAAGAGATAGTACCTGGAACCGAAAAACAAACTGATCAAGAAACCGAGAGAGAAGGAGATGGCCAGAACCAAAAAACACAAAAATCCCCTTTCGTTCGCGTGGTGCCGATTGTGGGAGGCCTAACTGAGGTCTAACGGTTGCTCTGAAAATGACTTGGATCGATTTAAAAATGGGGGACCACACTTAACGCGATGGCGAGGACTCGAGTGAAAGCATCGAGGCCTCGTTGACAATGATTTGAAGGGAGATACCGAACCGAACACGAGGAACTTAACTCTACCGCAAGGGCTCGAGGGATGGCTCGAGGCCTTGAGACTATTTTTTTTTTATGTATCTTTATTGATTTTGAAATATGATCCCCATTGATTAAACATAGTATCATAAATATTTAGGATACACTACACACCCCAATTGATTTTCTTAGAGCAAGAAAACAGACTGAGTCAAGTGGTTTTGTATTAGCCAATTGATTGTCAATGGAAATATACTCAAACTCAATGGTTTTCTCTTCAACTAACTCTCGAATGAAGTGATGTCTAATGTCTATATGTTTGGTTCGAGAGTGCTGGACAGGGTTCTTGGAAATATTGATGGCACTTGTATTATCACAGTGGAGAGTCATCGTTCCTAATGTCATGCCATAATCGACGAGCATTTGTCTCATCCAGAGAAGTTGAGTGCAGCAACTTGTTGCGGCTACGTATTCAGCCTCTGCAGTCGAAATGGATACTGAGGATTGTTTTCGACTGTGCTAGGCAATCAGACAGTTTCCAATGTAAAAACAACCCCCACTTGTAGACTTTCTATCATCTAAATTTCCGGCCCAATCTGCATCGGTGTACCCCGCAATATGAAAGGATGTATCGAATGGGTACCAAATTCCATATAGACATGTTCTCGATACATATTTAATTATACGTTTTACAGCTTTTACGTGGGATTCTTTAGGATTAGCTTGGAATCGTGCACAAGCACCCATACTAAAAGAAATATCGGGTCTGCTAGCTATCAAATACAGAAGACTACCTATCATGCTCCTGTACATGATAGGATCAACATCTTTCCCATTTTCATCTTTTGATATTTCACAGTAGTACTCATGGGAATATTTGAGTGCTTACTACCTTCAAGGCTAAATCTTTTAACAAGATCTTTAGCATACTTGGATTGCGAAATAAAGAACCCATCATTAAGTTGTTTTATTTGTAACCTAAGAAAATAATTAAGCTCTCCAACCATGCTCATTCAAATTCTGATTTCATAAGATTAGAGAAACTAATAACAACTTGTTCATCAGTGGATCCAAACACAATATCATCCACATATATTTGAGCTATCAGTATAGTTTCATTGGATTTTCTCACAAACAGTGTTTTGTCTACACTTCCCCTTTGAAAATCATTATCCAATAAAAACTGTGTAAGTCTTTCATACCATACCCGTGGGGCTTGTTTAAGGCCATAAAGTGCCTTCTTTAATTTGTAGACATGATTAGAGTGTTTTGGATCCATGAACCCTTTAGGCTGCTCTACATAGACCTCTTCATTTAATAAACCATTTAAGAAAGCACTCTTTACATCCATTTGAAAAAACTTAAATTTCAAATAATGCGCAATAGACAATAGAATACGTATAGACTCAAGACGTGCTATAGGAGCAAAAGTCTCATCAAAATCGATTCCCTCAATTTGTGTATAGCCTTGAGCAACAAGGCGAGCCTTATTCCGAACTATTGTCCCATTTTCATCATTTTATTTTGGTAAATCCACTTGGTACCTATTACATTTGTATTTTTTGGTCTTGGTACCAAATTCCATACGTCATTTCTTGTAAATTGAATCAGCTCTTCTTGCATTGCATTTACTTAATCTTCATCTAGCAACGCTTCATCAATATTCTTGGATTCTAATTGAGAGGTGAAGCAAAAACAGCTAGAGATATTTTCTAGTTGCTTCCTGGTTTTTACTCCCGTCATGGAATCCCGAATGATGTTCGACATAGGATGTTTTTCATTTGGTTTAAGTTCAATGGATGTTGAAGACGGCGAAGGAGGGTTGTCCATTTGATTTGAAGATTGATCCACCTCATCTACGGTTTCATGTACAAAAGAGGACTAGTCATCAATGGCAACATTAATGGATTTCATTATAACACTGGTTCTAAGATTTTTAACTCTATAGGCTCCGCTGGTGTTAGAGTATCCTAGAAAAATTCCTTCATCACTTTTCACATCGAATTTTCCCAAGCTTCACGATCTCTAAGAATATGATATTTACTACCGAAAACCTTGAGATACTTACAATTTGGCTTCCTACCAGTCCACAATTCAAATGTTGTTTTATCTAGGCCAGCCCTTAGATAAACTCTATTTATGATGTAACATGCGGCATTGACAGCCTCGACCTATAGATTTGTTGGTAACTTCTTGCTATCTAGCATGACTATGGCTCTATCTTGAAGAACCCGATTTTTCCTTTCGGCAACCCCATTTTACTGTGGTGTCTTAGGAGCAAAGAACTCATGATGTTTGCCATGTTTTTCACAATATTTTTTAAAACGGTGATTTTCAAATTCACCCCCATGATCACTTCTGATTCTATTTATTGGTGTTTGTTTTTCAATCACAATGCGTTTTACAATAAATTTAAATTCACGATATGCATCTGATTTCTCCCTAAGGTAACCTACCCATGTGTATCTGGTATAGTCATCAACAACAACCATTAAATACACCTTACCTCATATACTCATATTTTGGGTTGGTCCAACTAAGTCCATATGTAGGAGCTTAAGTGGGCTGGTGGTAGTCACAACATTAACTTTCTTATGAGTTGCTCTCACTTGTTTACCCTTTTGACACTCACCACAAAACACTTGGGCTGATCTACTTATTTTGGGTAGTCCTTTGATGTGTTCGCTCAATTTTAACAAACCTTTGAAATTTACATGTCCTAATGTCTTGTGCCACAACTCAGCTTTATTAAGTTTAGATATATTGCAATAATTTATGCTAGAAGTTGGACAGTTTTCAAGGGCATAACATTGATCGGAAGTTTTTAATCCCTTAAGTACAGCTTTATCTTCTTTGTTATAGATCTGATACTCATTCTTATGGAAGGTCACAAAATGATCTTTCTCACATATTTGAGATATACTCAAAAGATTGTGTTTAAGACCATCAACTAGGAGCACATCATCTGAGGTAAGGAAGTCATTTAATTCTAAGGTTCCTTTCCCTACAATTTTAGCAAAATTTCCATCCCCAAAGGTAACCGAACCACCATTGAAATCTACAAGGTTTGACATAAATTTTTTATCCCCAATCATATGCCTTGAACAACCACTACCAAGGTACCACTTTGATTGATTTTCAACCTTTAATGCTATATAAACAATCAAGCTTTTATACTTAGGAACCCATTTCAAAGTGGTTGTGGTTTTTAAATTTCTAAGGACAAATTTTTTAAGATTATACCCGAATTTTCTTCTCATTTTTTCATTTAAATTTTTGTTTAGTTTTTGAGCCAAATTTTCACGATGATAATATTTTCACTTTTCTTTTTCATACGTTTGTACTTCAAATTTTTTTTTATTTGTTTTTCCCATAAGTTTCTTTTTCTAAGTTTGCACTCAAATCTGAAATGTCCTTTTTTAGCACAGTAAAAATAAATAATATTTGAGGCTCTAGAAGATTGATCCTTAACAAAAACAATTTGGCTCACTGTTTTTACATTGTCTTGGTTGTACCCAAGACCAATTTTGCCCCATGATTTTTACCCGAGTTTAGCAATCTTTCTAATTTGTATTGTCCTTGGGTAAAATTATTTTCAAAGTTGAGTTTATGATTTTTGAAACTATTTATTTTAGAATGAGCATTAATGATTTCTTCTGATAAGATACTCCGAATGTCTTCTAATTTTTTAATAGCATTCTCATAATTTTTCAGCTTATCTTGTAACTCATTTTGAATTTGTTTTAATTCACGATTTTCTTCATTTGTAGTTTTCAAAGTTCTTACAAGATTTTTATTAATGCCTTTTTCTTCTTCTAGCTGGCTCATTAACTTTGTATTTTCAAATTTTCTTTTACTTAGTTTTTTAGCCAGATTTTGACTTTCCAGAAAAAGAGACTCATAAGCCTCTTGAAGATCATCATCTTCATCATTGTTTGATTCACTTTCTGAATCATTTTCAATAGTTACTATAGAAGCTATGAACCCTTTCAAATCTTCAGATTTATCTTGAGTGGATTCATCAAAATCACTTTCCGATTGAGATGTATTTTCATATGTTCCAGTTAAGGCTTTCTTATTCTTTTTGAAGGACATTCAACAGCAAAGTGCTCTTGACCTCCACAATTATAGCATTTTTGTTCTTTATCTTTGTCTCTTCCTTTTTCTTTTAATGTACTAAATCTGTTGGCATCTTTCATTGTACTAAATTTGTTGGTATTTTTATCCTTTGGCTCACTTTTTTAAAAGTTTTTAAACTTTTTCATTTTATTGAAGTTTCTTAAGAATTTTTTAGCCAACAAAGAAACATCATCCTCACTTTCAGATTCAGATTCAGATTTTTCTTCTTTAGGTTTCTCAATATTTGAGGATGACTTTAAAGCAACGGACTTTTTTTTAGGCATTTCATCTTCAAAATGAAGTTCATAGGTTTGAAGAGATCCTATTAAGTCATCAATTTTCATGAATGAAACATCTCTATACTCTTCAATAGCAGTTATCTTAGGTTTAAGTATTTTGGGCAGATTTCTAAGTACCTTAGTGCATACTTTAGATTCAGGAATTATTTCTCCTAAGGCCCACATAGAATTTAATATATCACTTAGCTTAGAGTAGAACTCCATAAACATTTCACTTTCATCCATTCATATGTTATCAAATTTAGATTAGAGAATTTGGAGTTTAGACCTCTTAACAACAGAGGTACCCTCATGTGTTCTTTCTAAGATGTCCCAAGCATCTTTGGCTGTCAAACAAGTCATTATACGTTTGAATTCATCAGGTGAGACAGCACAGTTAATGGCATTTAACGCCTTTCCATTTGCTATGTATAACATTTTGTCCATGTCTGTCCAAGTGAAATAGTCCTTAGGTTTGGTGCCAATAACTTGTTGTATAGATTTTCCTGTTTAATCTCTAGTAGACTTTTTTGGGATTTCCTCAATCGGCTATTCCCAACCTCTTACTATTGATTTCCAAACAGCTCCATCTAGTGATATAAAAAAACTTTTCACTTTTGCCTTCCAAGAGGCATAGTTAGAACCGTCAGAATAGGGAGGTTTAGAAACAGGGTGACTATCGCCTTTGTGCAGGATTCTAGTAAAAGATCAACTCGGACGATTAAGTCCAACTCAGAGTAACTTGCTCTGATACCAATTGAAATTCTGTTACTAGAGTAATGCATGACCTAAAGAGGGGTGAATAAATCGTTTTTCAATTTTAATTCCCTTTTAAAATTTCTCAACCGAATTTTAATTTAAGTGTATGGATTATTCAATGAGATCCTTTCACTGTGAAATAAACAATTTCTCAACCGAATTTCAATATAAGTGTGTGTATGTGAAACAATATTCAATCCAAGTAATCAATTCAAAGCATCAGCCACATATAAACACAAATATTTTATACTGGTTCGATTTCAACAAACCTACAACCACTGTCAGACTTCCCAACTGTAGGGACGTCCCAAATATTCTATGTATGGGTCTCACACCCAAATAGTACAACCTAGTTTTTTATAGAGGTTCAACCCAATCGGTCTAATCCCCTACACCTATTTCTTTTAGTGGTTCGAACACACCGTTCTAATCCACTTTACAATGATTGAAATAAAAGAAAGAAAAAATACTTGCCTTAGGCCTTATCTGATCTTCTTTAAACGTTTTCTTCTTTACTCAATCTGTGTGCTCCTTCCATCAGAGTGATTATCGGCACAGCAGTATAGGACATAAATATGATTGGTTTTAAGGTCCTATGTGAACACCTTAAGCTTCATCAGAACTGGGGTATTGATTACCCAAACATCTATGTAAGAAGATGATGAAAAAGGTGTAAGAGGAGGAGGTTAATCTCTCTAGTCACACTGTTATAATTTTTCCAAGAGGTTCTCTGTGTGTCTGTGGTTATTTTATTCAGCTCACATATATATAAGACTGTCTGCATTTTTGTAGCCAGTCACGCCCACGAGGCCTCGAGGATTCCAATGAGGCCTCGTGGTGGTATATGGTAAAGACAGCTCAGAAATCTGCATAAGTTGTTATGTCTTTCAAATAGTGAATGTCCAACCAATTAAGATGCCACCGTGCATGATTGACTATTAATATATCTTAGTCATCAATCAAGGATGAGATTGATGATTGTAAATCATATTTAATCTCATGGAGGAGCCTTTCCATTTTTGTCAAAAACACCCAGTTCCCTAACGACTCTTTATTCAAAACATGTGAGGTGACACTTGGAGTTTCAACATATGGATGTATCTTAATTCCATAACTCCTAATTAAGGAAAACAAATTTAATTTCCTAAATCTGTAAGAGACTCGGTCAGCCAGACACATGGTCAGCTGAGTTACAGTTGTCCAAAATACAACTCAGCACAAGACTGGTTGCGAGGCCTCGACAGACTGCACAAGGCCTCGAGGCTGTAAGTCAATTATATTCTGATTTTCCAGTTTATAAAGAATTGACTTCTAAGGTATTTGACTTAGCCTAAGGTCTCCTAAGGTTCACTTACCTGTGTGCTAATAACATATTCGGTGTAGATTCTTCAATTGCACAGTAGATCTTCACATACTTCCAAGGTAAGTCCAACTGAGGCATGTAATTGACAATAAGGGTGACTCAGATGAACCGGGGCACTTACACTTTGGATATGTAAAAATTGAGTGGATACTTGGGGATTGGATGGTGATGTGTCATGAATGAATGTGGATGGAAAATGGGTAAAAAATATGGAGAAAAACTAGTGTCAAAATCGTGTGGAGTGATAAGGCAATGGATGATGTGGCTTATGCACATGGAGGCTAACTTTTTCTTCAAGTTGTGTAAACTTAGGGTTAAATGGATGAATGACTAAGATTAAATGGGGTTATGATCAAATGGTTCTAAGGTATTTTGGGTAAAAATAATTATAGGAAGTGGACGATGATTGATGGAGGGTTTGGATTCAAACGTTGATCCTAGATGATTAATGGAATGCATGACCTAAATCTAAGGTAATGTGTATATGTGATGGATGCATGTGGAGGCTCTAGGGTTTCTAAGAGATAAATGAAGGGATGAGATTAGATTACCTAATATCTATGGTTAAGATGATTAATGCATGAAATGAATGTATGGATTTGTATGCGATACATGGATGGATACTAATCTAAGGCTAAGATGATCATGAATGATGATGGATGACCTAGATCTAATGATATATGAATGGATGGATTAGATTTAATGGTGGATCTATGGTTTGTCCTAATTGGGTATGTGAGATGGAAGGTTAAGATCTAACATAGAAGTTGGATGGTGTGGATGTGAAGTTGGGTTATGGGTTTTTGGTCATGGATAGATGGTTGGACTTAGGTGAATTCGAATGTGGATCCATAGAGTTCATTGGAGTTGGGCTTTGGATTTGGATCTAGACTTCAACTCATGCCCATTTGAATTGGATTTGAGAGCTTGGGCCTTAGTTGGACTGAGCTTGCATACTGGCCTGGCCCAATGTGTGAAATGCGCATGGGCTTGTATGTGGCTTGGCCCATTTGAACTGAAATTCAGGCTTTGACACTTGGAATGCAGCTTTTAACATATAGAATTAAACAATTATTCAGCCACTTTAAATCTAAAAATTATTAATTAATCTTAGACTCTCATAATTGGGTCCAGATTAATTAATTTACGTGAAAATTCTAGAAAGTGACATAAAATAATTATAATAATTCTAGGTCTTCTCTTTAAAGCTCTAAACTTGAAATCATCTGCTGTTTTAGCTTGATTTTCCTGAACTTTCCATTTTTTACTACAAAACTGATAAACAAAATTAACTGGATCATTATATACAGAATTGAGAGCTAACTGGTCCAATAATCAGGGGTAAAAATGTAATATTTCAATGCTCAACAAGGACCTCCCCTAACATGGGTCTCACCAAGGAATGCCTCTAATTACTTGAGAGAGGAAGACCAACATGACTCAAAACCTAGAGATCCGTAACACAAAGCTCATGTGGCCACGTCACGATGCTCCACCCACTCAAACAAGTGATCTATCTCACCACTAACTCACCCACGAATCAAACATTGGGAAGTCTACAACCGAGCGAGAATTCGCTAAGTATGCTAACAGAAAGGTAGCGCATCGAGCACACCACAAGAACAAACCTACGGTGTCTACGTACTACCCCATACCCGGTTCAATCTGCCCTATCACACAGGGGATGAACCGAATATCTAGTTATCATCACATCTATCTTTGTCCCCATGCATAGTCCGAGAGTTGAATCATGTTCTGATACCAACTGTAAAGCCCCGTCCCGTTACGGGCACGTTATCTTCGAAATGTCCCAAAAAGATCACAAAGAACAGATATCTGGCAAATTTTTTTTTTTGAAAACAGGGTAACTACATCCCACTCAACAGTTTAATAAAGGCCAAATCCAACATAATGATAAACATAATAAATTACCATCGACCGTTCAATGTAGTTATATAGTCATCCAAACAAACATGTGATGACGAGCCCATACAAACAAAGGTATCTCAAATCTAAAGCATAAGCATGATCATATAATGTCTAACTACTACTGTTCCTCCCCAGGTGACTGCTCGAGAGGCCTGCCTGGCCCCTCCACAATCAGGGTACCTGAAAGGTAAGGGGATGAGCTAACCAGCCCACTGAAGGGAATAAGCATATCATGTGTTAGCGACATAAACATATATCACATGTATGAAATGTGATGAACATCATAAAAGAAAGGATGTCTACGTACATGAGTACTCAACTATACTACTAACCAATGGTCCCACCGACCAATCCGAGACATCACCTCCATAATTCACAATGGTCCTCCAACAACTCCGGTCTCCTTACCAACGTAAACAGAGACCACACAACCACCTCAACCGCCGGAATGCAACGGGGAAACCCGCATCCCCTATGGGGGTCTCAACTGCCAGAGCATAACTGGGAAGCCAATCTCAAGGGTAGGCACCTCAATCGCCGGAACACAACGGGGAAACCCACATCCCCTATGGGGGTTTGAACCGCTGGAGCATAATAGGGAAGTCCTCCCAACAACTAGCGTCATCACATCATCATAACCATATACACATAAATAGTCCCTCCCTTACAACACCAATGGTATGCCGTCCATTGTGGATTATCTTTCATACCTGCACATGTTATCATAATCATGTATAACAACATAACCCACCACATCATTGTAACCATATACGCATAAATAGTCCTCCAGTTACAACACCCAATTGCATATTGTCCATTGTGGGTTACCTCTCATACCTACACATGTTATCATAATCATGTATAACAACATAACCCATCACATCATCATAACCATATACACATATAAATAGTCCCTCCATTACAACATCCAATGGCACGCTGTCCGTTGTGGATTACCTCCCATACCTGCACATGTTATCATAATCATATATAACAACATAACCACATCTAATATAGCTAGCCAAAATCAGTATCATACTCCATCATGAAAAATCAATAGCTCATAACGAATTACTTAAAATACACATCTCCATGTCCGACATAATTATATTTGCATCTCATAAATAAACACTCAATGCATCATCAACTCCTGCCGAGTATCACATTCAATATCTTTTTATTCAGTTAGAATTTTCCACAATTGCACATAGTTGACGAGAGTACACTCGATCCGATCCCTTGCCACATGTTCAATTTCAACAGTTTCCTCTCTACCGAGTGGCTTAGAAAATAAAGGGTCCAGCTCGGGTCATTCCATGTCCAGGAATAAACTTTTTGAATTATGCAAATGTATGTTAAATCGTGATAAATCCCCTCACAGTGTGTGGAGTCGAAAATCCGAAGCGGGCAAGCGACTTAATGAATTCAAATGAGCTCAATCTGTTCAAAAAAGGAAGGGCGAACAAGTAAATAAAGTAAAATAGGCTAAAACGAGAACGAATTGAAAACGGGCCTCAAACTATGTCGGGTTTGAAACGGGCCGAGCTGGGTCGGTCTAGAAAGAAGGGCCTGAAAACAGGCTCTAAAAAATGTCAGACCTGAAAAGAGACCTGCTAGAGGTGGGCCGAACTAAGTCTAGGCCTCGCTGGCCTTGACCCAACTGGGCTAGGACTCGACCAGATCTGAACCAGTCTGTTACGTCGAGCCTGAGCCAATGGGCGTCGCAGTTGGGTCACAACCCAAGCCCAAGAACTGGGTCAACCCAAAAGCCCAACCGAGTCGATACGACCACTCAACTGGGTCGAAGAGGAGGAAAATGGGAGGGGAAAATTAGAGAAAAGCAGGGAAAATCAGGGAAAAGGAAGGAAAACCAAAAAGGGGGAAAAGAGATTAAGAATAAGGGAGAAAACTCAAAAAAATCGAGGAAAACCAAGTAAAAACGAGGAAAACTCGAGAAAAAATTCATGGAAAACTGATGAAAATAGAGAAAGGGTGGAGAGGGAAAACGAGATTAAAGAGGAGAAGAAAAGTGGAAGAAGGAGAGTACCTAGAAGGTGAGAATCGGCAACCTTGAGCGGCTAAAGGGGGGCATTGCGCTCCAAACCAGTAGGAGAGAGGGTTGCTCGCACCGACAGAGGGTGGGAAGATGAAGGGTTAGGGAAGAGAATCCGTAAAGAAGGAGGGTTGAAGAGAGTGAGAGAGAAATGAGAAGAAGCTGAAAGAAAGGAAGATAGAGAGATCGAGAAAAGAAGAGGGTTTACCTGAAAGAGGGGTTTTATGAGGGGGTGTTAGGGCTTTGAGTTTTGAAACTTCCTTTTTTTTTTCTTTTTTTCTTTTTTTTTTTAACAAGGTCTCATAAAAATCAAAACCCACCATTATATATATATATAGATAGATAGGGTTGGGCCATCACAATTCACAATTTCCGGTGTACTTCCTCATTAAATCTAGGACTTGTTTGTGATTGTAGATAAAAGTAGTGAGTTTCCTACAAGCAGTGATAAGGTCAGTCATCCTCGGCTCTCTACCAAAATCCTTGAGTATAAGGTCTATGCAATGCGTCGTGCATGGCGTCCAAAAGATCCAGGGGTGATGTGTGCTGACCATATTTCCATTACAATTTGGACAACGTTCTCAACCCCACAAATTGACAAACTTCCAACATCAGGCCGCAAATAAGGTCTCCATCATTGTTGAATTTTGTTGTGTCGAACGATTTATGGTAAATTGTACCCCGATAATTGTATAGGAGGAAGTTCACCATAGTCCTGTTATCTTTACTAATCCACCCATCGCACATAATTGTCACCATAGTTTTCGCTCATGACTCTTTAAATGTATGCACCCATTCCCTAATTCTTTGAACTTCACCTGGGATGAATGACATAGATATTTCATATGGTGATTGATGGCTCAACAACTGCAGATGCATAATAAATTGCCCGTAGGTAAGGATTTTCATATCCCTTCTCGGCTTGTGAATATCAGAGAAGCATTTTTTCGCAGCCTTTCCAATGTCTTTTTTGTCCTCGTCTCTTATGGCCTGGTCTAATCTCCTCTGCATCAAAGAGGCGGGCTTATCCCATGTTTGATCCGCGGGCCGACGGTTTATGGATTGACGTCATACTTTGGATCAATGGGTGCATTCTGATTACCCATGCCGAATATAGTCTTCATTGATTTCTATGTAGCCCGTAATACGGTATTCTTCTTCTTTGAACCGGACCCACCTGCACCACCATGGCGGGACCCACCTGCATACATAAATAAAAATAAATGGATTACCATTTTCGATCTAATTTTCAACTCAATAAAATGTATTTATGATTTGCTAAATATATAACAAATATAATACCAGCACCATCATGGTCGTCCATATGCATATCGCAACGACTCTCTCTCAGAGCCCGCCGTAAGTCTCGCACCCCATGCGTTTCATTTGGGTCCCCACCGGAGGACTCTGTACTACCCACCTACACACAGTCCTCCTCTTGCCTACTATAAATGTCCTCCATTGTAACTTCCATTACTGTTTTTTCTGCATCTGTTTTTAATCTCTTCTTCTCCATATTTATTTTGAGTAACTCCCGACATATACGTTTTTGCGTCCGAGTTGCCTTTGGGCATGCAGCAACATTACCTGTCTTCCTTGGAATGTGTTCTTTTAAACGGGTAATGCCACTTGTCATAGTTTTCCCGCACAAACAGCAACGGACCCTATGATCCAATTTCTCACCAAATTTCCATGCAGGATTTTATGTTTTTCGTGCCATTTATCTACAATACACTTTATCATTCAGAAGTTTGAAAAATAGATATATGAACTGTTGAATTTAAATTTAAAAGTGAAAAGTAATTGACTTAATATTACATGTATACTAAATAGATGCGTCCAGTGTGTCCATTCACATCCTTCCCAAATCACATTCTCCACTAAATATTACAGTACGTTCTATGCATTCACCTTGCCTTTCCTCCTCAAAGCAATACCAGTGCTGATGACTGAGATATTGATTAGAACAGGAGAAGTTGTGGAACAATTTACCACCAAAGCATGTTTTTAAACTCAAACTGGCACAATTGCATGGCAGAAAATCTATTTTTCTCCTTTTAAGAGGTATAGCAGAATAATAGTTCTGCCAAATGCTCAAACCATTTGATGCAAGCGTATATAACACAGGGTAAGGCACTCTGTTGCAATCTCAAGGTAGCACTGTAGCAGGTTCAGGTTCACAAAAAGAAGCAACCTAACCATTTCCAGTTAGGACCACATGCAAACACACTATAAAGGAATGGAAGATACATACTTGAATCACAAAGAAGATCATGAATGTTTCTTTAATGTGGAGCAAGCTGAGTCTCCTGTACCAAGATCAGTTTCCACATAATTCTTTCTTTTCTTTTTTGCGGTAAGTTCAGATAATATTAACAATAGCAAAATTATACAAGTACATGAAGAGGAAGCATATGCATGTTAATCCATCAAGAAGGGAACAACCATTAGCGAAATGAGCAAGTGTTCGACCAGGAGACGGGTAACCAATAGAATTCCCATCAACACTAATGACCCAAATTCCCCTTGGATAGAGCTGTTATTTCCTCATTATGGGCAGTGATCCGCTTTATCTAAAACCATCAACCAATATCTCACCAAATCCATTATATGTAACACCTCGAATTTTCAATTTATTATTTTTATGAAATTATCCATTTTAATTGTGAATTTTAGATTGGATCTTAAATGGATAAAGAATTGGGCCATGACCCAATTAGGACCCAATTGATTTTGGAGTTGGTTTTATATAAATTAAGTGGGTTGAATTAATTTAGTGATGCATTATATCTAAATTTAAGTAAAAGATTGCATGGCCGAATTTTAGATGTAAAATCTAGAATTATGCGCATGAGATAATTAAAGAAGGGAGTAAGGGCACATGGCACATTCTAAATAGGGATTAAGGAAGGATTTAATTAAGGAGAGCAAGGGAGGTTGGCAATTACTAATCTAAGCAAGGAGGCCACACGGCATTGCCATCTAAGGCAAGGGAGGGGCTCATGGCACCTTCCCCATTTGGATTAATTGGAGCTCATATAAGGAGATAACCCCTTAGGCCGATTTCTTGATCTCTCCCCCCCAATTGTTTATTTTCGGCTACACCAAAGAACAAGAGAAGAAAAGGCAGCAACAAGAAGGTGGTTTTGGTTGAAAGAAATTAAGAAGAAAGGAGAAGGATTGGAAGAGCAAGGAATCGGAAAAGGGTTAGTATCTTGTTTGATAAATTTAGTTTGAAATAAAAGAACCATAGGGTTCGGCCAAGGGTATGGCTGAACCCCATGGAAGAAAAATTGGAGATGGGTTTTATGATTTGAATGAAAATAAAGAACCATAGGGTTCGGCCATAGTGCATGGCCGAACCCCATGGAAAGACTTGTTTTATTTTATTGGGTAATAGATTCATACGGTCTTGATAGATGATGTTGGTGATTTTTAATGGAAGATCATTGATGATGTAAAATGATGTTTGGAGGGGTGAGGTTCGGCCATGGTGTATGGCCGAACCCCACCAAATAAATTTATGAAATTGGGGTTTTCATAGGCATTGGATTATATGGATAGAAGGTTAATAATTTTGAATGGAACCATAGGGTTTGGCTATGGGTATGGCCGACCCCATGGGAAGGATATTGATAAAAAGTATTGGATTTAAATAAATGGTTAAGATCATGAACCATAGGGTTTGGCTATGGTGTATGGCTGAACTCCATGGGGTTGTTTTAGGAATGGAGATGGACTTTGGTTGTTATATTTGGAAAGTATCTAATTAAGGAAAGATGGTTTCTAATTTAGGAAACTATCTAATTTTGGATTTGGATTGCTAAATTGGAAAGCATCCAATTATGGAAAGATGGTTTCTAAATTAGGAAACTATCTAATTTTGGAAAGATGGTTTCTAATCTAGGAAACTATCTAAGTATGGAAAATGGTTACTAATTTGGGAAGTTTCTATTTTTGGAAGGAGGTGGATAAATTTAGTAAGTTTTAATTAGGGAAGGTTATTGGATAAATGTGGACTTTCTAATTAAGGATATGGGTCGGCCATTGCATGGCCGAACCATAATGGCTAAGATGATAGATCAAGGTTAATGATTTGTTTGAAAGAGGGTTTATAATTTGGAAAGGATGTTATGTTTGATTATTGGATTGAAAAAATGGAAAAGAAGGGTGAGGTTCGGCCATGGTGTATGGCCGAACCCCACCAACTATATTATGACTTTAATTGATTAAAATGGAAGGTTAGCCATGAATGGCATTCTTGTAAATATATGGAAATATTGGACATAGCGTTCAACCATGGTGCATGGCCGAACCCCATGAATTATTTTTATGGGTTAGGTTTATGTGTTATTGAATCAAAGGGAATGGATGGTATGAATTTAATAAGATGATTGAATTAATAGGAAGACATGAACCTAAGCTAGTGGCAAAATGGTAAATATCGCCTAAATTGAAAGATCATGGGTTCGGCCATGATGTATGGCCGAACCCCATGAGATGTTTTGTGGATCAAACATTAACTTAGGCAATTGTTTTAATGATTGAAAAAAATGGGATTATGGAATGATAGCCATGGATGGCATTTTCGTAAATAGGTGTGAAAATGGTAAGCCATGGGTTTGGCCATGGTGTATGGCCGAACCCCATGGGGTTTTGTTATGGACTTAGAACCTTGTAAATCAAGTGGGATTTGGTGTTGATTTATTATTATATTATAAGGTAACGGGATCTTGCAAGTGGTCCGCGATCGGTGATCGATTCTTGGACGAAAGACGCAAGCACCCGTTAATGTACATTGGTCCTTATCTTATTTTTGATGAATTTATGCTGCAAAGGATATGATTTAAATTGTGATTTTAAATGCTATCTTTATATGAGGAAATAACATGTGTTTTAAATATGATTTTCAATGCTATGTTTATGTTATAAAACAGCATGTATTTCATTGGCATCTCATGCATGGAATGGGGTAAAGGATTTGGTAACCGGAGGGTCCACACTCTGTCGGGGCATCCGAAAAACCTATGTGGTGTACCTTGATGTGCTTTTCCATCAGAAAGAAACCGGAGGGTCCACACTCCGCCGAGGCGTCCAGAAGACCTATGTGGTGGGTACATTTATGTACATGTGATGGGTGGGACTCATTGCATTTGTCATCATTACATGACATGGATTTATATGGTTTTGACATTACGATATTATTATATATGTTTTGTACTAACCATGTGTTAGCTATAACTGGAATACCTACTGGGCGCGTTGTTCTAATGCCCTACTTCTACCTTAGTTGATGATACAGGTAATCGGGGGAACGATGAACGTAAGACGAGCCAGGCATAAGAGCTCGGAAGACTTATTTTATACGTTTTGAATAAAATTACTCATGAACTTGTACTTGAGTATTTAGATTTCGGAATGTAATAACTTAGATGGATGGATGTTAAACTTGATAATTATGGTATTTGAATGATGATTAAGGACTTGACGTACTTTGCTATCTGAATGGAATAGAACTTGGTTCTATTATGTTTCTGCAAGTTGATGTTATGATTCCGCAGCTTATGATATTTATTCCGCAAGTTGATATTGCTATCTGTGAACCATTATAGCGGACTGAGTCCATGCACACATAGGGTTGGCTAGTTAAGGGTCGGACTTTGGAAGTTCGGACTTAGCTCGCGTCGTGACGTCCCGCGCTCTATCACTCTACTCTGTTATAAAAAAAAAAAATAGACTCTGAATTTACAGGAAAAAACGAGTGAAAAGGGGCGGGGCGTTACATTATAAACCACTTGGAATACCAAAGGTTTAGAGCCTTGAAAATGATGATGCCAAGCATGGATACAGACACCAATGCCCAGTTAATAATCATAATACTATTTCATCAACCTTTGTTTTCTTTTTATTAAATGTAGTCAGTCATCTTTGAAACACATTAAATGTCAAATGAGCACTTATATATAATTTCTGTAATAATAATGACCTTCTATACCTTTCCTTTTATACATTTCTTGTGACAAAGTACACTAAAATTATTACAAGTATGACATTACTTTAACAAAATGAGTTGCATCGTATTCTACAAACTACCATGTAAGTATCCAAAAAGTATTGGGGCAACATATCATGTCTAGAACCAAGAATATAGGGAGTGTGATGCAGGACAAGACAAAGGGTAACCCTAAATGTCTAAATGCAATTATGATGTAATAAGAAATTAATATAAAGTAAAATATGAGGCTGAAATTAAAATTAAAATTAATAATAGCAATTAGAATAATAAAATCTACCACAAACAAACGTGAAATTCTAGGAATTCAATATAAACAATTATAGCACAATCCAAATCTAATTACAATTTCTAGTAGCAGGCCTTCAAAACAAAGGGGTTTGTCTAAATCCACAAATAAGTAAATCCACCATCAAACAGGGCTAAATCTTGCTATCTTGTAACAAATTGGTGACTGAATCTGGGTATAACAGTAGTACGAGGAGCTAATAGGGTTAAGGAAATGACTGGTTTTATGGGACAACAGTAAAAAAAAAAAAAAAACGGTTGGAAAGGTTAAGATAGGGACTGGAAACAAAGGACAGATGTAAGGAAGGGTTAAGAAGGGCTAAGGAAAACAAGACAACTGTAGTTTAGGGACTGTATGAAGGTTTAGGACAGATAGTAATAATTGTATGAGGCTTGAAAATGGTCTAAAGGTTTGAGGACAGCTATATGGTGGGAAGTTTAGGTTGTATATAGAGATAGGAAGGGTCTAAAGAGGCTTTAGGACAGCAGGAAGTGACAGTTTGAGAGGAACAAAGGTTGTGGGAGAGGACTTAGAGAGGGGCGAGATAGATAGGGGTGTTTTGAGGCTGGATGAAAGCTATGACAGTCCACAAAATAGGTGGTAGTAGCTGGCCTGGATCTAGAAAGGGACTGACAGCAAGATGAGGGCAAGATTGGGTTTGGTTAGAGAAGGCGAAGATGATAGGTTATGTTAGTGCCCCGGCCTTGTCGAGTCTCTGTTTGTCAATTCCATGACTCGAGAAGAAGCACTTCTTAGAAGCTTGAAGACTCAAGATGATGAAGAGTGAAGATCATGTTCCATCAGGTTCAAAGCTCATCGTTATGGCAATTATAAAACATGTATAATGGCCATAGATGACTATAGGTGGAACCCACACCTGATAGAGGACCATCCCTAGGATTAATTGAACAAATGGTAAAACCATAAAAAGCCTAGAGAGGAAGCTTGACAGTGAATTAAAACCTAACTTGGAAATATGTATTTGGTTTCACTGTCAGCTCGAGCAGTCGTTCTCACCGACCCCTCGGTGGAGACAGGATTGACCCATCGTGTTCAAAGACTTGTTGGCCAGATTGACATATGTTCTGGATCATAGAACTTTCATTCTGTGAAAGCATCTGATCGAGAGTCTCGTATGCACCAACCCCTCGGTGAAAGGCTAAAACGACCTCTCGTGGTCAACGACTCTTCGATGAAGATGTATGAGTTCTAGAACTTTGAACTCAAGAGGGCTCTCGAGGAAACGGAATTATCGGTAGTTCAAGACCTATTGAAAGTACCAAGACTGACCCCTCGGTAAAGGGCGACAGGTCATTCTGGGCAGGACAAGTTTCTAGACAAGAAACTCTGTCTGCATGGTGTTGCCCCAGATCGAGCCTCTCGTATGGACTAACCTCTCGGTGCCATGACTGTTAGCCCATCAGCGACACCGACCTGTCGACCGAGAAGTAATTATACCGTTGGGAGCACATTTAATACACAACGGTCGGGTGGTTGAACGATAATAAATATGAACATCGACCCATCGGTGCCACTGACTTGTCGGTACTAGACAGTATGAAAAACTGTTGAGACTCCTCTGTAAATATGAGTATTGTATGATCATTTAACCATCTTCCTTGAACTGAGAAGAGTCACACACTCGATGGGATGATCAACTCTCTTGTGCCTACACCGGAGAATCATAAACAACCAATCTATTGATTGAGTTTGAAAGAGAGAAAGAGATGAGGAAAAAAAAAGATATAAACTAGGAGAACTATTGTAAAACCAGTTTCCTTGGCACTCTGAGATTGTGATTTCTATACGACGGCTATAAGGAGGAGCGTCGGTACACATTGGATGGATCTTCAAGAAGCACACTGTAACACCCCAATTTCTCAATAAAGTGGATAATTACGAAAATGCCCCTGGTAAGTTAAAGTAATTATTTTGTGATGTCAAATAAGGAAATGGTGGGGCCCATTACTCAAATTAAGATCATATGAGCACATTATAAATGTCAAGTTTGATTGGATGAGTAATGTACATTAATTGGGTCGAAAATGGTTAAATGGGTCAAAGGGCCTAATTGGACCTAATGGGTCATAATGGATGATTTGACCATTGTGTAAGCTCAAATTAAATGGGGTTAAGCTGTACTGATTGGAAATCAAGTATAGCAAAAATGGGTAGGCTTGATGCACAAGTGAAAACCAATTAGAAATGGCAAAATCAGCCCATTAATTGGTCATGTTGTCAAAACGGGTCAAGGGGCTGATTGGGAACCCAATGGGTTGGGTTGACCAAGTTGACCACGGATGACCGTGTGGGCCCTCAGGTGAGTTCAAGTGTTAGTTAGTTCAGCTTGAGTTGGATTGATTTGGAGTGAGTTTGATTTAAGAAAAGAGTTGACTCAAACTTGGTGCATTAAATGTGATGAGTTGGATGAGTGGAGTTGGAATAAAAATACCATCAAAACAGTCCACAAAACTTCATGGTTTCTATATTTCAAAGACATCAAAACCAACCAATCATTTACATGGGGTTTGGCCCTCCATGGTGGCCGAACTCTATGACCTTTGGTTTTGAACTTCTTAATCATTCATCTAAGTCTAAATCAAACTTCCATATCTATGTTTTAACCATTTTAAAACATACAGTTTAAATCTAATAAAACATTTAAAAATAGTCCCATACTTGTATGGTTTTAAATTCCAAAAACCATCCAAATCAACCAATTATTTCCATGGGGTTCAGCCATCCAAAGTGGCCGAACTCCATGTTCTAAATTTCCATCCTTTAAACCTTATCAACACACTTTAAAACCTTACTTAATTCGGCCACAAAATGACCCAATTAATATGTGTATAACACACCATGGTTTGACATGGTTTTTGACCTTTAAGATCACCAAATCAAATCCACATTTTTCATGGGGTTCGGCCAACCAAGATGGCCGAACCCAATGGTATATTTTCTTATCCTTTTAAGCCATCTAACACAAGGTTTAGACCTATGACAAATTCGGCCATACATGACCAAATTATGTCATCCAAATTTATAACTTCAAGCTCTTTATTAAACCAAACACTTAAGTAAAAACTTACCAAACTTCCTTGCTTTTAATCTTTACTTCCAATCCTTCTTTGCCTTCTTTCCTTTGTTGTTTTATGCTTGACCAGTTGTGCAAAAACCTCTGCTGTTTTCAGCCAAGGAAATGAATTTGGAGAGAGAGAGAGAGAGAGAGATGGAAATTCTTGGACTTTCAATGTGAAAATCGGCCAAGAATGATAATCTTTCCCTTTTGTAATTTCAGCCCCAACTTACATTCATTTCCCTCATCATTACTTAGCAAAATTGAAGGGATATTGGGTGCCATCCAAGACACCCCTTCACCCAAACGGTGCATCTATTCAAATCAGCCAATGCATCTCATTAAATGAGATGATGCCGCCCAACCTTGGTGTCCCTTGGCTTTGCCAAGGCACCTCTTCATTCCAACGGCTGAGATTTGTTTTCCCAAGTGTTGTGTGAGATTAAAACACGTTTCCATATTCTCTTGACTCACTTGATTCATGGTATTTTTATTCCAACTCCACTCATCCAACTCATCACATTTAATGCACCAAGTTTGAGTCAACTCTTTTCTTAAATCAAACTCACTCCAAATCAATCCAACTCAAGCTGAACTAACTCACACTTGAGCTCATCTGAGGGCCCACACGGTCATCCGTGGTCAACTTGGTCAACCCGACCCATTGGGTCCCCAATCAGAATGGGCTGATTTTGCCATTTCTAATTGGTTTTCACTTGTGCATCAAGCCTACTCATTTTTGCTATACTTGATTTCCAATCAGTTCAGCTTAACCCCATTAATTTGAGCTTACACAATGGTCAAATCATCCATTATGACCCATTGGGTCCAATTGGACCCTTTGACCCATTTAACCATTTTCGACCCAATTAATGTACATTGCCCATCCAATCAAACTTGACATTTATAATGTGCTCATATGATCTTAATTTGAGTAATGGGCCCCACCATTTCCTTATTTGACATCACAAAATAATTACTTTAACTTACCAGGGGCATTTTCATAATTATCCACTTTATTGAGAAATTGGGGTGTTACAATATAACCCTCTTTTTAAAATTTTCGTCCCAAAAATCGAGCGAAGTAGGGTTCTCAAAGTAAATTACATAAATAGTTCGGGGTGAGCTGTTCTCATCTCCGATTCAAGTTCCCATGTGGCCTCTTCATCACCATGTCGGTCCCATACCACTTTTACGAACTAAATCGCTTTATTTCACAACACCCTTTGTTCGGTCTCCACTGTCCTGACCTGCTTCTCGATGTACGTCACGTCGTTTGTACTTCAATATCCTGAACATTCAAAACATGGGATGGATCCGAATTATACTTTCTTAGCATTGACACATGAAACACATCATGTAGAGCTGCTAACTGCGAAGGAAGTGCTAACTGGTAAGCTACATCCCCCATCCTTCTTATGATGGAAAACGGTCCCACATATCTTGGCGACAGCTTCCCCTTCTTTCCGAACCTCATATGTCCCTTCCGTGGCGAGACCTTTAGAAATACCATGTCCCCCACTTCAAACTCGAGAAATCTTCTTCTTTTGTCAGCATAGCTCTTCTGCCGACTCTGTGCAGTCAACAAGTGTTGACGTATCAGCTTAATTTGTGTTGTAGTCTCTGCAACTAACTCGGGTCCGATCAATGCAGACTCTCCAGCCTCTGTCCAACATACTGGTGACCTATACGGTCTACCATATAAAGCCTCGTAAGGAGCCATTTGAAGGCTTGCCTGATAGCTGTTATTATAGGAGAATTCTACCAGTGGTATGTGGTCCTCCCATCCACCCTTGAAATCTAACATACATGCTCTCAGCATGTCTTCCAAGGTTTGTATTGTCCTTTCAGACTGTCCATCAGTCTGTGGATGGAAAGTGGTGCTAGTCAATAAATTTGTCCCCATGGCTGACTGCATGCTTTGCCATACTCTGCCGGTAAAACGGCCATCTCTATCCGATACTATCATTTGGGGAATGCCATGTAGCCGAATGATCTCTTTAATATACCGCCGACCCAACGTCTCAGATGAATCTGTCATCTTGATAGGAATGAAATGTGCAGACTTGGTCAGCCGGTCAACTACGACCCATATGGCGTCATTGCCCTTTGAAGACCTCGGCAACCCCGATACAAAGTCCATGGAAATGTGTTCCCATTTCCATTCTGACACTGCTAAGGGTTTGAGTAACCCTGGTGGCTTTTGGTGTTCAGTCTTAACTTGCTGACAAATTAGACAATGTGCCACGAATTCCGCCACATCCCTTTTTAGTCCATGCCACCAATAATGCCTCTTTAGATCATGGTACATTTTGGTGCTGCCCGGATGAATAGAGAGCTTGGACTAATGTGCCTCAATCAGTAGTTCTTTCTTGCAACTCTTTGGCACATATGTTCTTCCCGGAATACAAAACCCTGTCCTGGTCGTAATTCCCATTCCGGTACAACGGTGCCAGTAGACATCTTGGCCCATACGTCCTCCACTTCCAGATCTGCTCTTTGTTCTTGTTCAATCCTGGTGACCATGTTAGATTGTATGACCAGATTGTATATGGTCCCACGGTTGTTGTAATAGAGTTTAAATTCTCGGATGGTATTTAACATCTCCCATTCCGATCTGATCAAACATGCCACGGATGCATGTGGTATACGGCTGAGGGCATCCGCTACCTTGTTTGCCTTGCCTGGATGATATCTAAGCGGAAACTCATAATCCGCCAGATACTCCATCCATCTTTGCTGCCTGAGGTTGAGCTCCTTCTGATCAAAAAGATATTTTAAGCTCTTATGATCAGAAAATACCTCAAATTTCTCACCGTGGAGGTAGTGTCTCCAACTCTCGAGGGCGAAAACTACTGCAGCTAATTCCAGATCATGTGTGGGGTAAAGACATTCATGTATTTTTAACTTCCTTGAACCATACGCCACCACACAATTACTCTGACTGAGTGTACAACCCAGTCCCTCTCCCGAGGCATCACAATATACCTCGTAACACTTGCCACCTACCGGCAAAACTAAAATAGGGGCAGTGGTAAGTCTTGTCTTCAGTTCTTCAAACCTTTGATTACATAGATCTGTCCACTCGTACTTGACTCCTTTCTGTGTGAGTCGAGTTAATGGAGATGCTATTTTTGCAAAATCCATGATAAATCTTCTATAATAACCAGCCAATCCCAGGAAGCTACGAATTTCAGTTACATTCTTGGGCGCTTTCCAATCTTTCACTGCTGCCACCTTAGCCGGATCCACGGCTATACCTCCCTCAGATATAACATGTCCCAAGAAATTTACTTGAGATAGCCAGAACTCACACTTACTGGCTTTGGCATACAGCTTATTCTACCTCAAAATATTCAAAACTATCCGTAAGTGCTCTGCATGTTCTTCCTGACTCTTGGAATATATCAGAATATCGTCTATGAATACGATTACAAACTGGTCCAGATACGGACGGAAGATTCTGTTCATTAAATCCATGAACACCGCTGGCGCATTTGTGAGTCCAAATGGCATGACTACAAACTCGTAAAGTCCATACCGCGTCCGGAAGGCTGTCTTATCTATATCTTCCTCCCTAACCCGTATTTGATGATAGCCAAACATCAAATCAATCTTTGAAATGGTTGGAACCTTTCAATTGATCGAATAAATCATCAATCCTGGGTAGAGGGTACTTGTTCCGGACTGTTAGCTGATTCAGCTTCCGATAATCAACACACATCCGTAGTGAACCGTCCTTCTTCTTCACAAACAGCACTGGTGCTCCCCATGATGATGTACTATTTCGGATGCAACCCAGCCTAAGCAGTTCATCAATCTGCTTCTTTAGCTCCGACATCTCTGTTGGTGCCATCCGATAGTGTGGTAACGACACTGGTACTGTGCCAGGGTACAACTTGATTTCGAAGTTAATCTCCCTCGTAGGCGGTAAACCAGGGAGTTCTTTTGGAAACACATCCGCAAATTCTTGGACAATTGCCAGAAGTTCAGTAACTGAAGCTTTATTTATGGTGATATTATTCAATACCACGTGGTTTAACCCTTCCTACAATCCACTCTGTTTATCTGCACGAACTACATATTGCTTGCCCTCGGGTGACCAAAATGTCACTCTTCGGCGATAACAGTCGATGTTGGCATGAAACTTAGCCAACCAATCCATGCCGAATATTATATCATACTCAGACATGTCAAGCACCAGATAATTGAACTCAAATTTGAGTCCAGCTAATTCAGTGTTAACCGTCGTACATATAAGTCCCAATGCCGAGTCTCCGACAGGGGACACAATTGTAAGTGTTGTGGCTAATCTTTGAACTAATGTACCGGTAGCAGTAATAAATGATGCAGCTATGAAGGAGTGTGATGCTCCAGAATCAAATAGTGCATATGCATAAGAACTACTCACTACAGCCATACCTTGTATCACCGCATGATCTTCTTCTTCTGGAGAAGTTATAGTAAATAATCGTCCCGCTCTAGCAGGGTTGGGCACCCGTCTCGCCCGATTATATGTCCTGTCTCCTCTGGAGTTAGCCGGTCTGACTGGTGGACGAGACGATCCTCTGGAGTATGCAAGTCTGTTGAGTTTGGGACAATCCCTCCGGAGATGACCCGGTTGATCACAGTTATAACAGGTGTTCACTCCTCTAGAAGCTTGAGTGACTGCTACAGATTGGGAGGGCTGATTGGGACGAAAGCCCCCAATTGATCCAACAGACAGCGAGGGTCTGCTGAAGTTCGATCTGAACTTCTTGTTGGGTTGATACGCACCCCTCCCACTCGGCGCTCGGCGGTTGTCCACTCTTGCAAATTCCACCAATTCTTGTTCCACAATGGTAGCCCTGCTGACCACTTCCGCCAGCGTGGCTGCTTTGAACACGGTTACCCTGGCCCTAATGTTTGGCCGTAACCCATGCTCGAACTTGCGAGCCCTCCGATATTCCATGTCCACAACATAAAATGCATAAATTAACAAGCTGAGAAATTCTTGGTGATACTCAGCCACCGTCATCGAGCCTTGCACTAATGTCATATAGGCCTGAATCTGACGTTCCCTCTCTTCCTCTGGGAAATAGTGCTCTAAGAATGTCGCCGAGAATTGCTCCCAGGTCATAGCAATTCTTTCTCCTTCTGGCACAAGTGCCTGTTGTTTCTCCACTACTTTCCACCATTTGGCAGCGTCATCTATCAGCTGTGACGTGGCCAATAGGATTTTGTGAGCATGACTCTTGATATTCAAAAGAGTCAGTATGTGGGAGATCTTTTCCAACCAGTTCTCAGCTCCGACAGGCCCTTCTCTGCCCTTGAAGTAAGGTGGCCGCTGTTGTTGAAAATCTCTGACCATGTTACGGTCAATAGTTTCACTCGTGTTTCCACCTCCATTCATATGTTGTTGGAGGACAGAAGTGACTACTTCCTGTACCAAGATCTGTAGTTCATGCGATACATGACATGGACTGGAATGTCATCAAGGACTGAAGGTACCATGGGTCTAAATCATGGATTTAAATTGATGAAATGGACCATTGGGATCGGCCATCTTGGATGGCCGAATCCCATAAAGTGTTATGGTCATTTGGACAAAGTGATGAACTTATTTGGATGGTTTTGAGAGGTAAAGATGCAGTAATGTTTTACTGATTATTACTTGTCTAAATGAGACCAAAAACATGTTCATAAGGACCAAGACATGGACATAGGGTTCGGCCACCTTGGATGGCCGAACCCCATGAAAATATTTGATGATTTTGTGTGATAAAAACCGTCTAAGAGTATGGTGTTTTATGGGAATTAAATGAGGATATGTTTACTGTTTTTGGTTGGCCGATATAGGGCTGAATCATGTCAATGTTAGGGTTAAGTTACTGATTCAAATCATGGATAGATGATGGACCAATTAAATCAAGAGAACCATTGGGTTCGGCCATGTGCATGGCCGAACCCCATGGGCTGTTTTTGGGTAAAAAGATTGGATTGAATCCCATTGGTAACTATGATGTATTTATGTATTGATTTAAGAATTACCTAGGTTTAGGTATGGATTTAATATCAAGCTGATTAATCATAAATAAGATCAAAAGTGGGAACAAAAATCAGATTTGGTGAGGTTCGGCCATGTGGTATGGCCGAACCCCACTAAGGGTCTTTGGTGACCCTATTGTGTAGCCGATTTTGTGATTGAGCTATGGGAAAGAATGATTTATTGATCAAAGGTGGAATGATCATATGTATGGTTGTGTGAACCCTATCAAGGTATTTTGTAAAAAGTGATGCTTAATAGGGATTAAATGAATGAGAGATCAAAAGGATAAATAGGTGAGGTTCGGCCATGGGCATGGCCGAACCCCACATAGTACATTTTTGGGACATTGACTAAGTTGGAATTACATGATAAATGTTTGGTTTGCTACTATTTAAATAGGGTATCTAGACTTACGTATACGGCGTACGAGTCGTGAACCGCTGACGATTAAGAAAGATCAAGTACTGAAGTGAATCTTCAGTAGGTTTCCTACCTACTTGTAACCACAACTATGATCTGGTTTTATTACGTTTTTATGAGATATGTTGTAATTGATTTATGTTTAAAATGTGGTTTTGAATGATAATCATGTGTTTACAAATGACATACAATGCATTGACATCTCATGCATGGCATGGGATGAAGATTGTGGAACCTGGAGCCCACTCTCCGGTGATATGCTGTAATGCAACTCTGAACCTCCTTAGACGATGCAGGTCCCGCTAGGAGTAGAATTATGATGATGATAGGACATTGGTCTCCTTAGGCGATGCAGGTCCCGCCAGGAGAAATGTCATGATGCTGAGGAATACATTGGTATCCTTAGGCGATGCAGGTCCCGCCAGGAGTAATGTTATTGTGATTTACCTTGACGGTGCGAGTCACGTCAAGTGATGGCTATGAATATGCATGTTGGGAGGGACTCGTTGCATGTGCATATTTCATAGCATTGTTTTACCTGTTTTTGATAATCATATATTTGATATATGCATGTTTTACAAGCTAATCATGTGGTAGCCCTGATTCGGGAACCTATTGGGAGCGTTGATCTAATGCCCTAATTCAATCCTCAGAGGAGAATGCAGGTACAAGGAAAGGGAAAGAGAAGGTTGATGATAAGGAGGGGAGCCAAGCCTAAGTGCTTGATTGATGAACAGGACTTCTTATTTATTGTCGTTTGAGTTATATTTGATGGTCATGTAATAAGTTAATACTTTGCTATGGTTTGATTAGGTTATTAACTATGGTTGGTTATTTTATGCTAATCATTAATTGAGATTGTTACTTGCTATCTATTCAACCTAATTCCGCAGTTAGTCTAGTTTATTCCGCAAGTCATTGTTTAGTTCCATGTGTGTATTATCTTTCATGGTTTAGTCCATATACACATGGGTGGCCAGTTAAGGGTCAGACTTTGGGTAGTCCGGACTTAGCTCGCGTCGTGACACTGCCCGCTCTCTTTCGATGTTATTCTATTACTATTTTTTAAAAAAAAAAGTTAGACTCTGATTTCTCGGAGAGGGCGGGGCGTTACACACACATCTTCGCGAAAGAGCTTCAAGGCAAGTGCTTTTTTGTTTTAATTTTTGGTTTTAAAACCTTTGTCCCGAAAGTGGATTAAGGAGACTTGGCTCTGGAACCACTATAAAAAAACTCTATAGCGTCGTCTCTGGCACATGTGGTGGGTGGAATTCCCAGCCAATTGAGCGAGGTGGAATTCCTACTCTAATTGTAAAGGTGCAAGTCCCCACTTAGTGTATTTGGGAATAGCTCGAGGGTGAGCTAGTCCTAATAGTGGATGTAGGTTGGCAAACCGAACCACTATATATTTGTTGTCCTTGTGCTTGTGCTGTTAGAGCTATTTTCTTGTGTTAATTGCTTAATTACATTTGCTAACACACACACACAGACACACACACACACACTTGATTGTTGTATTCGCTGCAATTAATTAATCAATCATGTAAATTTTAAAAGGACCAACGATTTTGAATTGACTTATTAACCCCCCCTCTAGGGTCAATCGTGTTCAAGCTCCGAAGGGAACTTTTAAGTTAGATTTAGGGATGAAAAAACTATCGGGAGAGGCTATAGAGATGGCGGAAGTTCAGGGATGGGATTTTGGAATAGCGGCAAAAGGGGATGGGGCTTTTTGGGTGTTCGCGGCAAGTAGGGAAAGAATTAAGAAAAAAAAAAAAAAAGAATGAAGAAGGAAAAGAGAAGAGAAGAAGAAGATCGTACCTGGAGAAGATGAAGATGGCTTCCCGCTTTGGACTGTAACACTCCAAAATTTTAATCCAGAAAATCAATATAATTTCCCTTAATGATGAGGAATGAATAGGGTTGATACTATGCATTAGGTCAAATAAGGAAATAAATAATAACGTAAGAATATGAGATTAGAGGGATGATGGAGTCATTAAGCAAGATTTAAGAAAGACTAAATTAAGGGATGATTTAGTTAAAATAATTTTGAAAATAGAGTGGAATATAATTAATTGATAGAAATTTTGGTGATTAGTTAATTAAGAGGGATTAATGATGATTTAATTAAGTTACTAATTTAATTTGATAATACTCAATGGAATTGATTTTAATTAATGAAAACTAATTAATGAGGTGGTGAATATGCCACATCAGCGATGACGTGGCAATGCATGATGAAGTGGCATGCCACATAGCAACATAAGGATGAAAGTAACATCACCACTCCACCTTTAGCTTGGACCAATAAGTGTTCTCCACCTCACCACCCCACCTTTAATTTGGACCAATAGGTGCTCTCCACCTCACCACCTTTAGATTTTGCTTTTTGACTAAAAGGTAAAATGAGGATAAGCTAGAGGAAAAAACAAAAAGGAGAGGAGGAAAATCTAGGGCTCCATCTCTACCTTTTTTCCTCCATTCTCTTCTTCTACCCTCCTCCTCCATCTTCTTCCTCTCTAAAAATCTAAAGCAAGAAAGAGAGAGAGAGCTGAAAATTTCTCTTCCTCTTCATCTCTTTGGTGCAAATCTCTCTTGAAAGCTTGGAGCTTGAAAAAAAAAAAAGGAAGGACTTGAAGACTTGATTAGAGCTTGAACAAGTAGGTTCCCTAACTCTCTTGATTATTTTATTTAGATGTTGAAATGTTTCATCTCTTTATCTAAGTTCTTACATCACAGAAACTATAGAGAGAATCTAAGAAATAGAGTGTAATGAAGAGATAATGGAAAGTAGTTGGTATTTTCATAAATAGACTTACATGAGAAGTTTTACTTAAATCCTTGATATTTAGATATTTTCTTTTAACGTATTTTTATAACTCCATTAGAATATTTGAATGTCTTTATTTATTGGTCTGTGTAAGAAAAAGGGTTTAAGAAAATGATATCTTATGATGAACTTTGGAAAAAATTGATTCATTGTAAAACTGTTTCTACAAATCAATCCAAGAAATGGACCTTTAAACATCTCAAAATGATTTTCGGTGAATTTGTAACTATTTTTCAGATCTTCTACTATGAAAGAGGTTTTTAAAAAGTATTTATTCCCAATTTTCGGACATCGGGAGGTACCCGAAATAATTTTGTAAAAACTGGACAGTTCTAAGATAGAAAATTGTTTTTACATATCAGTCCCGAAAATGGACCTATAACCATTTCAAAATGATTTACTCCAGTTATTCCGATACATAAAAGAACCCGAAATGATTTTTACAAAAACAGTGCGCAATTTGTATTTCAAAAATAGAAAGGCTAATTTTGGCATCTTCACTAGATCTAAAATTTTATTTTCTAATAATGAGTCTTTTGTTCCTAAATTCTGATTCTCTAAAGAATATATCAGTGACTTTAAATAATTTGGAGTTGTATGAATTATGTTTAAATGGAGTACTATGGGTAAAATGACCATTTTACCCTTGGTTAGGACAAAACACACATGTTGAGTTATTTAGACTCTAGTGACCTTCATCAAATGACCCTTAAAGCTTAATTACGACTTCCACAAATTTAATTAGACGGTTTTTATACTATATTGACGTGAGAATTATATGTTGACACATGTGAATGAACGAAGAGGCGAAAGTAACTCCGAGATTGCCCGATCTACGTCGCGAATCGTTTATCCTCGCTGATCACCTTAGACCAAGTAGGCTTTCCTACTTCGTTGAAATGCAATTGGGTGTGGAATTATTATTTTATTAAGAAATGAGAAAAGAAATGATGAACTAATTTTCAATTGAAAATTATGTATTTTGGTTTAGAAATTATAGCATTAGGAGAATCAAAAGGTGTGATTATAAAAGTATTGCTTTGACTGATTTAGTATCATATGAAAATGAGAAGAAGTGATATTTTGAATATTATGTATAAAGTCTCTATATGGGTATGATTAATAAAGTTGATGTGTTTATAAGGTACTTATGATGAAAGGAGTATTTGTAAGATTAAAAGAATAAGTTGATAACACATAGCATGAATCATGGACATCAAATGCATTCATATTCGTCATACATGAAGCATGGGATGGGAAATGCATGACATGAAAATAAATGGACCTTAGGGTCCGGTTATAATTATGGGGTTGAGTGGACGGACCAAAGTGTCGAATGTCGGGACGAACTTTGGGGTCGTATTATGATTTGACGAATCAAAGTACTGAATTGACCTGGGCAGTCTTTGATGTCGTACGTGCGCGTAATAGATTGAAATGAATGATGTTACACTGGTGGAACAGGTGGTGTAGTAATAATGTGTATTAAGACTCCTCCATAAAAATGTTAAATGTGAAATGCCCCGTCGTTTCAAATGAGATATTGAGGTACCTTGCATGGGGCATGATAAGGGTATGCATATATCATGGCGCTCATGGCATGACATGTTACATATTAATAACCATTCATATGAACTAAATATGGTATTGGGTAATGAAAATAGTATGGTATTGTGAAAGGTTTCAAGAATGAGTTTATGATAAGGCATTTTCATAATAAAACAATTAAGGCTTTGCCTTGAGTTTTCTATCTTGATTTATAAATACATCTTGAGAAGTGTATTATGATACATGGTTGACATGTAGTATTTTTGAAACGATAAGTGAATATGATTTCCTTATCAGTATTGTTTTGACTATACCTTTGAGAATGAAAGTACAAGATGAATTAGGTGGTACTACCTTGTAAAGAAGTATGTACATATGTTTTCAATTATGATATCTCTAAAATGAGTCAAATCTCAGATTTGTAATATAAGTAAATAGTTTGAGAAGAGTACTAAGTATATCTTGAATAAGATTGTTTGTGAATAGGTATGGATTTATGACCTAAGTTTGGCTTCGTATAATATGAAGTATGATATGATCGAGATTTGATAAAAGTACAAGTATTTGTAGTATCTAGATATGGCATGTTGTATGCATACTATGTGATCGAAATTCCTACTGGGCAAGTTGACTAAGCCTATAAATTTTTCCCCCACCAGTTTTGTATGCAGATTTTGGATGACGGAAATAATATCAAACCAAGCGATGGCCAAGCATGGATGAGATGGAGATTAGAGAACAAAGTCTCGTGGACTTGGGATTATTTTGATGTTATGAGAAACATGAGATCAATGTACTTTTTGTCTAAGAATGTAATCTTTTTGGGAAATGTATATTTATGATTTGGATTCATGTATTTAAGTTTATTTGTATTTGACTTGATGTATAATCATTTTGAGAATTCCTTATTTTGCTATGAGACGTGATTGGCTATTCATGAATGCTATAAATGTTTAAAATTCGGCAAGATTAACAGGGTGTGTGCAAATGTTAACATGCATACCCTAGTTGGGCCAGTCAAGTGTTAGGTTTTTGGACTCGGACTTGGCTTGCGTCGTGACGCTCGCCTCCCTCTCCACTAAAATATTCCTAATATATTACTCTGATGGCGGTGGTTAGAGGGAGGGGCATTACATGGACTTTAGAGGATTTGCTCCTACAATATCACCTTCGCACAAGGTTTTGTGGAAATTCCCAATTTTATTTCATTCACTGTAAGTTTGCCTCAAAGGACTCCAAGCTTATATAAGAGTTCCACTTACTAAAAAAACAAAACAAAAAATTTACCAAACTACCCTTACTTAAAAAAACAAAAAACACAGAAATAGGAAATACGAAAACACAATTTGCACAGAGATGCGCCGCATCAGTCCCCCCATCTGAGAAAAACTCGACTTCGAGTTCAAGCAGATGAGAAGACACAAACCTTCCCACGCATGTGTCTTCCCAGTGTAGGGTCTTCTAAGTGCAAAAACGCACACGTGAGGTATTCAATATCATCCAGTCAGGTCATTGTTAAGCCATAATGATGAAGGTGGAGCGGCTTTCTTCCGTCATCGCTGATAGACTTGAAAACCTGTTCTGTCATCATTGTCATCTTTCGCTATATGAGAAGAAGGCACCTCTGACAAAACAAAGCTCCTATGTCTCTCTAGAAGGTCTGGATCAAGTCGCTTTATCTCATTTTCTATCAACCATGTGGCATCTGTAATCGGTTTGTCCTTCCACTTCACATGATACTTCTGATATCCTTCGGCACGTGTAGAAACTATTTCCTTGTTCAGAATAGCTTCTATCTCATCTCTCTTCGGTGGCAAGGAAGGTAAGGTAGGTAAAGACTGTGAAGGCTGGGTAATTATATGCCATGAGTCATGACGTGGATCAGGTAGGCCAGTAGAAGGGAATAATGTGATGATGGGCTTACATGTGCAGCTGTTGGCCTTGGAAAGGGGCTAAATCTTCCACATTGAAAGTAAGACTAATACCCATATCAGATAGTAGGTTTACAATGTACGCATTAGATCCAACTAGCCTCAAAATTTTAAGAGGCCCTACACTATGAGCATGTAATTTTTTCACAGTCCCTTGTGGGAATCGTTCAGGTCTTATACGGATCATCACATAATCACCCACATTATACTCTTTGAATCTACGATGAATATCTGCAACAAACTTATATACTTCATTGTTCATATTAATTCTTCTCTTAATTTCAGCATGCAATTCATGTATGCGATGTGCAAATGATGATGCAGACTCAGATGGCCTATATAACATAGACATGGGAATGAAATCTATAGACTTCGTAGGCTTATAAGCATGAATGACTTCAAAGGGACTCATACCTATAGATCTATTGACCGAACTATTATACACAAACTCAATAATCGGTAGAACAACATCCCACATTCGCGTATGCTCTCCAACCAGACAACGCAACAGATTTCCTAGGATATGATTAACTACCTCAGTTTGACCATCAGTCTGAGGATTATATGCACACAAAAACTGTAACCTAGTACCCATCATGTGCTATAGGATTTTCCAAAAATAACTCATGAATCTGACATCCTATCTGATACAATCATCTTATGTAACCCATGGAATCTTACCAATTCTCTGACAAAAATCTTAGCAATGTTAGAAGCATCGGAGGTCTTAAAACATGGAAGGAAATGTGCCATTTTAGAAAAACGGTCCACAACCAACAAATTGGAATCGCACTTCTTGATAGTCTTCGGAAGTCCTACTACGAAATCCACAGTGATATCCTGCCAAGGAGCATAGGGAACTGGCAAAGGTGTATACAATCTGTGTTTTGTTTCATTTTCTTTGCTAGTTGACAAGTTCGACAATGTCCAATGATTTTAGCTACATCTCTCTCGATACTAGGCCAATAAAATATGTCTTCAATCAATCCTATCGTCTTGTCTCTCCAAAAATGTTCAGCCATACCTCCGGCATGTAACTCCCAAACAAGAAAATCACTCAGGGAAGTTCGGGGAATGCAAAATTTACTTTTTTTTTAAATAACAAGCTATTCACTATGAGAAACTATTTATTACTTCTCTCTTGGTCACTCAAAAGTGAAGCACACAATTCCCCAAAATCCAGGCATATGGGATATTCATCCTTCAACTGCTCAAACCCAGTCACCTCTATACTCATGGAGTGTATTAGTGCAACCCTACGATTCAATGCATCGGCTAGTTTTTTCTCAACCCCGGTCTTGTGTTTCAACACAAAAGTGTATTCCTAAAGAATTTCAACCCATTTGTCATGTCTTGAGTTTAAGTTCTTCTGGGAACTGAGGTATCTCAAGGCCTCATGGTTCGAGAATAAAACGAATTCGTGCGGCAAAAGGTAATGGCTCTAGTGACGAAGTGCTTGCACAATCTCATAGAACTCTTTGTCATAGGTGCAATATCTATGTTTGGCTTTGAAAGTTCCCTTGGGTGCTAGAACAAGGTCCGAGATTGTCCCTAGAGGAGGGAGGGAGAGGGGGGTGAATAGGACAATTCCCAATTTTTATGGTCTTAACAAATTTCTTGATTAATTAACAAATTTGAAGTGGATTAATAATGTTATTTAAGAGAGATGGGTCGTGTGATCAAAAGTGTACACAATTATAAGACCAATCACACAAGTAAAGATCAACACCGATAAGACCAATTTATAGTGATTTTGTTAAACAACTAATCCACTCTAAGGACTCATCCAACCTTGGGTTATCCCGAATTAACTAAGTGAGGACTTACACCCTCACAATTAGAGTAGGAATTTCACCTCACTCAAACGGCTGGGAGTTCCACCCACCATTATGCCAGAGACAATGCTCATGAGTTTTTTTATAGTGGTTCCAGAATACCTCTCCTTAATCCACTTGCCCTAGATTTTGAAAGGTTCGACCAACCCAAGGTCTACTTCTTTATCCCTCTATTTTTTATAGTGGTTCTGGGTTCCTTGCCTTTGTCCACTTTACAAGATGATTTATAAAGTAAAATCACTAAGAAGCACTTACCTTTGTATGAGCTCACTTGTAGATGTATGCTTCTTGAGGATGCTCTCCCAATGTGATATCGATGATGTCGAAGATGTGCCTTCTGTATGCTCAATCACAATCTATGGGAGATCTCTAGGATTTAGATATGCCAATGGATTCCTAGATCTATATTTCTTTCTCTCTCTCTCTCTCTTAATCACAATCAAGAAGATTGGATATTTGATTCACCAAGTGTAGTGCATGGAGAGAGTGATCCTTTTGTTGGCCCTTGTTTAAGCTTATTAATAATGATGAGGGTCCAATCGATTTGCTAAAAAGATACCAACTGGTTACATAAAGATTGGGTTATATAGAGAATGCAACCAGTTGCAGCAACGGTAATGTATCGACAGGTAGGCCGCACCGAGGGGTCGGTGACTAAAAATATTACCGTTCAACAACCCGACCATTGAGTATTATTGCACTCCCAATGGTATAATTCTTTCCAGTTCGACGTGTCGGTGTCGCAGATGGGTCGACAGTCATGGCACCGAGAGGTCGGTCCATACGATGGTCTCGTTCTGGAGCAACACCATGCTAACAGTGGTTTCAAGTCTAGAAATCTGTCTTGCCTAGAACGACCTGTCGCCAAGGGTTTGGTCCTGGTACTCTCGATCGGTCTTGAACTACCCATATGTTTGTTTTCTCAAGAGCTCACCTGAGTTCTAAGTTCCAGAACTCATAAATATTTATCGAAGAGTCGTTGACCATGAGGGGTCGTTTTAACCTTTCACCGAGGGGTCGGTGCATACGAGACTCTCGATTAGAGGCACTTCCAGAATGACAGTTCTATAATCCAGAAGCTTTGTCAATCTGGTGGACCAATCATTGACCACGATGGGCAGATCCTATCCCCACCGAGGGTTCGGTCAGAATGACTGGTCTAGCTGATAGTGAAACCAAATACATATTTCCAAGTTGGGTTTCATTTCACTGTCAAGCTTTCTCTCTAGGCTTTTAATGATTTTAGTATTTGTTCAACTACGCCTAGGCACGGTCATCTTAAGGTGTTGGTTCCCCTTAAAGTCACTTATGGCCAAATTACCTTTGTGATTGCTATACATAGTGATTCACTTGATCCTCCAATCGTTGAGTTCTTGATTCAATCTTCATCACTTGAGTCTTGATCATTGCTTAAACTTCCAAGACAATGCTTCACCTAAGTCATGGGATTGACAAATAGGTTATTCGGCAAGTCGGGGCACTAACATGCTTCATTTTAATTCTCACTAAAGTAAGCGATACGATGTCCTTCTTAACTTAAGACTCCACCTATTCCAACGCCAGACTTTGGACAAGTATGCTAATCGTATGACACAAGCTTCGACCATACGAGTCTTGATCTCCTAGGAAGCTCTCGAGACAACTTTAGTCCATTGGAACTCTCATTTCTTGATGCAATCCATGATGGGAGCCATGATGGAACTAAACCCTCAGATAAACTACTTATAGAAAGGTACCTAAGCCGTGAAAGCTTCGCACCTCATGTATATTCCATAGTTCGAGCCAACTTACTATGGCCTTGATCTTTTCGGGGTCCGCTGACATACCTTCAGATGAAACTACAAATCCTAAGAAGATAACCCTATTAGACATGAATGTGCACTTCTTTAGGTTCGCGTATAACTTTTCAGTCCGAAAGATCTCACAGACTAACCTCAGATGTTGCAAGTGTTGTTCCTGCGAGGTAATATATAACAATGTCACCAAAATATACCACCAAGAACTTACCCATAAAGGGTCTCAACACCTGAGTCATCAGCAGCATAAACGTACTGGAAGCGTTGGTCAAACCAAAAGGCATAACCATCCACTCGTACAGACCATCCTTCGTCTTGAAGGTTGTTTTCCATTCATCTCCTGGACTAATGAGGATTTGATGATGTTAGTGTCCCAGCCTGGCCGAATCCTTGTTTATCAATTCCATGACTTGCGAAGAAGCACTTACTAAGAAGCTTGAAAACTCAATATGGTCAAGGAAGAAGATCATGCTCTACCAAGTTCAAAATTCATCGGTATGACAATCATAAAAATAGATATATGACCATAAATGACCTTAGGTGGAACCCACACCTGAGAGATGACTATCCCTAGGATTAGTTGAAGAAATGATAAAATCATATAAAACCTAGAGAGGAAACTGAACAGTGAATTGGAAGTGAACTTGGAAAAATGAAATATGTGCATTGTCAGCTCGACCAGTATATCTCACTGACCCTCAATGGAGACAGGACCGAGCCATCGTGGTCAAGGACTGGTCGGCCAGTTTGACATAGATTCTGGAACATAGAATTCTCATTCTGAGAATGTCTCTGACCGAGAGTCTCGTCAGTTTGTGAGTTCTGAACTATGAACTCAAGTAGGTTCTTAAGAAAATAGACATCTCGGTAATCCAAGATCGATCAAGAGTAACAGGACTGACCCCTCGGTAAAGGGCGACAGGCAGGTCTAGGTTTGACCAGTTTTTGTCTTTAGACTCTGTTAGCATGGAGTTGCCCCAGATCGAGCCTCTGAAATGGATTGACCTCTCTGTGCCATGACTGTCGACCCATCACCAAACTGACCAGTCGACCGAGAAGTAATTATACCATTGGGAGTGCATTTAATGCGCAACGGTCGGGTGGTTGAACGATAATAAATATGAAAACCGACCCATCGGTTCCACCGACCTGTAGGTACTGGACAGTATGAAAAACCGTTGAGATTCCTCTATAAATACGAGTGTTGTATGATTATTTGGTTACCTTCCCTGAACTGAGAAAAATCATACACTCTGAGGAACGATCATTTCTCTTGTACCTATTTCAAAATCAAATACTAAATCTTTGATTAAGGATTGAAAGAGAGAAAGAAAGTGAAGAAGATAAGTCATCAACTAGGACTTGAACCAATTTTCCTAGTCCTTTTGAAATTGTGATTGCTATACGACGTCTATAAGAAAGAGCGTCAACACACCTTGAGTGAATCTTTGAGAAGAAAACATCATCACGGAAAAAGCTAACAAAGCAAGTGTTTCTTGGTTTTAAATTTGTCTTTAAAACCTTTGTCTCGAAAGTGGAATAAGGAGGATTTGCTCCGGAACCACTATAAAAAACTCTAGAGCATCGTCTCTGGCACAGCGGTGGGTGGAATTTCCAGCCGATTGAGTGAGATAGAATTCCTACTCTATTTGTGAGGGTGTAAGTCCCCATATAGTAAATTTGAGGATAACTGAAGGTTGGACGAGTCCTAACAGTGGATGTAGGTTGGTTAACCGAACCACTATATATCGTGTGTCCTTGAGATTGTGGTGTTAGAGCTAACTTCTTGTGTTGATTGTTTAATCACTTTTGCTAACATACGCTTACTTGATTGTTATACTAGCCGCACTTAAACTAATCAATCTCGTTAATTTTTAAATGGAGCACCAATTTGAGATTGACCTATTCACCATCCCCCCTCTAGGGTCAATCATGTTCTAGCACATTCAGATTTTCAATTGGCATCAGAGCAAGGTGCTCTTCATATTTGGATTTAATCATCCGAGTAAGATCTTGGTGCTAGAACAGCTGTTATGGATACCTGCAAGTCAATGTCTAGAGAAGTTAACAACTGGGGTAAACATCGCATTGAGTTTATTAAAAAATTATGCCTAGAAGATTCACAATCAAAATATTATGCATACAACTCTATAGCAGGTCTTGCTCTTGCATTCTCTGTAACAAGAAGGCTAACTCATAGCCAAAAAGAAGAAGACCCAAACAAAATAAAGTTGAGAAATGAAAGTGAATCTGAGTCTGCATCAACCTTGGAAAATGAAAGCAAAGGTACATTTTATAGCCTGGTTGCTTCGTTTACTTACGATAAACAAGAACAACTAAGTGAATATGAACAACTAAGTGAAATGTATGCTTGGAAAACTTTTACACAGCCATATTTACTGTTAGCCTGAAAAGGAAGAGTATTCATAAGTTAAGTAATCACTAGAAGAATTCCAGTGGAGACTTATACCCAATGAGTTTTAGAGCCATTGGATTTTTCTGAGGGTTATACGTAAATTCATTATTTTCTTTGAATTGTGCATATTATTTTTTGTTGAAGATCTTATTATTCCTTTATTTTTGGTCATATACTGGAAATGAAATACAATTTTTAGTTATTACACTAGAAGTTTTTCTGAATTTATTTGAAGCAAATAAATAGTCATATGAAGCTTCAGAAGTGATATATGTCAATTTTTGGATCGTTTGAGCCTTTGAACTTCCAATTTTTTGTTAACCATGTTTTCCATACCCAACTCCGGTTGTGAAGTTTGAGCTTACATTGAAAAATTTGTGACCTATTCTAGGGCCCAGGACAGGTTAGAGATGATTGTTATTGGGATGGTACTCTAAGAAAAATATGGCACTTAAAACAAATGATGATGAATGATGCAGGAAAAAAAAATGGAACATCCATACATCAAAAAAGAAGGATGTGACAAAAATAGTAATAATGAAAAAAAAAAAAAGATAGAAGAAAAAATACTTTGATAGTGCTGAAAAGAAAATAGAGGAAGAAATATCCCATCTATGAATTATTAAAGACCACTAACTTTTTCTAGTCAAAGTATTTATTTTAGAGCCTTTTTATCCGTCTTTGATATGACCCAGTCCTAAGCCATGTTTCGTCCTATTAGGAAGTCTATTGATCCTCAGTAATGTGGTATTTGACGTGGAAAATATATGAGGAAAAAAGATAGTGTTCAACGTTCTCAGGAAAATGACATCCATTCATGAGATCGATGTTTCCTTTGTTATACTTTGTTCTTTGATGATAAATATGTGAGATATTTGTATTAGAGAAACTAATCCGCTCACATATACTTTGAGAGAACTTTAACCCAATCTCTGAGCGAAAGCCTTTCTGAGAGATATAACTGGTGAGATTTGGAGTCAAAGCGTATTTTCAACTGGTGGTTGCAAAACTTGTGAATTTTGAAAAAGAAAGTTAAGTTAATATTTTGGCTATCACACACTACACGACAGGTATAAATTTTGTAAAATAATTTTGGAGTTGTATGATGTTTAAATTTTTTTTTTTTTAGAAATTTTTGCTGAAATTTGATGTTTGTGGGTATCATCACTAAAAGCCCTCACGGGACTATAACTAATCGAGTAGTGGTGAGCTAGGGGTTTAAAGGTTTATTGCATACGCTAAATGCAATCGAGAGTGCCAGCGAAAGTGGTATAGTTAGGATCTTTTATTTTTAATTTTTAGTTTTTAGTTTTTGTTTTGCTCAAGGACTAACAAAAATCTAAGTTTGGAGGTATTTGATGAATACTGGAAATTGACTATTTTACCCCTGAATATTGGATTAGTTAGCTCTTGAATTTTGTTTCTTTTGAATAATTAATGGGATTTTGGATTTTTGCAAGAAAAATAAGGAAAACCAAGAAAAGAAGTTAAAGTTGAAGAAAAATGAAAGAAAAGTGCCCGAGATCTATTTTTGGAAACACTTGGTAAAAGTAGGCCCAGCCTGAAGCCCAAACATGTGAGCTAAGCTCATGCCTCAAGAGATCCAACTCTAGTTGAAGCCCAAGATAAGCTCACCAATATTCAATTACATACAAGCTCAAGTTTTGGATCAGTGGTCCAAACACTTTAAAGTTATTTCGGTTCATTCATATGGAAAATCTGTTCCATTCATGCGGTGCAGTTTTCTTGTATGGTTACAGTTAAAATTCACCTTGTTAGTGATTCGGCTTGGCCAAATCCCTATGTTTGTCAATTCCGTGACTCAGAAAGAAGCACTTGCCAGAAGCTTGAAGACTCAAGATGATCAAGAGAAAAGATCATGCTCCGTCGAATTGAAGCTCTTCGTTATAGCAATCACAAAACAGATATTATGGCTATAAATGACTTTAGGTGGTACCCACACTTTAGAGAGGACTATCCCTAGGCTTAGAAAAATAAATGGTTAAATCATATGAAGCCTAGTGAGGATGTTTGACAGTGAATTAAAACCCAACTTGGAAATATGTATTTGGTTCACTGTCAGGTCAACTAGTCGCTTTCACTGACCCCTCGGTAGAAACAGGATCGACCAATTGTGGTCAAAGACTGGTCGGCCAGATTGATATTGTTCTGGAATATTGAACTGTCATTCCGGGTATACCTTTGATTGAGAGTCTTGTATGCACTGACCCCTCGGTGAAAAGCTAAAATGACCCCTCGTGGTCAACGACTCCTCGATAAAGATCTTGAGTTCTGGAATCTTTGAACTCATGTGGACTCTAGAAGAAATATACATATCGGCAATCAAATACCGATCGAGAGTACAAGGATCGACCCCTCAGTAAAGGTTGACAGGTCGTTCTAGGTAACAAGTTTCTAGAGATGAAACTACTGTCAAGCATGTCTTACACCAAAACGAGCCTCTCGTAAGGACCGACTCTCGGTACCATAAGTGTCGACCCATCGGCGACAACGACATGTCGACTGGGAAAAATTATTATCGTTGGGGGTGCAATTAATGCACAACAGTCAGGTTTGTAACGGTAACATTTCTAATCACTGACTCCTCAGTGCGACCGACCTGTCAGCACATTACCGTTACTATAACTGGTTGCCTTCGGAAGGATTATTTGAACCCTCATCTTTATCAGTGAGCTTAACAAGGGCTAACAAAAGGATCTCTCTCTCTGTCTCTCTCTCTCTCTCTCTCTCTCTCTCTCTCTCGCGCGCGCTTACACTAGGGGAATCAAATACAACCAGTCAGATGAATTGAGTTGTGAGAGAGAGAGGAAGGAAGTAAACTCATAAACAACCAATCTGAGGATTGAGTTTGAAAGTGAGAAGGAGAGAATCATAAACTAGGAAACTTTTTATAAAACCATTGTACCTGACACCTTGACTGTGATTGCTAAATGACGGCTACAAGACGGAGCGTCGGCATACATGGGTGGAATCTTAAAGAAGCACACATTAGGAGAAAGAGCTTCAAAGGCAAGTATTTCTTGGTTTTAATTTTATTTTAAACTCTTTGTTCTGAAAGTGGATTAAGAAAGCTTGGTTCCGGAACCACTGTAAAAAATCTAGAGCGGAGTCTCTAGCACAGTAGTGAGTGGAATTCCCAGCCAAATAAATAGGTGGAATTCCTATTCGACAGCGGTGGGTGAAATTCTCAACCGATTGAGTGAAGTGGAATTCCTACTCTAATTGTGAGGGTGTAAGTCCCCACTTAGTGGATTTTGGGGATAGCTCAAGGTTGAGCGAGTCCTAACAATGGATGTAAGTTGGCTAACTGAACCACTTTAAATTGGTCTTATGGCATTTGATCTTTGTGTGTTTGTATTTAATGTTTAAGTATTTTTCTTAACACACATTACTTTGCATATTGATTATCTTATTCTATACATTGTGCATTAGCATCGATAATCAAGTTTTATGTAAAGGGGCCAAAATCTTAGTGTGAATGTTTAAAGAATTAAATAAACAATCCATCACACTAATCAAATATTTTGATTAAATATTCCGCTGCACTTAAAATAATCAAGAAATCTGTAAACACCATTAAAAATGGGATTGACCTATTCACCCCCCCCCCCCTCTCTCTCTCTCTCTCTCTCTCCTCTAGGGTCAATCATGATGTTCTAGCAAATTGAAAGGGGAACTTTCAATTGGATTCAGAGCAACGTGCTCTTAAGAAAGGATCTAACCATCCGAGTTTATCCGTGATACAACAATGGTTATAAGAGAAAGCCATGATGTTTCCAGTCCTCTGTTTTTTGATGAAAAATTGGAATAAATACTATGAAATGTTTTCATCATTAAACATTGTTGGAAATAGGTGAATAGAAAGTGGTTTGTGCCTTTGAAAAAGGTGGTAGATAAAACTTTCAACTTCCATAACCACTCAGCCCAAAGACAAAAATTTGTTTGGACTAGTGATGAATTTGCTATGCACTTTAAACCATACACTTGTAGCATCCATCAGTGTTGTTTCATAACATGTTTTATACATATTTAAAAGATATGATGTAACACCCCGCCCTTTTCATTCTAATTTTCAGAGTTTATTTTTTTTTTTTTTTTTTAAATATAATAATCATGTGATCGGGGCAGAGTGTCACGACGCGAGTTAAGTTCGGATCTCTAAATCCGACCCTTAACTGGCCAAGCCCATGTGCGTATGAACTAAGTCCATAAAACTGATCCGCACATGGTATATATATAACTTGCGGAATTAACTTAGTCTTATTCTAACTGAGGTTATAATAGAACCTATGACTATTCCATTTTTTTTTTCAATATTAGATAGCAAATTACATAATCTTATTCTCCAAAATTACTAACTAATATTAATCTACTATTCAATCCAACCATCCAAAATAAACTAATCCACAGCATCTACTTATCTACTTATTACATGCCAACAAATCTAGCTACCAAATTACATTGTCCACATAATTCAAATAACAAAATAATTAATTTAACAACTCAGGGGCATTTTGGTAATTTTCCATTTCATTGAGAAATTGGGGTGTTACAATATAACCCTCTTTTTAAAATTTTCGTCCCGAAAATCGAGTGAAGTAGGGTTCTCAATGAATTACACAAATAATTCAGGGTGAGCTGTTCTCATCTCCGACTCAAGTTCCCACGTGGCCTCTTCATCACCATGACGGTCCCATACCACCTTGACGAACTGAATTGCTCGGTTACGCAACACCCTTTGCTCATTCTCTATTATTCTGACCGGCTTCTCGATGTAAGTGACGTCGCTTTGCACATCTATATCTTGCACATTCAAAACATGAGACGGATCAGGGTTGTACTTCCTCAGCATCGACACATGAAATACATCATGTAGAGACGCCAATTGCGAAGGAAGTGCTAACTGATAGGCTACATCTCCCATCCTTCTGATAATTGAAAACGGTCCCACATATCTTGGCGACAATTTTCCTTTCTTCCCAAATCTCATGTGTCCTTTTCGTGGCGAGACCTTCAAGAATACCATATCTCCCACTTCAAATTCGAGAAACCTCCTCCTCTTATCAGCATAGCTCTTTTGCCGACTCTGTGCAGTCAACAAATGTTGACGTATCAACTGGATCTGTGCAGTAGTTTCGGCAACCAACTCGGGTCCTATCAGCGCAGGTTCGCCGACCTCGGTCCAGCACACTGGTGACCTGCATGGTCTACCATACAAAGCTTCGAATGGTGCCATCTAAAGACTTGCTTGGTAGCTATTGTTATAAGAAAACTCCACCAATGGAAAATGATCCTCCCATCCACCCTTGAAGTCTAGCATGCACGCCCTCAACATGTCCTCCAACGTTTGTATTGTTCTTTCCGATTGTCCATCGGTCTGTGGATGGAATGCTGTGCTAATAAGTAGATCGGTCCCCATGGCCGACTGCATGCTCTGCCATACCCTGCCGGTGAATCGGCCATCTCTATCAGACACTATAGTCCGTGGGATACCATGTAATCTGATGATGTCTTTGATATATCTCCGACCCAATGTCTCTGATGAATCCGTCATTTTGATAGGAATAAAATGCGCGGACTTGGTCAGTCGGTCTACCACAACCCATATAGCGTCATTGCCCTTCGAGGACCTCGGCAACCCCGTCACAAAATCCATGGAAATGTGCTCCCATTTCCATTCCGGCACTGCTAAGGGTTTGAGTAACCCTGGTGGCTTCTGATGTTCTGTCTTAACCTGCTGACAAGTTAAACAATGAGCCACGAACTCTGCAACATCCTTCTTGAGTCCATGCCACCAATAATGTCTTTTTAAGTCATGATACATTTTTGTGCTACCCGGATGAATGGAGAGCTTGCTCTGATGTGCCTCTATCAGTAATTCTTTTCTGCAGCTTCTTGGCACATAAATTCTACCCCGGAACATAAGACCCTGTCCTGGTCGTAATTCCCAATCCGGTACAACCTCGCCAATAGACATCTTAGCCCATGTCCCTGCCATTTCCGGATCTGTTCGCTGCTCCTGTTCAATCTTTGTAACCATGTTGGATCGTATGATCAAATTGTACATACTCCCATGGTTTGTGATGTATAGATTAAACTCACGAATGGAATTCAACATCTCCCATTCGGTCCTGATCAAACATGCCAATGATGCATGAGACATGCGGCTGAGAGCATCCGCCACTTTGTTGGCCTTTCCCGGATGATATCGGAGCGCAAATTCATAATCCGCCAGATATTCCATCCATCTGCGCTGCCTCAGGTTGAGCTCTTTCTGATCAAATAAATACTTCAAGCTCTTGTGATCTGAAAATACTTCAAACTTCTCCCCATATAGATAGTGTCTCCAGCTTTTGAGAGCGAAGACCACCGCAGCTAATTCTAGATCATGTGTGGGGTAGAGGCGTTCATGTATCTTTAGTTGTCTTGAACCATATGCCACCACCCGATCACGTTGCATGAGTGAACATCCCAGTCCCTCTCCTGATGCATCACATTGTACTTCATAACCTTTGCCTCTTTCCGGCAAAACTAGAATAGGAGCAGTTGTAAGTCTCTCTTTCAGCTCCTCAAATCTCTGATTGCACAACTCTGACCATTCATATTTGACTCCTTTCTGCGTGAGTCGAGTCAATGGGGATGCAATTTTGGAGAAGTCCATGATAAACTTCCTATAATATCCAGCCAAACCCAGAAAACTACGGATTTCAGTGACATTCTTTGGTGCTTTCCACTCACTTACTGCTGCCACCTTAGCCGGATCAACGGCTATACCATCTGCTGTTATAACATGCCCCAAGAATTTGACCTCAGGTAGCCAAAATTCGCATTTGCTTGCTTTAGCATACAACTGGTTTTGTCTCAAGGTGTTCAATACTATTCGTAGATGCTCAGCATGATCCTCCTGACTTTTGGAATAGATCAGGATATCGTCAATGAACACTATAACAAACCGATCCAGATATGGACGGAATATTCTGTTCATTAAGTCCATGAACACAGCCGGTGCGTTGGTAAGCCCAAATGGCATGACTACAAATTCAAATAGTCCATACCGTGTTCTGAAAGCTGTCTTCTCGATATCTTCCTCCCTGACCCGGATTTGATGATAACCGGACATCAGGTCAATCTTGGAAAAATGACTGGATCCCCTCAACTGATCGAATAAATCATCGATCCTAGGTAGAGGATACTTGTTCCGGACAGTTAGCTGATTCAACTTCCGATAGTCCACACACATTCTGAGTGAACCATCCTTCTTTTTCACGAACAACACTGGAGCTCCCCATGATGATGTGCTGTTCCGAATGCAACCTAGTCTGAGTAACTCATCAAGCTGCTTCTTCAACTCAGACATTTCTGCTGGTGCCATCCGATAATGGGGTAGAGACACTGGTGAGGTACCAGGATACAGCTTGATCTCAAAATTGAGCTCCCTCATAGGCGGTATACCAGGGAGTTCTTTTGGAAAGACATCAACAAATTCTTTCACAATTGCTGGAAGTTCAGTGACTAGTGCTTTGTTGATGACAATATTGTTCAACACCAAATGATGCAACCCTTCCTGCAGTTTGCTTTGCTTGTCGGCACAAACTATGTACTGTTTTCCCTTGGGTGACCAAAACGTCACTCTTCGGCGATAACAATCAATATTAGCTTCATAACCAGCCAACCAGTCCATGCCAAATATAATATCGTACTCAGTCATGTCGAGTACCAAATAATTGAACTCAAATCTGAGTCCAGCGAGTTCTGTATTTTTGGCCGTGCATATGAGTCCCAAAGACGTGTCTCCGACAGGGGATACTACTGTGAGTGTGGTGGACAGCTTTTGTACTAGTGTTCCAGTAGCAATTATAAAGGATGCAGATATAAAAGAGTGCGATGCTCTAGAATCAAACAATGCATAAGCATAAGAACTATTGACAATGGCCATACCTTGAATCACAGAATGATCCACATCCTCAGGAGGTTCCAGAGCAAATAGTCGTCCAGATCCGGTAGGAGTAGGCGCCCGTCCCGCCTGATTATATGTCCTGCCTCCTCGGGAGTTAGCTGGCCTAGCTGGTGGACGGAAAGATCCTCCGGAATATGAGAGCCTATTGAGCTTTGGACAGTCTCTCTTGAAGTGACCCGGCTGATTACAGTGGAAACAGTTGTTCACCCCTTTGAATGACTGGGTGACTGATGCAGATGGGGAGGGCTGGTTGGGACGAGAGCTCCCCGCGGACCCAGTAGATGGTGAGGGTCTACTGAAGTTCGGACGGAACCTCTTGTTGGGCTGAAACCCACCCCTCCCACTTGGAGCTCGACGATTGTCAAACCGTACTATTGCATTCAACTCCTGTTCTGCTATTGTGGCCTTGCTGACCACCTCAGCCAATGTGGTACACTTAAATATGGTCACTTTGGCCCTGATGTTTGGCCGTAGACCCCTCTCAAACTTTCTTGCCTTGCGAAGTTCTGTGTCCACCATATAGAATGCATAAATGGATAAACTGAGAAATTCACGGTGATACTCTGCCACCGTCATAGAGCCCTGTACCAAGGACAGAAAAAGTTCTGTCTGTCGCTCCTTCTCCTCCTCCGGAAAGTAATGTTCCAGAAAGGTTGCTGAAAACTCATTCCATGTCATGGCCGTCCTCTCCCTAGCTGGTATGAGTTCCCTCTGCTTCTCCACCACCTCCCACCATTTACCGGCATCTTCTATCAATTGTGAAGTAGCCAGTAAAATCCTGTCAGCATGACTCGAGATCTTAAGTAATTTTAAGATCTGAGTGATCTTCTTCAACCAATGCTCGGCTCCGACAGCCCCTTCTTTCCCTTTGAAGTAGGGAGGACGCTGTTGTTGAAATTCTCGTGCCATACTCCGGTCACTAGCATCCCTGGAACTTTCACTCCCATTCATATGTTGCTGGAGTACTGAGGTTACCACTGCTTGGACTAAGCCCTGAAGCTCAGGCGGCACATACGGTATATGTACACCACTGTTCCCTTCTCCCTCCTTCCGTGATGCATTATCACTCCCCTTCTCTTCCCTCCAAGAGTGCTGTGATTCTTCCCCATTGTGAGACTTTTCATGAACAGCTTGCTCCTCATCAGGTTGGGTTACCTCTTTCTCATGGATAGATGGCTCCTTCTCATGCACAGATTTTTCGTGTTGTGATAAAACTTCCTCATGTTGCGTGATTTGCAACACCTTTTCCTTCCCTTTCTGGTTCTGAGAGATCCTTTTCTTTGGAGCCATTTCCCTAAGTCATAAAACATTATTGACTTAGTTTCCTCATACAGTTTGTACTTTTCACAATTTTGGGGAGATTTCCAAATAAGCAAACTTGGTTTTCTATTTGTTTTTGTGGGGGAAGTCTCTAAATTCCCTATGTTTGTTTTTCTCAATTGGGGAGTATTGGGGAATGTATATCCTATTTTGCTACGTTTGATAGATCAATTATAATAATGTACTTTTGCTATCTTTCACTGTTGTTCTCAGATTGATTTGTTCAGTCCGAGTCCACGAAGTAAATTAATCCGGCCCCCAGTCAGCGGACTCCGAAGAGTCGGTCAGTTGGGATTCTTATCCGTCAGTGAGACATGAAACCGTCTTAATCTTACTTCGGAAGATTCAACTTCCCGTTTCGCTCTGATACCAACTGTAACACCCCGCCCTTTTCATTCTAATTTTCAGAGTTTTTTTTTTTTTAAATATAATAATCATGTGATCGGGGCAGAGTGTCACGACGCGAGTTAAGTTCGAATCTCTAAATCCGACCCTTAACTGGCCAAGCCCATGTGCGTATGAACTAAGTCCATAAAACTGATCCGCACATGGTATATATATAACTTGCGGAATTAACTTAGTCTTATTCTAACTGAGGTTATAATAGAACCTATGACTGTTCCATTTTTTTTTTCAATATTAGATAGCAAATTACATAATCTTATTCTCCAAAATTACTAACTAATATTAATCTACTATTCAATCCAACCATCCAAAATAAACTAATCCACAGCATCTACTTATCTACTTATTACATGCCAACAAATCTAGCTACCAAATTACATTGTCCACATAATTCAAATAACAAAATAATTAATTTAACAACTCAGGGGCATTTTGGTAATTTTCCATTTCATTGAGAAATTGGGGTGTTACATATGAAACAACAAAAGAGGTTGAAAGAATCCACTGAAAAAATTGTCTTTTCCAGTCCAATAGATGACACCACCTATCATGACCAACGTGTGTAGTAAGATTATAGGTGAGTGGTTCATCCATTGAGAAAGTCCAAGCTAGAGCCTCCATGAGAAGAAGATGATAGATTAAAAGAACTTGTTGAAGCTAATAACCTTCAAGTATCCTTTATGGCCATGTACCAATATGTTTGTGAGGACAACATCATGGTACAAAATCTGGAATTTCTTACTCAAAGATCAATTGGGAAGGCACTCAAAAATTGAAACCACGTTTAAGAAAAGACCATCACTAGATTGTGGACTTAGATTCCAAGTCTCACAATGATAGGTTCAAATATGTGAAGGGATACCAGTGTTGGTACCACATTTGAAACATGTTTTGGAATCATTATGTATCTTACATTCAATCCGTGTTCTTGTTTGATTATTGGATTGATCTATTGCAAGATATGTATTGTACATGTTGGTATGCACTCTTGTATTGGAATGTACTTATCTCATTTCTTTTCATATGCTATGTGATTTGTGCATCTTTAGGAAATGGATATAGTGTGTACATTACCTCATGTATAGGGTGTGCATGTGATTACAGCCAATGTGGTACACATACAAAGTGTCGTTTCAGTCCAAATTCCTAAAACCTGTGAATCTCATGTGGAATGAAACATGCTTTATGTCGTTAAATAGATTTACAGTTTGGGGTGACCTACCAAAAGTGCTGATCAAAATAATCCATTTGATTACGAACTCCTTAAGAAATTAAACCGTCTTGAAATAATAGTAAAAATGTTTATCATGTTTTGGGTAATAACATGATAACAGACATAAGAGTTGTGTGTGTAGTCATTGTATTACATTTCCATATGCTTGATTGATATCATGAAATGAATGAATGATTAGTGTACTTTGTGTTTCATTCCAATATTCCTTAACTTATACATTATGTGGAATGAATTATGTTCATACAAGCCATGCCTTTGCTAGAAGCCTGAAAATGCCGCATTTTATGACATCACACACTTGGACAATATACTAAAATTGGTGAATTAAATGTGGCCAAGAATCTTGAATTGATTTGGATACAGGAAAAGAGATCTGTAATCCATGGTTTGTGCATATCCTCAAAAAGGCGAATTGAATCGTCAAAAGGCATAGATGCAGTGTGAATGTATGTATCATCACTAGCATTAAAAGGTGTATAAGCTAAACTCAATGAGCAATGAACATCGCAAGCACACACACACAGGCACATACCCAGTCTTCATTCATTTTAAAAAACCTAGATTGAAGGATAGACTAGTCAGAGGAACAGACAGGTCGGTATTATTGGACTTCAGAACACTGTCTAAAAGGGGGAAAAACAAAAGGGGTGATAGGTGGATAAATATTGACACGTCGACACATATCGACACGTCGACACCGACAGGTCGTTGGTCGCGACCGGTCGGTGAATCAGAAAGAGTAAGTTAAAGGGTCTCTTCCTGTGAAAACGACAGAACATTTTGAAATCATCGTTTTCCCTCCCGCTGAGCTCTGGCGATTTCCTTCTCTCCTCCCGTGCTCTAAACCTGCCAATAGGATCTCACAGAGAAAAATATTGCCTGAAAACCAGAGGGCCTCTTGTTCCCTTGTCTCCAGTAGCTTGAAAATCATGGATTCTGTGATTTCCATTGATCGAGTAGCTCAAGTACATTCCATTCTCCTCCAATGGTGGAAAATGACAAGGGACAATTTCCCAGTCATCACTGTGTCCTCCGATTCTGAAAATGATGAAGTCATCCGGCCTGAGAAACCTAAATCTCAATGGTGTCAAGGAGAATATTCCTCTCTCCTAAATACTATAGGCCGTCGAGTCAAGACCCTCTCTAGGAAATCTCCCAAGCAGAAATCACCTCCTCCCATAAGGCCAAGAGGAGTGACCATTAAGAAACCTATACTTCCAGCTGGAGCTAGTGTAGAAAAAGTCAATGGAAAAGGGAAAGGTCGAAAGAATCCCCCTTCTCCAGTAAAATCAAGAACTAATAAGGAAACACCTGAGAAGGCTGGTATTGGAAAATAAAATAGGAGAATAGAAAAGAGCAAATGGAAGATGCTAAAGCCGAATCTGATAGAGCTCTTATAAGAATCTATTTTTTCCTTGAAAAATGTCGGAAGTTGGAAAGAACGATTGGAGCATTTGCAGCCTCCATGAATGAATCAATTCAAAACCACTCCACATTCATGGAAGGACTCAAAAAGAATACCCAACGAAAATCCTCTTCCCTTCCAGCATCTCCTCCTCCGGATGGCTCTGCTTAGGGTAGCTTTTCATGAATTATGTGTCATGCTTTGGAAAAACTATGCTAATATTTTGACGAAGCATCCATTTGCCCCTTCCAAGTACCATATGTAATGAACATTTTAATCAATGAAATGATATGGTTTATTTTAGTTTGTTTGGTAATTCATTTGTCTTTTATCTCTTGCCTATTGTTTACATGAATTTTGTAAAATAGACTAATATGCAGGTTGTTGGGGAGATAAGGATTGAGTTGTGAAATTGCACACACCTTGGAGAATGGGGGAGCACAAAATATGTAACGCCCCACCCTCTCCGAGAAATCAGAGTCTATTTTTTTTTTTTTATAATAACAATATAATAACACCGGAAAAGAGCGGGTGGCGTCACGAGGCGAGCTAAGTTCGGACTTCCAAAGTCCGACCCTTAACTGGCCACCCATGTGTGCATGGACTAAACCCATGATAACAAACCACACATGGAACTAAACAAGTTATGCGGAACAAACTAGACTAACTGCGAATTAAACTGAATACATAGCAAGTACCAGTCTCAATTATTTAAAACAGCTTAATCCAACCATCCATTGTCAATATCATAAACAAACCACAGCAAGGTATCAACTTATTACATGTCCACAAAATATAACTCAAAAGACAGTAATAAAGAAATCCCAATCAACAATCAAGCGCTTAAGCTTGGCTTCCCTCCTGGTCGTCAACCTTCTCTTTCCCCTTCCTTGTTCCTGCATTATCCTTTAAGGATAGAATTAGGGCGTTAGATCAACGCGCCGAGTAGGTTTTCCGATTAGGGCTACCACATGGTTAGCTTATAAAATATGCATATGTAACATAGTACATGATAATCAATAAAACATCTGAAAGCACATGCTATGTATATGCACATGTAATGAGTCCTACGCAACACAAGTCTACATAGCCATTATCTCAAGAAACTCTTACATCATGGTATTCCGGAGTAGTCCTCATTTCCTCCGGATGGGTAAGGCAGAGTAATCCACATTTCCTCTGGGTAGGGTGCTTATGTCATGTTAATCCAGAGTAATCCACATTTCCTCTGGATGGGATGCTTATGTCAAGTTAATCCAGAGTAATCCACATTTCCTCTGGATAGGATACTTATCATTATGTTGTTCCATTCCCATCACCCCATGCCATGCATGAGATGTCAAAGCATTGTATATCATTTGTAAATGCATAACTCATCATTCAAAACCACATTTGAAACATAATATCAAATACAACATATCTCATAAAAACATGATAAAACCAAATCATAATTGTGGTTACAAGTAGGTAGGAAACCTACTGGGCGCGTTGATCTAACGCCCTAGTTCTATCCTTAGAGGATAATGTAGGAACAAGGAAGGGGAAAGAGAAGGTTGATGACCAGGAGGGGAGCCAAGCTTAAGCGCTTGATTGTTGATTGGGATTTCTTTATTACCGTCTTTTGAGTTATATTTTGTGGACATGTAATAAGTTGATACCTTGCTATGGTTTATTTATGATATTGACAATGGATGGTTGGATTAAGCTGTTTTAAATAATTGAGACTGGTACTTGCTATCTATTCAGTTTAATTCCGCAGTTAGTCTAGTTTGTTCCGCATAACTTGTTTAGTTCCATTTGTGGTTTGTTATCATGGGTTTAGTCCATGCACACATGGGTGGCCAGTTAAGGGTCGGACTTTGGAAGTCCAACCTTAGCTCGCGTCGTGACGCTTCCCGCTCTCTTCCGGTGTTATTATATTGTTATTATAAAAAAAAAAATTTAGACTCTGATTTCTTGGAGAGAGCGGGGCGTTACAGTTGGTATCAAAGTGAACATGGGCTCATAACTTAACTGATACCAACGTTACAGTTGGTATCAGAGCGAAACGGGAAGCTGAATCATCGAAGTAAGATTAAGACGGTTTCATGTCTCACTGACAGATAAGAATCCCAACTGACCGACTCTTCGGAGTCCGCTGACTGGGGCCGGATTAATTTACTTCGAGTGACTCAAATTGAACAATCAATCTGAGAACGACAATGAAAGATAGCAAAGTAAAGTACAGTCATCATAAGTGGACATATCAAACACAGTAAAGTAGGATGCATTTCCCCGATATCCCTGCAGTGAGAAACAAACAACAGGAATTTAGAGATTTTCCCCAGAAACAAAAGAAACAAAAAGTGATGATTTGGCAATATCCCCAAACTGAGAAGTGATACATAATACTTAGGGAGGTTTTCCCAGAGAACAGCAGAACATTAGGATTTCCCCAAATTGAGAAATGATACTCGATATTTAGGAAGTTTTCTCAAAAATGAAGAAATACAAAGAGTGCTCATTTGGCAATTTTCCCAAACAGGAGATATTACGTGATACATAGGAAAACTCCCCGAAACAAGAAATACAAGATGATGATCAGGGAATTTCCCAAGTATGTGAACATAGATTCTGACGTGAAACTAAGTCGATCAATGGGTCGATGACGACAATTGGTGGGTATATCGACCCCACGATAGATACAGTAGTTCCATGGTAAAGGTGACGAGGTCACATGATTACATTGAGACGTGGTATGGGTGCGTCCCTCACGTGATGTGGACGATTGAGATGTGGTATGGGTGCGTCCCTCACATGGTATTGATGAGATAAGAATATAGACTTCATGAGTATGGCTTAGAATAGCTATGAGACTGTGGGAACCTTGATACGAAATACGGAGACTTGGTCCCGTAGGGCTACCGTTGAGGAGTGGGTCCCTCACATGCTACACGCTGGAGGGCGCTCTCACGGCTATTTTGCACACTACATATGTGGGAAGGCGCAGAGCTAGGTACTATGTTACCCCGTGGGGGTGGTAATAGTCTCATCAGACGCGGATCGACCGCCTTAGAGCTTGACTGAATCACCTATGAAGTGAAGGGATGCAGGGCGAAGTAGACCGGATCACGTTGAACGTGGGTCTTCCGCTTGATAAGTCATGGGCCCTAAGTCTTTCTAAGGGGTCTAGGTATATTTGTGACTTGATATGGTTGCCACAGTCTTATAGTAATTCATTTGAATGTTGTTTCTACGGATATTAATCATGGATAGATGATACTCATGGACAGAGTGATACCAAGGATGGATGGTTTCCATGAATGGATTATACCCATAAGTGGGTTATATTCATGGATAGTTATTAACTATGGATAGATGATACTTACTGGTAGATGAAATGTTCAAGGATAAATTATTTCCATGAATGGATTATACCCATAGGAGGGTTATATTCATGGATGATTATTAAACAGGGATAGATAATATTTACTGAAGGAGTGATACTAGGGGTGGATGTATTTAACCATGGATGATTATTCCTATGGTGGTTTGGATTGATGCCGGGTACTCAATATCGTAGAAGTTTTGAACAAAAGTTGTTAGTCACATAGAGACTTATGTGCAAAGGAAGATGTGTTTAAATTTGGAGATGTACTTAGTGGAAAAGTTAAGAGATTAGTGAAACTTGAATGGGAAGCTATGGGCGACTGCCGAGTTAGACTGATCACCCGATGGAATTCCAGGAGGGTGAAGCTAGAAATCTAGTTAAAATGGAATCAGAAAAAGATTTGAGCGTAAGCTCGCATTGGCAGGCTACCTCACACAGAGAATAGATGAAAGAACATATTGAGCAGATACGCATGGAAAATATTATGAGAGCAGGTAAAGTAAAACAGAGCAGATTGATCTATGTGAGATCACAAATGGCTCATGAGAAAAAGATATAACATGAGACAGAACAAAAGGTGTTATGGAACCGAGCGATTCAATTTGTCAAAGTGGTGTGGAGCGACATGGTAATGAAGAAGTCACTTGGGAACTTGAAATCGGAAATAAGAATAGCACACCCTGAGATATTTATGTAATCGCTTAAAACCCTACTTCGCTTGATTTTCGGGACGAAAATTTTAAAAAGAGGGTTATATTGTAACACCCCAATTTCTCAACAATATGAATATTTATGAAAATACCACTAGATTGGTGAATTTAATAAATGTGATTGTAAATGAGAAAATGGTGGGGCCCATTGTTCAAATTATGACCTTATGAGCATAGTATAAGGGTCAATTTATCATGAATGGGTAATGAACATCAAATTGGGTCAATATGGGTAATTGGGTCAAAGGACCCAATTGGACCCAATGGGTCATAATGGACTTATTAGACCATTGGGTGAGTCCAAATTTAATGGGGTTAAGCTGATTTGATTGGAAATTAAGTGGAGCATAAATGGGTAGGCTTGATGCACATGTGAAAACCAAATGCAAATGGCTAAAACAACCCATAAATAGGTCATGGCGTCAAAACGGGTCAACAAGCTAAATGGGGACCCAATGGGTCGGATTGACCATGTTGACCATGGCTGACCATGTGGACCCTTGAGTGAGCTCAATTGTGAGTCAAATCAGGTTGAGTTAGATTGGGATGAGTTGCATTTAAATTAAATGGTTGGGTTGACTCAAGAGTAATAAATGAATGGCAATTAATGTGGTGAGTTAAGCCATTGAGTTAGGTGAGTCAAAATGGAAATCAAAGGGGCTGTAAATTCAGTGAGTTAAATGGAATATGAAGAGTTACTTGGTCTCAAACAAACCAAAACAAGTCCCACACGTTGGGGACTTGTAATGGTAGTTTCCATGCATAATGTTAAATGGAATTGAATGAGAATGAGATAAAAATCTCATGGGAATATGGAGGGGTTTCCATCTCATATGGAAACCCATGCCTCCAACGTTGGGATGCCAATGGGTGCATTGGTTGGCAGCAATTGTCTCATTGGTATGAGCAAGATTTTATGAGGGAAATGAGTGGATTAAGTGGCTGATTTAACGAAAGGAAGACACACCCCATTTGGCCGAATTTCATTCCAAGAAAAGCCTTAGAATTCCATCTTCTTTCTCTCCCTCAAGAACACCTCTCTTGGCCAAACCAGCTGTGGTGTTTTTCACCATAGATCAAGCACTAATTCGGCTAGAAGCTAAGGAAGAAAGAAGGAAACAAGAGGGAAGAAGGTAAAGAGCAAAGGCAAGAAGAAAAGCTTGGAATTTGGTAAGTATTTCCATGGATTTTTGTTTAAAAAAATGGGATAAATGAAACATGATTGGGCCATGGGTTGGCCGAATCTATCAAGGATTAGACCTTGGTTGGTGTTTCATAAAAGTGATGAAAAATGTATCATTGGGTTCGGCCAATTTGGATGGCCGAACCCCATGAAAAGAATTGGTTAATTTTGATGGTTTTTGTAATATGAAACCATGCAAGTGTTGGACTGTTTTAGATGTTTAAGATGCATGTTTTGAAAAGGTTTAAATCATGATTCTGAGTGTCATGTTTTGGGCCTTGGAATGGCCGAATACATCAAGGAATTTAACCTTGGATAAGGTTGCTTAAAAAGGTAAAAAATGTATCATTGGGTTCGGCCAACCAGCCATGAAAAGAGTAGATTAGGTTTATGGTTTTGAAGTCTACAAACCATACCTTTGGTGGAGGTATTTACATGTTTTAATTGGGTCATGTTATGGCTGAATCCTACTGTCTTATCATTGAGTAAGAGGACCACATGGCCGAACCCCAAAGATTATTTTGTGGGAGATTATGGTTTGTTTTATGATTTGAATTAAGGAATCATACATGATAATTTATGGTCTAAATGTAAGAAAGTAATCAATCATTCTAGATGATGGAATATGGGATAAAAATCCATACGATGTGGTTCGGCCATGTAGTGTGGCCGAACCCCATCAATGATTATTTGATGGATTTGGGTTAAGTCATAATGGAATTAGAGATGATGAATGGAGGATCAAATTAAATGGTGAGGTTAGGCCAAGTTGCATGGCCGAACCCTACTAAGTTGGTTTGGATATGGTTGGTGGTGTTTAAGGAAAATTAAACAAAAGGTTAGCCTAAATGGCATAAAGGTAATTATTGATGAATTGATCAAAGATGGAATGATCATAGGATTGGATGTATGGACCCAAACCAAAGTGGTATGGTTCGGCCATGTTGTATGGCCGAACCCTACTAAGATATTTTTGTGGTATATGATGTTTAATAAGGATTAAATAAAAGAGAGATCAAATGAAAAGGGAGGTTAAATCCTAAGTTGATGAGGTTCGGGCATGGGTATGGCCGAACCCCACAAGATGGCTTTTGGGTCTTAAGATGTAAATGGAAATTTAAAATGATAGTATGATTGACTTGTTGTTACATCACAAGGTAACGGAACGTGAACGGCGTACAAGTCGTGAGCAAGTAACGCTTTAAGAAAGAACAAACACCGAAGCTAATCTTCGGTAGGCTTCCTACCTACTTGTAACCACATCTATACTTGGTTTTCAGATGGTTTTTCTATGAGATATTTGTTATACTATTCTTTATCATCTTGGATTTGAATGATGAGATTTGATTACATGTGTCATATATTCATTGGCATCTCATGCATGGTCATGGGATGATGATTTGTGGAAAGTCTCCTTAGGCGATTCAGGTCCCGCCAGGAGTAGTATCATGATGATGATAATACATTGGTCTCTTTAGGCGATGCAGGTCTCGCCAGGAGAAATGTTATAATGATGAGAAATACATTGGTCTCCTTAGGCGATGCAGGTCCCGCCAGGAGAAATGTTATGATGATCGGCCTCCTTAGACGATGTGGGTCCCGCCAGGAGGAAGATCATCTAGAGGAAATGAAAGGGTATTGTGGTTTACCATGACGGTGAGAGTCCCGTCAAGTGATGGCTATGTATATGTGTGATGGGGTGGGGCTCATTACATTTGCATACATACATAGCATTGATTTATCTGTTTTTGATGACCATATATACTATGATATATGCATATTTTATACACTAACCCTGTGGTAGCCTTAATAGGAAATCCTATTGGGTGCGTTGATCTAACGCCCTAATTCTATCCATAGAGGATAATGCAGGAAATGGAAAAAGGGAAAGAGAAGGTCGTGAACCTGGAGGGGCGCCAAGCTTAAGCACTTGATTGATGATTGATTGATGATTGGGATGTCTTTATTACTGTCTTTTGAGTTATATTTTATGGACATGTAACAGCTAGTAAACTTTGCTATGGTTTGTTTATGGTATTGACAGTGGATGTTGGGATTAAGTTATTTAATAATTGAGACTTGTACTGGTTATTTATTCAGTCTAATTCCGCAGTTAGTCTAGTTTATTCCGCATAACTTGTTTAGTTCCATATGTGAATTGTTATCGTGGGTTTAGTCCATGCACACATGGGTGGCCAGTTAAGGGTCGGACTTTGGAAGTCCAAACTTAGCTCACGTCGTGACGCCGCCCTCTCTCTTCCGGTGCTATTCTATTATTATTTTAAAAAAAAAATTAGACTCTGATTTCTCAGAGAAGGCGGGGCGTTACAAAATATGTGTTGATTAGCACCTGTCACTAGTCATGACAGTGTGAGGAGGAAGATTGACACAACCTTGAATAGAAGCTTGATGAAAAATAAAATTAGAGGCAACTAAGTTTATCCTCTAAGTTTATAGGGAAGCTAGGTCGAGAAAGTTGTAGAATATAGCTTCGAGAGTGGGGGAGAAAAAATCCAAAGAGGGAAGCTGGGAAAAATGGCTTAATCCCACGGAACAAAGGAGAAAAACAGTTATGCATGAGATATGCATTGGACTGTAAGGAATGTGTAAATGAGTTGGAAGAAAAACTCATGGAAGGACTAAATACAAGAAGCATGGGGGAGTGATTGAAACTCGATGTCAGCCTACTAATCTTTGTCAATTGGATGACAAAATGGGGGAGAAAATTAGTAGAAGCTAAAAGACATCAAATCCAATGGACATAGGGAGAATGTCTATGATTGGGAGTTTGTGAGATCAAACTCAAAGAATATTGGGGGAGAAATCTTCTCAACACTAATAGCTTGGATAAGCTATGGGTAGTTTTGGTCACTAGAAAATCAGGGAGTATGGGGGAACTCAAATACAAATCTCGTTTAGTACATGAATGCATATTTATGTTTCGGAACTAACCTCTCTAATGATTTTCTAGTGTTGCTTGCTTATGTACTTGAACAGAAAAAATGAAATGAAGCAACTTAAACAAGAATATGCGAAGACCATAGTCTTATTTTTCCATTTGAATATGTACATGTAATCAATGTAATATTTTATATTCAAATGTGATATAATAAAGGTGGGATTGTAAAAAGGCTAGCTTCTAGGTTTTGTCATGAAATTGACAAAGGGGGAGATTGTTAGTACCTTGGCTTCGCCAAGTCCCAATGTTTGTCAATTCCATGATTCGGAAAGAAGCACTTACTGGAATCTTGAAGATCCAAGATGATCAAGAGAAAAGATCACGCTCCACCGGATTGAAACTCATCGTTATGGCAATCACAAAACAGGTATGTGGCCATAGATGATTTTATGTGGTACCCACATCTTAGAAAGGACTATCCCTAGGCTTAGAAAAACAAATGGTTAAATCATATGAAGCCTAGTGAGGATGATTGACACTGAATTGAAACCTAACTTGGAAATAAGTATTTGGTTCACTATCAGCTCGACCAGTCGCTCTCACCGACCCCTCGGTAGAGACAAGATCCACCCATCGTGGTCAAAGACTGGTCGGCCAGATTGATATAGGTTCTGGGAACTGTCATTCTGGGTATGCCTCTGATCAAGATTGTCGTATACACCGACCACTCGGTGAAAGGCTGAATGACCCCTCGTGATCAACTACTCCTCGATCAAGATCTTGAGTTCTGGAATTTTTGAACTCATGTGGACTCTCGAAGAAACAACATATCATCAATCAAAGAACGATCGAGAGGACCAAGACTAACCCCTCGGTAAAGGGCGATAAGTCGTTCTAGGTAAAAGGTTTCTACATATGAAACTAATGTCAAGCATGTTTTGCAATAGGACGAGCTTCTCGTATGGACCGACTTCTCGGTACCATAAGTATCGATCCATCGACAACAGCGATATGTCGACTGGGAAAGAATATTACCGTTGGGAGTGCAATTAATGCACAACGGTCGGGTTTGTAATGGTAACATTTCTAGTCATTGACCCCTCGGTGCGACCGACCTGTCAGCACATTACCGTTACTACAACTGGTTGCCGTCGCTATATAAATCAATCTTTATGCATCCAGTTGGTATCCTTCGGAAGGATAGTTGGACCCTCATCTTTATCAGTAGGCTTAACAAGGGCTAACAGAAGGATCACTCTCTCTTTCGTGCTTACACTAGGGGAATCAAATACAACCAATCAGATGAATTGAGTTGTGAAAGAGAGAGAAAGGAAGAAAACTCATAACAACCAATTTGATGATTGAGTTTGAAAGTGAGAAGGAGAGAATCATAAACTAGGAAACCTTTGGTAAAACTAGTTTCCTTGACACCCTGGACTGTAATTGTTAAACGAAGGCTACGAGGCGTTGCATCAGCATACATGGGTGGGATATTGAAAAAACACATATCAGGAGAAAGAGCTTCAAAGGCAAGTGCTTCTTAGTTTTAATTTTATTTTAATAGTTTTGTTCCGAAAGTGGATTCCGAAACCACTATAAAAAGTCTTGAACGGAGTCTCCAGCATAGTGGTGAGTGGAATTCACAGCCAAATTGATATGTGGAATTCCTATTCAACAGTGGTGGGTGAAATCCCAGCCGATTGAGTGACATGGAATTCATACTCTAATTGTGAGGGTGTAAGTCTCCACTTAGTGGATTTTGGGAATAAGTCAAGGTTGAGCGACTCCTAATAGTGGATGTAGGTTGGCTAACCGAACCACTTTAGATTAGTCTGAAGGTGTTTGATCTTTGTGTGTTTGTATGTAATGTTTTAGTATTCTTCTTAACACACATCGCTTTACATATTGATTATCTTATTCTATACATTGTGTATTAGCATTGATAATCAAGCTTTATGTAAAGGGGCCAAAATCTTCGTGTGAATGTTTAAAGAATTAAATAAACAATCCATCACACTAAACAAATCTCTTGATTAAATATTCTGCTGCACTTGAAAACAATTAAGAAATTTATAAACACCATTAAAAATGAGATTGACCTATTCCCCCCTCCCTTCCTCCCTCCCTCTAAGGTCAATCATGATGTTCTAGCACATTGAAAAGGGGTACTTTCACACCTTCATCTGTGATTGTAATCTAAAAACATATGCAATTTTGAAGAGGATAACCATGCACCATGTGGACCCAATCCAAGTGAAGAAAGAAAATAAGGCAAACAGATGTGTTGCTAGGTCGAACAGGATGCAAAATTTACAGCCAAGTGTTGCAAGCATATATCAGCCGGTAAACAGTGGGACCTGAGAGACACATGGACGGAGTTCAGGCAGGAGAACTACCGACGTGGTGGTTGGGGTCGAAACTAGTAGATGCTCCATTTGTTGTTATACAATGACTATATACACGACAGTTGGATAAAGGAAAATTGGAAGCAGCATTTTTATAGCAACCAATGAAGAGATTAGCGTGAATTGGGACGGTGTCTGTTGTGCTACCAATTGTGTACAGAGAAGGAATGGAGAAACAAAGGGTGATGGCTGAAGAAAGATGAGGCGGTAACAGATCAGCCAGAGAAACTGATCCTGAAGATTTCAGATTGAACCAAAAGTTTACAACACCATCTTGAGACAACAATATTAGAAGAGACAGCAAAGGTACCAACCCATACTGCAGCGTCTTAGGTTGTTTTGCAAGACAACAACGTTTTTGTAGAACAGAGAAAGAAGAGAGAATACAAAGGCAGCGATTTGGGCAGCAACTATCGAAGCAAGCAACATGTTGAATGTGCAGTAGTTTTAGATTTGTTTGTGGAAGAGTATCAATTGCCAAATCAAAAGAAAACAAGGAGAAGTTACAGCAGTTGCAAAGAACAATGAAAGAGAAAAATTCATACAGCAAACCAATCACCCAAACATGAAAGCACCAAATCCAAGTAGCAAATCAGCAAGAACCTGGCCAGAGAGATCTCCAAGAAGAAGGCAGCAACCTTTTGAGAGCAGATCTAGTTGCTAATACAAGAGGAGTTCTAATAGCAGCAAAGCATTGACATAAGAAGAAGAGACTTGGCTGAAATTATAAAAGACATTGAGAAGAAGGAGAAGCAAAGCAACATCAGCGTTGCTGCATAACATAAGCATCAAAGAAGAAAAACAACTAGGCATTGAAACCCAATGACGTGCAGCCAGCAAAGAACAGAGGAAGGACGGTGGGAAGAATGTGCTTGCTGAATCAACCCAAAAAAAGAACGAAAATGACTCAATAAAGAAAGGGGCAGCTGTACACGGTGGAATCATAAGAATAGAAAGGAGTCGGCCGATACTACCCCATGTGCCTTGTTTAAATCTTCTCCTTATTTAAATAAGTTATTCCTAGCCATCCTCTCTTTGCCTCTTTTATTTCATACAATTTTGTCCCTCGATTCCTGCCCCATTCTCTACTATAAATAGTGGACCTCTCCATACATATAAAATTCGAACTTGGCTTAGGAATTCAAAGGTTGTGCTTTGAAAATGAAGAGGAGAACAGAAGGAGATAGTGTGATTTTCAAAAATCAGAAGGGTTCTTTGAAGTTGGTGATTTTGATTTTCTCATTGGATTTTCTTGTCTTTTTAATTTCAAATTCCATTGGTTTGTAATTCAATTTCATGCATAAATAAAATAGAGGTGTGATGAAATATGCAGTCTATAGTTTTCTAATCATTCAATTTATTTGTGATGATTATTTGATTTTATTTTTATTTTTTTATTAAACCTATGTGTGGATTTATTTTAAGTGTTTAAATTAAATGTGATGAAAATTTAGATTGAATATACTTCCTTCTTTGATTTAAGGCTCTTATTTTAAGAGTACGATGAAATGTTTTAAATTTTAAGAAAAAGTTTAAATTCTATTCGTTCTAAGGTTTAATTTGAGATTTTTAATTTAATGAAATCTATAGAATCTTATATTTTGAATAATTATGAATGAAAAATTTGAGTGTATGATTGGTCATTTACGTGAGCTCTATATTCTAGGCCTTTGTTTTATTTTGAAAATATGGAAAATAATGACTCATTGATTTTCTAATTTAATTCCATTGTAAATATGTACATACGTTGGTTGTATTTTTATTTTTGATTTCTTTTTTTATAAATTCAAAAAAATTGAAAATTGGGAACGACGTGGTTAATTAATTAATTGCATCTTAATTTTGTATTCTTAGTCAGATTAAGATTATTTATAATTTCTAGATTAATTCCTCAATCTTAATTGAAATTAGATAAATTTTGTATTTTCTATTAAAATTAGATCTCTTGAATGGATAATTTCTATTTTAAGATGTTGTTTCTATTTTTAGATTATGTTTTCTATTTTTAGCATATTTCTAAATAAAAATTAAATTCCTTAGATTAGAGAATCAATTCCATATTTATGATTTATTCCAATAATTTTCTAAATTTTTTAAAATATATAATTCAATTGTATGTTTTTCATGTATATATTTTCCTAAGTTCCAATGGGTTCGACCTCGCACTCCTAAGCTATATTGTAAATGTTCGTGTGCTTGCGAGTATAAATTTAAAACACAACAATAATGCCCAACGCTTGTCCAATCTTTGGCCTTCATTGCATCTGTTTTCGTTCCTGAAAGAGGCAGATGCATTTTCAACCGACACAAATAATCTTCGATTTGCATCTTACAGAACGCAAAGTCTGTGCCATTGAAATTTGCGATCTTGACCTTTCCTTCTTCTGTCATTGCGTTATATTCCGATCTCCCACAATTTCCTGGTCCCCAAACAGAGCTCTGATACTACTTGTTAACGTAATTAATATACATAACTCAAATAAACGGAATAAACAAACACAATAAACACCGACGATTTACGTGGTTTGGCCCACCCGGCCTACATCCACGAAGCGCGTAAACATTTTATTAAGAGAAAAGAAGATAGTACAAGATATAGTATTTAACCTCCAAAAATTAGGACCCAAACCTCAAGTCCAAAACCCTTTGTACAGCCTTAACACTGACTGATATACAACAGTTCTGCTGACCCGATGGTAGATATGTTGTACCTCTGCAGATCTAAATATTCAGCCGAACACCTTGCTGATATCTCCTTGGCTGCGTTTGGATGGGGGGTAATTTTTATAGGGGTAACCCCTAAGTAGGGGTCACCTTTGAGAAGGGGCAACCCTTGAACTGAGATTACCCTTATCTTATTTGGTAATTGCAGTGGTAAAGTAAAACCTTACCCTAAGGGTAAAAAAATTTATTTGGTAACTAAAAGCAAGGGTAACCTAATATATTAATATTTTCTTATTTTTTTATAAAACATAATTATTACATAATATTCATGAAGTAAATTCTAATAATATAACTTATAATAATATTATCTAATTTTTATAAATTATTTTTCATAATTATAATTTAAAATGAACAGTTGCATTCTAATATTAAAAAAATAAATAAAGATTTTTTTATATTACTATTTTAAATCCCAATAAATAAATAAAAAATATCAACATATCTCTTCATAAAAATTATAATTATTATTTTTTATATTATATGAATTTAATAAAAATATTAATTCTCATAAAATTGTTAATATGTTAGTTTACCCCTATTCAAGGGTAACCCCTATAAAAATTTACCCTTCACCCAAATGCATCACTTTGAAAATGTTATAGAAATTTTATTTTTATATTATATAGATTTAATAAAATTATTGATTCTCATAAAATTGTTAATATGTCAGTTTACCCCTACTTACAGTTACCCCTGCTCAGATAACCCCTGTAAAACTTTACCCCTCACTCAAATGCATCACATTGAAAATGTTGCAGAAATTTTATTTTTATATTATATAAATTTCATAAAATTATTAATTACAATAAAATTATTAATATGTCAGTTTACCCCTACTTACAATTACCCCTGCTCAAGGGTAAGCCTTGTAAAAATTTACCCCTCACCCAAATGCATCACATTGAAAATGTTGTACAAATTTTATTTTTATATTATATAGATTTAATAAAACTAATTCTCATAAAATTGTTAATATGTCAGTTTATCCCTACTTACAATTACCCCTGCTCAAGAGTAATCCCTGTAAAAAATTACCCTCACCCAAATGCATCACATTGAAAATGTTGCAGAAATTTTATTTTTATATTATATAAATTTAATAAAATTATTAATTCTCATAAAATTGTTAATATGTCAGTTTACCTCTACTTACAATTATCCTTGCTCAAGGGTAACCCCTGTAAAAATTTACCCCTCACCCAAATGCATCACGTTGAAAATGTTGCAGAAATTTTATTTTTATATTATATAATTTTAATAAAATTATTAATTCTTATAAAATTGTTAATATATCAGTTTACTCCTACTCAAGAGTAACCCCTGTAAAAATTTACCCCTCCCCCAAGTGCATCACGTTGAAAATGTTGCAGAAATTTTATTTTTATATTATATAGATTTAATAAAATTATTAATTCTCTTAAAATTGTTAATATGTCAGTTTACCCCTACTCAAGGGTAACCCCTGTAAAAATTTACCCATCACCCAAATGCATCACGTTGAAAATGTTGACACATTTTTAAAATAATCTTCTAACAGAATAAATTGTTAATTACCCTGAAAGTGATTATCATGAATCTCAAAATTTTCAGAGTTTTGAGACCCTATCGAAATTTCGACAGAATCACCTCTTAAAAATAGAACATTTTGAGAAATACGTTTTAGAAAATTATATAATATATAATTGAAAAATAGAGGAAGGCACGAGATAAATAGTGGAAAGGTTTCCTTAACAAATAAAAAATAAATAAAAAACCACTATTATTATTTTAATTTCAATAAATGAATAAAAAAATTCTTCATATCTCTTCATAAAAAAATATAATTTGTTGTTTGGTGACATGAAATTTATCAAATGGAAATAAAAGAGTGCTTTTAGAAAAAAATAAAAGTCAAGTACTCACCAAAATAAATAAATAAATAAAATATAAAAAAAAAAAATTCTCATGAGCAAAAGGGAGGGTAAGGAGGGGTATTCACTCTTGAATACCCCTTGCCCCATGGGGGTATTCAAAAGAGAGACAAGAGGGGTAAAAATTTGAATTCTTACCCTTCCCCTCTTGGTAACAAGGGGTAACGGGGGTTACCTCCTCTTACCCCCATCCAAACGCAGCCCTTGTGTTGACTGGCTGCAGACTGCTACTAGATATGACTTCACTATTTGGTTCTCTCCACGCTACAGTAGAAAGGTCCTTTGTGTATATGATTCCCTCTTCCTCTGTATTTTCATGCCCAATACAGTGAGTAAATAGAGCCTTGCACGTTGCTGTACCCTTGGCGTGTTGCAGATCTGCAAGCTTCTCCTTGCTGATCTGCAATCCTCTCTTTGTGTGTTTCCTCTCTGTTAAAAGCACTCTTTTGTGAATGTCGTGTATAGGTATACAGCAAGCCCCTTTGCTGTACCTTTTTGGATTAGGAAGAACAGAGAAACCTCTTTGTTTGTCTAAGGTGATAGGGATTTCACGATGTTGTATTTGTTACAGCCCTCTAAGATTGAGTCTCTGTACTCGCACCATTCTACTGTGAAAACCTCCCTTTCAGTGTTGTGTATCCCTTCTCACAACAAGCACACATTGCTAGACACATACACGATGCAGGTACTTATAGAGATGTTATCAGTCGGTGCTGCCTTCCTTCTTTTGACAGTTTCTATTTGTAATATAGAAATTTCCTCTGGCAATTTCTCAAGGCAGCAACTTCTGTATCCTTTCTTACCATTCAGAGTCCCATTTTAAAATAGTAATTGCTTTAGCCTAGTAATTGTCGTGTATTGGACAGTCCATCCTTATCTACAGGCAGTCTGTGCTTAGAAGACTTCCATGTAGCAGGTGCCAAGGTCTCACCTCTTGCCTTGATTGCATTTATAAATTGCCGATATAAACACCCCATGATTTTCAGAGAAAATCATGGTCTCCATTAAAAGGAATCGAGCCACATATCCAACAACTTCTTCCTCACTCAATGCTAAGGTTTGTTTTTCTTTTTTTTGCTATTGACGCTCAGATCAAAGCAGCCCAAGACAATGCCACTTGAACATTTGGTTCAATGACAACAACAACATTCCAAAGTAATTGAAGTAGAGCATCATAGTGAACATGGAGTAGAAAAGATCTTGTAAGCCGACCCATAGTAACCAATTGTTGGATATGTGATGATCACGTATACGACTGCCTGAACGAATATGTAAGGAAGCTCAAAAAGAACCTGAGCAAAAGAATATGCCCATGAAGAATACATCCCAGCAAATCTCTCTCTCTCTAAATTCAAATTTAGCAATGTTTCAGATAAAGCACTAGACACATGGCACACACTGAGCAATCCACTCCATTCGAATATATCCTCCTTTACTTGTAAGACTCGAATACTGGTGAGCTTATCTTCGGTTTCAAATGGACTTGGGCTTTGAGGCATGAGCTTGGATCACATGCTTTGATTTCAAGTTGGGCCCACTTTCTGCATTTTTTTGCAATTTTAATCCTCATATCTTGTATTCTCTTGAATTCCCTGCAAAACTCTAAAATTTCAATAAATAATATTTAAAACACACAAAACAATAGCTAACTAATCCAAATACAGAAGTAAAATGGTCATTTTCCTATTATCGACACATAACTCCTGAGAAAAGTCCTCTTGGTGCACATCACCACACGGCCCATCTGTACTGACTTCTGTGTTTTTGGAGTGATATTTGCTCCCTGCCTGAACTTCTCCAAGTGTTGACGTTTCCTTCACAAAGGTACGATTAGAACAAGGCTAGAACGAGCTTTGGAGGATGAATCGTGTATGCTAGAAACAATAACTTACAAACAATAAATTCAATCAAACCACTTAAAAAGTCCAGTAAATAGTGAGAATCCCAATGCAAAAACATTGTCAAAACTGCTGGAGAGAAGAAATTAGAAACATTACGATTGTGTTGCGAAACTACAAGCGATCCTGGCTGCTAAACGACAGCTAGATTTACCAATTGTGAAAATTTCGTTTTCTTTTTTACAAAATGATGTGTCAAATCTTTACTGCAATACAGTGAAAAATCAAGAACTGCGGTCTCAGATTCAGCTCCATCTGCTTCAGGGCACCCTTTACGAGAAAATTCAGAACCGAAGCTACAGACCTCGGTTTCAAGCGTGCTTGTTATATCTAGAAAGTATACAAAGAGATCAACTGCACTCAAAATTTTAGAAATTTTGGAGCAAGATAAATAAATCAAAAATTGTCTGCAAGTCAGATTCATATCATAATATGTTGTCTGATGTGCAGATCTATAAAAGTCTGGTAAAAAATCCATATATCGGGCTAGCACACTAGAAATGAGGAAAACAAAATATTTCTAAAATCCTCACAGAAAGATATATTTACTATAAAAATTTAAGAATTTTTGGAGTTTCTTATTGACTTAGAAAAAAATTGGAATATGACGTCTGTTGTAGGGACTGTACTGGATTTTCAATCAATCAAAATCAACTACAACAGCTCATTGAAGTATTATCCGAAAATCAAATCAAGTCTGAAATTTGAAAATAAAATGCAGCAAAGGACTTGAATATAAAAATGTGTGGTCGATCACAAAATCAATCTGATCTGAAATATTTGCGAAGCGAACACCGAATTGCTAAGAATGTCGTTTTGATTGCAAACTGAAGGCGATCCGAAGTTCGAAGGACCAACTTATGTTCAATATCGGATGAATGAAAATTGTGGTATGTCCCAAGAGCTGAGGCTCTTATACTAGTTGATGAATGCCTAGGGTCGAATTTGATGAAACCCTCTATAGACTCGCAGATTCAGAGTATGGTCTCTGAAAGAACACAGCCAATCACGGTTAATGAAAAGATTCTGCGAAGTACGAGTTTGGCGACCTAGAACTCGCAACAACAAGGTTCCCAAGATTCCAATTACGCTTAAGGAATTTAGATTAAGGACCCTTTTAATTTAATGGATTAGAAATTTGTGAAAGAAAAAATAAAAGAAGGAATTAATTCCCTTAATCTAAAATCTGAAAGACATAATTGAAGTCAAACAACTGGTACTTACTGGCAAAAGTTAGGTTTACCCTCCCTAGGGTTTCTCTTTCGCCAAGGGCCCTCGCCCGGGGTGAATCCACACGAAACTTCAAGAGTTGTTTTTCCAAAAATTATCAATTGTATGTAAAAATCGATATTACAAGGTTTTTGTAAGGAAAATCAAGGAAAAGACTAAATACCCTTGGCTTAGTTGACTAAGCCAAGAAAGGATATTTTTTCTCTAAAATCCTAAAATCATGCAATTGCTAAGTATGGATTGTAGTCTTATTTAGACCAATCCATCTAAGCCTTTAAAAATGTCATTTGGCCTATTCAGCAATAGAGATTAATCATAGAAAAGCATAAACAAATAAAAAACAAAAAATCATATCTAAGTTGAGAAATTCGCCCATGTGAAGAGATTCTCATGCAAAATTCTCCACCTCTTTTCTAAAGATGGAATCTGTTAAGCTTGGAATAGCTACATGTTCAGTAAAATGGTCATGGTCATAATTTGAGCTACGGAACTCGAATTTGGTCATTCTTGAGCTAGTTCAAAAAATCCATGAGTAAGTTGTCCGCAACTAAAATTTATCAAATTCTGAATTCATTTGATACCTCAAAACTGCTCATCAAGTCAATACTGTTTTTAACCATCCAATTTAAAGTTAGCTTGGATCGATTTCTGCCAAGTGTCACAAAGAGAGAGGATTTAGCAATGGATCAGTTATGGGTTTTATGGAGTGGGCTTGGATTTAAATCTGACATGTTTAATGTATGGACTTGGACATACAGGCTTAATTGAGTTATTCAAACCTGTTGTGTAATTGGGCTCAGACTAACAAAGTGATCAGGTTTATTAGACGAAGTTCAGTGATAGTTATCTTTGGCAATTTGAATTATGAAAGTCAAGTCAATTTCACCAATGTGATCAAGGTCTACAGAAAGTCCACCAGTATAAAATACTGGACCATTAGGCGTAATGACCTCATCAGAGAGGGAAACCTTTAAAAATATAATTGAATGGGTCAAGAAGGATATGATAGAATACAAATTAGTGGAAGAAGAACTCGAAAAGCCGATTTCAAATTAATAGAATTAATGACTCATTGATGATGACAATATTCTATGTACATTTAAAAGAAAGACAATGGATGATTTGATGAGTGGTGATAGTGAATATTGAAGGAGATTTGCCATATTGAGTTATGACGTATATATAATCTAAATATGAATTAATATAAATTAATTTGTATTCAGATACCCATTACATAATAAAATTACCGTGAGCTATACCAAGTTTGCATTTGAGCTTTGAACTCATTTTTATCAGTGATTAAACTGAGATAACTCATTTTTTAGCAGTGCTTAAGCTGAGCAAGTTGTAGCATGAGATATGTTAAGATAGAATTAGATTTGATTTCTACCTTATCTTCATTATCTTCTATTTAAATTAGATTTTATCTTATCTTAGAATTTCATCTTTATCTTGATGTACTTGATTATAAATAAATGAAATGGGTTCTCTCCCTTTTGAGAGAGACCTAGTATTTTAATTTCACATGTATCAGCCAGAAGATCCGAGATCCCATTTTTCCTCCCACCCTTCCCCTGAGAGAGCCTTCGTGCAAGCCCCTTTCCTTTCTCCCTCTGCCGATGTCAATCTTTCAGCAGAGGGAGGCGTTGTGCATCATGTAATTCTTCAACAAATCCCACCGTTTGCCTAAAAAAAAAAAACCCTCTTTCAGTCTGTTGGATCCTCTCCAGATACTCTGCTCTGTCCGTTGGCAGTCATCCCTGTGCCTCTACTTCCACGTCTGGACGCTTAAATCTGATTCCTCTTCCTAGTTTGAATATCTCATATCCACACTTCTTCTTAGCCCTCTCAGATCAGCAGCACCTGTTCCTGCTGTGCTGCAAAAGGATCTTCGTCACTGCCCGTTTTGAACAAACCTCCCAGGCTTCCCTCTCACTTTCGTTGCAGTCTCTCTTCTTGCTGCCTTTGCTCTGCAGTCCGACGTCGTCCTCTCAGGAAAGCCTTTCCGCCCGTCTATGGAACGAGCCGAGAGTTTGTTTTCTGTACACAAAAAAAAAAAAGGAAAACCCTTTTAGTGGTCCGTTGGACCGCCGAGAGTTTGTTTTCTGTACACACAAAAAAAAAAGAAGGAAAACCCTTTTAGTGGTCCGTTGGACCTTGTTTTTCAGTCCTCCTGTGAGACTACTATTTCGGATACTCATGCAGCACAATCACAACAAATTAAAAAATATATATTTGCAGGCCGTCATTTATATTCGCTGCCTGCCAGTTCGCAACCAATCGGTGTGTTGCTGATGAACACAGGAAAATTACATTTTTACCCCTGTACATGGGACTAGTTAGCCCTTGATTTGATTGTTTTTATTATTATTTATTGGAATTTGAGAGTTTTTGGAATTTGAGTGTTCTTACCCCTGTGCATGGGACTAGTTAGCCCTTGTTTTGAGTGTTTTTATTATTATTTATTGGAATTTGAGAGTTTTTGGAATTTGAGTGCTCTTACCCCTGTACATGGGACTAGTTAGCCCTTGTTTTGAGTATTTTTATTATTATTTATTGGAATTTGAGAGTTTTTGAGGCCAATCATGAAAATACAAGATATGAGAAGAACTTTGGAAGAAAGTGAATTTTTTTGGCGTAAAATGTTAGTTTTGGAAAGTGTGGATTTTTAATAAATATTTTACCAAAATTTAGGGGTTTAATTGTAAACTAATTTAATTCAAATCCATGTATAAGAGTTTGGATTAATATAGTACATTTTAGAAATTCAATGTTCAATGGTAAAATAATTATTAAAATTTCCATATATAAAAAGCCCATGTTTAAAGTTCAAGTATGTGATCCAAGCCCAGCTGAAGCCAATTGAAGTCTAAGAGTTTGAAGAATGTAAAGCATTTCAAGAGGCCAAGCATGACAAGTTCGAGTAAGATATGGGCTATTTAAAGTTCATTGGATCATAGAGAAAGAAATCAACACTAATCCTTCAGATGATTTGAAGCCTAATCTATTGCAAGAGAGAGATTGCATATCCATCTGAGAAATCGTGTATCAACCAGAGCAAGGGCGCACCATGCAGCAGTTGCTCAACCTGGTTTTGGAACCATATAAATAGTTTCATTGGACCTTGTTTTATAGTGATATAAACAACACTTAAATCTTGAAGCAGTGTTTGAATATGTATCAAAATTAGTGTTCAATCTGTTCCAACAAGTCATGGTTGCAGGCAGTAGTTTCAGACAGCAACCAGTTCATGTATACAACAAGTTGCCAAGGCCAAAATCAACAAGCGTTACAGCAAGATGGTTAGCAAACAATTGCCAAAAGACATCAGTTGGCCTAAAAGTTAAATCTGCATCCCTTGAGTCAGACAAAGTTGTCAATTCTGTGATTGTGTCCAACTGAGTACTGAGTTGTCAATTGCTTTGACTGAGTCATGACCATCTAAGTGTCCAACATCGCGCCTATGGAAGAACTACATAGTGAAATCAAGTTTGAAGCTCTAGAAGACATGTCATTTGGAGGGTATCGCACCGAAATCGAAAAAACTTCATGAATGCCAACCAACAAAGGCATTTGGACCTTAGGAATGACTCAAAAGACCTAGAATTACCATTGAGACAAACCACATAATCCATAACTTAGAATTTGGTTGGACTAATTTGGATTTCTTAGGTTAGGTGAATTTTGCTCTATTTTTGACAAGTTTTTTCTTCTATCAAATGTGCTCAAGTATTAGGAAAATCTTTATGATTTGATAGAGCACTCAAATAGATTTTCAAAAAGTCCAAGAACACCCGATTCTGATATGTAGAGCTCAAGTTATGAGAATTTCAATGAAAGGGTGAAAAACAGATCAAAACAGTTTTGTCATATACTCTCACTTGGAGAGATCATTTTAGGTATCAAGTGGACTTAAAATTTGACCAAATTCTGTGGGTAGATAGATCTCTCAATGAGATTTCTAACGAGTCAAAGAACTCCCAAAACCGAGTTCGAGAACCCAAGTTATGGTCGTTTTAGTGGAGTTATACAAAACTGCCAAGATTCAGTTGACGAAATCTTACAATTCAGTCGATTGAAAACGCTACAGATTGGACTTTTTAGCCACTGATGAGATTCAATCAGCTGAATTTTTGAATTCAGTCGATTGAATTCTTCTCAACTCAATAACTCAGAGGTGTTGACTTTTCAGTCGACTGAGTCTTCATTTTCAGTCGACAGAAAATGTAACGGTAATTTTTCAACAGCTCTTTTGTTGCGAATTCAATTTCCAATGGCCTTATTTTCAAGAGGGTTTTAAATACATGACCTTAGGGCCTTCCAAAGGTTTATTCCCCTTGAGCAAAACCTCCTCTAATCATCATCAAGGATTCCAAACAATCTTAAGAGCCCAATTCATCCAAGTTAAACCCATTAGCTCTTAAACTATCGCTCACTTACACTCAAAGCTTTCATAGGCAAATCTTGAGCATCTTAGGCTCACTCTTGATGGCATATTTGAGAGTACTTTTAGGGATAGATTATCCTCATAGGAAAATCAATCTAAGCTCTTGAAATCTCTCTCTCTTTCATTCCAAGCATTGATAGGTAAATTATTAGAGTATTCAAAGCTCATAAGTGAATGTGATTTGAGAGAAAACTTTAGGGATAGCTTACCTTCATAGGAATATCCTCTCTTCCCTAGATTACCTTCTCTTAAATCTTGGTTGGACATCATTTGTAATAACCTGACCCGATTCTTAGAGATTGCAGGGCCTCAGTAGCAGTGGAGAGAGTGTGGGCCCCATGGTGGACCCCAGTTGACCTGGTTTTGTAATAGCCCGAATTTTTGGATAATATATAGTGGTATTTATTATTTTAAATTTGAAGTTTGATGTGATAAAATGCCAAATAGACCAAATTTTGGGACAATGGCCCAAGTGTGGTCCAATGGGCCATGGATTTGATTTATTCATTTAAATGGGTCAATGATGATAAATTTGGGTCAAGGGTGGTCAATTGGGTCAAATAACCATATGGAACCCAATGGGCCAAGGTAGCTAAACCCTAAGGTAAGTGGATAGGAGGGAAATTAATTGGGCCATGGACCCAATGGTAATCCAATAAGAAGAATAGATTTAATAAAATTTAAATCACCTAAATTGATGATGAATTGAACAAGGTAAATATGGCCAAATGGGGCCCACCTCCACCTCACCAAATTGAAGTGGCGTGTGGACCCAAGGGTAGTGGGGCCGACCACCATGGTTGACTTAGTCAACCATGGGTGGATCTTAGAGAGAATTTAATGAGATTAAATTAAGTGGGAAGTAATTAATTAACTTAACCTAAGGATCAAATTGATCTAAGTTAATTAACCTAAATTAAAATGGTCAAATAGTCAAAAGCATCCAAACAAACACAAACCACTCCAACAAACACAAACCACTCTTAAAGAAACACAAAATTGAAAACCATGGGCTTAAGTGGTGGTTTTGTCCCAACCACCCCCATTAATGCCATGTTGGTTGGTGGGAGGGGTTAATGTGGAGTGTGACCTAAGTTAACCAAAAGATGAGATTCCATCTCATTCTCTCCTAACCATTTCACTCATCTCCATCTCTTTCACTCTCAAAAAAAAAAAGGTCCCACACAAGAGGAGAAAACTTAGAAGAAAAAGAAGAGAAGAAGAGAAGAAAAGAGGTGAAACCTTGGATTCACCATTTGAAGATCAAGAGCTGCCACCTTTCTCATCACCTTCTCCTCTCCCTCTCTCAAGCAAACCCACTCAATCTTGGCCGATCCTAAGCTTGGAGAGCCTCACCATTTGATAAAGCTCATCTTGACTGTACATCAAGGAGAAGAAGAGAAGAGAAGACTAAGGAGAGCAAAGAGGAAAGAAGGATCGGAGGAGTCGTCGGGTGGTAAGATTTTCTTAAAACAAGAATTTATGTTTTCTAGATAGGATATGGAATCCATTTCTTAGATTTAATATGGCCAAAAATGTTGTGGGCCATGGATCTAAGATCCATCAAATGGTAGGATAAGAAATGGAGAAAATGGAGGAATGGATTAAGAAATGGATGAAATGGAAGAATGGAATTTTTAATGGAATTTCAAGTCTTTATTAAGCATAGAGAATTTGGATTTTAAATGGATTGATGGACCATAGGGTTCGGCCATGTAGCATGGCCGAACCCCATGGTAAATGATGGATGATTTTTTTTAAGATTATAAGGTTTAAAATTTTGGAGAATGAGTAATAATAATTAGTTTTCAAGTGATTTAAAATAAGTGATTTTAAATAGGGTTTAAAGGATAGAAAGATGCATTTACAAGTGTATGATATAAGTTTTTTTTAAAAGGGACCAAATGAATGGTGTTATTGATTTAAAAAAAAAAAAGAATTTTTAAATGAAGAAAACCATGGATCAATATTAGTGAAACCATGGTCTTAAATGGCACTAAGGAAGGTGAGCCATGAACCATGGGTTCGGCCATGGTGTATGGCCGAACCCTATGGTAAAATTTTAGGATTTTTATGAATGGAAAATAATGGAGAAAAATGATAAATTTAAATGGATTTATGAGTATGGTATGTGATGTTTAAATGGGATGAAAATGGATGATTTAATTTCATTTGAGGTAGGAGTAAAGGGGGTAAGATAGACTAAGAAAAAAATGGAGAAAGAGACATCATGGGTTCGGCCATGGTGTATGGCCGAACCCATGACCCAATTTTAGATCAATTTTGGGTCTAAGGTAATATATATATATATATATATATATATATATATGCATAAATGAATGGAAATTAGTCTAATCAATGGCTAATTTTAAACGATCGTATGGCATAGTTGATGCGGCAAGATGGACCCAAGAAATTGAAAAATGATGGACATCATGGGTTCGGCCATGTTGTATGGCCGAACCCATGACCTCTTTGTGGGCCATATTTAGGGCCAAGAATGGAATGAATTATGGGATTAAATGTTTTCAAATTTAATCAAAGTAGGTGGCTATTTTTATGGATATTAGGGCATGGTCAATGAATTCCTAATGGATCTAAGTTATGGATGAAATCTTGACTTAAAAACATGCATGAATGAGGAAATATTAAACCATGGAGGTCTAGTGGCAAAACCGTAATTAGTGGCCACATTGAAGAACCATGGGTTCGGCCATGATGCATGGCCGAACCCTATGTATGTTAGACATAAAATTGGATACATTGCGAATGATTAAATGAAACGGATAGATGCTGCGTTTTAGGCTCACAAATCGGAATATTTAAAATGGCCAAATTGGATTTATGGATGTGTTTTAAACCACAGAAAGTGAGGCTAAGTTAGGGGCTGATTTTGGTAAACGGATAACGTAATTAGGAACTTAAGTTTGTAATAAGTTAAGGACTTAATCATGGATAACATATGGACTAATTCGGTAAATATGTAATAAGGTACCGGGACGTCGCAAACGGTACGTGATCGGCTACTGGATTATCGAACGGAAAAGTAACAGGACGCTAAGCGGTATTCGGTAGGATTCCTACCTTTTTGTAAGCCTTAGATATGTGATGGTTCTTTAATTTGATGATTATATGATTTACCTTATGATGGGATTTTGAGTTATGAATTATATGTTTAAGTACTATGGATTATGATTTAATGCTATGGATAATATTTTTTTTAGACTATGGACTATACTTAGATGCTATGGATTTTATATGGATTATATATATATTACATAGCATAATGCACTTACATCTCATGCATGGCATGGGCGGGAAAATAATGAAACCGGAGTCCATGCTCCATCGGGGCGATTTAGAAGCAAACATGGGGATAGCCTGAGGGGCTATAACCGGAGTCCATGCTCCATCGGGGCGACCGAGAATCGGACATGGGGATAGCTTTTATGCTATAACTAGAGTCCATGCTCCGTCGGGGCGACCGAGAAGCAAACATGGGGACACCTTGACGAGGCATTGCCGTCAAGGGGGATACGATATTTTATGATGATACGGTAGATGGGTGGGACACATGACATAGGCAACCAGGGCATGGCATTCATCATATGTTTATTATATTATTGTCGGTATGCATGTTATCACTAACCCATATGCTAGCCCTACTCAGAATCCTACTGGGCGCGTTGACTAACGCCCTACTTCTACCCTAGCTGATGACGTAGGAGATGGCGGAAACGGTGGACACGCCGGGAGCCAAGCTTAGGAGCTTGGGAAACGGATATCTAGTTTTATTTAAGTTTCATTTTGGAGATGAATTTAAAGTAGCTTAGTTCGTCGGACTGTATAATTTATATTTCTTGCTATGATTTGGACTACATTATGGACAATATCGTTTTGAGGCATAAATGTGAATATAGGGGTATTTTTGGTAATTCAATGTTGTATCTTCCCTTCTATCTAAAACCGGTAGGATAGTCTCTATTATAACGTTCCACATGTAATTATATTCAGCAAGCTTACTTCCTACGCGTGAACCGTTCCCTTTGACTTAGTTCCGTGCACGCGTGGGGTTGGCCAGTTAAGGGTCGGGCTTTAGAAGCTCATACTTAACTTGCTTCGTGACGTCCGCGCCCTCTCTCACTCTCCATTTCAAAAAAAAAAAATAGACTCTGATTTTCGAAAAGCGAGTGAAAAAGGGGCGGACGTTACAGGTTTCGAGTTCGGAGACTCGGAGGTCGTTTGAGTAATTTTGGATTATTAAATATTTTGTCATTTAAAATGTTTGAAAATTTCACGATTTTTCTCCGTCGAAGTTCGACGTTTGATTTTAACGAGTTTTAACTTATTTTCGAAAATTTAAGATTTTAAAATATTTTTATGAAAAAAAAGGAGGAAAATACCCTAAACTAATGCCTTAAAATAACCCTACCCCTCATCATTTCCCCCATCAGTGCGGCACTGTAGCGTAGCTACAGTGCCACGATTCCTCTCTTCCGTCTCTCTCTCTTTATCCCTCTTCTCTCCTCTCCTTCCCTTATTCTAACCCTAATCCTAAACTCCCCTCCCCCCTAGGTGCCGCCGCCGCCACCCCCCTTTTTTCCTTTCTCTCGATCTAAACTCCTTCTTCTTCTTCCCTTTCCTTTCTTCTCTGTCCTAACCCTAAGTGTTGCCGCCGCCATCTCTCTGATCTCTCCTCTCCCATCGCTGCTCCACCCTGACTTGGCCCTTCTCGCCGCCCTCCGGCGTCGATCCAGCTGAGCCCAGGTACCCTCTTTTCTTCCCTTTTTTCTTTTTCCCCTCTGCTCCGATTTTACTTCTTTTTCCTCTGTTTTCCTTGTTTTCTTTTCCTTATTCTCTCCGGATTCCTTGGTTTTTACTCAAGTTTTTCCTTGATTTTTCCCGATTCTCTCTCTGGTTTTCCCTCTTTCTCTCTTCTCCCCCTTCCCTTCGTTTTTCCCCTTTCTTCTTCCATTCGACTGGGTTGTTGAGTTAGCTGAACTTGGCAGCTGAGTTGACTCAGCTGAGTCTGAGTCTGGACCCTGATGAACCAGGCCCAGCTCGGCTCATTTTCGGGCCTTTTCTGGCCTAGCTCAGCCCAGCCTCAGCCTGGTCCATTCTTTGGGCCCGATCCAATTTCAGGCCTGACCCAATTTCAAACCCAGTTTCCAGTTTTGGGCTTAGTATCTAGCCTGACCCAATTTTGGACCCAGTTTTCAGTTTCGGGCTCACTTCAGTTCGGTTTGGACCCGACTTCCTTGCAGGTCCGTTTGTAGTCCAAGCTTAGTTTGGCCCATTTACCTTGATTACTTATTCTTTTGTTCTTTTCGGCAGATGGAGCTTCCTTCAACCCCTCAAGCCTGCTTTCTGCTTTGGATTTCAAAGGCACACACAGGTGAGGTGACTCATCACCCTTATTTTAGCATACATGAAAGCATATTATCCTATAACCGTTGGACACGAAGTACGAGGAATGGGGCCCTTATATGAACTGAGCCACTAGGCAAGGAAAAACAGTTGTGATGATTGATGTGGCAAGGGACCTCTTCGGGCGTACTCGTGTCAGATTACTTGTGATAGCATGTTGGTTGGGTAATATGATAACATGATGATTTATATCTTGATAATCTGTTGGTTGGACAACATGTTGATGTGCGTTGTGCGATAACATGATATTTGATTACGTAATAACCCGTTTAATTGCCAAATGTCATAACATGCTGGATGGACTGTGTAGTATCATGATGTGTATAACTTGTAGCAATATATGATATGTTTTAGATAATAACATGTTACATGTTCGTTTGATAGGATGTGATAGATGATGGTATATAATTGATTATTATGTGATATGCTATATTGATAACATGCGTAGACATACCTTGGCATGCATGTAGCTACTATATTCGGAATGCCGGTGTGCATGGATACTGGGCAAATCAGGATTTAGAGACTCCCCCTAGCTTGTCGGGTAGTTGGGGTTGAGAGATTATGAGAAACCATACTAGGAAGCGTGGTTTGGTTAAGGATCATTAGATGATAGATGTGTTCCCTAGTAGGGGTTGGACTGTTAGGTCTACCTTTAGTGGTCTTCAGACACGCTTGTTGTTGAGGCGTTGTCTGGGTTAGAGGGCGAGGTGCCTCGGAGTCCCGGTTGGGACAAGTGGTGAGGCAGTCATGGAATCTTCAGGGAAGCCATTGGGTTGAGTGTTGGTTGACCCTAGGCAGACTTGGAAGACCTAGCTGTGACGGTACCCGAGCGCGTGATGGATGAGGTGACACCCGAATGACAGAGTAGGCTGAGGAGGTGCTAGCTTACTGATCGGTCGAGGGATGGTGCGGTGAGGGACAACTCCCACTGATATGACTTGTGATCCTCGGATGACCGAGTAGGCTGAGGAGGTGCTCGCCCGCTCCTTAGTCGAGGGATGGTGTGGTGAGGGACAGCTCCCGCTGGTATGATTTGTGATTCCTCAGATGACTGAGTAGGCTGAGGAGGTGTTCGCTTGCTTAGTGGTCGAGGGATGATACGGTGAGGGACAGCTCCCGCTGGTATGGTTTGTGATTCCCCGGATGACTGAGTAGGTTGAGGAGGTGCTCGCTGGCTCATTGGTCGAGGGATGATGTGGTGTGATGTTCCAGGCTATGACACCTGTAAGGTGGGGACAGCCTGCAATGTGATGTGATATGATGTGATGTTCCAGGCTATGACACCTGCAGGGTGGCAACAACCTGCGATGTGATGTGATGAGATATTCCAGGCTAGGACACCTGTAGGGTGGGGACAGCCTGCGATGTGATGTGATGTGATGCTCCAGGCTATGATACCTGTAGGGTGGCGACAACCTACGATGTGACGTGATGAGATATTCCAGGCTAGGACACCTGTAGGGTGGGGACAACTTACGATGTGATGTGATGAGATTTTCCAGGCTAGGACACCTGTATGGTGGGGACAGCCTACGATGTAATGTGATGAGATATTCCAGACTAGGACACCTGTAGGGTGGGGACAGTCTGCGATGTGATGTGATGAGATATTCCAGGCTAGGACACCTATATGGTACAGACAGCCTGTGGCGTGATGTGGTAGTGTGTTTACCCGCGGTTATGACTTTGGGGTTCATTGTTGAGACTTGTGTTGTGTAACGCCCCGCTCTCTCCGAGAAATCAGAGCCTAATTTTTTTTTTAAATAATAATAACACCGGAAGAGAACGGGCGGCGTCACGACGCGAGCTAAGTTCGGACTTTCCAAGTCCGACCCTTAACTGGCCACCCATGTGTGCATGGACTAAACCCACGATAACAATCCACACATGGAACTAAACAAGTCATGCGGAATAAACTAAACTAACTGCGGAATTAAATTGAATAGATAGCAAGTACAAGTCTCAATTATTAAATAACATAATCCAAACATCCATTATCAATACCATAGACAAACCATAGCAAAGGTATCAACTTATTACATGTCCATGAAATATAACTCAAAAGACATTAATAAAAACATCCCAAACATCAATCAAGCGCTTAAGCTTTGCTCCCCTCGAGGTCCACGACCTTCTCTTTCCCTTTTCCATTTCCTGCATTATCCTCTAAGGATAGAATTAGGGCGTTAGATCAACGCGCCCAGTAGGATTTCCGATTAGGGCTACCACATGGTTAGTATATAAAAACATGCATATATCATAATATATATGGTCATCAAAAATAGGTAAATCAATGCTATGTAAATATGCACATGTAATGAGTCCCTCCCATCATGCATATACACAGCCATCACTTGACGAAACTCTCACCGTCAAGGTAAATCACAATACACTTTCATTTCAGAGTGATAATATTCCTCCTGGTGGGACCTGCATCACCTAAGGAGGCCAATGTGGCTCTCATCATCATAGTATTTCTCCTGGCGGGACCCTCATCGCCTAAGGAGACCAATGTGATTCTCATCATTATACATTTCTCCTGGCGGGACCTGCATCGCCTAAGGAGACCAATGCATTTCTCATCCTTATAACATTTCTCCTGGAGGGACCTGCATCGCCTAAGGAGACCAATGTATTATCATCATCATGATACTACTCCTGGCGGGACCTGCATCGCCTAAGGAGGTTTCACAGTTGCATCACAGCATATCACCGGAGTGTGGGCTCCGGGTTCCACAATCATCATCCCATGCCATGCATGAGATATCAATGCATTGTATGTCATTTGCAAATACAAAACTCATCATTCAAAACCACATTTGAATCATAAATCAAATACAACATATCTCATAAGAACTTAATAAAACCAAATCATAATTGTGGTTACAAGTAGGTAGGAAACCTACTGAAGATTCACTTCAGTGTTTGATCTTTCTAAATCGTCACCCGTTCACAACTCGTACACCGTTCACGCAAGTCTCAATACCTTATTTACATAGCAGCAAATCAAACATTCATCCATGTAATTCCAACTTGGTCTAAGTCCCAAAAATGTACTATGTGGGGTTTGGCCATACCCCATGGCCGAACCTCACCTATTTACAATTTGGTCTCTCTTTCATATAATTACAACCATACACTTAAACCATACCTCCAAATAAAACCTTGGTAGGGTTCGGCCATACTACATGGCCGAACCTTACTACCTTGTGTTTTGGCTCATATGTCCATTCTTTTGATCTTTAAATTTGAAAACCATTTGATCCAACAAAAACAATCCATACAACATGGTCCATGGGGTTCGGCCATACACATGGCCGAACCCAATGGTTCCCTTGGTTCAATAATTTTAACCTATGTACTTAACTTAGGCTCCACTCTTTTACCAAGATAAATACATGGTTCAGCCATCCAATGGCTGACCCAATACAATAACCATTTCTCCATTTTTAATCACATAAACCCCCATAAAATGACCCATGGGGTTCGGCCATGCACATGGCAGAACCTTATGGTTCTTTTGATGCAATTTTTCCAACACTTCTACATTATTTATCTACTGCATCTTAGCCATAAAAACAGCAAGGTTTAATCATCCATTGCCAACCCTATAACAATTACTTAATTCCATTTTTCAATCCTTTAAAAAATCTTCACACATGGTATGGTTTTTATCCCCAAAAACCATACCATTTATCGATAACTTTCATGGGGTTCGGCCATCCAAAGTGGCCGAACCCTATGCTCTAAATTTCCATCCTTTTAAACCTCCTCATCATACTTTACATCATTAATTAATTCGGCCACAACATGACCTAATTAACACATGTAAAAATCACCATGGTTTGACATGGTTTTTGACCTTTAAGAACATCAAACCAATCCACTCTTTCATGGGGTTCGGCCAACCAAGATGGCCGAACCCAATGACATATTTTTTTATCCTTTTAAGCCATCTAATCCAAGATTAAATTCCCTGATGTAATCGGCCAATCCATAGCCCAACACATGACACTCAAAACCATGATTTTAAAACTTTTCAAAACATGCACTTAATCTAACTTAGCATAAAAAACAGTCCATGGTTTTGTCTTACAAAAACCATCCAAATTAACCTATTCTTTTCATGGGGTTCTTCCATCCCAAGTGGCCGAACCCTATGATCCATTTTTCATCTCATTTATGAATTACCATCCAAGGTCTAACCCTTTATGGATTCGGCCAAGTGATGGCCAAATCATACTCTTTTTTTACAACTTATTTAACTAAATACTTAAGAAAATCTTACCAATTTCTTTTGCTTCTTCCCTCTTGTTTCCTTTCTTTCCTTCTTCCTTAATCCTTTGCCGAAATGGTACTGGATCTATGGTGAAACACAGCAACTGGTTTGGCCAAGAAATGGTGTTCTTGAGAGGGGGAGAGGGAGAGATGAAAACGAAAATCTTCAAAGTGTACTCAGCCAAATGATGGTGTTTTTTTTTTTTCCTTTTGTTTATCAGCCTAACCTTCCCATTAATCCTCATTAATCATTGATAAAAACAAGGAGGTGTTGGGTGCCATCCAAGGCACCCCTTGGTACCAACCGTTGCAACCATTCACTTCAGCCCATGCATCTCATGAGATGAGATGCATGCCGCCATTGCTTGGTGTCCCTTGGCTTTGGCCAAGGCACCCTTTCACTCCAATGGCTGGGATTGATTTCCCCAAGATTTGTGTGTGATTAAAACACCTTTCCATATCCTCTTGACTCACTTAACTCATGGCCCTTTTTATTCCAACTCAACTCATCCAACTCAACACACTTAATGCATCATATTTGAGTCAACTCATTTCTTAATTAAAAATCCAATCCAATTCAGTCCAACTCCACCTGAATTAACTCACACTTGAGCTCATTTGAGGGCCCACACGGTCAGCCGTGGTCAACTTGGTCAACCCGACCCATTGGGTCCCCATTTAGCTCCTTGACCCGTTTTGACAACATGACCCATTTATGGGCTGATTTAGCCATTTTTAAGTGGTTTTCACATGTGCATCAAGGCTACCCATTTTTGAGTCCACTTGATTTCCAATCAATTCAGCTTAACCCCATTAAATTTGGGCTCACCCAATGGTCTAATAAGTCCATTATGATCCATTGGGTCCAATTGGGTCCTTTGACCCAATTACCCATATTGACCCAAATTGATGTACATTACCCATCCAATCAAATTTGACATTTATAATGTGCTCATAGGGTCTTAATTTGAGCAATGGGCCCCACTATTTTCTCATTTAACGTCATAATTAATAAATTTACCAATCCAAGGGCATTTTCGTAATTATCCATTTCATTGAGAAATTGGGTTGTTACATGTTGTGGGTGTTGACTCACCAGGAATTTATGGGCTTCTAACGAATGAGTTCGGCCGGCTCACTCGATAGAAGACCTATAGAATTCTGTGAGGGGTGGATACGCAAGTCGTGTGGAGACCAACAAATGGGGTCCAAGGTTATAGATTTGATTATCGAGACTCTGGTGCTTGGTTGAAGAGACCATAGATGAGTCTGGTTGGCAGTCCGTTGAGGATTGGTGAGGTGGTTATGTAATACCCTAGATTTGTCAATATATCGATATTTACGAAAATGCCATTGGATTTATAAATTGAAGGGTTATGATCATAGATGAGAAAAATGTGGGACCCGTTGCTCAAGTAAGACTCAATGTACTTGTATAAGGTTTAAATTAAGTTAAATGGGTAATGTACATTTATTCGGGTCAAAGAGGTTAATTGGGTCAAAGGACCCAAATGGGATCCAATGGGTCGTGGATGACATGATTAATCATTGAGTGAGCTCAAAGCTAAATGGGGTTAAGTTTAATTAAATGTTTGAGTTTGAGTTGAATTGAAGTAAATAATGAAGTTTAGTTGAGTTGAATTTATGAGTTGAGTTAAATTAAATTGATGAGTAAAATGGGTTGAGTTGAGAGAGTTAAATTATTATAAATAAGTGAAGTGTGTGAATGAGAGTGGAGTGTTTTAAATTCCAATTCTAAACCAAGAAAACATTGGTTGCATGGAGAGGCTTTACCATGCATGTAACTCCTACAAAAGAGATGAATGGGGTGGCGGTTTGTGAGTAAAAAATGGGAGGAGTTATGTTTTAAATTCAAACATTTTTACACGTTGAAATTGCATGGAGATTTTAGGTTATGCATGAAAGATTAATCTATGCATAAGAGGAATTTGGATGGTTCAAGGGTTAAGTTACAAAACCGTTGGCATGTAGGAGTTTCATCTCAAGGATGAAACTCCCACATGAGCATATAATGAAAGGTGGCTGTTATGGATTACCAATTCAAACATGACCGTTGGAGCTTATGGGAGTTTCATTTCAAAATGAAACTCTCATATGCAAGGATAATGAGAGATGAATGATGGAGGGAATGTATACAACAAAGACATGCATGGAGCCGTTGGAACATGGAGAGTTTCATCTCAAAGGCGAAACCCCAAGGAAGGTATTAAGCAAATGGGAGTTACAATTGGGTTCACACTTGAAGAAGGATGCATCTAGGGCAGCCAAGAGCCAAAACCGTTGGAGGGTTTCATGTCAAGGATGAAACCCCCACATGAAATAAGTTATGGAAGTAAATGGGAGGAGAGTTACATTTGGTGCCAACCTTGGGCTGAATTTCATTAGCCAAAAGAATTTCATTTTCTATCACTATCTCTTCCTCTCTTGGACGTTCTCCATCTCTCAAGACCAAGAACATTAGCTGATTGCTTATCTTCAATCAGTCCTTGGCCGATCTCTTTTATCAAGACAAAATATACAAAGAAGTTTGGCACCAAGGCTTATCACTCTCATCCAAGACCAAAGTTCTCTTTCTCTCTCTCTCTCAAATCTATACCTTGGCCGAATTATTCCAAGGAGGTTGCAGCAAGGTTAGTGTCAGCTAAGAGAACAAGAAGGAAGGAGGAAGGCTAAGGATCTAAGAGGAGCAAAATGAACGAAAGAACAAGCAAAGATCAAATCGGTGGAGTCGCGGAAACGGTAGGTGTTCTATAACTGGTATTTAGTAAGATAACCAAAGAAACATGATCAGTCCATTGTATGTCCAAATCTTAAAAAGGTATGTACAAAAACCATTGAGTATGAAAAGGAGGTGATTAGGTTTGGCCATGATGAATGGCCGAACCCATCAAAGGGTATGATCATGGCTATGAAGTTTAAATGAGGAGGTAAAAGAACCATAGGGCTCGGCCATAAGTATGGCCGAACCCCATGTAAGAAAATGAATGGATAATGATGTGTAAAAGGGGTAAGAAATGGATCATAGGGTTCGACCACTTTGGATGGCCGAACCCCCTGAAAAGACTTGGTGAATTTTTAGGGTGTTTGAGAGATAAAATCCATATTATGTAATGAAGGTATTAAAGGGTTTAAAATGGAGATAAGTTTACTGTTTTGGAGCAGCTATGGCATGGCTGAACCATGTTAATGTTATGGCTAAGTTGCTGATCAAAACCATGGACAAATATTGGAGGGTTTACATCAAGGAAACCATAGGGTTCGGCTAAGTGTATGGCCGAACCCCATGGACTATTTTTATGGATTAATTAGGGTAAGATCATGGTTGGAAATTATGGATGATGATATGTTCTTAATTTAAGAATCACATATGTATACCTATGGACTTAGTATCAGTAAATAACCAACCATGATAGATGATAGAATATGGGATAAAAATCCATAGGGTCGAACCCCATCAATGATCATTTGGTGGACTTAGTGCTAATTTATAATGTATTGGAGATGTGTTAATGAAGGATTTAAAAGACAAAAACTAAGTGGTGAGGTTCGGCCATGTTGTACGGCCGAACCCCACTAATGTGGTTTGGATATGGACTTTGGTCTTTAAGAAAAATTAAACAGAGGTTAGTATTGTGGCATTATTGTAAATATGGATGAAATGATCAAAGGTGAAATGATCAAAGATGAAATGACCAAAGGAATTGGAATATGGGCCAAAACCAAAGTGGTAAGGTTTGGTCCATGTTGTATGGCCGAACCCTACCAAGGTTCATTTGGAAGTTTGAGTTAATTGAATGGTTTTAGTTAAATAAAAGAGAGACCAAAATTTAAATGGGTGAGGTCGGCCATGGGGTATGGCCGAACCCCACAAAGTGGTTTTTGGGACTTAGACTAAGTTGGAATCATATGGTTAAATGTTTGATTTGTTGTTATATAAATAGGGTCATGGGACTTGCTTGAACGGTGTACGAGTTGTGAACGGGTGACGGTTTAAAAGAACAGTCAACCTAAGTGAACATTGTGTAGGTACCTTTTTGTAACCACACATATATGTGATGTTTTATCTTAATTTTGATGAGTTATGTGCTAAGTTATCATGTTTCAAAGTAGTTTTGTATGGTAATATGTATTTACAAATGGCATGACATCATGGACATCTCATGCATGGCCTGGGGTGGTAATTATGGAAACCGGAGACCACACTCCGTCGGGACGTCTGAAAGACCACTGTGGGGTACCTTGATGATGAGAATCCCATCAAGAGGAAACCGAAGATCACACTCCGTCGGGGCGTCCAAAAGACCACTGTGGGGTACCTTGATGATGATAATCACATCAAGAGGAATCCGGAGGCCACACTCCGTCGGGGAGTCCGAAAGACCACTGTGGGGTACCTTGATGATGAGAATCCCGTCAAGAAGAGGCTATGTATAATTGTGATGGGTGGGACTTATTACATGAGCATAACATACATAGCATTGGTTTTATGAGGTTTTGATGAACATGTATTATTATATTATTTGCATGTTGTTTTACTAACCTTGTGGTAGCCCTAATCAGAAACACTACTGGGCGCGTTGATCTAACGGCCTATCTCTATCCTTAGTGGACGACGTAGGAAAGGGGAAGAACGAGGATCGTGATGGAAACCAAGCATAGGCGCTTGGTCTTTGAATGGACTTTGAATTATGGACTTTTTATTTAAGTTATTTGGACAATGTAATTTGATAGTTAGATGTTATTGGCATGTAATAATGTAGTTAACTATGGTTTGGATGGTTTGGTATGAATGTTTAGTTTAAGGCTATGCTAGTAATTTTGGAGATAATGTTTATATGATTTGCTATCTAGAAATGGAAAATGGAGTAGTCTTAGGATCTATTATAACCATCAGTTAGACGAAGTAAATTCCGCAAGTTCATTGTACCATGTGTGGATCAGTTCTTATAGACTTAGTTCATACGCACATGGGCTTGGCCAGTTAAGGGTCGGACGTTAGAAGTCCGATCTTAACTCGCGTCGTGACATCCCGCCCCGATCACTTGTTATTATTATTTAAAGAAAAAATAAACTCTGATTATTATGGTGAAAAGGGCGGGGTGTTACAGTTGGTATCAGAGCCAAACAGGAAGTTGAATATTCCGAAGTAAGATTAAGATGGTTTCATGTCTCACTGACAGATAAGAATCCGAACTGACCGACTCTTCGGAGTCCGCTGATTGGGGGCTGGATTAATTTACTTCTTAGACTCAGACTGAACAATCAATCTGAGAACAACAGTGAAAGATAGCAAAAGTACAATCATTATAGTTGATCTACCAAACGTAGCAAAATAGGATATACTTGCCCAATTTTTCCCAAATTGTAAAAGATAGTAAACAATAGGTATTTAGAAATTTCCCCCAAAAACAAAGGAAAACCAAGTTTGCTTATTTGGAAATCTCCCCAAAATAGTGAAAAAACACAAACTGTACGAAGAAACAAAGTCGTTAATGTTTTCATGACTTAGGGAAAATGGCTCCAAAGAAAAAGATCCCTCAGAACCAGAAGGGGAAGGAAAAAGTGTTACAAATCACTCAACATGAGAAAGTGGTATCTCAACAAGAAAAATCTGTACATGAGAAGGAGCCATCTATACAAGAGAAGGAGGTGACTTAACCTGAGAATGAGCAATCTTTCCATGAAAAGTCACGCAATGAGGAAGAATCACATCACTCCCGACGAGAAGAGAAGGAAAGTGAACATTCATCTCGGAAGGAGGAAGAGGGGAACAATGGCGTACATATACCACATGTGTCACCTGAACTACAGGGCTTAGTTCAAGCGGTGGTGACTTCTGTACTCCAACAGCATATGAATGGAAGTGAAAGTTCTAAAGACGTCAATGACCGGCGTATGGTTCGAGAATTCCAGAAACAGCGCCCTCCCTACTTCAAAGGGAAGGAAGGGGCTGTCGGAGCTGAACATTGGCTGAAGAAGATCACTCAGATCTTAACTCTACTCAAGATCTCGAGTCATGCTGATAGGATTCTACTGGCTACATCACAACTAATTGAAGATGCCATTAAATGGTGGGAGGTAATTGAGAAACAGCGGGCACTCGTACCAGTAACGGAGAGGACGACCATGACCTGGGACGAGTTTTCAGCGACCTTTTTGGAACACTACTTCCCGGAGGAGGAGAAAGAGCGTCAGACTCAAGCCTTTCTGTCCTTGGTACAGGGTTCTATAACGGTGGCAAAGTATCACTAGGAATTTCTCAGTCTATCCTGCTATGCATTTTATATGGTGGATACAGAGCACCGCAGGGCACGGAAGTTTGAGAGGGGTCTACGGCCAAACATCAGGGCCACAGTGACCATATTTAAGGCAGCCACACTGGCTGAGGTGGTCAGCAAGACCACTATAGCAGAGCGAGAGTTGAATGAGATGGTACGGTTTGACAACCGCTGAGCTCCAAGTGGGAGGGGTGGGTTCCAGCCCAACAAGAGGTTCCGACCGAACTTCAGCAGACCTTCACCATCTACAGGGTCCACATGGGGCTTTCGTCCCAATCAGCCCTCCCCATCTGCATCAGTCGCTCAGTCATTCAGAGGGGTGAACAACTGCTTCCACTGTGATCAGCCGGGTCACTTCAAGAGAGATTGTCCAAAGCTCAACAAGCTCTCGTATTCCAGAGGATCTTTCCGTCCACCAGCTAGGCCAGTTAACTCCTGGGGAGGCAGGACTTATAATCAGGTGGGTCGGGCACCTAACCCTACTCGATCTGGACGTCTGTTTACTCTAGCACCTCCTGAGGATGTGGATCATTCTGTGATTCAAGGTATGGCTGTTGTCAGTAGTTCCTATGCATATGCACTATTTGATTCTGGAGCTTCACACTCCTTTATATCTGCATCATTTATACCTGCCACTGGAACTCTAGTTCAAAATTGTCCACATCACTCACAATGGTATCCCCTGTCGAAGACACGTCCTTGGGACTCATATGCACTGCAGTTAATACTGAACTCGCTGGACTCAGATTTGAGTTCAATTATCTGGTACTCAACATGACTGAGTACGATATTATCTTTGGCATGGACTGGTTGGTTAGTTTTCAAGCCAATATTGACTGTTATCGCCACAGAGTGACATTTTGGTCACCTGAAGGGAAGCAGTATGTGGTTCGTACAGACAAGCAGAGCAGACTGCAGGAAGGGTTGAACCATTTGATATTGAACAATATCATCATAAGCAAAGCACCAGTCACTAAACTTCCAGCAGTGGTGCAAGAATTTACGGATGTGTTCCCAAAAGAACTCCCTGGCTTACCACCCATGAGGGAGCTCAATTTTGAGATCAAGCTATATCCTGGTACTTCACCAGTGTCTTTACCACATTATCGGATGGCACCAGCGGAGATGTCCGAGCTAAAGAAGCAGATTGATGAACTGCTTAAATTGGGTTGCATCCGAAACAGCACGTCGTCTCTTGGGGAGCACCAGTGTTGTTTGTGAAGAAAAAGGACGGTTCACTCCGAATGTGTGCAGACTACTGGAAACTGAATCAGCTAACTGTCCGGAACAAGTACCCTTTGCCCAGGATCGATGATTTATTCGATCAATTGAGGGGTTCCAATCACTTTTCGAAGATTGATCTGATGTCTGGTTATCATCAAATCCGGGTTAGGGAGGAAGATATAGAGAAGACAGCCTTCAAGACGCAGTATGGATTATATGAGTTTGTAGTCATGCCGTTTGGACTCACCAATGCACCGGCTGTGTTCATGGATCTAATGAACATGATCTTCCATCCGTACCTGGACCAGTTTGTGATTGTGTTTATTGATGATATTCTGATCTTTTCCAAAAGTAAGGAAGACCATGCTGAGAACCTACGGATAGTCTTGAACACTTTGAGACAGAACAAGCTGTATGCCAAAGCAAGCAAATGTGAATTTTGGCTATCTGAGGTCAAATTCTTGGGGCATGTCATAACAGCAGATGGTATAGCTGTTGATCCGGCTAAGGTGGCTGCAGTGAGCGAGTAGAAAGCACCAAAGAATGTCACTGAAATCTGTAGCTTCCTGGGTTTGGTTGGTTATTACAGGAAGTTCATCATGGACTTCTCCAAAATAGCATCACCATTGACTCGACTCACTTAGAAAGGAGTCAAATATGAGTGGACAGATCTGTGCAACCGGAGGTTCGAGGAGCTGAAAGATAGACTTACAACTGCTCCTATCTTAATTTTGCCGGAAAGAGGCAAAGGTTATGAAGTACAATGCGATGCTTCAGGAGAAGGACTGGGGTGTTCACTCATGCAACGTCATCGTGTGGTGGCATATGGTTCAAGACAATTAAAAATTCATGAACGTCTCTACCCCACACATGATCTAGAATTAGCTACAGTGGTCTTCGCTCTCAAAAGCTGGAGACACTATCTATATGGCGAGAAATTTGAAGTGTTTTCAGATCATAAGAGCTTGAAGTACTTATTTGATCAAAAAGAGCTCAATCTGAGGCAGTGTAGATGGATGGAATATCTGGTGGATTATGAGTTCGCACTACGATATCATCCGGGTAAGGAAAACAAGGTGGCGGATGCTCTCAGCCGCATATCACATGCATCAGTGGCATGTCTGATCAGAATAGAATGGGAGATGTTGAACACCATTCGAGAGTTCAATCTATATATCACAAACCATGGTAGCATGTACAATTTAATCATACGGTCCAACATGGTTACCAAGATTGAACAAAAGCAGTGAGCAGATCCGGAAGTGGAGGAGATATGGGCCAAGATGTCTAATGGAGTGGTCATACTGGAATGAGAATTGCGACCAGGACAGGGTCTTGTATTCCGGAGAAGAATATATGCGCCAAGAAGCTGCAGGAAAGAGTTGTTGATTGAGGCACATCAGACCAAACTCTCCATACATCCGAGCAGCAACAAGATGTATCACGACCTGAAGAGGCATTACTGGTGGCACATACTCAAAAGAGATGTGGCGGAATTTGTGGCACATTGCTTAACTTGTCAGCAGGTTAAGACGGAACATCAAAAGCCACCAAGGTTACTCAAACCCTTAGCAGTGCCGGAATGGAAATGGGAGCACATTTCCATGGATTTTGTAACATGGTTGCCTAAGTCATCAAAGGGCAACGATGCAATATGGGTTGTGGTAGACCGATTGACCAAGTCGGCTCACTTTCTACCCATCAAGATGACAGATTCGTCAGAGACATTGGGACGACGGTATATCAGGGATATCATCAGATTGCATGGTATTCCTCGGACTAGATAGAGATGGCCGATTCACCGGAAGGGTGTGGCAGAGTATGCAGTCGGCCATGGGGACTGATCTACTGACTAGCACCGCATTCCATCCACAGACTGATGGACAGTCGGAAAGGACAATACAAACACTGGAGGACATGCTGAGGGCGTGCATGCTAGACTTCAAGGGTGGATGGGAGGATCATTTACCACTGGTAGAGTTTTCATATAACAATAGCTACCAAGCAAGCCTTCAGATGGCTCCATTCGAGGCTTTGTATGGAAGACCATGTAGGTCACCAGTGTGTTGGACTGAGGCCGTCGAGCCTGCACTAATTGGACCCGAGCTAGTCGCAGAGACTACAACACAGATTCAGTTGATTTGTCAGCATTTATTGACTACACAAAATAGGCAAAAGAGCTATGTTGACAAAATGAGGAGGTTTCTCGAATTTGAAGTGGGGGACATAGTATTCTTGAAGGTCTCACCACGAAAGGGGCACATGAGGTTTGGAAAGAAGGGAAAACTGTCGCCAAGATACATGGGACCGTTTTCAATTATAAGAAGGATGGGGGATGTAGCTTATCAGTTAGCACTTCCCTCACAACTGGCATCTCTACACGATGTGTTTCATGTGTCGATGCTGAGGAAGTACAATCCCGATCCGTCTCATGTTTTGAATGTGCAAGACATAGATGTGCAAAGCGACGTCACTTATGCCGAGAAACCGGTCAGAATAATAGAGACTGAGCAAAGGGTGTTGCGGAACCAAGCGATTCAGTTTGTCAAGGTGGTATGGGATCGACATGGTGTTGAGGAAACCACTTGGGAACTAGAATCGGAGATGAGAACAGCTCACCCTGAATTGTTTGTATGATTTATTTTGGAATCCTACTTCGTTCGATTTTCGGGACAAAAATTTTAAAAAGAGGATTGTATTGTAATACCCTAGATTTTTCAATATATCAATATTTACGAAAATGCCATTGGATTTGTAAATTGAAGGGTTATGATCATAGATGAGAAAAATGGTGGGACCCGTTGCTGAAGTAAGACTCAATGTACTTGTATAAGGTTTAAATTAAGTTAAATGGGTAATGTACATTTATTCGGGTCAAAGAGGTTAATTGGGTCAAAGGACCCAAATGGGACCCAATGGGTCATGGATGACATGATTAATCATTGAGTGAGCTCAAAGCTAAATGGGGTTAAGTTTAATTAAATGTTCGAGTTTGAGTTGAATTGAAGTAAATAATGAAGTTTAGTTGAGTTGAATTTATGAGTTGAGTTAAATTAAATTGATGAGTAAAATGGGTTGAGTTGAGAGAGTTAAATTATTATAAATAAGTGAAGTGTGTGAATGAGAGTGGAGTGTTTTAAATTCCAATTCTAAACCAAGAAAACATTGGCTGCATGGAGAGGCTTTACCATGCATGTAACTCCTACAAAAGAGATGAATGGGGTGGCGGTTTGGGAGTAAAAAATGGGAGGAGTTATGTTTTAAATTCAAACATTTTTACACGTTGAAATTGCATGGAGATTTTAGGTTATGCATGAAAGATTAGCCTATGCATAAGAGGAATTTGGATGGTTCAAGGGTTAAGTTACAAAACCGTTGGCATGTAGGAGTTTCATCTCAAGGATGAAACTCCCACATGAGCATATAATGAAAGGTGGCTGTTATGGATTACCAATTCAAACATGACCGTTGGAGCTTATGGGAGTTTCATTTCAAAATGAAACTCTCACATGCAAGGATAATGAGAGATGAATGATGGAGGGAATGTATACAACAAAGACATGCATGGAGCCGTTGGAACATGGAGAGTTTCATCTCAAAGGCGAAACCCCAAGGAAGGTATTAAGCAAATGGGAGTTACAGTTGGGTTCACACTTGAAGAAGGTTGCATCTAGGGCAGCCAAGAGCCAAAACCGTTGGAGGGTTTCATCTCAAGGATGAAACCCCCACATGAAATAAGTTATGGAAGTAAATGGGAGGAGAGTTACATTTGGTGCCAACCTTGGGCTGAATTTCATTAGCCAAAAGAATTTCATTTTCTATCACTATCTCTTCCTCTCTTGGACGTTCTCCATCTCTCAAGACCAAGAACATTAGCTGATTGCTTATCTTCAATCAGTCCTTGGCCGATCTCTTTTGCAAGACAAAATATACAAAGAAGTTTGGCACCAAGGCTTATTAGTTAAGTAGATGCTGGGGATTGTTTTATTTTGGATGGTTGGATTGAATGGTAGATTAGTACTATTTAGTAATTTTGGAGAATAAGTTATGTACTTTGCTATCTAATAATGGAAAATTGGAATAGTCATAGGTTCTATTATAACCTCAGTTAGATTAAGACTAAGTTAATTCCGCAAGTTATATATGTGCCATGTGCGGATCAGTTTTATGGACTTAGTTCATAAGCACATGGGCTTGGCCAGTTAAGGGTCGGATTTAGAGATCCGAACTTAACTCGCGTTGTGACACTCCACTCCGATCACATGATTGTTATATTTAAAAAAAATAATAATAAACTCTGAAAATTAGAGTGAAAAGGGCGGGGTGTTACAGTGCACATTATATTTACATAAAAATCCATCCTACACTTGACCCAAATAACCATCAAAACAGTCCATGGGGTTAGGCCATACACATGGCCGAACCCCAAGGTTTCCTTGATGTAAATTTTCTCATCCTACTTAATGATTTTTGGCCACAAAATGACCCATTTGACATATATAAAATTTACCATGTTTTGACATGATTTTTGTCCTTTAGAAACATCAAACTTAATCCACTTTTATCATGGGGTTCGGCCAACCAAAATGGCCGAACCCAATGATGTATTTTCTCTCTTTTTTGAACAATCTCATTCAAGATTAATCCCTTGATGTGTTCGGCCAATCCATAACCCAACACATGCCACTTAAAACCAGAATTTTAGAATTTTTCAAAGTATGAAAACAATCTAACTTAGCATCCGAAAACAGTCCATAATTTTGTTCCAAAAGACCATGTAAATTAACCTATTCTTTTCATGGGGTTCGGCCATCCCATGTGGCCGAACCCTATAACCATTTTTTTTTATATTATTCATGCACTTCCAACTAATATCTAACCCTTGTTAAATTCGGCCATCCAATGGCCGGATTATGATTTAAAAAAATTATTTATCGAAAACCTACCGTTTCCGCGACTCCTCCAATTGATCTTCACTCCGGCTTGTTCCTTTCCCTTTCTTAGCCTCTCCTTCTTCTTGATTCCTTGATGGTCAAGGACTGATTAAGCAACCAACTGCTGCTCTTTTTTTTTTTTTTTAAATGTAGGACACGGCAGAGAGGTAGAGAGAGAAAGAATATTGGCTTTAGATGAGAAACCTTGATCCCCCTTCCTTTGCTCAATGTGTGCTCTTGATTTGGTGAAAGAAAGCAACCAAGGACTGATTGCAAATCAGTGACTAATTGCTGTTCTTGGTGTTTAGAGAGATGATAACAGTCCAAGGAAAAGAGAGATAGAGAGAGTAAAATGAAAAAGCCCTTTGTTTAACCAAAATCAGCCCAAGGTTAATTCAGACCTTGTGTAACTCCCATCCTTAATCAAAGTTCTTTATGTTACTTGGGGGTTTCATCTATGAAATGAAACACCCCAAGCAACCAACGTCCCTTGCTGGTATTTGTGTAACCTCTCCTTTTCTTCCTCCTCTCATTAACAAACCAAATGGGAGTTTCCTCATGAAACCTTTTCTTGTTCCAACGTGTGAAGTACCTTTTTGAATTTGAAAAGTCAAAACTTCTTTTTGTAACTCCTCATAACAGCCACCCATTCATTCTCCATCCTTGGAGTTACCAACATGAAATAACACTCCATGTATTGGCTGTCTTTTGAAGACCCAAACAATGAACTCCATTCCATTTCCAACATGCATACAATTTTGAATTTGAAATTCAACTCTCACCCAAGTAACTCCCATGTAACGTCATTTCATTCTTCACTTGGGTGGGAGTTACATGCATATGCAGCCAACGTTTCTTAGTATTTGAATTTGAAACAACCTACAAACCTTCTATCTCTACATCTCACTCACTTACAAATACATATTCCATCCAACTCATTTATTTAGCTCACCCCAACTCAACTCATTCATTTAATGTAACTCAACTAATAAATTTCACTCAACTAAACTCCATCATTTATTTCAACTCAAACCCAACTCAAGCATTTAACTCATCTTAACCCAATTAAGCTTTGAGCTCAATTAATGGTCAAACATGTCAACCACAACCCATTGGGTCCAATTTGGCCATTTTGACCCATTTAACAAAATTTGACCCAATTATGATTTTTGACCCGTTTAAGTACATCTTATCCATTTATTTGTTTTGTAAACAAAACTACCATCCTTTGGGTCTTGATTGAACCATTGACCCATTTAAATTCAAATCAAATAAATCACAATGGCAATTCCGTAAATATGAATAAATTCATATAAATTGATACTTTGAAATTCCAGGGTGTTACATATCACTCTCATCCAAGACCAAAGTTCTCTTTCTCTCTCTCTCTCTCAAATCTATACCTTGGCTGAATTATTCCAAGGAGGTTGCAGCAAGGTTAGTCTCAGCTAAGAGAACAAGAAGGAAGGAGGAAGGCTAAGGATCTAAGAGGAGCAAAAGGAACGAAAGAACAAGCAAAGATCAAATCGGTGGAGTCGCGGAAACGGTAGGTGTTCTATAACTTGTATTTAGTAAGATAACCAAAGAAACATGATCAGTCCATTGTATGTCCAAATCTTAAAAAGGGATGTACAAAAACCATTGAATATGAAAAGGAGGTGATTAGGTTTGGCCATGATGAATGGCCGAACCCATCAAAGGGTATGATCATGGCTATGAAGTTTAAATGAAGAGGTAAAGGAACCATGTAAGAAAATGAATGGATAATGATGTGTAAAAAGGGTAAGAAATGGATCATAGGGTTCAGCCACTTTGGATGGCCGCCATGAAAAGACTTGGTGAATTTTTAGGGTGTTTGAGAGATAAAATCCATATTATGTAATGAAGGTATTAAAGGGTTTGAAATGGAGATAAGTTTACTGTTTTGGAGCAGCTATGGCATGGTTGAACCATGTTAATGTTATGGCTAAGTTATTGATCAAAACCATGGACAAATATTGGAGGGTTTACATCAAGGAAACCATAGGGTTAGGCTAAGTGTATGGCCGAACCCCATGGACTGTTTTTATTGATTAATTAGGGTAAGATCATGGTTGGAAATTATGGATGATGATATGTTCTTAATTTAAGAATCACATATGTATACCTATGGACTTAGTATCAGTAAATAACCAACCATGATAGATGATGGAATATGGGATAAAAATCCATAGGGTGAGGTTCGGCCATGTAGTATGGTTGAACCCTGTCAATGATCATTTGGTGGACTTAGTGCTAATTTATAATGTATTGGAGATGAGCTAATGAAGGATTTAAAGGACAAAAACTAAGTGGTGAGGTTCGGCCATGTTGTATGGCCGAACCCCACTAAGGTGGTTTGGATATGGACTTTGGTCTTTAAGAAAAATTAAACAAAGTTAGTATTGTGGCATTATTGTAAATATGGATATAATGATCAAAGGTGAAATGATCAAAGATGAAATGACCAAAGGAATTGGAATATGGGCCAAAACCAAAGTGGTAAGGTTAGGCCATGTTGTATGGCCGAACCCTACCATGGTTCATTTGGAAGTTTGAGTTAATTGAATGGTTTTAGTTAAATAAAAGAGAGACCAAAATTTAAATGGGTGAGGTTCGGCCATGGGGTATGGCCGAACCCCACAAAGTGGTTTTTGTGACTTAGACTAAGTTGGAATCATATGGTTAAATGTTTGATTTGCTGTTATATAAATAGGGCCACGGGACTTGCTTGAACGGTGTGCGAGTTGTGAACGGGTGACGGTTTAAAAGAACGGTCAACCTAAGTGAACATTGTGTAGGTTTCCTACCTTTTTGTAACCACACATATATGTGATGTTTTATCTTAATTTTGATGAGTTATGTGCTAAGTTATCATGTTTCAAAGTAGTTTTGTATGGTAATATGTATTTACAAATGGCATGACATCATGGACATCTCATGCATGGCATGGGGTGGTAATTATGGAAACCGGAGGCCACACTCCGTTGGGGCATCCGAAAGACCATTGTGGGGTACCTTGATGATGAGAATCCCATCAAGAGGAATCCGGAGGCCACACTCCTTCGGGGCATCCAAAAGACCACTGTGGGGTACCTTGACGATGAGAATCCCATCAAGAGGATGCTATGTATAATTGTGATGGGTGGGGCTCATTACATGAGCATAACATACATAGCATTGTTTTTATGAGGTTTTGATGAACATGTATTATTATATTATTTGCAAGTTGTTTTACTAACCTTTTGGTAGCTCTAATCGGAAACACTACTAGGCGCATTGATCTAACGGCCTATCTCTATCCTTAGTGGACGACGCAGGAAAGGGGAAGAACGAGGATCGTGATGGAAACCAAGCATAGGCGCTTGGGCTTTGAATGGACTTTGAATTATGGACTTTTTATTTAAGTTATTTGGACAATGTAATTTGATAGTTAGATGTTATTGGCATGTAATAATGTAGTTAACTATGGTTTGGATGGTTTGGTATGAATGTTTAGTTTAAGGCTATGCTAGTAATTTTGGAGATAATGTTTATATGATTTGCTATCTAGAAATGGAAAATGGAGTAGTCTTAGGATCTATTATAACCATCAGTTAGACGAAGTAAATTCCGCAAGTTCATTGTACCATGTGTGGATCAGTTCTTATGGACTTAGTTCATACGCACATGGGCTTGGCCAGTTAAGGGTCGGACGTTAGAAGTCCAATCTTAACTCGCGTCGTGACATCCCGCCCCGATCACTTGTTATTATTATTTAAAAAAATAAAATAAACTCTGATTATTATGGTGAAAAGGGTGGGGTGTTACAGGTTACTCCCGTGTGGTGGTCGGTTTGGGACTCTAGTGAGTCCGACTCTTGGGTTGGTCGTGGTATGTGTGCGGGTTGTCATGAGAGAGTCATAGGTCTGGTTGAGAAGTATGGATCATGATCCAGTTGGAGATCAGTCTGTGTACCCGAGGGTGGGTGGACCGCAGCAGATGGGCACATGAAGGAGTTGCCATACAGTTGTATTGAGTTGGTTAGAGGATGTACTGGAGGCCCGGCTGACGTGGACCCGTGTGCTAGGGGTAGGGCACACGCTTGCATGGTCGTGCATGTAGACATCCTAGACATTGATGTGCCCATATGATTATATGTAGTGTATGCTTGATGACATGTGATGCATGTCTTACCCTCACTGGGCATGTAGAGCTCACCCTTTGCCTCACAGGTACTTCATAGAGGAAAGGTCGACGAGACCCTCAATCGGATGTTGGGCGTAGAGCTACAGCTTTGTACTTTGTCATAGTTCCATTTTGTAATTGAGGACTTGCTAATGTATTTGAGATAAGTGTGTTTTTTCATTGAGTTGGATGAATGTAATAATGGACTGATGTTATTGTTTCCAATTATGATTGATACTTTATTGGTACTATTGATTTAATGGTGACTTGCCCATGGTTACTGTGAGTTGAGGGAGCAGTGCCTCTCAGTTTAAAAAAAATGCCCCTGAAATAGTGTTAGATCCGTGTTTTGAGACTTTGTATCAGTTTAACGTGCCCGTAGCGGGACGGGTCGTTACAGTTGGTATCAGAGCCAGATTCAACTCTCGGACAGTGTATGTGGGAAATGGAGTAAGACTATGGACTAGGGATTAGGTTCATCCCTTTGTAATAGGGTAGATGGAACCGGGTTCCAAGAATAGTGTATGGACTTCCTCAGGTTGTCGTGGTGAGCCTAATGGAGCCGCCTTTGATATTGAGTGTTAGAGATGTATGTTTGGTTTGAGTTCTCACCTGAGGTTGAGTTTGGCCAGATTTTCGGTTTGTGGATTGCGCAATGGCGAGGATGAGCACTTGTTTGAATAGGGGAAACCTTGCTGGGGACAGTATTGCAGATGCCTTGTAGATTCCCCGCGGTCAGAGTGTATATTCTCAAGACCCGAGATATCTTGATACAGGAAATCGGGGTATTTGACCAAAGTATAACTTCAGTGCAGTAATCTGAGTGTGGCGACAGCACCCCGTATGGGTTGATACATCCTACTGATGTGAGTGATATGATAGTGCTCTTGGGTTTTTGGTTCCAAGATTTGACCTGATTCAGATACGCCCCTTCCTCAGTGACTTTGAACTTCACCGTGGTTTGAGTTTGGGTACAGAGGGGTTTGAGACGCCTTGGTTGTCACGACTCCATTGGAGCAAGTGATAGATATTGTGCATGTTTACAGGTAGCACATTATGATTGATGACAGATCTCTTAACCGTTGGAGGTGTTTTGTTGAGGCGTGGATTTTCCTTCAGGCAGGGGTGTTGGACTTAGAGGCTTGATTTGTGGGCCAGAGTCGGTGGGACCCCGACTTTGTTGGCCAAGAAGAATGGTGACTTGTTGAGATTTTGTGCTAGTGGTCGACGATTGAGCAAAGTTATAGAATAGGGTGAGGTTTTTCTCCTAGGATTGACGACTTGTTGAGACAGTTGAGGGGATCCATGTTGCTTCTCGAGGATGTGTTTTCAGTTGGGACCTTGTCAGATGCGGGTTTTGACCCCAGAGGCGCAGCTGACCATGTGTTTTCAACTAGTATAACAGGTTTGTCAAGGTGAGGTTGAGGTAGTGTCTTGCTGTCTATTCAGATTACTCCATGTGGCCATGCCTGCAGTTAGGTTGGCCGAAGAGAGCAGTCAGTTCTTGGTACGACGGCAATGAGGCAGTTTTTCTTGAGTGGAGGCAGACAACCACTGTAGTGATGGTCGTACTAGAGGTAGAGAGAGGCCGTAGGTGTGCTGTTTATAGTGATGTTCCTAGGGATGGTAAGGGTTGCATGCTGATAAAGGATGGATAATTGGTGGCTTCTGATTCGAGACGACTTGAGATTGATGAACAAGACTTTTCAACAATAACTTGGGATGGATGGCGATGAGATTGTGCTCGGGTTGGAGGTGTCCATTTATGTTGAGGGAGGTTCTGAGTATTCCCCCATCATCGTGGTTTTGAGTGCTTGTCCGTTCAGGAATAGTTGAGCATGAAACAAACGTGATTGTTAGAGTTTCATGGAGTGATTGTTGATCAGGTGCAGAGACTGTAATACCCCAGATTTTCAGTTTATAAATATTTACGATTTTTGCCATTGAAAATGTGAATTAATGGATATGAACCATAGATGAGTAAATGTTGGGTCAATTTCCCAAATAAGACCCAACAGATGGTAGATGTCGATCAATGGAAGTAAATGGGTAAGAATTATTTAATTGGGTCAAGATTGCCAATTGGGTCAAAAGTCCAATTGGGACCTAATGGATCATATATGAGCTAGTTAGAAGTAAATGGGTAAGGCTTTATAATTGGGTCAATTGGTCAATTTTGACCCAACGGTCATGGGTTATGTGTTGGAAATAAAATAAATGGGTAAGGTATGTTCAATTGGGTCAAGAGTACTTATTGGGTCAAAGGTTGTTAATTGCGTCAATATGGCCAATTTGGACCCAATGCGTCATGGTTGACTATGTTGACCACCAAGTGAGCTCAAGTTTAATTAGCTTGGGACTGATGTGAGGTGGAAACGGAATCAAATATTTGAGTTGATTCAAATGAATTAAAGGAATTAAATTAAAAAGGTGAGTTGAGTTAAATATATGTGGTAAATTAAATGAGTTGATGGAAAGTTGGAGGGGTGCACTTCACCAAGATCAGCTCAAGGTGGTCCACACGTTGGATGCATGGGAGGTTATCTCATGCATGAAACTCCAAGATAAATAATGAATGGGAGGTTATCTCATGCATGAACGGTTATCTCTTGCATGAAACTCCAAGATAAATAATGAATGGGAGGTTATCTCATGCATGAAACTCCAAGATAGACAATGAATGGAGTTGGAAGTTTTATGAAGTTACACAAGAGTTGGGGAGTTGTTTCAAATTCAAAAGAATGGAGAGTGAAGTGAAGGGCTGATGGTTTCAAACTCAAACGCCATTCACACGTTGGAAAGAAAGGGTGGGGGAAGTTTCATCTCAAAGATGAAACCCTCACATGAAGATTTAAATGAAGAGTGGAGGAGTTTCTTATTTCAAATTCAAACCCAAATAAGAATTAAAGGGGAGTTGGATGGTTTGGTGGTCCAAGCTTAAACAAAACCGTTGGGCTCAAGGAGTTTCATCTCATGGATGAAACTCTCACATGGGCAAACAATGAGGAATGGCGGTTACATAGTTTAAAGTCACACATGATGTTGGGCACATGGGAGTTTCATCTCAAGGATGAAACCCCCAAGATGGAAAATGAATGGGGCTTGTGGAGGTTACACAAGACATTACATTATAGCCGTTGGAGCCTTGGGAGTTTCATCTCAAGGATGAAACCCCCAAGGGAAGCATTAAGGAGAATTGTTAATGAAAGTGGGAGTTACAAGTGGTGCCACCAAGAGACATCACCTTGGGGCTGAATTTGATTAACCAAGGGAGGAGTTTAATTTCCATTCACTCTCTCTCTCTCTCCCTTGGTCGTCCCACCTCTCTAGACAAGAACCTTGGCTGGTTGCTTCTCCTCAAACCACTCCTTGGCTGATCACTCCTCAAAGACAAAATGGACTTAGAACAAAAGAGTTTACATCTCAAGGTTTTATCATTCACACCCAAGGCTGAAATACTCTCTCTCTTAAATCTATACCTTGGCCGAACCACTCCAAGGACTGCATCAAGATCAGTCTCGGCTAAAGGACAAGAAGGAAGGAAGGAAAGGCTAAGGAAAGAAAGAAAAAGAACAAGCCGGAGCAAAAGAAAACCGGAGGAGTCGCAGAACCGGTGAGTAATTTACTAGTTTTTGTTTATAAGAGCCATAGGGTTCAGCCATGGGTATGGCCGAACCCCATGGAGGAAAATTAAGGAATGTATGATTATTTTTAAAAGGAGTAGATGAACCATAGGGTTCAGCCATATGTATGGCCGAACCCCATGAAAAGACTTGGTTATTTTTATGGATTTTTGAGAGATAAAAACCATACAATGTTATGAAGGTTTTAAAGGTGTTTTAAAAGGAGATAAGGTTAAAGTTGTGGATCGGCCATTGCATGGCTGAACCATAATGTTATTATGGCTAAGGTGCTGAGCATAAACCATATATAAATATTGGAATGTTTGAAACAAGAAAACCATGGACCATTTTATGGGTTAATTGGAGTTAAGAACATGGTTAGAAATTATTAATGGTTCTATGCTTTTGATTAAGGAATCACATATGATTATCTTGGGACTTGGTATTAAGTAAGTAATCAGCCATGATAGATGATGACAAAAGGGACAAAAATCAATATGGTGAGGTTCGGCCATGTTGTATGGATGTACCCCACTAATGGGTATTTGGTGGATTTAGTTTCTTTTGAAGTGGTCAACTTGTAATATAATTGGTCAAATCAAAATGGAGACTCATGCATGATGGATTCAAGTAAATGAAAGGTTAAACAAGGGTTAGGCTAATGCCAATATTGTAAACATGGAATGAAAAGATCAAAGGACTTGAAAAAGGGGCCAAAACCAAAATGGTGAGGTTCGGCCATGTTATATGGCCGAACCCCACTAAGATGGATTTTCATGGACCAAGGTTTTATGGATTAGGTGGTTACCAATGGTGGATGATTTATTGTTAAGTGATTAACTAAGAAATTAGGAAGTAATGAATCAAAGGAAAGAATAAAATCAAATAGGTGAGGCTCGGCCATAGTGTATGGCCGAACCCCACAAGTTGTTGTTTTTGGACTTAGGTTATTATGTGGGTTAGATGAGTAATGTATAAATGGATAAATAAATGGAATTGTGTGATTGGGCTTAAGAACCCAAAGGAGGGACTAAAACAAAATAAATGAGGTTCGGCCATGGTGTATGGCCGAACCCCACAAGGTGTGTAGATGATCTCAGACATTGATGTGAATCAAATGGGTTGTTGGTTTGATTGATTGTGGTGTAAATAAGGTAACGAGACCTTACAAGTGGGACGCGATCGGGAGCGGTCGACGGTTTAAGAAGCAAGGAGACTTAGTGGTCTTGGTAGGATTCCTACATCATTGAAACCATGGATATGTATTATGTACTTATGATGATTTTATTTCATGTTTGATAAGTTATTTTGGTATCAAACAATATGTTGCAATTATGGGATTTTCATGCTATGTTTTGTAATATTCTAAAACATGTTGGCATTTGCATCTCATGCATGGCATGGGAGGGATGGAATGTAACAGGAGACCCACGCTCCGTCAGGGCGTCCGTAAGTCGTGAGGGGTATTTTAACCAGGGACCCACACTCCGTCGAGGCTTCCGTAAAGCACTACTGGGGGATACCTTGATGATGAGAATCCCATCAAGAGGATACTATGTATGGATACCTTGATGAGGAGAATTTCATCAAGAGGATACTATGTATGATACCTTGATAATGAGAATCCCATCAAGAGGATACTATGTATGAAGACCTTGATGATGAGCATTCCATCAAGAGGATACTATAAGTTTATGATGGGTGGGACTCATTGCATATGATAGCATGACATGGCATTGAATCGCCATGATTATGATCTTTATTATCATGCAAGGTTTGTGGTTTTTATTTGTATGATTGGATCTCTATTATCATACACTGTTTTGGATATGATGTTTTACAAGTATGATATGGTATATTATATCTGGATTTTATATACTAACCCATGTGTTAGCCCTAATTGGAATACCTACTGGGTGCGTTGTCTAACGCCCTACTTCTACCCTACTTGATGACACAGGAAGGGAACAGAACGAGGACGTGATTGGAGCCAAGCTTAGGAGCTTGGATGAATAAGCTATATGTTGTTTATGTTATTCGGAATTGTAATAACGTAGATTTATTTGCTATGGATTGGATGGTTAATGTTTGGATATTTAAGTTATGATAATTATTATTAAGTGTTGGACTACTTTGCTATCTAAATTGGAATAGGATTGTTATCCTATTGTTATTCTGCATATATGATTTATTCCGCAAGTTAACTTAATACGTGTGAACCATCTCAGTGGATTTAGTTCATGCACACGTATGGTTGGCCAGTTAAGGGTTGGGCTTTAGAAGCTCGGACTTAGCTCACGTCGTGACACTCCGCTCTTATCACTTGTTTATTTATTTTAGAAAAGAAATAGACTCTGATTTCGAGTGAAAAGGGCGGGGTGTTACAGAGACTGCATCGACTAGTTTATATTGTTTGGTAGTTCAATCAGTGTTGAGTGGTAGAGCCCCAGAGATTCAGTGTTCAGGTGCAGGGGCAGTTGGACTATGGGATCCTGCGATGTGTATTGGTGAGTTGGATAGCTAGACTATGAGACCAGATGGTAGATTGACTCTCCAGAGCAGATTGTTGGCGATTCAGCTTGAGCGGTGCCGTGTGGAGGTACTTCGACTCCTTCACCATGGATTAGGAGTGTCAGATCGAGGTTTGAGTATGGTAGAAGTTTGCTCCACCGACCAATAAACGGAATAATTTAAAATATTTTTAAGTGAAGAACACTTTGTAAATATCATAGATAAAACCACAATAAAGGGTCTCAGTTGGTTAAAACAAAAATCATATAGTTAAAATAAACAAATAAATAAATAATTTTACCTCCACAAATAAGAAACAATTACATGTAAATAGATTAGTAGAAGCAAGAATTATAGGCTAACAAGGTTTGGTTGCTGACTGAACAAAGTGCAGTAGAGGCGGCAGTTGGGCTTGAAGGCTCCACTAGCTGTAATCAAATCGGTGGTCCAAGGGTTCTCAATTTAAAACATTAATTAGATTAATTGAAAAAAAAAAAAGGGAATAGCTTAAACATTCCAAAGAGGTAGTTTGGGTGGAAGCCATTCCCATCATTGGATTTGATAGTAAAATATCCAAAAAGGGGTAAGGAATTGAGGAAAATCTACCTGGATAAATTGAGTAAATGGTTGGTTGAAGGAGAAGGATCGCAGTGGGGCTGGCGGCACTCAAGCTCGAGCAACAACAAGGGCAAAGGGCTGCAGTGGGCCTCGCACCCAGATCTGAGCAAACGATGGCCGGTTGTAGCCCAAGAGAGTGTAACACCTCAGGAATTCTATGTTATCAATATTTACGGATTTTACCATTTTAATTGTAAATTAACGAATGTGAACCTTAGATGGGTAAAGTGTTGGGTCAATGGCCCAATTAGGACCCAACGGTTATAGTATAAGGTTCAATTTAAAGTAAATGGATAAGGCACATTTAATTGGGTCAATGTTGCTATTTGGGCCAAAATGCCCAATTGGGACCCAATGGGTCGTGGTTAACTTGGTTGACCACCATGTGAGCTCAAGTCTAATTAAATGGGGCTTAATTAGAATGGTAATGCAATATATCTATAAATAAGGGGTCTAGATTAAGTGGCATGCGCATAGAGGAAACATGGAAAGATTTTAGGAATGGGATATTGTGCATACGGATATTGACTAGATTTTAGGAGTTATGGTCGCACAAGGTTTGTCCTAAATGGGCAACACGCATGGATGAGATGGGATTAGGCAATGACATCCGATTGCCTAATCCAAATAAAGAAGATGTCTAAAGTTAAAAGAAGATTGCTTTGGCCGTGTGTGAGATTTGCATATCCAAGATGATGCGCTGAAATCTCTTTAAAAAAGGGGTCCTTTCCTTGATAAAAGCGGCACTAGGAAATTGCTAAATTGTAAGGGGTGCACGGAACCTTCTAAATTAGGACCGAGTGGAAGATTTATAAAAGAGAGGCGCACAAGGAGAAGGGGCGCACGGCATACACAAAGCAAGGGAGGTCTTGACGTTGGGAGCTCTGGCAAGAAGGTGCTCTCGACAGTGTGCAAAAGAGGAGAGGGCAGCCAGCTGTGTGAAAGATCAAGTAGAAAGAGGCTAAGGAAGAAAAGGATCGGAAGAACAAGCCGGACCGAAGGAAAACCGGAGGAGTCGCGGAACCGGTAAGTATTTTGATAATTTTGTTTAAAGAAAGGAACCATAGGGTTCGGCCATGGGTATGGCCGAACCCCATGGAAGAAAAATTAGGGGATGAATATTGTGTTTTAATGGAAAGGATAAACCACACCATGGCCGAACCGCATGGAAAGACATTGGGTACTTTTAATGGATTGAAAAGATGGAAATCATAGATGTATGTTTAGGATTTTTAAAAGGTTTAAAAGGGTTCAAAAGGTTGTAAATAAATGATAGACCACGGGTTCGGCCATGGTGTATGGCCGAACCACATGGAAAATATTTGGTGGACTTGGGGGTTTTATGTTGAGTTTTATGAATGATCAATTATGGATCTTAAGGTTAATTGATGAATCTAAATATATGATTAAACCCCATGGAAGATGGTTAATAATTTTAAAAGGTTTTCTATGGAAGAGTATTGATGATCATGGAAAAGATGGCAAAGTTGTAATTATAGGCCAAAAAGAAAGATCATGGGTTCGGCCACGGTGCATGGCCGAACCCCATGAGGTCTTTTTATGGACTTAATATAGTGATTGGTTAAATGGAGACCATGGAAATGAAACATCATGGGTTCGGCCATACATTATGGCCGAAGCCCATGAACCATTTAATGAACCATTTGTTGGAATATTTTAAAGGACACTTAGATTGGTTGTGCATGTTTAAGGAAATGAGGGATTTAATTATATATAGAGCTATGTTCATGGTTTATGTTATTGGTTATGGATATGTATAATGGCAATGTTGTAAATAAGTAAAATTAATGGACCATGGGTTCGGCCATGGTGTATAGCCGAACCCCATGAGGAATGATTTGATGGACTTAGGGTTTATGTATGTTAGGTTAATGAATAAAAGGGGTGATTGATTAATAAATCAAAGGAGGGACTAACACCTAGTAAGTGAGGTTCGGCCATGGTGTATGGCCGAACCCCACAAGTTGGGTTTATGGACTTCGACATTATTGTAAATCAAATAGGACATGGTTTTAATTGATTGATATATTATAAGGTAACGGGACCTCACAAGGTGTGTACGATCGTGACCTGTTACCGGACGAAAGCGCAAGGACACGTTAATGGTCTTTGGTAGGATTCTACCTCTTTGAAACCATGGGTTTATGTACAATGCTTTTATCTTATTTTGATGAAGTTACGTTGTAAAAGATATGTTCCAAATGTGGGTTTTAATGCTATGTTTACAATATAAAATAGTATGTGTTTCATTAGCATCTCATGCATGGCATGGGGTGAAGGATATGTAACTGGAGGGCCCACACTCCGTCAGGATGTCTGAAAAATGTATGTGGGATACCTTGATGTGCTTTTCCATCAAGAAGAAACCGGAGGGGCCACACTCCGTCTGGGCATCCGAAAGACCTATGTAGGGTTACTTATATGTACTTGTGATGGGTGGGACTCATTGCATTTGACATCATGACATGGCATGGTTTATATGGTTTTTGACATTATGATATTATTATATATGTTTTTTACTAACCATGTGTTAGCCCTAAATGGAATACCTACTGGGCGCATTGTTCTAATGCCCTACTTTTACCCTAGTGGATGATACAGGAAACGAGGGGACGATGAACGTGGAAAGGGCCAAGCATAGGAGCTTGGATATGTGATTGGTTTATATTTTATTTATGTTACTCATGGACATGTAATTTGAGTAGCCAGACTTCGGGCTTGTAATAATTTAGATAAATTTCTATGGTTGGATGTTGATTTGGATAATTATGTTATATTAATTATGGATAAGACTTGGAGTACTTTGCTATCTAAAATGCAATAGAATTAGGTTCTACTATAATTCCGTAGTTATGATTTTAATCCGCATGTTTATATTGTTATGTGTGAACCGTTTTCATGGACTTAGTCCATGAACACATAGGGTTGGCAAGTTAAGGGTCGGACTTTAGAAGTTCGGACTTAGGTCGCGTCGTGACGTCCCACTCTCTATCACTCTTTTTAAAAAAAATAGACTCTGATTTTCGGAAAGATAGTGAAAAAGGGCGGGGTGTTACAGTTGGCATCAGAGCGAACCAGAAAGATTGAATCTTTCGAAGTAACATTAAGAATCCCAACTGACCGACTCTTCGGAGTCCGCTACACGGGGGTCGGATTAAGTTACTTCGTTAGACTCAGACGGAACATTCAATCTGAGAACAACAATGAATGATAGCAAAGGAAGTACAGTCAAAATAATTAGATTTATCAAACATAGCAAAATAGGATATATTTCCCCAATATACCCGAATAGAGAAACAAACAATAGATACTTAGGGAATTCCCCAAAAACAAAATCAAGAGTGCTTATTTGGAAATTTCCCCAAAAATAGGAAATATAAACTTTACGATGAAAACTAAGTCATGATATTTTTCAATGGCTTAGGGAAAAATTCCTCCAAAGAGAAATGCCCGACAAAACCAGAAAGAGAAGGAAAATGAGGTAGAAAAATCTCAACATGAAGAGGAGGAACAACAATCTCGACATGAAGAGGAAGAACAACCATCCCACCAAGAGGAGGAGGAACAGAGCAGCGTGCATATACCGGTGGTGCGGCCTGAACTACAAAACTTGGTTCAAGCGGTGGTCACTTCGGTGCTTCAACAGCACTTGAACGGGAATGGAACCACCAACGAGACCAATGACAGGAGCATGGTCAGGGACTTCCAGCAACAGCGCCCTCCTTACTTCAAAGGGAGAGAAGGGGCTGTCAGAGCAGAAAATTGGCTGAAAATAATCACTCAGATCCTGACCCTACTCAAGATTTCAAGTCATGCTGACAAGATTTTACTGGCCACCTCACAACTAATTGATGACGCCGGTAAATGGTGGGAGGTGGTAGAGAAGCAGCAAGCGCTTCTTCCGGAAGGAGAGAGGACTGCAATGACTTGGGATCAGTTCTCAGCTACCTTCTTGGACCATTATTTCCCTGAGGAGGAGAAGGAGCGCCAGACTCAAGCTTTTCTATCTTTGGTACAAGGTACCATGACGGTGGCAGAGTACCACCAGGAATTTCTCAGTTTGTCTTGTTATGCATTCTATATGGTGGATACAGAGTATCTAAGGGCACGTAAGTTTGAACGGGGCCTTCGGCCAAGCATAGGGCCAACGTAACCATATTCAAGGCAACAACATTGGCAGAGGTGGTCAGCAGGGTAACTATAGCAGAGCAAGAGATGGCTGAGTTAGTGCTTTTTGACAACCACCGAGCTCAGAGTGGGAGGGGTACATTTCAGCCCAACAAGAAGTTCCGACCGAACTTTAGCAAACCCTCACCATCCACTAGGTCAACAGGGGGCTTTCGTCCCAATCATCCCTCCCCATCTGGATCAATCACTCAAGCTCCCAGAGGGGTGAACAACTGCTTTCATTGTGATCAGCCGGGCCATTTTAAGAGGGAATGCCCACAACTCATCAAACCCTTTTATTCCAAAGGTTCATCTCACCCACCAGTTAGACCAACTAACTCACGAGGAGGCAGGACATTTAACTAGGCGGGACGGGCGCCTACAGGATCGGGACAGTTATTTACCTTAGCACCTCCAACAGCAGCGGATCACACTGTGATTCAAGGTATGGCGGTAGTTAGTAGTTCCTACGCCTTTGCTTTATTTGATTCTGGAGCATCCCACTCTTTCATATCTGCTGCATTCATATCTGCAACTGGAACTTTAATACAAAAACTATCCACCTCACTCACCATTGTATCCCCCGTCGGAGACACATCGTTGGGGCTTATATGCACAGCAGTGAATACTGAACTCACTAGACTCAAATTTGAGTTCAACTATTTGGTATTCGATATGACAGAGTACGATGTTATCTTTGGCATGGACTGGTTGGCTAGTTTTCAGGCCAACATTGATTGCTATCGCCGCAAGGTGACATTTTGGTCACCCGAGGGGAAAACAACATGTGGTGCGTACTGACAAACAAAGCAGACTGCATGAAGGGTTGAGTCATCTAGTATTGAACAGTATCCAAATCAATAAGGCACAGGTGGTTGAACTTCCAGCAATAGTAAAGGACTATGCAGATGTATTCCCCACAGAACTCCCTAGCTTGCCTCCCATGAGGGAGATCAATTTTGAAATCAAGTTGTACCCTGGCACTACACCAGTGTCATTACCACACTACCGGATGGCACCAGCAGAGATGTCCGAGCTAAAGAAGCAGATTGATGAACTGCTTAGACTGGGTTGCATCCAGAACAGTACATCGGCTTGGGGAGCTCTGGTTTTATTTGTGACGAAGAAGGATGGTTCACTCCATATGTGTGTGGATTACCGAAAACTGAACCAGCTGACGGTCAGAAACAAGTATCCTCTACCCAGAATCGATGATCTATTTGATCAACTTAGAGGTTCCAGTCACTTCTCTAAGATTGACATGATGTCCGGATACCATCAAATCCGGGTTAGGGAGGAAGACATAAAAAAGACAGCCTTCAGAACGCGGTATGGACTATATGAGTTTGTAGTCATGCTGTTTGGACTCACCAATGCACCGGCTGTGTTCATGGATCTAATGAACAGGATTTTCCATCCTTACTTAGACCAATTTGTCATTGTATTTATTGATGACATTTTGATTTATTCCAAAACTCAGGAAGAACATGTTGAGCACCTGAGGATAGTTCTGGACACTTTGAGGAAGAACAAGTTATATGCCAAAGCCAACAAGTGCGAATTCTGGCTACCCAAGGTTAACTTTTTGGGACATGTCATATCAGCAGAAGGTATAGCCGTGGACCCAGCTAAAGTGGCGGCAGTAGGAGAATGGAAAGCGCCAAAGAATGTAACCGAGATCTGTAGCTTCTTGGGATTAGCTGGTTACTATAGGAAGTTTATCATGGACTTCTCCAAGATAGCATCTCCACTTACTCGACTCACTAAGAAAGGAGTGAAATTTGAGTGGTCAGTCGTGTGCAACCGGAGATTTGAAGAGCTGAAGAAGAGACTTACAATGGCTCCTATTTTGATTTTGCCAGAAAAAGGCAAGGGTTATGAAGTACAATGCGATGGTTCAGGAGAAGGACTCGGGTGTGTCCTCAGTCAAACTCATCATGTGGTGGCTTATGGATCAAGATAGTTAAAAATACATGAACGGCTCTATCCTACGTACGATCTTGAACTAGCCGCAGTGGTCTTCGCTCTCAAAAGCTGGAAACATTATCTATATGGAGAGAAATTTGAAGTGTTTTCAGATCATAAGAGCTTGAAGTACTTGTTTGATCAGAAAGAGTTCAACCTAAGGCAGTACAGATGGATGGAATATCTGCAGGATTATGAGTTCGCACTTTGTTATCACCCTGGCAAGGCGAACAAGGTGACAGATGCCCTCAGCCGCATATCACATGCATTAGTGGCATGTTTGATCAGGACAGAATAAGAGATGTTGAATACCATACGAGAGTTCAATTTATATATCAATAACCATGGGAGTATGTACAATTTGATCATACGGTCCAACATGGTTACCAAGATTGAACAAGAACAGCAGGTAGACCCGGAAGTGGAGGAGATATGGGCCAAGATGTCTACTGGTGAAGTCATACCGGAATGGGAGTTACGACCGGGATAGGGCCTTGTATTCCGAGGAAAGATATTTGTGCCTAAGAGCTGCAGAAAAGAGTTACTAATTGAAGCACATCAGACTAAACTTTCAATTCATCCGGGTCGCACCAAGATGTATCACGACCTGAAGAGACATTACTGGTGGCACGGACTCAAGGGGGATGTGGCAGAATTTGTGGCTCATTGCTTAACCTGTCAGCAGGTTAAGACGGAAAAGGTGGGGCCGACCATCATGGTTAACTTGGTCAACCATGGATAAGTTAATGGGACTAAGGTGGATTAAAGTAAATTAAGTTGATTAAATTATTTTAAATCATCTAAGTTAAGATTAATGGGGTTTAAGTGATGTGGCCGAATGGGGCCCACCTCCACCTTATCAAGTGAGGTGGCAGGTAGGGTAGGTGTTGGTGGGGAACGTCCACCATGGTTGACTTGGTCAACCATGGGTGGATTTCTTAGAAAGAGAATTTAATGGAATTAAATTAAATGGAAAATAATTAACCTATGTAGGGGTCTAATTTAATTAATTAGGTTGGTCAAATTAGGGTCAAGTAAATAAGTCAAAAAGGGCAAGTCAAAGGGTGGTTTCATCCCATTGAAACCACCCAAAGAAAACACAAAAATACCATGGACTTAGGGTGGTGGTTTCATCTCAACCACCACCACTCAAGGTATGGGGACCCATACCTCTCATCATATGGTCAAGTGGTCAAAGGGAGGAAGACCAAACCACTCCCTCACAAAGAGGCCAAACCGTTGGCTTGGTGGTGGTTTGGTCTCAACCACCACCACCAAGGACAAAGGAGCCATGCTTGGTGGGTGAAGGCCATCATGGAAGTGTGTGGGCTAAGGAATCAAGGCTTGAATGGTTTTCACCTTACCACTCATCTCACTCTCTTTCTCTCCTCCTCCCTCTCACCTCCGTCCCTCATCTCTAAGGGAAAAAAAAGAAGAAGAAAAACTTGGAAAAAGAAGAGAAGAAAGAAGTGGAATTTTTAGTCCATCACTCTAAGATCAAGGTCTATCATCTTCCCTCTCATCATCTTCCCCTCTCCCTCTCTCAAGCAAACCCTACCTTGGCCAATCCTAAGTTTGGAGGGTTTCACCATTGATCAAGCATCTTGGCCGACCAAAGATCAAGAGGAAGGAGAAAAGAGGCCAAGGAGTCCGACGGGAGCAAAGAAAGGCCGGAGGAGTCGTCGGTGTGGTAAGAAATTCTTAAACAAGAATTTATATTTTTTAAAGGTTAAGATGTGTTATGGAGTCCATTTCTTAGAATGAGTGGTGGCCACAAATGTTATGGGCCTTAGATCTAAGATCCATCCAATGATAAGATGAGAAATGGATGAAGTAGAAGAGATAGATTAAGAAAAATGAATAAAAACTATGGACACCATTAAGATTAATTAAATATGGAAGTATGGGTGTTTTAAGGAATTTTAGGCCATAGGGTTCGGCCATACTTCGGCCATGTAGTATGGCCGAACCCCATGGTGAGCAATTAAGAAATTTAAATAGGGTTTTTGGAATTAAGAACCATGAAAGGGTAACCTATGGTGTCAAGAGGATTTTGAGTAAAAAATTAATGATTTTTTTTAAGGGGGTTTTAGACAAGAAAATCATGAGATATGTAAATGATTTAATGGCTTCAAAAAATGGTGAATGAAGGAGAATCATGAACCATGGGTTCGCCCATGGTGTATGGCCGAACCCTATGGTGATGGAATGATGAATTAAATGGTTATGAAAGTATGGAAATTAATGGAGAAGGTTAATGGTAATTAAGTGGATTTTTTTTACGTAGGACCAAATGAGGTAAAATGGACCCAAGAAAAATGGAAAATAGGCATCATGGGTTCGGCCATGGTGTATGGCCGAACCCATAACCCATTTGTAGGTCATGTTATGGGCCAAATGTTGAATTATGTATGGGATTAGATGATTGTAAATTTGATTAAATTAAGTGGCTGATTTTAGGGATGTTAGGTCATGGTCAATGAATCATTAATGGGGCTAAGTATGTGGATGAGTTATGGACAAAAATGTATATGGATGGAGGAGATATTAAACCATGGAAGTATAGTGGCAAAACCGTAATTATTGGCCACAATGAAGAACCATGGGTTCGGCCATGGTACATGGCTGAACCCCATGTAGGTTGGACATGAACTTGGATACATTAAGATGATATTGTGAATGATTAAACGAAGCTTAGCGTTGCTGCCTTTTAGGCTCACAAAATTAGAATGTTTACATGGGCAAAATTTGGAATTATGTATGTGTTTAAATCAATGAAAATGAGGCTAAGTTAAGGGCTGATTTTGATAACCTTGTAACATAATTAGGGATCATTAATGGATCTTAGCTTGTGATCAGTTAGGGACTTAATCATGGATAAAATATGGACTAATTTGGTAGATGTATAATAAGGTATCGGGACGTCGCAAACGGTACGCGATCGGTGACCGGATTATCGAACGAAAACGTAAAGGGACGCTAAGCGGTATTCGGTAGGATTCCTACCTTGTTGTAAGTCATGGATTATGTGTATGTGATGGTTTCCTCGTTTTATTTTGGTAATTATATGATTTATTTTAAGATGGATTTTGAATGCTATGGATTATACTTTAATGCTATGGATGGTATTTTAAATGCTATGGACTATATTTTAATGCTATGGATGATATTTTTAAGGCTATGGATTATATTTCAATGCTATGGATTTTATATTAAAGATATGAATTATATATATACTACATAGCATAATGCACTTACATCTCATGCATGGGATGGGCGGGAAAGTAATGAAACCGGAATCCATGCTCCGTCGGGGCGACCGAGAAGCAAACATGGGGATAGCCTGAGGTGCTATAACCGGAGTCCATGCTCCGTCGGGGCGACCGAGAATCAAACATGGGGATAGCTTGATATGCTATAACCGAAATCCATGCTCCGTCAGGGCAACCGAGAAGCAAACATGGGGACACCTTGACGAGGCTTTGCTGTCAAGGGGGATATGACATTTTATGATGTTACGGATGATGGGTGGGACACATGACATAGGCACCCATGGCATGGCATTCATCATATGGTTTTATTATATTGTTATCGGTATGCTTGTTATCACTAATCCATGTGCTAGCCCTACTCGGAGTCCTACTGGGCGCGTTGTCTAATGCCCTACTTCTACCCTAGCTGATGACGCATGAGACGGCGAAAACGGTGGACGCGACTGGAGCCAAGCTTAGGAGCTTGGGGAAGCGGCTACTTAGTTTTATTTAAATTTTATTTTGGAAGTGTAATTTAAGTAGCTTAGCTTGTCGGATTGTAATAATTATTTTTTCTTGCTATGGTTTGGACTGTACTATGGACGATATCATTTTGAGATGTAATTATGAACATAGGGGTATTTTAGTAATTTAAGCGCCGTACTTCCTTGCTATCTAAAACTGGTAGGATAGTCTCTATTATAATGTTCCGCATGTAATTATATTTCGCGAGCTTACTTCCTACGCGTGAACCGTTCTCGTGGACTTCGTTCCGCGCATACGTAGGGTTCGCCAGTTAAGGGCCGGGCTTTAGAAGCTCGGACTTAACTCGCGTCGTGACGTCCGCGCACGTTATCACCTTTATTTAAAAAAAAAAAAATTAGACTCTGATTTCGGTGAAAATGGGGCGGGCGTTACATGGAGCTCTGGCAAGAAGGTGTTCTAGACAGTGTGCAAAGGAGGAGAGGGCAGCCAGCTATGTGAAAGATCAAGTAGAAAGAGGCTAATGAAAAAAAGGATTGGAAGAACAAGTCAGAGCAAAGGAAAACGGGAAGAGTCGTGGAACCGGTAAGTATTTTAATAATTTTGTTTAAATAAAGGAACCATAGGGTTCGGCCATGGGTATGGCTGAACCCCATGGAAGAAAAATTAAGGGATGAATATTGTGTTTTAATGGAAAGGATGAACCATAGGGTTCGGCCATGGTGCATGGCCGAAACCCATGGAAAGACATTGGGTACTTTTAATGGATTGAAAAGATGGAAATCATAGATGTATGTTTAGGATTTTTAAAAGGCTTAAAAGGGTTCAAAAGGATGTAAATAAATGATAGACCATGGGTTCGGCCATGGTGTATGGCCGAGCCACATGGGACATATTTGGCGGACTTGGGGGTTTTATGTTGAGTTTTATGAATGATCAATTATGGATCTTAAGGTTAATTGATGAATCTAAATATATGATTAAACCCCATGGAAGATGGTTAATAATTTTAAAAGGTTTTCTATGGAAGAGTATTGATGATCATGGAAAGGATGGCAAAGTTGTAATTATAGGCCAAAATGAAAGATCATGAGTTCGGCCATGGTGTATGGCCGTACCCCATGAGGTCTTTTTATGGACTTAATATAGTGATTGGTTAAATGGAGACCATGGAAATGAAACATCATGGGTTCGGCCATAATGTAAGGCTGACCCCCATGAACCATTTAATGAACCATTTGTTGGAATATTTTAAGGGACACTTAGATTCGTTATGCATGTTTAAGGAAATGAGGGATTTAATTATATATAGACCTATGTTCATGGTTTATGTTATTGGTTATGGATATGTATAATGGCAATGTTGTAAATAAGTAAAATTAATGGATCATGGGTTCGGCCATGGTGTATGGCTGAACCCCATGAGGAATGATTTGATGGACTTAGGGTTTATGTATGTTAGGTTAATGAATAAAAGGGGTGATTGATTAATAAATCAAAGGAGGGACTAACACCTAGTAAGTGAGGTTCGGCCATGGTGTATGGCCGAACCCCACAAGTTGGGTTTATGGACTTCGACATTATTGTAAATCAAATAGGACATGGTTTTAATTGATTGATATATTATAAGGTAACGGGACCTCACAAGGTGTGTACGATCGTGACCTGTTACCGGACGAAAGCGCAAGGACACGTTAATGGTCTTTGGTAGGATTCCACCTCTTTGAAACCATGGGTTTATGTACAATGCTTTTATCTTATTTTGATGAAGTTACGTTGTAAAAGATATGTTCCAAATGTGGGTTTTAATGCTATGTTTACAATATAAAATAGTATGTGTTTCATTAGCATCTCATGCATGGCATGGGGTGAAGGATATGTAACTGGAGGGCCCACACTCCGTCGGGATGTCTGAAAAATGTATGTGGGATACCTTGATGTGCTTTTCCATCAAGAAGAAACCGGAGGGGCCACACTCCGTCTGGGCATCCGAAAGACCTATGTAGGGGTACTTATATGTACTTGTGATGGGTGGGACTCATTGCATTTGACATCATGACATGGCATGGTTTATATGGTTTTTGACATTATGATATTATTATATATGTTTTTTACTAACCATGTGTTAGCCGTAAATGGAATACCTACTGGGCGCGTTGTTCTAACGCCCTACTTCTACCCTAGTGGATGATATAGGAAAGGAGGGGAACGATGAACGTGAAAAGGGCCAAGCATAGGAGCTTGGATATGTGATTGGTTTATATTTTATTTATGTTACTTATGGACATGTAATTTGAGTAGCTAGACTTCGAACTTGTAATAATTTAGATAAATTGCTATGGTTGGATGTTGATTTGGATAATTATGTTATATTAATTATGGATAAGACTTGGAGTACTTTGCTATCTAAAATGGAATAAAATTAGGTTCTATTATAATTCCGCAGTTATGATTTTAATCCGCATGTTTATATTGTTATGTGTGAACCATTTTCATGGACTTAGTCCATGCACACATAGGGTTGGCCAGTTGAGGGTCGGACTTTAGAAGTTCGGACTTATCTCGTGTCGTGACGTCCCACTCTCTATCACTCTTTTAAAAAAAAAAAATTAGACTCTGGTTTTTGGAAAGCATAGTGAAAAAGGGCGGGGCGTTACAGAGAGTGTTGGAGATTAGGGATTAATAACTGCAAATACACAATCACGCAAATCACACGACACAAGATTACATTAATATAAGTAGAAGAAAAGGAATAATAAACTAGGGCTTAAGTCACCCTACTAGCCTAAGCCCAGTAGGCCCATAAGTGGGGCTGGCACACAACAATCTCCCCCTCTAGCCCTGGAGGAGGGGAACACTCTAACATGGATGTCATCTTCTGTAGAGGCCAGATGCCTCTACGCAAAACTCAAACTTGTTCCTTGGAAGAACTTTGGTGAACACCTCTGCTGGATTGTGGTCTGTGTAAATCTTCTTTACACTGATCTGTTTCTCATCAATAGCTGCTCTAAACCAATGATATCTCAAATCGATGTGCTTCATTCTTGAGTGATACATGGCATTCTTACTCAACTCGATGGCGCTCTGACTGTCACAGTACACTGTGTAGTCCTCCGATTTGATGCATATTTCCCGCAGGAATCCCTTTTGCCAAACCATCTTTTCCCAGCTTCTGTAGCAGCAATGTATTTTGCCTCTTCCTTAGAAAGTTCTACACACTTCTGTAACTTGGATTGCCAACTGACGGCTCCTCCGGCAAATGTGAAAATATAACCAGAAGTGGACTTGCGACCATCAAGGTCACCAACCATATCTGAATCTGTGTAGCCGGTAATCAACGAGCTCCATCAAACATGACACCCATACTCGATGTACCTCGTAGGTATCTGAAGATCCATCTCACTACCTCCCAATGATCATGTCCTGGTCTGACATAAATCTGCTCACCAATCCAACTGCATGTGCAATATCAGGTCTCGTGCAAACCATCGTGTACATGAGACTACCAACTGCTGACTGATATGGAATCTAACCCATCTTGTCTTTCTTTGTCTCTGATGAAGGACAACATTCCTTACTCAGCTTGAAGTGAGCGGCGAGAGGAGTACTAATGGAGTTACAATCCCTCATGCCGAATTGCTCCACGATCTTCTCAATGTATTTTTCTTGAGACGAGATAATCTTCTTTTTCTTTCTATCTCTGTCAATCTCCATACCCAAAATTTGTCTTGCAGGGTCAAGATCTTTCATGTTGAATGCCTTTGACTGGTCTGCCTTCAACAACTTGATCAATTCGGAACTCTTTCCAAATATCAATATATCGTCCACATATAATAACAGGATGATGAACTGATCACCCTTGAACTCCTGATAATACACACATGAGTCACCTGAAGTATGCTTGTATCCTTTTTCTGTCATGAAAGAGTGGAACTTCTTATACCATTCTCGTGGTGCCTGTTTCAATCCGTACAAGCTTTTTTTGAGTTAGTAAACAAGGTTCTCCTTGCCCTTCAACTCAAACTCCTCGGGTTGTTTCATGTAGATTTCTTCGTCTAGGTCACCATGAAGAAAGGCAATCTTCACGTCCATCTGTTCAATCTCAAGATTTAGACTAGCGGCCAAGCCCAACATAACTCGCATGGAACTCATCTTCACCACTGATGAGAATATCTCGTCGAAATCCACTCCTCTTTTCTGTCCAAAGCCTTTCACCACTAAGCGGGCTTTATACTTCAGAATTTTGTCTCCATCCTTTTTCACCCGAAAGACCCATTTTTTCTGTAGGGCCTTACTGCCAACTGGTAGATCAACCAACTCATATGTGTTGTGCTTCTTAAGAGACATCATCTCTTCTACCATAGCTTTCCCTAGTGAATTCTATTTTTGTTGCATATAGCCTCTGAGTAACTCTTAGACTCCTCCTCACTGGTCATCAACACATAATGGGAACTCGGGTATCTCCTAGATGGGTTGTGCTCTCTAACAGACCTCCTCGAAGGTACAACATCCTCAAATGTAGAAGTACTGGGGGCTGCTCCCCCTCACTTGAATTTCTATCTCTGTCCTAATCATCCTCCATTGTGTCCTCAACTAAATCATGTACCAGCTCATCAATTGTCTCATCTGTAGACGTATCGCTGGCCCACTAACATTGTCACTGTGATTGCTAGAAGGAACATCTGACCCATTGTCATCTGACTGACTGACTGGCCTGCAGGTGAAGGAGAAGGAGTTACTGTTGACGGAGGTATATCCGAAGTGGCGATGGGACCATGATCTAGACCACTGGAGTATGCAGGTTTATTGTTCTTATTGAAGAACTCATCTTTATGGAATTCCATGTCTCAACTCCTGAACATTTTCTGCTGAGCTGGGTCCCAAAGTCTATATCCGAACTCTTAATCACCATAGCCAAAAAATGCACACAATGTCGACTTTACATATAATTTCTTCCTTGACATATCAGGGATGTGTGCATAGCAAACGCAGCCAAAAACTCTGAGATGCTTGTAGGTAACTTTTCTACCTGTCCACAAACATTCTGTCACTTCATCATTTAGGGGAGTTGATGGTGATCGATTAATGAGGTATACTGTTGTCCTCACTGCTTCGCTCCAAAATCTCTTGGGTAGATTTGTGTTGTGAATTACGCAACACATTTGCTCAACAATGGTACGGTTGTAGCGCTCTGCTATACTGTTATACTGGGGAGTCCCTAGCACTGTCAACTCATGTCGAATGCCATTTTTCTTGCAGAATTCTTTAAACTCTCCCCATGGTTACTCTCCTCCATTGTCGGTCCTCAGACATTTCAGTTTTCTACCTATCTCTCTCCACAGAGGCAACAAACTCACAGAATAATGAGAAAGTCTGATCTTTGGATCTGATGAACTAAATCCAGCATTTTCTCGTAGAATCATCGATGAAGGTAACGAAGTACTTGTTCTGGCCCAATGACTCCACCTCTATCAGCCCACAAACGTCTGAGTATAATAGGTCTAGCTTCTTGACCTTTGTGTGGCCCTTTAGATTGAAGGAAGCTCTTGTCTGCTTGCCCATGATGTAGTGCTCGCAACTGTCTAGTCGGGTGCAATCAGTCCGTGGAATAAGGGTTTTCCTCTAGAGAAACTGCAGGCCTCTCTCACTAAGATGTGTAAGCCTCCAGTGCCATATAGAGAAAACAGTCTCTCTCTGCATTGCATGGATCTGGCCGGTGCCAACCGTGCCTCTCACAACATACAGGTGATCTCTGATCACCCCTCGTGCCATGGTAAGCGATCCCTTGCTGATCTTACATCGCTCTCCTCCTAATGTACTGATGTATCCCTCTGTACCGAGTACCCTCGCAGAAATGAGGTTCAATCTGATATCTGGAACATGTCTCACATCATTCAAACTAATCTCACAGCCATGACTAGTCTTCATAATAATGTTCCCAACTCCAGTGATAGGGGAACATACAGAGTTGTCCATTCGAACTGTTCCAAACTCTCCGGATGTATATGTGGAGAAGAAACTCCTGTGTGACGTATAATGATAAGTGGCACCAGTGTCAATGACCCACTCAAATGAGGAAGGGGTAATGGAAAGACTCTCCCCCTCACTGGTGGTCACTATGACAAGAGTACGCTGCTCTTGAGATGTTGTAGCTGTGGTGTCTGAAGTGTCTGGCTTTCGTTCCTGATATTGCGCAATCTGATTATTTTCTCTTTTCCACACCTTACACTGACTCTTAAAGTGCCCTGCTCTGCCACAATGAAAGTACTTTCTATTGTCTCTACCTCTGCTCTGAGATCTGTTACCTCGATCTGGTCTGCTCTTGCTTCTATGGTCCTAGCAACCATGATTTTTATTTCTTCTACCCCTATCCTATGAAACATATGCTCTTGAAGAAGAAGATGCGATGCCCTTTTCTTTCCGTCTAACCTCTTCATTCATCAATGTCTACTTAATTGTCTCTAAGGATGTCCGGCCGCCCGGCACAAAGTTACTCAAAGTAATCACCAAAGTCTCAAAAAGAATCTAGTAGTGTCCCCATGAGAAGAAGAGCCAAAATCTCATCTGCAAAGGTGATCTTCGCAGTAGCCAGCTGACTCACCATACCTAAAAAGTTGCTGAGGTGTTCTGACATTGACATGTTCTCATTGTAAATCAGTCACATCAGTCTGTTGATAACAGAGGCTTTGTTCACTAGCGTCTTGCTCTCATACATTATAGACAGTTTGGTCCACAGTACATCTGCCTTCTTTCCTTCTGTGATATGGTGAAGTATGGTGTCATCGACATACTTCTTGGTCAGGTTCACAACCTTCAAATGCTTGTATTCTCATTCATTTGGTTTTTCCTTCATATCATCAGGTATAGATCCATCTCCTAAGATTGAATGATATAAATCATTCTCAGTCATGAGATCTTGCATCCGGGTCTTCCATAGAAGGTAATTACCCGGTACTAATTTCATGATTGTAGAACTGGAATTGGATGTCATTTTTGCACTGACCTCTGTCTAGTTTGTTGGTACACAAATACGGAAGCAATTAATAAACAATTTAATTTTGTTGCCCTGCACAATCCTAGGGATCTACTACTGGCATCCAACCGATTACCCCCGAACTCCTCGCCACTTGGGTGGTTCAATCATTCAAACACATGGCAGAATAATGTGGAAAAATTAGATGACAATTATGAAAGATAAGAGAAAAGAAAACTCAGCTAGTCTCCTTTCTACAAACGCCACTGTTTGGCGCTCACTACCGACTCCTATAGAAACAAAATCCACACCGATCACTGCGTAGATCTCACTTCCACGATCGCACAGGTAAAAACGGATCTCAATTCCGAGTCCCGGTGACTCCGGAAACTGCAAAACAATTTTGGACCGCTGTTTTTCCCTGCTACAGGAGTACCTGAATCCGTAGTCCCTCTGGTGCACTGGAAATGGTCGTCCTACAGACTACCCAAAATGGTGGTCTCGTGGACTACCTGAATTGGTGGTCCTACAGATCACTGAAACTAAGTTTTTTTTTTTCCTCTTTCAGATCTAATTTTCGATCTGTTTTCTTCTCAAAAAACCAAGAGAAAAAAAACTAGTGGAACCTCCTTTCTCCGGTACTACCTCCGGCTACTGGCAGATTGGCGCTGCTCCTTGCCTGCACCGACAATGGGGTTTTGGATTGAAGCGAACTCGTCCAATCTTCTTCTGTCGTTCTTCCCCTTTTCTCAGATCTGATAACCAGATTTGATCGCTGCGATTGGGTCTCCGCTGAACCCCACGACCAATCGATGGAGATCAGGTCTGCTGCTGAGAAAACCCCAAAGCCTCGGATCTGTAGAGATTTCTTTGTTCCGATCTGAAGTTCTCTTCGCTGGGGGTTTTTTTTTTTTTTCCTTTCTTTAACCTCTGCCTGTAAATGGGTTCTTCAATGCCAAAAAGAATTATCGATCTCTGTCCCTAGAGATCAAATTTGCCGGCGACTCAGGCGATGGTATCCTCTCTGATCTGTAGTGCCTCTCTGATCTCAGATCTGGGTCAGATTACTCTTCTCTGCCACAGATCTGGCTGCAACCAGCTCGATTTCCCTTTCTGGATGAATCTGCCTTGAACTGGGTGATGGTTGTCCCTATTCCTGGATTTCTGCTGCTGCTGTATTCGACTCTACTACAGGTTGCCCTTCTTCGGCTCTCTTTCTCTGAGATTAACAACCGAGAAACAAAAAAAACTTTGTTCACACCTTTTGTTTCGGTAAAAAAACCAACAAATCTATTCGATTCAAGATTTGATATGTGCATTCCTTTCTTCTGCCAGCCTGTGTGATTTTAGTTTCCCCAATCGAATCCGTCGAGGCTCTGATACCACTTGTTGGGGATTAAGGATTAATAAAAGCAAACACACAATCACACAAATCACACGACACAAGATTACATTAGTATAAATAGAAGAAGATGAATAATAAACCAGGGCTTAAGTCACCCTAGTGGGCCTAAGCCCAGTAGGCCCATAAGTGGAGTTGCTCCACAACAGAGAGGACTGAGAGAGGGGAAGCACAAATGAGAGTCTTGAGCTGAGAGTGGAGCACTAGAGAGGTTTCTCTTTTGATGATACGTTTGCACGGTTGTCACTTGGAGATCCAATGAGAGGAGTGAATGACGAGGGAGAGAAGAGTCGAAAATGCTCGAGTGAAAAAGGGATATGAGAATTGCGGCAGTTGCAATTAAGGAAGAGAGGAAAAAGGGCGTAGAAATGGGGATTCCAACGATAGTACTGCAGGGTTGGTTGGGTTTGGGTAAGGGTTTCAAAATTTAAAACACCCAAAAATCTATTTACACAAAACAAGCAAGATATCCAGATTTCAAATTCAAAATCAAATTACAATTATTATTATTATTATTTTAAAATAAAAGCCAGGAAAACAGAAGGAAATTCAATTGAAGTTGCACGGGTTATCTAAATTCAACAGTGTGTCTATTTGAGGGGCGTGTGTGCAATATTAGGGTCTAAAAGTTTAATTTCTATGTTTTTAGTGTTTTTCTCAAACATTTTTCATAAGTTAAACACACAAAGGTAAAAATTATTAGAACGCCCCTTGAGTCTCCGAACTCGTGTCCGAGCAAACCGGGGGTCACCAGAGAGCCCACAACTACCAAAACCCTGAAAACGTAATTAAGAGTACCAGCGAAAGTGGTGTAGTTTAGGATGTTTATTTTTTGTTTTTATAATTTTTAGTTTTTGTTTTGCTCGAGGACTAGCAAAATCTAAGTTTGGGGGTATTCCAATTCATCTCTACAGTCAGTCAACGCGCTGTCAATTCATCTCTACAACCAGTCAGTTTGTTGTTAATTCATCGTTGCAGTCTGTCAGTGTGCTACACATTCCTCTTTTCTCTAGCCAATCAATGCGCCAATTTTCAATGTTAATCTCTAATCTTTACCATTTCCAAGCTTCACGTTATTTCCATGCACGCTTCAGCTTGAAGGAGTGTGTTAAGATAGGATTAGATTTGGTTTCCACCTTATCTTCATTATCTTATATTTAAATTAGATTTTATCTTATCTTAGAATTTCATCTTTATCTTGATGTGTTTGATTATAAATAAATGAAATGGGTTCTAAATAAATGAAATGGGTTCTGAGAGAGACCAAGTATTTTAATTTCACAAGATATGTCTGCAAGTCGATTTAATGATACATAGTTCAGTTTGATAAGTTTCATATGTTGATATTAAGCTTAAGCTAGGGTTGCTGTTTGACTCAAATTCAGCTCAAAACTCTTGTTTGGAGTCGTCATAAATGAAGAGGTTTAACATATATACCAGTTTGTTATGTAAGATTCAGCCTTAATTCTTGATCCTATTTATATAAGTGGTCGGGCTCGGGCTTTTGCAATGAGCTCGTGAAAGCCCATTTAAAAATTTTATGTCCATTTGATCCATTTTCCATTTTTAAACATTATTGTGCAATTAATTAGAAGATATATAAATTGAAAGTAAGCATAATGAGCTAAAAGTGGTTCAAATTAAAGTTAAAAGCTCAATTTCTACCCATTTAATTTTAATTGATAAAATCACAAGGCCTCTTTAAAACTCACCAAGACAAAGACGCTTAGTGACTTTAACCGTTAAGATCAAATGACTAAAAATTAATTTTTAAATTAAAATTGTCTACTTGTATCTAATCATATCTACTTTTTGTTGGACATTGACCCAACCCACATACACCATCAAATCACAGATCAAACACACACACAAGCAAGAACACGAAGAACACAGGATATACGTGGTTCGTTCCAACCTTGGCCTACGTTTACGAGAGAGTGCAGATCTTATCTATAAAGAAGAAATACAAGATACAAGATTTATGGCAATACCATTCAGGAATCCCTGAACCAAATCTCTGACTATCTTCCCTCGTCCCTCTATCTATTTTCCTCACTACACTCTCACTCCTCACAGCTCTCCCTTAGAGCTGGGATGGCCTCCTCAGGCTCCACTAAAGAAACCCTAAGACAAAAAGAACTTAAATAGTGTAGCTTACAACAGATTGAGTCCACTTGGCCTGGGCCTGGGCCCATCAAACAACTCAAGCCCGATAAAACTTTGAGCCATAAATCCAACACGTTCAAACTTTCCAAATTATATTTTCATTTATAATCTCACCATAATATTAAGAGAACTATTGTACCTAAACCAAAATAGAGAGTGAGGAAGTGATTATGATACTTTTACAAATGTGATTTTCACTTGTGTGTTGAATTATATAATATTACCATATCTATCTAGGCGTGGAATTCACCAATTAACATGGTGCTGGATTTGTGAATATAATATTTTCTTAAATATAGTATCTATCAAAATTTACCTTTTAAATTTCATTATTTTAAATTATTTTTTAATCTATACATTTTTAAATCTTTAAACATATAAATTACTTTTTAATATAAATTATATTAAAATACTATTTCAACATACCTGTCGTCGTCTCATTTAATGGATTGCTGTCGACCAGCGTACAATACCGTATATGATCCAAAGTTTGGGCGAACATCTCATTTGAACAAAACAGTATTGAAAAACACAAGATAGGTCTCTTTAAAAGTGCATATAATCATTACTTCTGACAGTGAATAAATGTTAAAATAAGAGAGGTGTTTTATCTTTATTCTTTTAAATCACCAATCGTTTGTTTAAAGCATATAATCAGTCTCAAAGTCCGTTTGGTTTATCTTAAATTTTGGCAGGAATATGATTATAACACTTGGATAAGCAAAGGATATCTGATCATTTCCATTGTTCAGCTATTTCTTGTTGAAAATTAAAAGTGTAACTTGAAGAAAGTTGATGATGCTTGCAGGGAGATGAAATAGCTGAACTCAATGGCTCAGAGCTACAATTAAAAGGGAGTGAAAAACTGTAATAAACAAGTGGAAGAGGCAGCCTACTTAGCGGAAGCCACCCCTCACAATGATTACCGGCGACATACTATTAAACACGATTAAATACAAAAGATTAAATTTGAACTAAAAATTCAATTTCAATTTCCTTAATTAAAATTATTAAAGTGATAAAGTATTTTTCAAAATCACTAGAATAAAAATACTTAACGACTTTGATCACTAAGATAGAGTGATTAGAAATTGAATTTTAAACTAAAAATCATCTTATTGTATCTAATTATTGTGTTTTCAATCTAATTTTTTTAATAAGAGTACATATATAATCTCTTAATATTATTAAGAGAGTTATTGCATTTGAACCAAAATAGATAATGGACTGAGTGATTAAGGTATTCTTCTAAATGAGATGTTCGCTCAGTGCATTGTGTTGCACGTTATTAAAGTGTTCACTTTAGCATGAAATCAACAAATAAAATAATGTTCAGTCCATTAGAACAACTTTTTCTAATATATTATTCATCAAAAAATTACGTTTATAAAATTAAACAAGTTATATTTTTTGTTTTTTCTTAAAAAATTCTATTTTTTATTTTTTATCTCAAAATTTTATAATCTTTAAAAATATAACACATCAATATAATCAGAATATATTTTATAAACATCACATTAAAGAAAAAATCATTTTAATAAATATATCTTTATTAAAGAAAAAATTCATTTTAATACAGTATATCTATTGCTTTGCCATTAAAATACGTGCTCAACCACACCGTATGACCGAAAGTGCGGGCGGAACAGACGGGCAAAATTAAAAAAGTATTGGAAAGAGAAAAAGATAGGCTACGTCCAAAATGTTAAAAGAAGAGCTATTTGCCTGTAGCATTTCACGTCACCAATTGTTTCTTTTAAAGCATATAATCTCAAAGTCGTTTCTGTACCCTTAAAATTTGCAGGAATTTGATTACGACCCTTGGATTAGCAAAGGATATCGGATCATTTCCTTTGTTCAACTATTCCTGGATGAAATTTTAAAGTGTAAATTGAGGAAGTTTGGTGATGAATGTTGTCGTTACTTTCCAAGTGGTCGACATTGCTGGGAGATGAAATAAATGTCTGGTACATTGAGATAGATCTTGACCATTTCAATGGCTGAATTCAATATGCTGAGAGCTGCAATTAAAGGTGAGTGGAAAACTGTAATAAACGAGTGCAAGAGCCAGCCGCACTTAGCAGAAGCCACCCCCACAACCATTACCGGCGACACCCTGATACACATTGCTGTAAGAGGGGAAGGAGTGGATGTTATCGGCGACCTTCTTGAGCTGTTGCCGGAGAGGGTCAGGAGAGCGGCAAATGCGGGAGGTAACACGTCGGTCCATGAGGCTGCCAGGACAGGGCATGTGGAGATGGCAAAGTTGATATTGGAAAGGGATGAGAGTTTGTTAGAGAGGCACAACCAAGATGGAGAGACACCACTATTTTGGGCTGCCATGTATGGACGCAAGGAGATGCTCCTCTTTCTTTCTGGCCGTGGAATGAATGGAATGAGGAGGAATGACGGCGCCACTATTCTACATGCGGCCATTGTGGGTGAATTTTATGGTATAGTTATTTTTCAGTTTTTGTTTTTTAATTTATCATCTTTACTCCTATACTCGTCACCATTATCTATGCTCACTTTCACTTTTATTTTTATTTTTCTCTCCTTCAACTGCCATTTAAAATGAGCATAGTTTACCGACGAGCACGGAGCACCACAGGCATAGCGTCGTATTACACAGATCAAAGTATCCATATCTTTCAAACACCTCACTAATTTTTGAGAAATATGCAGACTTTTCCATTCACACAGATTATATAATATTAGGAGGAACAGCCATTTTTATGTTAACAGTGAATTGAAGCCAAACCTTCTCACCATCCTAGATAGATTTTTGAGTGACAAGTTAATCCTCACGAGTTATATCTTAAACCAGTTTACATAAAGAATACACTAAATTTAAATAAAAATATCAATTAGTAAAGTAAATTACTATTATAATAATGATAAATGGTAGTGTTATGACAACAAAATACAAATTTATTAGCGGAACAGCGAACCAATTCAAAGGACTACCTCATTCCTTACAAGTTGAAAAACGACAGACATTTTTTGATGATAAGTAAAATTAATTGTATAGGTATAATGACAAGACATGTGAAATGATCTAGCCTTAGGCTTAGAATATCGGATCTTATACAAATTATATTAGAGGATGGATCTTATGACGTGGTTGAAGAAAATGAGGTATGAATACAAAATTATATAAGCTATTAAATTGTTTAAAATATAATTAATTGAAATTTTTTAATTTTTAATTTTTAAAATAAAATTAATAGATAAATATTTTTACTTATCACAATCAAAACAATAATGAAGATGCAATAAATAGATATAAAAGAATATTAAATCATTATTATCATCATCTTAAGTTATAATTTCATCTATTTGAAGTCGACTAAAATCAAAAGATTAAATCTAAGTTTAAAATAGAGAGTAATAATTTTAATAATTTGAATTTCATATAAAGTGAAGTTTACGTAAAAGGATGTGCTTGGAAATTGATTATTTCTTAATTTTCTATATTACTTTACTAGCATGAATTTAAATATAGATATATTTATCAAATAACTAAAAATATTGTACCCATTGATCATTGAAAAAAATTAAAAAAAACAAAATAAAATTTATCATTTATATTTATTCATTTGTTTTTAAAATGCTAAAACGACGGTAAAGGAGAAATAAACCATGAAAAGAGCCTTAAATCACTCTGTTAAATAGAATCACTAGAAATACTTTTATACTTATAGAATTTTTCAATATGTCATCAGCAAAGATCTATTTTAACAACGTACTTTTAGTATCACTTGATAATATACAAATTTTATTATAATAGATTATTCTTTCGCTTTTAAGCTTTTTGAGGTAAATTGTAACTAAAAACAATAGAAGAAAATGGAAAGTGATCCAAAATGCATTTTTCACTACTTCTTGGACGATTATTTTTCATTTGTAAAATTCATTTTATAATGATATGCTAATTATTATATTTTAATGTATCATTCTATTTCTCAACTTTTGTAGTCACAAATTTGGAGATCTCCACTTTACATTAGTCTAAGTACGTAGACATATAAAATTTTCATTTTAGTGATTTTTCACTTTTAAGCTGAAATTTTGTTTATAAATATTCAAAATTTTCGAAAGTATTTCGGCCACTTTCTACCAATCTTCTAAAATAACATCTAACACCAGAATATACTAAATAAAATTTTAAATTGACCATAATGGAAGTGAAAAAAACAATGTTTGATGAATTTTTTTAATCATGCTTTGTTGAATTCATGGTCCATAGAATTGTGATGCAGATCGAGTAGGGTAGGACACTCAACTCAATTGCTTAGAGGTTACACTAACACAATCCAGATACCCTAATCATGGAAGTTAAAGAACCAAATGGATTTAACACAATCTGCAGACTTTAAATAGTAAACCCAAGTCAAATAATCAAAGGAAACAATTGAATCAATTTAATTAGAATCAGTACCAACGAAGTGGATTAATTAAACTTTTCTAAAATGTCCAATTAAATTCAACAAATTAAATCCCAAATGTTTGTCACAACTTGTGCCCAATTTGGACTCTGATTTCTCAACAGAAAATTATTCGGGTCTGTCTACAAACGGGTATGCCGAAAGGATCCGGGTCACAAAATGGCATGTCGAATCTGGAATGGATTCTGGATCAGATCTAATCGGATGCGGGATCCGTTAGGATCCGATCTAGATAATAACAACAGAATGGGTTCAGGCAGAACGGGTGTGTAGGACCGTTCTGGACAAACAGGCCTGGGCAGAACGTGTATGGAATAGAACGAGTCTGAAACACAAAACGAATTTGGAACACAAACAATCCAAAATAGTGAACGGGTTGGCTCAGTTTGGCTCAAACTGGCCTGCTCGACCCTCTGTTTACAGATCAGGGCTGACATAGCCCAGTTGTAAAACTAGCCTGAGAGGATTGTCTATATTGAGTTTCAACAGTTCTTGGGCTTAAGTGCACAGTGAGTTAAGCTTTACCTTGCTGAGTTCAGATACTAAATTGAAGATAACTGACTAAAAAATCCAAGGTTAAACACTTTTGGATTTTTAACATCAACCCAGATTCAAATTGAATCTCAAACGGGGCTGAGTTCAGTGTTAACTCACTAATTAAAATCAAACAACAATTTCGACTGAAAATATGATGTTTAATTAACTATAAAAATTGATTCAATTAACCCAATAATTAAATGAGTTTTGGCCAACGTGGTTCTGAAGAGATGAACACAATTCAGTCTCACTCCTTCTTCACTCGGTAGGACTCGATATTGCAAGCTACTACTTAACTCGGCCTCAAATCTGAGTTCTTCGAAAATTCTAATAATTTTCCTTGAAATTATATTTTATTTCCTCTGAATTAGGTCTGCTAAATCAGCAGGATACAATGGTATCTATAGATAAAGTAACCCTAAGAATCCTAAGCGAGCAGACCCTCACTTGCAACTAACTTAAAATTCGAAAATCAACTGTAATCCTTAATGACCTATGGAACTCTTAATCACAGCCGAATTAGGATCTCTTCAATGCCTTGGGACTCATTCATATAAGCCAGCCATGTGAGGTGAGTCACGCCTTTGCCTTGTTTGCACGTGTGGAGGTTGGCTCACAAGTGTGGAAGATTGTTGGGCCGATGGGCCTGCCTTCTGGGCCTGGGCTTGGCTCGCTGGTGCTTGGATCGGGTTGGCTTCATTAGCTGAATCCCACTGTCCTCTGTCAATTTTACACAAGAAAATTCAGACACCTAGTATGATTCATTCATTGATTTTCCGTTCTTCGATTTTTGATGAAATTTGTTGTAAAAGTCTAAAGCTATTGCCAGGATCTCATCCTCTGTTGAACTGATGTATGCATCATCCTCTCCATGCCGATGAGAAGTCGACTTTGAGTTTGTGTCACCTTCCAGTTTGAAGCTCTCTCCTCCTTAATAGATGTTCAGGTCGGACACATTGAAGGCATCATAAATATTGAGTTCTTCTGGTAGCTTCACTTGATACACATTGTAGATAATCCACCTTAGAACCTCGTATGGACCAATGGTTCTGATTTTCAGCTTACCATAAGTTCTTGTGGGAATCCCTCCTTCGGAGGTGTACCCATACTAAGCACCGTTGTTGAAGACGCTATGTCACTTGTGTCTATCTGTAATTTCTTTGAACTTGAGGTTACTTTGTTTAATTTTGTGACGTGCCTACTCATGCAACTGCTATATTTCTACAATTAAATCTTCAACTACTTGAGATTTGGGATCTTTTGAAGGTAATGGAACCAAGTATAACACATTCTTGTTGTTGGAACCATACACAACCAAGAATGGACTATGACTTATCATGCAACTTGTCGATTTATTATAGGCGAATTCAACATGAAATAAGATCAAATCGTATTGACTCGGCCTCCAGCCAATCAAACTTCTCAGGAGATTACCCAGAGTCCGACTAGCCACCTCAGCTTGATCATCGGTCTGTGGATGATAAGTGTTCCTAAACTCCAATTATGTTCCCAAGTATCACCATAGAGAAATCCAAAAGTGACTCATGAACTCCGTATCTTTGTCAGAGATGACCGACTTGGGAATATCATGTAGCTTGACCACCTCTTCAAATATAAAGTCGCCACATGTGAAGCGTCGCTTTCCGACTTGGTATGAAATGCACCATTTTCGAAAATCTATCCACCATAACTAATTTTTTTCCATACTTTGTAGTGTCCTCCATAGTCTTTGGACAAAATCCATGGATACATCCTCCCATGGTGTTTTTAGAATTGGAAGAGGAGTATATAATCCAGTATTCCGTGAGTGTCTATTGGTTGCTTGACACACATAAAAATGGCTAACAAATCTGCTCACTTCCCGCCTCATACTCGGCCAAGAGAATTTGTCTTCCAATAATTCCATGGTATTATCTCAACCAAAGTGACTTGCTAGTCCGCCACCATACAGTTCTTTCACTAGTCGATCTCACAACAAACATTGCAGAATACATAATCTAGAACCTCTAAATAAGTACACATCTTGCATGCCATACTTGTTCATAGGTTCATTCTAGCTTAGCCGATGCCAAATAGTCCAAAATAGAGATCATGCTTGTCACAGCTCAAACAATAAGAATCACGACTAATTTTTTTTATTTTGAAAAAAAAAAAAAAGAAAAGAAATTCCCACTCACATGTGTGGAAAAATCTCGTTAGAATGAGATTCCATTAATTCCAAACTCTTTCGGAGCTCCGAGTCTCTACCCAAATTTTGGTAGTCTTATATGTAAATGGGACCTTTTGACGATTAATCCCACCTCTTGAATCATATATCATAATAATTGAATTGCAATCTCATTTTATTCATATACATTCCCATATATTTATATCCATCAAATAATTTTGTCAGTCCATGTACTATTTTACACACTTGCAAGAAAGTACTAATTACATTGTTCTGACACAAGTTCACAAACCATAAGTTTATATACGTGCAACTTCATAATGGAAACACCTAATGCCGATTGTAAAACATCATATTTTCAAAATACAAAACATGTAGACATCTTTAAATCATGCACTAGTCTCGTCCATGGGGTCCCATGGACTCCATTTGTGTGAAGTGTCCTGCAACTATGAGGGGCCAGTACCAGTATTTTAGAAGTTAATTCATGTATATAAACGCACACGTCCGCATGTTTAATACCAACAATCAAACGTGTAAATTATTCGCATCCATTACCACTTTAAATCATTCTCCATTTAATTCTAAGGGGATACACTCCCATTTCCCCAAACATCACCTCATCTTCCCTCTAATATTTCACCTCTCCTCCCATGCATGGCACATACCTGCGTGTACTTCTACGCATAACACAAGCCCTACTCTCGAGCTACAACCTCATCCAACGTGTGACACTTCCCCGCGTGCACTTATACACATAGTACAACCCCTATTCTCGGGCTACAATCTCATACTATGTGTGGCACGTCCCCATTTGCACTTCTACGCATAGCGCAACCCCTAAACTCATCCTATGTGTGGTACATCCCACGTGCACTTCTACGCATAATACAACACATATTCTCCGGCTACAATCTCATCCTATGCATAGCACGTCTCCTCGTGTACTTCTATGGATAATACTTATCCAAGCGAGATACATGTCACGATGACTACCTGTGACGACCTGACCCAACCTCCATCACGATATTGTCCGCTTTGGGCCCACAAACCCGTACTATTTTCCTTTGGGCCCGACCCACCTGACGAAGCCCAAAAGGCCTCATGATGGAAGAGGGTTGCCCCCTCTTTAAATTCCCTCATCACCTAGTTGCGTTGGGCAATTTGGGACTTTTCCCACATCCAGCTCAGTGCTAGGTATTACAATCCACCCCCTTTAGACCAAAGTCATCCCCGGCTCTGTTATGTCACACTGATAGGGGTCCACACACATCCTATGGGTGGCACGTCCCCGCGTGCACTTCTACATATAGTAAACCCCTCCTTTCGGGCTACAATCTCATCCAATGCATGGCACGTCCCTGCATGCACTTCTACGCATAGTACAATCCCTACTCTCGGGCTACAGTGTCATCCTATGTAGTGACCTAGCCCTTAAAATTGGTTTTTAAATTAAACAATGATTGAGTAAACACGTGGGGACGTGCCTAACTTGTGTGGGAGGGTGTTGGGAACCTCCCAATGGGACCCAGAGAACCCAGTTGGAACCTGGGAAATTCTTTCATGTAATTTTTTAGTACTCGAGCCTTTCTCAAGGGCTCGAGCTAGGGGCTCGAGTCAGGGAGCAAAAATGTTTACAGAAGGGAAAAAAATCAACTGTCGGGTCCAAGTACTCAAACCAGAGCTCGAGTCATTGAAGCTCGAGGATTCCTTCAAGCCCTCGAGGGCGACAATTCTGTAGAAAAAATAAAACTGTGTATTACTCATAAAGGTCTGTTACATATATATAGCCTCTAACGACCCTAGGGCTATCTTAATCAAACTCAACTTCTAATCTAATAATCCAAACTTAGAAACCTAAATACATACTAAATCTAATATATTCAACATTCCCTCTTAAACTCAAGTGGTTCAGCACTTTGTGTTTACAATTATTGAACAAAAATAAATAAATTAATAACTATATAAACCAAGTGTCAACTGACGCCATCTAGTGGAGTGGAAGCAAATCAATGGTGAAGACGTGCCGATGAAGCCAAAACTGAACCAATGTTCCACATGTGCTGCAAGTTATAAAACCGATGCTGAACTTACTCCAACTCTCCTTCTTTCCACGTGCATCCTAAAGAAAAAGGCCCAAAGTTACTTGCAAAATCAATGTCAATGCCGATGTCAATGCCAAGAACCAATACCAGTGCCGTCAATACTGATGCCACTTCCAATTCCAAAGAACAAATTGTCAAAGTGCGAAAAGGCTGCGAATTCCAAAGAAAACAAGAAACCAAATCCTTAAAACTTTGGCTGCAAACGGAGGAGACAAAGTGCCATACGGCTGCAAAGGGTACCAACGAAATCAAATCTGCCTGAAAAGATAGAAAGACAACGGCAAATGCAAAACTGGACTACAAAGGGGCTGGCTCAAAGTCCAATGACAAGAGGGAAAACAAAGGCAAATCAATGGCACGAGAGAATGCAAATCAAGATCGATCGAGATTGGAGAAGAAGAAAGAGACCAAGAGAAACAAAAGGAAGAACCAAGTGCATTCTCACAAACTGATCAAAAAATTATTTTTTTTCGGGGCAGAAGCAAACGGATACCAACCAAAGCAAAGTGGCAAAAGTAGGTAATACAATACAGCATCAAACGGACAATAGGTTGTAGGGCGTGGGTTTTTCTAGTAGAAGCATTATGTGTCTCACCATCAATTGTTTTCAACTCTGAATCACAGAAAGGGTTAAACATGCAATGCAGGAAACTACGTGTGGCAATAGGAGTGAACAAAACATATCTGACGTCCAAGAGGAGCCAAGCAAGAGTGGGTTGTCCATCACCCCCATCTTGTGATAATGACCTCGGTGAGGTAGAGACAGCAGCAAAAACAGTCTAGCCGGCGAGAGAACAGAAACAACGAACACCAAATGCAGCAGGCCGATCAGATCTGAAGCGAGAAAATCGACGTATATCAAGGAGACGAGGCCAACTACAGAATGGTGTGCAATCGAAAAGGAGAAGGGCACAAGGACAACACAAAGTCAGATCTGCAGGGATGTTGCAAAGGCAAAGAGGTTGAACCGGGCAGAGCAAGGTGTTACAAATAGGGGAGAGGCTCAATTGGTGTTGATATCACCACTATAACAAAGGGGCAGTGCAGAACTGATTCTTCTCCCTGTGTTGCAAGGTGCGTTCATGTACAGGGTGGGCTGAGGATCAGAGGGTTGCAAACAGTTCAACAAAGGCCTGATGGATGTGATTCAGGCAGCCCAAAAGTTTCCATGGCAGGGTTGGCAGCAGCGGTTCCATATCGGAAGGGAGAAAGAGATCTGCAATGCAAACTGAGTTGGAAGGCAAGAGCAGCGACAACGGCTAAGAATGAATCTGGAACAAAACTGGTGGCTGATTGCAAAACTACCTGCAGATCTGAGAGAGGAAGATGAAGGAGAGAGTGAAAATCTCATACAAACAAATCGGGGTGCAGTCGGATGTTAAGTACTGGGTAGTGGGCGATGAACAGAGAACAGGCGAAGGTGACGTGCGGATCTGGGGCTGCAAGAGAGGGCGAATGACAGGAACAATAGAGGTGAAACAAAGGGCAGTAGAGCAACCGAGCAGTATTTGATCTGCAGATCTCGACAGGGGGATTAGATTTGAAGAGAGAAACGTCAAAAATGAGAGGAGATCTGGCGGCTGATCTACTTCAATAATGAAGAGGGTTTCAAAGAAGAATAAAGCAGAGGGGCGTCTGCGAGATGAGAGGCAGCAGAGAGGAATAACAAATCAGGACTAGTGTCGAAGGGTTGGACGGATTGCTAGAGGATGGAGATTTGTGCAAAAGGGTACTGCTTGCCGAACTGATGCAGATCGGATGCAAAGATGCTAAAACGAACACCAGATCTGAGATTTCTCAGATCCAGCAGGATGCAAGATGAAGAAAGGTTGCAGATCTGGAAAAATCGCAGGCCCATCACGATGGTGAATCAAAGAGGCACCAGGGCATCTCAGATTTGGTGAGACTGCAATGTGCAAAACCAAAAACAGAGATGAACTCAAACTTCTCAGCCAGCGACGTTCAAACAAAGCCGGGGCTTTTTTTCCTTAGCGATGCAAATCATCAAAAGAGGGGAATGGCAAAATCATGTGCCCCCTCCCTCTACCAGGCGTGTCTGCCGTGGCAGAGGGAGAGAAGCTGAACAAGGATTTTCTTTGTCTCTAAATGAAACTTAGGATCGAATAGGTTGATACCATGTAGAAAAAATAAAACTGTGTATTACTCATAAAGGTCTATTACATATATATAATCTCTAGCCGACCCTAGGGTTATCTTAATCAAACTCAACTTCTAATATAATAATCCAAACTTAGAACCTTAAATACATACTAAATCTAATATATTCAACAAATTCGACTAAGTATAAGTAACCTTAAGTTTGCAATTTTTGGCTCATTTCTCCTCCTCTAGGCCAAAGACCTCAGACCCTTCCCAGCTGAGAGAGAGACAGAGGTAATCTTCCTCCTCCCTAAATCTTGTCATGCATTCTTTGTATTGGAGTATCCTTCCTCAAGCCTTCCTCCTTTTGGGTCTTTTGCATCTTAAGGTAATCTTGTACCCCTTACCACTCAAATCCTTGTAAGTTGATGTGTTTCCTTTAATTTAAATAGAGTGGATTTTTGGGGATACATTTTGTGTATTTCACGGAGCAGGTTGAATGTTGGATTGGAGATTTAGGAGATTGCATGGATGGGTTTGGTCCAAGGAAGGGTTAATTGATGGTGTAAAATAATGAACACTTGGAGAAATTGTGGGGTTTCATCCCAAAAGTATATTGGAGCCAAACATTGTGTGAGAATGGTATCTATGCATTGAAAATTGGAGATTTGCTTTGATTAGGGTTTCAATACCCTAAGTAAACTACAGAAATTGGGGGTGGATGGATCAAAGGTTGGTTATGCTTGACCATTTGCAATGTGGACTTATAATTGGGGTAACTTGGACCTAATCCCCTGGTTGGATGGGGTTTGGCTACCCAATTGGGGGTTTACCTTTGTAATTTAATTAGAGGTTTGGTGATGAAAGGTGAGGATTTCTACCCTAGTACATGTATAGGGCACCGAACACTTAAATGGTGAATCCCATTGGGTAAGTTGTGGTTGTTTGTGAATGTGCAGTGCTCAATCCTCCCGACTCAAGTGAGCATCAACCCATGGATAACCTAGAAGTATGCTAGAGCCTTAAGGTGAGTAGAACTTCACACCATAGTAGTATTGTTTCGTGGAATAGAACGTTCATGAATGAAAATGGATGTATGATTGTATATTAGTAGTTATACATCGACAAAATGATGAATGTTGTCTGTTTGATTGGTGAATGCGATGGGGTAGGATGAATATGTAAAACGGGGCTTGGAATTATGAGGGGCTAAACCATTGTAAGTATAGACAAGTCAGGATATAATTGCCCCAATGACGAGAATTGATTTACTCCGAGTTGGGTGTGATGGGTGAAAAACATGTGGAATGGCTTGTATTGAATTTATGGAATTTGTCATTTAGTATGGTAATGTGTACTCCATTATGAATAATATTGATGTTGATTTGTGGTATGATAACCATGTTTATTTGTTTGAGTAGATTGTGATGTTGTAAGATGCTCACATGTAAAATTTTGATGATATGAGAATGCATGGTTTTAATGTGAGCAATTGTATATGTTTGACATATCCATGTTATACATCAGCATGGGGATAGACGGGACAAGTGTGTGCATGGGTCCCAGTTGTATGTACACCTTGTTGTTTGTGATGGAGTACGTATACGAAGTTGCACTAGGCACATAGACTAAGTCGTGTTGGACACTCAGTCTAAGTTGTGTCATGATGTGGATGGGTGTGCAGACTAAGTCGTACTGAGTGCGCAGACTAAGTCGCACTGAGCACGAAGACTAAGTAATGCTAACCTGCAGGTTGTGTCCTGGTGTGTTGTGTTAGACGTTGCCTTGGGGAGTGATTGGGAGTGATGCACTTCATATCATTTATTCCATCTTGCATTGCATAGTACGATTATGCCTTTTATAAATTGTGTATGAACTCATAGTGTGTATTAAATTCCTCTGCTTCTCACTGGGCATGGTATGCTCCCACCCTCATAGTTTCAATAACAGACTTGGAGTTGGGGTTTGAAGGACCCCTTTTCGGAGGCATAGGAGCTGGCCCCGACAAGGACTTAGTTATGGCCCATGTTTTGTATTTTGATTTTTTTTTTTCACATGCGAGATTATTGTAATGTAATTAAGGAGTTTCATATCTGTGTTGTTTTATTTAATGGACTTTGTTTGAAAACAATTAAACCTTGAAACATTTGTGGTATGGAGAATTGTAGTAATGTTGATTGCCAATATAGCGTAGGGAGCAAGTTGTGGGTTGTTAAGTGTGATATGAACAATTAATTTTGGTTCCTTGATTGTTTATCTGGCCAGGGAAAAATCCCTATAGTCCAGTTTATAGGGGAGACTCTACCAAAATTTCAGAAGGGTCATTTGGCCCTTGATGGGTCTTGGACCTTTAAGGTTTTTCTTAGGACTTTGTCTTTCCCCCGTGCGATCTAAGTTGCTTGTGTTATGTGTAAAAAAAATTGGTAACGTGTCTCGAAGGTCGAGCCATGACACCCTATGCTTGGTACGTCCCTGCGTGCACTTCTACGCATAGTACATATCCAAGCGAGATACGTGTCACGATGACAACAAGTGTCCTTCTACGTTTCTCTCTACTTCGGATGGCGTGTCACGATGTCAGAGCATGCCTTTCTACATATCCGCGACTATAGGCCATCACAATTTAGTGCCCCTTTTCCTCCTACTCATATCACACAACAACTCCACACATTTCACCTCACTACACACACTTCTCCACCCATGAACATATTTTCACAAGCAAGTGTATTTAATAACATCACACTTCTACATATCAAGGCATGAATATTCTCAACACTAAATGTGCAATGCAAGCATATCCTCACATGTATCATGTCTACAATGATATTTCATACCACATCCATTCCCAAACTAACACATGCATTTCCTACATTGCAAACTTCATTCATAGCATGCTACATAAATTTTCTCAAGGAAGCTCATAGACCATTCACCCAATTCACAAACAACTCATTTCATTAAGCTCTGACAACTCATTAAACACTCACATGCTAATCATACTGCATAGGAATTAAAGAATGAGACCAAGCGGAGTTCTTCCCCTCACCTAGCGGCACTAGGGCGAGCTCGGATCTCCCATGGGTTGATGAATGTCTGCGCCGAGATGGTGAGGTTTAATTTAACAATACAAACACAAAGAGGAAACAATCATTAGTCTCAATTTAGGGGAATTGGGCTCCAATCTCACACTAGGGGTAAAAACCTAAACTTTTCGCCCAATTTTAAGCACTCTAAGTATATACTGGATCTCATCAAAGGCTATGCTCCCAACCATTTGGGTAGCATACATTTATTTTAGGGAAGCCTCCATTTTCCTATTTTGTCATTTGACTTAGGATTTTCAACCCAAACTCAAAGTCAAGCACCAAACATTCAAAGGTTTAGACCCAAATTTACCCAATCAAGAGCAAAATCCAAAATTTTCCATACCTACAAGTCCAGCCCAACCTTTTCCTAAATTTTGATTGCTACAGACCAAAACCCATTTGGGGGTGGCTCCACTACATGTAATGATCCAAATCTTAGGTTCCACACTTAGTCCTCTCCCTAGAAATCAATTTCCCCCTAATTCAAGCAATAAGATCCTCCCTAATGTCATCATCTCATCTCCAATCAAATCCCAAGAAACTAAATCAAAATCCTTAGGCAAGAAGATGAAGATTAGCTCAGAGGGAGAGAAATCCAAGCAAGGGTGGGGTTGCTCCAATGAGAAAAACCAAGGAGGAAGACTTGATGGATAGAAAAAATCAATCCTCCCACATGCAATGGGGTTAAAAAGGGGAAGAAATTGAGGAAGAATGGGTCTTCTCTCGGTGGGGAAGGAGGAGAAATTAGCTAGGCTTGGTTAGGAGTGAAATGGTTCAAATATTAAGTCATTTCTGTGCATTCTCGTATCTCGAGACCATTCTCGAGCCCTCGAGCTGGACCTTCGAGTTCGTGAGGTGCCATTTGACAATTTTGCACCTCTTCACTAAATGACCACAACTTGAGCTACAGAACTCAAAATTTGACATTCTTATACTTTTTGGAAAATTATTTGACGGATATATCTAACAGAACAAATCTCATCTAATTTGAAGTTTATTTCGTACCTCAAATGGCTCTTATAAGTCAGACCTATTGTAAAATCTCTCGATTTTATGGTCAACTTGGTCCACTAGGTGCCAGGTGTCACTTCCACCCATTTTCTACGAGAATTTTCAATAATTTGGTGGGTCAAGTTGTCACAATTGCTTATATGAATCCTTAAAACTCTTGTTCAACAAGGTCGATCTCCTGTTAAGGGCGTCTGCCACTTTGTTTTGAACTTCGGATTTATGTTGTACTACAAATGTAAAAACTTGTAGAAAATAAATTCACTTAGCGTGACTGGCATTGAGCTTGTGTTGCCCGTTAATATACCTCAGTGCTTAATTATCTGAATTAATCATAAAGGGTTGATGAAGAAGATAATGGCTTTGTAGAATTTCATAAAACCTTAAGTTGTATATAGAATACTTCTTTTGAGCTCCTCTCCACTTTTCACTATAGAATGCCACTAGTTGTTGTTCTTGTTTAAGCACTACTCTTACGCCAACATGAGATGCATCACAATTAACTATGAATTGTTTGGTGAAATTTAAAATGGCTAGAACTAGAGCTGTGATCAACTTATGCTTGATAGTATTGAATCTCTTTTCTGTAGTTGTCGTCCATTGGAACTCCCCATTTTTCAAGTAATCTGTCAACGGAGCTATAATTATGTTGAAGTTCTCGATGAACCAAGCCAATCCATGAAATCCCTGCACCTCATGTACAATCTTTGGTGTCGGCCAGCTGCGCACTTCTTTCGGTTTTGCCTCGTCTACCTTAATTCCACTTGCACTCACCATATATCCTAAGAATATAACCTTGTTAGTCATAAATGTTCATTTTTTTATTTACGTACAATTTTTCTTTTTTCAAGGTTTCAAAAACCTGGCGAAGGTGCTCGATGTGTTTTCTCGGCTCGACTATAGATAAGAATATCATCAAAGTAGACCACGACGATTTTACCAATAAAAGGCTTGAGTACCTGGTTCATAACCCGGATAAAGGTGCTCGGAGCATTGGAGAGTCCAAATGGCATGACAAACCATTCATACAACCATTCTTGAGTTTTGAATGGATTCTAAACTGATGGTACTTAGCCTACAAGTCAACTTTGGAGAATAGAACTACCCCTCTTAACATATTCAACATAACAATAACAAATGGTAATTTTGTTGATAGCCCTACTATCAACACGCATTTGCCAACTGTTGTCTTTCTTTGGAGGCAATAATGTTAGCTGTGATACCCCATACCTTGAAGGGTGCTATGTATGATAGGTAGCATGGGAAGAAAGAATCTTTCCAGTGAGGGCGTGAGAAAGTCCCATTCCTCCGAGTGAGGAGAGTTCTGCATGGTATATAAGAAGGAACACTCCTCCTTCTAGTAAAAGGCCTGTTGGGGTGTGTGTATGGGCGCATGCTCTGAAGCAAAACTGTGAGGGCCTATTTAGCCTTAAAGCGGACAATATTGTTCTAGTGGGATGGGTAGTTATACATGTTATTAGAGCACGGTTCCACTTCTAGACCAAGTGATGGGTATGTTACCACAGTCACAAAGGTGTGAAAAGGTCACATGTTGTGACGCGTGGCTTGTGATTGTGGTAGAGCCGGGGACGACTCTAGTTTAATGGGGATTGTGATACCCCCACACATTTTAAGGGTCCTTTGTGTGAGAGGTGGCATGGGAAGAGCGAATCTTGCTAGTAAGGGGCGTCAGATAGTTCCAAACCACCCGGTGAGGAGAGTTGTGCATGGTATATAAGAAAGAACACTCTTCCTTCTAGCACATGGCCTTTTGGGGTGTGTGTATGGGTGCACACTCAGAAACAAAGCAGTGACAACATATTTAGGCCCAAAGTGGACAATATTTGCTAGCAGGACAGGTCATTACACTGGCATAGGACATGGGCTCAAACTTTCTCTGATTAACCCTCTATCTATCAATTCATGTACCTATTTATCCAACTATGCACTCTCTGTGGGGCTCATTTTGTAAGAGACTCTATTCGGTAGAGACGATCCTGGGATGAGGTCAATACAGTGTTGTATGTCTCTCACGGGTGGTAACCCTACCAATAGTTCCTTTGGGAACACATCTGCAAACTATTGCATAACAGGCTGAAAAAATAGCATAACTATTTGCTACTAGTGAAAATATTTCTCTTTTCTCAGTCTTTTACATTTCTGAAAAGGTGAATTGGTTAACATCTGTGTTCTTTGGTAGTATAACGACCCGTCTCCCCTAGCAAAATATTGTCCGCTTTGGGCTCAAAAGAACCCGCACGACTTTGCATTTGGCCCAAGCCTCATTCTCATGCCAAAAACTCATTGTGTTAACTGGAGGGTTGCTCCCTCTTATATTCCTTCATATTTTCCAGTTCCTTGGCGATGTGGGACTTTTTTCCTCCCACACACACATGTCTAGGTGTTGTCTCTATCTCTCTTTCAACGCACTAGGCTTGGGGTGTCACAATCTACCTCTCATAAGACCAGATACGTCCTCGGCTAGGCCACATCACACAGGTAGAGAGCCCATAAAAATAGAGGGTTGAACTATTCGATGATACCATTTGTAACGACTGTCTCTCCTAGCACAATATTGTTCGCTTCTGGCTCAAAATAACCCACATGGCTTTGTATTGGGACTAAGCCTAATTCTCAAGCCCAAAACACGTTGTGCTAGTTGGAGGGGTGGTCCCTCTTATATTCCCTCATAGTTTCCAGTTCTTGGGGGATGCGAGACTTTTCTCCTCCCACACACACATGCCCAGGTGCTATCTCTTTCAATGCATTGGGCCTGGGCCGTCACAAGTTGGACTTTTTCCAAGTCCCTCAAGGGTAAGATGTGCTTAGTGTCATCTTTAAAGAACGTGTAAACATTCTTTCGGCAATAGTGTTGGGTATTTTTGTCATAGTGCTAGGGTCTGCCTGAAAGCAAATTACATGCATCCATTGGGACTATGTCATCCAACCATCATTCTAGTATTTTCCCCTGTTGAAAAAGAAACTAGACATCTCTTGTCTACTGCGACTTCTCCCCCTTTCTTCATCCATGACATTTGGTAAGGTTTAGAATATTTCTGGGTTTTCAATTTCAGTTTGTCTACAAATTCCACTGATACCACATTATTGCAACTCCCACTGTTAATAGTAAGATGACATACCTTACCAACAATGGTGTAGCGTGAATGGAAGATGTTGAATCAAAGCCAGTTGTAACACCTCACACCCCAGAGAGGAGCTGGTTGTGAAGGACATTGAAGAGAGAGAAAAATTCACTAAGATGGATGGCACAATTTGTGCTACATGACTAGTGAGGGAGAATTCCTCTGGTATGTAAGTTGGATACTTCCCTCATTCTATCATAAGGCCTATTGGGAGCAACCTTGGTTTTGCTCCCTAAAAACAAAGTTGTGCGGGCCTCTTATGGGCCTAAAGTGGACAATATTGTGCTCGTTGGTCGAGGTGTTACAAATGGTATCAGAGAACGGTTTAACTTTCTACCGGGGTATGGGTGTGTTGTGTGACCCCTACGTTGTGGGGCGAGCTGAGGGAGGCTCTAGCTTTAAGGTAGGTGGATTGTAATGCCCCGCCTTAGAGAGAGGCTTGTTGTGAGGCGTGTTGAAGGGAGAGAAAAATTCGCCAGGATGGATGTAGCAATTTGTCCCACATCGCCATTGAGGGGAGAATTCCTCTAATATATAAGTTGGATGCTTCCCTCCTTCTAGCACAAGACCTTTTGGGAGCAACCTTGAGTTTGCTTGCTAGAAACAAAGCCGTGTGTGCCCCTTTGACCCAAAGCAGATAATATTGTGTTGGAGTGTCGAGGTGTTACACCAGTCATCCTTGATCTCTTCCTTGGGCGTGAACAAAGAGTTTTGAATCATGAGATTGTCTCTGAAGTCACCGCAGTTAACCTCTTCTTATGGGAAAGAATCTGACTTCTCTAATTCGATTTCCACAGCTGGCTCCTCTTCATGGACCAGGTGCACAGCTTGGCTAGGACATGTTGAAGACATGTGTCCTACAATGTTGCATTTGAAGCACTTTAATGTACTCTTGCCACTAGAGGTGTTAGGCTTGATGATAAAGGTTGAGTCAGGATCTTTGACGTGTACCTGGTCTGGTGCCTATAGGTTTGTTGGATGGAGCCTGGTAGGGTCCGCGTCTTCTGTGCTCTTTCTTTTCAAACTATGATGCTTTCTTGAATGCATATGATAGAACAAACAGATCAAAAGGCAACATAGCGTCAGCTATAGAAGATAGGAGTCTGTCAATAGAGCGCTGGACTAATTCCTCTTCTAACTCAAGAAAGTTGTTTTGGGATACCCGAAGATTGAACTCTTCAGTGTATTCGGCAACGGTGCGACTACCCTACCTTAGACTTTGCTGTCAGTGGAACAAGTCTTTGGTGTAGTTGGTTAATAGGAAGATCTTATACACCAAGTTTCTAAGTTTTGCCCAGGTTTGTATCTTGGATTTGCCTTGGCTACGCATTTCGACTTTGAGCCTTTGCGACCAGGTTAAGGCTCTCCCTTTCAATTGACAAGATACCAACTTAACTTTCATGTTATCACATCTCTACAATCAAATACTCCCTCTATCCCAATTTAGTCGTCTTATATGGATTTTGAAATTGTCTCAAAATAGTTGTCTTATTTATATTGGAGTAGCATAGATTGTGTTAAAATGGAAGAGATTACATAAAGTGCTAACCTTATATAGAGAGTTCCTTAAAAATATATAATGTTCCAAATGATAACTAAAATAAGACAGAGGGAGTACATTTTTAATTGTTTCAATCTATTCTACAAATCCTCACTTTCTGAACTACCTGTCTAATCTTGAATGTCGAATCGAATGCCGTGAGAATTGAAGGTCGCTCGATCTCTACTCTCCTGTCGTCGGTCCACATGTCATGAAATAAAATGATGACCGTTCACCCTCTTAGTAGTTCATGTGCATTTTATCTTGGCGTGTGTTGACTTTGTGGTAGCAAGTTTGATAAAAAGGTCTTTAACTATATATGGAGCCTATTAAAGAATAATCTTGATTGAATCATTTAAATTATTTTTAAATACTTGTTTTTGTCTTTAAAATTATTTTTCTGTTTTAAACTTTTACACTTTCAAAAATTAAAATAATAAATTTCATTTAATTAAATAACATTAATAGATCTCATATTAGAAATACCACCTTACTAAAGAAAAAGCGGTTATCCATAGTTTTCCAGAGCACAAGATAAAGATTAGAAAATGGTGGAAGCCATCTAGTTTGTGATCAGATGATTGTTGTTTGATTGAAGCAGATTTGGCATTAGAGATTATGGAAATTAGTCCAGAGCTGGCATTTGCTACAGATGAGCATGGAATGACAGGTCTGCACCTCCTCTGCGTGTCTCCTTCCTCTTTCAAGAGCAGGACCATTTATTCTCGTCGCTACGTGGGGCTGACACCTATTCTAAGCCTGGAAACCATGGCTATCGTCTCTTACGCCTGTGAGTAAAGTCCCACCTTTGAAAAATGCTTGACGCATATTGGATAATTAAGGGTGTACATGTGGAATAATTTTTTAGAAAAAATGAGTTTTTCGAACTATTCATTTTGCACTTATTCATCTGTACAAAAAATTTTAAAAATTAAATATTCAGAAATCGTTACATCAACCAGATCACTTTTCAGTGAATCGGTTCACCAATTTAAACTGTTTCACGTCTTAAGAAATTGATGCACTAACTAGATCATTTTTCTCAAATTTACATTTTCCAGTGATTCAGCTGGTATACCGGTTCAGTGCACCGATTCACTCGAAAGTGAACCAATTTTTTAATGCTTTTTTTTAATTAATTTTTCCGTACGGATGAATGCGAGTAAAATGGAAAATTTACTAAAAGCCGTGTATGCTAAAAGAGTTTTCCTATGTTAAGATAACCACACTTAATTAATATATTATGATAGCGATAATGATGTGGCATTCATATTATTATGAGTTTATAATTTGAGGTATTCATAAATATCATTTTTATAAATGTGACTATAAATTTGTATCGATATGTTTTCTTAATTTTATTAAAATACGAGTTTACTATTATATTAATAAATATTTAATATTAATAACATCAATTTTATTTGTACTACTTTAGGAGAATAATCTTATAAAATTCAAAATTCAAAATTCAAAAGGCTAATGAAAATAAATGGACTGTCTCACTATCAGATTAGAACATAGTATAGGCCCTTATGCGTGACTATGATAATCAATCAAATTCTAGGACTGATTTAAATTGTTAATTAATATAAATAAAGAAAATAAATATATTATTATGACAGATTAACAACTTAAATACATGATCAAGACAGATAAATGATTGAAATTATATATAGTACCCACATACATTTTTATGACAAATGAACGTTTTGAGTACCATTATCAATGAGTGGTTTACTAAATCATTATGATATTTCAAAATATGATTAAATCATATTATAAATTTTTAATGTCAATAAGATGATGACATAAAAAAAAAAATCAAACTTTGAAATTCATCTAAATTTTAAATTATCATCATAGAGTATCTTCAAAATGTGCATGAAACTATATGATTGTTGAAAATATTTTTATAAATTTAAAAATTATTTTATTATGATCAGACCTAACAATAATTTAAATAGATTTTAGTTTGAGTTGAATCTAATCAACTCATTTATCTAACCTTCTAACCTAAATTCTACCCGTTTGTTAAATGAGTCAAACCTACCTTAATTCATACCTGTATTGAAAAATGGTCTAGTGATCCTAAAACACTTATCTATATATTAAATGGTTCAACCCATTACTCATATCCACCACATCTCCCTTTTCAAAGTACCATTTCCAATCCAAAATACAAACTATTAAACAAACATCTTAAAATATCGTGGATACTATCAAAACATTTTCAACTAAACCAAAATATCTTTAAATAAAATAAATGGATTAACTTAATCAAAATTCATTTACTCACTGGTTGGTTGTTTGTTTGATTATGACATGAGGAGACAACCCGGGCCTCATCTATTAATAAGTGAATTCTGTTTAATCTAACCTTTTTCATAAATGAGTTATAAATACGAGACCCAAACTCCTTTAAATAGAATGATTTGTGTAAGGCCAAGATTTATTTATAAAAAATGTTTCCTCTAATTAACTTTGAACAATGGATTAGATCATTTGATGGTATTCAATAAATTTTTTTATATTAAAATATTTATATACTCTAATAGTTTCCTCTTTGTATGCCTTCAAAAAGTGACATCAATCACATGATTTTAAATAAATTTTTAGCTTAAAAATTATTATATTTTAATCGTTTAGGTCTATATTATCCTTAAATGGTATCAAATTATTTGATGATTGTTACTATTTTTTTTTTCTAAATTGAAAATTCATCCATTTTGACGATTTTGCTCTCAAAATTTCTCTAAAATGTTAGTTATATAACCTATATGGTGATCTTTTTAATTTTTCTCTTTTCTAATTTAAAAAAATGGTCCATACCCAACTTTGGTTTATAATGATATTCATTCTCTTATGGACAAATTTTTTAGTTAAAATATCGGTATTATTAGTCAAATTGCTAATTTATAATTTTAATTAAAATTTTAAAATTGGGGATTAGATAATATGCAAATTTTATTTAAATTTAGACCAAATGTCTGGAGTTTTTGTTGAAATGGGCCAAAACAGCATTCTCAAGAGAAGAATGAGAAGTTAAGTAGGAGAGAAGAACATAGAAATTCGAAAGTGATGTTTTTTTTTTCCTTTTTTTCCCTTTTCTTTTTCACACTTCCTCAAACATGCCACGTGGATTGAAGTGTAGAATTTAAGGTGTGTAGCATTACTTTTTTTTTTTTTTTTCTCAAAGTGATGCAGCACCGAAGGAAAGTTTCCTTTCCCAACTGCCATGGAGAATGGAAATCCATCACAACCAACATTGCCAAAACAGTAATAGAAACAGTAGAAATGGAAATATGCCTGTAGTTTCCTCTTTTATTTATTTTATTTTGATTTTCCATATTTGTATTAAAAGCCCAAAATGAGATTGTAATGGTAGATTGTTACAATGAATTGAAATGAGTTTCGTATCGGGATCCCACTTATCTCTTCTCCTCCTTCTCTTCTTGTAGATTCGAAATCGACCCACCAAGACCGATCTTTTTTTCCTCTATGGGTCTCTACTATCTACGGCGTTCAAAGCATCCCATCAGAATTTCTTTCCTTTTAGAGCCTGTTACAGAGCCATACATAGACGACTTTCCCGTCTCTCTTCATACTGACGACACCTAACAACAGGGCATTTTCCCTGTTCCGCCTACCACTCCCTACCCCAATCTTCCCTTCATCCTCCCCTTCTTTCAACAATTCCCGTAGTCCTCTCACTCAATTCCAATCCAGCCACTTCCCAAACACCCATCTACATCCTTTGATCTCAGCCACAACCAAACCACCACTTCTTCCATTTAATTCCTTTCCCTTAAAATCACCTACCCTCATCTCATTTGATTAACCATTCAAATTCCAAAGGTCCCTCATTACCCATTCAGTCCCAAACGTCTCTCACATTGGGTCTTTTCTTTGAACATCCCTTAATTCCACCCATCTTTTAATTACCACCAAAACCCATGTCCCAACGTCTTAGACCATTCACCATTGACCTTTTTAAACCCCGTACACCAATTACCCATTAAATCACCATTGCCTTGACCCATTAATCCCTCTTCATCCATTCTCAGCCAACGTCCCCTTTTCATTTTATTTAATTAGATCCCATTAAACCTCTATTTAACCACTCCTTTAATGGCCATAATTTACCCATTTAAATCGAGCCACTTATTAATATTTTAACATGATCCTCTCCGCTTCATCACAAAGTCTCCATGTGACGAATTCAATTGATATATGTTTACAGATTAGGTTAGATATCCTCAATTCAACTTCTTCGTGGTTAATTTGATCCGTTCAAACTTGTGGATGATTTCATATATCTTTAAAATTTGTGTCTCCACTAATATAAAGTGGAGTATCAATATTATTAAAAAATAAAAAATAAAATAAAAAGTTAGTCTTATTATACTTTTCAAACTATTAACTCTAAAACATATAAAATGAATTGCATTATCAAATTACAATTTGATAATTTACTTATTTTCTTTGAACAAATAAATGAAAATATGTAATGAGATTAAATTCGTTTTAGATTCAACATGTTGTGTGATACACTCTCTTCTTTTAATAAGAACAAAAAATTGCATCTTACATATGCATATGTCACAACTAAGCCCTAATTACTCAATTATGTTGACCTATAACTATAACCCTTCATGGTTTTCATAATTTTATGAAATAAATATTCAAAAAGTCGTATGCTAGATAAGTTGATGTGAAACTCACTATGACAACATTATTAATTTAGGATAATGATCTGTGCACCACCTTTAAAAGGAAAAAATTATTTTGTCCTTTTCTTTTTTTAAAAGAGAAGAGAGAGAAGAAGAAAAATAATGACAAAATATACTTTTCCTTTTAAAGGTGGTGCAGCATAGTGAAAATTTATAGTGCACGGACTTTCCCTTAATTTAGCCTTATAATTTATGGATAATTCTGATAGCTTCGTAAGTGCACCTATTAAGACATTATAATAAAAAAGGCTGGCCATATAAACACCACACTTTTCTGCCAGGAGACACCTCTTTTCGTTTCTAGGTGTAAAATTACCATTTTGCCCTTCCGTATTTTAATAGTCCTATCTAACCGCTTTTGAATATCTCTCTTCGCAGCCCATTCGTTCGGACGATTCCATTTTACATGGAATTGTTCGATTGGACGTTCTGCTCATCTGAACAAACACATAATGAACTGGACGCTCGATCGGAGTATCAAAACACTAAAGGGCAAAATGGTAATTTCACACCTAAAAATGAAAAGAAGAGTCTCTTGGCAGAAAAGTGTGGTGTCTCTATGGCTTGCCATAAAAAAATGGTAATTTAAACTATTGAAGGCCTAGAGTCACAGTTCAAGAGTTCAAAAGTCCAAGTTACCAAAATGGCAAGTTAAATTTCCACCTTCAACTACATTGAACTTTTTGTGTTGAAAGTTGTTTGAACCTAATACTTTCTACATTTTATATAGATTCTTGATCGCGAAGCCAATCTTCACGAGTTGACCAATATAAAATCTTTTAAATCAGTAATTATAGGTTGGGCCATTGAATTATCTATTTTTCTAGTTTGAGACTAACTATTGATAAATGGGGAGGTGAATGTACTAATGCTCTAGAAGTTGGTTCACTCCTTTAAAAAGAACAGGATCATCAGGGTGATTATTAAAATATAAAATAAAATAAAATCTACGATAATTTACATTTGAACAGAGTGTAAATGTATTGTAGGTATTCCAATGGCTGCTTACGTGATTTCATCACAAGAGAGAGAAAGCTCACATCCTCTTGGTTTCAAGCAGAGATTGAAGGACCATTTGAAATCAGGTATTCCATCCGTGGGCCTTATTATAGTTCAATTGAGATGTTCCCTAAAGACTACTGTCAACAAATGAAAACCACTTTGCCAAACCCATAATTGGCACGAAGGTCCTAAGTAGGACCCACTCTACATTGAATCAAATCTGTTGAAATTATTTAAAAAAATATTAAATATAATCTTTCATATTTTTATAGATCCAAATGTTTATCAATTGATTCGTTTTTAACTATAGAAAAGATCCAGAGTTGAATTCAATTGGTCTCATTTTTTACAATGTGATAATCTTCAAAGTAATCTATTCATTCATAAAATTTTGTTAATCGTAAAGTGATACCTACTATTTGTCATGGCCTGTTAGAACACCTAGACTGTGCTTGGATGAGGATTATCCCTCATTGGTAACCATATTCTAGGGTTAAAAAAATCCCCTGTACATGAAGAAACAAAAACCCTTCCATCTCAAACCGGATTGTGCCCTTTATCGAAAAAATTATACCAAATAAAAATAATTTTTATTATTGGTTGTTTTTCTTAAATAGTTCTGATATAATTTTGAACAAATTTTTAGTCCAAACATAAACCATAATATCCATTTTTTACTAATCTTAATCAGTTTTTGTGAACATTAATTAATATTTTTATATTTACCTTAGTTCTTTTATGTAAACTTAAATGACAATATCCATATGTCACAAATATCAATTTTTTTGAAAATGTTGCTGATATTTTTAAATATAATCCATTTTGACTTGTTATTATGGGTTTTAATATGAATTTTGTTTTAGATGAGACTTATTTACTTGAATATTTTATAAACTATTATAATAGTTTATTATATTACGTATTTCACTTCACTAATGAATAAATTATGAATTTTTATGAAAAAATGTATTGTAATTTTTAATTCATTTATTATGATTTAAAAAATTATATGTAGAAAATGTTTTTTCTTTGTCTCATTTCTTAGAGTTGGAATGCAAGTGCAAGAACTTTATTTTAAGTCATAATTATGGGATGGAATTCATAGAAAATTATATAATATTATTATAAGATATATTGTTAGTTTTTATTTGAAGGATATTATTTACTAATTATGTTTTACAAAATTTCAATTTTATTTTTTATATTATATGTTCGTTAAAACTCGTTGATTTTCATGACATTGATCAAGTTTCTCATGGTTACAGTTACCAAAAGGGATTTTTTCCCCTTAAGGCAAGTTTTAACTTTTCCACTATAATTAAAGCTCAACTGGTTGCCTCCCACCTCAATAAGTGGGAGGTTACGGGTTCAATTCCCTATAGTCTAACCTTGGTGTGCCCTAGGGATAGTGGGCTCACCCGTGAGGGTTTTACGTTGGGTATCCCTCGATTTTCCACACGTAAATTAAAAAAAAAAAGACAATAAAAGAAGAAGAAGATAAAGGTAACTCCTGCATAAAGGTAACATTTGTTCAAGGGTAAGCCCTGCAAAATTTATCCCTCATCCACACACGGCCCTAGCTTCTTTTAACCGACATCTCCGAAACCTGCCCCATGTTTTGTTTACCTAGATCTAGATCAATTTCTAATGTGATAAGATTACCTTCAACTATCTATTACATCTGTTTAGATTAGATAGAAACAATTTAATGACGTCAAAACATATCTGATCTTTTTGTTTAATAGCATCTAGAGTAGATCAAACTTCTTATTTGATTTGGTGAGATTATCTTTAAATATCTATTAACAAATTTTCTTGTTAAAATTCATTCTATATATATATATATATATATGAAATCAACTTCTCAAATTCTAATTTTTATTGAACTCTATCACCTATCTTATTCTCCATCACATTCTATCATTGCCTTCCTTCTCCATTCTCTTAGGCCCTCTTTATAATATTCTAATTAAATTTGGAAATGTTTTTATTTGAACAAATTGGATGAAGTCAAAGATTATGCAATAAACCTTTCTAAGCTTTCAACAAAATAAGAAAGAACTAAATAGAAGTTCAATCAAGGTGGTTCCTTATAAAAAATGTTGCTACTAGTGGTCTTTGTCCAAAGCTAGTTTCCAATGAAAATAGTTCTCGTTTGATTGAATTAAATTAAACAAAATCCAACTCCATTAATGCCATCTGATTTTAATTAAAAAATACTGAAATTAAATGGACAACTAAATGCTTTAACTTAATTCAAACAAAGCAAATAAACTAGAATTCAAAAAACTTAGTTGATAATTTCATTCCCAACTTGGAATTACATCAATTACGATTGTCTTCGCCCAAACACGTGTGACCCTAAGGCAACATCTTAGGTCTATTTACGGTGGAAAATTGGAAGAAAGAAAAAATAGCCACAATGGCTTGGGACAAGGGAGTCCTAACCCTAGTTATACTTGCATCCTCTCCACCAATCAAAATGAAGGAAAAAAATTAGAACCAATCATAAAGAGACCCCTAGGATCTATGAAATGTTCTAAACAATCAAAACACCTCTCTACCATGCACCAACACTCCAATTTAGGAAATGTGCCATCAATTGATATGTTGCTACGTTGGAGTGATGACGTGCTTCAACCAATCACTAAGCTCCATATCCATTAGACGATGGAGAAGTCCGACATGGATTGAGAGTTCCATGCCAAGTTGGACTTCATCCCTTAGAAGTCAACAGGCCGAAGGAGAGAAGGTCTAGAGTTGCACATGCCAAAGGAGAGAAGTTTTAGATGATTGGAAAGATGATAGGATTTTTGTGCCTCCATGCATATGAATTTCGTTTCCCACTTTGGTGCTACGGTTTTGACCTAGCAACCCTTCATATGGGGTCCATCATGCTCTCTAGTGAACCTCTGGCCCATTGGTGGAGTCCACATGCATTAAGGACACCAATTTGAATCTCAAATTGTCCAGTTAAGCTCCACGTTTGCCACTGTCTAAAAGCTCACAGAAATCCTAGGCAATGGCTAAGATTTCATCTTCATTCTCATCATTTGTGTTGTCCCCATCATCTCCTCCCTCCTAAGAAGAACTCTCCCCGAGTTGATGCCGTACTCGTCTTGCTGTAATAGCTTTTCTTGTCTATAGGCTTTTAAATTCGTGACATTAAAGACATCTAAGATGTTGAGGTCATCCTGAAGCTTTACTTTGTAGTTGGTGTTGTTGATCCTCTGCAATAGTTCGCATGGTCCAATGGTCTTTATCTTAAGTTTTTCGTACGTGCTAGCGAGGATTCTTTTCGTCCTCAGGTGGACCCAGACTATATCTCCTTCGTTGCACACAACTTGCCAGCTATGCTTATTTGCATCTGTTTGGTACCTAAGGTTACTTTTTGAATTCTGCATTGTACCTGTTGATGCAACTGCTTAATCTCTGCTACCAAATCCTCCATTGCTTGACTCTTTGGTCCATTAGAAGACAATGGATTCAAGTCAAGTACGTTATTATGGTTGGAGCCGTAGACAACTTCGAATGGATTGTGACATGTTGTGCAGTTCCCTGGTCTGTTATATGCGAATTCAACATGCAACAAGATGGTGTCCCACTACTTAGGCTTGCGACCAATCAGAATCCTCAGCAACTCACCAAGAGTCCTTCTGATATCCTCCGTATGCCCGTCGGTCTAGGGATGGTATGCACTACTAAACTTAAGTCCCAAGTTGTCTCTATAATGATGTCCAAAAGTGGCTCATAAACTTGGTATCCCGATCTAACACAATAGATTTTGGAATACCATGAAGTCTCAATACTTCTTCAAAGTACAAGGCTGATAAATGTAATGCATCGATTGCTTTTCGTCATGGAATTAAGTTAGCCATCTTGAGAACTGATCGGCCACTCCGACGATACCATCCACACCCCAATGTGTAGGAGGAAGCCCAAGAACAAAGTTGATCGATACATCTTCCCTTGGTGTTGTTGGAACTGGGGGTGGAGAGTATAATCTGACATTCTGTGCTTGATCCTTAGTCATCTATGTAATGATCCGACCTGTGTGTTTTTAGAGGATTTTGAAGTCCAATTTTAGTGAAATTTCTTTTATTATTGAGCAGATGAATCAAATGGCTTTCCAATGAGCTCAAGAACACCCAAATTCGAGTTTCGTAGCTCAAGTTATGACATTTTCAGTGAAATGGTGGAAATATACCGAAACAGAGTGATTGGACCTCCGATGAGATCCATTAGAGCTCTGATGAACCCCATCGGATCCTCCATTCTAGTCTCAAATCGAAAAATAGAACCATAATTTTTTAGTTTGTTTCTGTTAACTTCGATCAGACGTCCAACATAATTCTATAACTTCCATTGGATGTCCGACAAAATCCGAAGAAATGGAATTTTTTTAATTTAATTAATAAAATACTTAAATTTTTGTAAATTCATGAAAATGCTGGAAATTAATTAAAGTTGAAATCGTTGCGTCCCCATAATCCAAACTTTTTCCCTAACATCTTGACACTAAATAAAATTCAAAACCCACTTAGATTCTCTTCGATTTTCACTCAAACTTGTCTCCAATTTCACTCAATATCTTAATCGATATCATAAAATTATCCAGGATTGTTCTTTTAACGAAATTTTAATTATACGTTACATATATTTTATGTATTTACCTAAAGTTTCAATATTCACAAAGGAGGTGATTTGGAAAATAATAATCAAAATCACCACCCTAAGTAGTTTATCCAACCAGTTTTGGTTTTCCATTTTCTCTTCCCATTTTTATCTTTTCTTAAAGGTAATTGTCACTGTCTCTCTTCACTCACCATTTCTCCTCTCTGTTCTCTCCTCTTTCGACTCTTTCCGACCAAACCTTCCTCCACCAACTCCAGATTCTTGTCCATTCTGTTAGTGCCCCGGCTTTGTCGAGTCCCTAAGTATGCCAATTCCATGACTCGGGAAGAAACACTTGCTAGAAGCTTGAAGAACTCAAGGTGATAAAAAAAGAAGATAATTCTCCACCGGATTGAAGCTCATCGTTATGGCAATCACAAAAAACAGCCAAGTGGCCATAGATGACTTTAGGTGGAACCCACACCTTAGAGAGGACCATCCCTAGGCTTACTTGCATATGTTGGTAATGGACATAATGAGCCTAGAGAGGAAGTTTGACAGTGAATTGGAAGCGAACTTAGAAATATGAATTAAGTTCATTGTCAGTTTGACTAGTCATTCTCTCCGACTCTTGGATGGAGATAGCATCGACCCATTGTGGTCATAGACTGGTTGGCCAAATTGATAGAGGTTCTGGGTCATTGAACTGTCATTCTGGATAAGCCTCTAATCGAGAGTCTCGTATGCACTGACCCCTCGGCGATGAACCTAACGACCCCTCGTGGTCAACGACTCGTCGATGAAAAACTTGTGAGTTCTAGACTTTGAACTCAAGTGGGCTCTCGAGAAAACATATATCTCGGTATTTCAAGATCGATCGAGAGCATCAGGACCAACCCATTGGTATAGCGTGATAGGTCGTTCTGGCAGGACAAGTTTCAGTACCTGAAACTCTGTCTGTATGGTGTTGCCCTAGATCGAGATCCTCGTATGGACCGACCTCTTGGTGCCATGACTTTCGACCCATCGGTTACACCGACCTGTCGACTGGGAATTAATTATACCGTTGGGGTACATTTAATGTGCAACGGTCGGGTGGTTGAATGGTAATAAATATGAACACCAACCTATCGGTGCCTCCAACCTGTCGGTACTTGACAGCTTGAAAAACTGTGTTAGCTCCTCTATAAATATGAGAGTTGTGTGATCATTTAATCATCTTCCTTGAACTGAGAAAATTCACACTCTAAGGAACGATCAACTCTCTTGTGACTACACCTGAAAATCATATACAACCAATCTATTGATTAAGTTAGTGAAATGGAGAAAGAGAAGAGGAAAGAAAAGATACCAACTAGGATAGAATCAGTTTCCTAGTCACCCTGAGATTATGATTGCTCAACGAGGCTACAAGGCAGAGCGTCGGGATTAAACTCGGGCACACATTGGGTAGATCTTTGAGAAACACACATCTTCGAGAAAGAGTGACAAAGGCAAGTGTTTCTTGGTTTTAATTTTGTTTTAAAACCTTTATCCCATTAAAGTTGATTAAGGAGGCTTGGCTCCGAAACCACTATAAAAAATCTAAAGCGTCGTCTCTGGCTCACGTGGTGGGTGGAACTCCCTACCAAATTAAATAGGTGGAATTCCTATTTTACATGTGGTGGGTGAAATTCTCAGCCAATTGAGTGAGGTGGAATTCCTACTCTAATTGTGAGGATGTAAGTCCCCACTTAGTGAATTTGGGGATAACTCAAGGTTGAACTAGTCCTAACAGTGGATGTAGGTTGACTAATCAAACCACTCTATATATTGTGTCATTTTGTTTGTGATGTTAGAATCAATTTCTTGTGTTGATTGCATAATCATATTTGCTAACACACACACACACACACACTTGATTGAAGTATCTACTGCACTCTAATTAATTAATTAAGGAATTTTAAAGGACCAACGAATTGGGATTGACCTATTCACCCCCCCCCCCCCTTCTTCTAGGGTCAATCGTGTTCTAGCACCAAAAAGAGAAAGCTCTCTTTCAATTGGTATCATAGCCTCATGCTCTTCGTGAAGGATTTAACCATCCGAGTTGATCCAAGCTATAGCATCATGGGAGACAGTCATGCATTATCCAAACACCCTTACTTCGTTGGAACAAACTATGTATCATGGAAGGCGAAAATGAGAAATTTCTTTGTTTCCATAGATTCATCAGTATGAGATATTGTAAAGACTGGATGGAATGAACCCATGGAAGAGAAAGTGATAGCATCCACCTTAACCATGTTTATGACACCCAAACCTTTTGCCTCTTGGACCCTTGCTGAAAAAGCTGCTCAGACAACTGATGGCAAAGCCATGAATGCCCTTAACTGTGCATTATCCGATAGTGAGTACATGCGAATTATGACCTGTGGATTTGCTAAGGAGGCATAAGAAGTTCTTGAAAGAACACATGAAGGCACCTCAATAGTTAAGAGGTCCAAACTTCAGATCCTACAAAATCAATTTGACGATTAAAATGAGGGAGGATGAAATCTTCATGAATTTCTTTTCCAAGATGAGCGACATTGTGAATCAAATGTACGTTCTAAGTGAAATTATACTCGAGGACAAGGTATGTACCAAAATTGTCCTGAATCTTGCAGAAAGATTCAAACCCAAGGTTGTGGCTATGGAAGATAACAAATATGTGTCTCTAATGAACATTGTTGATTTGGTTGGTTCACTACAAACCTATGAACTGAACTTTGAACAACCAAAGGACAAATCCATTGCCTTAAAATCTTCCTTAAAACAAAAGAAAACAAAAGAAAAAGATGATTTTTCGGAAGATGAGTTCTTAAGAGATGAAATGACAATATTTGCCAAAAAGTTTTTTTAAAAAATTTGTTAAAAGAAACAATTTGAGAAGAATGGGAATGGGTGAATCAATTAAAAGATACCCTTAAAGGCAAGAAGAAATTAGGGAAAGGGAAGGAGAGAGAGGTTGCCTTAGAGCAAACTTGTTATAATTGTGGGGGGAGAGGACACTTCATGAACGAATGTCCCTTAGATAAAATTAAGAAGGCTATGAATGTGGGTGTGACCCATGTGGAAACCTCTGAATCAGAGAGTGATTCCGATAAAAGAGACTTAAAGAAAAATTGATGTATCAAAAAGTCTCATAGCCTCGATCATTGGTGATCAAGAAATCCCACAGTTGTGACAGAAGATGATGAGAGTGAAGATGATGAAAATCTTCAAGCCTCCTACAATGCCCTGTTCCTTGAAAGTGAGAGGTTGGCAAAGAAATTAGAGAAGGTTAAAAATGAAAACTTGAATGTCTCTAATCAAGTGGATGATTTAAAAACTGAAAAATCTCTCCTAACCTCTAAGCTGAAGCTCTCTGACAATAAAAACTCAAAACTAAAAGAGAGTAATAAAAACCTTCAAGAAGAGATAAGTATTCACTATAAGGATGTCGAGAATCTGTGGCATCACAATAACCTTCTTGAAGTGGATGTTAAAAAATTATCTTTGGAAGTTAAGGAATTAAAAATTCATAAAAAAAAAATTCTAAGATAATTTTACCCAAGGAGATAAAAGACTTAAAAGACTCCTAGGTTCGAGTAAACAATATGGTGATAGGTCTGGTCTTGATGCCTCATCCACCAAAGAACCTATGAACCATGGGGTGTTTGGAAAAACAAGTGTCTCTCACACTTCAACGAGAAAATGTTGTTTCTGTCAGAAGGGTAGGCATTTCAAAAGAAATTGCTACCATTAGAAAAGACACTTGGAAAGGCAAACACAAGCTAAAAGGCACAATTTAGTAAAACCTATGCCTAAAAGACATCCACCAACACCTAACATTAAAAGAAACCCAAGGAAGGTGGACACAAGGCAAAACTCTTTGTTAGGACAGCTGAATCATGTCTTAAAAGAGTTATAGGATCCCAGGTTTGGTCATCAAAGGTACCATCATATGGGTGTGTATGCAACACCAAATGCCACAATCATTGTACCCAGAGATAAACCACCATTTATGTTTTGTTTTGGGTTAAGATTCACTTCCATGTCTTAGAACACTACAAATGGACTCACAAGAGACCATGTTAGTTCACATAGTAGAAAAGTATTGTGACATGAAGAGAAAAAAATTGGCTAACTATAAGTCTAGAATGTACTATTCCTGGCTATAGTACATATTCTACTTAGAAAGCCATACATTCCGTTCAAAGTATTTTGAACTTTATGTGTTTTGGAATGTAAATTTTGATCTTGTGCATGTTTTAATGATCTGATGAATTATTTTTGGCATATTTGTGTTTTATCATATTGGAATAGATATATGTATGCCGTGCTTAAAATAGGATTTCATCAAGGTGCACAAATCAGGGATGATTGCTCTGCTATCTAAACCTCTCGGTATAATCGACATGTCAGTACTATGCTAAATCGAGTACTATAGAAAAGGGAGAAAATTGTCGAAAGGTTCGACCTATCGATGGAAATGATATTTCGGTGAGACAGAATGTTTAAATTAAAAGGGACCCTTTTTACGAAAACGACAATTCATTAGAATTTTTTGTCTCCTCTTCTGCGAAGGTCTAGTGATCTCCCCTTTGCCTCTCGTTCCCTAGACTAGTCGATGCGACCTCTCTGAGTGATTTCTTGCTGGAAAACCATAGGATTTTTGTTCCTCCTGTCTCTAAAAGCCTGAAAATCACGGTTTTAGTGATTTCCTTAGATCAGTTTAGGCTCAATCTTCACCTCATCCCCCTCCAAAACCATATGTACTGCACATTTTGACTATCAATAATATGATATGGTTTGCTATAGTTTGATGTGTGTATTGCTGTGTTTGAATGCCTTCTATCTCTTGTCTATGGTTAACTTATTTTTGTTAAATAGACTAACATGTAGATTTGAATGAGTTGGCATGTTAGGGAGATAGGGATCGGGCTGTGATGTTGCACACATCTTTGGAGTTTGGGAGACTACAAAATATGTGCTGTTTAGAACCTGTCACTGGTCATGACAGTGTGGGGAGTTAAGTCAAAGAAGCTAGAAAAAATAGCTTAGAGAATGGGGGAGAAGACTCCAAAAAGGGAAGCTAGGTAGGTTAGCTTGAGCCCATTGGGAGAACACCTTTAAGACAACACAACTCTTAAAGGGGAAGAAGAAGAAGAATAGCAATGCAATGGTAATTTGCATTGTACTGTGGGGAATATCAATGCTTGAATGCATGAGAAACATTCATTGATCAACAAATGAGTCGGAAGTGAACTCATGGAAGCACTAAATGTAAAAAACATGGGGGAGTGCTTGAAATCCAATTCCTTCAAACTGAAAAGAAAATCTATGTCTTCCTACTAAATCTTTGTCAAATGTATGACAAAATGGGGGAGAAATTAGTAGAAGCTGTTAGACATTGAAGCCAATTAAGAGGAGTAATTGGTAAGATTGGAAGAAGCCAATGGACATGGGAATATCTATGTTTGGAGTTTGGGAAATCAAAGTCAAGAAGATTGAGGGAGAAAATCTTCTCAAACACTGTTAGCTTATAGAAACTATAGTTAGTGTTGGTTTCTAGGAAATCATGGTGTATGGGTGAATTTGAATACAAATCTTGTTTAGTCCATGGATGCATATTTATGTTTTGGACTAACCCCTCTAATGATTTTCTAGTGTTGCTTGCTTATGTACTGAAACATGTAAACATGAATTGAAGCAAGCTGAACAAGAATATGTGAAGATCATAGTCTTGTTTCCATTTGAATATGTACATGTAATCAATATAATATTTTTGTATTCAAATGTGATGTAATAAGGGTGGGTTTGTAATTGGGTTAGCTTCTAGATTTTGTCATGAAATTGACAAAAGGGGAGATTGTTAGTGCCCCGGATTTGCTGAGTCCCTAAGTTTGTCAATTACATGACTCGGGAATAAGCACTTGCTAGAAACTTGAAGAACTCAAGGGATCAAGAAAGAAAATCATTCTCTACCGGATTGAAGCTCATTGTTATGGCAGTCACAAAAAACAGGTATGTGGCCATAGATGACTTTAGGTGGAACCCACAACTTAGAGAGGACCATCCCTAGGCTTAGTTGCATATGTTGGTAATGGACATAATAAGCCTAGACAGGAAGGTTAACAATGAATTGGAAGCGAACTTGGAAATATGAATTAAGTTCATTGTCAGCTCGGCCAGTCGTTCTCACCGACCCCTTGGTGGAGACAGGATCGACCCATTGTGATCATAGACTGGTCGGCCAGATTAACAGAGGTTCTAGGTCATAGAACTATCATTCTGGATAAGCCTCTGATCGAGAATCTTGTATGCACCGACCCCTCGGTGATGAACCTAACGACCCTTCGTGGTCAACGACTCGTAGATGAAAAACTTGTGAGTTTTGGACATTGAACTCAAGTGGGCTCTCGAGAAAACAGATATCTCGGTATTTTAAGACCAATCGAGAGCACCAGGACCGACCCCTGGGAAAAGGGCGACAGGTCGTTCTGGGAAGAACAAGTTTCAGGACATGAAACCCTATTTTATGGTGTTGCCCCAAATCGAGACCCTCGTATGGACCGACCTCTCGGTGCCATGATTGTAGACCCATCAATGACACTGACTTATCGATCGGAAATTAATTATACCGTTGGGAATGCATTTAATGTGCAACGGTCGGGTGGTTGAACGGTAATAAATATGAACACTGACCCATTGGTGCCCCTGGCCTGTCGGTACTGCGCAATTTGAAAAATTGTGTTACCTCCTCTATAAATATGAGAGTTGTGTGATCATTTAATCATCTTCCTTGAACTGAGAAAATTCACACACTCTAAGGAACGATCAACTCTTTTGTGCCTACACCTGATAATCATATACAACCAATCTATTGATTGAGTTAGTGGAAAAGAGAAAGACATGAGCAAATAAAAGATACAAACTAGGATAGAATCAGTTTCCTAGTCACCCTGAGGTTATGATTGCTCAACGACGGCTAGAAGGTAGAGTGTCGGGATTAAACTCGGACACACATTGGGTGGATCTTTGAGAAGTACAAATCTTCGAGATAGAGCGACAAAGGCAAGTGCTTCATATTTTAATTTTGTTTTAAAACCTTTATCCTGTTAAAGTGGATTAAGGAGGCTTGACTCCAGAACCACTATAAAAAATCTAGAGCGTCGTCTTTGGCACACGTGGTGGGTGGAACTCCCAGCCAAATCAAATAGGTGGAATTCCTATTTTACATGTGGTGGGTGAAATTCTCAGCCAATTGAGTGAGGTGGAATTCCTACTCTAATTGTGAGGGTGTAAGTCCCCATTCAGTGAATTTGGAGATAGTTCAAGATTGAGCTAGTCCTAACAGTGGATTAGGTTGGCTAACCGAACCACTCTATGTCTTGTGTCCTTTTATTTGTGGTGTTAGAATCAATTTCTTATGTTGATTGCATAATCACATTTGCTAACACACACACACACATTTGATTGAAGTATCCGCTGCACTCTAATTAATCAATCAAGGAATTTTAAAAGGATCAACGATTTGAGATTGACCTATTCACCCCCCCATCCCCCCTCTAGGGTCAATCGTGTTCTAGCACCAAAGAGAAAAAACTCTCGTTTGGTGACAGCCAACGCTGGCGTACGAATGATTGTCGACCACCACCCACTACCTATCGTTGGTTTTTGGATAAGCCTGTACTTCTTCTCTTATTTTATTTAGATCTTTTTATTTAATTATTTTAATTCAAAGAGAGTTTTGTTTTCTAAAATAAGGTGTGTTCTAAAAAGGATTTGTATTTTCTAATGAACTTTGAATTTTCAAAAAGGGATTCAATTTCGAAAATGGGTTACCAATTTTGGAAAAAATTTGGCTTTCAATTATATTTCCAATTTTATTCCTCCATTTGATTTGGATTAACCGACTCCTCTACTTTGTGCTTATTATTTTCCAAACATCAATTTGATTTACTGCATTAGTTTCTTTCAGATCATAGAATATCCATGAATGCCTAAATATTTTAGGTGACTAGAACAAACATACATTACGTTTAACATTTTAATTTATTGCACACTTTATTTTATTTATTAATATTCATTGAGTAGAGATAATCTGAAAATGCATTGTTGGGTTGAATTGTTTGATGAAGAGAGATGGAATGATGTGGAATGAACCTTTATTGATAACGGTATTGCTTACTAAATCATGGAATTTTTAAGGGAATTAACAATTCAAAAAGAAAATGTAAGTGGGATTTGAATACACCGAAGTTTCAGGCTTGGCCCGAATAGAAGATTGAAAACCCTTCATATGCACTATACGATTTGTATGTGCTTTGTAATGCTAATGTTGAATTAAATATGCTAATTTGAATGCATGTTCTAATATGATGATGAATGTGGTGAATGATTGTGTATATGGTTGTTTATGTAAGCTAAGGAAGGGGGTGGGAAGCTCCCCATGCATTTTCTAGTGAATGAGTAGAGGTGTGTGAGTGTTAGTGGGTTGTGTAGTTGCATTGCGATGGCCACATGTGTATGTCGTGTAGAGCCGCATTGCTAGTGTTAGTAGATTGTGTGAGTTGTTTTGTGATGACCACGTGTATAAGTCGTGTTGAGCCACAACGCAAGTGCATGTTCCAGAATTAAAAGAGACACTGTTTGCCCAATGGGCTGTAACGCAATAATGTCGAGGAGGATAGTGAGAAACTCTTTAAAGGATGTCATTGATCTATTATTGTCACGCCCTGAACCCGGATGTGGGCTCGAAATGAGACTAATTTTTTTTTTTAAAAAAAAAATCCAAAACCTATAAGCCCATTGGTTTTGAGCTTACTTAAGCCCACAGAAAATGTCACACATCTCATTTGGGCAACACTTTCAATCCAAAGTATTGAACCTAAATTTAACCTTCAATTACCTTCACGAACATTTTTCAGATTCTCTGGGCAATGCATCCCCAAACTCTCAGATTGTGATGGGACATGAATGCTTAGTGACCTTATATGGGTGTGAGTAATGGGTATAGTTGTGGTGTTTGATTATTTTGATTCCCTTACTAACTGATGTTTTATTTTGGGAAAGGGGACCTCGGGGAGTCCATTGACCTTATACTCCTCATCTAGTGATTCAAGTATGGTGGTTTGGACCCCAAGTCCACCTCTAGAGGAAGTAGAATCTAAGCCAGGGGTAGTGGCGATGGGCAGCCGTTGGCAAGTGAATAATTGTTTATAGAGGTTCGACCCCCATGGTCTAATCCTCAACGCCTATTTTTTTTTTTGGGTGGTTCGAACACAATGTTCTAAACCACCTTACAAATTTAATCAATGAAAAAGACTAAGAGGAACACTTTCCTTGGGCCTTAACAATTCTTCAAAATGTGTTTTCTTCTTGTTGATGTCTCCGCGCCTCTTCCTTAAGATCTGGTCCATTCTTTAGTGAGGCTTTGGTACAGCGGAACATGGATTCTAGGACAATGATTTTACTGGTTTTTCTGTCCTAGTAAATTAGTCCTCATCTTTTTCATAACTTAAGCATGTAATATTTTTCATGTCCTTGCAAAGGATGATGAAGTATAGAGGAAAATGGATGGGAAAGGTCTCTAGTGGCTGTGTTTGATTTACCAATATTCAGCTCTATCTTTTGAATTCAACCAGCCGTACATTTAGAAGACTATTTTTGGAACAATTAAGTCTCGAGACCTTAAGGATTTCTTCGAAGCCTCCAGGCTGTATATGGTAATACAGCTCACTGAATGTTCTAAATTTCAAACCACTCTTCTAATTATATTGAGTCAATGACAAGCTCACTAAATTGACATGTGTCCTTGATTGTCAATATGAACAATAGATCAAATCATGAGATTACCTAAATGATCTTCCAAGATTTTCTATGGTCATGAGGAGCCTCTCAAAGGATTTTTCAAAAATAATTGGTCAAAGGTCAGCACAACAATTTTGACACTTATCAATCATTATCTCTGATCCGATGATTCGGATATTTGGGTGACAATGGATAGAAATGCAGCAGAATGAAATGAGAATCAAAGAGAGACACAGGATTTGAGAAGAAAACTCTTCCTTTTTTTGGTATTTTCTTCTATTTTCTGAAAGTATTGTACAATCACGAGTCTTGGTGTACATCAACAGTTTCGAGACTGGCAAAAACAAAAGAAAAAACAGATAAAAGTGGGCAGAAACTGCTCAGAACTGTCAAAAACTACTCTAACCGCCTGCAGTTTTTGCATACCAGTCGACTGGTACTATCAGAGAACTGTTTGTTTTTACAAACTGACACTAGACGATGTACCAATCGACTGGTACTGTTCACAAGCTGTGTAGACGATGTATTAGTGAATTGGTGGATCGACTAGTATCAGAAGTGAGCTGTCTGTTCTTATGGACAGATAGTAGACGATGTACCAGTCGACTAGTGGATTGACTAGTACTATTCACAGACTATATTAGACGATGTACCAGTTGTCTGGTGGATCGAACGATACCATCTGAGAGTGATCTGTAGCACAGTACAGTCACTAGACGATGTACCAGTCGACTGGTGCATCGACTGGTACCCTTAAAGACTTATTTTAAGTATTTAAACAAGAACACAACAAGAGGAAACAAGGAAAAATGAAAAATGTATGGAAATACATGAAAATACAATAATGGGAGATCCTCCTGGATCATGACTCCCCCTATTCAGGGGATTTAGGTCCCACTAAATCTTCAAAATTCCAAATGAGGGAACTCTTTAGCTCCCTTCTCTCGACTGTACCACCGTGACTAGCTTGGCAGCTGATCCTTCTTGCCAATCTTGTAAGAATCATACGTCTTTCGCCTAGTCTCCATAACCTTCTTCTCCAATATGCAATCTTCAGACAGTGGATCGTCCCGCTCTACGCACAAATCATCAATGGATGGTAGTCGCGTCTCCTTCTCTGAATCTTCATCAAGCATAGAAGGTTCAAACAATTTCAAATTCTCGGCATTGATGACCGAGTACATCTGCAAAAATGACTCAGGAATTCTGTGCTCCTCTTTAGCCTGGTATCCATCATTCCCCAAAGTGAATTCCAAAAATGACTCAGGAATCGACTATCTCTATCTGAGACAATAGACATAAGCAACCCATAATGCTTCCAAACATGGAAAAAGAATAGCTTCGCTGCTGCCTCTCCTGTCACTGTCTTCTTGCAAGGGATGAGTTCCACCATTTTGCCTAACCGATCCACAATAACAAATAGATAATCATATCTAGACTTGGTCTTCGGTATGCCTCCCAAAAAGTCCATCGAAATACTCTCCCAAGGTTTTGTAGGTACTGGTAAAAGAGTATATAGTTCTACCTTCCTGTTCGATGGCTTCGTAGTGTCGCAAAGAACACAACCTCTAATGTATCTAGCCACATCTAACTGCATCTTGGGCCAAAAGACATGTCTTTGAAGATTAAGTAGTTTCTTCTCAACCCCAAAATGTCTTGCCAATCGGGATGTATGAGCTTCTCTAACCCACTGTAATATGTCCCCGTCTTTCGGTATACACAACTATGACCCTTTATACATCAACCCATCCTTCAGTTCAAACTCTATAGTCTAACCTTGTTGTAGCTTCTCAAACACTGTCTTGAAGTCTTCATCAGTGTCATACCCTTGTGCATACTTAGTAAGGGCCATAGGCTGGATTTGCATTGCCACCGTTAGAGTAGAGCTCCTCTGTGTAGATGGTCTAGACAACATATCAGCTAGCTTATTCGTGGCTCTTTTCTTGTATTAAATCACTAGATGAAACTGTTACAAATATGACATCCACTTCATATGACAAGCTTTCAGCAACTTTGACTGAATTTGTAAATACTGAAGGGGTTTGTGGTTTGTGTGGATTGTGACATCTTTCCCCAATAGATACATACATCAATGCTTCACCTCCTGGTGCAAAGCATATATCTCCTTATCATAAGTGGGGTAATTAATCACCGGTCCACTAAACATCTAAGAATGATAAGCCACGGGCTTCCCATGCTGCAACAATACAACTCCCATGGCATATGTAGATGCATCCGCTTGAACCTCAAAAGAGCGATGCAAATTTGGCAATGCCAACACTGGAGCTTTTGAAATCTTCCATTTCAACAACTGAAAAAATGTCCTCCTACTTCTTCATCCACTCAAACTTGTGATTGGCCTTTGTCAATGCATGCAAAGACTCTACAATTTGTGAAAAATGGACGAAGAACATTTGTAGGCACTGATAAGCTCCCATAAAGCTTTTTACGTCAGTCACTGAACGAGGTTCAAGCCATTTGGTAATGATCTCTATCTTTGAAGGGTCCACTTTCAACTCTCCTGCTCCAACTACAAAACCCAAATACACCAACGACTGCTTCCAAACTTCACACTTCTATCCATTCAGCTGGAGCTGATTCTCCCTCAACACCCCTAACACCTTCTTCAAATGAGCAATGTGATCCTCCCATGTCTTGCTATAAATCAAATTATCATCTACATACACAATAACAAAATCTTCAATGAAAGGACGCAATACCTCATTCATCAATCTCATGAAAGTTGCAGGTGTGTTGCACAATCCAAATGGCATGACTAGCCATTGAAATAGCCTTGCCTTGTCTTGAATGCAGCCTTCCAGGTATCTTCCTCGCGAACTCGGACTTGGTGATAACCCGACTTCAGGTCCAACTTTGTGAAAAAGTGGGCTCCTTGTAGTTGATCCAGCAGATCAACAATCCTCGGTAAAGCTTACCAATCTTGATTGTAGTTTTGTTCAAAGCCCTGTAATCGATGCACATTCTCCAGCGTCTGTCCTTCTTAGGCACCAACAATACTGGAGATCCACAGGGTGAGCAACTATGTTTGATGACTTCATGCTCCAACAACTCTTGGATTTGTTGCTGGATCTCATCATTCTCTGTGATGGAGGTACGATATAGGCCTAAGTTAGGTAGGGAAGCATCTCCTACTAACTTTATATCATGCTCCACAGGTCTGTGTGGTGGTAGACCTTGTACCTCTTCGAATAGCTCATTGAAAGTCAACTTGACTTTCTCAACTTCAGTTTCCTGTTTGGGGGTGAGTAATACTGTAGAGAGTGCCACTTTAACTGGTGGTTGTTCCTATGGCCTGATCATCAACAGGACAAACTTCCCACAAGAATTCACCATCCTCTTGGCCTGTGTAGCTATGACCAAAGTGGTGGTGGTCTGTGGTTTGCTGGCATTGGCATGAAATTCTTTTCCGTTCTTCACAAACTGATACTTGCGTTGTCGCCTGTAATGAATGGCATCTCGGTCCCACAAGTATGGACTGCCCAAAATGATCTAACACATGTCCAATGGAACCACGTCACATGTCACGTCATTGATGTACTTCTCTGTGATAGAAAATTTAAAGGTGCATTGTTTTGTGACCTTCACCTCCACATCTTTCTGTATCCACCCTAATGGATAGGGTTTTGGATGTGCTGTCGTCACCAAACCCATCATTTGTACCTAACATTCTGAAATGAGATTCTTCGGCCTTCCAGGGTCAACTATTGCTTCTATCACAATTTGTTTCAATTGAATCTTCAAGTGAAAAAGTTCTTCTCTTAACTTAGAGTTCTTAGTAGTCTCTGTAGTCTTTGTCATGAGTGAGAGTTTACTATCTGCTGTCTTCAGCTCTTCAATCTCTTCCACTTCACGGACATTCAACACTGCCTTTCTGTCCTTCTTCAGGCATTGCTCAGGATGTAGTTTCCAGCACTTATCTTCGTATGACCAACCCCTTTGCAGTGGTCACAAGTAGGACCTTTTGCATTACTCAACTTCCTCGGCTGACTAGACTCACCCTTGCTGTTACCACCCATACCAGATCTTCCTTAGAAATTTGGCCTGACCTCAACCCTATCAGACTTCTTGTTCTTTGCCTCTATGGCGATGGGTTTCACTGTAGCTTCATTGATGGAGCTAACTTTGAAAAATTTTAGCTCATTTCGATTGTATTCAGCTAAACCACCCACATACTTCATAAAAAATTCAAAATTTTCGATAGACATGCTCAGTACAATAGCATGAGTGTGAGACTCAGTGGTGTACTCTTGAACCAATTGGCCAAATCATTGTCTCAAGTACTGCCACATAATCCACCGGTCTTCCTCATGTCCAATTGGGTAAAACTATTTCCAGACCAACTTCTTAAATTTGCTCCAAGTTAATTCAGCAATGTTGTGGCGCCTAACATAAGCGCTCCACCATGTCAATGCATGACTTGACATCTTCAGTCGTGCCAGACTGATTTTTTGTGTACTGGTGTATACATAGAGAGTAAAATAGTTCTCCAATTGATCTATCCAATTGTTTAATGTCTCCACATTAGCATCACCATTATAAACAGGAATTTCTAATTTGAAATCAACATGGAAAGGATTCTTACCGTCTAGGTCATCTACCATCTTGGTTTGATCGACATCTTCCTCATCTTCTTCCTCTTCATCTGTCTCGTCTGTAACTGTCGGTTCATTCCTCTTCTTCTTGGACGAACCCACAGATGTTTGTTTCAGAGAGGACTTTACGGCAACACCTTCCACTAGCTTGGTGACTAACTCCGTTAATGCAGTTACTTGTTCCTTCAATTTGGATAAACGCTCTTGTTAGTACCCGGCTTGCCGAGTCACATATTTGTCAAGTTCGTGACTCAGAAGAAAATTTTTCCTAAATAAATAAGCTCAAGACTCAAAACTCAAGTGTTGGTTGAAGTATGTAGACTCAACGGATCGACACATGTATGGAAATCACGGAAGGTTATTGGCCATAGATGACCTTAGGTGGAACCCAAACCTGAGGAGGACCATCCCTAGGCTTATACATCATATCTGGAAAAGGAACCAAGCCTAAAAAGTGTTTGACACCAAGAGGAACCCATCTTAGAAATGTGTCAACAGACTGTCACAGATAACACATTGTATCGGCTACCCATCACCATTGACATCTTACGGCCGGTCGTGGACATATGACCCCTCGTTTACTTGTCCACCAACTCCTCGGTCACAACGACCTTTCGATAGTATTTAGCCTTGATCTGGACTGTCATTTACAGTCAGGCTCAGGACAATCAAATCATTGGAGGCGACCCTTCGTGTGGTATAACACGAGATATCGGTCGTATGACCAATCTCCAGGATAGGGCAATATCACATCAGGCACACGTCCTGTCGCCCTGGGTTCAAGTGAGGTCTGTTTTGACAAAGAACTGTCATGACAGGATAGCCTCAAGCCGATTCGATCGCCAATCCAAGATCTGTTATTCAGAACATGGACGACCACTCGTGGACAAGACTAATCACTTTGTTACCATTATTGTGTCGTTGTAGTGCATTTAATGCGCAATGGTCAGGTTGGTGAGCATGAATTCAAACACGGACGATCGATTGTGTGGTCACGACAGACCATGTGGTTATGCTATTCCGGAAATTCTGTTTTGCCTATAAATACTTTGTTTGTTGGTAAGTTTTACAGAGTCCCTCAGAGCATAAAAATAACCATATTCTCAAGGATAAACTCCCAAGGAACAAAAGCAAAACCTCCTGGCTTATTCTCCCTTGGCAAATCGTAAGCAAATCATTCAAGTATCAAATCCAGTTTTCATTGAGATTAAGAGAGAAAGATTAATCACATAATTTTAGGATAGATATTGGTTTATCCAATTTCCTAGTCACCCAAGGACTGTGATTACTTTACACGACTAGTCTACAAGGCGGAACATCGGGATTGTACGAGCACACATTGGGTGAATCTTCAAGAAGCACAATTCATCAGATTCGAACTCCAAGGCAAGTACTTCTTGGTTTTTAATTTCATTTTTAAAACCATATCAGTGTAAAGTGGATTAAGGAGAGGTACTTCGAACCACTATAAAAAACTCTAGAGCATCGTCTCTGGCACAGTGGTGGGTGAAATTCCTAGCCAATTGAGTGAGGTGAAATTTCTACTCTAATTGTGAGGGTGTAAGTCCCCACATAGTGATTTTGAAGATAGCTCAAGGTTGAGCTTGTCCCAACAGTGAATATAGGTTGACGAACTGAGCCACTATACATCGTGTGTATTGTCTCCTTGTATGATTGATTGAATGTTATCTTGTACACTTCCAAGATCACACACTTGATTAACTAAGATTTAATTTTGCAGAGTTTCACATTAATCAAGAAATTTTTGAAAAGATCATTAGCGTTGGGATTGATCTATTCACCCCCCCCTTAACTCAATCCTTTCTAGCATAACAGGAATTGCAGCTTTTTTAACTCATCGTTCACAACCATGTCTGACTTTCTCAAGAGTTTCATTCTTTCTGAACAAAGGTGCTTTGAGATTTCTTCACCGGACTTCTGGTATTGATCACGTGTCAAGACCATATACCCTAGGCTTTCCAAAAGAAGGCGAAACCGAGCTACTGATACCAACTTGATCCGATTATCCGGACGTTTGTGTGACAATGGATAGAAATACAGCAGAATGAAATGAGAATCAAAGAGAGACGCATGATTTGGGATGAAAGCGCTTCCTCTTTTTGGTCTTTTCTTCTATTTTCCAAAAGGATTGTACAATCACGAGTCTTGGTGTGCATCCACTGTTGGAGATTGCCAAAAACAAAAGAGAAAGGGGATAAAGTGGGCAGCAACTTCCCAGAACTGTCGAAAACTGCTCTAACAATCTGCAGTTTTTGCGTACCAGTCGACTGGTATGTCGACTAGTACATCGACTCATACCATCAGAGAGTTGTCTGTTTTTATAGACAGACACTAGACGATATACCAGTCGACTGGTACTGTTCATAGGCTGTGTAGACGATGTACCAGTCGACTAGTGGATCGACTAGTATCATCAGTGAGCTGCCTGTTCTTTCAGAAAGACAGTAAACAATCTACCAATCGACTAGTGGATCAATTGGTACTATTCACAGATTCTATTATACGATGTACCAGTCGACTGGTACCATCTGAGAGTGATTTGTAGCACAATGTAGTCACTAGACGATGTACCAATCAATTGCATCGATTGGTACCCTTAAAGACTTATTTTAAGTCATTAAACAAGAATACAACAATAGGAAACAAGGAAAAATGAAAAATGGATGGAAATACATGAAAATACAATAATGTGAGATCTTCATCGATTAATCTCATAAATTCGAATTATGATATTGCCAAAAAAAAATTCAATAATCTTAAGAGGAGCCTTTCCAAATACGTATGATATAGCCACCCACGATTTTAGTTTTGTTCATGATTTAAGAGATGACAAACAGATTTTACAAAGTCTAAAAAGACCTTTGTAGATTCTTCATATTTCCATAAAAATCCCAATCAAGATAAGAGTTAGGATTTTTCTAAATCAAGGGAAGCCTTTCCCTCTTTTCAGTTTGTCATATGATATCTTGTAAGATATTTGGGTCAAGGGACAAATGACCTTGCGGTCCCATGCTGAAAATACAGCTATCATATATTTTCACTCAGATAAGGACAACCTTTGAGGCCTCAACAAAATGCTTGAGGCCTCGAGGCTGAGAATCAAACATTTTCCAATTAACCATTGACTTCTAATGTATTTAGTCTTAGCCTAAGGTCCACTAAGGTTCACTTACCTGTGTGCCAATCACATGTTCTATGTGGATTCTTCAATGCATAGTAGATCTTCTGACATCTTCACATTCTGGCAGTGTAATGTTTCAGAACCTAATGTCAGTCTTTGACCACGATGGATCGATCCTGACTGCATTGAGGGTCTATGAGATAAGACTGGTCGTGCTGACAGTGACACCAAATACATATTTCCAAGTTGGGTTCCAATTCACTATCAACTTTCCTCTCTAGGCTTCATATGATTTTAAGCATAAGTTTTTTTAAGCCTAGGGATAGTCCTCTCTAAGGTGTGGGTACCACATATAGTCATCTATGAACATTTTATTTGTTTTATGATTGCCATAACGATGAGCTTAAATCCGGTGGAGCATGATCTTTTCTCTTGTTCATCTTGGGTCTTCAAGCTTCCAGCAAGTGTTTCTTTCCGAGTCATGGAATTGACAAACATAAGCCGAGGTACTAACAATCTCCCCATTTGTCAATTTCATGACAAAACCTAAAAGCTAACCCATTTACAAAGTCACCATTATTATAACACATTTGAATACAAAAATATTACATGGATTACATGTACATATTCAAATGGAAAACAAGACCATGGTCTTTGGATATTCTTGTTCAGCTTGCTTCACTTCATTTTCCTGTTCAAGTACATAAACAAGCAACACTAGAAAATCATTAGAGGGGTTAGTCCCAAAATATAAATATTCATACATGGACTAAATAAGATTTGTAATCAAGCTCCCCCATACTCCTTGATTTCCTAGTAACTAACACTACCCGTAGCTTATCCAAGCTATCAATGTTAGAAGATTTCTCCCCCAATCTTCTTTGAGTTTGATCTCCCAAACTCAAAGCATAGACATTCTCCCTGTGTCCATTGGCTTTGATGTCTTCTAACTTCTACTAATTTCTCCCCCATTTTGTCATTTAATTGACAAAGATTAGTAGACAGACATCGAGATTTAAGCACTCCCCCATGTTCCTTTGCATTTAGTGCTTATTTAGGTTTTGCTCTAACTCATGGTCTTCTGCTATGGTTCAGTGTACACTTCTCGTGTATCAAGATTAGTTTGTCCCTGCACAAACTAAGACTCAGCTTTGCTGATTCCTTCCATGAGTGGAGCAATCGTCCTAGCATTTATAGAGTCTTCTCCCCAATTCTTGAAGTTATCTCCCTTAGTTTATTTCTCTCCAAGCTTTCTAACAAGCTTGCGTCTTCTTTTTCCTTAAGCTGTCATGACCAGTGACAGATGCTAATTACAACATATTTTGTGCTCCCCCATTCTCCAAGGTGTGTGCAATTTCACAGCTTGATCCTCAGCTCCATAACAACCTGCATGTTAGTCTATTTTACAAAATCTATGTGATTAAATAGACATGAGATAGAGCACATCAAGTTTGCACATACAAAAAAGTGAACCATATCATTTAATTGATAAACCAGTCAGTACATATGGTTAGGAAAGAAAAGGGGGGGAAAGACTATCCTAAGCAGATTCATCTGAGGAAAATGTTCATTGAGATCTAGGAACAATATCCTCTCCGTGGAGTTTTTGGACAACCACCTTGATCTCGTATACTATTTCATCAAGGTCATCCATACTCCTTTCAAGCAAGGAGACTCTTTCATCAAGAGGGATATTCCTTTGTCGATGAGATTCAAACTCTTTTAGAAACACCTCAGACATACGTGTTTTTTCCTCTTCTAGATCCTCGATTAAGATCACTTCTTTTTCAGCTGCTACGTTGGATTCAACATTTGAGGTAGGGGTCTTTCTGCGAAGGGTATTCTTTTGAGCAAAGTCGGTAGCGCTAGATTCGAGAACATCCCGTGCGCACCTAGGAGATCTCCTAAGGAAATGGGGTCTGAAAACAAAGATTTTTCAGGTGGTCGAAGAATGAGATTTAGTTGTCTCCTTTTTCATCATGGTTGCTAGGGGAGATCTGACAAGACTGATCCGAACACTAAATCTCAAAAACGCCGTGATACCCTTACTTTTGGAATTGAAGGAAGCAAAAACCCTAAGGTTTTCAGCTGAGATTTTGCTCCGAAAGGTCCTAATAGCTGGTCTAGGGCACGGGAGGGGAGAGGGAAATCGCTAGAGCTCAGTTGGAGAAGAAACGACGATTTCGAAACATTATGTCGTTTTTGCAGAAAAAGATATTTTAACTTACTCTTTCTGATTCACCGACCGGTCGTGACCAACAACCAGCCTGTGTCGACATGTCGATATGTATCGACCTGTCTCCTTTTGCGATTTCCTTCCTTTTCTGAAATCCAACAATACCTGTCTGTCTGTGTAACGTCCCCCTTTTTTCACTTGCCAAAAATCAGAGTATAATTTTTTTTTTAAAAGAATGAAAGAAAGCGGGTTGTCACGACGCGAGCTAAGTCCGAGTTTTCAAAACCGGACCCTTAACTGGCCACCTTTACGTGTGCGTGGACTAAGTCCACTTAAACATTTCACACGCTTTACAATAATTGCAGAATTAACATGTGAATATGATTCCATTTATCTATTTGACATCAATAAGCAAGGATGTAACGGCCGCCCTTTTTCACCAAAATCAGAGTCTATTTTTTTTTTTAAGAGTGACAAAGGGCGCGGACGTCACGACGCGAGTTAAGTCTGAGCTTCTAAAACCCGGCCCTTAACTGGCCAACCCTACGTGTGCGTGGAACGAAGTCCACGGAGAACGGTTCACAGGTAGAAGTAAGCATCGGGGAACATTTAAACCAAGTGCTGAAAATTATAATAAATTAACTAATTACCTTAGGTTAATTAATTCCCACCTAATTTAATTCCATTTCTTAACTTCCTTCTATGTATCCACCCATGGTTGACCAAGTCAACCATGGTGGTCGGCCCCACCAAACCTTGGTCCACACGCCACCTCACTTAGTGAGGTGGAGGTGGGTCCCATTGGACCATGTCACCTTGGTCAACTCATCACCAACTTAGGTGATTCAAATTTCATAAAGTCCATTCCCACTAGTTGGGCCACCATTGGGCCCATGGCCCAATTACACTCATCCTTATCCATTTATCTTAGAGTTTACATTATCTTGACCGATTGGGTCCCAAATGGGTATTAAGCCCAATTTGACCATCCTTGGCCCTTTAAGTAAACTTAAATCCAATCCATAATCCATTGGGCCCTAGTTGGGCCTTTGTCCAAATTTTGGTCCATTTACCCTCTATTCCATTAGATTTCCAATTTCCACCATTAAAACAAACAATAACCACATATATTTTGATTTACAAATTCCGGGCCATTACATTAATCATTATTGACCAACTAAATGAATTTCATCCAACCCATGGTCCATTGGACCATACTTGGGCCTTTGCCCAAATTTTGATTCACTTAACATTTATTCCATTAAAATTCTCAATTTCCATCACTAAAATAAATAATAACCACAGATATACTGATTCACAAATTTCGGGTCATTACAAAGGAAGCCAATCAACATATAATTACCTAAAACTTAATTAATATCAAACCATAGCAAAATAATTGTAAGTTATTACAATCCCAAAAATATCAGTTCTCTCAATACATCATTCCAAAATCAAGCTAAGTAATATAAGAATAAATCTGCCCAAGCTCCTATGTTTGGCTCCCATCATGTCCCATGTCCTTGTCATTTCCTGTTCCATCATCTATAGGGTAGAAGTAGGGCGTTAGTCAACGCGCCCAGTAGGAATCCCAAGTAGGGTTATGTACACATAGGATCAATATAAAATCAAGATAGAAACATCATATCATGTTTGTAAAACATCATATAAATAATAAAATAAACCATGCATAATATCCATGTCAAATCATACTTACTTATGCAACATGCCATGGGTGTTAATGCTAAATGATCACTCACCCAAATCCATATCCAATGACATCATATAAATAGTTTCCTTGATAAAACATCTTATCAAGGTGTTCCCTTGGCCAATTACATCCGCAGTGTTTTGTGACGGCACCACTAGGTCACTATTATACCTCCCCACATATGTTAATCGGAATTACAGATGGAGTGTGGACTCCTCCCTCTGCGCAGGGTTTTAGAACTATTTACCCAGGAGCTCTTTGGCCCAGACTACGCCATACCCATTCCTAGTAATCCCGGACAAAGCCAAAATATCAATGGTTCACATAGCTTCATAAATGCTAGTCTCAAGCCCCAAGTCATGTCCGGACAGTTCATAACTTGGTTTGCTGTCTCATTTATTCCTTCCCATGCCATGCATGAGATATTGTATGCAAATATGCCATTTCATTTCAAATCACATGTTATCATTGAAATTCAGTTCATAAAACTTATATCATTTATTTAACCAAAGTAAATCATCATGTTTGGAAATAAAAGCTAGTAACATATATATAAGATCCATATGCATCTCAATAAAGTAGGAATCCTACCAACATCCAGTATACTATCATTGTTGTCTTGTGAAGATAATGATAACAATCACGTCGAAATGAATCGAAACCCTTTTGCGAATCTCTTTACCTTATCACATTCAGCCACACACACACACACACATAATTTCCATCATCCCTTACATCCTTCCAGATAGACTGAAACATCTGGAAAATTAATTAAAATTAAACTTTTCAATTCAGTTGACTGAATCATGCCTAGTTTCTGTTCTCTGTCTTACCCGTAGACTTTTAGTTGACTGAAATATATGTTCAATCGACTGAAACACAACTAATCACTGTATATACTTGACCTGTATCCTTTCAGTCTGCTGAATCATGGATTCAGTCGGCTAACTTTGAGTCAAACACGTCTGTATTCTTGGTCAATGTCTTTTCAGTCAACTGAATCAAAGATTCAGTCGGCTGACTTTGGATTAGATCCTTTGTGACTTCGGCCAGTATAGATTCAGTCGGTTGAATCATCAACCAACAGTTTACGTGTTTGGAAAGTGTATTTTTAGTTGACTGAATACTAGATTCGGTCGGTTGATATACCAATAGACCTCAGATATTTTAATCCAGTGCATGTTCAGTCGACTGAATCACAAGATTCAGTCGGCTGAAACTCCCAGAAACTTCTTTCTGTTTCGACCAACACCAGTTCAGTCGACTGAATCCCAGATTCATTCGACTGACTGTTTGTCTGTCTTCTTTGTTTGCATGTATGGCTCGACCCTTCTTCATGAAATCCATTCCTTATCACTTTTAAACATAGATAATATCATTCATATACTCTTAGTGAGTTTACTCTACCCTTTAGCCAAAGCTAAGATCTTTTCATAATCATTCCAACCTTTGTACCATTATAACATGGTTTTGGATCCAATCCTTTGATTGTTTGTATTCAACTCATATCCATTCCTGGAGTAGAAGAGGCAACTCCATGGCCCTATAATAGTTTGGCCAGCCCTTTCAATCCAATATGGAACCCATAGGTTCGGCCACACCATCGCCAAAACTATGACTTCCCTTGTTCTTAATTCCATATTGTTTTACTTTACACATACCTTCTCTCCCGTCTCCTTCATTTCTTTGGTCTGTCATCTTCTTCCTTAGTCCTTCTTCCTCCTTCATTGCGCTTCGATTTTCTCCAAGTGTAGAGATGGAAACGGAAAATGAAGATGAGAGAAATCTTTTGGTGTGCAAGAGATGGAGTTCGGCCCAGGGATGTGGTGTGCCCCTTGGGTTGTGTCTCTTGTATAACAGTCCAACCCTTCCACTTCCCCTCATTAAGGTTGTATCTAACCAAGGTGTCTCTTGGCTTAACCAAGGAGACCCTTGGCTTAAGCCAAGACGACTCTTTGTCTTCTGATGTGTGCATTGATTTCTTAGCCATTGAGATGGAAACCTTCCATCTTCCCAACTCAACTCAATTAATTTATCTTGAACTCATTCATGGTTGAGCAAGTCAACCATGACTTAGCCGACCATGCATGTGGTGACTTGGTCACCACATGGCACGTGGGTCCTATCTTAGCCATATTGTTTGATGACGTGGCACCTTGTCTAGTTGGCTTCCATGCATGCCACATGGCAATGCCACATCACCCACATGCCACTTCACTTGATGAGGTGGATTTAATGTATTGGGTTTTAATTGGGTAGCTGACCCAATTACTTTGAAATTAAGTTTACTACGACCCATTGGGTGCCAATTGGATAATTGACCCATTTCTTTACATTTACCCAATTACTTTAAAATCAAACCTACCCATGATCCATTGGTCTTAATTGGGTAATTGACTCAACTCCTTACCCATCTAAGGTCCATTTCAGCTCTTTAAATTTCAAATTCCATTGAATCACAATTTAAATGAACCGTTTCAATATATATTTATGTAATGAAAATCCGGGGTGTTACAATATTACCCTTTTTTGAAATTTTCGTCCCGAAAATCGAGCAAAGTGGGGTTTCAAACAAATTACACAAATAACTCAGGATGAGCTGCTCTCATTTCTAATTCAAGTTCCCAAGTGGCTTCCTCATTACCATGTCAGTCCCAAACCATCTTGACGAACGAAATTGCTCGGTTCCACAACACCCTTTGTTCCGTCTCAATCACTCTGACAGGCCTTTCGACGTAAGACACGTTGCTTTACACTTCTATGTCTTGCACATTCAGCACGTGCAATGGATCAAGATTGTACTTCCTCAACATAGAAATATGAAACACATCGTGTAGTGATGACAACTGTGGAGGGAGTATCAAACGATATGCTACTTCCCCCACCCTCTCATGAATTGGAAATGGTCCCACAAATCTGGGTGACAGCTTCCCTTTCTTTCCAAATCTCACGTGTCCCTTTCATGGCCAGTCCTTCAAGAACACTAAGTCTCCCACTTCAAACTCAAGGAATCTCCTTCTCTTGTCAGCGTAGCTCTTCTGACGACTCTGTTCAGTGAGCAGATGTTATCAAATTCCTTTAATATGTTCTATGGTCTCTGCAACTAGCTGAGGTCCAATAAGTGCAGGCTCTCCGGCCTCTGTCCAACACACTGGTGATCTACAAGGTCTACCATACAACGCCTCAAATGGAGCCATCTTGACGCTTGCCTGGTAACAGTTGTTGTATGAGAACTCAAACAGTGGTAGATGATCTTCCCAACCACCCTTGAAGTCTAGCATGCAAGCTCTCAGCATATCCTCCAATGTTTGTATGGTGTGTTCCGACTGTCCGTCGATTTGTGGATGGAAAGGTGTGTTGATTAACAAGTTGGTCCCCAAAGCCGACTGCATATGCTGCCACACTCTACCGGTGAATCGGCCATCTCTGTTGGACACAATAGTCCTGGGGATACCATGTAACCTGATGATATCCTTGATATACCGTCATCCCAAAGTCTCAGACGAATCTGTCATCTTGATTGGAAGAAAATGTGTAGACTTGGTCAGACGATCCACCACAACCCATATAACGTCGTTACCTTTTGAAGACCTTGGCAATCCTGTCACAAAGTCCATGGAAATATGTTCCCATTTCCATTCGGGTACAGGTAGAGCTTTGAGCAATCCTGGTAGCTTCTGATGTTCTGTCTTGACTTGCTAACAAGTAAAGCAATGAGAAACAAAATCAGCTGCATCTCTTTTAAGTCCATGCCACCAATAAGGTCTTTTCAGATGATGGTACATTTTGGTGCTACCCGGATGAATAGAGAGTTTTGTTTAATGAGTTTCGATCAACAACTCTCTTCTGCAGTTTTGAGGCACATATGTCCTGCCTCGGAAGAAGAGACCTTGTCCAGGTCGTAATTCCCATTCAGGTATGACCTCACCAGTGTAACACCCAGCCCTTTTCACTCTAATTTTCAGAGTTTTTTTTTTTTTAATAATCATGTGATCGGGGCGGAGTGTCACGACGCGAGTTAAGTTCGGATCTCTAAATCCGACCCTTAACTGGCCAAGCCCATGTGCGTATGAACTAAGTCCATAAAACTGATCCGCACATGGTATATATATAACTTGCGGAATTAACTTAGTCTTATTCTAACTGAGGTTGTAATAGAACCTATGACTATTCCAATTTTTCCAATATTAGATAGCGAAGTACATAATCTTATTCTCCAAAATTACTAACTAATATTAATCTACCATTCAATCCAACCATCCAAAATAAACCAATCCACAGCATCTACTTATCTACTTATTACATGCCAACAAATCTAGTTACCAAATTACATTGTCCAAATAATTCAAATAACACATCCATGAATAGTCCATTCAAAATCATTCAAACCGCCCGAGTTTCCGTGCTTGGTCCTCTTCTCCAACCACGTTCTTTCCTTTCCCTACATCATCCACTAAGGATATAGATAGGGCGTTAGATCAACGCGCCCAGTAGTGTTTCCGAATAGGGCTACCACATGGTTAGTCAAAATCATGCAAATAATATAATAATAATACATGTGAGACAAAATTCCATAAAAACATGCTATGTATGAAACGAACATGTAATGAGTCCCACCCATCACCATTCAACATAGCCATCACTTGACGGGATTCTCATCGTCAAGGTAACCCACAATGGTCTTTCGGACACCCCGACAGAGTGTGGCCTCCGGATTCCTCCTGATGGGATTCTCATCATCAGGGTACCCCACAGTGGTCTTTCGGACGCCCCGACGGAGTGTGGCCTCCGGTTACAACACCATCATCCCATGCCATGCATGAGATCTCTATGCAAACATGTCATTTAGAAACATAACTTTACAAACATATAAGTTATCGAAATCAACGTAAAACAACATATGGAATAGTGGTTACAATAAAGGTAGGAAACCTACTGAAGAATCACTTCAGCGTCCGTTCTTTCTTAGGCTTTATCTGGTCACGACTCGTTTGTCGTTCAACTCTCGTCACCTTGTGATAAATAATCAGTAAATCATATTGTCACTTAAATGTCCATTCACATATAAGACCCAAAACATCTTGATTTGGTCCTTCTTTCAAGTCCTTCCATTATTGCCCATATTTACAATTTTTTTTTTTGCCATTGGTTCCAACCAATCTACTTAGTCATCCAATCTTTAATCCACCAAACTTACTCCATGGGGTTCGGCCATACATTTGGCCGAACCCAATGGTTCTTTTATCCATTACCATATGGTTCTCCATTAGGGTATTTTAAACCTTTTAAATCAACATAGAACCATTACCAACTACTACTCATAAGTTTAGCCTATTTAACCCATTCACCATGAATTAGCATAAAGTCCATCAACGTGCGTGGTTATTTACTGATATTAAGTACATAGATACATACATGATTCTTGAGTCAAAATCATAGAACCCAATTAGTAAGCATAACCATATATAAACCAAATAAAAACCATAAAGTAACCCATGGGGTTCGGCCACTCACATGGCCGAACCTCATGGTTCTTTGAATCCAATTCTTCTAATGATCTTTCATCATTTATCATGTATCTTAGGCATAAAAACAGCAACCATAATTCTATTTAAAATCCTATAGAAACCCCATGGTATTGCGTGGTTTCTAACTCTTTAATTTCACAACAATCATCAATCTCTTTCATGGGGTTCGGCCATTCAAGTTGGCCGAACCCTATGTCCATGAATTGGTCCTTCAAACATGCATTAGGTGCTATTTAAATCATGCAATATCAGTACCCTTTTACTGCCTTTATACCTCTTAGAAACCCTCTTTTAAACATGTATTTTAAATCTAATAACATATGTAAAAACAGTCCCAACGTGCATGGTTTTAAATTTCAAAAACCATACACACTAATCAACTTTTTCCATGGGGTTCGGCCACCCAAAGTGGCCGAACCCAATGGTCCATTTCCACTCCTTTAATCCACTGATTTAGACTATATAAACTTCAGTCCTTGATGACCTTCAAGTCCATGTTTTAACCTTTTTAAACATACATTTTATGTCCAATAAAACATCTAAAAACAGTCCTATACTTGTATGGTTTTAAATTCCAAAAACCATCCAAACCAACCAATTGTTTCCATGGGGTTCGGTCATCCAAAGTGGCCGAACTCCATGTTCTCAATTTCCATCCTTTAAACCTTGTCATCACACTTTAAAACCTTACTTATTTCGGCCACAAAATGACCCCAAAAATCAGTCCATAAAACCCATGGTTTTCATGTTTCCAAAACATGAAAACCATGAAATCTTTTACATGGGGTTCGGCCCTCCATGGTGGCCGAACCCAATGGTTATTTTCACCATTTTAAATCCTCCATAATCAAGGTTAAATATTGGTGTATTCGTCCATGACCATGGCCCAATACATCCCCTACTTGTTTTATGTTTTTAAACCAAAAAATCATAAAGATACTTACCAAATTTTCCAAACTTCCTCCTTGTCTTTGATCCTTGTTTTCTCCCTTTTATTTCTTCTTTTCTTTTGCTGTTTTGTGCTTGAATATTTGATGCCAAAACCTCTGCTGTTCCAGCCAAGAAGAACAACGAATTGGAGAGAGGAGAGAGGGAGAGAGAGATGAGGAAAATCTTAGGCTTTGCAATGATAAATTGGCCAAGTGATGGTGTTCATTGGTTTTGTATTTTAGCCATCAACACCCCTCCACTTCCTCATCAACTCATGCACAAAACGATGGGCATTGGGTGCCCTCCAAGGCACCCCTTGGCAGCTACCCATGCAGCCATTCAAATTCCCAAGCAACTCACCTCAAACCCATGCATTTCATTAACCATTCACCATGGAACGCACCAAAACAATTCCCCAACGTGTGGGACTTGTTTTGGTTGGTTTGAGACCAGCCAACCTCTTCAAATTCCCATTAAACTCACTGATTTACAGTCCCTTGGATTTCCATTTTGACTCACCCAACTCAAGATATTTTTATTCCAACCCAACTCATCACATTTAATGCTCCATCTTTGAGTCAACTCTTTTTTTAATTTAGACTCACTCCAAATCAGTCCTACTCAAGCTGAATTATCTCACACTTGAGTTCCATTGAGGGCCCACACGGTCATCCGTGGTCAAACTAGTCAACCTGACCCGTTGGGTCCACTTTTGGCTCCTTGACCAGTTTTTGACTCCATGACCCAATTATGGGTATTTTGGTCATTTGTAATTGGTTTTTGCATATGGATCAGGCCTACCCATTTCTTCTCTACTTGATTTCCAATGAAATAAGCTTAACCCCATTTAATTTAAATTCACAAAACGGTCAAATCATCCATTTTGACCCGATGGGTCCCATTTGGGCCCTTTGACCCATTTAGCCATTTTTGACCCAAATGATGAAAATTACCCAACCAGTCAAACTTAACATTCATAATATGCTCATATGATTTTAATTTGAGCAATGGGTCCCACTATTTCCTTTCTTCACATCGCAAAATAATTAATTTAACAACTCAGGGGCATTTTGGTAATTTTCCATTTCATTGAGAAATTGGGGTGTTACAACCAGTAGACATCTTGGCCCATATTTCTTCCACTTCCAGATCTGTCCACTGTTCCTGCTTAAACTTGGAAACCATGCTGGACCGTACCATCAGATTATACATACTCCCACGGCCTTTGATGTACAAATTGAATTCTCGGATGATCTTCAGCATTTCCCATTCTTTCATGATTAGGCTAGCCACAGTTGCATGTGACATGCGACTGAGGGCATCCGCCACTTTGTTCGCCTTGCCAGGATGATATTGCAATGCAAACTCGTAATCTTGCAGGTACTCCATCCATCTGTGTTGTCTCATGTTGAGTTCTTTCTAATCGAACAGATACTTTACGCTCTTATGGTAAGAAAACACTTCAAATTTCTCACCATATAGATAGTGTCTCCAGCTTTTAAGAACGAAGACCACTACAGCTAATTCCAGATCATGTGTGGGATAGTTGCGTTCATGAATTTTCAGTTGCCTGGAACCGTATGCCGCTATATGATGACTTTGAGTGAGAGAGCACCCAACTCCTTCTCCTGAAGCATCACAAAATACTTCATATCCCTTGCCTCTTTCCGGCAAGATCAGAATAGGAGCAGTCATAAGTTTCTGTTTCAGGTCTTCGAACCTTTGATTGCACATATCAAACCATTCAAATTTGACTCTTTTCTGGGTTAGTCGGGTGAGTGGAGCCGCAATCATGGAGAAGTCCATAATAAACTTCCAATAGTAGCCAGCCAGTCCTAGAAAGCTACGGATTTCGGTCACATTCTTCGGAGCTTTCCAGTCTCTAATCGCTGCCACTTTAGCAGGGTCCACGGCTATTCCTTCCGCTGATATGACATGTCCTAAGACGTTGACCTCAAATAGCCAGAACTCGCACTTTCTTGCTTTGTCGTATAACTGAGTCTTCTTCAAAGTGTCCAAGACTATCGTCAGATGCTCACCATGCTCCTCCTGACTGGTGGATTAAATCAGGATATCGTCAATAAAAACAATCACGAACTTATCCAGATAAGGACGAAAAATTCTTTTCATCAAGTCCATGAACACGGCTGGTACATTTGTGTGTCCAAATGGCATGACTACATATTCATTTTCCCTCGAGTGACCAAAATATTACTCTGCGAAGATGATAGTCAATGCCGGCCTGGAAGTTAGCCAACCAATCCATGCCAAATATGATATCGTATTATTTCATCTCCACTACCAGATAGTTGAATTTAAATCTGAACCCAGCAAGTTTAGTGTCTATGGAAGTGTAGATCAGGCCCAATGATGTGTCTCAAATTGGGGATACAATAGTAAGTGCAGTAGACAATTGTTGTACTAGAGTACCAGTAGCAGTTATGAAGGTAGCAGATATAAAGGAGTGGGATGCTCCTAAATCAAATAATACAAAGGCATATGAACTACCAACTACTGCCATACCTTGAATCACCTAATGATCAACTGTCTCTGGGGGAGGAACCAAACTATATAATCGTCCAGATCCTGTCGAAATAGGTTCCCGTCTTGTCTAGTTATGTGCTCTGGATGCTTGAGACTGAGCTGGTCGAACTGGAGGACAGAAGGAACCCCTGGAGTGAGGAGGTCTATTGTTTTGTGGACACTCCCTCTTGAAATGGCCTTCCTGGCCACACTAGAAACAGGTACTAACACCTCGAGGAACCTGACAGACTGGCCTTGATGCGGAGGGCTTATTGGGACGAAAACCTCCAGTGGATCCAGAAGAAAGTGAGGGCCTCCCAAAGTTGGGTCTGAATCTCTTGTTCGGGTGGAAAATACTTCCCCCGATCTGACCTCGTCGGTTATCCACAAACCTGACTGTCTCTGCCAACTCTTGTTCAGCTATGCTAGCTCGACTGACCACTTCTGCCAAAGTAGCTGCTTTGAATATAGTGACCTTGGCTCTTAGATTAGGTTGCAGGCCTCGTTCAAACTTCTGAGCCTTCTTGTATTCTGTGTCTACCATATACAAAGCATAACATGATAGACGGAGAAATTCTTGATAATAATCCGTAACAGTCATGGTACCTTGGACCAAATATATGAATGCTTGTGTCTGGCGCTCCTTCTCTTCCTCTGGAAAATAGTGATCTAGAAACATTCCAACGAATTGGTCCTAAGTCATCTCTTTCCTATCTTCCTCTGGAATTTGTGCTTGTTGACATTCTATAACTCTCCACCATTTGTCGGCATCGTCTACCAATTGTGAAGTAGCCAGCAGTATCATATCCTCATCACAAGTGATCTTGAGCATCTTCAAGATCTTCGTAATGTTCTCGATCCAGTTCTCCGCTCATGCGGGTCTCTCTTTCCTTTTGAAATAAGGGGGACGCTGTTGTTGGAAATCCTTGACAATGTTTCGGTCCTGCGATTCATTGGAGGTTGCACCTCCATTGCCGTTCTGGTGTTGCTATAGAACGGAAGTGACCATTGCCTGTACCAGGCTCTGTAGTTCAGGAGGTACTTCAGGAATGTTTGCACTACCTTGTCCCTCTCTGTTCTGTTCCTCTTCCTGTTGCGGGTTTTGTCGGGTATTTCTTCTCCTCGGAGGCATTTTCCTAAGTCATCGAAACATTGATTTGACTTAGTTTTCTCATAAAATCTTATGTTTTCATACTTGGGAAAAATTGCTTAATCAACATCTTGTATTTCTTATTTTGGGGAATTCTCCTATGTGTCATATAGTGTTTCTCATGATGATGTTTCTTGTTCAGGGGAGGTACGTCCTATTTACTATGTTTGATAAATCCACAATTCACAATGATTGTCCTTCCCTTGATGTTATTTTCCTCGTCAATTGTTGTTCTCAGATTGAATGTTGATTCTTAACAAAGCAAATTAATCCGGCCCCCTGCAGCAGACTCCAAAGAGTCGGTCAGTTGGGATTCTTATCTTGTTAGTGAGACATGATACCATATAAATCTTACTTTGCAAGTTTCAATACTTCCGGTTTCACTCTGATACCAACTGTAACGCCCTGTCCTTTTCCACTCGCCAAAAATCAGAGTATATTTTTTTTAAAAAAAGTGAGAGAGAGCGGATACGTCACAATACGAGTTAAGTCCGAGTTTCCAAAATCTGACCCTTAACTGGCCACCTTTACATGTGCGTGGACTAAGTCCACTTAAACATTTCACACACTTTAAATTAATTGCGAAATTAACATGTGAATATAATACCATTCATTTACTTGACATCAATAAGCAAGGAAGCCAATCACCATATAATTAACAGAAACTTAATTAATATCAAACCATAACAAAATAATTGTAAGTTATTAGAATCCCAAAAATAACAGTTATCTCAATACGCCATTCCAAAATTAAGCTAAGTAATATAAGAATAAATTTGTCCAAGCTCCTACGCTTGGCTCCCATCATGTCCCATGTCCTTGCCATTTCCTGTTCCATCATCTATAGGGTAGAAGTAGCGCGTTAGTCAATGCGCCAAGTGGGAATTCCAAGTAGGGTTATGTACAGAGGATCAATATAAAATCAAGATAGAAACATCATATCATCTTTGTAAAACATCGTATAAATAATAAAATAAACCATGCATAATATCCATGTCAAATCATACTTACTTATGCAACATGCCATGGGTGTTAATACTAAATGATCACTCACCCAAATCCATATCCAATGACATCATATAAATAGTTTCCTTGATAAAACATTTTATCAATGTGTTCCCTTGGCCAATTACATCCGCAGTGTTTTGTGACGGCACCACTAGGTCACTGTTATACCTCCCACATATGTTAATCGGAATTACAAATGGAGTGTGGACTCCTCCCTCTGTGCAGGGTTTCAGGACTGTTTACCCAGGAGCTCTTTGGCCTAGACTGTGCTTGTACCCATTTCTAATAATCCCATACAAGGCTAAAATATGAATGGTTCACATAGCTTCATACAAGCTAGTCTCAAGCCCCAAGTCATGTCCGGACAGTTCATAACTTGGCTTGTTGTCCCAGTATTCCCTCCCATGCCACACATGAGATAATGTATGCAAATATGCCATTTATTTCAAATCACATGTTATTATTGAAATTCAGTTCATAAAACTTATACCATTTGTTTAACCAAAGTGAATCATCATGTTTGGAAATAAAAGCCAGTAACATATATATAAAATCCATATGTATCTCTATAAGGTAGGAATCCTATCAACGTCCAGTAGAGTATCCTTGCTGTCTTGTGAAGATAATGATAACAATCACATAGAAATGAATTGAAACCCTTTTGTGAATCTCTTTACCTTATCACATTCAACCACATATATATATATATATATATATATATATATATATATATATATATATATATATATATATATATTAATTGATTATCCCTTTAATTTCCGTCATCCCTTACATCCTTCAAGATAGAATGAAACATCTGAATTATTTAAAACTAATCTTTTCAATTTAGTCAACTGAATCATGCCCAGTTACTGTTCTCTGTCTTATTCGCAGACTTTCAGTCTGCTGAAATACATATTCAATCGGCTGAAACACAACTAATCACTGTATATACTTGACCCGTATCCTTTCAGTCGGCTGAGTCATGGGTTTAATCGGCTGACTTTGAGTCAAACCCTTCTGTATTCTCGGTCAATGTCCTTTCAGTCGACTGAATCAAAGATTCAGTCGGCTGACTTTGGATCAGATCCTTTGTGTCTTCGGCCAATATAGATTCAGTCGGCTGAATCATCAACCAACAATTTACGTGTTTGGTAAGTCTATTTTCATTAGACTGAATCCTAGATTCAGTCGGCTGATATACCAATAAACCTCATATATTTTAATCTAGTCCATGTTCAATCAATTGAATCACAAGATTCAGTCGGCTGAAACTCCCAGAAACTCCTTTCTGTTTCGGCCAACACCAGTTCAATCGACTGAATCCTAGATTCAGTCGACTGCCTGTTTGTCAGTCTTCTTTGTTTGCATGTATGGCTCGGCCTTTCTTCATGAAATCCATTCCTTATCACTTTTAAACATAGATAATGTTATTCATATACTCTTAGTGAGTTTACTCTACCCTCTAGCCAATGCTAAGATCCTTTCATAATCATTCCAACCTTTGTACCATTATAATATGGTTTTGGATCCAATCCTTTGATTGTTTGTATTCAACTCATATCCATTCCTTGAGTAGAAGAGGCAACTCCATGGCCCTATACTACTTTGGCCAGCCCTTTCAATCCAATATGAAACCCATAGGTTCGGCCACACCATGGCCAAAACTATGACTTCCCTTGTTCTTAATTCCATATTGTTTTACTTTACACATACCTTCTCTCCCGTCTCCTTCGTTTCTTTGGTCTGTCTTTTTCTTCTTTAGTCTTTCTTCCTCTTTCATTGCTCTTCGATTTTCTCCAAGTGTAGAGATGAAAATGGAAAAGGGAGATGAGAGAAATCTCTTGATGTGCAAGAGATGGAGTTTGGCCAAGGGGTGTGGTGTGCCCCTTGGCTTGTGTCTCTTGTATAACAATCCAACCCTTCCACTTCCCCTCATTAAGGTTGTATCTAACCAAGGTGTCACATGGCTTAAGCAAGGAGACCCTTGGCTTAAGCCAAGACAACTCTTTGTCTTCCAACGTGTGCATTGATTTCTTAGCCATTGAGATGGAAACCTTCCATCTTCCCAACTCAACTCAACTCAACTCAAGTAATTTATCTTGAACTCATTCATGGTTGAGCAAGTCAACCATGACTTAGCCGACCATGCATGTGGTGACTTGGTCACCACATGGCACGTGGGTCCTATCTTACCCATATTATTTGATGATGTGGCACCTTCTCTAGTTGGCTTCCATGCATGCTACATGGCAATGCCACATCACCCACATGCCACCTCACTTGATGAGGTGGATTTAATGTATTGCGTCTTAATTGGGTAATTAACTCAACTCCTTACCCATCTAAGGTCCATTTCAACTATTTAGATTTCAAATTTCACTGAATCACAATTTAAATGAACCAGTTCAATATATATTTATGTAATGAAAATCCGGGGTGTAACAGTCTGTACATCCGACTAGTCTATTCTTCGACCTATGTTTTACAATGAAGAAAGACTGGGTATGTGTGTGTGTATGCTTGTAATGTTCATAGTTCATCAAGCTTTACTTATACACCTTTTAATGCCAGTGATGATATATATATTCATACCGTACTTGTGCCATTTGAAGATTCAATTCACCCTTCTGAAGGTAGACACAAACCATGGATTACGGATCTCTTTTCTGGATCCAAACCAATCCAATATTCTTGGACATATTTAACTCACCAATTTAAGTATAGTGTCCAAGTGTGTGATGTCATAAGATGCGGCATTTCTAGATTTTAGCAAGGCAAGGCATATATAAACATAATTCATTCCACATAATGTATAAATTGATGTTTATTGGAATGAAACTCAAAGCTCACTAATCATGCATTCATTTCCTGAATTGAGATCAAGCATACAGAAATGAATTATGACCTGACCCTACACACACAACTCTTATGCCCATTATCATGTTATTACCGAAAATATGATAAATTGTTTTACCGTTCTTTCAAGGGAGCTTCAATTCCTTGAAAAGAGCTGGTACTTAAATGGATTATTTAATCATTACTTTTGGTAGGTCACACCAAACTAAAATATCCATTTAACAACAAAGAGCATGTTTCATTCCACATGGGATTTGCAAGTGTTAGAACTTTGAATGAAACGACAATGTGTATGTGTACCATATCAGCTGCAAACACACACAACCTATACATGAGCTAATGCACACACTACATTCATTTCCTAAGGATGCACAAATCACATGGCATATGAAATGAGATAAGCATATTCCAATACAAGAGTGCATACCAACATGTACAACACATATCTTACAATGAATCAATCCACAATCAAACAAGAACATGGATTGAATATAAGATGTTGATTCCAAAACATGTTTCAAATGTGATACCAACAGTGGTATCCCTTCACATATTTGAACTTAACATTGTGAGACTTGGAATCTAAGTTCACAATTTCATGATGGCCTTTTGTTAAATCTAGTTTTAGCCATGGGTGCCTTCCCATTTGATCCTATGGTTCCACATTCCAGATTTTGTACCATGATGTTGGTCTTTAAACATCTCGGTACATGACCTTGTAGGACACTTGGAGGATACTACCTTTATTAAGTTCCTTTATTCCATCATCTTCTTCTCTTAGAGGATATAGTTTGGATTTTTTCAATGGATGAATTTAATCAATCACCTATATTTTTCAGTACACAAATTTATTGATAGGTGATGTTATCCATTGGATTAAAAGAGGCAATTTTTCAGTGGATTCTTTCAACCTCTTTTGTTGTTTCATGTCATGAAACAACACTGATAAATGCTACATATGTTTGTTTTACGTTCATCACTAATTTAGCATAAGTCCAAATAGTTTTGGTTTTTGGGTTGAGTGGTCACAAAAGTTTGAAGGTTTATCCAATACATCTTCCATAGGCATAGACCACTTTCTATTCACCTATTTCTAACTATGTTTTTATGATGAAAACATTTTATAGCATTTTTCATCAAAAACAAAGTTTTGAAAATATCATGGATTTCTCTTATACCCATTGTTCAAGCACGAATCAACTCGGATGGTTAGATCCTTTTTGAAGAGGACATTGCTCTGATACAATTTGAAAGTTCCCATTTTCAATGTGCTAAAACATCATATTGACCCGAGAGAGAGGGGGGGGGGGGGGGGGGGGGGGGTTAAATAGGTCAATTCCATTTTTAATGGTGTTTACAAATTTCTTGATTATTTAAGATGCAACAGAATGTTTATCAAGAGATTTGTTTAGTGTGATAATTTCTTTAAACGATCACACTAAGATTATGACCCTTTACATAAACTTTAATTATCAATGCTTGTGCGTAATGTGTATAATGAGATAATCAATATGCAAAGTAATGTGTGTTAAGAAGAGTACTTAAATACTAAATACAAACACATATAGATCAAACACCATAAAACCAATTTAAAGTGGTTCGATTAGCCAACCTACATCCACTGTTAGGACTCGCTCAACCTTGAGCTATCCCCAAAATCCACTAAGTGGGGATTTACACCCTCACAATTAGAGTAGGAATTCCACCTCACTCAATCGGCTGTGAATTTCATCCACCACTGTCGAATAGGAATTCTATCTATCCATTTGGTCGGGAGTTCCACCCACCTCTATGCCAGGGACAATACTCTAGAATTTTTTATAGTGGTTCTGGGGTACTTCCCCTTAATCCACTTTCGGAACAAAGGTTTTAAAGAAAATTAAAATTAAGAAGAACTTTCCTTTGAATCTCTCTATTCTGATGTGTGCTTCTTAGAGATCTCACCCATGTATGTCAACGATCTACCTCGTAGCTGTCATTTAGCAATCACAGTCCAAGGTGTCAAGGAAACTGGTTCTATCAAAGGTTTCCTAGTTTATGGTTCTCTCCTTCTCACCTTCAAACTCAATCCTCAGATTGGTTGTTTATGAGTTTTCATCCTTCCTATCTCTTTCACAACTCAATCCATTTGGTTGGTTGTATTTGATTCCCTTAGTGTAACAATGAGAGAGACAGAGTGATCCTTCTATTGGCCATTGTTTAAGATCACTGGTTTCATAAAGGTTAGTTTATCTAGCGAAGGCAACCAGTTTAAGTAACTGTAATATACCGATATGTCGATCGCACCGAGGGGTCAGTGACTAGAAATATTACCGTTACAATTCTGACCATTGTGCATTAAGTGCACTCCTAATGGTAAAATTCTTTCTCGGTCGACATGTCGTTGTCACAGATGGATCGACACTTATGATACCGAGAGGTCGGTCCATACGAGAGGCTCGTTCTGGTGCAAAACATGCTTGACAGTAGTTTCCACTTTGTAAACCTGTTACCCAAGATGACCTATCGACCATTACTGAGGGGTCAGTCCTGGTACTCTCAATCGGTCTTTGATTGCCGATATGTCTGCTTCTTAGAGAGTCCACATGAGTTCTAGGTTTCAGAACTCAAGATCTTGATCAACAGTCGTTGACCACGAAGGGTCGTTTTACCCTTTCACTGAGGGGTCGGTGCATACGAGACTCTCTATTAGAAGCAATCTCAGAATAACAGTTTAATGTTTCAGAACCTAATGTCATTCGGGCAGACTAGTCTTTGACCACGATGGGTCAATCTTGACTGCACCGAGGGGTCGGTGAGATAAGAATGGTCGTGCTGACCGTGAAACCAAATATATATTTCCAAGTCGGGTTCCAATTCACTGTCAACTTTTCTATCTAAGCTTCATATGATTTTAACCATTTGTTTTTCTAAGCCTAGGGATAGTCCTCTCTAAGGTGTGGGTACCACCTATAGTCATCTATGACCATTTTACCAGTATTGTATTGCCATAACGACGAGCTCCAATCCGGTGGAGCATGATCTTTTCTCTTGATCATCTTAGGTCTTCAAGCTTACAGCAAGTTCTTCTTTCCGAGTCGTGGAATTGACAAACATAAGCTGAGGAACTAACACATAACATTTCATCCATGTTGGCACAAATTTAATTTGGAATTTCGGATCATTTAAGCCTTTTGAATCCATTGGAAATTTTGTTCCGGTCCTTTCTTCTCAAATTTACGGATGTTGGGCGTTTTTATTCTACATCTAAGAATATTTAGCCCATATCTGGTAATTTGAGATAAGAACCTCATTATATTATTCCAATTCATAATATTTGGAGCTCTTGTCACATCCCCATAAGATTTGCCAACGTAGGGCTGATGTCTATGGTGTGGAGCATTGCTTTTGTTAGAGAAATTCACACTAGCAAAATAATTTTCCTTCTCTCTCTTTTCAAAGTGTGATTTTCCTCTAAATTTTTTTTTTCTTTTGCACCTTTTGAATGATTTTCAATATTTTTTTTCAAAGTGCAACGTCCTTAACTTGCAGTCATGTCTGAAATGGCCAGTTTTGTTACAGTAGAAGCAAGTTACATGTTTTTTAGTCTTTTGGGTCAAGATGGGCAAAACAAAATTCTCCAATTTGTGACTTAAGACCAATCTTGTTTCTAGAATCTTTAGCACCATTTAGAATGGTGTTCTTAGAAACCACTGATTCTACATCAAGATCATTTTTCAGTGTAGTGTGTATTACAAGGGCTTTATGTGTAAGATCTTGGTCTATGTTTGCCTCATGGTAAGATTTGGAGGTTGTGAGGATTCTGGAGTTCACATCAATAGTTATACCTTCATAAATTTTTTCCAGATATTCCCAAGCCTCCTTGGCTGTTTCAAAAGTTTTGATTACATTTAAATCATCGGCAGAAACAGCACGCATGATGGCATGGAGAGCTTTGAAATTACCATCATACATGCTTCTCTCAATGTCAACCCAAAGGTTCAAGATTTTTGGTTTTATCATTTTATATGAATCTATGATCACTTTTTCTATAGGATGTGACCAACCTTTCATGATGCTTTCCAAGCGATTGGGTCTAAGGAAACTAGAAATATTTTCAAATTTTTTTCCAATAATTGTAATTGGAGCCATCAAAGTAAGGAGGTCTATTTATATCTAAACTTTCACCCAAATGCATAGTTCTAGCAAAAATGATCAACTCCAGACGGTTAAGTCAAATACTGAGTAACTTTGCTCTTGATGCCAATTGAAATTCCATTACTAGAAGTACGCAAGACCTAGAGGGGGGTGAATAGCTAATCCGATTTTATTTCCCTTTTTAAAATAAATTAATTTAACAATATGTGCAGTGGAATAAATGTATGTGCAAGTGATAAATAAAGGAATCAAACCATCAAAACAAACCACATTACACAATCATTTATAGTGGTCCGCTTCATTTGACCCTACATCCACTGTCAAACTTCCCAACTCTAGGGTCGTCCCAATATACTATGAATGGGCTTCACACCCAAATAGTACAACCTAATTTTTTATAGAGGTTCGACCCCATGGTCTAATCCTCGACGCCTATTTTTTTGGATGGTTCGAACACAACGTTTTAATCCAACTTACAACTTTAATCAAAGAAAAATATTAAGAGGAACACTTGCCTTGGGCCTTAACAATCTTCAAAATGTGTGTTCTTCTTGTTGATGTCTCTGCGCCTCTTCCTTCAGATCTGGTCCATTCTTTAGTGAGCTTTGGCACAGCAGAACATGGATTCTAGGACAATGATTTTACTAATTTTTGGGTCCTAGTAAATCAGTCCCCATCTTCTTCATAACTTAAGTATCGAATATTTTTTTATATTCTTGCAAAGGATGATGAAGAAGAGAGGAAGAGGGATGGAAAAGGTCTCCGGTGGCTATTTTTGATTTACCAATATTTAGCTTTATCTTTTGAATTCAGCCAACCATACATTTATAAGACTGTTTTTGGCAAAGTTAAGTCTCGAGGCCTCCAGGCTGTATATGGTAATACAGTTCACTAAATTTTCCAGATTTCAAACCATTCTTCTAATCATATTGAGTCAATGACCAGCTCATTAAATTAACATATGTCCTTGATTGTCAATCAGAATAATAGATCAAATCATGAGATTACCTAAATGATCTTCCAAGATCTTCTATGGTTATGAGGAACCTCTCAAAGGATTTTTCAAATATAATTGGTCAAAGGCCAACACAACAATTTTGCCACTTGTCTATCATTATCTCATAAATTCAAATTATGAGATGGCCAAAAAGATTTTCAATAATCTTAAGAGGAGCCTTTCCAAATACGTATGATATTGCCACCCACGATTTTAGTTTTGTTCATGATTTAAGAGATGTCAAACAGATTTTACAAGGTCTAAGAAGACCTTTGTAGATTCTCCTTATTTCCATAAAAACCCCAATCAAGATAAGACTTACTATTTTTCTAAATCAAGAGGAGCATTTCCCTCTTTCCAGTTTATCTTACCATATCATGTAAGATATTTGGGTCAAGGGACACAAGACCTTGTGGTCCCATGCTGAAAATACAACTGTCATATATTTTCACTCAGATAAGGACAACCTTTGAGGCCTCGACAAAATGCTTGAGTCCTTGAGGCTGAGGGTCAAACATTTTCCAATTAACTATTGACTTCTAAGGTATTTAGGCTTAGTCTAAGGTCCACTAAGGTTCACTTACCTGTGTGCCAATCACATGTTCGGTGTGGATTCTTCAATACACAGTAGATCTTCTGACATCTTCACATTCTTCCAAGGCAAGGTCCAAGACACACGGTCATGCTCGGTCACGAAATTGACAATACATAGACTCGGTCAAACCGAGGCCCTAACAGCCAGTGACTCGACTTGAGAGCAAACTGAAAATACAGAGTTTCAATTTGGTGATGAGTCGCCGTCCGCAAGGATTGTCGGTGATGGGTCATCATCCACGATGGATCACCGAAGATGGATCGTCATCCATGATGGGTCACAGGTACTATTCACAACAAAAGTATGCTTCACTAAAATGGCCATAACTTGAGCTCCCGACCTCGGAATTGAGTGTTTTTGGGCATTCCGGAGAGTTGTTTCAATGCTCTATCCAGAAATGACAACTAGCGGGGTAATGGATAGTACCTCGAGTCCACCTTTAGTTGTGGGACCTCTTTCTTTGGGCTTGAGTGAGCTTGTTAGATGCTTATGGACTATTGATATGTGGATTTCAAATAGGTTTTAAAAAAAAAATTAGATGCGTTTCGGGCCCACATCTGGGTTTGGGGCGTGACAATTATTTCTGTTAATGCCAAGGATGGGAATCTCCTTGAAGGATATCAATGGTTATTGTGTGTTAATCCTTGAAGGACGTTATTGATTTATCATTTATTGTAATGCCAAAGATGAGAATCTCCTTCAAAGATGTTGATGCGTATGAAACGCTATGTAAGACAGTATGGGACGTGGTTTGAAGGTGGTGAGTGTGATTGATTGATGATTTATAATCCATGTTGTTAAGTCATGTCTGATGAATATGGTATGCATGTGTTTCGAGATTAATATTGGATATGCTATCCGTGTGCATGATTGCAAATATGATTAATGTTGTTTTGTATATCTTCGCTAGGTTTTATTAGCTCACTCCCTTACGAATTTTAGGGTCTCAACCCTACGAGGGGTTAGATGAACCCCAAGACATAATGTAAGCGTGTCATAGCCCTGGTGGTCTCGTTCAGAGAGACCATTTATTTATTTTGTTGAGAAGACTTAAACCTTGGGTTATAATATTTTGAGTTATATATACTTGGAGACCAGTTATGCTTTTAGGAATGTTTTATTTATATGAGATGTGATCCACATGTTGAGCCGCATTGCAATGGCAACGTGTGTAAAACTGTTGAGTCACATTGCGATAGTCAAGTGTGAGATATGAATGATGTTTAGAAATGATGCTTAGGAATGTTTATTAGGTTAATCTAGTTGAGGGAAATATTTCCCTACATTCCATTTTTAGACGGAAGTAGAAACCATTTATTAGAGGATTATTGATCGAAAAAATTTAAAGGTAGAAAAAGATATCATGTGTGACGAGGGTCAGGGCCTGCCAATTTGGCATACATCGCAACGATCCAAAGACCTACTCACGTCGTTTTTAATCCCTCTCTAGTGGAATTTCTCCTTAACATTGCTAGAGTCTTTTCTCTGCCAAAATGTCTTGTACATCCACCACCATACAACTCTTTCAGTAATCAGTCTCTAAACGAGTACAAGCTGGAATACAAAGTTTGGATCCCTTGAATAAGTACCCCTCATGTATGAGGTAGTCGTTAAGGGGTCCATTCTGAATGTGCTCTGAAATCTGCCCGAAATTTGTGCCACCATGATATAGCTCAATGAAGGAGTTAAATCCCACCACCTAGATCCGCATGTTTCTCAATATGGTAGCACACCAACTAAGTAAGTACCCCTCATGTATGAGGTAATTGTTAAGGGGTCCATTCTGAATGTGCTCTCAAATTTGCCTGAAATCTATGTCACCATGATATAGCTCAATGAAGGAGTCAAATCCCACCACCTAGATCTGTATGTTTCTCAATAAGGTAGCACACCGACTGAGTGCATCTACCACCTTATTCTTTGCCCCAAACTTTTTGTTAGTGCTCCGGCTTCGCCGAGTCTCTGTTTGTCAATTCCATGACTCGGGAAGAAGCACTTGTTAAGAAGTTTGAAGACTCAAGATGATCAAGAAAGAAGATCATGCTCCACCAAATTCAAAGCACATCATAATGGTAATTACAAAAAGGTATTATAGCCATAGATGACCTTAGGTGGAACCCACACCTGAGAAAAGACTGTTACTAGACTTAATTTCATATGTTGGGAATGAACATAACAAGCGTAACAACGAAGTGGGACAGTAAAATAGAAGCGAACTTGGAAATATGAATTAAGTTCACTATCAGCTCGACCAGTCGTTCTCACCGACTCCTCGGTGGAGACAGGATCGACCCATCGTGGTCAAGGACTGGTCGGCCAGTTTGATAGAGGTTTTGGATCAAAGAACTATCATTCTGGGAAAGCCTTTGACTAAGAGTCTTATATGCACCGACCCCTCGGTGATGAACTTAAACGACCCCTCGTGGTCAACGACTCATCGGTAAAAGACTTGTGAGTTCTGGACTGGGAACTCCAATAAGTATCGAAGAAATAAACATATCGGTAAATCAAGACCCATCGAGAGTATTATGATCGACCCCTTGGTAAAGGGCGATAGGTCATTCTGGGTAGGACAAGTTTCGGGACATGAAACTCTATCAGCATGGTGTTGCCCCAGACCGAGCCTCTGTTATGGACCGATCCCTCAGTACCATATCTGTCAACCCATCAGCGACACCAACTTGTCGATCGAGAAGTAATAAAGTCGTTGGGAGTGCATTTAATGCGCAACATTCGGGTGGTTGAACAATAATAAATATGAACATCGACTCATCGATGCCACTGACCTGTTGGTTCTGGACAGTCAGAAAAATCATTATGATTCTTCTATAAGTATGAGTGTTGGGTGATTGTTTTACCATCTTTCTTGAGCTGAAAAGAGTTAAATACTCTAAGGAATGATTAACACTCCTGTGAGAAGAATCATAAACAACCAATCTATTGGTTGTGTTTGAAAGTGAGAAAAAGAGGAGGAAAATCATAAACAACCAATCTGTTGATTGATTTTGAAAGTAAGAAAGAAAGGAGAGACATAAACTAGGAAACCTGAAACCAGTTTCCTTGTCACCCTGAGATTGTGATTGCTCTACGATGGCTACAAAGAGGACTGTCAGCACACATTGGTTGGGATCTTTAAGAAGCACACATCAACGATAAAGAGCTACAAGGCAAGTGCTTCTTAGGTTTAATTTTGTTTTTAAAATCTTTGACCTGAAAGTTGATTAAGGAAGCTTGGTTCCGGAACCACTATAAAAAACTCTAGAGCGTCGTCTCTGGGACATGTGGTGGATTGAATTCCCAGCCGATTGAGTGAGGTGAAATTCCTACTCTAATTGTGAGGGTGTAAGTCCCCACTTAGTGAATTAGGGGATAGCTCAAGGTTGAGCTAGTCTTAACATGGGTGTAGGTTGACGAACCGATCCACTCTATATCTTGTGTCCTTGTGTTTGTGGTGTTAGAACTAATTTTTTGTGTTGATCGCTTAATCACATTTTCTAATACACATATACTTGATTGTTCTATCCGCTTCACTTAGTTAATCAATCAAGTTAATCTTAAAAAGGGACAAACAAATTTGGATTGACCTATTCACCCCCCGCTCGGGTCAATCGTGTTGTTCTAGCACCCAAGGGAACTTTCAATTGGTATTAGAGGCAAGTTGCTCCTTATAAGGATTTAACCATCCTAGTAGATCCAAGCTAGAACACCATGGGAGACAGTCATCCAATATCCAATCCTCTTTATCTCGATGGAACAAACTATGCCTCATGGAAGGCTAAATGAAAAGATTTTTTGTTCCCATAGATTCGTTGGTATGGGATATTGTTAAGACTGGATAGCAACAACCCATGGAAGAAAAGGCGGTAGGATCGTGGTGATGACACCCAAACCTTATAGTTATCGGTTCCTTGTTGAGAAAGCTTCTCAGACAACTGATGGCAAAGCTATGAATAGCCTTAACTATGCAGTCTCTAATAGCGAGTACAGGTGGATCATGACCTGTAAAACTGCAAAGGAAACATGAGAAGTTCTTGAGAAAACCCATGAGGGAACCTCAATAGTCAAGAGGTCGAAACTTCAGATCCTCCAGAATCAGTTTGATACTCTTAAAATGAGGGAGGATGAAGTCTTCTTCGATTTTTATTCGAAGTTAAGCGATATTGTAAAACAAATGTACGTTTTAGGGAAGGGATATCCGAGGACAAGGTTTGCACCAAAATTGTCCGGAATCCTACTGAAAGATTCAAGCCCAAGGTTGTGTCCATGGAGGACAATAGAGATGTGTCCTTAATGAATATAGATGATTTGGTTGGTTCATTACAAACCTATGAACTACATTTTGAACAACCAAAAGATAAATCAATTGCCCTGAAATCTTCCCTAAAACAGAAGAAGATTAAAGAAAATCCATCAGATGATGAACTTTCAAGTGATGAAACGGCAATGTTTGCCAAGAAATTTTTTAAAAAAAATTGTAAAAAGAAATAACTTAAGAAGAACGGGTAAGGGTGAAATGAGTAAAAATTACCCAAGAAGGCAAAAAGAAAACAGAGGAAAAGGGCAGGAGAGAGAGGTGGCTAAAGAGCCGACCTGCTTCAATTATGGGGGGAGAGGACATTTCATGAATGAATTTCCCTCAGATAAAGTTAAGAAGGCTATGAATGTGGGTGTGACTCATGTTGAAACTTTTGAATTAGAAAGTGATTCAGATGATGAGACTCAACAAAAAGTTGACATATCAAAAGGTCTCATAGCCTCAATCATATGTGATCAAGAAACTCTCACAATTGAAACAGAGGATGAAAGTGAAGAAGATGAAAATCTGCAAGCGTCCTACATTGCCTTGTTCCTTGAGAGTGAGAGGTTAGCCAAGATTCTAAACAAGGTTAAAAACAGAAAACCTGGATCTCTCTAATCAAGTGGAAGATTTAAAAATTGAAAAATCTCTCCTAACCTCTAAGCTGGTACTCTCTGAAAAAGAAAACTCTAAACTAAAAGAGAGTAATAAAAGTCTTCAAGAAGAAATAAGTATACATTGCAAGGATATCGAGAATCTGTGGCGTCACAATAAATTTCTTGCAGAGGATGTTAAAAAATTGTCTTTGGAAGTTAAAGAATTAAAAACTCAAAAAGAAAAATTCCAAGATAGGTTTACCTAAGGAGATGAAAGACTTAAAAGACTCCTTGGTTTGGGAAAACAACATGGTGATAGGTCTTGGTCTTGGTGCCTCATTCACCAAATAACCTATGAACCATGGGGTGTTTAGAAATACGAGTATCTCTCGCCCCTCAAAAGGTAAGTGCAATTTCTGCGACAAAGATGGTTATTTCAAAATAAATTGCTATCATTTGAAGAGATACTTGGAAAGGAAAGCACAAAAGCATAATCAAGTAAACAGGAAACCAGACACGCCCTAAGACCTTTGTAGAACGATGAGAATCCAGTCGTGTTGGTCGATGGGCCGAACGAACCAAAAGGTCTGCCTCTCGGTCGTGCTCGGGGTAGAGCTCTGAATATTCTGAGCATGTTCAAGATCAACAAGAAACCCAACTAGAGGTGGAAGAAGGTCTCATCGATAACATAGGTGTCATTTTCATAGAAGAGAGATGTGAAGAAAGGAGACAAGATGCAGAAGAAGTGTTTGGTTTTCAAACTGATAATGAAGACCATGTCAAGATCCCTGAAGACAATAGTGAGGAGGAAAATCACAGATTTGATGAGGAAGAAGAATTTCAGTATCCCCCTCAAGAGGATGTAAATCTGGGAAAGAGAGTCTTCAGACTTGAAAGAAGAATAGACTACCTTGAAAAAAGTTTAGATAGTCATGTGTTGACTGTCAGGGATTTATTCTTTGTTGTCTCCCTCTTGGACAGAGTTCCAGACACCGCGTTTCCTCCTCCTCCAGCACTTCCTCAAGATGGCTCTGCATAAGATAATTTTTCATGTTCTCTATTTTTTGGAAAAACTATACTCTTGATATTTTGACTGAGCATCCATGATGTCCCCATCTAAACCGTATATACTGAATGCACATTTTGTTTTAATGAAATGATATGGTTTGTATGATGTGTGTATTACTATGTTTTGTATGCCTTCTATCTCTAAATCTAAGGTTAAAATGAATTTTTTTAAATAAGACTAACATGCAGGATTAAATGAGTTGGTTTTGTATTGGCATGTTAGGAAGATAGAGATCGGGATAAGGTGGCACATATCTTTGGAGTATCGGAGAGCACAAAACTTGTGTTGATTAGCTATGTCACTGGTCATGACAGTATAGGGAGTAGGACTGATGCAAGATTAAAAAGAAACTTGATAAAAATGAACTTAGGGGCAGCTAAGTTTATGGGTTTGTGGGGGGGGGGGGGGGGGGTGTAGAAAAAGCTAAAGAAGATAGCTTGGAGAAGAAGGAAAAGACTCTAGGGAAGCTAAGTAAATGAGCTTGTCCCATGAAAGAAATCAGCTAAACTAGATTTTAGCTTAAGCAGGAGAAAAATAAACCTTGTTGCATAAGGAAATACATTAAATCGTGGGGAAGAACCATGAGTTGCAGCAAAACTTAGTTAATCACTAAGTGCAAAAAGCATAGAGGAAGTGCTACAGATATCTACAAAATCTTTGTCAATTGTATGACAAAATGGGGGAGAAAATTAGTAAAAGTTGTAAGCATGGGGAAGTGTATAGTAAAGCCAAAGGCCAAAGTGCTTGGGGGGCCTTTAGAAAGAGAGAGCCACAAACGGGAAGAATATGATAAAGCCAATGGAAATGGGAAGAATGTCTACGCTTGCTTGGAGTTTGAGAAATCAAACTCAAGAAGATTGGGGGAGAAAATCTTCTCAACACTTGGTAGTGTTGTTAGCTAAGAAATCTCGTTTAGTCCTTTGATCTATGTTTTCGACGAACTCCTCTAATGATTTCTCTGGTGTTATTTGCTTATGTGCTTAAACAGGAAATCATGATTTGTAGCAAGCATAACAACAAAATGTGAAGACCATAGTCTTGTTATACCATTTGAATATGTAATTGATGTAATATTGTGTATTCAAATGTAATGTAATAAGGGTGGGCTTGTAATTAGGTAAACTTCTAGGTTTTGTCATGAAATTGATAAAGGGGGAGATTGCTAGTGCCTCTGTTTTGCCGAGTCCCTTTTTGTCAATTCCATGACTCGGGAAGAAGCACTTGCTAAGAAGCTTGAAAACTCAAGATGATCAAGAAAAAAGATCATGCTCCACCAAATTCAAAGCTCATCGTAATGGCAATCACAAAAATGTATTATGGCCATAGATGATTTTAGGTGGAACCCACACTTGAGAAAGGACTATTACTAGGATTAGTTGCATATGTTGGTAATGAACATAACAAGCCTAGAAAGGAGTTGGACAGTAAAATAGAAATGAATTTGTAAATTTGAATTAAGTTTACTGTCAGCTCGACCAGTTGTTATCACTGACCCCTTGGTGGAGATAGGATCGACCTATCGTGGTCAAGGATTGGTCGGCCAGTTTAATAGAGGGTCTAGATCAAAGAACTGTCATTCTGGGAAAGCCTCTGACCTAGAGCCTCGTATGCACCGACCCCTCGATGATGAACTTAAACAACCCCTCGTGGTCGACGACTCGTCGGTAAAAGACTTATGAGTTCTAGACAATGAACTCAAATAAGCTCTCGAAAAAACAGACATATCAGTAGATCCAGACCAATCAAGAGTATTAGGACCGACCCCTCGGTAAAGGGCTACATATCGTTCTAGGTAGGACAAGTTTCGGGATATGAAACTCTATCAGCATGGTGTTGCCCTAGACCGAGCCTCTCGTAGGGACTGACCCCTCGATGCCATATATGTCGACCCATCGACGACACCGACCTGTCGACCGGAAAGTAATAAAGCCATTAGGAGTGCATTTACTGTGCAATGGTCGAGTGGTTGAACGGTAATAAATATGAACACCGACCTCTCGGTTCTGTACAATCAGAAAAACCATTAAGGCTCCTCTATTAATATGAGTGTTGGGTGATCGTTGTACCATCTTCCTTGAGCTGAGAAGAATTAAATACTTTAAGGAACGATCAACACTCTTATGAGAAGAATCAAAAGCAACCAATCTATTGATTTTTTTTTAAAGTGAGAAAGAGATAAAGAAAATCATAAACAACCAATCTGTTGATTGAGTTTGAAAGTGAGAACGATAGGAGAGACATAAATTAGGAAGCTTGAAATCAGTTTCCTTGTCACCTTGAGATTGTGATTGCTCTACAAAGGCTAAGAGGAGGAGCGTTGGCACACAATGGGTGGGATCTTCTAAAAGCACACATCAGCGAGAAAGAGCTTCAAGGCAAGTGCTTTTTTGTTTTAATTTTGTTTTTAAAACCTTTAACCCGAAAGTAGATTAAGGAAACTTGGTTCCAGAACTATTATAAAAAAACTCTAGAGCGTCGTCTCTGGCATATGTGGTGGGTGGAATTCCTAGCCGATTGAGTGAGGTGCAATTCCTACTCTAATTGTGAGGGTGTAAGCCCCCACTTAGTGAATTTGGAGATAGCTCAAGGTTGAGCTAGTTCTAACAGTGGATGTAGGTTGGCCAACTGAACCACTCTATATCTTGTATCCTTGTGCTTGTGGTGTTAAAACTAATTTCTTGTGTTGATTACTTAATCACATTTGCTAACATACACATATTTGATTGTTATATCCGCTGCAGTTAATTAATCAATCAAGATAATCTTAAAAAGGACCATCAAATTTGGATTGATCTACTCAACCCCCCCCCCCCCCCCCCCCCCCCCCCCCTCCCTTCCCTCCCTCCCTCCCTCCCTCTAAGGTCAATCGTGTTTTTTCTAGCACCCAAGGGAACTCTCACTTATGTTCACAATGAACGTTAACTCTTGAAAGTAGGCCACCCACATGGCGTACGACGAGTTGAGCTTATGCTGCCCAATGATGCACTTTAATGTGTGGTTATTGGAATTTAGAATGAACAATTTATGGATTATGTTGTGCCAAATCAAATTCGAGCAACACAATGGAAGCAATCAAATAACAAATCAACCATACGCGGAAGACAACACAAATTTAGCATGGTTCGGCTGAAGTCTACATCAACAAGCAATAATCAGGTAAATTCCACTAATATCAAGGGGTACAAATCTCTCTCTCAAATTATGAACGCAAACCGAATTCAATTTTCTCTCTCAATTACAAAACAAATCTCAAACAAATCTTGGGCCAAATTTCTCCTCACCGATTTTCTCTTCTATACAAACAAATTCTCAGTACCTTGAGAGGGGACACACAGTCAATGAGAGGAGGCCTCTCTATTTTCTCCTATACAAATTTTCCAATGACAAAGAGGAAAGGGGAGAAAAGAAAGTGGAAAATTTGCAGAACAAAAAATAAGACCCAAAAATCAAGGGATGATTTTGGAATCCAAATCAAGCCAAATATTCAACAAATCTCCACCTTGGCATGAAATCACACTCCAACCAAACGAAATGAACATCCGTTCTTCCTTCATATGCACCCGTAGGCGATTTACACTCAAAGGTGTTTCTAAATGCGCCTATAGACGCCACACAACCAGAGTTGTTTCCAAATGTGCAGAATGTTAATCAAGTCAAATCGGTGCTTAAAGTCTTCGAATTCTAAAGTGTCCAACAAGATGAGATTTTTCTTCAAATATGATAGACAGCGAACATCCAACACTCTAACTTCTCCATCATAAAACTTCAATTGGCTCTTATCTATCCAAATCATTTTACAGGTCTTATCATTACCCATAAAAACAAATCCACTATCCAACTCCTGAAAGCTGGGATACAAATCCCTGTTGTGACCCAAATGATAGGTACAACCAGAATCTCAAATCCACTCATCAGAATGGTATACAAATGATAAGCGAATCAGAGCAAACTCAGAATCATCATCTTCAACCTGTTCAACATTTGCATTAACTTCAACAGAGATTTAGAATATGAATTTTCATGCAAAAGATCTACAAACTATCACCAACAAATTTCCAACTCAAATTCTGAAGAAATTTGAAACCAAAGAGTCCTTAATCACCAATAGTCGACAAAAACCAATTGCAAAGATCACAAATTGATGAATCAAAGACTGTCACAAGGGGCACAAGGGGCACGATGACAGACTTCAATATTTCCCATTTTTTTTAAAACATTGAAGTCTCCTACGAGAGTACCTGAAACCGTGGTTCTGTGAAAGTACTCAAACTTGTGGACCTACAATCCATAAAATGGTGGATAGAGACAAAAGATCTTAATTCATACCCATTTTTTTCTTCATTCTCAAGAGACCGAAGTGGCTGAGAAGAAGGGAAGACCGTGGAAAGGCTGCGTGCAGATTCATGGGAGAGACGTCTGGCTGGCACAAAAAAGAGGTGTGGTCTACCCCTCCTATTCGTTCCCCTTTCTAGACAAATCTCGGTCAACACAAAATGGCGAGAGAGAGCAGAAAAAGCTGTGTGTAGAGGCAGTAGTGAATGACTACTACGATCGGATAACAATGACAATGTTGCAGCATCGGAGACGGGATGTCGATCAGGGTTGCACGATCGGCTCCGAAAACGGAAACAGTGACTGCAATGGAAACGACATAACTAGGGACGGTCAGCAAACAAGGATCTCATCCAAATCTCTAAATCAGTTTTTTTTTTTTCAATCCAAGTTTCTAAAAAAAGAAAAAATACGGTGACAGATCAAAAAAGAACCGAAAAACCGAGCTCTTGATACAAATTTTTTATGCCAAATAAAATTTGAGCAAAAAAATAGAAGAAATCAAATAACAAATCAACCATTCATGGGAAGACAACACAAATTTAATGTGGTTCGGTTGAAGACCACGTCCACGGACAACAATCTAATAAGTTCCACTAATATCACAGGGTACAAATCTCTCTTTCAAATTATGAACCTAATCTGAATTCAACTTTCTCCCACAAAACAAATTCGTCTCTCTCAATTACAAAAAAATCCAAACAATTCCCGAGCCAAATTTCATCTCTCTGATTTTCTCCCTACACAAAACAAACTCTCAGTATCCCGAGAGTGACCACACATCCAACCAACAAGAGGACTCTCTGTTTTTTCTTATACACGTTTTCCAACGACAAAAAGGAAATGAGAGAAAAAAAAGTGGAAAGTTTCCAAAAGAAAAAAAATAAGATTTGTAAATCAAGGGATGATTTCGGAATCCGAATCGAGCCAAATATTCAACAGATGAAGTAGTGCTGCCAAAACTTAAGTGCCTATATGATGACATGAAACTCCACATCAGATAGAATATTGTAGTTGAGCCCCATGAAACTTCTCACTGTAGAAGGCTATAGGTCGTTGCTCCTATCTCAGTACTACACCGATACCCACATGAGAAGCATCACAATCTACAACGAACTGCTTCTCAAAATCTGGTAGGGCTAAGAATGGTGCCTCAGACAACTTCTTAATGAATTCGAAGCTTTCTTAAGCAACAAGTGTCCATTGGAACACCCATTTCTTCAAATAGTCAATGAGAGGGGCTTCAGTGATGCAGAAGACTTTTCTGAATTAGCGATAGAATGATGCTAACCCATAAAAGCTCCCAGCCTCGTGAATGATCTTCCGCACAAGCCAAGTGCGAATGCCAACGACCTTCGACTCGTCCACCTTTATTCCATCTGTAGATACCACACAAATTAGGAAGATAATATCATTAGACAAAATTATATTTTCCTTAAATTTGTATACAATTTTTCAGTTCTGAGTACATCAAAATCTACTTTAAATTGTCAAGACGCAAATCTTCATTCTTGCTGTAAATGAGTATGTTGTCAAAATAGAAGGTAATGAACTTTCCAATAAATGACTTCAACACTTTGTTCATCACTCTCATAAACGTACTCGGTACATTAAAGAGTCCGAAAGGCATAACCAACCGCTCGTAAAGTCCCTTGTGAGTCTTAAAGGTCATTTTCCACTTATCATCCAAATAGATCCTTATCTAATGATACCCGCTACGAAGATCCACTTTTGAGAAGAAGCGTGCCTCGGCCAACATGTCATCGAGTCTTGGGATGGGGAGACTATAACAAATGGTGATCTCGTTGATTTTTCAGCTATCAATGGAAATTTGCCACTCCCGTCCTTCTCAAATTAAGCCCCTGTAAATCAACTCATGTTCTTATCTGTTCAATTTTGTATTTTCAATTGGACTCATTTTGTAGGTTGCTCTGTTATTTAGTCCTGCACTTGACATGTGATCTATGAAGTGTTGTATGTACCCCATAGGAGGAAATCTGCAAGCAACTCAATGGGGGAAAGATCTACATACTCTTGCATCATCGATTGTATCTTAGGTGGGATAAAGTTCTCAACAAATCCCTCCTTTGCAAGTACGGCATATAACTCTACCTTCCTCCTCCACTTATCTCTCCAATTCTTGGAAGGTGACTAGGCTAACCTCAGCCTTTTTGGGTCTTGCCTTCTCCAAGTCTTTTAATGGACCTAACAGATGCTTGGTCTCTTCTTAAAATAAATAATAAGGATTCTTACGCATGTGGTATCTGGTGTCTCTATCTTACTGCCAAGGTTGCCCCAACAGCAAATGACAGGCATCCATTGGTAAAACATAGCACCACACATCATGAAAATACTTGTTCCCATTTGGAAATGAAACAATGAAGTTTTTTTTATCAATGGTTACCTCATTACCCCTTTTAAACCATGAAATCTGATAGGGTGGAGGGTGTCTATGTGGTTTAAGTTTCAACTTAGCCACCACTTCATGGGCTACAACATTACTACAACTCACACTATCAATAATTAAATGATATACATTGCCCCCGATGGTACATCTAGAGTGGAAGATATTCGTACATAGCCAATTCTTTTTCAATTCCTTCTTCGATGCTATGAGGGAATGCTGGATCATAAGGTTATAACTAGAATCTCCATAGTTGATCTCTCCCTTGTCGAAGGAATCAAGGTTGCTAAGTTGTTCTTCCTCTAAAGCTACACTATCCTCCTGTACAAAATGTACAACTATGTTTCGGCACTCAGAAGCCATGTGTCCCAACCAGCTTAAGTTGAAGTATTTTACCCTAGACTTTTCGGTTTGAAGTGGCTGGCTGACTGGGTTGTTTCGCTGTCGCTTTGGAAGACACACCTTTATTTGTTGGGGCTCGATTATGGTTCATACACCTGTTATTGGATAATGGATTGGCTCGGCCCTTCATGTTCTCAATTCTTTCAAACTGCACCGCTTTCTTGTATGCATTATCTAGCTCAAGGAAGTCGAAAGGTGTTATGGCATCTGCATTTAAAGGGTCGGAGGCCACCTATGAACCTCGATTCACTCTGCCCTTTATCTTGGTCAGGTTATTACGAACCAATATGAGGTTAAGCTCCACATATTCAATGACTCTTGTTTCCCTGTTTTAATCCCTACAGTTTGTGAAATAACTCTTTGATGCGGATATATGTGGACGTAATCAACATTTTAATTTTTACCCGAGTGGGTACATTAATCAAATTAGCAAGTTCGGATCTCGAGTCGAAACATCAAAATTTCATTTTCGATCCTGACGGAATTTCAAGCCTAATCAAGCCAAAGCCCAACTGAGAACAAGTGGGCTCAAATTGAGACCCAACAAGCTGCTCACAGTTCAACAAACTACACACGCTTGGACACTTCAGGGGCATCACCGAATCCTATTTGTTTTAGGAATAGTTATCTTTTTTTTTTTTTTTGAATTTCAAAAGTGGTTAGTTTCCTAATTGTTTTAGAATCTGGCTATATTAGATTAGGATTAGGCCTTGGTCGAGTAATGCTAGGATCAGTAATTGTTTTGTTTCCAAGTTTGTAATTTCTTATTTAAAAGTGGAGAGGGTCGGCTCCCACAGAGAGGCTTTCAGATTTCTCTATAGAATAAAATTCAGTTTTTGTGTTTAGCAAAACGAAGGACTGTTTTGTGAAGATTCAAATGCAAAACGAAGGACTGTTTTGTGAAGATTTGAGTGCTGCAAATTGCAGATTTGTGGGATCGAATACTGCAAGTGCAGATTCGTTGGAAGACTCTACAGTAAGGCATATTCTTTTGGAAAATAAGAGCTGCAATGAGTTGTGGGATTTTGGTTAAGCCAGACCAAGTTCTGGGTTATCAGCCCACGACAGATTTTCGTTGGAGATTCCTCTGCAACTAGCATCGTTGCTGGAAAATCCAGCCAAGCCCGACAGATGAATCTAAATCGTGTCGGGGAAGAAGCGAGGTTTTCAGAAGCAGGAATTTCTGCCGGGTTATTGAAGTTTTGAATGCCACAACTCCATTAATTGGACAGGCATCTTCTGCTGAGTTCTGACGAAGAAAATACCAAAGCTAGCAGTGTTTCAGATTAGGCCTACAGAGAGCCAAGAGCAACCCAGTGTTTCAGATGGTCTGTGGACTGATATTCAGTCCCACGAATTGCAGTTGGTGTTTCAGGCCCAATCAGTTTGCAAGCCCATAGGCGTTGGGATCTTGTTTATAGAGTTGTGATTAAGCTTCCGCGTATTAATCGGGTTTTCGACAATTTATTTGTCCTAAGCCTACATCACTCTTGTGTGTAATTAGTAGGGAGGAAGGTTTTATATATTAAGATTTTAAGTTTTTCCCATAATTGAATTTTTTTCCTTCACCCTGGTTTGTCTTTCCATTTTGAATTTTTTGAACAATGCCATTCCTTTTAGTTTAGTAGCTACTAATTATACACGCTTTTCATTAGGGATATTTTTACAAAAAAAGATATTTTCAACTGTTTCTATCCAACATTTGAATTCATCACCAATCGTACCTCTAGAATACTCAGGGATGTTGAGCTTGATATTGAATGACTCATCATCTTTGTGATGTCTCTTGTCTGTCCTTCTGTCCCCTTGTCTAGGCCATTGTCTATAATGATAGAACAGTCCCAACTGAGGATCATCCTTCTCCAAAGATTCATGGAATGCAGTTCGGGAGATTCTAGATTTGTAAGATAGTGAGCTATGTGGTTGATGGAATTCTAGAGTTCTTTGCTAAAAGTCTGTATGCAACTTTGCCAACTCTTTAGTGATGATAGCAATTTTCTCATGTTGCTAATGCGATTCGTCTCAAAGACTCAACTCAGTCGTCATTTGGTGTACTCTGGGCATGACGAATTGGATCAGATTAGAAATTGTCATCACCTATGGCTTTTTGGTTACAACTGGTGTAACCTCTGACCATTGACGTATGAGGAACAATTCGTCACTTTCCCAAGGAGTCAGGTTTCTTGCTACAAGAAAACACCGTCTCCCAAAACAATAATAGAGTTCACAATAAAGTTAGATGTGTAACGCCTCGCCCTTTTTCACTCGCCGAAAAATCAGAGTATATTTTTTTTTTTATAATGAGTGAGAGAGAGCGAGAACGTCACGACGCAAGCTAAGTCTGAGTTTCCAAAACCCGACCTTTAACTAGCCACCTCTACTTGTGCGTGGACTAAGTCCACTTAAAAAGTTCACACGCTTTACAATTAATTGCGGGATTATTATATGAATAAAATACTATCCATATCCATGACATTAATAAGCGAGGAAGTCTATCACCATTTAATTAACTGAAACTTAAATATCCAAAATATCATCAACCATAGCAAAATGAATCTAAGTTATTACAATCCCAAAATATCAGTTATCTCAATACATCATTCCAAAACCAAGCTAAGTAACATAAACATGAATCTGCCCAAACTCCTAAGCTTGGCTCCTATAATGCCCCATGTCCCTGTCATTTCCTGTTCCATCATCTATAGGGTAGAACTAGGGCGTTAGTGAACGCGCCCAGTAGGAATTCCAAATAGGGTTATGTACACATAGGATCAATATAAAATCAACATAGAAAACATCATATCATGTTTGTAAACCATTTCATAAGTAATAAAATACAATGCATGATTTCCGAAACATAATCACGCTTACTTATGCATCATGCCATGGGTGTCAATGCCAAATGATCCCTCACACAATTCCATATTCCAACCACATCATATATAGATAGTCTCTTTGATAAATCACCATATCAAGGGTTTCCCTTGGTCAATTACTTCAACAGTGTTTTGTGATGTACCACCAAGTCACTGTTATACCTCCCCACATATGTTAATCGGAATTATCGAATGGAGTGTGGATTCCTCCCCACATATGTTAATCGGAATCACCGAATGGAGTGTGGACTCCTCCCCACATATGTTAATAAGAATTACCGAATGGAGTGTGGACTTCTCCCTTGCGTTCCCTCCCATGCCATGCATGAGATAATGAGTACAAAATGTCATTTCATATTAAGTTACCTATATCATTGAAATTCTGTTCATAAAACATAACCATATGTTTGACCAAAGTAAATCATCATATTTAAGATAAAAACCAATAACATAAATATAATCCACAGTGTCTCAATAAAGTAGGAATCCTACCAACGTCCAATATATTTTCCTTGCGGTTTTGTGAAGATGTCGTTCAACGATCACGTTGAAACGAATCGCAAACCCTTTTGCAAATCTCTTTACCTTATTGAATTTAATCACATATATAAGTCAATTTGATTATCCATCTAGTTCACATCATCCCTCACATCCTTCCAGATGAACTTAAGTTGTTGGAAACATCATAAAAAAAATCAATTTCTCAATTCAGTCGACTGAATCATACCCAGATGCAGTGCTCTGCCTTACTCGCAGACTTTCAGTCGATTGAATACAATATTCAGTTGACTGAAATCCAACTCGGAACTGTTTTAACCGTGACTCGTAACCTTTCAGTCTACTGAATCACAGATTCAGTCGGCTGACTCTGAGTCAAGCCCTCTGTATTCTCGATCAATATCCTTTCAGTAGACTGAATTACAGATTTAGTCGGCTAACTTTGAATCAGATTAACTGTGTGTTCGGCCAGTATAGATTCAGTCGACTGAATCAAGGATTCAGTCGGCTGAATCATCAACCAATAGTTTACGTGTTTGGTAAGTCTACCTTCAGTCGGCTGAAACACGCCAGACCTCTTTACTTATTCGGTACGTCTATTTTCAGTTGATTGAATCTCGGCTGAAACACAATACATCCCTTATATTTTAATCCAGTCCATGTTCAGTCGACTGAATCACAAGATGCAGTCGGCTAAAACTCCTAGAAACTGTTTTCTATTTCGGCCAACTACACTTCAGTCAACTGAATCCCAGATTCAGTCGGCTGAAACTCCTAGAAACTCTTTACCTTCTTCGGCCAGCACCAGTTCAGTGGACTGAATCCCAGATTCAGTCGACTGACTGTTTGTCAATCTCTTTTGTTTACATATTTGACTCAACCCTTCTTCATGAAATTCACTCTTTATATTATTTAATCACAAATAATATCATACATGTAACTCTTAGTGAGTTTACTCTACCCTCTAGCCAAAGCTAGAGGCATTTTCATTATTCGTTCAATCCTTGGTTTATTACTTGAATTCGGACATCAACTTTGTTTCCAACACATATCTATTCTTCAAATGGATATCCAATTCCATGGCCCTATGATAATTTGGCCAGTCCTTTCAACCAATCTGGAACCCATAGATTCGGCCATACCATTACCAAATCTATGGTTCACCCTTAGTCTTAACCCTATATTGTTCTTAAACTTAAAACATACATTTTCCCGTGTCCTTCTTTTATTTTGGTCTGTATTCCTTCCTTACTCTTTCTTTCCTTTCTTTGTTCTTCAGCAAATTCTCTAAGTATCGAAATGTAGGTGGAAGAGAGATAGAGAAGAAGAGGAGAGGAAAATTTCTTGTTTCAAGGTGTGAGCATCGGCCAAGGGGTGTGAGCAGCCCCTTGGTTGTGTCCCTTTGTATACCACCCTTAGACCTTTCAACCACCCTCATTATAATTTGTCCAAACCAAGGAGTCCTTTGGCTTAACCAAGGAGACCCTTGGTCTTCCACCGAGTTCACCTTGGGTTTTATCTCCATGAGATGGAAACTCTCCATCTCCCACTTAACTCACTTGGAGATGAAAGTCTCCTCAACTTCCCATCTTAGCTCATATTCAACTGAAGCATTATTTAACTCAATTGAACTCATTCATAGTTGGCCAAGTCAACCGTGACTTAGCTGACCATGTATGTTCATGACACGTGGGTCCCATCTTAGCTATATCATTTGATGATGTGTCCCCTTGGATTTTATCTCTATGAGATGGAAACTCTCCATCTCCCACTTGACTCACTTGGAGATGAAAGTCTCCTCAACTTCCCCTCTTAGCTCATATTCAACTCAAGCATTATTTAACTCAATTGAACTCATTCATGGTTGACCAAGTCAACCGTGACTTAGCCGACCATGTATGTTCATGACACGTGGGTCCCATCTTAGCCATATCATTTGATGATGTGTCCCCTTGCCTAGTTGGCTTCCATGCATACCACATGGCAATGCCACCTCACTTGATGAGGTGGATTTATGCATTGGATCTTAATTGAATAGCTGACCCAATTAATTTAACCTTGCCTATTTACTTTAAAATCAGCTCACCTATGACCCATTGGGTCCCAATTGGGTACTTGACTTATTTCTTTACATTTACCCAATTACTTAAAATCAAACCTACCCATGATCCATTGGGTCTTAAGTAGGTAATTGATCCAATTCCTTACCCATCTAAGGTCCATTTCCACTATTTAAATTCCATTCATTCACAATTTAAATAGACCAATCCAATATATATTCATGAAATGAGAATCTGGGGTGTTACAAGATGTATGGAAACACAGTTGCATTTAGGAAACAAGCTCTAATGAACAACTGATGAGGACAAAGATAGTGTAATGAACCTTTCTAAGCCCTCAACGAAATAGGAACTAACCAAATCGAACTTCAACGTAGTGGTTCCTTACCAAAGATGTCGCTGCTATTAGTCTGTAGCAAAAGCTAGTTTCCAATGAAATTTGATCTCGCTTGATTGAATTAAAGTAAACCAATTACAGCTCTACTAATGCAATACAATTTTAATTAACAAAGTGTTGAAATTAAATGGACAATTGCATGCATTAACTTAATTCAAAAAAAACAAAGAAACTAGGATTTAAAGAGAAACTTGAAAATTTTATTCCCAACTTAAAATTACTTCAATTACAATTGTCTTCATGCAAACTCATCTAACCCTAAGGAAGAACCTTAGATCTATTTATACTAGAAAATTGAAAAAAAGAAAGAAAAAGAAAACAGCCACAATGGCATGGGAATGTTAGTTCTAACCCTAATTACACTTACACCCTCATCACCAATCAAAATAAAGGGAAAAAATTACTACCAATCATAAAAGACACCTAGGATCTATGACATGTTCTAACCAATCAAAACACCTCTCTACCATGCGCCAACACTCCAATTGGATGAGATGCAATGGGTTTTGGAGTTGCAAAACTCGTTGGAGATGAGTTTCATACGCATATGAGTTAAGGTGCCATCCAACGATATGTTGTCACATTAGAGTGATGATGTGGTTCAACCAATCACCAAGCTCCACATTTTTGCGCCAATAAAGAAGTCCAAGCTGGAGTGAGAGTCTCACAACAAGTTGGAGTTGATCTCTTGCAAGTCCACACACCAAAGGAGAGAAGAGTTGATCTCTTGCAAGTTCACACGCCAAAGAAGGGAAGATCTAGAGTTGCACACACCAATGGAGAGAAGGTTTAGCCAATTGCAAAGAAGTTTGGGTTTTTGCACCTCCGTGCATATGAACTTTGTTTTCCCACTTTGGTGATAGGGTTTTGACCTAGTAACCCGTCAGGTGGGGTCCTTCATACTCTCAAGTGGGGCCCAGGTCTATGGATAGAGTCCACATGCATTTAAGGTCACCAATTTGAAACTATATGGCTACGTTAACCCCACGTTTGCCACGACTAAAATTGTTCGTAGAAATTCAAGGCAATGACCGATTTTATCTTCATTCTCCTCATTGGGATGTCCCATCATGCTTTGACGATCTTGAAGTTGTAATCATGAGCACCAATCAGCTACATTAGAGGTTTATCCATCAGCTACATTAGAGGTTTATCTTCTAAAGATGTGACTAAGTTATCAAAATTGGTATCCCTATAACTTCTTTTTTTTTCCTTTTTATATAGATTTTCCGTTTTTCTTCATATTTTAACTAACGCACATTTTTAATTTATCTTTTTCCTTTCCACATCATTCACCCATTTTACTATTACTTTCTTTTACTATTACTTTATTTACTTTAATATTTTTGTTTTTCCTTTTTTTACCACCTAATGCTATGGCAAGTTTATTTATTCCCTTATTGAAATGTTCCTTTAATCAATTTGCCACTCCACTATTATATAACATACTACATGAAATATTGCAAATATGAAGATGACGACAGCGACTATTATATAACATTCCACAAACTTGCCGAAATTTGTGAGACCTTGCACCCATTATGAAGATTGTATCTAAATGTGACTATCCTCTTTGTTCCGTAGTTTCACTTAAATATTGAAATTTCTTACCATGTTGTACTAACTGATTTACAAATTCATTTGTATTACAGTCATATCCTCCAAACTCGAACTCAACCTATTTCATCTTTGTTCTATAAATTTTCGAGTTGATTGCTTTAATAGCTTTCGTATTTTCAACTTCAGTGATCTTTAGTTTCACTAATTATTATCATATTATTGATTAATATTACAATTTTTTAACTTAAATTATTATATTTAAATTTTAGCAAAAACAAATGGATATGTACCACTCAAACTGAAAATTCTAATATTGTGCAGATTAACACTTATAAGAATTGGTCTTGAAATATCCCTTTTTCAATATGCTAGAACAACATGATTGACTCTAGAGGGAAGGGGTGAATAGGTCGATCCCATTTTTAATGGTGTTTACAAGTTTCTTGATTAATTTGAGTGCAACAGAACATACATCAAGAGATTTGTTTAGTGTGACAACTTCATTCATTGATCACACTAAAATTATGACCCTTTACATAACATTTGATTATTGATACTTGTGCATAATGTATAAAATAAGATAATCACTATGCAATGTGATGTGTCTTGAGAAGAGTACTTAAACAGTAAATACAAACACACATAGATCAAACCAGGGGTTTAAAAATCGGCCGATATATCGGCCGATACGATATGTCGACCGATATATCGGCCGATAATTTTCTCTTTCTTCTTTGTTTTTTTAAATATCGGCCGATATTTTGATATCGGGCCGATATAATACGGCCGATATCAAGGCCGATATTGTGAATATCGGCCGATACGATACATATCGGCCGATATTCACATGCCCAAAACCGATAAATATCGGCCGATACGATATCGGCCGATACGATACATATCGGCCGATATTCATATGCCCAAAACCGATATATATCGGCCGATACGTATCGTATCGGCCGATATTTAAACCCCTGGATCAAACACCATAAGATCAATTTAAAGTGGTTCGGTTAGCCAACCTACATCCACTTTTATGACTCGCTCAACCTTGAGCTATTCCTAAAATCCACTAAGTGGAGACTTATACCCTCACAATTATAGTAGGAATTCCACCTCACTCAATCGGCTGTGAATTTCACCCACCACCGTCGAATAGAAATTTCACATATCCATTTGGCTCGGAATTCCACCCACCACTGTCCTGGAGACACTGCTCTGGATTTTATAATGGTTTCGGAACGAAGCTTCCTTAACCCACTTTCGTAATAAAGGTTTTAAAATAAAATTAAAACCAAGAAGCACTTTCCTTTTGAGCTCTTTCTCTTGATGTGTGCTTCATGAAGATCTCACCCAATGTGTGCCGATGCTCCTCCTCATAGCCGCCGTATAGCAATCACAATCCAGGGTGACAACGAAACTGGTCATATCGACTGTTTCCTAGATTATGTTCTCCTCATTTCCCTCTTACAAACTCAATCAATAGATTGGTTGATTATGGCTCTTCATTCCTCTTCTCTCTCTCACAACTCAATTCATCTGATTGGATGTATTTGATTCCCCAAGTGTAAACACGAGAGAGAGAGAGTGATCCTTTTGTTGGCCCTTATTTAAGCTCACTGATAAAGATGATGGTCCAACTGATTTTGCCAAAGATGAGAACTGGTTGCATAAAGATTGGTTTATATAGAGAAGGCAACCAGTTGTTGCAACGGTAATATACCGACAGGTTGGGCGCACCGAGGGGTCGGTGACTAGAAACGTTATGTAACAACGCGACCCAATTTTTCGGAGTTTTAGGATCTTGGTAGCAGTGGGGTGAGTGTGGGCCCTGTGGTGGGTCCTGCTTTGCCCGATTTTGAGTTCGGAGACTCAGAGGGCACTTTAGTAATTTTAAATTATTGAATATTCTGTCATTCTAAAAGATTGAAAATCACACGTTTTTCCCCCGACGTTTGTCATTTGATTTCTTTGGGATTTTTCAAATATTTTGGAAATTGGAGACTTTTATTTTATTAAAAAAAAAATTCAAAACCCTAAACTTACCCCCTTTATAACCTCGGTTTCGGCCGCACTGTAGCTATGCGCTATAGTTCTGTGCACCTACTCTCTCTCTCTTTCTCAACTTTCTTCTTCTAACCCTAACCCTAACTCCCCCCTTTAGAGCCGCCGCCGCCACTCCATCTTCTCTGTCTCTCGCGATCTCCTCTCTTTTTTTTTCTCCTTCCAGCCCGAATTCCCTTCTCTAGCCTCTCCGACAGAAATTGTTCCCTGCAACTGATCTCTAGCCGTGATCTCCGCCTTCAGCTATCGGATTTCCAACCCCTTTTTCCTCCATGTTCGCCGATTTCACGTACTCGATTTCCTTCTCCTCTCTTCTCCTTGATCTTCTTCTTTCTTTTTCTCTCTCTGGTTTTCCTCTTATTTTCTCCTCTTTCTATTCTTTTCCCTCTTTTTCATTGTTTCTCAGCTGAGTACTGAGCCAACTCAGTCGGGTCACTAAGTTGACTCGGTTAGGTTCAATTTTGGACCAGCAGACCAGGCCCAATCCAATTCGCAGATTTGGCCCAGTTCGCCAGATCTGGTCAGGCCCAACTAGGCCTAGACCCAGCTCAGCCAGTCTGACCCAGTTCCAAATGGCCCGGCCCATTCCAAGCCCAGCCCAGTTCGGCCCAGCTTTGGACCCAGTCCATCTTAAAGTCCAATTTTCAGATTCGGCCCATTTTGGGCCCATTTGTGGCCGAGACTTGTTTTAGCCTATTTTAACCCGTTTGTTAATCTTTGTATTTTTTTTTTAATCAATTTGAGCCCCCTTCAACCCAGTGGATCCGGTTTCTCGAAGTTGATTTCAAAACGCACACATGTGAGGGAACTTATTACCGCTTTTAGCATGCATTTATGAATATTACCTCTCTATCAAATGTGCATGTGCGAAATGTGGCTAATGGGGGTCCTCGGTATTATGAGCCACTCGGCAAGGGAACTGTTGATACCATTATGTAGCGGGCCCCTATCCGGGTGTATTTGTATCCAATGCCCGTAGAGGCATATACGGGTTGCTTATCTGATGTCACGATTGATTAGTTGTGTGGTGACATGATTAGGGTTTATTTTTATTGATAATATGTTAAGATGCCAACATGCAAATATATGATATGTGGTGATATATGCCTGATTATGGTGTGATATGTCGTATTGATAATATGTTGCTTGTCTGGTAGTAGGGTAGGGATGTTGTGTGGGACCGTGCAGTGGAAGGGTGGTTGGACTATGGGTTACCCGGTGGTTGGACATGAGTTGAAGTCTTTCCTGGCATAGGTTAGATTGTTAGGTGTGATCTTTAAACAAGCCTACGAGGGAGGTGTGGTCCGGTTTGGAGGGCAAGGTGCCCGAGAGTCCTAAGAGGGAAATGTTGTGAGGTGGTCATGAAAACCTCTAGGAACTTTTGGGGTTGAGTGTTAGCTCGCCCAAGTTGACTTAGAGGTCATCACAGACACGTTACCCGAGTGCTTGGCGGATGAGGAGTCCCCAGTGGTCTAATGGGTTGAGTGGTTCGTCCGCGTGGAGACCAGAGGATGGGATGGTGACTTGTGATCCCCGGATGACTGAGTAGACTGAAGAGATGCTTGCCCGCTCATTGGTCAAGGGATGATACGGGAGGGACATCTCCCACTAGTATGACTTGTGATCCCCAGATGACCGAGTAGGCTGAGGCGGTGCTCCCCTGCTCATTGGTCGAGGGATGATGCAATGTGGGACAACTCCCGCTGGTATGGTTTGTGATTCCCTAGATGACCGAGTCAACTCCCGCTGGTATGGTTTGTGATTCCCCAGATGACCGAGTAGGCTGAGGATATGCTCACCCGTTCATTGGTCGAGGGATGGTACAGTGTGATATTCCAAGCTATGATACCTGTAGGGTGGGGACAGCCTGCGATATGATGTGATGAGATATTCCAGGCTAGGACACTTGTAGGGTGGGGACAACCTGCGATGTGATGTGATGAGATATTACAGGCTAAGACACCTGTAGGGTGGGGACAACTTGCGGTATGGTGTGATGAGATATTCCATGTTAAGACACATGTGGGGTGGGGACAGCCTGCGATGTGATGTAATGAAATATTCTACGCTACGACACCTGTAGGGTGGGGACAGCCTGTGATATGATGTGATGAGATATTCCAAACTAGGACACCTGTAGGGTGGGGACAGCCTGCGGTGTGGTGTGAGATGATGTTCCAGGCTATGACACTTGTAGGGTGGGTACAGTCTCAGGTATGGTAGTCCAGGTTATAACACCTGCATGATGGGTACAGTCTGAGGTATGGTATTCCAGGCTATGACACATACAGGGTGGTGCAGTCTCAGGTCTGGTATACCAGACTAGGACACCTGTATGGTGGGGACATCCTGTGGTGTGATGTGGTAGTCCCAACGGTAATATTCTTTCTCGGTCGACATGTCGTTGTCGCCGATGGGTCGACAGTAATGGCACTGAGAGATCGGTCCATACGAGAGGCTCAGTCTAGGGAAAAAGCATGCTAACAGTAGTTTCTAGTTTAGAAACCTGTTACCCAGAATGACTTGTCGACCTTTACCAAAGCGTCGGTCCTGGCTACTCTAGAAAGGTCCTGAACTACCGATATGTCTATTTTCTCGAGAACCCACCTGAGTTTTAAGTTCAAAACTCATAAATCTTGATCGAGGAGTCACTGACCACGAGGGGTCGTTTTAGCCTTTCACTGAGAGGTTGGTGCATACGAGACTCTTGATCAGAGGCTTTCCCAGAATGACAGTTCTATGATACAAAAGCTATGTCAATCTGGTCAACCAGTCTTTGACCACGTTGGGTTGATCCTGTCTCCACCGAGGGGTCGGTGAGAACGACTGGTCGAGCTAACAGTGACACCAAAAACATATTTCCAAGTTGGGTTCCAATTCACTGTCAAGCTTCCTCTGTGGACTTTTTATGATTTAACCATTTTTTCACTAAGCCTAGGGATAGTCCTCTCTAATGTGTGGGTACCACCTAATGTCATCTATGGCCATATTACTTGTTTTGTGATTGCCATAACGATGAGCTTAAATCCGGCGGAGTGTGATCTTCATTCTTGATCACATTGGGTCTTCAAGCTTCTAGCAAGTGCTAATTTCTGAGTCATGGAATTGACAAACATAGGGACTTGGCCAAACCGGGGTACTAAGAATCTCTTCTTTGTCAATTTGATGACTAAACCTAGAAGCTACCCATTTACAATCTCACCCTTATTACATCTCATTTGAATACAAAATATTACATTGATTACATATACATATTCAAATGGAAAACAAGATTACAATATTCGCATATTCTGGTTCACCTTGCTTCATGTCATTTTTCCTGTTCAAGTAAATAAGCAATCAACACTAGAAAATCATTAGAGGAGTTAGTCTTAAAACATAAATATACATTCATGGACTAAACACGATTTGCATTTAATCTCCCCCATACTTCTTGATTTCCTACTAACCAACACTACCCATAGCTTATCTAAGCTATCAATGTTGAGAAGATTTCTCTCCCAATCTTCTTGAGTTTGATCTCCCAAACTCCAAACATAGACATACTCCTATGTTTAGCACTAAGATGTCTTCTTGCTTCTACTAATTTCTCCCCCATTTTGTCATTCAATTGACAAAGATTAGTAGGTACACATCGAGTTTTAAGCACTCCCCCATGCTTCTTGCATTTAGTGCTTAATTAGGTTCTGCTCTGACTCATGGTTCTCCCCTATGGTTCAATGCACACTTTTCGTGCATTAAGGTTTGGTTGCCCCTTCATAAGCTAAGTTCCAGTTTAGTTGATTTCTTCCATGAGTTGGGCTAGTTTCCTAGCTTCCTTAGAGTCTTCTCCCCCATTCTTCAAGCTATCTTTTGTAGCTTCTTTTACTCATCTCCCTCATAAACTCAGTTGCTTCTAAGTTTATTTTTCTCCAAGCTCCCTTTCAAGCTTGCATTCACCTTTCTCCTTATATTGTCATGATCAATGACAACAACTAATTAGCACATATTTTATACTCCCCCAAACTCCAAGGTGTGTGTAGCATTACAGTTCAATCCCTATCTCCTTAACATGCCAATACAAAATCAACTCATCCAAACCTGAATGTTAGTCTTTTATCCATGTAACCAATAGACACAAGATATAATATATTTCATCAAATTAGCATACACACAAAATCAAACCATAACATTTCATTGATAAACAGATCGATACATATGGTTTGGAAGAGGGCATAAGGATGCTCAGACAAAACATTAGCATAATTTTTCAAAATATAAAACACAAACATGAAAAACTATCCAAATCAGATTCATTTGGAGAAGGAGATGCTGGAGGAGAAGGGTCGATACGTCGAGAGAGGTTGACGATCAATTTTCGTAATACAGAGACTTATTCGTAGGTACTTTGAATGAACCTTTCCACGATATCATCTAGCCCATCTAGATGTGTCTCAATTTGTGAGATACGTTCTTCGATTTTGCAGATAAATCGAATTAGAGGTTGTGGCTCAGGGGTGTCCACATTTTCGACATTCTCTTCCCCTTCTTCATCAGTGTTGCCCAGCAGAGAGATCACTTCTTCTTTGGTTCTCACATTTTGTCTAGATTGAGACCTGAGAAAATACCGACGGTTGGATCCAATATTTGGGGCAGGGGTTTCTCTATGAGGAGTACTCCTCGGAGCAGAGCCAGCAACGCTAGGTTCGGGGCCATCCTGTATGAACCTAGGTGATCTCTTGGGGAAATTGGAGCTGAACTCAGGGATTTTTCCGATGGTTGAGGATTGAGATTTAGCTGTCTCTCTTTACGGCATGGTTGCTAGGGAAGAGCTGACCAAGGCTTATCCGAACTCTAAATCTCACAAAAACCGTGACACCCTTTCTTCTTGAAATGAGAGAAGCAAAAACCCTAAGGTTTTCCGATGAGATTTCGCTCCAGGATGTCCCATCGACTGGTCTAGGTCATGAACGGAAATTGCCAGAGCTTAGGGGGAGGAAGATCGACAAGTTCGAAATGATCTGTCATTTTCGCAGAAAGAGATTTTTTAATTTACTCTTTTTGACTTACCGACCAGTCGTGACCAACGACCTGTCTGTGTTGACATGTCGATATATATCGACCTGGCTCCCCTTTTTAGACAGTGTTCTGATTTCCAACAGTGCCGACCTGTTTGTTCCTCCGACCAGTCTATCCTTCAACTTGGATTTTAACTTGAAGGATGACTAGGTATGTGTGTTTTGTGTGTATGCTTGTGATGTTCATAATTCATCAAGCTTTGCTTATACACCTTTGAATGCCAATGATGGTCCATATATTCACACCGTATTTGTGCCATTTGAAGATTCAATTCACCCTTCTGAAGATAGGCATAGACCATGGATTGCGGATCTCTTTTCCTGGATCCAAATCAATCCAAGATTCTTGGACACATTTAATTCACTAATTCAAGTATATTGCCCAAGTGTGTGATGTCACGAGATGCAGTATTTTGAGGCTTTAGCAAAGACAAAGTGTCTATGAACAAGAGTCATTCCACATAATGCATAACAACAAGTATTGGAATGAGACACTTAGCACACTAATCATATATTCATTTTCTTTTTTAGAATATCGCTACCGAGCATATAGAAATGAAGTATGATGTTACACACACAGCTCTTATGCCTGTTATCATGTTATTACCCAAAACATGATAACCACATTTACCATTCTTTCAGGTATACTCCAATTTCTTGAAAGAGCTGGCACATACATGCATTTAAACAAGCACTTTTGGTAGGTCACACCAAAGATAATCCATTTAAGGGCATAAAGCATGTTTCATTCTACATGGGATTCACAAGTTTATGAACTTGGAATGAAATGACACTGTGTATTAATACCATACACACCCTATACATGAGGTAATGCACATACTACATACATTTCCTAAAGATGCACAAATCACATATCATATGAAATGAAATGAGACAAGTATAATTCAATACTAGAGTGCAAACCAACATGTGCAAACCAACATCTTGTATAAGATCGATCCAACAATCAAACAAGAACATAGATTGAAGGCAAGATACAAGGTAATTCCAAAAACATATTTCAAATGTGAATTCCTTTACACATTTGAACACGATCATTGTGAGACTTGGAATTTAAGTTCACAATTCAGTGTTCGCCTTTTCTTAAAATTTTTTTTTTTTTTTTAAATTTTGGGTGTCTTCCCATTTGATCTTTTGAATCAAAATTTCTAGATTTTATACCACGATGTTGTCCCCACAAACATATTGGTACATGGCCATAAAGGATACTTGGACCTTCAACAAGTTCCTTTTATCTATCATCTTCTTCTCTTGGAGGATTTAACTTGGACTTTCTGAATGGATGAACCATTCACCTTTAATCTTAATACACACATTGGTCAAGATAGGTGGTGTCATCCATTGGGCTAGAAGAGGCAATTTTTCCGTGTATTCTTTCAACCTCTTTTGTTGTTTCATGTCTTTTAAATATTTTGACAGCATATCATGAAACAACACTGATGAATACTATAGGTGTTTGATTTTCGTGCATGGCTAATTCATCACAAATCCAAACATATTTGGTCTTTGGACAGATTGATCATGGAAGTTGAGGGTTTATCCAATACCTCTTCCATAGTCACAGGCCACTTTCTATTCACTTATTTCCAACCATGTTTAATGAAGAAAACATTTTATAGTTCTTGTTTCAATTTTCATCACAAATATAGGTTTGGAAACATCATGGATTTCTCTTATAGCCATTGTTGTAGCATAGATTAACTCAGACGGTTAAATCCTTTCACAAGAGCACGAGGCTTCCAATTGAAAGATCCCTTTTTCAATGTGCTAGAACAACATGATTGACTCGAAAGAGAGAGAGAGAAGGGGGGGGGTGAATAGGTTAATCCCATTTTTAATGGTGTTTACAAATTTTTTGATTAATTTGAGTGCAGCGGAACATATATCAATAGATTTATTTAGTGTGACAATTTCATTCATTAATCACACTAAGATTATGACCATTTACATAATATTTGATTATCGATGATTGTGCACAATATATAAAATAAGATAATCAATATGCAATGTGATGTGTCTTGAGAAGAGTATTTAAACAATAAATACAAACACACATATATCAAACACCATAAAACCAATTTAAAGTGATTCGATTAGCCAACCTACATCCATTGTTAGGACTCGCTCAACCTTTAGCAATCCCTAAAATCCACTAAGTAGGGACTTACACCCTCACAATTAGAGTAGGAATTCTACCTCACTCAATCTGCTGGGAATTTCACTCACCACTGTCCAATATGAATTCCACCTTTCCATTTGGATGAGAATTCCACCCACCACCGTGCTGGAGACACCGCCCCAAATTTATCTTAATCTACTTTTGGAATAAAGGTTTTAAAATAAAATTAAAACCAAGAAGCACTTGCCGTTTGAGCTCTTTCTCTTGATGTGTGCTTCATGAACATCCCACCCAATGTGTGCTAACACTCCTTCTCATAGCCGCTATATAGCAATCACAATCCAGGGTGACAACGAAACTGGTCATACCGACGGTTTCCTAGATTATGTTCTTCTCCTTTTCCCCTTGCAAACTCAATCAATAGATTGGTTGATTATAGCTCTTCATTCCTCCTCTCTCTCTCACAACTCAATTCATCTGATTGGTTGTATTTGATTCTCCAAGTGTAAGCACGAGAGAGAGAGAGAGAGTGATTTTTTTGTTGGCCCTTGTTTAAGTTCACTGATAAAGATGATGTTCAACTGATTGCCAAGGATGAAAACTAGTCGCATAAAGATTGATTTATATAAAGAAGGCAACCAGTCGCTGCAACGGTAATATACCGATAGGTGGGGCGCACCGAAGGGTCGGTGACTAGAAATGTTACCGTTCAATAACCCGACCGCTGCGCAATAATGCACTCCCAACGGTAATATTCTTTCTTCGTCAACATGTCATTGTCGCCGATGGGTCGATAGTAATGGCACCGAGAGGTCAGTTCATACGAGAAGCTCGATCTGGGGCAAAAGCATGGTGACAATAGTTTCTAGTTTAGAAACCTGTTACCCAAAACGACCTGTAGCCCTTTACCAAGGGGTCGGTCCTGGCTACTCTCAATTAATCTTGAAATACTGATATGTTTGTTTTCTCGAGAGCCCACTGAGCTCTAAGGTCAGTACTCATAAATCTTGATCGAGGAGTCGCTGACCATGAGGGGTTGTTTTAGTCTTTCGTCGAGGGGTCGGTGCATACGAGACTCTCGATTAGAGGTTTTCCCAGAATGACAGTTTTAAGATACAGAACCTATGTCAATCTGTTCGACCGATCTTTGACCACGACAGGTTGATCCTGTCTCCACCGAGGGTTCGATGACAACAATTGGTTGAGCTAACAGTGAAACTAAAAACATATTTCCAAGTTGGCTTCCAATTCACTGTCAAGCTTCCTCTCTAGGTTTTTTATGATTTAACCATTTGTTCCACTAAGCCTAGGTGTAGTCCTATCTAAGGTGTGGGTATCACCTAAAGTCATCTATGGCCATATTACCTGTTTTGTGATTGTCATAACGATGAGCTTCAATCCGGTGGAGCGTGATTTTCATTCTTGATCATATTGGGTCTTCAAACATCTAACAAGTGCTCATTTCCGAATCGTGGAATTGAGAAACATAGGGACTTGACCAAGCTGAAGCACTAACATATCTGTTTTAAGATTAACCCTTTTTTAATCTGTGCTTCATATGTTTTATTAGGTGAGAATTCGACCTCCGAGACTCTCATCATGTATCATATGTGATTAGGAAGCAAGTCAAATGCATGTAATGTGGTAAAAATGTTCAACGTTTGAGCATTTGTAAGGTGGGTCAATTTTGAGAATGCACTTGCCATATATACGAGTCACAGATATCGTTTTGAGGTTAATAACCACTATTATAATATTAGAATATTTTAAATTTGAGTTTTTTCCATAATTTTATTGGAAAAGTTTTGTGAAATTATAATATTCAAAATCATAAAAATGTATAATAATAAAAATATAAATAAATTTCAAATAAAAAATATAAAAAAAAATATAATTAATGTACAAATATATTATAAAAAAATAATTACTTTGTTAATTATCTAATAAAACAAAAAAAAATTCATCATTTAACATCTTCTAAATAATAAAATGCCATCCAATGCAACATAAGTTCATTTTTAACTACTGTAATTGAAGTTATAAAAAAAAATCAAACTTAATTATCGTTGGTTATAACTTAAAATGTTTAAGAATCAAGTTAACATTGAGCTTCAAGCACCACATTTTCTTCTTTCTTTTGTTTGGGTAAAATGAAACCATTAATGCAGCATGTCCAGGACTGAGAGATGTTTACATTGCAAAAGAGAAACACACAAGAGCATTGCAACTCGCCGACCGCTTGATATTGGAAGAAGCTAATTCGAATTATGAAGATGATGGAAGGAGGGATGGCCATAGTACAGAGAAACCTCTCATTCTTGCGGTGAAATCTGGTATTTTAGAGCTGGTGGAGAAGATAGTTGAAGACTTCCCAGAGTCCATAGAGTCAGTCGACAAAGACGGGAAGACCTTATTGCACTTAGCAGTAGAACATCGGCATGACTGTATATTGGAACTACTTAAGAAAATGAAGACGGCGATGGCTAAGATGGCTGTAGGAGTCGATGTTAATGGTAACACGATATTGCATCTTGCAGCCACTTTGGGAAAAGATAGACCACAACATGCCAAAGGGCCAGCCCATCAAATGCAATGGGAGACAATATGGTTTCAGGTATTGTTCATTTATTAGGACTTCAACCTTGAAGATATGCTGGAAATAGTGGGAATTGTTCAGTAGTGTTCTTTATAACAAGGGACATCAAAATTTGCCTTCTGATCCATTTTTGATCAACTAAGTGGTGAAAAATAATACGGATTTCTCTTATTATAAAAGACACCAATGTCCCTTTTCCATTACTAAGAACAAAATATATGGTGAAAAATGATAATTTAATTGGGTCGGGTTTGAATGAGACCCGGCTAGGATTGATATAAATTTTGTGTCTCATCTCTTTTAATGTCTAGACCCAATCAGGTTAGGTTGTAACTTCAAGTTGATTTGAACTAGTTCAAACTATTGAATTGCAAGGGGAAAACAAAATGATGTCAACTATTTGGGAAATCAGATTACAGTCCATTTTCCCCAGTTGGGGAATTCAGGAAACTGATGAAGTCTATGGATAAGATTCCTTCCCTTGTTGGAAAAAAAAATCAGGCCAGGTCGATGTTAGGGTGGGTTGTCTATCATGGGATAACAATTTTCCCCTCACTTGAAGCTGAATCTTTTAAAATTCTACCCAACTCAACTTGATTTGGTTTTTAGTTTATTCAATCTAAGAAAAAGTTTATATAAAATAACAAAAAATTTAAATGAATAAAAAGTTACAAAATGAAAAGAGGAAGGCTTTCCTTTCATTTGGGGGCATTGGGTTAGAACAAATGAAGGCAAAGGCCTAGCATCTTCGAATTAAATGGTTTGTTACATGGGTTAAAACTATTTAGTTGAGGAAATATACGATTTATATATCTATTTTTATTTAGGGTCATGATGAATTGGATCAGGGATATCTCTACCTAACTCGATTTGAACTATTTTGATTCAAGCCAGGTCAATTTAAATTGTCAACTGTTTTTTATTTCAGTCTACTGGTCAAGTGAGAAATTGTCACCCCTCATGTTAAAATCTAACTAGATATTAAAGATGATATATTTAGATTATTTTTTTCAAGTAGTGCTTTCTAAATATTGTATTTTTCAAGTTTAGATCTTTTCTTATTTATTGGATTTACTTCCTATATTTATAATCACCATTCTCTATAAAGAAAAAACATTTAAGTCTCTCCTAAATCAAGGGAGATACTACATTATTTTCACATATTTTCTTCCAAAACAAACAAAAAAATTTATGCCCATCAGGTCTGGACACATTCAGCTCTCCGTCGCTGTTACATCTGCAAACACTCGGCAGTGCGACCCCTTCTTCTCTCTACAATCCAGACCGACCACATCTTTCATCTCAGTACAGACGGCCAGATCTATTTCACTGGGTTTTACACAGGATCCCCGTCGCCCCTTTATATTTTTTTTATTTTTTGGATTTGTCGGACCTCCGGTGCTAGTGTCAGATCTGAACATTTCATCCCTGCATTGGCCGTTTATGTAGACACAAAAAAAAAAAAACAGAGAGTTTTACTTGGCCTTCCTCTTGCATCCACGGACGAAACTGTCTGCAACCATCCCCATCTTGATCTTCGTTCAGTCTGCTCGACATCTGATTCCCAGATCTCTGCCTTGGTTCCTTTGGGCCTTTTCGTTTCCTCCGCCCCAGATCCCATCTAGAGTCGTCGGCTTCTCTACCATCCCACATTCTGCAGATCTTTAATAATAATAATAATAAAAAAAACCCCTCTTTTGACCGTCGCTGAAGACGCCTCTCCCAAACGGCGTTGCTGCTCCTTTGCAGACGCCCTTCTCCGTTTTGCTTCTCCTGCCTCTGGTTCAATGCAGCCCCTTCTTCGCCACTAGTGCCGTCTCTCTCAGATCTCCATTGGCGGCCCTGCTTTCGATCAAAGCCACTCAAAATGGCCACCAAAGCAGGAACGTGAAACAATTTTTTAGGTGTTGTTTTGGCAAGATTTTCTCCTCCGATAAATAGAAGATATAGACTGGTTTGAGGCGTTTTTGAACCCTCACAACCAGCAGCAAATCTAATTTGAAGATGGAAGTTTCTGTAGAAGAAATGGCCCGGATAATCTTCTTCACCAACTGTAAAAACAAAAAAAAATAAAAAAATCAATCTTTCTAAGGCCATTCTTCTCAATTCGCAATCAATCAATAAGTTACTAATTTTGTAGCCATTTCAACAAATCTCAGTCAGTGTGTTGTCCATTCAATAACTCTTTGCAGTCAGTCATTGTCTACCCATTCAACAACTCTTTGTGACTCGTCAGTGTGCCACTTTTCGCATTTCATCTGTCATTTCGACAATTTTTAAATTTTGTATTCCTTTCCATACACGCTTCAGCTTACAGAAGTATGTTAGAATCTAATTAGATATTAATGATGGTATATTTAGATTATTTCCTCAATTAGTGATTTCTAAATATTGTATTTGTTAAGTTTAGGTTTTTTCTTATTTATTTCATTTACTTCCTATAATTATAATCACCTTTCTCTATAAAAAAAAATCATAAGTCTCTCTGAGAAACTGCATCATTTTCACACCTGACCATGTATGAACTCTTTAAAAAATAGCCAGTCCAAATGCTGCTTTGAGAAACATGAAATCTTTGAATTGCTCGACGACATTTCTACCCTTTGGTCAGGCCTACTACATCCTTGAAGTGGTTGGAGTTTGGGCAATGCATGACAATAGGGGAAATTTTTGTATTCAAAAAGTCCTCTTCGTAGTACCGATGAGATGAACTTTGAAGATAATCAATTCAATTTATCATGCAGCGTGTAAAGAAGTTATGCCCGAAACATATACATTCTCTCCCAGACAAAAATAAGAAGGCGGCTAGACAAGTTTTTACAGAAAGCCACAGTGATCTGCTGAAAGAAGGAGAGAAGTGGGCCAAGGAAGTGTGCAATATATGCATAATCATGTCTACTCTTTCAGCCACTGTCATGTTCGCTGCAGTCTTCACCATACCTGGCGGAAACAACAGCGATACGGGCCTCCCAATCCTCCTGCACAAGGAGGGCTTCATCCCTTTCATACAATATGTTGCTTTATCATTGTTTTCGGCGTTGATGTCACTTGGTATGTTCCTAGCAATCTATACCTGTCGCTTCGATGAAAATGAATTTTATGCTCGATTGCCTGCGAAGATCCTTGTAGGCGCCACAATGCTATTCTACTCAGTGGTGTACACTGTCTTGGCATTTTGCCAAGGCTTTATTCTAGTGACAGAGTGGAGGTCTCCAACATTTATGGCTACCATTGACATTGTCCTTGCAGGTGTAGGACTCACTTTAAGTGTTAATGTCTATCTCAATATCATCTTGTGTCCTATGAGCTATTTGTTTGATATTCTATTTATGTGAAAAAAAAAACAATATATGCAAATGAGATCCTTAAATTCTGTACGGTGATTGTAAACTAAGGGCATATTGAATCAACTGTTTTGTTTATGATGTTGAATTCCGCCTAATGTTATATTTATTGCAAAACATCATTTGATTCAGTTCTTGGGGAATAATGACAATGGATTCAAATCATGTTTTGAATTGGAATATTAAGATGTAAATCTCATAATGAAATTGATAATTTTATTCCCAAATCTTCAATCCTTGTTAAGAAAATCATCCCATCAATTGGTATCAGAATAAAGTTATATGAATCATTGATGTTTTTCTCTAAAGATTTATTTTAGTGAATTTCTTCAAAATTGTTAATGAGACTCGGATCCAAGCTGATTCGTTTCAGGCTGAAGGGAATGATGTCATGTGATGCTTTCAGAAGCTTGTATCACATTTTAGTATTCAATTTGATGTGTATTTGGATTTTGTCTTTTCACAAAATTTCTTCTGAGCTTGGGCCATGTTTAGTTTAAAGAAATTTGACAGACAGTTGGGTTTCTTCGATTGTATTTATTACATTTAAGTTTGATCTATTTTATCATTTTAAATACCACTTACCATCAAGTGGTAATCTTACCTATGGTCTCGCAGAAGAAATGAAGTTTAAAGTAAGGCTGCATGTTGAAAAAATGAAGTTTAGGATGATAATTAAATTCAGATTAAGGGGAAAATTACTCAGATCTGAATACTAGGCAGTGCTGAATTATTTCAGCCAGGGAACAACAAAAGACAAAGCTGAAATTTGAAAATAAAATAATAAAGAAGGATAGGAATGGGATGGAGGTTTGGCTGCATCTGCAAGTTGTATAGGAGAATTCAATCAGCTGAATTCACAAGTGTTTTGCACAGATTTTATCTATGAACTTTTCAGCCGACTCGATTGTATCCATTTTTTTATCCTTTCAAATCAATTTTACTCTAAGAAAAATTCAATTCCCTATTATGAAAATCCCATCAATTGGTATCCTGTGGTATGTTTGTATTGGACTAAAATTCATGTTTTAGATTTGGGTGTATTAAGATAAGAAAATCTTGAAAGAGAAATAGATTTTCACTCCCAAAACTTCAAATCCTAAATTATGAAGTTTATAACAGTTAGTGTCGGTCAAACCGACACCCAGCAGGAAATGCCTTTTAGTGTACTTATTAAACTTGTACATCAACTCATGATGGAGAATTGATTTATTATGCTGAATTAATCAATTTTGAAACGTATGAAGAATATTTAGGATGTCGTATATATTCAATGAAGTGATAGAAATATAAGATTATGTGTTTCATATGAAAGTTCTTATGAATTGAATGTGAATCTTGATTGATTCAATTACAGTGTAAAGTAATTATTTTGATTTGAATTCAGATTATGATAGGTTTGTTAGTCACCAAAGTGGCCTAAGCGAAATGTGTTGAAAATCGAGTCATATAAATATGATTTAATACCCTTCCCAAGTATTAAATGATAATGGCTTTACAAATTGCAATCTCTAATCACATAGATATTAGGTTGGCCCAAAGGTGCACCGTTCCGAGTGGTGAACGGATTGGGATAGGATAATTGACGTGTATTTGTGGTTGGTATTTGTACGAACACCCAAAGGTGACGGCGATATTTGGTACTTATACTTAATTGGTTAGTCCTATTGGTGACTGGAAATCACCATGATGATTAAAATGGTGTGCCAATAGATTACCCAAAGGTAGATCACTCGCAATACTATTTGCTAAAGTTATTTTAAACGGTTTGTCATAAGATTACCTAAAGGTAGATCCAATAACACTGTTTACTAAAGTTATTGATTGTGTGTTTCTACTTAAGTTTAACTCATAGCATTCAAGAGTGACATGTATTATGAATTTGTAGCCACCTTACATGTTATGCTTAATGCGCAAGCTTCGTCTGTCCCCATATTGAATATGATGAATTTCTCATAAAGAAAATAATAAGTTGAGTTTTACCTTGATGTATCCGATCTTGATAAAGTAATTATTTAAGATAGGCCTATTATAACTTACGAAAGTAGTGCTCAAGAGAAAGCGTCACATGAAGTGTGGATTAAGTCTATCAGACTTGGTCTTATGTTCATGCGCATGACCATTGCAAACAACATTAAGTCAACACTATCAGAACAACTAATATTTAGGAGTTCCTCCAAAGCATAGAAAATAATTTCAAATTAGCGGACAAATCCTTAGCTGGAACATTTATGGCAAGACTCATCACAATGAAATATGGCAAAACTTGAGGAATGTATGAGCATGTGATGGAAATGACCAACATCATTGCTCAAATAAAGAACCTTGGAATGAGTGTAGATGATTTTTCATTGTCCAGTTCATTATGAATTTTCTACCTTCTTAGTATGGGCCGTTTCAAATTAGTTACAATATTATGAAAGACAAATGGCAAATAATTGAATTGACAAATATGTTGATTTAAGAGGAAACTAGACTTAAGAAAATTGGACATCATTCACTCCATCTAATAAGTCAAGGGCTACTTGAATTGATCTATACTGATGTATGTGGCATATTTGATCTTCCATCTTTTGGTGGAGAATCCTATTTCATCACTTTTATAGATGACTTTTCACGGTATGGTTACATTTATCTATTGCACGGTAAATCTCAAGTGGTTAAATCTCTAGAGATTTTTATCCCTGAGGTAGAAAGGCAATTGGATAGGAATGTGAAGGTCATAAGATCCGATAGGGGTGGTGAGTATTATGGTAGGTATGATGAAACAGGTTAACACCCGTGGCCATTTGTTAGATTACTAGAAAGTCGAGGAATTGTAGCTCAATAAACAAAGCCTGGTACGCCTCAGTAGACTGGTGTTGCTGAAAGGCAAAACTAAACACTTATGGACATGGTTAGGAGTATGCTATGTAATGACAATGTACCTGTTATATTGTGGATGTATGTATTAAGGACCGCAGTGTACATATTGAACAAGGTTCCTAGTAAGTCGTTCTTAAGACACTTTTTTAATTGTGGACATGAAGGAAACCCATTTTAAGACACCTGCATGTATGGGGTTGTCCTGTAGAAGGAAGGATATATAATCCACATGAAAGAAAGCTTGATGAGAGGATAATCAGTGGTTACTTTATCGGTTACCCTAAGAAGTCCAAAGGGTATAAATGCAAAATTCATAGAAAATGGTGAGGTTAGTGGAAGTGATATAGTAAGAAGTGTAAATGTAAAAGAAGTGTGGGTACAAGTCGAAACAAAACACTTGAATGATCAATCACTCCATTAAAAAAAAACACATCACCAGTGAGGAATCGATTGTAGAACAACCATAAGAAATAGCCTTAAGAAGGTCTCAAAGACAAAAAAGACATGTTATTTCGAATGATTATGTGGTTTACATATAAGAATCGGATTATGATTTTGGGATTGTTAAGGATCCGTTCACTTATGAAGAAGCCACAGAATGTAAATCTGATAAAAGGATAGATGCCATGAAAGATCAGTTGGAATCCATGAACCAGAATGAAGTCTTGGATTTAGTAGAATTGCCCCATGGATACAAGAAAGTAGGATGTAAATGGGTCTTTAAGACTAAACGAGACTCAAAGGGCAATATCGAACGATAGAAAGCCATATTTGTGACCAAAGGGTTTACTCAGAAGGATGGCATTGATTATAAAGAGATCTTATCTTCTGTATCCAGGAAGGACTCTTTCAGAATAGTTATCACGTTGGTGGCTCATTATGATTTGGATTTACACCAGATGGATGTTAAAACAACATCTTTGAATGGTAATCTAGATGAGGTTTTCTATATGGATCAACCTAAGGGTTTCTCCATAGAGGGCAAGGAACACATGACATGCAAACTTAAGAAATCAAGTTATGGCCTTAAGCAAGCCTCCCAGCGATAGTATCTTAAGTTCAATGATATTGTTACTTCCTTCGTTTTTAAGGAAAACACCATTGATCGGTGTATATACCTGAAGGTCAGTGGGAGCAAATATATCTTCTTGATATTGTACGTTGATGATATTTTGCTTGCCACTAATGATCTTGGTATGATGTTTGAAATCAAGAAATTTCTTTCTAGTAATTTTGAAATGAGAGATATGGGAGAGACATCCTATGTGTTTGGAATAGAAATATTCTATGACAAAACACGTGGTATGTTAGGGCTGTCTCAGAAAGCCTATATAAAAAAGAATTTTAGAGAGATTTAGCATGTAGAATTGTTCTTCTCAAGATGTCCCTACACAGAAAGGAGATAAATTTGGTCTAATGTAAGTTCAATGATATTGTTACTTCGTTCGGTTTTAAGGAAAACACCGTTGATTGGTATATATACCTGAAGGTTAATGGGAGCACATATATCTTCTTGATATTGTACGTTGATGATATTTTGCTTGCCACTAATGATCTTGGTATGATGTTATTAGTTACTCGGGTTCGTTCTGTCATCGGTATGCTAGGCAAATATCAAAGTAATCTTGGAATAGATCACTGGAAAGATGTAAAAAAAGTTATGAGATATTTACAGGGTACTAAGGACTTTATGATCACTTTTAGGAGGTCCGACAATCTCGAGGTTATAAGTTACTCGGGTTTAGACTTTGTTGGATGTGTTGATAATATAAAGTCAACGTTTGGTTATTTTTTCCTTATGGTTGACAAAACAATCTCATGAAAAGTTCAAACAAACTATCACCGAACCAGCAACCATGGAAGTAAACTTTGTAACATGCTATGACGCCACTATTCAAAGAATGTAGTAGCAGAACTTTATCTCAGAACTTGGAATTGTTGACAGCATTCCCAAGACACTGAGAATTTATTGTGATAAGTCCGCAGCAGTTTTCTTCTCAAAAAACGACAAGTATTCTAATGGATTGAAACACATGAAATTGGAATACTTTGTCGTAAAAGAAGATTTTCAGAAATAGACAGTGTCTATTGAGCGCATCAGCACTCAGCTTATGATAGTAGATCCGTTGACAAAAGATCTACTTATAAAGACCTTTAAAGAACATGCCAATAGCATGGGTCTCGAACGTAACTCATCATGATGTATTTGATGTTATTGATGTATTTTGAACTGCTTTATGTATTTATGTGAGATATTTGACTTGAGTACTCATGATAGCATTTCTGATATTTTATTCTTTTTTATTATATTTTATTTGTATACATTATCTGTGATTGTTTATCACTGACAGGAATGGTCTTTGTATTAAGACACTTATGTGCACCATTATGAAATCTCTCACTTAAGAGTTATGCTAAATGGGTCACTTATGTTGTAGTGATGGAATGGACCATATCGAACAAGATGATGTGCAACCGCCATTGCTCTCATTTGTGGGTTGTTTAGTATTAACATTATGATGATAACCGTATTATGACTATTTGAATGTGAATTATGCGCGTGCCTTATGTTAACCTTGTTTTAAATTCAATAATGATGATGATGTGAGTCATGTTGGAAAATGTAAGACCATTTCTCTCTATGATGTGGTCCACACATCTTTTGAATTTAAACTCAAGGAACTCACATTCACCTCTTTACATGTAATGGTTAGGAGAGTAAAAGAAAGGGTCAGTTACCCATGTTGATGGGAAGTGGGCTTAAGTTTTTGTAACTGTTTTTGGGTCATCCTCTCTACCCATGAAGTTTCATCTCTGCAACTCTTGAATTCCATTACCTAAAGGAAAATACAGCACTGAGACTAAGGATGGGAAAGAGAAAAAAATCTAAAGGGCACCATCTTCTCTCCATTTGCATTGTGAAGGATCAAAGGATATACAGTGATATTGGACTAATAGAGGAGTCTCTTAATCAAGCAATGGATTCGGGTATGTGTTTTGCTTATGATGTTCAATTCCGCCTAATGTTATGTTTATTGCAAAACAACATTTGATTCAGCTCTTGTGGAATAATGACAATGGATTGAAATCATGTTTTGAATTGGAATATTAAGATGTAAATCTCATAATGCACTTGATAATTTTATTCCCAAATCTTCAATCCTTATTAAGAAAATTATCCCATCATCGACAAATTCGTTTTCTTACCTTACAAAGATGCCACCTTAGATATGGGAAATAAAAGTTCCAAGATCATAGATACAAGTCACTTATGGTGATTGTGGATTTATGAAAGCTTCTATATTTGCTGCCACTTATGGGAAAAGAAATGCGAATTTTGTCCCTTAAGATGATACAAGTCAAGAGACCAGAAAATTGAATGTAGAGAACCATGCATATGGAGACAAATCATAGATGGATAGCAAAATTATCAATTTACAATAGATAATAGTAATTAATCGAGTTTTCATTCTAAAACATGAAAAGTGATGTAGATAGCCTAATTTGACCTTGAACTTGAATTACAATTTGAGATCCAAGACGGGACCAAATTAAACACCTAAAATCCACTGATTTACTTATAAAAAAATGTATATACAAAATTAAATGAGAAAACACCTAAAGTCATATATTTTATTCTAAGAATCCCTTGTGCTAAACCCAAAATGAATTTAATTCATGTTCTATATTTTGAGAGGCGTAAAGTTAAAAAGTTATAACTAGGAGGCACTCAGAGAATAAGTCTACCACTAAAATCTTGGAGGGAAATGATAATAAGGACATGCTAAATTGTAGAATGATTGATAGGATGGTTTATGATAATAAGGACGATTGGATAAAAAGAACTCACAAAGCTCACTCCAAATATATATGATTTTGGCTTATGGTGATGATGATTAGGATAATGATTTTGTACTTAACCCTATTTTCTTAAATTTTAAGGTGCTTCTAGATGAACTCCACCTAAGTTGACACAAAGTTGAACCTATTTTCTCCTTAGATATTTGATGTAAGGGTTTCCATTGTTAAATTCGGAACCATATCAAACTCTATTTCAACTATACTTTATATACACACAATTACATACATGAAACCATTGTTATATAGTTTAACCAAGTTTAACCAACTACATCTCTTTATTTAGAAATCAAATACAAGTCTATAAAACCAAAATTCAAATGCAACATTATCTTAACCTAACTCCAATACCAATTGAAAGTCCGGGCTAGAGCAATGTCAGTCTCAATCTGAGGGAGAAGAGAGGAGGGGTTGGTGGTGAATAGGACCTTTCCAGATTTTATGGCCTTTTTAAAATTTAATCAATCATCTTTAATGTGTTGTGTGATTATTTAGTGTGCAGGAGATGATCAAATAAGAATCAAGCCACACAACATTCAACCTTACATGCACAATGATATATAGTAGTTCAGTTTAAACAAACCTACATCCACTTTTGGACTCACCCGATCTTGGGCTATCCGATGATACACTATGAAAGGGAGTCACGCCCTAGTGATACATCCTAATGAGATTTGACCACCTTGGTCTACTACTCGACTACTATTTTTTTATGGTGGTTTGGGCACTAAGCATTAATCCACCTTAAATGAAGATAATGTAAATGAAATGAATAACACTTGCCTTGACGCTTGCTGATGCCAATGATATGTTTTTTCTTGAGTTCTTCCAGCTTTGATCTTTGATATTCACTAGTGTATGTGAAACCACAGCTGAGAAGAGGTCTAGGATATAAGGTTTCACTATGGATCCTAGAGGTTTCTCTCACAATCTCTTGATCAAAAGTTAATCTTGATTGATCAAAAGTTTTTCAAGGAGGTTCAATGAAGAGAGAAAGGATGGAATGCTCAGGTAGAAGTCTGGAAACCCAAAAGGCAAAAACTGGACCAAACCACGAGTTTATATAGAGAAAAACATGTCCAAATGACCAGTCCTCGAGGGCCTCGGGAGTGTGCTTCGAGGGTCTCTAAGATGTCAAATCAATCACGTCAGTTGGGAAGTTTGAAAAAAAAAACAATGATTACAGTTGGACAACAGTCATCTTCGAGGGCCTCAACAGCGGTCGAGGTCCTCATGATGGGAGCAATGTGTTTTTATAGATGTTTTTTTCAGTGAAACTAGGTCGAGGGCTCGAGCTTTTTCAGGGGCCTCGAGAATACTCTATACAAGTTTGAGGTGCTCGAACATTGTCGAGGGCCTCGTACTGAGACCAACTCAGATTTACAGTTATTTTTCATCATATCTCAGATCGAGGGACTTGAGAGGTGTCGAGTGTCACACTCCGCTCCTCCAACAACCTAAACGGGGCGTGATCCAACTCATCGACATAATTAATGGGTCTTACATCACAGATTTATGGCTGGGGAAATAAGTATATATTTTTTTAATTATAAATAAAATAACAAAGCCATCAAATCATTCATGCCCAATCTTAATACAGTGCATAAATTCTAATGTCATCCACAAAAATAGTAAGAGGAACAACATCTTTTATCAATATCAAGTCGAATCTCACAAGTTTGCTTACAATCCATTCCATAAAAATAAAACCAACTAATATTCTCAATGTTCTTAAACTACTCGAATCAACTAATTGAGTTTCAAAAGAATAAATAACATTAACCAATAAAATCCAATCACATAATATCAACATCTAGCTAAAAATTTAAGTGTTCATTCATAGCAATTTCTATTTTTCAGCATTCTCCTCCAAGCCTAAATCTAGAAGAGTACCTGCAACGTAAGAGATATGAGCACCAAGCCCAGTAAAAGAATACAATAGCACATATTTGAAACATGATACCTCCAATATCCTCAATGTAACACAATAAAAGCATTATTAAAAGCATAAGTAATTGAATATGCATTTAATGTCCATGCTCTATGCCATGCAATGCACAATGCTCAATGCACATGCTCAGTGTCTCATCCATCCACAACAACACATACTGTATTTGGTGGCCTACCCGCCGAAGCGAGACTAACATGACACCACATTTAGTGTTCTACTACCAAAGCTAGGCTAACACAACACCACATTTAGTGGTCTACTCGCTGAAGCGAGGGTATCACATCACCACATAAAGTGGCCTACCCACCGAACTGAGGCTATCACAACACCACAATAAGTTTAAGTGAGGCTTACACCACCACCAAATAAAAGTCTACGTGATCTTTCATGGCTCAACAATCCAAACCTACCACATGCGTGGTACTACTCACTAAAAGCAAGGCCATACACTACCACCGTCGTGGTCTACCTAAAAAATCATGGCTCAAACCTCCATACATGTCCCATGAATATGAAAATGACATGCTCAATGCCATGCCTACCATGCATTATCTCTACCATCATGCCACATATTATGAATCATATTAGCATGCCATGAATTTCATCATCAACAATATACTCCAGACATGCTTATATGATCTCAAATTAATGTAAACATCATATATATGTTCTAAAATATCAAATCTAACATCAATAATATCCCACGTACATGATAATGAATCATATCGCAGCATTATTATCATGGCAACACAATATCAAGAATCCATCTCAATCATACACCACAATACTAGTGGCTGATTTCCAATTATTCAGGCGAACTGAGTCTCCTCATGGCCATTAGAATACTTAGCCAATTCTGTTACACTACTGTGAGTAAGCACTAGATTACAGCCACTGTTCTAATATGTACCCAGTCTATTTCATAGGTCCAACATTACATTCGAAAACACAACACATCATGCAATATTTTCCATTGCTCAATCACATCAACAAAATAGAGAATACCATGCACAATAAAGTATAGTGTAATGTTTTCCCTCACCTTAGAATTTGTAATGTGTATGAGATGAATCCAAACGCTTTCCAAATTTCAGGATGTGTTGCACATGAATTTGTTTGAAGGTTCCAAGTATTGTTATTAATATCATGCCTATCAAATAATTTGAACAACCTGGATTTAATATTAATTAATTTATTTTAATAGCTACTTTTGTACCCAAAATGAAGGGACTGACCCAATAGGAGATGAATTTGTAAACTTCAATTGGGGAAAATAATACGGTCGAATAAAACTAAGAAGAACGTACCTTTGAAAAAGTCGGGTTGAAATTGAGGAGCCTTTAAGGAGTTTCCCTCCCAAACTAGGTCAAAAGACAGCTAGACTTAGATGCACAATCAGATACACGCTGTCACGATTCTCCCAGACGATCTCGAGGCCTCCAGAAAAAGTTTAAGGCCTCCAGACTGGGGACCAAGGATTTTCACAGTTCCATCCAGATTTGTTACCACATGTTTTAGTCTCGAGGCCTGCAGAAAAGACTCGAGGCTGTAACATATTTTCAGATTTCCAATTTATTAAGTTATTAACTTTTAAGGTAATTGTGCTTGAGCTAAGGTCCAGTAGGGTCTACTTACCTGTGTGCCAATCATGTGTAGACTGTAGAACCTTCAATGCATAGTACATCTTCTGGTAGATTTTAAACACCTTTGTTGATGTTTTAAATTTATAAATCTAGCAAGCGCACAAACCACTTATAGAATAGCGATTGAGTGCGAGGTCGAACCCAAACAAAAATCTCAAAATATATGAATTAAAATTTAATTTGTGTTCCTTTAAAATGAATTATTTTCAAGAAATAGAACCTTTATATGAGTCATGTATTTAACTTCGAAAATCAGCAAATAATATGTGTGAATTAATTGTCATTGAATTAAAATCGTGAATTAAATGATAATAATAATCATAGTCAAAATTACAAGTTATAAGATTAAAATACCACATCTCCAATCTTCAATTGAATGAATTTTGAAAGAGTGTGTAAATACAAAGAATTTAAAGCATAAAATAATAACATGAATTAAAGAAAAAAGAATAAAACATACAAGATTTAGGTTAGAACAAAAATTAAATAACAAACATAAAATCTAATATGATTAAAAGATAGAAAATTAAATTGCAAGAAAATGAATGACTGAAAATAAAAATGCAGTAACGTAAAGATCTAAAATTCGCATAAAGATCTGAAATGCAATTCATACTCACTAATAAAGACAAGATTCAAAACTTTTAATTTAATTAATTAAATTTTAGTAATCAATATTCAACATTTACAATCAAGATCCTAATTAGTGCATTTGCTCATGTTTAATTAAATAAACAAAAGTTGCAAACTTGAAAGTGAAAGCAAATAATCACAAAAGAATTCTAGAACTTGGATGTTTCAGGATTCTAAATGGATGTTTTGTATTTATTTCATGGAAGAATTCAGTACATGCACTTATAAATTAAATACAAGAAAGACAACATAAAAATAAAATTTACAACTCTCACTTTGTAAATTCGAATGATGCTCCTGTCTTCTTGTCTTTTGCTCCAGCCTTGGTCCTCTCAAGCTCCAAGTCCAATTCAAATTTTACCTCTTGGGTAATGGGGTATTTATAGACTTCAAAAGGAAATGGATGGCTTGGATTAAATCAAGGTTTAAGTTGGGAAATCAGGGGACTGGATTGGATCTAATTGGGAATGGGTGATGGAGATTTAAGTTTGGATTTTAGGGTTTCACAAGGAGGGTCACACGAATTTGGTGTGGCTTTCCTTCGTGGCTAAGCCAAGTTGGAGGGAAGATAGGAGATTATGAGATAAAATAAGTTTTGGATTAGCAATGGTGATTTTCGAATTTACTATGTAGTTTTAGGGTTTGTGCATGAGATGGTAAATGGATGGATGAGATTTGAAGATCGGATGATTGAATGGTGGAGATGGAAGGTAGTGATGTGGAGAGTTGACTATGCAACATACGCATGAGGTGGCTATGGATGGAGCAAATCATGTGGGATGCTTGGGGATTGGATGGTGAGGTGTGTTGGGATCTTAGGAGTGTATCTTGATGGTTTTTGGTCTAAGTGCATGGAGAGGTTTTAGGTTGAAAAAATCATGGGGATGTTGATGTGTAAAATGCGCATGGAGGCTAGGTTGAACAACAAGTTGTTCATTGCTTAGGGTTTTATGAATGGAGGGCTTAGATTAAATGGGGTTTTGATCTAATGGCTCTAAGGTATTTTAGGTAAAATAAATATAGGAAGTGGATGATGATTGATGGAGTGTCTGGATTCTAAGATTGATCTTAGATGATTAGTGGAATGCATGACCTAATTTTAAGATGATGTATGTATGTGATGGATGCATGTGGAGGCTCTAGGTTTTCTAAGAGATGAATGAATGGATGTGATTGGATTACCTAATATCTAATGGCTAAGCTAATCAATGCATGAAATGAATTCATGGATTAATAGGTGATGCATGGATGAATACTAATCTAAGGTTAAGATGATCATGATGATGATGGATGACCTAGATCTAATGATAGATGAATGGATGGGTTAGATTTAATGGTGAATTTAAGGTTTGATTTAATTTGGTATGTGAGATGGGGGGTTAAGATCTATGATAGAAATTGGATGGTGTGGATGTGAAGTTGGGTTATGAGTTTATGGATAGATGGGTTGGACTTAGGTAAATTCGAATGTGGATCCATAGAGTTCATTGGACTTGGGCTTTGGATTTGGATATAGACCTCAACTCAGGTCCCTTTGAATTGGATTTGAGAGCTTGTGCCTTAGATGGACTGAGCTTGCACATTGGCCTAGCCCAATGTGTGAAATGCACATGGGCTTGTATGTGGCTTGGCCCATTGAAGCTTTGTGGAGCATAGCTTGGCCCATTTGAACTATGTCATGGCCCAATGACTTGAAATTCAGGCTTTGGCACTTGGATTGTAGCTTTTAACCTCTAGAATTAAATAATTATTCAGCAACTTTAAATCTAAAAATTAATTAATTAATTTTAGACTCTCATAACTGGATCTAGATTAATTAATTTACATAAACATCCTAAAAAGTGACATAAAATAATATAATAATTCTAGGTATTCTCTTTAAAGCTCGAAACTTTCAATCTTCTGTTGTTTTAGCTTGATTTTCTAGAACTTTCCATTTTCACTACAAAACTGACAAACTACATTAAATACATCATTATATACAAAATTGAGGATTACCTAGTCCAAAATCAGGGGTTAAAATGTAATATTTCAATGCTCAACAATCTTCAAATTCTTCCAAGGCAAGGACACACACGGTCACGGAATTGACAAAACACAGACTCAGTCAAACCGAGGTCCTAACAATCTCCCCCTTTGTCAATTTCGTGACAAAACCTAAACTTTAACAAATACATCTCATTTATCCCCCTTTACAATGAAACACAAGCCCTTGAAAAAAAAAAAAGGGACAACTCAAACAATGACTATGTCAAGACTTGAATTTCTTGCACTATCACTTTTCTCCCCCTAAAATGATGCTTGTAAAAAATTCCTGCAAAAAACATAGGCAAATAGGTGGGATTTTGAAATTTCTCTCCCTCAACATTAGTACGATTTTCTCCCCCTTATTGTCATAAATTGACAAAATGTGCTACACAATAATATCATGGAGAAACATATTGAACAAAACATCAGTTTTAAATAAGTACTTATTCTAATATTTAAAATTAAGAAAGATCCACCACCCAACCAATTTTTCAGATCCTTAAAAAAACACATTTTCCTATTAGGTGAAAGGAGGATCTTAAAACATCAAAGGGCCTAAATACACCTTCTCACCTTTTGAACCCAGTTTGCATTGAATGAAGATCGCCAGAGGGTTGAACTAGGATTCTTGGAGCCAGCTCTATGTTTGAGAAGCTCTTTTAGCAAATCGGTTGCTATTTGGTTTAAGAGCTGATTTTGATCTCTTCTTTGAAAATTTTGCTTGACATTATCCCTTCTATGATGCACCTTTGGTTGGACAAAAGTAAACTTCTCTTTCTTAGGGGACATTAGGTGACCCAAGTTTTCACAGTAGTAGCATGCTATATTAGAAGATTTAGAGAAGGAATGCTTACCTTTCACAAACACAGTTTTGGAGTTAGGTTTCTTATTCTTTTTCTCATCAAAGCTTAACGAGTTTTATCACCAAATTGTTTTCCAATGTTGAGGAGTTTTTCAAGTTTTTCTTCTCCTTGAGTAAATTTATTTTCAAATTTTACTTTATGGCTCTTTAATTTATTTAATTCAACAACCAGCCTTTGGTTTTCAGATACAGATTTTGATTCAGCTTCTTTTAGTTTAAAATTTTCATCTGGAGCCAATTTTAGTCTTTCTTAAAGACATAGATTTTCTTCTCGAATCGCCTTCAAATTTCCTTTCTCAGATATTACTTGATTTTCCAATTTAATAATTTCATTATTAGATTTATTGAGTCTTTTAGCCAAACCTTTGCTTTCTTAGAACAAAGCATCATAAGCTTCTTGAAAGACATCATCCTCAATGTCTGATCCATCACTATTGCTTTCAACATTTGAAGCATTTTGAGGATCATAAAAGATGCAAAGCAATGAAACCTTTCGTCAGTGACAACATCTTCACGGGTTGACACTTCGGATTCACTTTCATATTGTAATGAGTCTTCTTCCACCATAGTGGGTATGGCTTCCTTTTTAGATCTCCTCTAAGATGGGCATTCATAAGCAAAGTGCCCATATCCATCACAATTAAAACATTGAGTTTCTTTGGGCTTGCATTTTTCTTTGATTTTATCTTTTGATTTTTCTTTTGAAAAATGTATTGTACTTTTATTAAATTCTCTAGTCTTCTTTATTTAATCTTCTTCTCTCTTTCTCATTCTAAAATTTCTTAAGAAACTTTTAGCAAGAATGGCAACCTCTTCATCTGTATCATTTCTGAGTCATCAGATTCTTCATCCTTTTTGAATTTCGGTTTTAGAAAATATTTTAGAGTAATTGATTTCTTCTTAGGTTTTTCATCATTAAGTGAGACTCATAGGTTTACAGAGACCATACTAAGTACATCTACCCTCATTAGAGACACATATCTGTACTCTTCAATGGCGGCTAACTTGGGCTTAAATCTTTTGAGCAAATTTCTTAGTATTTTGGTACAAATGTTAGATTCAGAGATTATTTCACCTAAGGCCCACATGGAATTTACAATGTCACTTAGTTTCGAATAGAACTCCATAAACATTTCATTTTCTCCAAACGTATGTTACCAAACTTTGCCTGGAGGATTTGGAGTTTCGACCTCTTAACAGCTGAGGTTCCCTCATGTGTTTTTTCTAAGATGTCCCATGCATCTTTGGCTATCGCACATGTTATTATACATTTGAACTCATCTGGTGAGACAACAAAGTTAATGGCTTTTAAAGCCTTTCAATTTACAGTATATAGAGTCTTTTCCATGTTAGTCCACGTAAAGTATTCCTTAGGTTTAGAACCAATGACTTGCGTTACAGATTTACCTGCTTCATCCTTAGTCAATTTTTCAATGATTTCCTCCATAGGATGGTCCTAACCCCTTACTACTGATTCCCAGACGACTCCATCAAGGGATATGAAAAACATTTTCATTGTTGCCTTCTAGGAGGGCGTAGTTTGAGCCGTCAAAGTAGGGTGGTATAAAACAGAGTGATTCTCACCTCTATACATGATTCTAGTACAGATCAACTCGTACTATTAAGTCTAACTCAAAGTAACCAAGCTCTTGATGCCAATTGAAAAATCCGTTACTAAAACGATGCAAGACCTAGAGAGAGAGGGGGGGGGTGTGAATAGGTCTGATCCAATTTTATTTTCCTTTAAAATAAACCAATTTAACAATATGTGCTGCAGATAAACGTGTGTGCAAGTGATAAACAAATAAATCAAACCATCAAAGCAAACCACACAAGTAGAGCAGTAAATAATGGTTCGGTTCACCTGAACCTACATCCACTGTCAGACTTCCCAACTCTCGGGTCGTCCCAATTACTATGAATGGGCTTCACACCCATATAGTACATCGAAGTTTTTTTTTATAGAGGTTCGACCCAAATGGTCTATTCCTCGAGGCTTTTTTTTTTGGTAGTTCTAACACAGTGTTCTAATCCACCTTACAATGATATCAAAATAAATGAAAAGAGGAACATTTGCCTTGAGGCTTAACAATTCTTCGAATGACGTGTTCTTCTTGTAAATGTCTCTGCTCCTTGTTCCTTTAGATGAGGTCCATCTTTGTTAAGTATTGGCACAACAGAACATGGGTACTAGGATAGGTATATGACTGATTTTGGGTGCTAGAGAAACATCCTCATCTTCATCAAAAACCAATCTTTGAATACTAATCATATCCTTGTCAAAGGATGATGAAGATAGAGACGTAAGGGAATGGGAAGGTCTCTGGGCTGTCTGAGATTTTTTCAATTTGCAGGTCTGTAGTTTAAAATAGAACAGCCAAGTATTTATAAACAGATCTTCCAACGATTCAGTCTAGAGGCCTCCAGATTTTCTTTGAGGCCTCCAGCCTGTATAAGGTCATACAGAAGACTAGATATTCAAATTTCAAATGTAATTCTAATAATATTTAGTCAAAGACAAATCACACATACGCCACTTGTACTTGATTTCAAATATGGATATTTGACTTAATGAAATATGAACTGGCAAAATATTTTCAAAATCAAATGGGAGCCTCTTGAAAATATTCCAGTATTGTAAAGATTTTGAAATTGAGAAGCGTCCAAAGATTTTTACAATTTTGTAACGTTTTCGAAATTGATGAGCCTCTAAGGATATTTACAATTTTGTAAAGTTTTCAAAATTGAGGAGCCTCTAAGGATCTTTTCCTCCCAAACTAAGTCAAAGGACAGCTAGACTTAGATGCACAATCAGATACAAGCTGCCACGATTCTCCAAGACAATCTTGAGGCCTCCAGAAAAAGTTTGAGGCCTCCAGACTAGGGACCAAGGATTTTCATAGTTCCATCTAGATTTGTTCCCACATGTTGTAGTCTCGAGGCCTCCAGAAAAAGCTCAAGGCTATAACATATTTTCAGATTTCCAATTTATTAAGCCATTGACTTACGTGTATGCCAATCATGTGTAGGCTGTAAAACCTTCAATGCATAGTAGATCTTCTAGCAGATTTTAGACATCTTCAAATTCTTCCAAGGCAAGTACATACACATGGTCATGGAATTGACAAAGCATAGAATCGGTCAAACCGAGGCCCTAACACTAACTAGTCCAAATATTAGGGGTAAAATAGTCATTTTACCGTGGACATCATGTGCGTACTCGCACTCTCATACTACCCGTACCAACTCTCACAATCGCACAACCAGTGCCGACTCGCATTCTCACACTACCCATAGTACTTGCACATGAAGTATGTCCTAATACCAACTTAAGGTAGACTCGACGCTACCAATACCCTGTCCAAAGACAGCCTACCATACTCTAAGGAGTATGTGAACCCATACTCACACACCTAGAAGTATATAATCCACATCCCCGTGTTAGTCACAGTCACACAGATATCCACTTTGCACCCTAAGTACCCACACTGTACTAAGGGAATTCTCTAGGTCCAAACGTAGCCTAGTCCCCATGCCCCACTGGTATCCCACACTAGTACTAGCTACATGGATGCACTTACCACTACACATGTTATCATACAAAGCATTCTTCAAATTATGTATAGCATAGTGGATATTTCAATTGCTATCTACCACATGCATCACTACAGCATAATAACATGTTATCATACAAGTCATCCGCATATTATCACATTAGTCTTACAACATGCTATATCGTTATCAACCTGACATGTTGTTGCATTATCAATCAGTATGTTTATCACACGACACATGTCATCATATTATCCAACCAACAGATTATCATAATATCAAGACAATACGCTAACATACTATCAATCAACATATTATCACTTGATTAAATCCACATACTATCACCCAACATCATCATTATGATATCAAACATGAAAGTCCCCTTGGGAGCTAGAACAACACGATTGACCCTACGGGGGGGTGAATAGGTCAATCTAAAAACGTTGGTCCTTTTTTAAATTTCTTGATTGATTAGTTTAAGCGCAGCGTGTATAACAATCAAGTGAGTGTTTGTTAGCAAATGTGCTTAAACAATCAACACAAGAAAATAGCTCTAACACAACAAACATAAGGACACAAGATATATAATGGTTTGGTTCGCCAACTTACATCCATTGTTAGGACTTGCTCAACCTTGAGCTATCCCCATATTCACTAAGTAGGGACTTATCCCTCACAATTAGATTAAGAATTCCACCTTACTCAATCGGCTGAAAATTTCACCCACTACTGTAGAATAGGAATTCCACCTACCCAATTGGTTGAGAATTCCACCCACCACTGTGCCAGAGACGACGCTGTACAGTTTTTTATAGTGGTTCCCGAGCCAATCCTCCTTATTCCACTTTCGAGAAAAAGGTCTTAAAAACAAAATTAAAACCAAGAAGCACTTGCCTTTGAAGCTCTTTCTCGCGGATGTGTGTTTCTTCAAGATCCCACACAAAGTCTACCGACGCTCTTCCTTGTAGCCGTTGTAACTCAATCACAATCTTAGGGTGACAAGAAAACTTGTTTTACCACAACTTTCCTAGTTTATGTCTTTCATCTCTTTCTCACTTTCAAACTCAATCAATAGATTGGTTGTTTATGATTTTTCTTTCCTCATCTCTTTCTCATTTTCAAACTCATCAATAGATTGATTGTTTATGATTTATATTTCCTCATCTCTTTCTCACTTTCAAACTCAATCAATAGATTGATTGTTTATGATTCTCATTACAAAAGTGTTAATCGTTCCTTAGAGTATATAACTCTTCTCAGCTTAAGGAAGATAGTTAAACGATCGCCCAACATTCATATTTATAGAGGAGTTTCAACGGTTTTTCTGATTGTCCAGTATCGATAAGTCGGTGGCACTGATGGGTTGGTCTTCATATATATTACCGTTCAAACCACCCGACCATTGCGCATTAAATGCACTCCTAACGGCTTTTTTACTTCCCAGTCGACAGGTCGGTGTCGCCGATGGGTCGACAGTTATGGCACCGAGGGGTCGGTCCATACGAGAGACTTGATCTGAGGCAACACCATGCTAACAGTAGTTTCAAGTCTAGAAACCTGTCTTACACAGAAGACATGTCGTCTTTTACCGAGGGGTCGGTCTTGGCACTCTCAATCGGTCTTGAACAACCGATATGTTTGTTTTCTCAAGAGCCCATTTGAGTTCACAGTCTAGAACTCACAAGTCCTTTACCGATGAGTCATCGACCACGAGGGGTCGTTTAAGTTCATCACCGAGGGGTCGGTGCATACGAGACTCTCGGTCAGAGGCTTCCCAAAATGACAGTTCTTTGATCCAGAATCTCTATCAAACTGGCCGACCAGTCCTTGACCACGATGGGTTGATCCTGTCTTCACCGAGGGGTCGGTAAGAACGACTGGTCGAGTTGCCAGTGAAGCCAATTACATATTTCCAAGTTGGGTTCCAATTCATTGTCCAGCTTCCTCTCTAGGCTTCTTAATGGTTTTACCAATTGTTCAACTAAGCCTAGGAATGGTCATCTCTAAGGTGTGGGTACCAGCTAAAGTCATCTATGGCTAAATATCAGCTTTTGTGATTGCCATGACAATGAGCTTTGAACCTGGTGGAGTACGATCTTCATTTTTTATCATCTTGAGTCTTCAAGCTTCTTAACAAGTGCTTCTTTCCGAGTCTTGAAATTGACAAATAGGGACTTGGTAAAACCGGGGCACTAACACAACATACCACATACATACGACATGAGTACACCTGGGTGGTTCCCCTGCCACATGATCATTGCAACATTTCCCATGCCAAGTGGCTCTAAACATATAAGGGTCCCCACCCTTAGCAATCCATGTCCAAAAATCACAAAATAGTTATATATGCAATTAATGTATGCTAAACAAGTGTGGTAAGTCCCCTCATCTAAATGCTAAATGGAATCCGTGTTTCGATGAATCTAGGCCTATATGAATTGAAGGGATCTCCGTCTTACTACAAATACATATAATTGAAATTCAAGTATCAATCTAATTTGTACTTTATGGATTTTGCCGAGCTTAGAGACAAGTTTAAACTATAAAGTGGCCTATTTCTAATGTGATACCAATGGTTTTGATTGAAAATTTTCAAATCATTTTAGTTTTAAAGTTTGTGCTTATATTTGACTATATAGTAGGTTTAGATCTAACACTTCAAATTTCAAATGGGACTGAATTGCTAAGTATTTCATATGTTTATTACTAGTCAAACTTGGGGAAGTTTTGGTAGTTCTACGATTAAGCTCCCCGTTTGTTTTTCGGCGGACCTCAGAGATTATGATTATCTTGCCCTATGTGGATGATAACGTCCTAACTGGCAACTCTCCATCTCTCCTTCATTTATTCACTCGACAACTGGGTACTGAGTTTGAAATCAATGACCTTGGCACTCTTCATTACTTTTGGGCCTCGAAGTGATTAGTCTCTCTCAGGGGTTAAATTTATCTCAAAATAAATACACCATTGACATTCTTCACCGAAGTCATATGCTTGACTGCAAACCATCTTCGATGCCTGTTGTTGCTAAGATCCAGCTGTCTTCTACCACTGATGACTTGCTCGCAGACTCCTTTGAGTATCGCCATCTTGTCGGCGCACTTCTATAACTCACATTCACAAGGCTAGATATTGCTTAAGCGGTACACATTGCCTCTCAGTTCATGAGTCAGCCTCGTACATCTCATCTAGAGGCTGTCAAGCACATCCTCTGCTATCTAAAAGGCTCCCTAGGTCGTGGTCTACATATTAGGTGTGCGACACAACCCTTACGACTTATTGCTTATTTTGATGCTGATTGGTTGTCTCGATAGTCTCCACTACTAGCTATTGTTTTTTCCTGGGTCCCAATTTGCTTTCTTGGTGTGCGAAGAAACAAGTAACGGTTTCTTGGTCAAGTGCCGAAGCTGAATATCGAGTCGTTGCCTATACTTCTGCCGACACGGTCTGGATACAAAATCTCCTATGAGAGCTTCATTTTCCTCTCACTTCTCTTATCCTCCTTTTAAATGATAATCTCAGTTCAACATACATGGCAGTCAATCCTTTGTTTCATACTCGGACGAAGCATATTGAACTTGATTATCATTTTATACATAAACGTGTGACTGTCGGCTCTCATCAGATTATGTTCGTGTCTTCTCAAGATCAACTTGCTGACATCTTCACCAAGGGTCTATCAAAGCACCGCTTCTCAGTGCTTAATTCCAAACTCGTCGCCTAACCACTTCAATGTTTGCGAGGGTGTATTAACGGATACGGTTGACTTTCTATAAGTGTATGTTCCATTATAGATGATTTATTGATTGATTCTTTCTCATTTAGAGGGGCTTGTATGTTCTATGTATTCAATGTTAATGAGAGACGCTAGTGAGTCAATTTTCCTAAGATTCTACAATCATCATTGGAAAATATATTTTATTTTCATTACTTCTAAAATTTAAAATAATTATAAAATAAATTCTTATAAAATACTAAATTCACATCCCTACATTCCATCAATACGGCAAGTGTTGTTGAAAGAAACGTCTTTCATTTGTCTGTTCTAGAAAATTTGATTTAAAAAAAAAAAAAAAAAGAACCTTAACAAAAGGGAAGTCAGAATTAAAATTCAGCATCCAAACCATTTTATTTTTACAGTGATATTTCATTTCTAGTTTATTATATGTAAGAGGAGTCTTTCAGTGCGTCTCAGTCCAAAAATCTCTAATACCATTTTCAGATTCAAACGGAACTTCCATTCCAGAAATCCCTCTTTCTGTTATGGAACCGTAGAGAGTGCGCTAACATACGACGAAACGAACAGAAAGCTCCACTTTTCTCTAGAAAATCAAGAACTTTCTGCCTAAAAGAAATCAAGAACTTTCTGGTCTATAAAATCAGATTTCTCATAGTCATACTAAGGAAAATAAAAATAAGTTGTATATAGATTCTTATATTTTAAACTAATTGAAATATATTTAAAGGTTTTTTGATAATTGTAATTCTATCTTTGACATATGAAAATTATTATGTCAACCATAGTAGTCAAGAAAGTTTTTCGCTTAAGCTCCTTACTAATTTTGTGTCTCCTCTAAGTACTTTTTGTGCCTAGGCCATTACCTAATTCATTTCGAATTGCCTCTTGTAATAAACTTATTTTTAAAGTATTTTCACTAGCTAGTAAAAATTATTGTTAAGATGAAGCAATTATTAGCAATAATTAATTAAGAATTCTAATCTTTTGACAACATAGTTGTATTATATATAACATTTGTTATATAATATGATTGGAAGTTTAATTTCCAATATTTTTTTATTTTTAATTGACTATTGTTGTATTTTATTAATATTGATGTAATAAGGGTATAGACCTATCAATTTATATTTATTTTGAAGTATTTAATCAAGTGTGCTTAACAAAGCTAAACTTGGGCCTAAATGTGCGATTTGCAGTTTAAACTCTAGGACCTTTTGACACTTTGATTACTGTTTGATCTTTGACTACAATTATATCAATACGTGAGTAATGTTTGAGAATGATAAAATATTGACTATTGTAGAGTCTACTTTTGCTAATACCAATATATGAGAATAAGTTAGATGTTTAATAACCACATAAATAAGAATTAAGTGTAGTTTGATCCTTTCTTAATCATACTAGCTTTTAGATTTTAGTTTATGAAAATTTAAGTTTTGTACATCATTAATATTTATAGTCCATTTGAATAGCATGTAATAGCATTTCAAAGGCCTAATTGCAATCAATCTTCAAACGTGAAGGATGAAATTATAATAATTGAAAATATAAAACCTTTTTTTACAATTAGCCCACTATATAATATAGAGCATAAATGTAATTTACCTAAAAATTAGTAAAAAATTAAAAAATATACCCTTATCTAATTTGAGATCACTAAAAATTTCCCTTCATACCATTTCTATCATCTTTTTTTCTCAATGTCTAACAGCATGTCAGAAATGCTTAGTAATTGAAGAAAATCTACTGTGAGAGGAAAAGGAAGAGAGGAGAATTTACACTGAAGAGAGGAATATATAGAGAGTGGAGCTCTTTCAAAGTATGTCTTCTTCATTGGAGGAAGAAAAAACCCGTGCTTCTCTTTTTGAAGTTTGAGAGGTGGGCACGCTCTCTTTTTCTCTTTGTAAAGTTACTTGAAATGGATTTGTCTGTAATTTAATCTCTCTAATTTTATAATATTTCTTCTCTGTCCTTACTCTTTTAGTTCTTTCATAGATTAGCAACTGAGAAATTATTTTTTACTGCCAATACAATTTGAACCGTAAAAATGTAAAATTGATGTATCGTTTTTAGATATAAAATAGAAAAATAGACTAAGATACTGAACATTTAAAATGGGTTTTCTCCTCTTTCATAGTTCATTTCATACGAGTTTTTGTTTCTAAATCATGTGAATTTCATTTTACTTTGTGTCTCGTCCATTTGTCTTGTAAGGTAGTTCTTACAAGGCAATAACAGGTCACACCAAACTCCTTGCTTTTCTGTTACTTGAATTCATTTCTATTTTCCTGCTTTCTACTTCATCACGTCTTCTCCCAACCTGTAATGAAACCAGTCTTCTACATTTCAGTCCGCTTTATTATTTTATCCACGTAAGATATAATGGATTTCTCTCCTTTAACTCTGTCTCATTTCGGTCACAGATCGTTATTTCCGACAGCTGGTGACATGGGATCGGCGACAAGGTGGCTGAGAAGCTTGTTTGGAGGTAAGAAGGAGAAGGAAAAGAGACAGAATGCAAATTACGATGTCCCAAAGGAACCCAAGAGGTGGAGCTTTCGAACGTTGAATCGGAATTCTGGTGGCTGTAAGGTTCCAGCTAATATTGAAGGCAATGTCCAAGCGGCCGATGCAGAGTGGCTGCGAGCTTTCTGTGATGAGAGTGAGGAGCAGAGAAAGCATGCAACTATGGTGGCTGCCGCAACCGCTGCTGCTGCTGATGCAGCTGTCGCTGCAGCACAGGCAACTGTGGCAGTCGTGAGGCTTACAAGCCAAGGGAGGAGGGCTATGTTTCTTGGCAACAACCGAGAACGATCGGCTGCTGTGAAGATCCAGACGTTTTTTCGAGGATATTTAGTATGTGATTTCAATTCCTCTTTGCACAATTTTTGTCTCTTTGATGGTTCACTTGTAAAAGCTACAGTTCTCAATGAATTTGTTCAAGCACTTTTTGTAATGTTAGACATTTTTTCTTTTGAATTTGGGTGTTCTTAGTTTCATTTTTTATTGGTTCTCTTTTTTGTTTCGATAAGTTCCTTTACTTTGGTTTTATAATTTCCTGTATTAATCTGTTTTCTTTCCGGTCTGCTTCTTCTTCTTAGTGACCTGTTTTTGGAGTCGGGTTAATTTGTCTGTTTCTTTTCGTCATCTTTATGATCACTGTCGAATCTTTTGCAGGTGTGTTTGTAGAAATTGCATGTCCAAGTTTGTAGACTCAAAATATTTAGTAGTTCTGATTTTTTATAGGATTAATCTGCTTCTTCTTTCAATGCACATTGTCAATAACCTTCATTTCATTTTCTCATACAGCATTTTCTTTCACTTGTGGTGGACATGGCACCTCAAGATTTTGGTAGTGTTGTGTTTTAATTGGATATGGATTTCTTTCATTCATCATTATACTTGTTAAGTTCATTGAATTTTTTTTTCTCCAATTTTAAAAAATTCAGCTTTTGACCTATGCAGGTGAAGAAAACTCTTCGAGCACTCAGAGGACTTGTGAAGTTGCAGGCACATGTTCGAGGTTTTCTGGTGCGAAAGCGAGCTGCTGCAACTCTCCAAAGAATGCAAGCTCTTATACGAGCTCAGGCCACTGTCCGAATGCTGAAAGCTCAAAGTATTCTCAACAAGAAGCAGCAATGTCAGCATGAAATCAGGTCCCATAGATCCACTGTAAGATTTTATAAAAAATCTTCCTTGTACTGTTTCAGCTCGTTTGGATGTCGCAAATATCCCGAGGTTGGATTAACTTCCAAGTTCCATCCATATAAACCTTTTGAATGCTTTTGCATCAAAATTAAGGTGGAAAAGGGAGTAGATCTTATCTTATGTTTGCTTAATGCTTTATTGTAATCTTTCACTCAATTGAAATCGTTAGAAGTAAACTGCAAGAACTGGATTTGATTTAGTTTTCATCTGAAAGGCCACTTCAGTTATCACAGGCTGAAGATTTCTCACAAGTCACAATTCTGATCTAATTTAGGAACGGATTGATAAAACAAGAAACGACTATAAGCCATCAATCCATAGCAAGAGTGTATCAACATGCATTGATAACACCGTGGACGAGTTGGATGAGAGTGCAAAGATAGTTGAAATTGACAGCTGCAGATTTAGATCATGCCGAAACCAATTCCTCCACATCGGATTCTGATGAAGAACCACATTCTCAAATACTCTCCTCCACACTCAAGTGGCAGTTACCTGCTCGTCTCTCTGGAATATCCCTGAATTTGATAGGGCACTCACAGGCAATGAATGCTGATCTTCCGCTGCTCAAAGCACCCCTCGGCTCCCGAATTCTCACGAGTCAAATGCTGGAGCTTGTGCAGAAAGTATTCTCTGGCAACACTCAAAATACCCCAATTACAAGGCCAACACAGAGTTATTTAGGGCAAGGTGAGGTCTCATAGTGCCCCAAAACAGCTGCCTGAGCAGGGACAGAGGAAGAAACCATTGTGGAGAGACATGATGGAGTCAAGGGCCAGTTCGAGTGGCGTTCAGATGCAGCGGTCATGCTCTCATGTTCAAGAAGCTTTTAGTTTCAAGAATGCTATTATTAGTAGGATTGATAAATCTGCTGATTTTGTTAGAGATGCTGAAAGAGACTGCTCGCAAAGAAGACGATGAGATGAAAAGAGTTGTGGATGTTTGCATTAGTTGCTTCCATTCCTCACTTATTTTAATTTGATCCTTTTGCAAAAAAGGGAAAGCACAAAAATGTGTGATTTCTCAAACAGGATTTCATTTGAATTTGTAATCAGAGAATGGTTATGTTTATTATGATGTTAATGCCGAATAGAAGTAAAAACTTAAGCAGCTGTTTTGCCAAGCTCTGCTTTCTTGTTCACTCTGATTATGTGATTTAAATATTGATACTATTTGAAATAGCAGCTGTTGAAATACTAAAAATTTTGTTTGATATGTTCGATATATTACTCATATCAGCTGATCTGTTTAATATAGGTCTTTTAAATTTTTGTTTTCTTGTTGGTTGGGCCTCTGCAATCTCTGCATTGGGGTCTCCAATATCTATCCTAGATGTCTTGCCTTTGCCTCTCTTTGAAACTCAATCTATGGAGATTGGTTGATTTGAATGATTCACCAAAATGTGTATAAGAGAGATGATGATCCTTCCTTAGCCTATTGATTTCACTGATGAGTGTGGTAGATAAGGCAAATAAATGTTCACCCCAAGGATCTCTAAACAGTTACAAATAGCGTTGTATTTATAGAGGAGGCAAACTAGTTTCCGTAATTGTTCTTCACCGACAAGTCGACCACACTAATGGGTCGATAAACTTAAATGTGATCGTTCAACAACTCGACCGTTGTGCATTAAATGCATCGCAATGGTACAGTAACTGATACAACTGATGGGTCTATGTCACTAATGGGTCGACAAACATGTACTCGATGTGTCAATGAGTTCGACAGTCTTGATCTGGGGTAGTACCATCCAGACAGAGTTTCAAGTCAAGAAACTTGTCAAGCCGAGATCGACATGTCAGTCTGTCGATGGGTCGGTCATAGTACTCTTGACGGGTCTATAACATCGATGGGTCGGTTCTGAGAGTACCCCTGAGTTCTATGTTCTAGAACTCACAAATTCCAGATCGACGAGTCGATGACCTCGATAGGTCGGTCCCATATAACCGAGGGGTCGGTGACATCGAGAAACTCGATCTGAGAGAAACCTCAATTGACAATCCTTTTGTTCAAGAACCTTGTCAGTCCAGTCGACCGGTCTATGCCCTCGACGGGTCTATCTTGTCTTGCCGAGGGGTCGGTGGGATTGACGGGTCGACCTGGCAGTTTCCCAGATTTTTAATGTTTTATCCCCTCTGGTTCTGTAACTGTCTAGGATCCTCCAAGGCTTGTTAATGTTATTAGCACCATGTTCAACTAAGCCTAGGCAAGGTCCACCTATGGGTGTGGATTCTACCTAAGGTCATCTATGGCCATTTTACCTGTGTGATTACCATACACTGATGATCTTCGAATCTTGGAATTGATCTTCATTCTTCGGATCAATATTGAGTCTTCAAATCTTCTAGTAAGTGTTTTTCCCAAAGTCATGGAATTGACAAAACAGGGACTCGGCATGATGGGGTACTAACAATCTCCCCCTTTGTCAATTTTATGATAAAACCTAGAAGTTATTTGAACATACAACTCAAAAATAAAAAAAATCCCACCCCTTATTAAAAAACATTTGAATAATCAAATTATACATCAATTTACAAATTATATTCAAATGAAATACAAGACCCTGACCATTGCATATTCTTTTTCAGCTTGCTTCAATTTCAGAATTCACATGTAGACACACATTAAGCAAGATATGGAAACATAGAGCACATTAGTATGATAGTCCAAAAATCAAATGAACTCCCCCATACTACATGCATTTAACAATTTTATGATCACCCCATTTGATCACAAATTTACCCCACAATATTCAATCTCCCCCACAATTAAATATGTCTCTTTATATATGTTTCCCATTCATTTTCTCTAGAATTCTTTTTCTCCTCCAAGAAACAAGCTACCATATCCTAGCTTCACAAAATTCTCCCCCATTTTGTCATGACTATTGACAAAGGCACTAGAGCACACGTATTGTGCTCCCCTAAACCACAAAGACATATAAAACATTATGAGCCAAAACATATCTCCCTAACATGCCAATATAACACCAGCTTATATTTACATGTATGAGAGTTTATAAAAAAATTCAAACAAAGCACTGACATGAGTTAAGTAGTCATCATAGACGGCACACATGACATAACAGCATAGCAAAAACAAACCATAGTATTATATATCCAAAATATTATCCATCACATATGCTTTTTGGCACCAAGGGTGCTTAATTACAATACCAAAATTAGTGTTTTTCAAAATATAAAACATATGAAAAACAAAGCTAATCAGTGCTAGTCGGAGGAGGAGATGGGGTAGGAGATCGAGGTCGGGGGACCGCTGAGAGAATGCTCTGAACAATTGATTTTGTGTCATTCACGGATTCTACAAGCTCAACCAGAGTGAGGAAACCCATTCTTCAATAAGACAGACAAACCTCGTCAGGGGTTGGGGGATAGGTCTCTCAACTTTATCACCCTCTTGTTCTCTCTCTACATCATCATCGTATAAGTGTTCTTCTTCCTCATTGTTGTCACCTTGAATGCTGATATTTTCTTCGTTAGCAACTCTGAAACCGTTGTTTTTCTCAACATTCTCTCTTCATTCTTCATGTCCTTTCTCAACTATGATTATTTATTTTTCTACTATAGGTTCTTTTACAACTTTGGGCTGTGATTGTAGATGAGGACATGAACTGGATTCAGGCCTAGTGACAGAGAGTTTCCCCTGGGTGGATCGACAATGCTAAGATCAGCTCCACTATGTTCAAAGGTTTTCTGCTTCTCATAGGAGGTCTGGGTCTTTTTGGAGGAGGAGAACTAGCAAGTGCGATAATCCTTGGGTAATCATACACTAGGCATAGTTTCTTAGAAACATCCAAGAGAAACTCGACTGAAATCGAAGGAGAGATGATTAGATGCTTACCCGACCGTGGAAACTCCCGAAAACAGTGATACCTTGACTTCCTAAAGCGAGAAGAGCAAAAACCCCAAGTTTTTTCGATGAGAAATCGGCTCAAGAGGTCAGACCGATAGGTCTAGGGCATAGGAGGGAGAAATGAAAATCGCCTGAGTCGCGAGTGAGACGAAGGAGTGAAAACAATCTGATTTCGAAATCGTAGAAAGGGACTTATAACTTAATGTTTCTGCCACAACCGACTGGTATGTGTACCGACACTTCGAGTGATCGACCTATCTATCCTGCTACATTTTCCCTTTTTAGATAGCTATTTGATTTTCAATTAGTCTGCATAGTGTCGACACATCGATCTTGTCGAATGGTCTGTACATTGATACATCGATGTTCACAACGGGTCGAGACAACTTAACTAGTCAATTTTTTTGAAGAGGGTTTCTAATAAAACCTTTAAAACATCCACCAACATGTCGAATCTTTTGCCAGGTCTGTCCACTTATAAGTCGGTCTTGTTGATGGATCGACATGACAGAACAGATTTTTCTTAAAGTGTGCATTTTCAATTTTGGTGAATTCCCTTCCTAAGGTTTGACAATGCATGGTCCATACAAATCAAATACAGCATGGTGGAATAGAATACATTTCAATTCATCAAATTAAATCTAAACTTCCATGTTCAAGAAACACATTTTGATCAAAACATTCAAGAACATGCAAGCAACCAACACCAAGCACACAAACATCCATGCTCAATATTCCAAAACAAAGGTGATACACACATTAGGCAGTGATATTCCATGGAATGTGAAAGTACCCTTTGGTGCTAGAACAAAAACCGAGATTGTCCGAGGAGGAGGGGGGGGGGGGGGGGCGAATAGGACAATCCCCAATTTTTATGGTCTTCACAAATTTCTTGATTAATTAATAAATTTGCAGCGGATTAATAATGTTAATCAAGAGAGATGGGTTGTGTGATCAAAAGTGTGCACAATTATAATAACAATCACAAAAGTAAAGATCAACACCCACAAGACCAATTTATAGTGGTTCGGTTAAACAACCTACATCCACTCTAAGGACTCACCCAACCTTGGGTTATCCTAAATTCACTATGTGGGGACTTACACCCTCACAAATAGAGTAGGACTTCCACCGTACTCAATTGGTTGGGAATTCTACTAACCACATGTGCCAGAGACAACGCTCTAGATTTTTTTGTAGTGGTTCCAGAGCCAAGCTTCCTTAATCCACTTGTCCTTGATTTTAAAAGGTTCGACCAACCCAAGATCTACTTCATTATCCCTCTATTTTTTAGAGTGGTTCTAGCTTCCTTGCCTTAGTCCACTTCACAAGATGATTTATAAAATAAAATCATTAAGAAACAGTTACCTTTGTATAAGCTCACTTGTAGATGTATACTTCTTGAGGATTCTCTCCCAATGTGATGTTGAGGATGTTGAAGATGTGCCTTGTGTATGCTCAATCACAATCTATGGGAGGTCTCTAGGATTTAGATGTGCCAATTGATTCCTAGATCTATATTTTTTTCTCTCTCTCTCTTAATCACATTCAAGAAGATTGGATATTTGATTCACCAAGTGTAGTTCATGGAGAGGAGGTGGGGAGATGCTTGGGAGTGTATGAGACCTCTAGGAATGCCTTAGAGTATTTTTAGATTCAATGCTCCAACACAACTCAAAGGAGTTTGGAGTATATATATAGGCATACAAACGAATCTCGGGTAAAACACGAGCGATGGGTTGTGCATATGACCGTTGAGCTCTAACGGGCAGAAAACGGTAAAAAAAAGGTCACCTGCAATTTTTCGATCTCACGACTTGTCGTGCTCACGATCGGTCGTGCTGACTGTTTTCAGTAAAAATACTCTCAACTATAATGGCCATATCTTGGGCTTTCGAACTCCATTTTGAGTGTTCTTGGCTCTATGAAAAGCTCTTTCAATGCTCTATACAACCATGGTGATCTTGACAATATATTTATACATTTGATTGGTTTAAAGAGTCTCCCAATTTATGACATTTTGATACTCAACATTTTTCCTAATATTTGTTCATGGATGCTCCAAGTCTTTGGTCCATTTCCCCTAGGCATGCTTATGATTTACCAATGAGTGTTCTAAGCCTAGGGCGGGTCTCTGTCATCGATGGGTCGACAGCCATGGTACTGAGGGGTTGATCCATAAGAGAGTCTCGATTTGGGACAACACTTTGTAAACAAAGTTTTAAGTCTCGAAACTTGTCCCGTCCAGAACGACCTGTCGTCACCACCGAGGGGTCGGTCCTGGTACTCTCGACCAGTTTGTCTACGGACGGGTCTATGTTTCAAAGAGCACCCCTTTGAGTCTAAGACCCAGAACTCACCTTGTTCAGATCGAGGAGTCGTTGTCCACGATGGGTCGATAAGCTCATCACCGAAGGGTCAGTGCGTATGAGACTCTCGATCAGAGGCATACCCAGAATGACAGTTCTATGATCCAGAACATCTGTCAATCTGGCCTACCATTCTATGACCAGGATGGGTCGATCCTGTCTCCACTGAGAGGTCGGTGAGAACAACTGGCCATGCTGACAGTGAAACCAAATACATATTTCCAAGTTGGGATCCAATTCACTGTCAAGCAACCTCTAGGCTTGTTTATGTCCATTACCAACATATTCAACTAAGCCTAGGCAAGGTCATCTGAAGGTGTTGGGTTCCCCCTAAAGTCATCTATGGCCAAATTACCTTTGTGATTGCCATGCATAATGATGATGAATCCGCACTTGATCCTCCAATGCTTGAGTTCTTGATTCAATCTTCACCACTTGAGTCTTGATCATTGCTTCAAACTTCCGAGACAATGCTTCAACTAAGTCATGGAATTGACAAATAGGTAACTCGACAAGCCGGGGCACTAACAGAATGTTGGCTTTCCAAGTAAGACATGTACTATAGACAGGAAAAGTACATTCTAAGCTTGTAGTTGGCCAATTTTTGTTTTCATGTCATAGCACTTGGGCTATGTGAACTCACATGGTCTCTTGTGATGTTCATTTGTAATGGTCTAAGATATGGAAGTGAATCTTAGACCAATGCAAAACATGACTGGTGATCTACTTCTTCGGTGCCCAAATGGTTGAGTTTGGTGTTGCATACACACCTCTACGAATGTACTTTTGTTGACCCGACCTTGAATTGTTGAACTCCTTCAAGATATGGTCCAATTGTCTTAACAAGGAGTCTTTCCTTTGCTCCATCTTCCTTGGAGGTATGTGTCTTTTAGGCTTACATTTTGATGAATTGCGTTTTTTAGCTTGAACTTGTGGTGGTTTGTGCAAGGCTTGAGCATTCAAATGTCTCTTCCTAAGGTTTCATCCTCTCTTGAAATGACCAACCTTATGACAAATAGAGACATTTACCCTTTGGAGGGTGAGAGACACTTACCTTTACAAGCACCCCGTGGTTCATAGGTCCTTTGGTGGATGAGGCACCAAGTCCTGACATATCACCATACATTTTTCCGAAATTTAGCAGTCTTTGAAGTCTTTCTTCTCCTTGAGTAAATTTATCTTGAAATTTTTCTTTATGAGATTTTAAGTCTTTGAATCCCAAAGAAAAATTTTTAACTTCCTCTTCAAGATGTTTCTTGATGTCCCACAAGCTTTCAACATCTTTGCAATGAATTACAAGCTCTTCTTGAAGGGTTCTTTCATTTTCTTTCAACTTGTTGTTTTCTTCATTGGAGGCTTTTAAGTTTGAAGTGAGAAGAGTATTTTCATTTTTCAAGGCTTCAAGTTGGTTAGACATGTTAGACTTTTCAAGTTTAACTTTGTCTAATTTTTAGCCAACTTCTCTCTTTCAAGGTACAAAGCATGATAGGATTCTTAAAGATTTCATCTTCACTTTCATCCTCCTCCATTTCAATTATAGGGTTTTCCGGATCACCAAAAATTGAGGTTGTTATTGCCTTGGCTTGGCCAAGACCCTATGTTTGTCAATTCCATGTCTCGGAAAGAAGCACTTGTCGGAAGCTTGAAGACCCAAGATGATCAAGAGTAAAGATCATGCTCCACCAGATTGAAGCTCATCGTTATGACAATCACAAAACAGGTATTTTGGCCATAGATGACTTTAGGTGATACCCGCACCTTAGAGAGTACTATCCCTAGGCTTAGAAAAACAAATGGTTAAATCGTAAAAAACCTAGTGAGGATGCTTGACAGTGAAATAGAAGCAAACTTGGAAATATGAATCATGTTCACTGTCAGAACCACCACTCTATCTCACCGACCCCTCGGTGTAGTCAGGATCGCCCCATCGTAGTCAAAGAATGGTCGGCCCAAATGACATAGGTTCTAGAACATTGAACTGTCATTCTGGGTATGCCTCTGATCGAAAGTCTCGTATACACCGACCCCTCGGTGAAAGGCTGAAATAACCCCTAGTGATCAACGACTCCTCGATCAAGATCTTGAGTTCTGAATCTTTGAACTCATGTGGACTCTCGAAGAAACAAACATATCGACAATCAAAGACCGATCGAGAGTACTAGGACCGACCCCTCGGTAATGGGCGATAGGTCGTTCTGGGCAAAAGGTTTCTATGTTGAAACTACTGTCTAGCATGTTTTGCACCAAAATGAGTCTCTCGTATGGACCAACCTCTCGGTACCATAAATGTCGACCAATCGGCGATAACGACATGTAAACTGGGAAAGAATTTTACCGTTGGGAGTGCACTTAATGCACAACGGTCGGAATTGTAACGGTAACATTTCCAGTCATCGACCCCTCGGTGCGACCGACCTTCGGTATATTATCATTACTTCAACTAGTTACCTTAGCTATATAGACCAACCTTTATGCAACCAGTTGGTATCCTTCAGACGGATCAATTTGACTCCAATCTTCACCAGTGAGCTTAAACAAGGCCAACAGAATGATCACTCTTTCTCTCGTACTTACACTAAGGGAATCGAATACAACCAATCAAATGGGTTGAGTTGTGAAAGAAAGAGGAAGGATGAAAGCTCATAAAAAACCAATCTGAGGATTGAGTTTGAAAGTGATAAGGAGAGAACCATAAACTAGGAAACCTTTAGTAGAACTAGTTTCCTTGTCACCCTGGACTGTGATTGATAAATGACGGCTAAAAAGGGGAGTGTCGGCATACATGGGTGGGATCTCGAAGAAGCACACATCAAAAGAAAGCGCTTCAAAGGCAAGCGCTTCTTGGTTTTAATTTTATTTAAAACCTTTGTTCCGAAGTAGATTAAGGGGAGGTACCCCAAAACCACTATAAAAATTCTAGAGCGGTGTCTCCGGCACAGAGGTGGGTGAAACTCCCTGCCAGATGGATAGGTGGAATTCCTATTCGACTGTGGTGGGTGAAATTCTCAGTCGATTGAGTGAAGTGGAATTCATACTCTAATTGTGAGGGTGTAAGTCCCCACTTAATGGATTTTGGGGATAGCTCAAGGTTGAACGAGTCCTAACAATGGATGTAGGTTGGCTAACCGAACCACTTTAAATTGGTCTTTGGTGTTTGATCTATATGTGTTTGTATTTAGTATTTAAGTACTCTTCTTCGTACACATCACTTTGCATCTTGATTATCTCATTATACACATTGCACACAAGCATCGATAATCAAAGTTTATGTAAAGGGTCATAATCTTAGTGTGATCGCTTAATGAAATTATCACACTAAACAAATCTCTTGATAAATATTCCGCTGCACTTTAAATCAAGAAATTTGTAAACACCATTAAAAATGGGATTGACCTATTCACCCCCCTCTAGGGTCAATCACGATGTTCTAGCACATTGAAAATGGGAACTTTTAGAGGCTATGAAACCCTTTGTTGTTTCAACCTTTCCTTGGGTTTTCTTATCGGAATCACTCTCCTATTCAGATATGGCCTCATAGGTCACATTTGCATTCATAGCCTTTTTAAATTTTTTGGAGGGACAATCATTTGCAAAGTGTCCCCTTCCACTACAATTGTGACAAGTTTGTTCCTTAGGTTTCCTTCTTTTCTTATCTTTCTATCTAGTTGCTTCTTTTCTTTTAGGATGTTTTTCACTTGTTTCACCCTTTTTAATTTCTCTTCTTATTCATCTTGTTGATATTTTTATAAAATTTCTTAGCAAGCATGGCCATTTCTTCACTAGATTTTTCTTCATATTCCAATTCAATTTCTTTTTCTTTTTATTCTTTGTTTTTGCAGAAGACTTTAAGGTAATGGGTTTATCCTTTAGTTGTTCAAATGTAATTCATAGGTTTGTAAAGAACCAATCAAATCATCAACATTCATAGTCACCACCTTGGGTTTGAATCTTTCAGCAAGATTCCTCACAATTTTTTTACACACTTTGTTCTCGGGTATCTTTTCACCAAGATCCCAAATTTGATTGACAATGTCGCTCAATTTTGAATAGAAATCCATGAAGACTTTGTCCTCTCATTTTAATAATATCAAATTGATTTTGGAGGATTTTGAGCCTTGACCTCTTAACTATTGAGGTGCCTTCATGGGTTCTTTCAAGTACTTCCCATGCTTCCTTTGTGGATTCACAAGTCATGATTCACTTATATTCATTATCGGATACCGAAAAATTTAAAGCATTCAAAGCTCTACCATTTGCCATATACATGGCCTTTTCATTTTGAGACCAAGTAGCAAAGGGTTTGAGGACCAATACTTTGTTTGAGGAGGATTCAAGGGTTTTCTCTTCCATATGGTCACTTCATTCGATTTTTACCGAATCCCAAACAGTTCCATCAATAGAGATAAAGAAACTTTTCATTTTGGACTTCCACGAGGCATAATTTGACCCATCAAAGTATGAGGTTTCGAAATGGCATGACTATCTTCCATGGTGTTCTAGGTTGGATCAACACAGACCATTAAATCATTTATAAAGAGTACTCAAGCTCTAATACCAATTGAAAGTCCTTATGTCCCAGAACAAGATTGAGCCTAGAGGGGGTGAATAGAGAAATATACTAATTTGTTGATTTTTTAAAATTTCATTGATTGATTAACAAAATTAGCATCAGAAATAACAATCAAGTGTGTGTGTGTTAGCAAATGTGATTAGGCAAACATTCAAGCAATTAGCTTCAACACCACAAGACCAATATAGAGTGGTTCGGAATAAACCCTCCTACATCCACTGATGGACTCACCCAACCTTTGGCTATCCCAAATTCACTAAGTGGTGAATTACACCTACACTAAATAAAATAAGAATTCCACTTATCCAATTGGTTGTGACTTTCCCCCAACACCAATGCTTAGAGTAAACCCTCTATTTTTTATAGTGGTTCCAGTGTACATCATCTTTAATACACTATACAAGTTTTGATTTATAAAAAAAATACAAACCAAGGAGAAGCACTTGCCTTTCAAGCTCTGCAATGTGTAGATGTGTGCTTCTCAAATCTCCTTCCCAAAGTGATCTCACAAGTGTGCCGAAGATGCGCCAAGTGTTGAGCAATCACAAATTATGGGAAGCATATAATATAACGACGTGTCCCACTAGCATGATATTTTTCGCTCTTGGCCTCACACAGGGCCCGCACGACTTTCAATTGGAGAGTCAACCTACTCTTGCTCCCAAAAGGCCTCATGCTAGAAAGAGGAAGGCTACCACTTATATAGCAGGAAATTTCCAATGCAACTAGCAATATGGGACTTTTGGGGCGAGGTATTACAATGTACTCCCCTTAAAGCCAGAGTCTTCCCCTACTCTGCACACACAACAACCAAACCCACACCCTCAGGCAGAGAATTGAACCATTCTCTGATACCATTTGTAACGACCCGTCCCGCTAGCATGATATTGTCCGCTCTGGGCCTCACACATGACCCGTACAACTTTCAATTGGCGAGTCAACCCACTATTGCTCCCAAATGGCATCATGCTAGAAAGAGGAAGGCTACTACTTATATAGCATGGAATTTCCAATGCAACTAGCAATGTGAGCATTTGTGTGTGTGTGTGTGTGGGGGGGGGGGGGGGGGGGGGGGGTGTGTTATTACAAAGCCTCTAGGAAGTTGGGGTCACCAATGTTTATCCTTGATGTTTTGCCTTTGCCTCTCTTTCAAACTCAATCTATGAAGATTGGTTGATTTAAATGATTCACCAAAATTAGTACAAGAGAGATGATATCCTTCCTTAGCCTATTGATTTCACTGATGACAGCGGTAGATAAGGCTTATAAACGTTCACCCCAAGGATCTCTAAATAGTTGCAAATAGTATTGAATTTATAGAGGAGGCAAACCAGTTTTCATAACTGCTTTTCACCGACGGGCCGACCACACCGATGGGTTAGTGAACTTAAATGTGACCGTTCAATAACTCGACCGTTGTGCATTAAATGCATCACAACGGTACAGTAACGGATACAACCGATGGGTCTATGTCACTGATGGGTCGACAAACATGTATTCGATGTGTCGATGAGTTCGAGAGTCTCGATTTGGGGCAACACCATGTAGACAGAGTTTCAAGTCCAAAAACTTGTCAAGCCCAGATCGACATGTCGGTTCATCGATGGGTCGGTCCTGGTACTCGCGATGGGTCTATAACATCGATGGGTCGTTGCTGAGAGTACCCATGAGTTCTAAGTTCTAAAACTCACAAATTCCAAATCGACGAGTTGATGACCTCGAAGGGTATGTCCAATATCATCGATGGTCGGTGACCTCGAGACACTCGATCTGAGAGAAACCTCAATTGGCAGTCCTTCTGTTCTAGAACCTTGTCAATCCGGTCGACCGGTCGACCGGTCTATGACCTCGACGGATTTGTCCTGTCCCCTGTGGTTTTGTGACTGTCTAGGTTCCTCAAAGTCTTGTTAATGTTATTGCCAACATGTTCAATTAAGGCTAGGCAAGGTCCACCTATGGGTGTGGGTTCCACCTAAGGTCATCTATAGCCATTTTACCTGTGTGATTCCCATACACCGATGATCTTGGAATCTTGGACTTGATCTTTATTCTTCGGATCAATCTTGAGTCTTCAAATCTTCTAGCAAGTGTCTTTTTCCAAAGTCACGGAATTAACAAAATAGGGTCTCGACAAGACGGGGCACTAACAAAAAGTAACTAAAGTACTCACTGCATGGTCTCGACCATCCCCGGGAGATTGCCACATGGTCGATTCTGAGAGTTTAGCCGAGAGGGTACTGAAAGAAAAAAAAAGATAAAAAACCTAAGAACCAGTCCGAACAAAAAGTTAGAGTATTAGCGAGCTAGCGAGCTACTAAGTCGGTGGTCCGTAAGTTAGAGTATTAGTCATCCAAACTAAGAAGGCAATAAAACGTTAAAAGTAAAATTTAAACTAAAAGTCCGAGAACCAGTCCAAGCAGAAGTTAGTCAAGTTAGTCATTCTTGGACTGAGATGGCCTAAAAAGAAAATGAAAGCAGTAAACATGTAAAATCACACAAATTGGCGTGGATCGGATGAAGTCAGAAATTTCAAAAAATCAAATTCTCTGCAGAAGTCGGAAGATGTATCGGATTTTCGACATTCATACTATCGGACGCCGATATACAAGCTATCAGACTTCCAATACAGCAAGTATTGGTCATCCGATGTTCCAGTATCAATCGTCTGATATACAAAATATTGGACGTCTGATGCTCTATTTGTAAGAACAATCTGAGAATCATAAACAACCAATCTATTGATTGAGTTTAAAAGAGAGAAAGAGAGGAGGAAAAAAATATACAAACTAGGAAAGGTTTTGTAAAACCAGTTTCCTTGTCACCCTGAGGTTGTGATTACTTTACGACGGCTACGAGGTGGAGCGTCGGCACACATTGGGTGGATCTTTGAGAAGCACACGTCGTCGGGAAGAGCTTCAAGGCAAGTGATTTTTTGTTTTAATTTTGTTTTTAAAACTTTTGTCTCAAAAATGGATTAAGGAGGATTGGCTCCGGAACCATTATAAAAAATCTAAAGCGTCATCTCTGGCACAGTGGTGGGTGGAATTCCCAGCTGATTGAGTGAGGCGGAATTCCTACTCTAATTGTGAGGGTATAAGTCCCCACTTAGTGAATTTGGGGATAGCTCAAGGTTGAGCGAGTCCTAAAGGTTTACTAATCGAACCACTATATATCTTGTGTCCTTGTGCCATTGGTGTTAGTGCTATTTTTTTGTGTGGATTGTTTAATCACATTTGTTAACACACACTCACTTGACTGTTGTATCTTCTGCGCTTAAATTAATTAATCAAGTAATTTGTAAAAGAACCAACAATTGTTAGTTGACCTATTCACCCCCATTTCTAGGGTCAATCGTGTTCTAGCTCCCAAGGGAACTTTTAATTGGTATCAGAGCCTAATGCTCCTTAGAAGGATTTAACCATCCGAGTTGATCCAAGCTAGAACACCATGGGAGATAGTCACGCAATATCTAAACCCTCTTACCTAGATGGAACAAACTATGCCTCATGGAAGGCCAAATTATGAAGATTCTTTGTTTCCATAGATTCATCGGTATGAGATATTGTAAAGACTAGATGGTAGGAACCCTTGGAAGAGAAGATAACAACAACCACCTCAACCATGCTTGTTATGCCCAAACCCTATGCCTCTTAGACCCCTGCTGAAAAAACTGCTCAGGCAGCTGATGGCAAAGCCATGAATGCCTTTAACTGTGCAGTATCTAATAGCGAGTACATGCAAATTATGACCTGTAAAACTGCAAAGGAGGCATGGGAAGTTCTTGAAAAAACTCATGAGGGTATCTCAATAGTTAAGAGGTCCAAACTTTAGATCCTCCAAAATCAGTTTGATACTCTTAAAATGAGGGAGGATAAAGTCTTCATGGATTTCTATTCCAAGATAACCGACATTGTGAATAAAATGTTCGCACTAGGTGAAAGGATACCCGAGGAAATGGTATGTACCAAAATTGTCCAGAATCTTGCAAAAAGATTCAAGCCCAAGGTTGTGGCCATGGAGGACAATATAGATGTGTCCTTAATGAATATCGACGATTTGGTTGGTCATTATAAATCTATGAACTACACTTTGAACAACCAAATGATAAATCTATTGCCTTGAAATCTTCCCTATAACAAAAGAAAAATAAGATTCCTCAAAAGATGAATTCTCAAGTGATAAAATGGCAATGTTTGCCAAAAGGTTTTACAAAAAAATTGTAAAAAGAAACAACTTGAGAAGAATGGATAAGGGTTAAAAGAATAAAAAATACCCTAAATGGCCAGAAGAATTCAGAGGAAAAGGGAAGGAGAGAGAAGTAGCAAGGAGCATACCTATTTTAATTGTGGGGGAGAGGACACTTCATGAATGAATGTCCCTCAGAAAAAATTCAGAAGGTTATGAATGTGGGTATGACCCTTGTGGACACCTCTGAATCAGAGAGTGATTCCTACAAAAACACCCAAAGAAAAGTTGATATATAAAAAGGTCTCATCGCCTTGATCATTATCAAGAAAATCCCACAATTGTAATGGAGGATGATGAGAGTGAAGAAGATGAAAATCTTCAAGCCTCCTGCAGTGCGTTGTTCCTTGAGAGTTAGAGGTTACCTAAAAAACTTAACAAGGTTAAAAATGAAAAATTGAACCTCTCTAGTCAAGTGGAAGAGTTAAAAACTGAAAAATCTCTTCTAACCTCTAAGCTGGAACTACCAAATGCTGAAAATATAAAACTTAGAGAGAATGAAAAAAGACTTCAAGAACAAATAATTAATCACTCTAAGGAAGTCGAAAATATATGGCATCACAACAACTTTATTGAATAAGATGTTAAAAAATTGTTTTTGGAAGTTAGGGAATTAAAATTTCATAAAAAAAATTCCAAGATAAGTTTACCTATGGAGAAGAAAGACTTAAAAGACTTCTAGGTTCGAGTAAACAGTATGGTGATAGGTCTGGTCTTGGTGCCTCATCCACCAAAGAACCTAGGAACCATGGGAGGTTTAGAAAAACAAGTGTCTCTCACCCTTTAACGGGTAAATGTTATTTCTGTCACAAAATGGAATTCAAAAGAAATTGCTATAACTAGAAGAGATACTTGGAAAGGCAAGCACAAAGGCACAATCCAGTAAAGTCTATGCTTAAAAGACACCCACCAACACCTAACCTTAAAAGATATCTAAAGAAGGTGGACACAAGGCAAGATTCTTTGTTAAGACAGCTAAATCATGTCTTAAAAGAGTTGGAGGATCCCAAGGTTGGCCATCCAATATACGATCATAGGGGTGTGTATGCAACACCAAATGCCATAATCTTTATACCTAGGAGATAGACCACCATTCATGTTTTGTTTTGGTTTAGGATTTACTTCCATATCTTAGACCACTACAAATGGACTCACAAGAGACCATGTGAGTTCACATAGCAGAAAAGTGTTATGACATGAGGAGAGAGAAATTAGCTATCCACAACTCTAGAATGTACTCTTCCTGGCTATAGTACGTATTATACTTGGAAAGCCATACATTTCATTCAAAGTATTTTGAACTTTAGGTGTCTTGGAATGTGAATTTTGATTGTGCGCATGTTTAATGATTTGATGAATTATGTTTGGCATATCTATGCATTGGAATAAATCTATGTATGTCGTGCTTAGAATAGGATTTCATCAAGTTGCACAAATCAAGGATGGTTGCTCTACAATCTGAACCTCTCGGTGTAGTCGACATGTCGGTGAATAGACTAGTCGGTGTGACAGACATGTCAGACCTCTGAAGAACGTGGTGAGTCCAGTCGGTGGGCCAAAAGAACCAAAAGATCAGCCTCTAGTTCTTACCCTAGATCTAGCTCTGGAAATCATGCGTCTGGACTAGAACCCAGTTCTCACCAAAGAACCCAACTAGAGGTTGAAGAAGACCCATCACTTACAAAGAAGTCATCTTCGTCGAAGAACGACGTGAAGAAATGAAAGAAGATGCAGAATAGGAGAATGGTGTTAGAACTAGTAATGAAGACCATGTCATTATCCCTGATGACACCAGTGTGGAGGAAGGTGAATGCAAGCTTGAAAGAAAGCTTTGAGAAAAATAAACTTAGAGGCAGCTAAGTTTATGGGAGAATTGAGTAAAAAAAGCTACAAAAGATAGCTTGGAGAATGGGGGCGAAAACTCCAAAAAGGGAAGCTAAGTAAGTTAGCTCGATCTCATTGGGAGAACACCTTTAAAATAGCACAGATCTTAAAGAGGAACAAGAAGAAAAACAGTAATGCAATGGTAATTTGCATTGTACTGTGGGGGAGATCAATGCTTGAGTATATGTGAAGCACGCATGACAAGCATGAGAAGCATGCATTGATTATTGGAGAAGTTAAAATGAGTTGGAAGAGAATGCACTAAATATGTTGGAATGTTTAAAATCCAATCGATGTCTGCCTACTAAACCTTTGTCAATTGTATGACAAAATGGAGGAGAAATTAGTAGAAGCTATAAGACAGCAAAACCAATTATGGGGAGTAATTGGTGAAGCCTATGTGCTTGGAGCTCTAGAAAGAGAGAGCCATGAAGGGGAGGAATATGAAGAAGCCAATGGACATGGGAGTTGTCTATGCTTGGAGTTTGGGAGATCAAACTAAAGAAGATTGTGGGAGACAATCTTCTCAACACTGATATCTTGGATGAGCTATGGGGAGTGTTGGTTACTAGGAAATCATTGATATATGGGGAGAATGAATGTTAATCTTGTTTAGTCCATGGATGCGTATTTATGTTTTGGAATAATCCTTCTAATGATTGTCTAGTGTTACATGCTTATGTGCTGAAATAGAAAATCATGATTTAAAGCAAACTGAACAAGAATATGTGAATATCATAGTCTTGTTTTTCCATTTGAATATGCACATGTAATTGATGAAATATTTTTGTATTCAAATGTGATGTAATAAGGGTGGGCTTGTAACTGAGTTAGCTTCTAGGTTTTGTCATGAAATTGACAACGGGGGAGATTACTGGTGCCCCAGCTTGCCGAGTCCCTATGTTTGTCAATTCCATGACTCGGGAAGAAGCACTTGCTAAGAAGCTTGAAGACTCAAGGTGATCTGTAACGCCCCGCCCTTTTCACTCTAATTTTCAGAGTTTATTTTTTTTTTAAATATAATAATCATGTGATTGGGGCGGAGTGTCACGACGCGAGTTAAGTTTGGATCTCTAAATCCGACCCTTAACTGGCCAAGCCCATGTGCGTATGAACTAAGTCCATAAAACAGATCCGCACATGGTACATATATAACTTGCGGAATTAACTTAGTTTTAATCTAACTGAGGTTATAATAGAACCTATGACTATTCCAAATTTCCATTCTTAGATAGCAAAGTACATAACTTATTCTCCAAAATTACTAATCAATCTTAACTAATCGTTCAATCAAGCCATCCAACTTAAAACAAACCATAGCATCTATCTTAACTACTTATTAAAACCAACAAATCTAGTTACCAAATTACAGTGTCCACATAATTCAAATAACACATCCATGAATAGTCCATTCAAAATCATTCAAACCGCCCAAGTTTCCTTGCTTGGTCCTCTTCTCGATCCACGTTCTTCCCTTTCCCTGCGCCATCCACTAAGGATATAGATAGGGCGTTAGATCAACGCGCCCAGTAGTGTTTCCGAATAGGGCTACCACATGGTTAGTCAAAAACATGCAAATAATATAATAATAACACATGTGTGACAAAATTCCATAAAAACATGCTATGTATGAAATGGACATGTATGAGTCCCACCCATCACCATTCAACACAGCCATCACTTGACGGGATTCTCATCGTCAAGGTGACCCACAGTGGTCTTTCGGACGCCCCGACGGAGTGTGGCCTCCGGATTCCTCCTGATGGGATTCTCATCATCAGGGTACCCCACAGTGGTCTTTCGGACGCCCCGAAGGAGTGTGGCCTCCGGTTACAACACCATCATCCCATGTCATGCATGAGATGTCTATGCAAACATGTCATTTAGAAACATAGCTTTACAAACATACAAGTTATTGAAATCAACATAAAACAGCATATGAAATAGTGGTTACAATAAAGGTAGGAAACCTACTGAAGAATCACTTCAGCGTCCGTTCTTTCTTAGGCTTTAACCGCTCACGACTCGTTCGTCGTTCAACTTCCGGTACCTTATCCATATAACAATCAATAAATCATACCATCACTTACTTGTTCATTCATATCTAAGACCCAACTACATCATGTGAGTCCTTTGATCAATCCCTTCATTTGACTTGTATTCACAGATTTGCCATTGGTATAACTAATGTCTAATCTTGCTCATAATCAAAGTTCATAAAAGTAATCTACCTTAGTGGCTGGTTATTTACTTATCACTAAGTCTAAAGATAAATCCATATGTTTAATTAATCCAACTCATACAACCAAGTCATAATCTCCAACAAAACAATCTATGGGGTTCGGCCATTCATATGGCCGAACCCTATGATCCTCCTACACAATGATCCCATCATTTGTTTACAAGTTAGGCTCTACCATTTAGCCATATTAACTACAAGGTTCAACCATCCCATGGCCAACCCAAAACAGCAAGCTTATTTCATTTAACATACATAGGAAAACCCATAAATCTTGGTCCATTCATCCCAAAACTAGCCCCATGGGGTTCGGCCGTCCACATGGCCGAACCCAATGGTTCTCTTGATCTGATTAATCCCTCAACTTCCCATGATTATTCATGATTTAACATGTTAACCCAATCATGAATTACACATGGTTCAGCTGCATAAACATCAACCAAAACAGTAAATTAACGTCACCAAATCATACCAATTACTTACATGGGGTTCGGCCATTCAAGGTGGCCGAACCCAATGTCCAAGTTTTGGTCTTTCATACATGCTTTAGGTGTTATTTAACCATGCAATATCAGTATTATATTGCTGCCCTTAAACCACTTAAAAACCATCTAATTAAATTCATCCAAACAGTCCATAAAGTACATGGTTTCCATGTTTCACAACATGAAAACCAACAATACTTTGCATGGGGTTCGGCCCTCCATGGTGGCCGAACCCAATGATTTCTTTCACTATTTTTAAACTTCCAATCTTCATGTAATAAACAACATATTATTACCAAGTTCAACCCTTTAGAAATTCATCTAAAAACCAACCCAATTTCATAGGGTTCGGCCATGCTCATTGGCCGAACACTATGACCTTTGGTTTTTGAAACATTTACTCATTCACCTTGGGTCTGAACCAAACATCCAAATCCATGTTTTAACCTTCTTTAATCATGCATTTTAATCTATTACAACCATCTAACATCAGTCCTAACTTATATGGTTTTAACTTCTAAAAACCATCAAAACTAACCACTTGTTTCCATGGGGTTCAGCCATGCTAAGTGGCCGAACCCAATGGTCTAATTTAATACATCAGGGGCATTTTTGTAATTATCCACTTCATTGAGAAATTACCCATCCAATCAAACTTGACAATCATAATGTGCTCATATGATCTTAATTTGAGCAATGGACCCCACTATTTTCTCATTTAACATCATAATTATTACATTCACCAAATCCAGGGGCATTTTCATAATTATCCATTTCATTGAGAAATCGGGGTGTTACAATATAACCCTCTTTTTAAAATTTTCGTCCTGAAAATCGAGCGAAGTAGGGTTCTAAACGATTCCATAAATATCTCAGAGTGTGCTATTCTTATTTCCGATTTCAAGTTCCCAAGTGACTTCTTCATTATCATGTTGGTCCACACCACTTTGACAAATTGAATCGCTCTATTTCGCAACACCCTTTGCTTGGTCTCATGTTATATCTTTTTCTTGTGAGCCATTTGTGATCTCACATAGTCCAATCTACTCTATTTCACTTTACTTGCTCTCATAGTATTTTCCATACGTACCTGCTCAATGTGTTCTTTCATCTACTCTCTGTGTGAGGTAGTCTGTCAATGTGAGCCTATGCTCAAAGCTTTTTCTGATTCCATTTTAACTAGGTTTCTAGTTACACTCTCCTGGAATTCCATTGGCTAACTACAGAGCCAGGTGATCAGTCTAACTCGGCAGTCGTCCATAGTTTCCCATTCAAGTTTCACCAGACACTTATCTTTTCCGTTGAGTATATCTCCAAATTTAAACACATCTTTCTCTGCACATAAGTCTCTATGTGACTAACAACTTTTGTTCCAAATTCCACGATACCAATTCCCGGCATCAATCCAAACCACCATGGGAATAATCTCCCATGGTTAAATACATCCATCCCTGGTGTTTCGCTTTCAGTAAATATCATCTATCCCTGTTTTATAATCATCCATGAATATAACCCACTTATGGGTATAATCCATTCATGGAAACCATCCATCCTTGGTATCACTCTGTCCATGAGTATCATTCATGTATGGTTAATAACTATCCATGAAATAACCCACCTATGGGTATAATCCATTCATGGAAACCATCCATCCTTGGTATCACTCTGTCCATGAGTATCATATATCCATGATTAATATCCGTAAGAACATCATTCAAATGAATCACTATAAGACTGTGGTAGCCATATCAAATCACAATTATATCCCGACCCCTTGCAAGACTTAGGGCTCATGACTTACCAAGCAGAAGACCCACGTCCAACGTGATCCGGTTTACCTCGCCCTGCATCCCTTCACCTCATAGGTGATTCAGTCAAGCTCTAAGACGGTCACTCCGCGTCTGACGAAGCTAGTACCATCCCCACCGGGTAAAATAGTACCTAGCTCTGCGCATTCTAGCACATCTAGTGTGCCAAACAGTCGTGAGAGCGCCCTCCAGCGCGTAGCATGCGAGGGACCCACTCCTCAATGGTAACCCTATGGGACCAAGTCTCCGTAATTCGTATCGAGTTTCCCACAGTCTCAATCATCAATATCACGTGAGGGACGCACCCATACCACATCTCAATATACTCCAATAACTTATTCACATGCATCACAGTGTCAAAGTCCTCAGAACTCCTAAAGTTGCATACTTTATTGAAAATCATTTAAACTTCCATCACCAAACAAGGGTTGATAGGGTAAAACAAACCCTTAGAATCACAAAATACACCCTTACAAAATATTTCCATTTCCCTAACCTTTCTTTCTACCTCTTAACCTAGTCTTCCGTGGAAGACCCTGCATCATCGTCAAAGAAATTGTCAGGGCATGTCATCGACACGTGCCCCAACACTCCGTACGTCAAACAGGGTATTATTCCCGGTCCTCCAATGTAAGGACAATTAGTCCTCTCCTTCCCGTGCCCGTGCAGTCCACAAACAGGGCAAATGACCTCAAGGAGGTAGGGGCAGTAAGTACAATTGTGCCCCTCCTGATTGCACAACTCGCACATATACTCGGGCTCTATCTCCCCTACAAATTCTCTTATGTTTGGGACATATTCCTCATCCTCTTCGGGTACAAAGGCCCAAACATTGTATTCGGGCGATCTTACCTCCATGTCCTGACTGTTTTCAACTTCATTGATGAAGTTCGGTATGCTAGCATCGTCGGAAGAAGAAACTAGGTCTATCGGACAGCTAGGTGTCCCTCTGTCCCACAACTCGGTGTACTCTATGTTGCTCGTCATATCTGTATCACAGCAACAAAAACATATCAATAACAACCATAAATCAAATCAAACTAATCATTGTTTTGGGGAATTTTCCCTAATCAACATCTTGTACTTCTTGTTTGGGGATTCTTCCTATGTATCATATAATGTCTCGTGTTTGAGGAATTTTACCAAATAAACATCTTGTGTTTCTTGTCCTTGGGGAAAATTGCCAAATAAGCACTCTTTGTATTTCTTTATTTTTGGGGAAACTTCCTAAGTATCAAGTATCATTTCTCAATTTGGGGAAGTCTTTATGTTCTCTTGTTCTCGGGGAAAACCTCCCTAAGTATCATGTGTTTGTTTCTCCATTTGGGGATATCGGGGAAGTGTTTCCTATGTTGCTATGTTTGGTACATCATTTATGTTGACTGTACTTCCTTTGCTATCTTTGTTGTTCTCAGATTGATTGTTCAGTCTGAGTATACGAAGTAAATTAATCCGACCCCCAGTTAGCGGACTCCAAAGAGTCGGTCAGTTGGGATTCTTATCCGTCAGTGAGCCATGAAACCGTCTTAATCTTACTTCGGAAGATTCAACTTCCCGTTTCGCTCTGATACCAACTGTAACGCCCCGCCCTTTTCACTCTAATTTTCAGAGTTTATTTTTTTTTAAAATATAATAATCATGTGATCGGGGTGGAGTGTCACGACGCGAGTTAAGTTCGGATCTCTAAATCCGACCCTTAACTGGCCAAGCCCATGTGCGTATGAACTAAGTCCATAAAACTGATCCGCACATGGTACATATATAACTTGCGAAATTAACTTAGTTTTAATCTAACTGAAGTTATAATAGAACCTATGACTATTCCAATTTTCCATTCTTAGATAGCAAAGTACATAACTTATTCTCCAAAATTACTAATCAATCTTAACTAATCGTTCAATCAAACCATCCAACTTAAAACAAACCATAGCATCTATCTTAACTACTTATTAAAACCAACAAATCTAGTTACCAAATTACAGTGTCCACATAATTCAAATAACACATCCATGAATAGTCCATTCAAGTCCATTCAAAATCATTCAAACCGCCCAAGTTTCCTTGCTTGGTCCTCTTCTCGATCCACGTTCTTCTCTTTCCCTGCGTCATCCACTAAGGATATAGATAGGGCATTAGATCAACGCGCCCAGTAGTGTTTCCGAATAGGGCTACCACATGGTTAGTCAAAAACATGCAAATAATATAATAATAACACATGTGTGACAAAATTCCACAAAAACATGCTATGTATGAAATGGACATGTATGAGTCCCACCCATCACCATTCAACACAGCCATCACTTGACGGGATTCTCATCGTCAAGGTGACCCACAGTGGTCTTTCGGACGCCCCGACGAAGTGTGGCCTCCGGATTCCTCCTGATGGGATTCTCATCATCAGGGTACCCCACAGTGGTCTTTCGGACGCCCCGACGGAGTGTGGCCTCCGGTTACAACACCATCATCCCATGCCATGCATGAGATGTCTATGCAAACATGTCATTTAGAAACATAACTTTACGATCATATAAGTTATCGAAATCAACATAAAACAACATATGAAATAGTGGTTACAATAAAGGTAGGAAACCTACTGAAGAATCACTTCAGCGTCCGTTCTTTCTTAGGCTTTAACCGGTCACAACTCGTTCGTCGTTCAACTTTCGTTACCTTATTTTGCAACAATAAGTAAATCATAATCTTATTTACATGTCCATTCACATATGAGACCTAAAACATCTTATAAGTTCTTTTGATCAATCTCTTCATTTGGCTTGTATTCACAGATTTGCCATTGGTCTGTCCAATCTTTAATCCACCAAACTTACTCCATGGGGTTCGGCCATACCTTTGGCCGAACCCAATGGTTCCCTTATCCATTACTACTTGGTTCTCCATTAGGGTATTTTAAACCTTTTAAATCAACATAGAATCATTACCAACTACTACTCATAAGCTTAGGCTATTTAACCCATTCATTATGAATTAGCATAAAGTCCAATTCTCCTAATAATCTCTCATCATTTATCGTACATCTTAGCCATAAAAACAGCAACCATAATTCTATTTAAAATCACACATGCATCCATAAAATGACCCATGAAAACAGTCCATGGGGTTCGGCCATTATGGTTTTTTTGCTCAACAATGTCCTTTATTTACATACCAATTGGCTCTACCCCTTAGCCATGTTAAAACCATAGTTTAGCCACCCTATGGCCAACCCAAAATCAGTAACCTTATCACATAAAAATCTCCCAAAAACAGTCCACAAAGGTCTATGGTTTCCATGTTTTCCAACATGAAAACCAACCCTCTTTTACATGGGGTTCGGCCCTCCATGGTGGCCGAACCCAATGGTTATTCTTATTGTTTTCAAACCTCCAATAATCATGTATAAGCAGTATATTAATATTAGGTTTTAACTTTCAAAGAAACTATCCAAAACAGTCCATAACAGTCTATGGTTTCCATGTTTCCCAACATGAAAACCAACACTCTTTTACATGGGGTTCGGCCCTCCATGGTGGCCGAACCCAATGGTTATTCTTACTGTTTTTAAACCTCAGATAATCATGTAATAACAGTATATTATTAACAGGTTTTTATCTTTCAAACTAACATCCAAAATTAGTTCAATTTCATAGGGTTCGGCCATGCTCATTGGCCGAACACCATGACCTTTGGTTTTGAACTTTTAACCCTTTATCTTGGGTCTGAAACCAACATCTAAATCCATGATTTAACCTCCCCAAAACATGCATTTTAAATCCAAATAATAACATCTAATATCAGTCCCAAACTATATGGTTTTAATTTCCAAAAACTATCAAAAACAGTCACTTGTTTCCATGGGGTTCGGCCATGCAAAGTGGCCAAACCCAATGGTCCATTTCCATCTTTTAATCCACTGATTTAGACCACATAAACTTCAGCCTTTTCTGATATCCAAACCCATGTTTTAACGCTCATTTAAAACATGTATTTTGAATCTAATAAAATATGTAAAAACAGTCCACAAAATCCATGGTTTTCATGTTTCAAAACATGAAAACCAAGCAATCTCTTGCATGGGGTTCGGCCCTCCATGGTGGCCAAACCCAATGGTTATTTTTTTTACCATTTTAAATCCTCCATAATCAAGGTTAAACACTGGTGTATTTGGCCATGACCATGGCCCAATACATACCCCACTTTATTAATCCAAAAGTCCATGAAACACTTACCAAATTCCAAGCTCTTGTCTTGCCTTTTGATCCTTGCTTCCTTTCCTTCTTATTTCCTTCCTTCTTTCTTAATTCCTTGCTGGTTTAGGCTTGAATAATTGATGCCAAAAACCGCTGCTGTTCCAGCCAAGAACACCAATTGGAGAGAGGGAGAAAGAGATGGAAAAACTTGGGTTTGCAATGACAAAAGTCGGCTATTGCTTGGTTTTCATGTTTTGAAACATGAAAACCATGGGTTTTATAGACTGTTTTTTGGTTTGATTTAAGATTCAAATGCATGTTTTTAGAAAGGGTTAAAAACATGGATCTGAATGACAGAGGGACTGAAGGTGTTATGGGTATAAAACATCGGTTTAAAAGATGGAAATGGACCATTGGGTTTGGCCACTTTGCATGACCGAACCCCATGGAAACAAGTGATTGTTTTTTTATAGTGTTTGGAAATTAAAACCATATAGTTTGGGACTGATATTAGATGTTATTATTTGAATTTAAAATGCATGTTCTGAGGAGGTTAAAACATGGATTTGGATGTTGGTTTCAGACCCAAGATAAAGGGTTAAAAGTTCAAAACCAAAGGTCATGGTGTTCGGCCAATGATCATGGCCGAACCCTATGAAATTGAACTAATTTTGGATGTTAGTTTGAAAGATAAAAACCTGTTAATAATATACTGTTATTACATGATTATCTGAGGTTTAAAAACAGTAAGAATAACCATTGGGTTCGGCCACCATGGAGGGCCGAACCCCATGTAAAAGAGGGTTGGTTTTCATGTTGGAAAACATGGAAACCATAGACCTTTGTGGACTGTTTTTGCGAGATTTTTATGTGATAAGGTTACTGATTTTGGGTTGGCCATAGGATGGCTAAACTATGGTTTCAACATGGCTAAGGGGTAGAGCCAATTAGTATGTAAATAAAGGACATTCTTGAGCAAAAGAACCATAAGGGTTCGGCCATGAGTATGGCCGAACCCCATGGACTGTTTTCATGGGTCATTTTATGGATGCATGTAATAGAATTATGGTTGCTGTTTTTATGGCTAAGATGTATGATAAATGATGAGAGATTATTAGGAGAATTGGACTTTATGCTAATTCATAATGAATGGGTTAAATAGCCTAAGCTTATGAGTAGTAGTTGGTAATGATTCTATGTTGATTTAAAAGGTTTAAAATACCCTAATGGAGAACCAAGTAGTAATGGATAAGGGAACCATTGGGTTCGGCCAAAGGTATGGCCGAACCCCATGGAGTAAGTTTGGTGGATTAAAGATTGGACAGACCAATGGCAAATCTATGAATACAAGCCAAATGAAGAGATTGATCAAAAGGACTTATAAGATGTTTTAGTTCTCATATGCGAATGGACATGTAAACAAGATTATGATTTACTTATTGTTGCATAATAAGGTACCGAAAGTTGAACGACGAACGAGTCGTGACCGGTTAAAGCCTAAGAAAGAACGGACGCTGAAGTGATTCTTCAGTAGGTTTCCTACCTTTATTGTAACCACTATTTCATATGCTGTTTTATGTTTATTTCAATAACTTGTATGTTTGTAAAGCTATGTTTCTAAATGACATGTTTGCATAGACATCTCATGCATGACATGGGATGATGGTGTTGTAACCGGAGGCCACACTCCGTCGGGGCATCCGAAAGACCACTGTGGGGTACCCTGATGATGAGAATCCCATCAGGAGGAATCCGGAGGCCACACTCCGTCGGGGCGTCCGAAAGACCACTGTGGGTTACCTTGACGATGAGAATCCCGTCAAGTGATGGCTATGTTGAATGGTGATGGGTGGGACTCATTACATGTTCATTTCATACATAGCATGTTTTTATGGAATTTTATCTCACATGTTTTATTATTATGCTATTTGCATGTTTTTGACTAACCATGTGGTAGCCCTATTCGGAAACACTACTGGGCACGTTGATCTAACGCCCTATCTATATCCTTAGTGGATGATGCAGGGAAAGGGAAAAAAGTGGAGCGAGAAGAGGACCAAGTACGGAAACTTGGGCGGTTTGAATGATTGGAATGGATTATGAATGGAGTATTTTATGGACTTGATATTTGATATATTTGGACAATGTAATTTGGTAATTAGTTATGTTGACTTGTAATAAGTAGTTAAGATAGATGCAATGGTTTGTTTTATGTTGGATGTTTGATTAAACGATTAGTTAAGATTGATTAGTAATTTTGGACAATAAGTTATGTACTTTGCTATCTAAGAATGGAAAATTGGATTAGTCATAGGTTCTATTATAACCACAGTTATATTTAGACTAAGTTAATTCCACAAGTTATATGTACCATGTGCGGATCAGTTTTATGGACTTAGTTCATACGCACATGGGCTTGGCCAGTTAAAGGTCGGATTTAGAGATCCGAACTTAACTCGCGTCGTGACACTCTGCCCCGATCACATGATTATTTTATTTTTAAAAAAAAAATAAACTCTAAAAATTAGAGTGAAAAGGGCGGGGTGTTACAGTTGGTATCAGAGCGAAACGGGAAGTTGAATCTTCCGAAGTAAGATTGAGACGGTTTCATGTCTCACTGACGGATAAGAATCCCAACTGACCGACTCTTCAGAGTCCGCTGACTGGGGGCCAGATTAATTTACTTCGTAGACTCAGACTGAACAATCAATCTGAGAACAATAAAGATAGCAAAGGAAGTACAGTCAACATAAATGGATATACCAAACATAGCAACATAGGAAACACTTCCCCGATATCCCCAAATGGAGAAACAAACACATGATACTTAGGGAGGTTTTCCCCTAGAACAGGAGAACATAAAGATTTCCCCAAATTGAGAAATGATACTTAGGAAGTTTCCCCAAAAAAAAAACAAAGAAATACAAAGAGTGCTTATTTGGCAATTTTCCCCAAGGACAAGAAACACAAGATGTTTATTTGGCAAAATTCCCCAAACACGAGACATTATATGATACATAGGAAGAATCCCCAAACAAGAAATACAAGATGTTGATTAGGGAAAATTCCCCAAAACAATGATTAGTTTGATTTTATTTATGGTTGTTATTGATATGTTCTTGTTGCTGTGATACAGATATGACGAGCAACATAGAGTACACTGAGTTGTGGGACAGAGGGACACCTAGCTGTCCGATAGACCTAATTTCTTCTTCCGACGATGCTAGCATACCAAACTTCATCAATGAAGTTGAAAACAGTCAGGACATGGAGGTATGATCGCCCGAGTACAATGTTGGGCCTTTGTACCCGAAGAGGATGAGGAATATGTCCCAAACATAAGAGAATTTGTAGGGGAGATAGAGCCTGGGTATATATACGAGTTGTGTAATCAGGAGAGGCACAATTGTACTTACTGCCCCTACATCCTTGAGGTCATTTGCCCTGTTTGTGGACTGCATGGGCACGGGAAGGAGAGGACTAATTGTCCTTACATTGGAGGACCGGGAATAATACCCTGTTTGACGTGCGGAGTGTTGGGGCACGTGTCGATGACATGCCCTGACAATTTCTTTGACGATGATGCAGGGTCTTCTACGGAAGACTAGGTTAAGAGGTAGAAAGAAAGGTTAGGGAAATGGAAATATTTTGTAAGGGTGTATTTTGTGATTCTAAGGGTTTGTTTTACCCTATCAACCCTTGTATGGTGATGGAAGTTAAATGATTTTCAATAAAGTATGCAACTTTAGGAGTTCATGAGGACTTTGACACTGAGATGTATGTGAATAAGTTATTGGAGTATATTGAGACGTGGTATGGGTGCGTCCCTCACGTGATATTGATGATTGAGACTGTGGGAAACTCGATACGAATTACGGAGACTTGGTCCCGTAGGGTTACCATTGAGGAGTGGGTCCCTCGCATGCTACGCACTGGAGGGCGCTCTCACGACTGTTTGGCACACTAGATGTGCTAGAATGAGCAGAGCTAGGTACTATTTTACCTGGTGGGGGTGGTACTAGCTTCGTCAGACGCGGAGTGACCGTCTTAGAGCTTGACTGAATCACCTATGAGGTGAAGGGATGCAGGGCGAGGTAAACCGGATCACGTTGGACGTGGGTCTTCTGCTTGGTAAGTCATGAGCCCTAAGTCTTGCAAGGGGTAGGGATATAATTGTGATTTAATATGGTTACCACAGTCTTATGGTGATTCATTTGAATGTTGTTCTTACGGATATTAATCATGGATATATGATACTCATGGACAGAGTGATACCAAGGATGGATGGTTTCCATGAATGGATTATACCCATAGGTGGGTTATTTCATGGATAGTTATTAATCATACATAAATGATACTCATGGACAGAGTGATACCAAGGATGGATGGTTCCCATGAATGGATTATACCCATAAGTGGGTTATATTCATGGATGATTATAAAACAGGGATAGATGATATTTACTGAAAGCGAAACACCAGGGATGGATGTATTCAACCATGGGAGATTATTCCCATGGTGGTTTGGATTGATGTCGTGGAAGTTGGAACAAAAGTTGTTAGTCACATAGAGACGTATGTGCAAAGAAAGATGTGTTTAAATTTGGAGATATACTCAACGGAAAAGATAAGTGTCTGGTGAAACTTGAATGGGAAACTATGGACGACTGCCGAGTTAGACTGATCACCTGGCTCTGTAGTTAGCCAATGGAATTCTAGGATAATGTAACTAGAAACCTAGTTAAAATGGAATCAGAAAAAGCTTTGAGCATATGCTCGTGTTGACAGACTACCTCACACGGAGAGTAGATGAAAGAACATATTGAGCAGGTACGTATGGAAAATACTATGAGAACAGGTAAAGTGAAACAGAGTAGATTGATCTATGTGAGATCACAAATGGCTCACGAGAAAAAGATATAACATGAGACAGAACAAAAGGTGTTATGGAACCAAGCGATTCAATTTGTCAAAGTGGTGTGGATCGACATGGTAATGAAGAAGTCACTTGGGAAATTGAAATCGGAAATAAGAATAGCACACTCTGAGATATTTATGGAATCATTTAGAACCCTACTTCGCTCGATTTTCGGGACGAAAATTTTAAAAAGAGGGTTATATTGTAACACCCCGAATTCTCAATAAGATGAATATTTACGAAAATGCCCCTGGATTGGTGAATTCAATAAATGTGATTGTAAATAAGGAAATAGTGGGGCCCATTGCTCAAATTAAGATCATATGAGCACATTATGAATGTCAAGTTTGATTGGATGGGTAATTTCTCAATGAAGTGGGTAAATTACGAAAATGCTCCTGATGTGTTAAATTAATTATTTTGTGATGTTAAGTAAGGAAATGGTGGGGTCCATTGCTCAAATTAAGATGATATGAGCACATTATAAATGTCAGGTTTGATTGGATGGGTAATGAACATCAATTTGGTCGAAAATGGCTAAATGGGTCAAAGGGCCCAATTGGACCCAATAAGTCAAAATGGATGATTTGACCATTGTGTAAGCTCAAATTAAATGGGGTTCAGCTGATTTGATTGGAAATCAAGTGGAGAAAAAAAATGGGTAGGCTTGATCCATATGTAAAAGCCAATTACAAATGACCAAAAACCATAATTGGGTCATGGAGTCAAAAATGGGTCAAGGAGCTAAAAGTGGACCCAACGGGTCGAGTTGACTATGGTTGACTGTGTGGACCCTCAAGGGAGCTAAAACACGAGTTAAATCAGTTGAGTGGGACTGAAGTGAGTTGGAATTAATTCAAGGGGTGAGTTAACTCATGTGCATTGAATGAAATGCATTAAGTATGGTGAGTTGGACATTGAGTTGAGTGAGTCAAAATGGAAGTCAAAAGGCTGTAAATTCAGTGAGTTAAGTGGAATATGAGCAGGTATTGTGATCTCAAACAAACCAAAACAAGTCCCACACGTTGGGGACTTGTTATGGTGAGTTTCATGCAAAACATTAAATGGGAATATGGGGGGTTTCTATCCCATTTGGAAACCCCAAGCCTTCAACGTTGGAATGCCAATGGGTGCATTTGTTGGCAGCAAGTGTCCCATTGGTTTAGGCAAGAATTGATGAGGGAGTGGAGGGGTTTTGGGGAATAATTATTAAAGGAAACAAACACCATGTTGGCCATTTTTCACCATTGAAAAGCCAAGATTCTCCATCTCTCTCTCCCTCTCTCCAATTCATTTGCTTAAGTGGAACCGCAGAGGTTTTTGGCATCAATTATTCAAGCTTAAACCAGCAAGGAATTAAGAAAGAAGGAAGGAAATAAGAAGGAAAGGAAGCAAGGATCAAAAGGCAAGACAAGAGATTGGAATTTGGTAAGTGTTTCATGGACTTTTGGATTAATAAAGTGGGGTATGTATTGGGCCATGGTCATGGCCGAATACACCAGTGTTTAACCTTGATTATGGAGGATTTAAAATGGTAAAAAACATAACCATTGGGTTCGGCCACCATGGAGGGCCGAACCCCATGCAAGAGATTGCTTGGTTTTCATGTTTTGAAACATGAAAACCATGGGTTTTATGGACTGTTTTTGGGTTTGATTTAAGATTCAAATGCATGTTTTTAGAAAGGGTTAAAAACATGGATCTGAATGACATAGGGACTGAAGGTGTTATGGGTATAAAACAGCGGTTTAAAAGATGGAAATGGACCATTGGGTTCGGCCACTTTGCATGGCCGAACCCCATGGAAACAAGTGATTGTTTTTTTATAGTGTTTGGAAATTAAAACCATATAGTTTGGGACTGATATTAGATGTTATTATTTGGATTTAAAATGCATGTTTTGAGGAGGTTAAAACATGGATTTGGATGTTGGTTTCAGACCCAAGATAAAGGGTTAAAAGTTCAAAACCAAAGGTCATGGTGTTCGGCCAATGAGCATGGCCGAACCCTATGAAATTGAACTAATGTTGGATGTTAGTTTGAAAGATAAAAACCTGTTAATAATATACTGTTATTACATGATTATCTGAGGTTTAAAAACAGTAAGAATAACCATTGGGTTCGGCCACCATGGAGGGCCGAACGCCATGTAAAAGAGGGTTGGTTTTCATGTTGGAAAACATGGAAACCATAGACCTTTGTGGACTGTTTTTGCGAGATTTTTATGTGATAAGGTTACTGATTTTGGGTTGGCCATAGGATGGCTAAACTATGGTTTTAACATGGCTAAGGGGTAGAGCCAATTAGTATGTAAATAAAGGACATTCTTGAGCAAAAGAACCATAAGGGTTCGGCCATGAGTATGGCCGAACCCCATGGACTGTTTTCATGGGTCATTTTATGGATGCATGTAATAGAATTATGGTTGCTGTTTTTATGGCTAAGATGTATGATAAATGATGAGAGATTATTATGAGAATTGGACTTTATGCTAATTCATAATGAATGGGTTAAATAGCCTAAGCTTATGAGTAGTAGTTGGTAATGATTCTATGTTGATTTAAAAGGTTTAAAATACCCTAATGGAGAACCATGTAGTAATGGATAAGGGAACCATTGGGTTCGGCCAAAGGTATGGCCGAACCCCATGGAGTAAGTTTGGTGGATTAAAGATTGGACAGACCAATGGCAAATCTGTGAATACAAGCTAAATGAAGAGATTGATCAAAAGGACTTATAAGATGTTTTAGGTCTCATATGTGAATGGACATGTAAATAAGATTATGATTTACTTATTGTTGCATAATAAGGTACCGAAAGTTGAACGACGAACGAGTTGTGACCGGTTAAAGCCTAAGAAAGAACGGACGCTGAAGTGATTCTTCAGTAGGTTTCCTACCTTTATTGTAACCACTATTTCATATGCTGTTTTATGTTGATTTCAATAACTTGCATGTTTGTAAAGCTATGTTTCTAAATGACATGTTTACATAGACATCTCATGCATGACATGGGATGATGGTGTTGTAACCGGAGGCCACACTCCGTCGGGGCGTCCGAAAGACCACTGTGGGGTACCCTGATTATGAGAATCCCATCAGGAGGAATCCGGAGGCCACACCCCATCGGGGCGTCCGAAAGACCATTGTGGGTTGCCTTGACGATGAGAATCTCGTCAAGTGATGGCTATGTTGAATGGTGATGGGTGGGACTCATTACATGTTCATTTCATACATAGCATGTTTTTATGGAATTTTGTCTCACATGTTTTATTATTATGCTATTTGCATGTTTTTGACTAACCATGTGGTAGCCCTATTCAGAAACACTACTGGGCGCGTTGATCTAACGCCCTACCTATATCCTTAGTGGATGATGCAGGGAAAGGGAAAAAAGTGGAGCGAGAAGAGGACCAAGTACGGAAACTTGGGCGGTTTGAATGATTGGAATGGATTATGAATGGACTATTTTATGGACTTGATATTTGATATATTTGAACAATGTAATTTGGTAATTAGTTATGTTGACTTGTAATAAGTAGTTAAGATAGATGCAATGGTTTGTTTTATGTTGGATGTTTGATTAAACGATTAGTTAAGATTGATTAGTAATTTTGGACAATAAATTATGTACTTTGCTATCTAAGAATGGAAAATTGGATTAGTCATAGGTTCTATTATAACCACAGTTATATTTAGACTAAGTTAATTCCGCAAGTTATATGTACCATGTGCAGATCAGTTTTATGGACTTAGTTCATACGCACATGGGCTTGGCCAGTTAAGGGTCGGATTTAGAGATCCGAACTTAACTCGCGTCGTGACACTCTGCCCCGATCACATGATTATTTTTTTTAAATATAATAATCATGTGATCGGGGCGGAGTGCCACGACGCGAGTTAAGTTCAGATCTCTAAATCCGACCCTTAACTGGCCAAGCCCATGTGCGTATGAACTAAGTCCATAAAACTGATCCGCACATGGTACATATATAACTTGCGGAATTAACTTAGTTTTAATCTAACTGAGGTTATAATAGAACCTATGACTATTCCAATTTTCCATTCTTAGATAGCAAAGTACATAACTTATTCTCCAAAATTACTAATCAATCTTAACTAATCGTTCAATCAAACCATCCAACTTAAAACAAACCATAGCATCTATCTTACCTACTTATTAAAACCAACAAATCTAGTTACCAAATTACAGTGTCCACATAATTCAAATAACACATCCATGAATAGTCCATTCAAGTCCATTCAAAATCATTCAAACCCCCCAAGTTTCCTTGCTTGGTCCTCTTCTAGATCCACGTTCTTCCCTTTCCCTGCGTCATCCACTAAGGATATAGATAGGGCGTTAGATCAACGCGCCCAGTAGTGTTTCCGAATAGGGCTACCACATGGTTAGTCAAAAACATGCAAATAATATAATAATAACACATGTGTGACAAAATTCCATAAAAACATGCTATGTATGAAATGGACATGTATGAGTCCCACCCATCACCATTCAACACAGCCATCACTTGACGGGATTCTCATCGTCAAGGTAACCCACAGTGGTCTTTCGGACGCCCCGACGGAGTGTGGCCTCCGGATTCCTCCTGATGGGATTCTCATCATCAGGGTACCCCACAGTGGTCTTTCGGACGCCCCGACGGAGTGTGACCTCCGGTTACAACACCATCATCCCATGTCATGCATGAGATGTCTATGCAAACATGTCATTTAGAAACATAGCTTTACAAACATGCAAGTTATTGAAATCAACATAAAACAGCATATGAAATAGTGGTTACAATAAAGGTAGGAAACCTACTGAAGAATCACTTCAGCGTCCGTTCTTTCTTAGGCTTTAACCGGTCACGACTCGTTCGTCGTTCAACTTCCGGTACCTTATCCTTATAACAATCAATAAATCATACCATCACTTACTTGTTCATTCATATCTAAGACCCAACTACATCATGTGAGTCCTTTGATCAATCCCTTCATTTGACTTGTATTCACAGATTTGCCATTGGTATAACTAATGTCTAATCTTGCCCATAATCAAAGTTCATAAAAGTTATCTACCTTAGTGGCTGGTTATTTACTTATCACTAAGTCCAAAGATAAATCCATATGTTTACTTAATCCAACTCATACAACCAAGTCATAATCTCCAACAAAACAATCTATGGGGTTCGGCCATTCATATGGCCGAACCCTATGATCCTCCTACACAATGATCCCATCATTTGTTTACAAGTTAGGCTCTACCATTTAGCCATATTAACTATAAGGTTCAGCCATCCCATGGCCAACCCAAAACAGCAAGCTTATTTCATTTAACATACATAGGAAAACCCATAAATCTTGGTCCATTCATCCCAAAACTAGCCCCATGGGGTTCGGCCATGCACATGGCCGAACCCAATGGTTCTCTTGATCTGATTAATCCCTCAACTTCCCATGATTATTCATGATTTAACATGTTAACCCAATCATGAATTACACATGGTTCAGCCGCATAAACATCAACCAAAACAGTAAATTAACCTCACCAAATCATACCAATTACTTACATGGGGTTCGGCCATTCAAGGTGGCCGAAGCCAATGTCCAAGTTTTGGTCTTTCATACATGCTTTAGGTGTTATTTAACCATGCAATATCAGTATTATATTGCTGCCCTTAAACCACTTAAAAACCATCTAATTAAATTCATCCAAACAGTCCATAAAGTACATGGTTTCCATGTTTCACAACATGAAAACCAATAATACTTTGCATGGGGTTCGGCCCTCCATGGTGGCCGAACCCAATGATTTCTTTCACTATTTTTAAACTTCCAATCTTCATGTAATAAACAACATATTATTACCAAGTTCAACCCTTTAGAAATTCATCTAAAAACCAACCCAATTTCATAGGGTTCGGCCATGCTCATTGGCCGAACACTATGACCTTTGGTTTTTGAAACATTTACTCATTCACCTTGGGTCTGAACCAAACATCCAAATCCATGTTTTAACCTTCTTTAATCATGCATTTTAAATCTATTACAACCATCTAACATCAGTCCTAACTTATATGGTTTTAACTTCTAAAAACCATCAAAACTAACCACTTGTTTTCATGGGGTTCGGCCATGCTAAGTGGCCGAACCCAATGGTCCATTTCCATCTTTTAATCCACTGATTTTAGACCATATAAACTTCAGTACCTATGTCATTCAGATCCATGTTTTTAACCATTCTAAAACATGTATTTAAATCTTAAAACAAAACCCGAAAACAGTCCACAAAATCCATTGTTTTTATGTTTCAAAACATGAAAACCAAACCATCTCTTTTCATGGGGTTCGGCCCTTCATGGTGGCCGAACCCAACGGTCATCTTAATTATTTCTAAACCTCCATTAATCAAGGTTAATCATTGGTGTATTCGGCCATGATCATGGCCCAATCCACACCCTATTTGTTCCATGTTTTTCAACAAAACTCAATGAAATACTTACCAATTTTCCCAAGCCTTTCTTCTTGACTTTTGATCCTTGCTTCCTATCTTTTATTTCTTCCTTTCTTCCTTAATTCCTTGCTGGTTTAAGCTTGAATATTTGGTACCAAAAGCCTCTGCTGTTCCAGCCAAGAACACCAATTGGAGAGAGGGAGAAAGAGATGGAAAAACTTGGGTTTGCAATGACAAAAGTCAGCTAACCTTGGTGTTCATTGCTTTTGTATATCAGCCATCATAACCCCTCCACTCCCTCATCAATTCTTGCCTAAACCAATGGGCCACTTGCTGCCAACAAATGCACCCATTGGCATTCCAACGTTGAAGGCTTGGGGTTTCCAAATGGGATAGAAACCCCCCATATTCCATTTAATGTTTTGCATGAAACTCTCCATAACAAGTCCCCAACGTGTGGGACTTGTTTTGGTTTGTTTGAGATCACCACACCTCCTCATATTCCACTTAACTCACTGAATTTTCAGCCCATTTGACTTCCATTTTTGACTCACTCAACTCAATGTCCAACTCACCATAATTAATGCATTTCATTCAATGCACATGAGTTAACTCAACCCTTGATTTAATTCCAACTCACTTCAGTCCCACTCAACTGATTTAACTCGTGTTTTAGCTCCGTAGAGGGTCCACACGGTCAACCATAGTCAACTCGACCCGTTGGGTCCACTTTTAGCTCCTTGACCCGTTTTTGACTCCATGACCCAATTATGGTATTTTGGTCATTTCTAATTGGTTTTTACATATGGATCAAGCCTACCCATTTTTTCTCCACTTGATTTCCAATCAAATAGGCTTAACCCCATTTAATTTAAAATCACAAAACGGTCAAATAATCCAGTAAGACCCGATGGGTCCCATTTGGGCCCTTTGACCCATTTAGCCATTTTGACCTAATTTGATGTACATTACCCATCCATTATAATTTGACCCTTATAATATGTTCATAGGATCTTAATTTGAACAATGGGCCCCACTATTTTCTCATTTAACATCATAATTAATAAATTTACCAATCTAGGGGCATTTTAGTAAATATTCATCTTATTGAGAAATCGGGGTGTTACATGATCAAGAGTGAAGATCATGCTCCACCGGATTGAAGCTCATCGTGTATGGAAATCACAACAGGTATTTGGCCATAGACGACTCTTTGTTGTACCCACACCTTAGGAAGACTATCTTTAGGCTTAGTTGAACAAATGGTAAAACCATAAGAAGCCTAAGATAGGAAGCTGGACAATGAACTCGAAGTGAACTTGGAAATATGAATTAAGTTCACTGTCAGCTTGACCAGTCGTTCTTACCGACCCCTTGGTGGAAACAGGATCGACCCATCGTGATCAAAAGACTGGTCGACCAGATTGACAAAGGTTTTGGAACATAGAACTGTCATTCTAGGTATGCCTCTGAACGAGAGTCTCGTATGCACCGACCCCTCGATGAAAGTCTAAAATGACCCCTCATGGTCAACGACTCGTCAATGATAACTTATGAGTTCTGGAACTTAGAAGTGAGATGGACTCTCGAGAAAACAGACATCTCAGTATTTCAAGACCAATCGGGAGTACCAAGACTGACCCCTCGGTAAAGGGCGACAGGTCGTTCTGGGCAGGACAAGTTTCGGGACATGAAACTCAGTCTGTATGGTGTTGCCCCAGATCGAGACCCTCGTATGGATCGACCTCTCGATGCCATGTCTGTTGACCCATTGGTGACACCGACCTATCGACAGGAAAATAATAATGTCATTGGGGGTGCATTTAATGTGCAATGATCAGGTGTTTGAATAGTAATAAATATGATCACTGACCCATTGGTGCCACCTACCTGTCGGTACTAGTCAGTTTGAAAAACTGTGAAGACTCCTCTATATATATGAGTGTTGTGTGATCATTTAATTATCTTCCTTGTCCATGTTTTTATCTCATGTTCTATACAATACATCATTGTCAATTTTGAAAGCTTTCATTATGCTAGAAGACGAGTCAAGATTGACCCTAAGGTGGGGGAGGGGGGTGAATAGGGCAATCACGATTTTTAAGGTCTATACAAACATTTGATTAATTAAAAAACTTTGCAACAAATATAACATGTTAATCATGATACATATGTTGCGTGATAAAAGAATGTACCAATTTAAAAGTGCAATCACACAATAAGCTCTAAAACCATAAGACCAATTTATAGTGGTTCGGTTAATCAACGTACATCCACTGTTGAGACTCACCCAACCTTGGGTTATCTCCAATTTACTAAGTAGGGGATTACACCCACACTAATAAATTAGAACTTCCACCTAACCAATTGGTTAGGAATTTCAACCAACTCCTATCCCTCTATTTTTTTTTTTTATAGTGGTCAAGCACCTTGCTTTAGTCCATTTCACAATCATTTGAAATTAAAATCAAACCTAAGAAGCACTTGCCTTTTGATAGCTCAATCTTGTAGATGTGTGTTTCATGAAAATGTCATTTCCATGATATCGACGATGTCGAAGATGTCCCTTATGTATGCTCAAACACAATCTATGGGTAAGGTCTCTATGATTTAAGATTTGCCAATAATTATCCTATAACTATTTTATCTCTCTCCCTTAATCTCAATAAAGATGATTGAATTTCAAATGATTTACCTAAGTAAAGTGCTTAGAGAGAAGTGAGATCTCTGAGAATTTCTTTTAGATATGCCTAATCAAAGCTCTAAGGTCTCCAACCAAAACACAATAAGGTTTCGTGCTTAAATAGGCAAACGAGAAAAAACCGAACTTACAACAGGCAATTGATCATATACCCATGATTGATCGTGCATTTAAACTAGTCGTTATAATGTGACCTTTGCACATTAAAAGTTTTCCAACGGATAGAAAATGGTCACGGAAGATTGATCGTCCCTCACCACTGATTTTGAATTAATGGGCGATTCATCGAGGGGTGGCGATCGTATTGGCCTAAGGCTATCCTATTTTGACTGTGCTTTGTCAAAACATGCCTTATCCAGACCCAGGGCGATTGGTCGTGCACCCGATGTGTCGGCTCTATACACACGATTGATCTTGCAGCCGATTGATCGTATACGATCAAGATTTCAACCCATGTTTTAAGTCCAGCTTTGTCCTGTCTCAGTGATAGATTGCCCACACGATTGTATTGTAAATGTATCAGACGATCGATTGTGGCCACGAATGTATCGTCCTAAGACCACTAGTGTTTGGCATTCCATTCCAACTAGAACCTTCTTTTTCCAGACGATGCATCGTTGAACCACGATTGATCGTTTGTGTTACTGTTTTTGATCGCCCAACACAATGTGTCGCCATACCAGTAAAGACAATGGTTTTCATATTTCCAAGTTCGGTTCCATTGGTTCTGATTTGGTGTCAAACACACACTAGGCTTCTTAAGATTATCCAGATCTGATTTCTAAGCCTAGGCAAGGTTATCCTATGGTGTTGGGTTCCACCTAAAGTCATCTATAGTCATTTTACCTTTGTGATTCCCATACACATTGGGATTCTTGAATCTTGCACTTGATTTTCCTTTTTTGAGCTCTCGATTCAATCTTCACCGCTCCTTGAATCTTGTTCATAGCTTCAGCCTTCCGAGCCAATCCTTCCCCTAAGTCATAGAATTGACAAATAGGTTACTCGGCAAGCCAGGACACTAACAATCTCCCCCTTTGCCAATTTCCAAGACAAAACACGTAGAAGCTAATGAATACAGACTCGATGACTTAACCCAACCCATTATACATTTGAATACATAAGATACAACAATATTAAGGACATATTCAAATGACACAATCTAGACACTAGCTTCAAGATGCTTTCTTCATCTTAATGGTTAGCTTGCCATCTTCCTTCTGATCCTGTACATGTACATGTACACACAAACAGTGCAAGCAATGGTGGAAGCACAGATCTCCCCTTCAAATGTTAGTCACATACACAGTAATATAAACAATATTATTGCCCCTAAGTATGTGAATTAATAACCCCTTTAGTCAATGATTAAGCTCCCCCTTAATCATAGACTAACCTCCTTAAATGCTTATTCTATGCTTCTAATTTATCCCTCATAATTCAAGTTTTCTTTCAACCTTCTCAAATTCTCTCCCTTTTTATCATAAATTGGCAAAGGGTGCTAAGCACGGATATACCAATCCAATGTGGACTAGATGAGGAGGCAGAGGGGCACATGCATTTTCAAAAATATATCAATTTGAAAACAAAAATTATGCATGCCAAGAGGAGGGAATAAATCATACAAGAAATATTCCTTGAAAGAGCATATGAGTGACAACAACATGAACTAAATAGAAAAATACACCAATTAAGCACATAGTTCACGAGAAAACAAGGTGATGTATACATATTTACTACATGTGCACAATGCATCAAACCAAAGAAATAAGTTCATTCAACAAATCATACACAAACGAAGATGCAATGAATGAACATGTGAAGACCCGGAGTTTCAACTTTGGGACCCACTGTAATTTCTCCTCTTATTTCTGAATGAAATTATAAAAAAAAAACATCAAACTTTGATTTGAGATTGTGGAAATATTGATGTAAATTAACGGAATCAAAGATGGATTAATTGAATTAAGTGGGATTAAGGGTGATTTAATTAATTTGTTAAATAAATTTAATAATACTTAATATAATGGATTTTAAATAAATAATAATTAATGATGTGGCATCATGCCACATAAGCAATGAGGTGGAGAGAGAGTGGTGAGGTGGCATGCCACATAACTTGAAATGACGACTAACCACCACCTCCCATTAAACCAATAGTTGCCCTCCACCTCACCCCATTACTAAGAGAGAGAGATAGTGCTCTTTTTTTCTCTCATTTTCCTCTCTTACACTGATTCACACTCTCTCCCTCTCCCATACGGTCCTCTATTCTCTTCTCCCTTACTCATCCTCCAAATTGTAAGTACATTAATTTATTTCTTTAGTCTTCCATGTGTTATCTTATTTACTTGTCCATTCGATTAGATGTTGCAGCCTTCTTCCAAACAAATACTTGTTCCTTCTTTCATTTTCATTTATTTGTTTTTGTTTACCTAAAAGTCTAATACCAGAAAAGAGGGTTTTTGTTTTGAAAATAATAATAATAATAATAATAATAAAAAGGAAATCAAAACAAAACTCATGTTTGGCCCCTCCTTTTCAGCCTAACCCTTTGGTGGGTTTTTCTTCATATATATTTTCATCCATCTTAATTGATTAGTTAAATTCATGATTTAAACTTGCAAGAAGTTATTATTCTTTTTATATGTTTTTATCACATTATTTGATTAAATTAGTTAATGCTTTGAAATCTTACCAAAATTTCTTAAGTAATCCATTTATTTATATGTTTATTCGTTTTCCCATTCTATCAAAAGTATTTAATGATTTGGATTTGCCAAGGTTTTCCTATTTATTTACTTCACTAGTTTGAATCTAAAATGTATTTGTCTTTGGGTGTTAAGATTCAAAAATAAATAAATAAATAATATAGTAATTGAGAAATAAGATCTGATGTTTGGATTTGAAATCTCTTAATTGCAGCAAATCTATAATCTGTAATTATTTAAATAAAAGAAATTTAAAGACGACTATTTTGCATTATTTTATCTTCTTTTAAGATGTTATCCGAATTTAGGAGTCATCATCATCTTTCTTTTCTACTGTTTTACCACCGTATTAAACTGAAATCATCAAAGAAAGGAGAAAGGTGGGTTCCTTACTTTTGTTATTTCAACCGATTTTGGTTAGTCCTACCTTAAATCTAGACTGAAAGTACCTTGTGTTGCAGCCATAGAATCGGCCATGCCTGATACTGTCTAGGCTCTTTTTCTAAAGGCTCTAACCAGTGAAATTAGTGGGACAATTATTTAAATGGAGGGTAATGATGCCATTTTTCATGTTTGGCATATATAGAAATGAACGAAGAAATTGAGAATAAGCCCGACGCCATTCATACGAATTCGTGAGATATCCCCTTCGCTATTTTCATTTGATCAGGTAGGTTTTCCTACATTATTGAAGTACTATAGTGATTATAAGTATGTTGGCTTGATTTCAATATTATAAATTACATTGTTTGTTTTGATTTAATTGTGGGAACTTAATGTATATTTGCTTTTATGAAAATGTGAATTCATGTTTGTATTATCGAATGGATTTGGTATCATTCATGAACATATTCCTCTTGCATATGCATGGGATGGGAAATGCATTACCCAAGATAAGGAATGAGTAATTCCGGACATACCTTAGTCTTGGAAGATTATTTATTTACGCGTATGGAATATTTAACCGTTTGAATTGGCCGCATCCAGGAAAATTAATTATGGCATTTTGAATTGGGCTAAGGAACCCCTGGGTTAGCAGAAATCCCGAAACCTGTGTAGGAGTATTGGTGTATAGCGCTCCCCCGGTTGTAACACCCGAATTTTCCTTAGCTTATAACTATATTAGTTTGGCCCACTTGGGTTGCAATTTACTTGAATTTGAGATTAAAAAGTGAAAATTGACATTAGATGGGCAAGAAATGGATCAATTACTAAATTAAAACCCAATGGGTCATGGGTGAGCTTGATTTTAAAGTAATTGGGTAGGTTTAGTTAAATTAGTTGAATTGGATAAATTAATGCATTTAATGCATTAAAGTCTACCTCATCAAGCGATGTGGCATTGCCATGTGGCATACATGTCATCACATGGAAGCCAACTAAGCAAGGATGCCACATCATCAAGTGACATGGCCAAAGTGGGACCCAAGTGCCATGTGGTGACCACGACATGCATGGCCGGCCATGACATGGGTTGACTTGGTCAACCACTAGTGAGTTCAAGTCTTGAGTTAAAGTTTTATTTGCTTGAGTTGAGAAGATGAAGGGATGAGATGGGATAGCTTGTCTAAGTAAATTGAACTTAGACACTTGGGGACCCAAGGGTCTTCATCTCAAGAGCCATGAAGCCACCCTTGGGAAGCCAAGGTCCCCTTGGTTAAACCAAGGGCCTCATTGGTTAGACAAACCATGATGAAAGGAAGGGAAGAGATTAGGCTTTTAACATAAAAACCCAAACCAAGGGGCACTCCAAACTCCTTGGCCGACTCCTCCTCTTGCACAAGAGTTTCTCTCCATTCTTCTCCTCTCTCTCTCCCACCTCTACCTCCATACATTGGAGACTTTGAAAAACAAAAAAAGGAGAAGAAGAATTAAGGAAGAAAAGACAGATCTAAAGAAATGAAGGAGATTGAAGGAAGGTATGTCTAAGACTTAGTAATATGGAAATAAATCTAAGGAAACCATAGGTTTGGCCGTGGTGTGCCCGAATCCATGGGTTCCATGATTGGTTGGATTGAATGGCCAAAATAATTATAAAGCCATGGAGCTGGAAATCCATCCAAAGGATGATTATGGGTTGAAACAAAACAACCATAAGATTAAATCCAAACTCATGCTATGATAATACTATGAATGGATGGATTATGAAAAACCCTAACATTGGCTAGTGGGTAAGGTAAAAATTCCTAACTGAAGTATGGAAAACGAAATCCATGTTTAAAAATGATAAGGATGGATTTCAAGGAGAAGGGCATTACCATGCATGCAAACAAAAGGATCTGACACAAAGCCAGTTGACTGAATCTTAAGATTCAGTCAACTGAATGTGTGCTGGCAAAGCAAACAAAGGATTTGTTGGTGTTTCAGCCCACTGAATCTTATGATTCAGTCGACTGAAAGTATACTAGCAACACACGTAAGTAATCTGGTTGTGTTTCAGCCGATTGAATCTTATGATTCAGTCGACTGAAAGTATACTGGCTAAGCACATATGAGGTCTGTTGGTATTTCAGCCAACTGAATCTTATGATTCAGTCGACTGAAAGTATACTTGCCAAACACGTAAACGATCTAACCCAAAGTCAGCCGACTGAATCTGTGATTTAGTCGACTGAAAGGATACTGGCCAAACACGTATGATATCTGGTTGTATTTCAGTCGACTGAAAGTGTATTGGCCAAAACATGTATGATATTTGGTTGTATTTCAGCCAATTGAATCTATGATTCAGTCAACTGAAAATGTACAGGTCAAGTTTGTATAGTATCTGGTTGTATTTTAGCCAACTGAATCTTATGATTCAGTCAACTGGAAGTTTGCGGGTAAAGCACATAAGGTATCTGATTGTGTTTCAGTCGACTGAATTAGAATGTTTTATTTTGGATTATTTTCCAGATGCCTCTGTCTATCTGGTAAGATGGAAGGGGTGATGAAATTAAAATGGAAAATCAAAAAATATATATATGGTTGAATTTGATAAGGTAAAGAGGTTCGCAAAGGGATTACGATTCATTTCACACGACTGTTAGCGATATCCTTGCAAAACAAGAAAGGATAGTATATCGGACATTGGTAGGATTCCTACCTCATTGAGAACATTATGGAGTATAATATGACACTGGTTTATATTCAAAATATGATGATTATTTTGGTTAAATAAATGTTATATGATTATGATCTGATTTTCAAATGATATGATGTATTTCAAATGATATGGCATTTTTGCATACGTTACCTCAAGCATGGCATGGAAGGGAACGCATATGACCAGCAAGCCAAGTTTTGAGCAGTCCGGACATAACTTGGGCATGAGATTAGCTTATATGAAGCTATATGAACTGTTGAGATTTGGCCACTTCCAGTTGATAGAAAGGTGCGGCGTAATTGGGCCAAAGAGCTCTTGGGAAGGTCCCGAAATCCTGCGCAGATGGAGGATGTAACGCCCCGCCCTTTTTCACTCGCTTCTCCCCATAAATCAGAGTCTATTTTTTTTTTATAATAGAGTAGAGTGATAGAGAGCGGGACGTCACGACTCGAGTTAAGTCCGAACTTCCAAAGTCCGACCCTTAACTGGCCAACCCTATGTGTGCATGGACTAAGTCCACGAAAATGGTTCACACATAATAATATCAACATGCGGAATAAAAATCATAACATGCGGAATTATAATAGAACCAAGTACTATTCCATTCAGATAGCAAAGTATGTCAAGTTCTTAATCATCATTCAAATATCATAATTATCCAAATAAACATCCAACCATCTAAGTTATTACATTTCGAAATCTAGATACTCAAATACAAGTCCATGAGTAACTTTATTCAAGCATATAAAATAAATCATCCAAGCACCTATGCTTGGCCCGTCTTGCGTTCGTCATTCCCCTGATTTCATGTGTCATCCACTGGGGTAGAAGTAGGGCGTTAGAACAACGCGCCCAGTAGGTATTCCAATTAGGGCTAACACATGGTTAGTATATAACATATATAATATCGTAATGTCAAAAACCATATAAATCCATACCATGCAATGATAACAAATGCAATGATTCCCACCCATCACATGTACATAAAAGTACCCACCACATAGGTCTTTCGGACCCCCCGACGGAGTGTGGACCCTCCGGTTTCTTCCTGATAGAAAAGCACATCAAGGTGCCCCACATAGGTTTTTCGGACGCCCCGACGGAGTGTGGACCCTCCGGTTACAAATCCTTCACCCTATGCCATGCATAAGATGCCAATGAAAACACATGCTATTTTATCATATAAACATAGCATTAAAATCACAATTTGAAGCATATCCAACACATACTATTTTATCATAAAAACATAGCATTTAAAAACACAATTTGAAACATATTCTTTGCAACATATATTCATCAAAAATAAGTTAGAAACAATGTACATAAACCCATGGTTTCAAAGAGGTGGAATCATACCAAAGATCGCTAACGTGTCCTTGCTTCTTTCATCCTGTAACCGCTCACGATCGTAAACACCTTGTGAGGTCCTATTACCTTATAATATAACAATCAATCATAATCAAGTCCAAATTGATTTTCAACATTCTAAGTCTATAAACAAATCCCCATGGGGTTCGGCCATACACCATGGCCGAACCCATGGCCTACCATTTTCACACTTATTTACCAAGTTGCCATTGGTCTAATCTTTAGCTAATATTTCATTTTAATATGCCAAACATAGTCCCTATGTCCACCAAACAATTCCCATGGGGTTCGGCCATACACCATGGCCGAACCCATGGTCCATTAATTCAGTTAATTACAATAATGCCATTGTACATATCCATAGCCATTTACCTTCCTTATTTTCATAAAGCTTAAGTTCCAAAATAATCCATACAATAATTATGGGGTTTAGCCATACACCATGGCCGAACCCTATGTCCAATATTTTCACATATTTACAAGATTGTCATTGATTCCCTCATTCAATTAAATCTACCATAACTGGACCCTATATAAATTCCTTAACCAATCAAGTCCATAAAATAAACCTCATGGGGTTTGGCCATACACTAGGGCCGAACCCATGATCCTCCATTTTGGCATGTATTTACAACTTTGCCATTACCTTCATCACCTTAGGCTTAGATTCCAAAGCATAATCCACCATTGATTCATGGGGTTCGGCCAAGCACCATGGCCGAACCCTATGATATTTAACTTTCCATTTTCATCAATAATCCATAATTAGAAGGTCTCCAAATTTATCATCCATCCTTCCATAATAAGAAGGTTTCCAAATTTATCATCAATCCTTCCATAATTAGAAGGTTTCCAACTTAATCATCAATCATTCCATAATTAGAAGGTTTCCAACTTTATCATCCACCCTTCCATAATTAGAAGGTTTCCAACTTAATCATCAATCCTTCCATAATTAGAAGGTTTCCAACTTTATCATCCACCCTTCCATAATTAGAAGGTTTCCAATTTAATCATCAATCCTTCCATAATTAGAAGGTTCATATTTAGAAACTTTCTAAATTCAATATACCACTTCCATAAATAAACCCTTGTGGGGCTCGGCCATACACCATGGCCGAACCTCACCCATAGAGACAAATCCATCCTTTTTCATTCACTTTCTAAATTAGTAACCAACTCCATGGGGTTCGGCCATTCACCATGGCCGAACCCTATGGTTCATGATCTTGTCCATTCTTTAATCCTTGATCTTCCATTTAATCAATGAACATTCATCTATGATCTTCAATTATTTAAGTCCATTAAAAGTCAATAATAATACCAACACAACTCCATGGGGTTCGGCCATACACCATGGCCAAACCCTATGGTTTTATCATTCAAAACTCCATTAAAATTTATCAAAGCTCTTCTATATTTTTCCATCCAACAGTTCATTGAAACAACCTAATTATCCATTTTTTTTCTTCCATGGGATTCGGCCATACACCATGGCCGAACCCTATGGTTCCATACTTCCTCTTTTAAATCAAATCAAACCTATTAACATTCATCCCTTTAATCTTGTTCCATGGAGTTCGGCCTTACACCATGGCCGAACCCTATGGTTCTTTTCTTTTAATCAAAGACAAGATTAACAAATACTAACCGGTTCCACGATTCCTTGGGTTTTCCTTTGCTCCGATTGGTTCTTCCGATCTTCTTCTTCCTTGGCCTTTTCCTCTCTTTCTTCTTGATCTTTTAACACAGCCAAGAACACCTTCTTGTGCCATGCACCCTTGCTGGCTGCCCTCTCCTTGAATGAATATTGCCGTAAGCAATATTTTTCCTTGATTATGTGTGCCGTGCGCCTCTCTCCCTTTCTTCTATAAAAACTTCCTCTTGATGTTATGTTTAGAAGTTACCATGCTCCCCTTCTTCCTTTTTTTTATAAACTTCCATTCGGCCTATCTTGCTTGAAATGGCAATTGCTGTTTTTTTAACAAGGAAAGGACTCCCTTTTGGCGCAACTCTCCTAACAAGGAAAAGACTTCTTTTCTTAAAAAAATACTCTATCCTATCTTCATGAATTGCGCATATCTCATAGATATGAATATGTCACACTCAACCATGCATCCTTTTAATTTAATCTTAGATATCCTTTCAATTTATTCTAGCATATCACATGGATGTGCATATCAAAAATTCGGCCATACACAATTGTCCCATTCCTTATTTATATAATATTGCATTATTAATTAAATTAATTCAGCCCCATCTAATTTAAATTGAAACCATTTTCACAATCCGTTGGGTCTTAATTGGGCAAAGACCCAACACATTACCCATATAAGATCCATAACTAAAAATTCACAATTCAAATGGATAATTTTCATATAAATTAATAACTTGAAAATCCGGGGTGTTACAGAGGATTCCACACTCTATCGGTAATCCCGATTAATTTGTGCATGGGTATACAGTGCCCTGGTGGTTGCCGCCTCACACTGTGGACATAATTGGCCAAGGAAACCATTGATATGATTTATGATGTGAATGAGTATGGACATTCGGTGGGATATCATTTGGCATTGACACCCATGACATGATACTTATGTTAGCATGATTATGATATGGACATCATGCATTGTTTAATTATTTACAAGATGTTTTTCAAATAAGACATTAGTGATGTATGTACCCTTCATTGATGTTATTCTAATATCACTCCCATGTGTATCATAACCCTAATTGGAATACCTACTGGGCATGTTGACTAATGCCCTACTTCTACCCTATAGATGATGGAACAGGGAATGATAAGGAAAAGGACGTGGGACCAGAAGGGAGACAAGCATAGAAGCTTGGGAAGATTTAATGTTTAAATTATTCAGTTTGAATTTCAATGATGTATTGGGAGGACTTACATTTTGGATTGTAATAACTTAGAACTTATTTGCTATGGTTTGATTATTGGAATTTTTATGGTGATTGGTTTTCCTTGCCTAATGATGACAAGAATATGAATAGCATCTTATTCATATGAATTATTCCGCAAGTATTAAGAAAAATGTGTGAAATGTTTTAGTGGATTTAGTCCATGCACACGTAATGGTGGACAGTTAAGGGTCGGATTTTGGAACCTCGGATTTGACTCGCGTCATGACGACCCGTCCTCTCTCACTTATTTTTCTTTTTAAAAAAATATACTCTGATTTACGCTAGTGAAAAAGGGCAGGGCGTTACACCGGTAGTCCCGGTTAAATTCTTAGTATTGGGTAGTAGCTCCCAGCCGGTGCCCGAGAAAGCTACGGACATAAATGGCCAACAATATAACCATTGGAAAGAGAAGAGTCTAGTATTGCATGGGGGCATGAAAGGGGCTTGCATAAGTTCATGACACTCATGGCATCACACTTCATGTTGATTTCTAAGTTAATTTAGAAAGTATGACTATTTTGCAAAGTGGTTGTTGTTTGTAGTTTGAATGTTTGATTTTCTATCATATGATGTATTTGGTTTTGAATATGAGATTCGATGTTTGGTTTCCAACGATTTTTTTTTTAATATAGTATGTGTCATGATATTTCCAAATATTGAGTTATAATATGTTATAGATTTAAATTGTATTTACATCACATGTTGGTGCATATTTTCAATTGGTAATCCTACTGGGCGTGTGACTAAGCCCATAATTCCTTCCCCTTTTAAAATCTAATGCATGTAATGAAAAAGGCGATGAGGCCGGGCCAAGTGCTAGTCAAGCATAAATGGATAGCAAGAAATGGATGAGCTTCGAGGAGCTAACTCATTTTGATATTTTGGGAGAAGACTTAGTTTATGTTATATTTTGGGAAAAGAATGTAATTTTGTAAGAGTTATGGAGAATGGAAATGTAATAATTGATGTAAACTCCTAGACTATCAAATTTTGTTGTTACTTCTAATTTAATTTTTATGGGACCTTTCTACTTTGCTTTGAAATGGAAATGTTGAATCATGAAATGATTATTACCCATGTATGAAATGTTATGAATGATTCCGTAGGTTTATCTTGTTAGTGTGTTGCAAATGTTATCATGGGTTTTTTTCCATGCGCACACACTAGGGGGGCCAGTCGAGGGTCGGGTCTTCGAACTCAGACTCGACTCGCGTCGTGACACTCGCCTCTCTCCCCACTCAAATGTCCTTATCATATTACTTTGATCCTAGTGGGAGAGGCAGGGGCGTTGCAGAAAAAACACAATGTCCTTGGAATTCCATTAAGTATTGGAAGGTGGAGGCTTGAATCTTCCCTTAAAAAATTCCAAGGCTTGCTCTCCTTTGCTCAACATTTTGAGAGTACAATACACAAGTCCATTGAACATTTGGACAATTTAACCATGATGGCTCTCACTTATGCCAATATCCTTGATTTTAGGCAACAAAATTCAATTTTGTTTGTTCTTGAAAGCCATGCCTCTAAGGTGCATATAGGTTGCATTCAAACCTTGTGTGACTATTTTTTACAAATGTACCAATTTAAAGGTTTAAACATTGAATGCACACCAAAAACTTTTGGAGAAGGAAAATTTTCTTTATTTGAATATTTCTCCAAAACACATTTCCAATGTCTAACGATTTTCCAAGATAGAGTATACTAAGACAATTGGAAAAACATGAATTCATCCCTATAATATTTACCAATTTGAGGGATGAAGAGTGTTTGCTTGTGAGGAATGCAAGTCCACAAGTCAACAAGTTTTGCAAACCACCTTTGAATGCCAATGAAAGTCCATACATTCACACAATCTTGGGCATTTTTAATTTACCAATTTAAATACCATTGCCCATGTGTGATGTCATATGAAAAAGCATTCTTAGGTTTAGCAAAAGTTTGGTGCTTTGTGAACAAGAATTATTCCCCATAAACTTTTTCAATAATGAAAATAGGAATGAAAACTAAAACCACACAACATACATTCATTTCACCAAGCATATACCAATCAAGTGTATAGAAATGAAGTATGAGAAAACATATGGTATTTACAAAACATCAACAAGTATACTGTTGTGATGCAAATCTTACATTTATTACGCGCAAGTACACAAACCAATTAAATAGTATAGCATATGAGTGTGAGGTCGAACCCAAAGGAAATTACAAAATATGTGTTTAAATCAAATAAATTAAATTGATATCCCTTTTAAAAAGATATGTTTTATGAAATAGAATTAATATTTTGAAAAAATTCTAAAAAATAGAATTTTAGATTAACTTAGATCTGAAAGAAACAAAATATTAAAACCATATTAGCAATTAGATCGATTCGATTTTTTCTATCTTTTTATTAAAATGGTGAAATTAGATTAGTCCTCATCTCCATTTAAAATTACATGGTTAAAAATGAAATATCTGCGTGTCCAATCCTAGTTAAAGAATTCTTGAGAGAGAGAGAATGGATTTACACAAAATTTACATAAATTAAACAACATAATTGAATTGAATTTACAACAAACAAACAAGTACAATGGTTAGAATAATTAGTCCAATAAAAGACATAACAAAATAACATAAACAAAGGAAATAAATTGATAAACAAAGTAAATGAAATAACAAAACAATGCATAATTTAAAGGTGGCAGTGGAATGGATCAGTCACAGCAAAAAAAGGGAATAAATAAATAAAAGATCTAGATTTAAAATTCACGTAAAAATTCAAATCTCAATTCATGCCTTTCATTACTATTAAAATTCATAAACTTTAATTTAATAAATCGAACCTTAGATCATTAAATTTGATTAAATTCAAAATCTAATTATTTCATTATGTCCCAAAGGAACCATAGATTTGAATCTAAAGAAATCTAAGTCCTAACTAATTTCATTATGTCATTTCAATTAAACAAAGAATACAAACTTAAAATTAAATCAAACAATCATAAAATAAATCCAAAAATTAGATGTTTCAAGTGTAACGTCCGCCCCATTTTCACCGAAATCAGAGTCTAATTTTTTTTTTTTAAATAAAAGTGACAACGGGCGCGGACGTCACGACCCGAGTTAAGTCCGAGCTTCTAAAGCCCGGCCCTTAACTGGCCAACCCTACGCATGCAAGAAACGAAGTCCACGAGAACGGTTTACGCGTAGAAAGTAAGCTCGCGGAATATAATTATATGCAGAACACTATAATAGAGACTATCCTACCAGGTTTAGATAGCAAGGAAGTACGGCGCTTAAATTACTAAAATACCCCTATGTTCATAATTATATCTCAAAATGATAACGTCCATAGTACAATCCAAACCATGGCAAGAAACAGTAATTATTACAATCTGACAAGCTAAGCTACTTAAATTACATTTCCAAAATAAAACTTAAATAAAACTAAGTAGCCGCTTTCCCAAGCTCCTAAGCTTGGCTCCCGTCGCGTCCACCGTTTCCGCCGTCTCCTGCGTCATCAGCTAGGGTAGAAGTAGGGCGTTAGACAACGCGCCCAGTAGGACTCCGAGTAGGGCTAGCACATGGATTAGTGATAACAAGCATACCGATAACAATATAATAACATCATAAAATGAATGCCATGCCATGGGTGCCTATGTCATGTGTCCCACCCATAATCCATATCATCATACAATGTCATATCCCCCTTGACGGTAAAGCCTCGTCAAGGTGTCCCCATGTTTGCTTATCGGTCGCCCCGATGGAGCATGGACTCCGGTTATAGCATATCAAGCTATCCCCATGTTTGTTTCTCGGTCGCCCCGAGGAGCATGAACTCCGGTTATAGCGCTTCAGGCTATCCCCATGTTTGCTTCTCGGACGCCCCAACGGAGCATGGACTCCGGTTCCTTTATTTTCCCGTCCATGCCATGCATGAGATGTAAGTGCATTATGCTATGTAGTATATATATAATTCATATCCTTAATATAAAATCCATAGCATTGAAATATAATCCATAGCCTTAAAAATATCATCCATAGCATTACAATATAATCCATAGCCTTAAAAATATCATCCATAGCATTACAATATAATCCATAGCATTTAAAACTCATCTTAAAATAAATCGTATAATTACCGAAATAAAACGAGGAAACCATCACATACACATAATCCACGGCTTATAAAAAGGTAGGAATCCTACCGAATACCGCTTAGCGTCCCTTTACGTTTTCGTTCGATAATCCGGTCGCCGATCGCGTACCGTTTGCGACGTCCCGATACCTTATTATACATTTACCAAATTAGTCCATATTTTATCCATGATTAAGTCCCTGACTGATCACAACCTTAGATCCAATAACGATCCTTAATTATATTACAAGGTTATCAAAATCAGCCCTTAACTTAGCCTCATTTTCCATTGATTTAAACACATACATAATTCCAAATTTTGCCCATTTAAACATTCAAATTTTGTGAACCTAAAAGGCAGCAACCCTAAGCTTCATTTAATCATTCATAATATCATCTTAATGCATCCAAGTTCATGTCCAACCTACATGGGGTTCGGCCATGGTTGGTTCTTCATTGTGGCCAATAATTACGGTTTTGCCACTACACTTCCATGGTTTGGTATTTCCTCCATCCATGTACATTTTTGTCCATAATTCATCCATATGCTTAGCCCCATTAACGATTCATTAACCATGACATAACATCCCTAAAATCAGCCACTTAATTTAATTAAATTTCCAATCATCTAATCCCATTCATAATTCAATTTTTAGCCCATAACATGACCTACCAATGGGTCATGGGTTCGGCCATACACCATGGCCGAACCCATGATGCCTTTTTCCCATTTTTCTTGGGTCCATTTTATCTCATTTGGTCCTACCATAAATGAGTTTAAATCATACATGTAAATCATCCTTCATTAATCATCATGAGATACACTTTGGTTCATTAATTTAACCATCATTCCATTACATTTTTCTTGGTTCCAAAAACACCAAATTCCTCAAAGTCTCCCCATTGGGTTCGGCCATGTACCATGGCCGAACCCATGGTCCATAGTTTTTATTTTAAAAACTTTATGTCCACCCATTTAAACCTTGTTTAAAATACTAAGGAAAAATCCACTTAATTACCATTAACCTTCTCCATTAATTTCCATACTTTTATAACCATTGAGTACATCATTCCATCACCATAGGGTTCGGCCATACACCATGGCCAAACCCATGGTTCATGATTCATCATTTTCCTATGCCTCTTGAGGCTACAAAATCATTCACACACTCCATGATTTTTCCTCATTTAAACCCCTTTAAATTTTTCCGACATTTAATCATTTACAACCCTAAACGTCATAATCATTCTCCATGGCTTTAAACTTAAAAACCCTAATTAAAATCATCAACCATTTACCATGGGGTTCGGCCATACTACATGGCCGAACCCTATGGTCCATCAATCCATTCAAAAACCCATACTTCCATGCTTAATCCATTTAATTACATAACCTCCTTAATCCTTTTATTTATTATTTTTCTTAATCTATCTCTCCCCTTTTCATCCATTTCTCATCTTATCATTGGATGGATCTTAGATCTAAGGCCCATAACATTTGTGGCCACCATTCATTCCAAGAAATGGATTCCATAAACACATCTTAACCTTTTAAAAAATTATAAATTCTTGTTTAAGAATTCCTTACCACACCGACGACTCCTCCGGCCTTTTTTTTCTCCTTTTGATTTCCTTAGCCCTTTCTCTTCTTCTTCTCCTTGTTGTTCGGCCACTATGTGCTTGATCAAGATGGAGTCTCCAAGATTAGGGTTCGGCTAAGGTAGGGTTAGATTTTGAGAGAGGGAGAGGGGAGGAGGGGATGGAAAATCATCTCAAGCTTGGGTCTTGAAGTGGTGGTCGGCCAAGCCTAGTTTTTTCCTTCTTTTCTTCTAAGTTTCTTCTTCTTTCTTGGTGTTTTCCTTGGGAGAGAGAGAGGACGGTTTTGGGAGAGGGAATGAAGAGATGGAGATGAGTTGGGACTCTAGACCCATTCCCATCTCATCTTGGTGGCTTGGGTTACACTCCTCCATCATTCCATTTGACCAACCAACATGGGTAAGCATGGTTTGCATGTCCTTGGTGGTGGTGGTTGAGATGAAACCACCACCATGACAACAGTTTTGGGTCTTTAAGGTGGGTGGTTTGGTCTTCCCATCAAGTCCATTGACTACTCATCATGGAGAGGGGTATGGGCTCTCATGCCTTTGGTGGTGGTGGTTGGGAGGAAACCACCCCACATGCCAACGGTTTTGTGTGTGTTTGAATGAGTGGTTTGGGTGGTTTCAATGAGATGAAACCACCCCCTGGACTCCCCTTTGACTTATTTGACTAACCTAAGTATTTAATTAATTCATTTGATTAATTTGATACTTTAATTTAGGTCCCTTAATTACATCATTTAATTCCATCTAATCTCCTTAATTCTTCTCCATGAATCCACCCATGGTTGACCAAGTCAACCATGGTGGTCGGCCCCACCAATTCTTAGTCTACCCGCCACCTCACTTGATGAGGTGGAGGTGGGCCCCATTCGGCCACGTCACTTAAACCCCATTAATCTTAACTTAGATGATTTAAAATAATTTAATCAACTTAATTTACTTTAATCCACCTTAGTCCCCTTAACTTATCCATGGTTGACCAAGTCAACCATGATGGTCGGCCCCACCTTTTCCTTGGTCCACAGCCACCTCACTTGGTGAGGTGGAGGTGGGCCCCACTTGGTTATGCCATCTTAACCATCTCATCATTAACTTAGGTGGTTTAACTCCAATTCAACCCATTTCAATTAATTGGGTCACCATTGGGCCCATGGCCCAATTAAATTATTTTCTATCATTTACCTTAGAGTTTGACTCATTTTGACCCATTGGGTCCCAAATGGTTATCGGGCCCACTTTGACCATTATTGACCCCTTAAATGAATTCCATCCAATCCATGGTCCATTGGACTATACTTGGGCCCTTGCCCCAAAATTTGATCCATTTAACATCCATAACATCAAAATTCCAATTTTTTTCATTATTAAAATAAATAAATGCCATATATATGTTGATTTAAAAATTCGGGCTATTACATCAAGGTACTAAGAGCTTGTTTTCTATTTATTTAATACACATATATTGGAAAAAAATAACAAGAACAATTAAAAATAAATTTACAAAATGATATCCTCACTTGTAAAAATCGTGTAGCTCCTTTGTCTCTTGTGTTTTTCCTCCAATCTTCAGTCCTCTTTAGCTCATGACCAAATTCGAATTTTGCTAGAGCTTGGTGGTCTATTTATAGGCTTGGGAAATGAATGAATGGTGGAGAATTAATCTTGATTTAAGTGATGGATGGAGGGCTAAGATTAAATCACCTTGAACATGGATGGATGAGATTTTAAAGAAGGTTAGGGTTTACTAGGCATGGTCGAATGGAGTGGCTTGGAAAGGGGTTGTCTTGGTGTTCAAGCAAGGAAAGGAGAAAATGTAGGGATTGTATTGCTATGGTCGAAATTGACATGTGGGATTAGGCGTTTATGAAATGCATGCAATGTATGGTTGAGATTAAAAGTTGGAGTGAATGAATGGATGAGATCATATGTGATGATGTGGCTTATGGGTTGACTTGTGAAATTCGAATGAGGTGGAAAAGATATGGGAAAATCATGTGGATTGGGTGGGATTAGGAGATGATGTGTTGATGACCAGGCATATGCACATGGATTGGCATAGGGTTGCTTGGGTTCCAAGTTGGGTTAGATCTAAATGGATGACTATGATTACTTTGGGTTTAGATCTATTGGTTCTAAGGATATGTGATTAAAATAAAATATATAAATGGGTAGGTTTCTAATGGAGGGTTGATATTCAAAGGTTGATCTGTATGGTGGATGAAATGCATGACCTAGATATAACATGAATTATGTATGCAATGGATTAGGTAAGGTGGCTCTAGGGTTTACCTAAGTTTTTGTATGAAATGGGTGGTCTGGATTGAAGATGGTAAATGGATGGTGTAGATGACAAGGAGAGAGACAAGGCTTTGGGGGTGTGGACTTAGGGTTTATGGTGAATTTGAGTATGGGATTTGGATTGGGTCTGTGTAATTGGGCTTCAAAATAGACACCTTGGACTTGAGCTCATGAACTTGAACTTGGACTTGGGCCTGCTAGACTTGGACTTGCAGAATGGCTTGGCCCAACTGTGAAATTGTACACTGGCTACTCTGAGTTTGGCCCCATGCTTGGCATGTGGAGCATAGCTTAGCCCATTTGGAGTGGATCTATGGCCCATTGATTGAAATTCAGACTTTGGCCCTTGAATTGCAGCTTCTCTCTTCCAAAATTAAATAATTAACTCACCACTTAAAATCGAAGAATAATGATTTAATATAGACTCTCATAATTGGATTCAGATTAATCAATTTACATTAAAAATCCTAAAAATGGTCAGAAATTAATTATTAAAATTATAGGTCCTCCAATTTAAGCACAAAACTTGCAATTTTTGACCGATTTTGATTGATTTTCTTGTACTTTACAAACTTATCTACAAAACTAAAAAACAACATTAAATGTATGTGATAGGTACAAAATTGAAAGCTAACTAGTCCAATAATTAGGGGTAAAAATGTCATTGTTCATGTCTAAACATATAGTAGCTCATGAAATGCCAAAACCAGCAAACATTTGCAAAAAAATTTCAAATGCACCAAGATTTCCCAATAAGAGAAGGTACAAATGAGAAATGATCTCCATGTAAAGCATAAAAGTGTTTGCCAATCAAGTTTAGCTCCCATGTTTCTAAACACATTTAAAATTCAAAAGGAATACTCCAATTAAGTTCTAAATTTTCGAATGGTGTGTGAATGGATTACTTAATTAAACATTTAATGACATTTTGATCAACAATACCATTCACAAGTATAGAGTAAGTTTCATTCCGCAAGAGATTCACAAATTTTTAACTTGGAATGAAACACACTACGTATGTGCACAAAGTCATCTCTCAAATAAGATTCTATCAATTTAGAATAGAGATGAAAATAACATATAGCACATACAAGAGAAAAACATGAGTCAATGCACAACATTCATTCATTCCCAAAAGATACACAAATTATATGACATATGGAATGAGATGCACCAAGATACAATCCAATATTAAAACATAAAGTGCAAGCCTACATGTAAACACACATTGCACAAATAAATATACCAGTTTGTGAATATGGAATGCAACGTAAAAATCAGAAGAGGGGTTTTTTTTTAACCAAAATCTTATGTGCACAAGGGATACATCGTACTGACGATCGGTTGCAGAACCGATCCATCGTCAACTGGCGATTGGTCGCCATGACAACACAGATTTTTCTTTTTAAAATCTATTTTAGTTTAGAATCACCCTCTTGATTTTAACAACCATGTGGCATATGGTAAACATGATTGCAAGTATCATGCACAAGATCAATCCAACAATCAAACAAGAACATTGAATGAAGGCAAGATACCAAGGTGATTCCAACCAGGCTTCAAATGTGTTTACCATATTGAAAACATTAACACATTTGAGTTAAACACTTTGGGACTTGGAATCTATGTCCATATCTCTATGACACTTCAAGAATGATTAATACTATAGCTAGAAAAAGTACAAGCAATTGCTTGAAAGAGTCAAATGTGACATGCCACAACCCATGGTTGTTTGAACGCACTTATACAAAGATTGAGTTCAAATAAATTGGTCTAGAGATACAACAATTTGGCTCAAGTCTTAGACCAATGTAGGGCATGAATAAGATCCTATCCCTTAGCGATCCATATGGAATTTTGATCCGGACGTTTCCTTTCAAATCCTTGGAATTTGGGCATTTTGATTCTTCCAATTTGAACAATTGGCCCAATTCCGGAGGTTTGAGATAAGACCCTCATCATCATATTCATATCCATGATATGATGAGGTCTTAACTTATCCCTTTTAGATTTTCCAATGTATGGATGATGCATAGTGTGAGGTGCTTTGAGTTTTCTAGGAACATTCACATAATCAAAGTGATATACCTTATTCTTCTTGGCAAAATGTGAATTTCCAATCACCTCATTCTTTCTCTTCTTTGCTCTTTGAGAAATACCATTAGCCACCTTTGATTTAACCTGCATTCTTCTTGTCTTGCACTCATGCTTAAAATGCCCGGTTAATCCACAATAAAAATATTCTACAATAGAAGTGTGTGTGGTGTGCCTTTTACCTAGTATGGATTGGTTCATGGGTCTCTTTGGGTTAGATTGAGAATGACCATGCCAATCATCATGTAGTTTATCCAAAACAGATTCTTCGAATTTTAGATTTCATTGGTTAACCTGTCTTGAGAGTTTTTAATATTTTTATCTCCAAGACATTTTCCAACTTCCTTTAGCTTCAAGATTTCATTCTCAAAAACTTTTAAATTTTCTTGAAGCAACGTTTGATTTTCTCTCAATTTCCATATCTCATCATTTACATTTTTCAAATTTGTTGAGAGAATATATTTTTCAACATTAGTACTTTGAAGTTGGCTAGAGAGTTTGATATTCTCAATTTTTACGTTATCAAGATCCTTAGCCAATCTCATACTATCTAAATACAAGGCATTGTAGAATTCTTGGAGGTCACCATCCTCTTCAAGATCCACTTCATTATTCTCTTCTTCACTTGAGGATGCTTCTTGTATATCAACAATGGAGGCCATAAAACATTTCAAATTTTCATCTCTCTCTTGATTCGCCATTTGGTAATGAGAGGTGAAGCCTTCCAATAAACTATCCAAATATTTACAAATATTCTCAATAAATGTATTTTGGATAGAGGTCCAACCATTTTCATCATTGGATGCAAGAATAATCTCTATTTTTGTTTTCAAATAATCCAATATAGATAAAACAAACAATAGAGTAACATAGAAGATTTTTTGGGAATCCATGATGATTTTCTAGCACGGATCAACTCGGATGGTTAGATCCTTATGAAGAGCACGATAATCTGATACCAATTGAAAGTTCTCGGTGTGCTAGAACTCGAGTCAAGATTGACCCTAGAAAAGGGGGGTGGTTGAATAAGGTAATCCCAATTTTTATGGTCTGCACAAACTTCTTAATTAATTAAAATACTTTCCAGTGGATATAACAATGTTAATCAAGATACATATGTTGTGTGATAAAAAAAATGTGCCAATTTAAAAGTGCAATCACACAATAAGCTTTAACACCATAAGACCAATTTATAGTGGTTCGGTTAACCAACCTACATCCATTGTTGAGACCCACCCAACCTTGAGTTATCTCCAATTCACTAAGTGGGGAATTACACCCATACTAATAGATTAGGACTTCCACCAAACCAATTGATTATTTCTTTGATCGATCATACTAAGATTATAACCCTTTACATAATGTTTGATTATTGATGATTGTGCACAATGTATAGAGTAAGATAATCAATATGCAAAGTGATATGTGTTAAGAAGAGTACTTAAAAACTAAATAAAAATACACAAACATCAAATACCATAAGACCATTTTAAAGTGGTTCAGTTAGCCAACCTGCATCCACTGTTGGGACTCGCTCAACCTTGAGCTATCCCCAAAATCCACTAAGTGGGGACTTACACCCTCACAATTAGAGTAGGAATTTCACCTCACTCAATAGGCTGGGAATTTCACTCACCACTGTCGAATAGAAATTTCACCTATCCATTTGGCTGGGAGTTCCACCCACCTCTGTGCCGGAAACACCTCTCCAGAATTTTTTATAGTGGTTCCAGGGTACCTCCCCTTAATTCACTTTGGAACAAAGGTTTTAAATACAATTAAAACTAATAAGTACTTGCCTTTGAAGCTCTTTCTTCTGATGTGTGCTTCTTCGAGATCCCACCCATGTATGCTGACGTTCCCCCTTCTAGCCGTTGTTTAGTAATCACAGTCCAGGGTGTCAAGGAAACTAGTTCTATCAAAGGTTTTCTAGTTTATAGTTCTCTCCTTACTCAATCCTCAAATTAGTTGTTTATGAGTTTTCATCCTTCCTCTCTCTCACACAATTCAATCCATTTGATTGATTGTATTTGATTTCCCTTATGTAAGCACGAGAGAGAGAGTGATCATTCTATTGGCCCTTGTTAAGCTCACTGATAAAGTTGAGGGTCCAACTGATCCGTCCGAAAGATACCAACTGGTTGCATAAAATATGATTTATATAGCGAAAGCAACCGGTTGTAATAACGATAATGTACCGATAGGTCGGTCACACCGAGGGGTCAGTGAATAGAAATGTTACCGTTACATTCTAGTCACTGACCCCTTGGTGCATTAAATTCATTCCCAACGATAATATTCTTTCTCGGTCGACATGTCGTTTTTTGCCAATGGGTCTACACTTACGGTACCGAGGGGTTGGCCCATACGAGAGGCTCATTCTGGTGCAAAACATGTTGACAATAGTTTCAAATCTAGAAATTTGTTACCCAGAATGACTTGTCGCCCTTTACCGAGGGGTCGGTCCTAGTTACTCTCGATCAGTATTGAAATACCAATATGTCTATTTTCTCGAGAGCCCATCTGAGTTCTAAGTCCAAAACTCATAAATCTTGATCGAGGAGTCATTGACCACAAGGGGTCGTTTTAGCCTTTCATCAAGGGGTTGGTGCATACAAGACTCTCGATCAGAGGCATACCCAGAATGACAGTTCAATGTTCCAGAACCTATGTCATTCGGGACAACCAGTCCTTAACCACGATGGGTCGATCATATCTCTACCGAAGGGTCGATGAGAACGATTGGTCGAGCTGACATTGAAACTAAATACATATTTTCAGGTTGGGTTCCAATTCACTGTCAAGCTTCCTTACTAGGCACCATATGATTTAACCATTTATTTTTCTAATTCTAGGGATAGTCATCTCTAAGGTGTGGGTACCACCTAAAATCATCTATGGTCATTTTACCTGTTTTGTGACTGCCATAACGATGAGCTTCAATCCGATGGAGCATGATATTTTCTCTTGATCATCTGGGGTCTTCAAGTTTCCAGCAAGTGCTTCTTTCTAAGTCATGGAATTGATAAACATAGGGACTTGGCCAAGCCGAAGCACTAACACAAACCAAAAATCCATTTAAAGGCATGGAGCATGTTTCATTCCACAAGAGATTCACAAGTTTAAGAACTTTGAATAAAACAACATTGTGTATGTGTACCATATCAACCGTAAGCACATACACACCTTATACATGAGGTAATGCACAACCTACATTCATTTCGAAAAGATACACAAATCACATGGAATATGAAATGAAATGAGACAAGTATAATCCAATACTATGGTGCTAACCTTTATATACACACGAGTATCTTGCATAAGATCAATCCAATAATCAAATAAGAACATGGATTGAAGACAAGATACAATGATGATTCTAAAACATGTTTCAAATATGATACCAACAATGGTATCCCTCCACACATTTGAACAACCACTGTAGGACTTGGAATCTAAGTCCACAACACCATGATGGCCTTGTTTCAAATCTGGTTTTGATCTTGGATGCATTCCCACTTAACTTTGTGAATCAAAACTCCAGATTTTGTACCATGATGTTGACTTAACATTAGAGGCAAACATTTTGGTACATGGCCTTATAGGATACTTGGAGGTCACTACCTTCATCAAGTTCCGTTACTCCATCCTCTTTTTCTCTAGAGGATTTAGCTTGGGCTTTTTCAATGGATGAACTGTAGTCAGTCACCTATTCTCTCAGTACACAAATTGGTCATGATAAGTGATGTCATCCATTGGGCTAGAAGAGGCAATTTTTCATAGATTCTTTCAGCCTCTTTTGCTATTTCATATCTTTTGAAATATCTTAAAAACATATTATGAAACAACACTGATGAATGCTACTTGTATTTGATTAAAGTGTATAGTCATTTCATCACTAGTACAAGCTATTTGGTCTTTAGGCTGAGTGATCATGGAAGTTGAAGGTTTATCAAATACATCTTCCATAGGCTTAGACCACTTTCTATTCACCTATTTCCAAACATATTTATTGATGAAAATATTTAAAGTTTTTCTTGATTGCTTTAAATTTTTCATCACAAATAAAAGTTTGGAAATATCATGGATTTTCTCTCATAGTCATTGTTCTACCACGGATCAACTCGGATGGTTAAATCCTTTATATAGAGCACGAGGCTCTGATACCAATTGAGAGTTCTCCCTTGGTGCTAGAACAAGATTGACCCGAGAGGTGGGTGGGGGGGTGAATTGGTCAATCCCAGTTTCCATGATGTTCACAAATTTCTTGATTGTTTAAAGTTTAAGTGCAGCGAAATGACAATATTAATCAAGAGATTTGTTTAGTGTGATAAATTATTTTTAATTACTTAAATGATCACACTAAAGTTAGAACCCTTTGCAAATTGCTTGATTATCAATGCTTGTGTACAATGTATAAATAATGATAATCAAATGCAAAGTGATGTATGTTGAGAAGAGTGCTTAAATACTCAAACACAGACACACAATGATCAAACACCATAAAACCAAATTTATAGTCTTTTAGTTAGCCAACCTACATCCACTTTTAGAACTACCTCAACTTTGAGCTATCCCCAAGTCCACTAAGTGGGGACATACACCCTCACATTTAGAGTAAGAATTCCACCTCACTCATTTGGCTGGGAATTTCACCCACCAGATGTAGGATAGGAATTCCACTTATTCATTTGGCTCGGAATTCCACCCACCACATGTGCCAGAGACGACGCTCTGGATTTTTTATAATGGTTCTGGAGTCAAGACTCCTCAATCCACTTTCACAGAATAAAAGTTTTAAATAAAATTAAAACTAAGAAACATTTTCCTTTATAGCTTTAACTCATTGATGTGTGCTTCTCCAAGATCCACCCAATGTGTGCCCAAGTTAATCCCGACGTTCTGCCTTATAGCCATCGTTGAGCAATCACAATTTCAGGATGATTAGGAAATTGGTTCTACCAACATCTTTCCTAGTTGATTATCCTTTCCCCCCTCTCTCTCACAAACTCAATCCATATGATTGGTTGTATTAGATTTCCCAAGTGTAGGCACAAGAGAGAGAGTGATCATTTTATTGGTCCCTTCTTTAAACTCACTGATAAAGATAAGGGTGCAATGGATTTGCTAAATGATATGAAACTGTTGCACAAGGATTGGTATTTATAGAGAAGGCCACATGTTTCAAAAACTATCATGTACCGACAAATCGGGCGCACCGAGAGGTCGGTGACTAAAAATATTACCGTTCAACCACCCGACCATTGCACATTAAATGCACTCCCAAAGGCATAATTTATACCCGGCCAACATGTTTGTGTCGCCGATGGATCGACAATCATGGGACCAAGAGGTCGGACCATACGAGGGTCTCAATCTGGGGCAATACCATACATACAGAGTTTCATGTCCAGAAACTTGTCCTACCCAAAATGACCTGTCACCTTTTACCGAGGGGTCGGTCCTGGTACTCTCGATTGGTCTTGAATTAACGAGATTTCTGTTTTCTCGAGAGTCCACACGAGTTCTAGGTTCCCGAACTCATAGGTTATCATCAATGAGTCGTTGACCACAATAGGTCGTTAAGTTCATCACCGAGGGGTCATTGCATATGAGACTCTTGATTAGAGGCATACCCAGAATGACAGTTCAATGTTCCAAAACCTTTGTCAATCTAGTCGACCAGTCTTTGACCACGATGGGTCGATCTTGTCTCGACCGAGGGGTCGGTGAGAACGACTGGCCGAACTGACAGTGAACTTGTATTCATATTTCCAAGTTCTCTTCCAATTCACTGTCAAGCTTCCTCTCTAGGCTTTTAATAATTTGATTATTTGTTCAACTAAACCTAGACAAGGTCCTCATAAGGTGTGGATTCCACCTGAAGTCATCTACGGCCACAATACATATTTTGTGATTGTCATAACAATAAGCTTTGAAACTGGTGGAGTTGATCTTCATTCTTCGATCACTTGAGTCTTCAGGCTTCTCGTAAGTGCTTCTTCCCGAGTCATGGAATTGATAAACTTAGAGACTCAGCAAGCCGGGGCACTAACATGTGATATAACCTATATGGTGATTTTTTAATTTTCTCTTTTCTAATTTAAAAAAATGGTCCATACTCAACTTTGGTTTATAATGATATTCATTCTCTTATGGACAAACCTTTTAGTTAATATATTGGTATTATTAGTTAAATTACTAATTTATAATTAAAATTAAAATTTTAAAATCGGGGATTAGATAATATCCAAATTTTAATTAAATTTAGACAAAATGTCTGTAGTTTTTGTTGAAATGGGCGATAATAGCATTGGAAGGAGAAAAAGGAGAAAAATGAGAAGTTAAGTAGGAGAGAAGAACATCGAAATTCTCTTTTCCCTTCTTCTTTTTCACACTTCCTCGTATGATGTGGCTTTTCATACAAGCACGCCACGTGGATTGAAGTGTAGACTTTAAGGTGTGTTTAGCATTACTTTTTTTTCTCAAAGTGATTCAGCACCGAAGGAAAGTTTCCTGTGTCACAATTTCCATGGAGAATGGAAACCCATCACAATCAACATTGCCAAAACAGTAATAGAAACAGTTGAAATGGAAATATGCCTGTATTTTCCCCTTTTATTTATTTTATTTTGATTTTCCATATTTGTATCAAAAGCCCAAAATGAGATTGTAATGGTAGATTATTACAATGAATTGAAACAAGTTTCGTATGGAGATTTTCCCACTTTTCTCTTCTCCTCCTTCTCTTCTCGTGGATTCGAAATTGACCCATCAACGGCATTTGACCGATCTTCTTGTTCTCTACGTGTTCTCTGCTATCTGACGGCGTCCAAAACATCCCAACAGAATTTCTTTCCTTTTACCTCCTGTTACAGAGTCATATAGAGACGACTTTCCCATATCTCTTCATGCAGACGACGCCTAACAACAGGGCATTTTCCCTGTTTCGCCTACCACTCCCTACTATCTTCCCAATCTTCTCTTCATCCTCCCCTTCTTCCAACAATTCCCATAGTCATCTCACTCAATTCCAAGCAAGCCACTTCCCAAACACCCATCTACATCCTTTGATCTCAGCCACAACCAAACCACCACTTCTTCCATTTAATTCCTTTCCCTTAAAATCACCTACCCTCGTCTCATTTAATTAACCATTCAAATTTCGAAGGTCCCTCATTACCCGTTCAGTCCCAAACGTCCCTCACATTGGGTCGTTTCTTTGAACATCCCTTAATTCCACGCATCTTTTAATTACCACCAAAACCCATGTCCCAACATCTAAGACCATTCACCGTTGACCTTTTTAAGCCCCCTACACCAATCACCCATTAAATCACTATTGCCTTGACCCATTAATCCTCTTCATCCATTCTCAGCTAACGTCCCCTTTTCATTTTATTTAATTAGATCCATTAAACCTCTATTTAACCTCTCCTTTCGATGGCCATAATTTACCCATTTAAATCGAGTCACTCATTAATATTTTAACTAAATCCTACCCACTGCGTCATTTGATATCAGAGCCTTGATTAATCCTGTATTCCAGAATGGAGGTTTGCTCTTCTTCATTGTGAACGTGTGAAATATTCTCCATCAAACAGTATTTAGAGTCTAAAAATAATCTTCATGGCTTCTTACTCTGATAACTCAAGCGAAGACGATGAGCTGAAAGAATTATACATGCGGCATGGATATAATCCTACAAATCAAGAGTACAGTATGAAGGTTGACCTCCCACTTTCAACAGTCAACTATATAATAAGAATTTTCTCAATTGGCTTTCAAAAGTCAAACGCTTCATAGATTAGTGGGAAATTGACAAGGCAAAAAAACTGAAGTACGTGGCCTATCAATTCCTAAGTGAAGCGTATGTCTGGTGGGAGACGACACAAATCAACCGTCGGCGATGGAATAAGCTTCTTATCAGATCATGGCCACGAATGAAAAGGTTACTATGCAATTGTTTCATTTCAGTCCATTATGAGCCGGAGTTGATAGAGACATACAAAGTCCTGGCATAAGTCGAATAGGAGACCATCCCGGACCTTGGATCGGTCTTGGTCCTCACTCTTGAACCGCTAGAAACAAGCGACATGCCAACATTGGTCGAATCAGAGTCGACCTTGAGAATCGTGCTCGATCCATCATTGTTCGTGCCACTTTCAAAAAAGACAACCTCGATATGCATGTTTGTCTCCTCGGATTGTGCACTGGCTTCCTCCTGATGCATTTGTCTTCCAAGGATGCACAACACTCTCCTCAGATTGCTTGCCTGATTCTTTGGAGTGTATGCCAGTTTTCTTGGACTTTGTCCAAATCTTCTCAGGATTTGTGCCTAATCTCTCGAGATGTGTGCATGCTCCATCGGGTTTTGAGTTTGCTCATCCGGCGACAGCCTCAAAATTCATGCTAGTTCCACTGAAGACAATTTCCTCTCCACAATTGTAACATGTGCAAACACCATTGCTAGTGCCAGTGTTGGCGAATGTGTGTAATCAGTGAATATTGATCCTCCGTTGGTATTGCAACTGACCACAGGTACCACATGCACCACAGGTATAGCACCCATCAAAGAAGTTGGATTTCATAAGCAATGATCCTTATTTGTTTTTCTTCTGACGTAAAGCGACCTCTCACAATTGTTGGAGAAGTTTTGAATCATGTGTTCCTACTGTCGTTCTAGAACCCTGCATGCCCATTGGAATCATGAACGACAAGGTTCACTATGGATTGCTCAGTGATACGTTTGTATCCTCGAACCTTCAAGGTACAAAGTTGACACCATCAAATATCGAAGGTTTTCCCTTTGGTTACAAACTCGAAATGAGTTCCATTTAATCACATGGGACTGATACAACACTGAAAGCAGGAAGAAAGTTTCATTTCCCAGCAGTCATCGACAATGGAAATCCATCGCAACCAAGATTGCCCAAACGACAATAGAAAAAGTAGAAATAGAAATATGCCAGTATTTCCCCTTATATTTCTTTCTTTTTATTTTGATTTTCCATACTTGTATAAAAAACCCAAAATCAAATTGTAATTGGTAGATTATTACAACGTTCGAAGCATCCCATTGGAGTTTCTTTTCCTTTGTCGCCTGTTACAGAGTTATGCAAAGACGACTTTCCCGACTCTCTGCCTACATACGATGCCCAACAACAGGGCGTTCCCCTGTTCCACCTACCTCTCCCTATTGTCTTCCCAATCTGCCCTTCATCCTCCCCTTCTTCCAACAGTTTCCATGGTCCTCTTAATTCCAATCCAGCCACTTTCCAAACACCCATCTACATCCTTTGATCTCAGCCACAACTAAACCACCACTTCTTCCATTCAATTCCTTTCCCTTAAAATCACGTACCCTCATCTCATTCGATTAACCATTCAAATTCTAAAGGTCCCTCATTACCCATTCAGTCCCAAACGTCCCTCGCATTGGGTCCTTTCTTTGACCATCCCTTAAGTCCACCCATCTTTTAATTACCACCAAAACCTATGTCCCAACGTCTTAGACCATTCACCATTGACCTTTTTAAACCCCCGTACACCAATCACCCATTAAATCACCATTGCCTTGACCCATTAATCCCTCTTCATCCATTCTCAGCCAACGTCCCCTTTTCATTTTATTTAATTCGATCCCATTAAACCTCTATTTAACCTCTCCTTTAATGGCCATAATTTACCAATTTAAATCGAGCCACTTATTAATATTTTAACCCGGTCCTCCCCGCTTCGTCACAAAGTCTCCATGTGACAAATTCAATTGATATGTGCTTACAGATTAGGTTAGATATCCTCAATTCGACTCCTTCGTGATTAATCTGATCCGTTCAAACTTGTGGATGATTTCATATATCTTTGGAATTAGTATCTCCACAAATATAAAGTGGAGTATCAATGTTGTTAAAAAAAAAAGTTAGTCTCATTAAACTTTTCAAACTATTCACTCTAAAACATATAAAATGAATTGCATTATCAAATTACAATTTGATTATTTACTTATTTACTTTGAACAATTAAATGAAAATATGTATTGAGATTAAATTCGTTTTAGATTCAACATGTTATGTGATACACTGTCTTCTTTTAATAAAAACAAAAAATTGCATCTTACATATGCATATGTCATGTAGATGTAATATGAAAACTAAGCCCTAATTACTCAATTATGTTGACCTATAACTATAGCCCTTCATAGTTTTCATAATTTTCTGAAATAAATATTCAAAAAGTCGTATGCTAGGTAAGTTGATGTGAAACTCACTATGACAAGGAAGATAATATTATTAATTTAGGATAATGATCCGTGCACTATGAATTTTCACCTTAAAAGGAAAAGACCCTTTTATCCTTTCTTTAAAAAAGAGAAGAAGAAAAATAATGGCAAAATGGTCTTTTTTTTTTTTTTTAAGTGGTGCAGCATAGTGAAAATTTATAGTGCACAAACTTTTCCTTAATTTAGCCTTATAATTTATGGATAATTCTAATAGCTTCACGAGTGCACCTATATGGACATTATAATAAAAAAAATGGTAAATTAAACTATTGAAGGCCTAGAGTCCCGGTACAAGAGTTCAAAAGCCAAGTTACCAAAATGGCAAATTAAATTTCCACCTTTTATGCCGAAAAATCTTAGAATTGTAAAATGAAATAGGGAGGAAGACCAAGGATAATAATTGCTCTGAGAGCAAAGGATTTTTTCCCTTTTCCTACCTTTTCTATTTCTTACTTTCGTAATGCGTTATAATTTTATTGGCGATGTGGAGGATATTACTAAGGGATTGATGTGCATATTTCTACTAGTACATAAAAGTGTAAGATAGGTTTAGGAGATGGGAAAGTGGCTAATAATAGCCATGAGCAACCCTAGCAAGTACGTGATTGATTTTCATTGTTTTACATTGTAGAAAACTACAAATATTAATTTTGGGCCACTCAATAAACGTCAAGCTTGAATCTCAATTTAGTTGTTTCTTCTACATTTGTAGTATGTTATTTTCTTTTTTAATTTTTTGTAAGCTTATGTTACTCTAAATTCTAAATTATTCTTCAATTACATTGAGTTTGAAATTAACTTTTTTTTGCTTGGCTTGAATCTAATACTTCCCACATTTCATATAGATTCTTAATCGCCAAGTCAACCTTTACGAGTTGACCAATATAAAATCTTTTAAATTAGTAATTATAGGTTGGGCCATTGAATTATCTATTTTTTTAGTTTGAGACTAAATATTGATAAATGGGGAGGTGAATGTATTAATGCTCTAGAAGTTGGTTCACTCCTTTAAAAAGAAAAGGATCGGCAGGGTGATTATAAAAATATAAAATAAAATAAAATCTACGACAATTTACATTTGAACAGAGTGGAAATGTATTGTAGGTATTCGACTGGCTGCTTACGTGATTTCATCACAAGAGAGAAAGCTCACATCCTCTTGGTTTCAAGCAGAGATTGAAGGACCACTTGACGTCAGGTATTCCATCCGTGGGCCTTGTTATAGTTCAATTGAGATGTTCCCTAAAGACTACTGTCAACAAATGAAACCCACTTTGCCAAACCCAAAACTGGCACGAAGGACCTAAGTAGGACCCACTCTACATTGAATCAAATCTGTTGAAATTATTTAAAAAATATTACATATAATCTTTCATATTTTTATAGCTCCAAATGTTTATCAATTTATTTGTTTTAAATTATAGAAAAGATCCAGAGTTGAATTCAATTGGTCTCATTTTTTACAATGTGATAATTGATAATCACAGGAAAATTACTATTTTACCTTTTTATTAGGACTAGTTAGCCCTTGTTTTGTCTGTTTTACGATATATTTAATGGAATTTGGAAGTTTTACAGGATTTATAAGGAAATTCAAGATCTGAGAATTCAAATGGTGAATTTTGCAATTTATGGGCATAAGTTGATATTTTTGGAAAGTTAGAATTTTTAATAATTATTTTACCAAAATCTTCGGGGTTTTATTTGTAACCTAATTAATTCAAATCCATTTATGAGAGTTTGAATTAATTTAGTACATTTTTAGAATTGAATATAAGTGGTAAAATTATTTATTAGATTTTCGATACTTTGAAAAGCCCAATTATTAAGTTCATTAAGAAAAGCCCATGAAGAAATCCACAAGTGTGAAGTCTATTTTCATTATCTCAATATACATATGAGGAAATTCGAAATTTAGAAGTCATTATAAGAGAATATTTTCAAATTTGGTAAGTGGATTAAGGAAAAAGAAACAAAATAAGAAGGGGAGAAAAAGAAGGAAGGTTTGACACATGTTCAGTATTTTGGCCATAAAGTTTCACTCTAATGTTCGATTGCTTTGATTCTTTTTGGGTTGGAAATAATACTTGAAGGGCTACAACTTTGTAGTTTACCACTTTTCCTGATTCGGAATTTAACTGGGTCAAAACTGAGTTGTAAAGTGGTACACGTGTAAAAAACTGAATTTTGCACCCACTTTTCTTATACGAATTTTACTATTTTTTCCACCTTCTTGACTCTTTTAAGTTATTCCATGTTTAGAACAAACCATATCAGCCCTTCATGTATCTCTTGCTTTATTTAAATCTTTAAATCTAAGTCATTCACTCTACCTCCTTTCATCTATAAATACTAGCCATCTCCCATTGAGAAAATTGATCCTAGGGCATTAAAGAAAAGGTTGTACAAAGGAGAGAAAAGGAAGAAGAGAAGGAGAAAGACTGTGAAATTTTCAACCCACATTGGGTTCTAAGGTTGGTGGATTTTGATTTCCATTGTATTTTTCTTTTGTCTTTAATTCCAAAATTTTCATGTTTTAATTTATAAAAGAATGTGAGTTTATTAGAATTATGGTTTTCCAAATTTTGATTTTTATTATGATGGTTTGAATCATTTTAGTTCTTGACTCCTCCCTTGGTAATTAATTTGGACATATGAAATAATTAGATCTTTGATCAACATTACTATTCTAGGTCTAAGGTTCTTTGGAACATATGAAATATCTAGATTGGATAATTGCATTAATAATCTAGATCTAAGGTTCAGATTAATTATGGAACTAATTTGATGAAAGACTTAAATAAAATTGAAATTTTACATAAGCTCCATATTCTAGGCCGTTATTTTATTATTAAAATTTGGATGATAATGCATCCTTGATTCTTTGATACAGTTCCATTATAAATATGTACAGAGATAATTTTAGTTATTTTCAATTTTTATTTTTGTTTGTCTAGAAATTCAAACTCTTGAAAATTGGGAACTAGGTTGGTAATTAATTAATTGCATCTTAATTTTGTATTCTAAGTTAGATTGAGATTATGTGTAATTTTTAGATTAATTCCACCATCTTAATTGAAATTAGATGAATTTTGTGTTTTCTATGAAAATTAGATATCTTAAATGGTTAATTTTTAATTTTAGATGTGGTTTTCATTTTTGGACTTGTTTTTCTATTTTTAAAATATTTCTAAATTAAAATTATATTTTCTAGATTAAAGAATCAATTCCATATTTAAGATTTATTTCTATGATTTTCTAGATTTTCTTAAAATATATAATTCAGTGTTGTATTTTTTTCACGGATATATTTTTCTAAGTTTCGATGGATTCGACCTCGCACTCAATCACTATACTATCTAATGGTTCGTGCGCTTATAAGTTATAAATTTAAAATTTGCACAACAATAATCTTCATAATAATCTATTCATTCATATAATTTTGTTAGTCGTAAAGTGATACCCACTATCGGTCATGCCCCGTTAGAACACCTCCGTTGTGTTTGGATGAGGATTACCCCTGTTTGGTAACCATATTCTAGGAATAAAAAAATCTATTTTTAACCCCTACACATGAAGAAACGAAAACCCTTCCATCTCAAAGCAGAATATGCCCTTTATCAAAAAAATTAACCAAAAAAAAAAATTATTATTGGTTGTTTTTCTTAAATAGTTCTGATATAATTTTGAACAAATTTTTGGTCTAAACATAAACTATAATATCCATTTTTGACAAATCTTAATCAGTTTTTGTGAATATTGTTAATATTTTTATATTTACCTTAGTTCTTTTATGCAAACTTAAATGAAAATATCCATATTTCACAAATATCAATTTTTTTTTTTAAATGTTGCTGATATTTTTAAATATAATCCATCTTGACTAGTAATTATGGGTTTTAGTATGAATTTTATTTTAGATGAGAGTTACTTATTTGAATATTTTATAAACTATTATAATAGTTTATTATATTACGTATTTCACTTCACCGGTGAATAAATTATGAATTTTTATGAAAAGATGTAATGCAATTTTTAATTCATTTATTATGATTTAAAAAAATTATATGTAGAAAATGTTTTTTCTTCGTCTTACTTCTTAGGCTGTGTTTGTTTGAGGTGAATTAAGAAGGAAACACGGGTAACCCTCGGATTCCCCTGTTTGGTAGCAAGAGGGTAGAGGTAAAAAATCTGGATTTTACTTCCCTTTTGACAAATTTGAAAGAAAACCCTTTGGCCTTCGGTGGTATTCATAAAACCTTTGCCTCTCATTCCCTTCGTATTCTTCTCAATGCCCTTCATAGTTGTGAATGGAACTCAATGCAATTCAAATTTCAATATAACATCTTTATTTTAAAATTTGTTAATTTATTATAAAAATAATTTGACTAAAATAAATAAAATATTTTCAAAATTATACTTATAAAATAAAAAATTCATTTAAATTTTATCTATTTGATTTAAGTAATTAAATTTGATAGAGAATAAAAATCTTCTTTTCAATTATTTATTTTCATTTCTTTAAATTTTAAAGTTTTATGTATTTTACGAGACTAACTTTATATAAATCCTGGTACTAATAAATTGTTTAAATTTATAAAATTAGAAAATTTCATATCATTATCGAATATCATTCAATTCAATTTGAGATATAAGGTCTTTATGACTCACTTATATTAACATAGAGTGTCCTTTTTAGGAATAAAATATTTTCCTTGCAACTTCAGTAGGTGAATTCTATCTGATGCACTCCACTGTCAAATATTAGTTGGTTAATCTGAACAATTTAAAATATGGGTTGGTTAAAAAAAAAAATAATAATAATTTAAGTTAAAATAGGATGATGCTTTATAAAACACTTTCCTTATTCTTTTATCACTATGTGATGATTTTCTAAAATTAATTCTTATAATAAATATATTTTAAAAGTGGATATTTTCTTTTATAAATGTCTCTTTGCTTAAACATATCAATATAATATTTATAGGTCCAATTGTGCGCTTAATTACAGTTGTTCGACTATGACCCAATTTAAAGTGACTCAAATTAGTTGACTTCAATTGAAAATGAGTTAGAATGTTAAAAATAGATTCAGTTATATAGTCCAACATGGATGTATGAAATATTTTCACTTATAACTGAATTTTTAGGCCTTCCTACTCAATTTCACAATTTTTTTAAAAATTTACAACAAAAAAGAATTGTATATATTATAAGATATATTGTAATGTTTTATGGAAATTTCTATGGAAAAATTCCAATGTTATAGAGAAAATTTTATTTCTACTTTTATTTTTTTATATTATATGAATTTATTAAAAATTATGGATTCTCATAAAATTGTTAATATATCAAGTTTTCCCTCCTTATAGTTATCCAATAAGATTTTTTACCCTTAGAGTAAGTTTTAACTTTTCCACTGTAATTACCAAACAAGATAAGGGTAACACTTGCAAAAGGTATTCATAATTGATTACTCACCCCTCGTTACCCACCCCTGTAAAATTTATCCCTCATCCAAATGCAGCCTTAGAGTCGGAATGCAAGTACAAGAACTTTATTTTAAATCATAATTATGGGAAGGAATTCATAGAAAATTGTATAATATTATCATAAGATATATTATTAGTTTTTATTTGAAGGATATTGTTTACTAATTATGTTTTATAAAATTTCAATTTTATTTTTTATATCATATAGATTCACTAAAAATCATTGATTTTCATGAAATGGATCAGGTTTATCCTGGTTACCGTTACGAAAAATGATTTTTTTCCCCTTAAAATAAGTTTTAACTTTTCCACTATAATTACAGCTCAACTGGTTACCTCCCGCCTCAAGAAGTGGGAGGTTGCGGGTTTGAGCCCCCAATGGCCTAACCTTGGTGTGCCTTAGGGGTAGTAGGCTCACTCGTGAGAGTTTTACGCTGGGTATCCCACAGTTTCCCACACGTAAATTAAAAAAAAAAAAGGATAAAGGTAACTCCTGCATAAAGGTAACATTTATTCAAGGGTAACCCCTATACAAGAGTAAACCCTACAAAATTTATCCCTCATCCACACATGGCCCTAGCTTCTCTTAATCGACATCTCCCAAACCTGCCCCATGTGTTGCTTACTTAGATCTCTATCAATTTCTAATGTGATAAGATTACCTTCAAGTATCTATTACGTCTATTTAGATAGCTAGAAACAACTTAATGACATCAAAAAATATCCTGGCTTTTTTGTTTAATAGCATCTAGAGTAGATCAAACTTCTTATTTGGTGAGATTATCTTTAAATATCTATTAACAAATTTTCTTAGTAAAATTCATTCTATATATATGTCAAATCAACTACTTAAATTCTAATTCTTATTGAGCTCTATCACCTATCTTATTCTCCATCACATTCTATCATTGCCTTCCTTCTCCATTCTCTTAGGCCCTCTTTATAATATTCTAATTAAATTTGGAAATGTTTTTATTTGAACAAATTGGATGAAGTCAAAGATTATGTAATAAACCTTTCTAAGCTTTCAACAAAATAAGAAAAAACTAAATAGAAGTCCAATAGAAGTGGTTCCTTATCAAAAATGTTGCTACTGGCGGTCTTAGTCCAAAGCTAGTTTCCAATGAAACTAGTTCTCGTTTGATTGAATTAATTAAACAAAATATAACTCCATTAATGCAATCTGATTTTAATTAAAAAATTCTGAAATTAAATGGACGACTAGATGGAGTAACTTAATTCAAACAAAGCAAAGAAACTAGAATTCAAAAAACTTAGGTGATAATTTTATTCCCAACTCGGAATTACATCAATTACAATTGTCTTCGCCGAAACACGTGTGACCCTAAGGCAACATCTTAGGTCTATTTACGGTGGAAAATTGGTAGAAAGAAAAGATAGCCACAATGGCGTGGGAAAAGGGAGTCCTAACCCTAGTTATACTTGCATCCTCTTCACCAATCGAAATGAAGGAAAAAAATTACAATCAATCATAAAGAGACACCTAGGATCTATGACATGTTCTAAACAATCAAAACACCTCTCTACCATGCACCAACACTCCAATTGGACGAGTTGCTATGGGTTTTGTAGATGCAAAAGTCGTTGGAGATGAGTTCCACACGCCATTGAGGAAATGTGCCATCAATTGATATGTTGCCACATTGGAGTGATGATTTGCTTCAATCTTAGGGGTGCAAATATTGGCCGATATGATATGATTTTGAAACTGCATTATATCGGCCGATATCACAATATCGGTCGATATCGGTAGTTTAAAAAAAATAAAAATAAAAAGGAGAGAGAAAAATATCGGTCGATACCGAATTTTGCGCCCCTGCTTCAACCAATCAGCTCCATATCCATTAGACAATAGAGAAGTCCGATATGGATTGAGAGTTCCATGCCAAGTTGATGATGTGCGGACCGCTATCCTTAGGTGATATGCCCACCCATTACCGTCCATTGACCGATGGCCGGCTGACAATCAAGCTGATGACTTCAGAGACTATTGGACGAGTGGGTCTCAGCTTGTGGATGAAATATGTCTCACTTTTGGCCCACAAAAATGAAATTGATTCCATTTTGGATCTTATTGATGCATAGTTGGACCCCACATTTGATAAATCAACATAAGAAGTAGGTCCCACCATGTGTTTAAAATTCGGTATGAGCCAATATATCGGTCGATAATTTTTTCTCTCCTCTTTTTTTTTTACAAAAATAGCCGATATGATACGGTCGAGATATCAGCATATCGGCTGAACATCGGCCAATACAATTCATATCGGCCGATATTTGCACCCCTAGGTCCCACCATGAGTCTATTGGCGTCGAAGTGGACCCACCTGTTGATGAAACTAGCCTTACTTTAAGCTTGGTAGATCCTTTTAGATCGATTGACATGTGAAAAAGGTTCCCACTCCAAAAATAAAAAAGTGGGATCCGCCCAGTTAGAAATCTTGGCTTCAAACATTCTCTCTCCATGGGAATGGTCTACTTCATTTTTTATCAAGGTGTCTAGATGTCTCACTCTTAAGGAATTTTACTCAACTAAACTTTGAGACATATGCAGTTTTCCCAATTCTACACACATTAGGTCGGTAACTATGGAGAGTGGTTCATTGGAGTTGAGTGGAAATTGAATTCAAGACTCCACTTCTTGAGGCGGACGTCTTAATTGTCGGACCAATCCCTTGGGGTTCATATCCTATCACTTATGCAGTGATGGGAATCTGGGACGTACTTCTAGATGTTGTGGGCCTAATAGTCGATTTAGACAATTCAATTTGTCTAAAACCTAATTTGATTTTTATTTATTTTATTTTTCTCTTCCTTTTTATTTAAAACATCATTTTCCATTGTTGTTGTCAGAGTATCATACCTGCAATGTGATTTCTAATTATTTATATTTCTTACAATTTATTTTTAAATATAATAATGTATCCTGCTATTATGATGTTATATCGACATCATAGTTTAAAATGGTTCAAAGTAATTTTACTCGATAAGCAAACCTAATTAAACCAAACTGTGATTAAGAATGATTTAATTTATGATTCAATTTTTAAAATATTTTGAACATAATAATGTATCCTGCTATTATGATGTTATATCGACATCATAGTTTAAAATGGTTCAAAGTAATTTTACTCGATAAGCAAACCTAATTAAACCAAACTGTGATTAAGAATGATTTAATTTATGATTCAATTTTTAAAATATTTTGAACATAATAATGTATCCTGCTATTATGATGTTATATCGACATCATAGTTTAAAATGGTTCAAAGTAATTTTACTCGATAAGCAAACCTAATTAAACCAAACTGTGATTAAGAATGTTTTAATTTATGATTCAATTTTTAAAATATTTTGAACTTCGTATTGGACATTTCAATATTCTCTTTGAGCTTGGGTGAGAATTAACAGGCTCCATTGTGTAGAATACACCAAACATTCCTCATTTTCTTATAAGTTTGATTGTGCATAAACTAAGTCTTCTTACATAGGAGAACTATGACTCGCCAGAGTTGTTTTCTCTGCTAGCTTTTTTACCGTTTGTGTGGATAGAAATAAAACTCTATCAGATTTTCTGATTCGAGATATACTAATGAGACATATTCTCAAATAGATTTTAGAGTTCATATAGTTTGATGTGATTTAAAGAGAAGTATGTGAGTAGTTTGTGTTTGAAGTTCCATCTTTATTTGATCATTACACTCGATTTTAAACTTTAAAAAACCAATAATTTTTACTCGTCAAAATTTAAAGACCAAGATTATATGGTTTGTGTTATCAATTTATAGTAAAACTTTATATATTTTAGATATATAAGATGTGGTCTTGTAACGTAGTTTTTTATAGATGATATAGGATATTGGAAACAAGAGAACAATTTAAATTATAGAGGAAATTTTGTAGAACAATAACATTGGGCCCAACAATTGGCTCATGTCAATAGTCCAAGGAAGAAAATATCGGCTGATATAAATGGATATCGGCCGATATCTCAGCGAGATTTGTCGGGTCGATATCGGCTGATATCTCAGCGAGATTTGTCGGCTCGATATCGGCTGATATCCATTAATTTCATTTTTTCTTTTAAACAAAATCTCGATATCGGCCATTGGCTCAGGCCGATATCTCGGCTGATATTAGCCCATATCTAGGTTTTTCATATTAAAAAAAAAAAAACTCAGCTGTTTTCATTTTTTTTTTAAATTAAATAAAATCACCAATATTTTCAAAAAAAAAATTTGAGGAGAGAGTGATATCGGCTATATCTCCTTTTAGCAAATTTTGCATCCCTGCAATAGTCATATACAATCCAAAAAACTAACCAGAATAGGTCTAGATGGTTGAAAATTTCTAAATGTCCAACGGTGGCTGTTTATAATATTGGGCCTAACAACAAAATGGGTCTGACTTGGCTGAGCTTCATCATGGCCCATTTACAACCAAGGTCTGTTTGTGGAGTACAAGTTAGATTTTGTAGGTATTTAATTAATAGTGATAAACTTTCAAGTTTCAATATTCATGTGTGCTATTCATCAAGCAGGCCAAAGCATGTGTTCAAATCAGCCGAAAGATCATGTGGTCACCATCTTCCCTTCTTAACCAAAGATTATTTAACATTGAGCCAGCAGTCCATGCAGTGGGGCCCACTTGATTGATTGGCTTGATCAAAATTGAAGGGCCCTTCCACTCCTTACTTTGTTGTGCTTTGGCCGAACTTTGACTTTAAGGTCGACTTGTTTGACTTCTTGGCACATCTTAAGCTACTACTGGTATCATACTTTAAAAGCCAGAAAAAAAAAATTGAACAAAACTATCCAAGTTAACTCAATTTGATAAGACTTTGAGTCAAGCGAGTTAACAAATATTATTGAATTTTTTGAGTGGAATCTAAGCTCACTTGAGTTACTTGACTCAATAGGATTTCAAATTGAATTTGAGTTTCGAGGTTTTGAACCATGATTAATACTGTAGTGCCTATTTGAATTTCACATTTGAAGAGCATGATTTTAAACCTTCTTACCGTCATACCAAGTGCAAGATTGAACTCGAAAAAGTGTCAAAATGTTTTTTCTGAAAAAAATTTAAAAAATGTATCGGCTGATACTATAGTGTATCAGCTGATATGTTGCAACCGATAACTCGGTTGTATCATCTTATACGTGTCCTGTATGGATGCAACCATATAAATTGGTCGATATATGACACCATATCAGAGGTAGAAAATGCGTCGAGACCCAGATATTGGCGTCTCAGGCGATGTCCTTGATCTCAGATATCGGCCGATATCTCTCTCTCCTAAAAAAAAATAGTGGATATTGGTGCTTTTTTATTTTTTTATTTTTCTGATAAAAAAAAAAAAAAAGAAAAACAACTACTTATAGGCCGGATTTTTTATCCATGCCCTAAAGTGTTCGGTCATACAAAAGAGAGGGCCCAACATCAATTTTTAGGTTTTAACCAGAATGCTAATTGAGCTTTGCTTCAATCTCATATTTTGGGCTTTACAATCGGGTTAAGCTTTGGCTTCTACATGCTCAGGCCCGAAAGTGTGACCGGTATCAAAACATAGTAATGTATTTAATAAAAGATATAGTGAAAAAATTGTTTTAAAATTACCTACAAGTTAAGTGCTAGTTACAGGTCCATTAATCCTGGTTTAACTAAAGCAAAATTGTTGAAAACAAATGCATGGCGAAAATTGTGAATCTACTCTGGATTTTTATCAGATCCATTCTATCCATCAGGTCTGTTTAGCTGGTCGAGCTCAAGTTAGCCATATGCAGCAAGCCTTGTTGAGTCCTCCAATCTTCTTCGTGTTAATTTAAGAATGCAACTTGAGCCAAGGCCCAGAGTAAATTTCAAGTTAAAATATATGGCCCGGTTTTAAATCATGTCTATGGGCTTAACATGATCTGAAAGTCCAAGGTAGACATCCGATAAATATATGTTTTATACCATGATTCACATTAAATTCTATATTACGATTGCTAGATTAAAAATCTCAACTTTTACTAAACTCACTTAACATTATCACACTTTAGCTCTAAATTCTACCTTAATGTTTAATATAAAAAATCTATATACAAAAGCTTGAAATGCTCATGTACAAGAAAGTTTTTGTTTTTTTATACGACCTAAGGCGAGAACTCGACTAATTCTTCAGAGCATATAAAAACCTCTCAATCCACGCACATCAGGTAAAACTACAGGGAGTGACCCATTGGAGTGAGATGTGACCTAGTGCATATTTAAAGTCTATAATTATAATGTAAGTTTTAAGCGAAATTGACTAAAAGCTCAATTGACTTGCTAGGATTTTGATGTAGACTTGGGTCGAATTTGATGAAACTCAATCCAGCCGCGCAATGTTCAGAGTATGGTCTTTGAAGACCTACATAGCCAATCACTACTAATGAAAGGATTATGCGTAAATATGAATTTCACAACCAAATCTTGAATCAACAAGGTTTCCAGGAATTAATTGAGTTTAGATTATGATCTCTTATAATCAAAATGATTGCGATGATGCAGAAGCGAAGTAATTAAAAGAGATTAATGAAATTCAAAATTTGTATTCTTAATCTAAAAACTAAAATACGTAATTAAATTCAAACACTTGTACTTACTTGCACAAATGGACCATTGTCCATGGGTTTTACCACTCCAGGGTTCGCTTTCGCCAAATGCCACTGCCTGTCGTGCTCTCACACGAAACTCCAAGTGTTGTTCCAAAAATATTCTAAATTATATTAATTTCGAATATTACATGCATATTTATAAAGAAATTGAAGTGAAAAGACTAAAATATCCTTTCCTTGGTTGACCACTCCAAGGAAGAAATAAACTAAAAAAAAATCCTAAAGAAAAAAAAACATGGTGTGTTTCATTTGTGAGAGAGCGCCAAGTCAAGGGTGAGGACTGCAATGCCGAACTCGACACAATTTCGGTACCTAGATCAAGAATAAATGAATGTTTCCATTGTTTTTTGTTTTTTTGCCAAAGTCTTTATTCTCATTGGAGAAGGAATCTCCTGTGGCAAGGTAGTCCAACTGCTTTCTTTATCTCGCTTGCGGTTAGTCCATCTAGCGTCTTTCAGTTGGTATCCACTTTGGAGGTTATACCGCTTAAGTTATATTTGATAGTTTCAAAGGCAGTCAACATGTCAGCGAAAAATAATGGAATCTAAATCACTATGGACGATTACCTCTAATCCAACCAAAACACATTCTAAAATCCCCACACGTTATGAAGATAATTTAATTATCTTCACACATCATTGGCTAGTAAACATATCCTCACATTCATGATTTTAGGACATGGCATTGCATGATCTTTTCCAATATTATTTGCTTGATCTTCCCACATCATACCAACGTACCAATGCATCTTTTTAGCATGAATTTGAATGTTCCATATAGTGTTGGTCCTGAGATATCAGGGGCCCTAGGTGAACTCTTAAGATGAGTTTTTTATACACTCACAAAAAAAATATACATTTATTTTACAAAGTGTACCGGCGACTGCATCCCTATTTTATTTTACATATCATATAGACGAACGGTTAGCTGATTGGACTTATTATTTTGGACCTATTTTACTGAGTTTAATTTTTTGGACCTATATAACAAAGTGGTTTATGGACTTGGGGCCCTATCTATTTGAGAAACTTAGACGGCAACTTACTCCATCTATAGACAGACAAAATCGGCACTGAGTCCAAGCTCCAGAACTGTATGTCTCTCTTTACCCCTGCTGCATGACCTGGCCCAGAGAAACTCCCGACCCAAATGCACGGTCCAACTAACTTAGCTCGAGAAGTAAAAGTAAATGAGGGTCCCATGTTGAAGGTACATGCGCTCCCCTCCCCACCCAAGGAACGCGAAAGGGCTTCATAATCAACTTTTCCACCACAAATCTGACTCCCACATGTTACTCATTGTTGTTTTGGATCAAGTACTAAAAATAAAATAAAATATGATTTAACTTTGATATTGTACAGTCTACTGTTAAAAGTTTTAAAAATTAATGATTTAATATAGTATCGTACCATTGGTTATGATATACAGTAGTTACCCCTTTGTGTTATTGCTACACCATTTCAATGGTATGCAATTCATGATAGAATTTTTTTTATGTTGGAAGAAAACACAAACAACTTTGTAGCATTGTTTATGAGTAATATTTGAAAACTTCATTAAGTAACAAGGATTTTCATTCACAACAAATCAATTCCAAAGTATAATTAATCTAATTTTAACTATCTTAATTCATAATTATAGAAAAGTATATGAAATTCTCAAATTCAAAGTTTGAAAACAACAGTAATTAAAACATTTATAATACTAAAAGATGGATAATGATTTTCACACCAGCAACTTTGATAGTTGCACACCATGACAAAAGGAAATTTCTTTATTACCGTTTTTCTTCTCTTTCTTTGAAGAAAGTTATATCTTAAATAACAAAGGATAATAATGATATTTCCTTTTGTTATGGTGTGCAACTATTAAAATTGCTGGTGTGAAAATCATTACCCCTAAAAGATGTATGAAAGTATCTTCAAGAGAATATATTAATTCCCTTAACTGAGTCTTGACCAAGAACTCACTAAGTCCTAACTGACATTTTCCTAGAATTTTGACAATCTTTTACCTCTTTCAATTTCATCCTTCTACGAACTTACATTTAAACAAAAGCCTATGGCCGTAGGAAGGCTCTCGGAGAATTCACCTTCACCGGATTCACCTTGAATCTCAAACCTAATCCACATTTACATTTAGGGTAAATGAATCGAATTTTCATTAGGAGAAAATCCACATTTACAATTAGCACTTTCACACCCAATGGGGTTGAGTAGGTTTAAAAAATGTAAAATTAATTAAATTGGAGTTGGGGAAAGAAAAGCATAAAATGCATTTTAGAGTATGGAACATGCATTTTTTTGCCTAGTCTACCTACTCAATGAATTACAAAAAAAAAAAAAAGGCTTTTCATAAGAATTTTTTTTTTTTTTATTTATTTTTTTTGTGTAAAAGATTTAGGTTTTTTTGTTTTGTTTGAAAAAAAATCTTTACTTCTTCGAGAATATATAGACTTTTATTATAATCAAATTTATTACATCTAAGTTCTTATTTTTTCTTTTCATCTTACTATTCTAATCTTTAATATCAAGTTATCGGTATCATTAGAAGAAAAATATTCATAAATATGTATTTTTTGCTTCTACGTTCTATTTCATCGTAACTACATTTTCATTTGTATTTTTATCAGTTTTTATTTTTATTTTTAAAATTACTTTTTACTTGTAACTAGACAATAGATTATTTCTAATCTTTTGCATATTTGTTTAAACCATCTAAATAGTTATATTTTCTTAATTACTTTTAAGAAATCAACTCCTACAACAATGAATTTTAATATTTATTAAAAGTGTGAAATCTGATATCATGTTGAGTGAGAAGAATTACCAGTGTGTGTGAAATCTGAGATCATGTTGAGTGAGAAGAATCAACAGGACTCTTCGGATGTAGGGCCGGGAGCATTGGCATTGGGATTGGATGCATCGGTGGGGTGTTGTCAAATGCAGGTCCAAAGGATGATGGAGCATCGGCTGAGGGGGACTCAGATGAAGGGTGTCGGATTTTGGGGAGTCTATTTCGAGGAGTCGGCTTTCAGAGAGGCATCATTTGGAGAGTTGGCCTTTGGAGAGGCAACTTTCAAAGAGGCAGCGGCTTTCGGGGAGTCGGTTTTCGGAGAGGCGGCTTTCAGAGTGTGAAAATTTGAGAGAGGATTTCCAGTATCTTCCTCAATTGAGAGAAGATGGATTATAGATTATTCTATATATAGAAGAAATACAATAAATGATGGTCTACATAAAAGGAAACTGTACAATGAAATTATATAACTCCCAATCAAGGGATAAATGACTTCCATATGTGTTAATACTCTCTCTCAAGGTGGAGCGTGTATGTGAGTAATGCCCAGCTTGCAAATCATGTCATGAAAGGCATCTTTACCCAACGGCTTGGTGAAGACATCAGCAAGTTGATGGGAAGAAGGAATGTGGTGAGGGATAAAAAGCCCAGACTGGAGCTTCTCCCTAACAAAATGGCAATCGAGCTCGATGTGCTTTGTCCTTTCATGGAAGACGGGATTGTTGGCAATATGTAGAGCAGCTTGATTGTCACAAAATAAGGTGATAGGCGAGGGATGGAGAATACTAAGATCACTGAGTAAGTACTGCAACCATTGAAGCTCACATGTCAAAGTTGCCTTGGCGCGATACTCGGCCTCAGCGGAGGATCGAGAAACTGTAGGCTGCTTCTTGGTCTTCCATGAAATAAGGTTGGAACTGAGGAAGGTGCAATAACCAGTGGTAGACCGACTACTAGTTGGACAACCGGCCCAGTCAGAATCACAATATCTCTGTAGATGAAGGCTGGTAGATGAAGATAAAAGGATCCCTTTATTGAGGGAACCCTTCAAATAGCGAATCACACGGTGGGCGGCGTCCAAATGTGCACTACGAGGAGAATGCATCAACTGGCTGAGAATATGGAATGTAAAATTAATATCAGGCCTGGTAACAGTAAGGTATATAAGACGACCCATGAGACGGTGATATATAGTGGGATCAGGAAGTAAAGTCCTATCATCAGGTGATAAGCGCAGCTTTTGTTCTATTGGAAAATCTGAGACACGTCCTCAAATAAATCTTGTATCCTTGAGAATGTCAAGAAGGTATTTTCTTTGGAAGATGAAAATACCCTTCTTAGAACGTGCGACTTCAATGCCAAGAAAATATTTTAGGCGCCCCAAGTCTTTAATATAAAATTTCTTTTCAAGGAAGCACTTGAGGCATTGAACGACCAAAGCATCATCGCCAATGATTATGATATCATCCACATAAACCAATACAAAGGTCGAAGAATTGCCAGTGTGATGTGTGAATAATGAATAATCAGACTTAGACTGAGAAAATCCAGCTTGAATAAGAGTAGATGAAAACTTGGCAAACCACTGTCGAGAAGCCTGCTTCAACCCATAAAGAGATTTGTTTAGCTTACAAACTCGTTGCTCCCCCTGTCGTGCAAATCCAGGTGGAAGAGTCATGTAGACTTCTTCAGCAAGGTCATCTTGTAAGAAAGCATTGTTGACGTCAAGCTGATGAAGAGGCCAATGCTTAACAGAAGCAATAGACAAAAGGGCACGAACTATGACCAGTTTAGCAACATGAGCAAATGTATCGTGATAATCTAGTCCTTCAATCTGAGTGAAGCTTTCGGCAACCAAGCGAGCTTTATATCTTTCAATGGAACCATCTGACCGATGCTTGACTTTGTACACCCATTTACAACCAATGGGTTTCTTTCCGACGGGAAGAGAAGTGAGTGATGAATGCAAAATAATTACATATTTTATTCCTAAATTTATAATTGTTAGTATCTCATTTGATTTAATTTTATCTAATTAGTATAATTTTGTGTTTTGTAGGTTTAAAAGTGAAAATGAAATAAAGTGTGTTTAAATGAAGAACTTTGACCCATTTTAAATCATGTTGGATATTTGAAGCCTGCAACCCTGAACCCACTTGCTAATATTAAAGAGGTGGCACTTGGAAAGTGAAGATGAATAGATTGGTTGATTAGTGTAGCAGCCAAACAACAAAAGAAAACATCAGCAATAATTCAAATCTCAAGATAGAGAGAACTGATAACAGAAGCCCCAAGTAGGAACGGAGGATAACAATGTGTATCAGCCAATGAAAACCCAGTTGCCTTGTACACAATAGAGAAAATATCGAGTAGGATACAGAGTCAAGAGAGGATGGCCTTATGAATAAAAAAATACCAGAGGAAGAGACCTTGAACAGAGCGGAACATTGTTCAAGCAACAGTTTGCAAAGGAAGATATTGCAGATCTTGTGGACCATTGCTACTAGCAGCAAGAAAGAGCTGGAACAAGAAAGAAACCAAGCAGCGACTAATTGACAAGTTCCACTGCAATGTCAAAGCAGAGAAGGACAGCAAAGCAACAGAGCAACATCAATGCTTGTGTTGCCAACCAAGCTGAATAAAGAAGAGTGCTGGCTGAATCGATGGTTGCAGCTGAGAAAGAAGAAACCAAAGAGAGGTGGGCTTGACCAAATTCTGTATGGAGAGAAAAGAATAGAAATAAAGAAGAAAAAAAGAATAGAAGGGATGGCTGGCTGAAAATAAAAAGGAAAAAATAGAAAGACAAGCCAGGAAAGCATGCGGCTGAATGAAGAAACAAAAGAGGAAGGAAATCTGTTTCTGGCGTGCACAAGAGAAGTTGCAAGAAGAAATTGTAGAATAGAAAATATAGGGGAGTCGGCTGAATCTATGTGGGACCCATGTATTGCCTAATTTAACCTTGTTAAACTCTATAAATTAAAGTCCCTTTCCACTGAGAAATTCGAACTATATCAAGAAGGCTAAGAGGCGAAGGAGAGGATTAGGAACAGAAACTCAAGAAGCAAGGGGTCAGTCGAACTTCACATTGGGTTTCTAGAGGTTGGTGTTTTTCAATTTTTCTCTTTGTTTTCTTGTAATTTCTTTATTCCAAATTCCTTTGTATTGTAAATTTAATTCACACTTCAATTAATGAAATCAAGATAAGTTGTAGATTTATGGTTTTCCAATTCTCAAAATTTGATGATGAAGTTTGATTTTTCATGTCGGAATTTATCTAAGGTTTTTCAAATTGAATGAGATTTGTTGGGATAGTTGGAACTTAATTTTTCATTCTAAGGCACTCTATCAGAGTGTGAGATTTATTTTAGAATTAAAATTTAAGTATAAAATCTGTTTAAGCCCAAGGTTTGGTTTGATTAATCTATGTTTAATGAAATTCATATGGTCTTTAATTAGATTGTTTATGAATGAAAAATTTGAATCAAATTTTGGTAATTTACGAGAGCTCCATGGTCTAGGTTTTGTTTTCATTAGATTTGAGATATGGGACATGATGCCATCTTAGTACTTGATCCAATTCCATTGTAAATATGTAAATAAGTAATCTTAGTTTCTTTTTATTTTCTTAGTTTATAAATTCAAAAACTCTTGAAATTGATGAACTAGGTTGGAATTAATTTAATTGCATCTTAATTTTGTATTTTAAATTAGATTAAGATTATTTATATTTTTATATTAAATCCACCATCATAATTAAAATTAGTTTAAATTGTTAGATTCTATATTTAAATCTAGGATGTTTCTAAATTAAAATTAAAATATATAAATTAGAGAAATAATTCCATTTTCTCAAAGTTCTTAAAATAATTAATTAAATGGTGTATTTTCACAGATATATTTTCCTAAGTTCCAATGGGTTCGACCTCGCACTTAATCGCTATACTATCTAATGGTTCGTGCGCTTGTGAGTTATAAATTTAAAATTTGCACAACAGTGAGACTCCAAGTATTATTCTTTTCAAAGGCTGCAATTTCCTGTTCCATGGCATCTTTCCAGTGTGGAAACTTAACAGCTTGAGAGAAGGTACGAGGCTCATCAGTGGAACAAATAATGGAAAGAAATGCTCTATGTGCAACAGAGAGATTAACAGTATGAAGAAATGGGAAATAGGGTAAGGTGTACCTGTCAACGTGGAAGTGGAAGGAGAAGGTGGACGCTCATGAGTGGCAGTGTAGCAATGATAATCAGCCAGATGAGGTGGTGGGCGTCGAATGCGACTAGGCCGAGCAGCTGGTTTCAGATCAGTAGGAGAGGGAATGGAAGACAGAGCACTGTTGGGCGGACTGGAATCAAAAGAAGCAACTGGTGAAACCGGTGGTGGGAGTGGGTGGAGGACTGGTGGTGGAGAAGTAGCAACATGCGAAGGAGAAGGGAAATCAAAGGTAGGGTCATCAGATAGGGGCAATGGTGTAACAGGAGAAGATGTTGGAGTAGGCAAATCATGATAAGGGAAGATGCCTTCGTAAAAAAAGACATCACGAGATGTGTAAATGGTTTTAGTGGATATGTAAAAAATGCGATAACCCTTTTGTGCATAAGGGTAGCCAACAAAAATACCGGGTTTAGCTCGTTGGTCAAATTTGTGTTTGATGTTATGGTTGTGACCAAAACATAAACTGCCAAAGACACGCAAATGAGAATAGTCCGGTTTGGAGTGAAACAAAGCTTCATGTGGAGATTTGCCTGATAAAAGAGGAGAGGGCATTTTATTGATGAGATAGGTGGTTGTGAAGACGCACTCACCCCAAAATTGTAAAGGTAAGTGCGCCTGAAAACGAAGTGCAAGAACAACTTCAAGGAGATGACGGTGCTTGCGCTCTACAATGCCATTCTGTTGTGGAGTTGAAACGCAACTCCGTTGATAAATGACTCCATGAGTGGAAAATAAATGTTGCATAGAAGAAGAAAGAAATTCAGCTCCATTATCCGAACGAACTTGTTGGATAAGGGGAAAGAGTTCACCACCAGTACCGGAGTGAAGAGAATGGATGCGAGAATGAAACTGGGTCTGAATCATGGCAAAAAATGATTGCAAAATAGATTGTGTGTTAGACTTGACGGGCATGAGGTAAAGCCATGTGCATCGACTAAAATCATCGACAATGGTTAAAAAATATCGAGATCCATTCAAAGAGGGTTGAAAAAATGGACCCAGATATCACAGTGAATCAAGAAAAATGGTCTATTACTGGTGATAGAACTTGAAGGAAAGGGCAAACGTGTGTGTTTGGCTTGTGGACAAATGTCACAAATGAGATTTTTGGAACAAGAAATAAGGGGTACCTCCTTAGCTAACATGTGCAATGTAACGCCCCGCCCTTTCCGAGAATTTCAGAGTCTAATTTTTATTTATTTATTTATTTATTTTTAAATAAACATCAGAAGAGAGCGGGCGGCGTCACGACGCGAGTTAAGTTCAGACTACCCAAGTCTGAACCTTAACTGGCCACCCATGTGTACATGGAATAGACCATGATAGTGAATCACACATGGAACTAACATCAACATGCGGAATAATCTAGATAATTGCGGAATAGAAAGACGAGATAGCAAGTAACAGTCTTAAATATTAAATAACATAGATCAACCATCCATAGGTTATTATCCTAATCAAACCATAGCAAATAACGAATTATTACATGTCCAACAATAGTATTCAAATGACAGTAATAAAACGTAATCCAAATCCATCATTAAAGCACTTAGGTTCAGCTCCCCTCTCGGTCAATGACCTTTCCTTTCCCCTTGCTTGTACCTGCAATCTCCTCTGAGGATAGAATTAGGGCGTTAGATCAACGCGCCCAGTAGGTTCCCGAATCAGGGCTACCACATGTTAGCATATAAAACATGCATATACATATCATAATACATGATCATCAAAACAGGTAAAACAATGCTATGAAATATGCACATGCAATGAGCATCCCCCATCATGTACTTTCATAGCCATCACTTGACGTGCCTTGCACCGACAAGGTAAATTACAACACACCTTCGTCTCTTCTATAAGCGATGTACATGTGATGAGCAACCCCCATCATGTACCATCGTAGCCATCACTTGACGTGCCTTGCATCGGCAAGGTAAATTACAACAACATTCATCTCTTCTATACAATATGTACATGCAATGGGCAACCCCCATCATGTACAATCGTAGCCATCACTGTAGAACTTTATTCATTATCCCATGACTATGCATGAGATGCCAATGCCTGTATGCCATTTGTTAATGCATAATATATCATTTGCCATTGGTGGAGTTTTCTTATAACAATAGCTACCAAGCAAGTCTTCAGATGGCACCATTCGAAGCTTTGTATGGTAGACCATGCAGGTCACCAGTGTGCTGGACCGAGGTCGGCGAACCTGCGCTGATAGGACCCGAGTTGGTTGCTGAAACTACTGCACAGATCCAGTTGATACGTCAACATTTGTTGACTGCACAGAGTCGGCAAAAGAGCTATGCTGATAAGAGGAGGAGGTTTCTCGAATTTGAAGTGGGAGACATGGTATTCTTGAAGGTCTCACCACGAAAAGGACACATGAGATTTGGGAAGAAAGGAAAATTGTCGCCAAGATATGTGGGACCGTTTTCAATTATCAGAAGGATGGGAGATGTAGCCTATCAGTTGGCACTTCCTTCGCAATTGGCGTCTCTACATGATGTATTCCATGTGTCGATGCTGAGGAAGTACAACCCTGATCCGTCTCATGTTTTGAATGTGCAAGATATAGATGTGCAAAGCGACGTCACTTATGTCGAGAAGCCGGTCAGAATATTGGAGAGTGAGCAAAGGGTGTTGCGTAACCGAGCGATTCAGTTCGTCAAGGTGGTATGGGATCGACATGGTGTTGAGGAAGCCACTTGGGAATTGGAATCGGAGATGAGAACATCTCACCGTGAATTGTTTGTATGATTTACTTTGAAATCCTACTTCGTTCGATTTTCGGGACGAAAATTATAAAAAGAGTATTGTATTGTAACACCCTGGAATTTCAAAGTTATCATTTTATATGAAAATATTCATATTTACGGAATTGCCATTGTGATAAAATTGATTTGAATTTAAATGGGTCAATGGCTCAATCAAGACCCAAAGGATGGTAGTTTGTTTACAAAACAAATAAATGGATAAGATGAATTTAAACGGGTCAAGAATCATATTTGGGTCAAATTTTGATAAATGGGTCAAAATGGCTAGATGGGACCCAATGGGTCGTGAATGGCATGATTAACCATGGATGGAGTTCAAGCTTAGTTAATTTAAGTTTATTAATTGCTTGAGTTTGGTTTGAGTTGAAATGAATGATGGGTTTAGTTGAGTTGAATTTATTAGTTAAGTTAAATTAAATGAATAAGTTAGGTTGGGTGAGTTGGGTAAGTGAGTTGGATGAATATGTATTAAATGAGTGAGATGTAGAGATAGAGGGTTTGTAGGTTATTTAAATTCAAACACTAGGAAAAACGTTGGTGTATGGGAGGCATTACCATGCATGTAACTCCCATTTATGTGATGAATAAAATGGGAGTTACATTTTGAATGGAGTTACTTTTTGAAGTCACAAGGGTTGCTAGGGACGTTGGTTGCATGCATGAGCAATTTCATGCATGTAACGGCTACCATGGAGATATGAGGGGTGGTGGCTTTGAGAGTTACAAATGCATGAATAAAGGAGGGAATGCAAACAATTTACAAGGATATGCATAGGCCGTTGGGTACCCTTGGAGGTTCATCTCAAAGATGAAACCCCCAAGGAAGGTATTAAGAAATAAAGGTTACATAAAGGTTTTATATTTAAAATGGTTACATGCATTGGAACCATGAGGATTAACCACCTTAGATGGAAGGTCAAGGGTTAAAAAAACGTTGGAGGGTTTCATCTCAAGGATGAAACCCCCAAAGGAAATAAGAGTTAAAGATAAATGCATTAGGAGTTACAATTTTTGGGTACCAAAGAGATCACATGGGCTGAATGAAATTTAGCCAAAGAAGTTTCAGTTTTTCTCTCCCTATCTCTCTCTCTTGGTCGTTCTTTATCTTCCCAAACACTAAGAGCAGCAGCTGGTTAGTGAAATGAAATCAGTCCTTGATTGATTTGTTTCACCAAGACAAAAGCATACCTTGAGCAAAAAGAGTTGGCCTCAAGGTATTCCATCCAAAGTCAAAAAATTCTATCTCTTTCTCTCTTTGCCGTTTTCTACCAAGAACAACAGCTGGTTGTTTAAATCAGTCCCTAATCATCAAGGAATCAAGAAGAAGGAGAGGCTAAGAAAGGACAAGGAACAAGCCGGAGGGAAGATCAATTGGAGGAGTCGCGGAAACGGTAGGTTTTTCGATGAACAATTTTTAAATCATGATCCGGCCATTGGATGGCCGAATCTAACAAAGGTTAAATATTGGTTGGAAGTACATGAATGAGATAAAAAGATGCACCATAGGGTTCGGCCTCATTGGATGGCCAAACCCCATGGAAATAATTGATTTATTTAGATGGTTTTTGGAAATTAAAACCATACAAATATGGGACTGTTTTTAGATGGTTTTAAGTGCGTGTTTTAAAAAGGTTAAAACATAAATAAGGAAGTTTGTTTTGGACATAGATGAATGATTAAGAAATTCAAAACCAAAGGTCATAGGGTTCGGCCACCATGGAGGGCCGAACCCCATGCAAATGATGGTTTGGTTTTGATGTATTTGAAACATATAAACCATGAAGTTGGTGGACTGTTTTGGGTTATTATTTTAAGATGTAAATACATGTTTTAGAATGGTTAAAAAAACATGGATTTGGGTGCTGGTTTCAGACCTAAGATGAAGGACTAAATGTTCAAAATTAATCTCATGGTGTTCGGCCAATAAGCATGGCCGAACCCTATGAAATTGGGCTAATTTTGGAGGGTTGTTTGAAGGTTAAAAACCTGATTTAGATATACAGTTATTACCTGGTTAATTGAGGTTTAAAAACAGTAAACGTAATCATTGGGTTCAGCCATGATAGAGGGCCGAATCCCATGTAAAATGATGTTGGTTTTCATGTTGAGAACCTCATGGAAACCATGGAAACCATGAAAACCCATGGACTGTTTTGTGGAATAATTGGGTTAAGTTTATGATGAACATTAGGTATTATTTATATGCTTTGATTTAAGAATAATATATGTTGTTTATGGAGTTAGTATGGGTAAGTAATCGGCTAATATGAATGATGGAAATTGAGCATAAAATCACATTGGTGAGGTTCGGCCATGTGTATGGCCGAACCCCACTAATGGTAATTGTGGGACATAATGGTTGGTTTATATGAAGATATGGAAGGTTTAAGAAGGATCAAATTAAGTGGTGAGGTTCAGCCGTGTGTATGGCCGAACCCCACTAAAGATGGTTTTATGTTTGGTGATGAAAGTTAGTTAATTTAAAGCAAAGGTTGGTCTCAATGGCACAATCGTAATTATGGCTGAAATGATCAAAAATAAAATGATCATATGATGGGATAAATGGGCTAAAACCAAAGTGGTAAGGTTCAGCCATAATGTATGGCCGAACCCTATCAAGGTTCATTTAGAAGTTTGGGTAATTAGATAGGTTTTAATTAAATAAATGAATGACCAAAGTTTTAATGGATGAGGTTCGGCTATGGCTTTGGCCGAACCCCACTAGGTGGTTCTTGGAACATTAAGCTTTGCTGGAAATTAGGTGGATAAATGATTAACTTGCTGCCATGTACATAGGGTATTCGAATTTTTAGAACGGTGAGCGAGCCGTGATCGGAAGACGGTCCAAAGGAAGGATCGAACAAAGTAAACTATTGTAGGTTTCCTACCTTGTTGTAACCACATAACTTATTTGCTATTTTATGTTTATTTGAATAAGTTATCTGAATCAAATGTTAAATTTACAAATGGCATGTTTGCATAGACATCTCATGCATGGCATGGGATGATGGTGTAGTAACCGGAGGCCACACTCCGTCGGGGTGTCCGAAAGACCACTGTGGGGTACCCTGATGATGAGAATCCCATCAGGAGGAATCCGGAGGCCACACTCCGTCGGGGCGTCCGAAAGACCACTGTGGGTTACCTTGACGATGAGAATTCCGTCAAGTGATGTCTATGTTGAATGGTGATGGGTGGGACTCATTACATGTTCATTTCATACATAGCATGTTTTTATTGAATTTTGTTACACATGTGCTATCATTATATTATTTGCATGTTTGACTAACCAAGTGGTAGCCCTATTCGGAAACACTACTGGGCGCGTTGATCTAACGCCTTATCTATATCCTTAGTGGATGATGCAGGGAAAGGAAAGAACGTGGTTGGAGAAGAGGACCAAGCACGAAAACTTGGGCGTTTTGAATGATTGGAATGGACTATGAATGGATTATTTATGGACTTGGTAGTTGATTTATTTGGACAATGTAATTTGTTAGCTAGATGTTGTGGGCATGTAATAATGTAGTTAATTAGATGCTATGGTTTGTTTATGTTGGATGTTTGGATTAAACGATTAGTTAAGATCGATTAGTGATTTTGGAAAATAAGTTATGTACTTTGCTATCTAAAAATGGAAATTGGATTAATCATAGGTTCTATTATAACCTCAGTTAGATCTAGACTAAGTTAATTCTGCAAGTTATATATATACCATGTGCGGATCAGTTTTATGGACTTAGTTCATACGCATATGGGCTTGGCCAGTTAAGGGTCGGATTTAGAGATCCGAACTTAACTCGCGTCGTGACATTCCGCCCCGATCACTTGTTGATTATTATTATATTTAAAAAAAAAAATAAACTCTGAAAATTAGAGTGAAAAGGGCGGGGTGTTACATGCAAACTGCGATGGTTCAAATGACCAAGGCGCAGATGCCAAAGATAAAGGGTGGGTGGTTGAATAACAGCAAGTGCCGAAGCCGTACGGAAATAGTAAAGCCCCTCATGAACATCACCTTGTCCAATGGTCTTCTTCGTTGATGGGTCTTGAAAAAGACATTAGGTAGAAGAAAATGTCACTAAACAAGAAGTAGATTTGGTAAGCTGACTCACAGATAAGAGATTAAATTTGAATGAGGGAAGAAAGAAAACATTCTCAAGCACAAGAGTGGAGGAAAAAGAAATAGTCCCAATATGTGTGATAGGTGCAAGTGATCCATCCGGAAGGTGAACAGAGGATGAGGTTGAACAAGGTTTATAAGAAGAAAATAAAGATAAACAAAGAACACATGTGGTTACTGGCACCTGTATCAATGATCCAGACTGAATGCGAAGGGACTGTAAGAGTAATACCTGCGAGATGGGCACTAAATATGTGGCTACCTGAATGGGAAAGACGAAAAAAATTCGTGAGGGTGCTGCAGTCCTCCTCAAGAATGGATGGCAATCTCATCTTCATAAGAGACAGACAAAATAGCCCCATATATGCCTCAAAGACATAAAATCCCAATAGCAGTAGATAAGCCCAAAAGGAGAGTTCCCCATCTGTCATAGGTAATGGTGCTACCAAAAAAATGATGATCACGGCAAGAACAAAGGCAACCTGCATATAGCTGGCAACATGTGGGGTTGGAGGGGCCACAACCGTAATGTAATAGAGAACACCATAAAAGTTGTGAAAAGGAAACCATGTGGAATCGCCGCACCATTTGGGCTTAAAGCAGAAGCCCAGAGAAATACAAAGGGGTACATGGAGTCTTCAAAAAGGGGCTGAAATGCACCCAGCAAAATGAGGTTTGCAATAGAAGTGATGGCTGTTGCAGCACCTTGAAACTGGCGAAGGAGGGCTTGGTCGGCTATCCATGATGACGAGATAATAGCCATACCAATAGCAAGAAAGCAGGCAAGAGCATCACATGGGGCAACCGAGCCAAAGGCCAATCTCCTGCCAATCATGAGAGAGGAGACCACAGGATAGTCCATGGTAATACAAGCGATGCTGGGTTGTCGTGGCGCAAGAGCAGCAACAAAGGGACCGCTGAAACAATGAGGAAGACAGCAACAGGGAATGCCTATCCAGCAGCAGCAAAGGGTGAAGAAAGAACGGATTACGCCAGTGATCGGGGCAGCAGATCTGGAAATGGGCAGCGTTGACGTCGGATATTGCAAAGGGCCCGTCGGCAGAAGCGGTAATGGCGCAGATGGCCAATAGGGTTCCACGACAGAGATCGGAAAAACCAGATCTGGAGTAGCGTGGCAGCAGCGGAATCAGCAAGTGATTATTCTCTGGTGGCAGGCGCACGGGAGAAGGGACGAGAGGAGGCTGCAGCAGACATGACAAATATCTGCTAACCACCAAACAGATCTGAAAAATAAAAGGAGCAGCGTGCAAGAGATGCTCAAATCTGGGCTGGAGTTTTCCACCTGGATCGGCAACAGGTTGCAGCGATTGTGATGGCCGAACAGAGTCGGGATCGTGAGCGGAAGCAGGCACTAATCGAAGGCGCCGAAAGGAACCCAGAGAGAATGAAAGGCCAATCAAATCTGTTTCAAATCACAAAGGTCAAAAAAAGTGTGGCCAATCGGGGCACGATGGGCCAGATCTAGCTCGTCGGTGGAGCTGCAACGGCCATCGACAGCAATGGGCAACAGATCTGGCGAGAGAGACGAACGGCAAAACAGCGATGGCTGGGTGGTTCACACATTTTGCAGAGAAGATGATCTCTGGACGATGCCAGGAGGGACAGATCTGAAATCAGCAGATCTGGCGAGGGAGCTAGCCAGCAGAGAAAAAAAAAATTCCAACGGCGCTAGTACAACAGTTCAACTGAGCCGGTGGAACGGTAAACAGGAAAAAAAATTACCGAGAAAAATTATGGAAAAAAAATTCCAAGAAAATAACTTGGCTCTGATATTATGTGAAAATTAGAGAGAGGATTTCCAGTATCTTCCTCAATTGAGAGAAGATGGATTATAGATTATTGTATATATAGAAGAAATACAATAAATGATGGTCTACTAAAAGAAAACTGTACAATAAAATTATATAACTCCCAATCAGGAGATAAATGGCTTCCATATGTGCCAATACAGAGAGTCTCGGCGGCTTTCGGGGAGTCGGCAGCTTTCGGGGAGGCGGCTTCCAGAGAGTCGGCGGCTTCCAGAGAGTCGGCGGCTTCCAGAGAATCGGTGGCTTCCGGATAGTCGGCTTCCGGAGAGTCGGCGGCTTTCGTTATTGCACAGTTCACATGTGTCATAGGGATCTATCTCCCCAAGTGATTCCAATATAATCGATACACCAGCCATGGGATCCTCCAGTAAATGTGCTAGATCATCATTCTCTTCCTCAGGAGGTTCCACCATCCCAGGAGTGTCATCCATCAGATCGTGTGGAACTGGTGCTAAGTCCATATCATCCTCCTCAGGAGGTCCCTCCTGAAGGTCCACATTAACTTCCATGCTGACACTGTCGGAAGTTGATACCAAATCTACCGGACAACTAGGTGTCCCTTTAGCCCATAACTCAGTGTACTCTTCGTTGTTTGACATATCTGTGCCACATCATTTCAAACACAAAAATATTCAACAATAATTCTAAATTAACCACTCTTGGTTTTTAGGGAATTTGATCATGCATAACATCATGTACTTTGTTTGGGAAGATTGCCAAATCAACACTCTTTGTTTTATTTTGTTTATGGGGAAATCTCTACATTCCTGTTGTTTGTTTTTCAGTGTGGGAGTTTCAGGGGAGTACATCCTACTTTGCTATGTTTGATATATCCAGTTATGATAACTGTACTTTACTTTGCTATCTTTCATTGTCGTTCTCAGATTGATTGTTCAGTCCGAGTCACTCGAAGTAAATTAATCCCGCCCCCAGTCAGCGGACTCCGAAGAGTCGGTCAGTTGGGATTCTTATCCGTCAGTGAGACATGAAACCGTCTTAATCTTACTTCGATGATTCAACTTCCCGTTTCGCTCTGATACCAACTGTAACGCCCCGCCCTTTTCGATAATTTCAGAGTCTAATTTTTTTTTTAATTATAATAAAACCTCAGAAAAGAGAGCGGTCGGCGTCACGACGTGAGTTAAGTTCAGACTACCCAAGTCTGAACCTTAACTGGCCACCCATGTGTACATGGACTAGACCATGATAATGAACACACATGGAACTAACATCAACATGCGGAATAACCTAGATTAATTGTGGAGTAGAAAGACAAGATAGCAAGTAACAGTCTTAAACATTATTTATCATAGATCAACCATCCAAATGTTATCAACCTAATCAAACCATAGCAAGTAGTGAATTATTACATGTCCCACAAAAGTATTCAAAAGACAGTAATATAAAGTAGTTCAGTCCTTCATTCAAGCACTTAGGCTTGGCTCCCCTCCCGGTCAACGACCTTTCCTTTCCCTTTGCTTGTACCTGCAATGTCCTCTGAGGATAGAATTAGGGCGTTAGATCAATGCGCCCAGTAGGTTCCCGAATCAGGGCTACCACATGTTAGCATATAAAACATGCATATACATATCATAATACATGATCATCAAAACAGATAAAACAATGCTATGATGCATGCACATGCAATGAGCATCCCCCATCATGTACATTCATAGCCATCACTTGACGTGCCTTGCACCGTCAAGGTAAATTACAATACAACTTCCATCTCTTCATCATTGACTGATTCATATCACGTATTAGTCCTCCTGGCGGGACTCTCATCGCCTAAGGAGACCAATGTGACTATGATCATCATGTTACTCCTCCTGGCGTGACTTGCACCACCGAGGCAGGACGTAACTTATAACTTGAAACATTGTAGAACCTCACTCATAATCCCATGTCTATGCATGAGATGCCAATGCCTGTATGCCATTTGTTAATGCATAATATATCAGTTGAAACACAAATATTAAAACAAGAGTATCATAAGAAAAACTGGGTAAAAACTGTAGTTACAAGTAGGTAGGAAACCTACTGAAGATTCACTTCAGTACTTGATCTTTCTATCGCGTCACCCGGTCACGACTCGGACGTCGTTCAACTTTCGGTACCTTATCCATATAACAATCAATAAATCATACTATCACTTACTTGTTCATTCATATCTAAGACCCAACTACATCATGTGAGTCCTTTGATCAATCCCTTCGTTTGGCTTGTATTCACAGATTTGCCATTGGTATAACCAATGTCTAATCTTGCTCATAATCAAAGTTCATAAAAGTAATCTACCTTAGTGGCTGGTTATTTACTTATCACTAAGTCCAAAGATAAATCCATATGTTTACTTAATCCAACTCATACAACCAAGTCATAATCTCCAACAAAACAATCTATGGGGTTCGGCCATTCATATGGCCGAACCCTATGATCCTCCTACACAATGATCCCATCATTTGTTTACAAGTTAGGCTCTACCATTTAGCCATATTAACTACAAGGTTCAGCCATCCCATGGCCAACCCAAAACAGCAAGCTTATTTCATTTAACATACATAGGAAAACCCATAAATCTTGGTCCATTCATCCCAAAACTAGCCCCATGGGGTTCGGCCATGCACATGGCCGAACCCAATGGTTCTCTTGATCTGATTAATCCCTCAACTTCCCATGATTATTCATGATTTAACATGTTAACCCAATCATGAATTACACATGGTTCAGCCGCATAAACATGAACCAAAACAGTAAATTAACCTCACCAAATCATACCAATTACTTACATGGGGTTCGGCCATTCAAGGTGGCCGAACCCAATGTCCAAGTTTTGGTCTTTCATACATGCTTTAGGTGTTATTTAACCATGCAATATCAGTATTATATTGCTGCCCTTAAACCACTTAAAAACCATCTAATTAAATTCATCCAAACAGTCCATAAAGTACATGGTTTCCATGTTTCACAACATGAAAACCAACAATACTTTGCATGGGGTTCGGCCCTCCATGGTGGCCGAACCCAATGATTTCTTTCACTATTTTTAAACTTCCAATCTTCATGTAATAAACAACATATTATTACCAAGTTCAACCCTTTAGAAATTCATCTAAAAACCAACAAAATTTCATAGGGTTCAGCCATGCTCATTGGCCGAACACTATGACCTTTGGTTTTTGAAACATTTACTCATTCACCTTGGATCTGAACCAAACATCCAAATCCATGTTTTAACCTTCTTTAATCATGCATTTTAAATCTATTACAACCATCTAACATCAGTCCTAACTTATATGGTTTTAACTTCTAAAAACCATCAAAACTAACCACTTGTTTCCATGGGTTCGGCCATGCTAAGTGGCCGAACCCAATGGTCCATTTCCATCTTTTATTCCACTGATTTTAGACCATATAAACTTCAGTCCCTATGCCATTCAGATCCATGTTTTTTAATCATTCTAAAACATGTATTTAAATCTTAAATGAAAACTAAAAGCAGTCCACAAAATCCATGGTTTTCATGTTTCAAAACATGAAAACCAAGCCATCTCTTACATGGGGTTCGGCCCTCCATGGTGGCCGAACCCAATGGTTATTTTTACCATTTTAAATCCTCCACAAATCAAGGTTAAAACCCTGGTGTAATCGGCCATCACCATGGCCCAACACACACCCATTTTATTAACCAAAAGTCCATGGAAATACTTACCAAATTCCAAGCTTTTCTTATGCCTTTGATCCTTGCCTTCTTCCCTCTTGTTTCCTTCCTTCTTTCTTCCTTTGTCTCAGCTGGTTAGAAGCATGAACCACTGGTGAAATCACCAATATAAAATTCGACCAAGAGAGGTGTTCTTGAGAGAGGGAGAGAGATGGGATTGTAAGGCTTTCACAATGATAAAACACGCCCAAAATGGGTGCTTATTGCCTTTGTAGTTTCAGCCACCACATCACCATTACTCCTCATCAAGCCTTGCACAAACCAAGGAGTAACTTGCAGCCAAGCAAAGCACCCCTTGGCATTCTACCCATGCAGCCATTCATATTCCCATATAACTCACCTCAAAACCCATCATATACATTTAATAATCACCATGGAACTCACCAAAACAAGTCCCCAACGTGTGGGACTTGTTTTGGTTGGTTTGAGACCAGCCAACCTCTTCAAATTCCTACTTAACTCAGTGAGTTTACAGCCCCTTCAACTTCCCTTTTGATTCACCCAACTCAAGATATTTAGATTTCCATCCCAACTCACCCAACTCACATACTTAATGCATTTCATTTAATGCACACGTGTTGACTCACTACTTGACTTAATTCCAACTCACTTCACTCCCACTCAACTGATTTGACTCGTGTTTTAGCTCCCTTGAGGGTTCACACGGTCAACAATAGTCAACTCGACCCGTTGGGTCCACTTTTAGCTCCTTGACCCGTTTTTGACCCTATGACCCAATTATGGTATTTTGGTCATTTGCAATTGGTTTTTACATATGGGTCAAGCCTACCCATTTTTTCTCCACTTGATTTCCAATCAAATAGGATTAACCCCACTTAATTTGAAAATCACAAAACGGTCAAATAATCCAGTAAGACCCGATGGGTCCCATTTGAGCCCTTTGACCCATTTAGCCATTTTCGAGTCAATTGATGTTCATTACCCATCCAATCAAACTTGACATTTATAATGTGCTCATAGGGTATTCATTTGAATAATGGGCCCCACTATTTCCTTATTTACAATCATATTTTTTGAATTCACCAATCCAGGGGCATTTTCGTAATTATCCATTTCATTGAGAAATTGGGGTGTTACATTTTCACCATTGATTAAAGCATACAGTCAGCTAAGGACTAAGGGAGCAAGAAGGAAGGAAGCAAAGATCAAAGGCAAGAAGAGAGGCTTAGAGGATCGGTAAGTACTCCATGGAATTTTGTTTAATAAATTGATTAAAGGGAACATGATTTGGCCATGGTATGGCCGAATCTATCAAAGGTTAAACCATGGATTTTGGTATTTAAAAAGGGTTCAAATCATGGATCATAGGGTTCGGCCACTTTGGATGGCCGAACCCCATGAAAGTGATGGCCGAACCCCATGAAAGTAATTTCATAATTTGTATGGTTTTTGAGAGATAAAAACCATACCATGTATGAAGATTTTAAAGGGTTTTAAAATGGAGTTAAGTTATTATTTTGGGTCAGCTATGGGATGGCTGAACCCTATTGTTTTTATGGGTAAGATGCAGTGAATAAACTATGTATAGTTATTGGGAGAATTGCATCAAGAGAACAATAGGGTTCGGCCATGTGTATGGACGAACCCCATGGACCATTTTATGGGATGATTAGAATTAAGAACATGCTTGGAAATTATAAATGGTTTTAAACCTTGCTGTGGATTTAAAAGGTTGTAAAAAATCCAAGAAAAATGACGGAAATAACATCATGGGTTCGGCCATGGTGTATGGCCGAACCCCATGACCTATTTTATGGGTCATTTCATGGGTTAAGTATGAATCTAGGCATGTTTAAGTGAATAGGTATTAAGTTAAGGAAATGACTGATTTATAGTCGGTTTTGTGTCATGATTGATAAGGTATGGATGGACCCATGTTTATGGATCAGTTAGGGATATGGACATGCATAAATAAAAGGTGAATAACCATAGGAAGAATGAGTGGCAAGGATGTAAATATTACCAAAAATGAAGAACCTTGGGTTCGGCCAAGGTGTATGGTCGAACCCCATGGGGGATGATTGTGGACTTAGGGTTTATTAAAGGACTAATTAAAGATGGTGAGGTTCGGCCATGTTGTATGGCCGAACCCCACTAAGGAGGATTTGTTTGGATGATGGTGGTTAGCAAAATTAAACATTGGTTAGACCAATGGCAAAACCGTAAATACAAGTTATCATGGAATGAAGGATAAAAGGTCTTGAAAGAGGGGTCAAAACAAAGTGGTATGGTTCGACCATGCTGTATGGCCGAACCCTACAAAGGTATATTAGTTGATATAAGGTGTTTATGTAAGTTATATGTATAGTATTGATCAAAAGAAAAGGGAGATCAAATCCAAAGTGGGTGAGGTTCGGCCATGGGTATGGCCGAACCCCACAAGGTGATTTTTGGGACTTAGATTTAACTGGAAATTAAATGATTAGTATCTTGACTTGCTGTTATATAAGCAAGGTATCGGGACTCCTTGAACGGAGCACGAGTCGTGAACGGGTGACGGTTAAGAAGAACGGACTTTTAAGTGACATTTCAGTAGGTTTCCTTCCTCTTTGTGACTACACATTATATTTGGTTTTACCTTGATTTTGATGAGTTATTTATGTTAAAGTATTATGTTTCAAATGGGATTTGAATGTTAAGATTTATTTACAAGTGGCATGTACTCATTGACATATCATGCATGGCATGGGGTGATGGTTATGCAAACCGGAGCCCACACTCCGTCAGAATGTCCGTGATGCAACTGTGGGGCCTCCTTAGGTGATGAGAGTCCCACCAGGAGAAATACTTTTAATGATGAGAGTCCCATCAAGAGTAAGCGAAAGAACATTGTGGATTACCTTGACGATGAGAGTCCCGTCAAGTGATGGCTATGTATATTTGTGATGGGTGGAACTCATTACATATGCATACATACATAGCATTGTTTTGGAAGTATTTGATGATCATGTATTATATGTTATACGCATGTTTTTATACTAACCTTGTGGTAACCCTAATCGGAAGACCTACTGGGCGCGTTGATCTAACGCCTTATTTCTATCCTTAGTGGATGACACAGGAAAGGGAAAGGCAAAGGCTGAGGATCATGAGGAAAGCTAAGCATAGATGCTTGGGTGTTGGAATGGAGTTTATTTATTGACATTTTGAATACATTATTATGGACATGTAATAATGTAGTTAACTACTATGGTTTGATTTAAGTTTGAATGAATGTTTAGTTTAAAGTAATCAGGACTTGTACTTTGCTATCTAAGAATGGAGTAATCTTAGGATTGATTATATTTCCGCAATCAGTTTGTATATTCCGCAAGTTTTATTTAGTTCCATGTGTGGACCGATATTCATGGTCTTAGTCCATGCACACATGGGTGGCCAGTTAAGGGTCGGACTAGGGTAGTACCGACTTATCTCGCATCGTGACGCTCCCCACTCTCTTTCACTTTATTTATTTTTTTAAAAAAATAGACTATGATTTTCGGAAGGGTGGAAAAGGGCGGGGCGTTACAGTTGGTATCAGAGAGAAACGGGTAGTTGAATCATCGAAGTAAGATTAAGACGGTTTCATGTCTCGCTGACAAATGAGAATCCCAACTGACCGACTATTCGGAGTCCGCTGACTGGGCGCCAGATTAATTTACTTCGATAGACTCAGACTGAACAATCAATCTGAGAACAACAATGAAAGATAGCAAGGCAAAGTACACTCGTCATAAGTGGATATATCAAACCTAGCAAAGTAGGATACACTTCCCCGATATCCCCACATTGAGAAACAAACAACAGGAATTTAAAGATTTTCCCTAGAAACAAAGCAAAACAAAGAGTGATGATTTGGCAATTTCCAACCAAGATACATTGTATTATACGTAAGAAATCCCCCAAAACCAAGATTGGTTTTATTGGAACTGCTGTTGATTATTCTGTGTTCTATTGTTATGATACAGATATGTCGAGTAACGTTGAGTATACAGAGTTGTGGGATAGATGAACTCCTAGCAATCCAATAGATCTGGTGTCTTCTTCCCTCAACTCCAGCATGGAAGTTAACATGGACAATCAAGAGGGATTTCCCGAGGAGGTTGAAGTGGAACTAGCACCTTTTCTAGAAGGGCATATGGAAGATTTTCCAATGATAAGAGAGTCTGTAGGGGAGATAGAGCCCGATTATATGTGCGAGTTGTGCAATCAGGATGGACACAACTGTACATATTGCCCCCACCCTCTTGAAGTTGTATGCCCGGTTTGTGGACTTCATGGGCACGGGAAAGAAAGGACTAACTGTCCTTACATTGGAGGACCGGGGATAATACCCTGCTTGACGTGTGAAGTATTGGGACACATATCGGTGTTATGCCCTGACAGTTTCTTTATGTTTGCTGATGATATAGGGTCTTCTACGGAGGACTAGGCTAAGAAATAGTAAGAAAAGTTAAAAAAAAGGGTTATTTTGTAAGGGTTGTGGTTGCATTTTGTTATTTGAAGGGTTTGTTTTAACCCTACCAACCTTGGTACTATGCTGAAATATGAATATATATATATATATATAAAGTATGCAAAAAAAAATTATGAGTTTATGAGGACTGTTGGTATTGAGTTGTATGTTACGAGGAAACTAAGTCCATAATGTTTTCATGACTTAGGAAGGAAAAATGGCTCCAACGAGAAAGATCCAACAGAATCAGAAAGGGAAGGAAAAAGTGTTACAAATTGACTTAGGCGAAATGACTCCAAAAAGAAAGACTCAAGAAGACGATAAAGGGAAGGAGAAAGTTGTACATAAAGAAGAGAAGGAAGAATCACAACATGAGAAGGAACAATCTCAACTTGAAAAAGAGAAAGAAAAATCGCACAATGATGAAGATGAAAAGCGTTCACGGCGGGAAGAGGAAGAACGACGCTTTCGCTATGATGAAAGGGAGGAAGAGGGGAACAGCAACAGCAGTGTGAGTATACCAGTTGTGCCTCTTGAACTACAAAGCTTAGTTCAAGTGGTAGTTACTTTTGTTCTCCAGCAGCATCTGAATAGAGGTGGAAGCACAAGTGAGACCAATGACCGGAACATGGTCAGGGACTTTTAACAACAGCGCCCTCCTTATTTTAAGGGGAGAGAAGGGCCTGTTGGAGCGGAGAACTGGTTAAAGAAGATTTCTCAAATACTGACTCTACTGAATATCAAGAGTCATGCTCATAAGATCTTACTGGCCACATCACAATTGGCAGATGATGCTGGTAAGTGGTGGGAAGTAGTGGAGAAACAGCAAGCACTGGTGTCGAAAAGGGAAAAGACTACAATGACGTGGGAATGGTTCTCAACAACCTTTCTATATCAGTATTTTCCCGAGGAGGAGGAGCACCAGACTCAAGCCTTTATATAATTGGTACAAGGCTCCATGACGGTAGCTGAATATCACCGGGAATTCCTCAGTTTATCATGTTATGCGTTTTACATAGTGGATACGGAGTACCGGAGGTCTAGCAAGTTTGAACGTGGTCTACGGCCAAACATTAGGGCCAAAGTAACCGTATTCAAGGCAGCCACACTGGCAGAAGTGGTCAGCAGGGCCACCATAGTTGAGCATGAGTTGGTTGAGTCCGCGCGATTTGACAACCGTCAAGCTCAGAGTGGGAGGGGCACATATCAGCCTAATAAGAAGTTCCAACCGAACTTCAGCAGACCCTCACCATCTATTGGGTCCACTGGGGGCTTTCGTCCCAACCAGCCCACCCAATCTGTATCACTCAATCAGGCTTCTAGAGGCATGAGCAACTGCTTCGACTGTGATAAGCCGGGTCACTTCAAGAAGGATTGTCCAAAGGTCAACAGGCTTTCTTACTCCAGGGGATCATTTCGTCCACCAGCCAGACCAGTTAACTGTAATGGCCTAGAATTTTTAAATTAATATAAATGTGGATATTATTTATTTTAGTGATGGAAATTAGAAAATTTGTGGACTAGATGGTAAATGGGCCAAAGTTTGGGCAAAGGCCCAAGTATGGCCCAATGGATTATGGAGTTGGTTCAAATTCATTTAAAGGGGCAATGAGGGTTAAATGGGTCAAGAATGGTCAAATTGGGTCAAATACCCATTTGGGACCCAATGGGTCAAGATGGTTAAGCTCTAAGGTAAATGGGTAAGATGAAAATGTAATTGGGCCATGGGCCCAATGGTGATCCATTTAGAATGAATGGAATGAAATTTAAATCACCTAAGTTATTTGGAATTAAACCAAGGTGATGTGGCCAAGTGGGACCCACCTCCACCTCATCAAGTGAGGTGGCGTGTGGACTCAAGGATTGGTGGGGCCAGCCACCATGGGTGAATGTATAAGGTAACTTAGGTAAATGGGAATTAAAGTAACCAAAATATCTAAATATTAAATGATTAAAAATTATCCAAATGAGGTGGTCAAAGTGGGGTCAAAAGGTGAAGACCAAGGTACCTCAATTCAAATTCAAATATAAAACACGTTGGGACTTAGGGGGGGTGGAGTCATAAGCCATAAAGTAACATAAATATCTTGTGGGTGGGTGGAGAGAGTTAATGTAAAGTGAAGGTTAAATAACCAAAGAGATAAAGATGGTTTACACCTTATCCTTTTCATTTTACCCTCAACGCTCTCTCTCCATCTCTCCCATTCTTCCATTGCCATCCCACATTAGCAAGGAAAAGAAGAGAAGAAAATTAAGAAAGGAAAGAGAAGAGCCCAAGGAGAGGAAGAAAAGGTTGGACCACCACCTCAAAGTAAAGATCTTGAGGCATTTTTCTCATCTCCATCCTTTTCCCTCTCTCAATTTAAACCCTACCTTGGCCGATCCTAAGGTTGGGGGTTGTTACCATTGATCAAGTGTCTTGGCCTATCAAAGATCAAGAGGAAGGAGAGAGGAGGCTAAGGAGACCGACGGGACTGGCAGGAAATCGGAGGAGACGACGGATCGTGAGTATTTCTTCAACAAGAAATTTTGGATTTTTTAGGGTTTAAGAATTGGGATTTAGTTTTGTATAAAATTAATAGTGGTTACATAAGTTTATGCCATGGATTTTAAATCCATCAAATGGAAGGAATGGAAAGTGGGCAAAAACCCTAATGGAGAAAAATTAGGGTTAAGAAAAATAAAAAGGGATTATGGACATTATATGGTTAATGTGATTAAACATACAGGTACATGCATTTTTTTTGGAGTTAATAGCCATAGGGTTCGGCCATGTAGCATGGCCGAAGCCCATGGTAAGTGATGTATGTTTTTTTTAGGGTTTTGAGAAAATGGAAGGTGGAGGAAACCCTAAATGGGTAAATTAGGGTTAGGGTAAGAAAAGAAAATAAATGGATTAAGTACATTTGGTAATTTAGTTCATTTAGTATGAAATTATATGATTGAAAGAAAAATCATGGGCCATAGGGTTCGGCCATGTAGTATGGGCGAACTCCATGGTTGGTGATTAGCTAATTGATTTAATTAGTTAGGGTTTGTAGCTAATGAAATAAATTAGGGTTTTAAGGTTTGAAGCCTTGGAAAATGGGAAGATTAATGGATTTAATATTTTGGTGAATGTAGGTATTTTTAAGCAATGAATTGAATGAGAGAATATGGTTTAGATGCATGATTTAAACCCCTCAAGAAAGGACTATTAGTGGATCTAAAATGTAACAATGGACCCAAGAAAAAAAATGGGGAAAGGACACCATGGGTTCGGCCATGGTGTATGGCCGAAGCCATGGCCCAATTGTGATCCATTTTGATGGGTTAAATTGATGAGTGATGTTTATGGTTTCCAAAGGGTATGAATGGGTAATGGACTCATTGTAGTTTAAATGTATGAAGTAAATCCCATGGGAAGAGTTGATGAATGAGATATTTTAAAACCATGGTCCATTACCAATCTAAAGGGTTAAATGTGGGGTTTTGTATGGGTTTAAATGAATAAGGGTTAGGTTAATAAAAAGGCTAATTTTTAATGATGGTATGACATGGTTCAATGGGTCATTAATGGAGCTAAGTTAGGGATCTAAGTTTAGGATCAATCAGGGATTTAATCATGCATGGATAAATGAGTGTTTAATCATGGAAAATGAGGTAGTGGCAAAACCGTAATTAATGGCAAAATTCAAGAATTCTGTGGAGATTGATCATGGACTTAGGGGCTTTAATGTAGTAACCTTATAAGAGATTGATAAAGCCTAAGGTGGCCAATTTTTAAGACTTATGGGATTAAAAGTTTTAATAGATGAAATGGGACCCACAAAACCTAAATAGTGACCGGTTTTTCATATGGACTTGGAAATGTGAATGGACTTAGAAATAGTTAAAATGTGGACTGATTATGTGTATGTAATAGGGTATTGCATATCGCGAGCAGTACGCGTGTCGGTAGCCGGATTATCGGGCGAAACCGTAAAAGGACGCGAGTCGGTATTCGATAGGATTCTAACCCTTTTGTAAGCCATGGATTGAGTGATTGTTTCTTTGAGTTATTTTGGAAATTATATGGTTTGTTTTAAGATTGGTTTTGAATTATGTATTAAGTAGGAGTTTTTATTTGATTTATTCTGGTAAGCATATGATTGGTTTAAAATGGGTTTTAAAGCTATGATGTGTTTATTGAAGCTTTGCTTGATCTACTTTTGATAATCAAGTTATTTGTTTTATTGATGGGATTTTTAAATGTCATGGTTTGTTATTATATTCATTACATGGCATATGGCACCTACATCTCATGCATGGCATGGGAGGGATATGACAGGGGAAGGATGAAATGAAACAGGAGTCCATGCTCCGTCGGGACGACCGATAAACAAACATGGAGACATTTTTATGTGTTTGATTTATCAGGGATGTTGTATGTAATTATGATACCTTGATGATGGGGTTCTTCCATCAAGGGGGATGATGCGTGATTGTTTATACCTGGACGAGGTTTTGCCGTCCAGGGGGATGATTTCTGATTGTTTATTCCTGGACGAGGTTTTTCCGTCCAGAGGGATGATTTGTGATTGTTTATATCTTGACGAGGTTTTGCTGTCAAGGAGAATATGACAGCATGATGGTATGGATGATGGGTGGGGTTCATAGCACACACACCCATGGCATAGCACTCATGTTATGGTTTTTCGTTATAATATTATCTATATGCTTTGTTATCACTAATCCATGTGTTAGCCCTATTCAGAGTCCTACTGGGCCCGTGGTCTAACGCCCTACTTCTACCCTAGCTGGTGATGCAGGAAATGCCGGAGCAGAAGGACGAGATGGGAGCCAAGCTTAGGAGCTTGGGGAGACAGACTATTTAGTTTATTCAAGTTTAATTTGTAATGTATTTGATAGCTTAGCTCGTCGGAATGTAATATTTTAGACTTATTGCTATGTTTTGGATTTTGTGGTAGACATATGATGTTATGGTATTTTGGTAATTAAATTAGGAAATCTTCCCTGCTATCTAGAAAGAAAAATTGGTAGGATAGTCTGTAATGTCTTTCCGCATTTAATGTAACTTTCCGTGAGCTTTCTTCTATGGGTGAACTATTCTCTGTGGACTCCGTTCCACGCACCCGTAGGGTTGGCCAGTTAAGGGCCTGGCTTTAGAAGCTCGGACTTAACTCGCATCGTGACGTCCGCGCCCTTTGTCACTTTTTTAAAAAAAAAGAAAAAATTGACTCTGATATTTGGATGAAAAGGGGCGGATGTTACAGTTGGTATCAGAGCGAACTCAGAAGAATGAATCTCTCGAAGTAAGATTAAGACGGTTGCATGTCTCACTGGCAGCTAAGAATCCCAACTGACCGACTTTTCGGAGTCCGCTGCACGGGGACCGGGTTAATTTACTTCGATTGACTCAAACTGAAGTATTCAATCTGAGAACAATGTCTGACGAAAAAGAGTGATAGCAAGGGAAGAAAGATTCATCCTAAGTTAGATCTATAAAACATAGCTAGATAGGGCATATTTCCCCCGAAAATGAGAACACGGTATTCTGATACTTAGGAAACTTCCCCCCAAACAAGGTGTACTCACTTAGCAATTTTCCCCCCAAATTGATGAGACAATGTTAAATTTATCAAACATAGCAAAGTAGGATGTACTTTCCCCGGTATTCTCAAATTGAACAACAAACAGTAGGAGTTTAGAGATTCTCCCCCCAGAAACAAAGGAAAACCAAGCGTGCTTATTTGGCAATTTCCCCCCCCCCCCCCCCCCCCAAATGGAAAAAAAAAAACAACGATGGATTTATCAAACGTAGGAAAATTTCCCCGATCTCACTAAATGGAACAAACCTTGGTATTTAGGAATGTTATTCCCAAAACTGAGTGTGCCAATTTGGAAAATTTTCCCCCAAAATACATTGTGTTATGTATAGGAAATTTCCCAAAAGACTAGATTGGTTTTATTGGAAACTGCTGTCGATGATTTTTGTATTCTAGTTATGTTCTGTGATACAGATATGTCAAATGACGGGGAGTATATGGAACCGTGGGATAAGGGAACCCCTAGCTGTCCCATAGATTTGGTGTCTGCTTTTAGCATAAGCAGTTAGCCTGGACTTTCAGGAGGGACCTCCCGAGGAAGATGAAGAGGATTTTGCATCTCTTCCTGAAGAGAATGTGGAAGACTTTCCGATGGTGAGAGAGTCGGTAGGGGAAATAGGACCCGATTATAGGTACAAGTTGTACAACCAGGTTGGGCACAACTGCACATACTGTCCCTACCCTTTTGAAGTGGTATGCCCGGTTTGTGGGCTACATGGACACGGGAAAGAAGGGACGAACTGTCCTTATACTGGAGGACTAGGGATAATACTTTGTTTGACATGTGGAGTACTGGGTCACATGTCGGTGTCGTGCCCTGACAGTTCCTCTATGTTTGAGGATGATGCAGGGTCTTCTACGGAAAACTAGGCTGGGGAGTAGTAAGAAAGGTCATTCAAAGAGGGCTATCTTGTAAGGGTTGTGGGTACATTTTGTTATTTGAAGGGTTTAATTTAACCCTACCAACTTTTGTATTATGATGGAAGTTTGAATGATTTTTTTTTTAAGGAGGTATGCAACTTACGAGTTTATGAGGGAACTAAGCCAATAAATGTTTTTGTTTATGACTTAGGAAAATGCCTCCAAAGAAAAGAAACCGACAAGACCCATGTGTGGAAGAAGAAGAGGTACTTAGCACAATTGAACGGGAACAACGAATAGACCCAGAAATGGAGGAGATCTGGACCAAGATATCTACAGGCGAGGTGGTATCGAAATGAGAGTTACGACCGGGATAGGGTCTTGTGTTCCGAGGTAGGACGGAGAGCTACGGAAGGGAGTTGTTGGTTGAGGCACACCAAACCAAGCTCTCTACCCATCCGGATAGCGCCAAGATGTGCCATGATCTTAAGAGGCACTATTGGTGGCATGGACACAAAAAAGATGTGGCCGAGTTTGTGCTCACTGCAATAACTGTCGGCAGGTTAAGGCGGAACATCGGAAGCCACTGGGTTTACTCAAACCCTTACCAGTGCCGGAGTGGAAATGGGAGCATGTAGCCATGGACTTTGTAACAAGGCTACTAAGGTCATCAAGGGGCAACGATGCAATATGGGTCGACGGTACATCCGAAGTATTATCAGACTACATGGTGTACCCCGGACTATTGTGTTCGACAGAGATGGCCGATTCACTAGCAGAGTATGGAAGAGCGTGCAGTCGGATATGGGGACCGACGTGTTGACCAGGACAGCATTCCACCCACAGACTGATGGACAATCGGAGAGGACAATACAGATATTGGAGGATATGCTGAGGGCAGGTATGCTGGATTTCAAGGGTGGATGTGAGGATCACTTACCACTGGTGGAGTTTTTTTTTTTACAATAACAATTACCAGGCAAGCCTCCAGATGGCTCCATTTGAGGCCTTGTATGGTAGGCCATGTAGATCGCCAGTGTGTTGGACAGAGGCTGGGGAGCCTGCGCTAATTAGACCGAAGTTGGTTGTAGAGACCACAATGCAGATCAAATTGATACGGCAACATCTACTCACTGCACAGAACCGTCAGAAGAGTTATGCGGACAAGAGGAGGAGGTTCCTCGAGTTTGAGGTGGGAGACTTAGTGTTTCTGAAAGTCTCACGACGGAAAGGACACATGAGATTCTGGAAAAAGGGGAAACTGTCACGTAGGTTTGTGGGGCCATTTCCAATCTTGAAGTGGGTGGGGGAAGTAGCTTATCAGTTGGTGCTTCCTCCACAGTTATCCTCTTTACATGATGTGTATCATGTGTCCATATTGAGGAAGTATAACCCTGATCCTTCATAGGTGTTGAACGTACAAGACGTCGATGTACAAAGCGACGTGACGTATGTGGAGAAGCCGATCAGAATGATCGGGAGCGAACAAAGGGTGTTGCGGAACCGCGCCAGTCAGTTCGTCAAGGTGGTATGGGAACGATGTGGCAATGAAGAAACCACCTGGGAACTTGAGTCAGAGATGAGTGCCGCTCATCCGGAGCTCTTTGTATGAGATAATTGGAACCCCTACTTCACTCGAATTTTCGGGACGAAAATTTCAAAAGAGGATTGTATTGTAATGGCCCGGAATTTTTAAATTAGTATAAATGTGGATATTATTTATTTTAGTGATGGAAATTAGAAAATTTGTGGACTAGATGGTAAATGGGCCAAAGTTTGGGCAAAGGCCCAAGTATGGCCCAATGGATTATGGAGTGGGTTTAAATTCATTTAAAGGGGCAATGAGGGTTAAATGGGTCAAGAATGGTCAAATTGGGTCAAATACCCATTTGGGACCCAATGGGTCAAGATGGTTAAGCTCTAAGGTAAATGGGTAAGATGAAAATGTAATTGGGCCATGGGTCCAATGGTGATCCATTTAGAATGAATGGAATGAAATTTAAATCACCTAAGTTATTTGGAATTAAACCAAGGTGATGTGGCCAAGTTGGACCCACCTCCACCTCATCAAGTGAGGTGGCGTGTGGACCCAAGGATTGGTGGGGCCGGCCACCATGGGTGAATGTATAAGGTAACTTAGGTAAATGGGAATTAAAGTAACCAAAATATCTAAATATTAAATGATTAAAAATTATCCAAATGAGGTGGTCAAAGTGGGGTCAAAAGGTGAAGACCAAGGTACCTCAATTCAAATTCAAATATAAAACACGTTGGGACTTAGGGGGGGTGGAGTCATAAGCCATAAAGCAACATAAATATCTTGTGGGTGGGTGGAGAGAGTTAATGTAAAGTGAAGGTTAAATAACCAAAGAGATAAAGATGGTTTACACCTTATCCTTTTCATTTTACCCTCAACGCTCTCTCTCCATCTCTCCCATTCTTCCATTGCCATCCCACATTAGCAAGGAAAAGAAGAGAAGAGCCCAAGGAGAGGAAGAAAAGGTTGGACCACCACCTCAAAGTAAAGATCTTGAGACATTTTTCTCATCTCCATCCTTTTCCGTCTCTCAATTTAAACCCTACCTTGGCCGATCCTAAGGTTGGGGGTTGTCACCATTGATCAAGTGTCTTGGCCTATCAAAGATCAAAAGGAAGGAGAGAGGAGGCTAACGAGACCGACGGGACTGGCGGAAATCGGAGGAGACGACGGATCGTGAGTATTTCTTAAACAAGAAATTTTGGATTTTTTAGGGTTTAAGAATTGGGATTTAGTTTTGTAAAATTAATGGTGGCTACATAAGTTTATGCCATGGATTTTAAATCCATCAAATGGAAGGAATGAAAGTGGACAAAAACCCTAATGGATAAAAATTAGGGTTAAGAAAAGTAAAAAGGGATTATGGACATTATATAGTTAATGTGATTAAACATACAGGTACATGCATTTTTTTTGGAGTTAAGAGCCATAGGGTTCGGCCATGCTACATGGCCGAACCCCATGGTAAGTAATGTATGTTTTTTTTAGGGTTTTGAGAAAATGGAAGGTGGAGGAAACCCTAAATGGGTAAATTAGGGTTAGGGTAAGAAAAGAAAATAAATGGATTAAGTACATTTGGTAATTTAGTTCATTTAGTATGAAATTATGTGATTGAAAGAAAAACCATGGGCCATAGGGTTCGGCCATGTAGTATGGGCGAACCCCATGGTTGGTGATTAGCTAATTGATTTAATTAGTTAGGGTTTGTAGCTAATGAAATAAATTAGGGTTTTAAGGTTTGAAGCCATGGAAAATGGGAAGATTAATGGATTTAATATTTTGGTGAATGTAGGTATTTTGGAGCAATGAATTGAATGAGAGAATATGGTTTAGATGCATGATTTAAACCCCTCAAGAAAGGACTATTAGTGGATCTAAAATGTAACAATGGACCCAAGAAAAAAAATGGGGAAAGGACACCATGGGTTCGGCCATGGTGTATGGCCGAACCCATGGCCCAATTGTGATCCATTTTGATGGGTTAAATTGGAGGATGAGTGATGTTTATGGTTTCCAAAGGGTATGAATGGGTAATGGACTCATTATAGTTTAAATGTATGAAGTAAATCCCATGGGAAGAGTTGATGAATGAGGTATTTTAAAACCATGGTCCATTACCCATCTAAAGGGTTAAATGTGGGGTTTTGTATGGGTTTAAATGAATAAGGGTTAGGTTAATAAAAAGGCTAATTTTTAATGATGGTATGACATGGTTCAATGGGTCATTAATGGAGCTAAGTTAGGGATCTAAGTTTATGATCAATCAGGGATTTAATCATGCATGGATAAATGAGTGTTTAATCATGGAAAATGAGGTAGTGGCAAAACTGTAATTAATGGCAAAATTCAAGAATTCTGTGGAGATTGATCATGGACTTAGGGGCTTTAATGTAGTAACCTTATAAGAGATTGATAAAGCCTAAGGTGGCCAATTTTTAAGACTTATGGGATTAAAAGTTTTAATAGATGAAATGGGACCCACAAAACCTAAATAGTGACCGGTTTTTCATATGGACTTGGAAATGTGAATGGACTTAGAAATAGTTAAAATGTGGACTGATTATGTGTATGTAATAGGGTATTGCATATCGCGAGCAGTACGCGTGTCGGTAGCCGGATTATCGGGCGAAACCGTAAAAGGACGCGAGTCGGTATTCGGTAGGATTCTAACCTTTTTGTAAGCCATGGATTGAGTGATTGTTTCTTTGAGTTATTTTGGAAATTATATGGTTTGTTTTAAGATTGGTTTTGAATTATGTATTAAGTAGGAGTTTTTACTTGATTTATTCTGGTAAGCATATGATTGGTTTAAAATGGGTTTTAAAGCTATGATGTGTTTATTGAAGCTTTGCTTGATCTACTTTTGATAATCAAGTTATTTGTTTTATTGATGGAATTTTTAAATGTCATGGTTTGTTATTATATTCATTACATGGCATATGGCACCTACATCTCATGCATGGCATGGGAGGGATATGACAGGGGAAGGATGAAATGAAACAGGAGTCCATGCTCTGTCGGGATGACCGATAAACAAACATGGAGACATTTTGATGTGTTTGATTTATCAGGGATGTTGTATGTAATTATGATACCTTGATGATGATTCTTCCATCAAGGGGGATGATGCGTGATTGTTTATACCTGGACGAGGTTTTGACGTCCAGGGGGATGATTTTTTATCGTTTATTCCTAGACGAGGTTTTTCCGTCCAGAGGGATGATTTGTGATTGTTTATATCTTGACGAGGTTTTGCCGTCAAGGGGAATATGATAGCATGAACGTATGGATGATGGGTGGGGTTCATAACACACACACCCATGGCATAGCACTCATGTTATGGTTTTTCGTTATAATATTATCTATATGCTTTGTTATCACTAATCCATGTGTTAGCCCTACTCGGAGTCCTACTGGGCGCGTGGTCTAACGCCCTACTTCTACCCTAGCTGGTGACGCAGGAAATGCCGGAGCAGAAGGACGAGATGGGAGCCAAGCTTAGGAGCTTGGGGAGACAGACTATTTAGTTTATTCAAGTTTAATTTGGAAATGTATTTGATAGCTTAGCTAGTCGGAATGTAATATTTTAGACTTATTGCTATTTTTTGATTTTGTGGTAGACATATGATGTTATGGTATTTTGGTAATTAAATGATGAAATCTTCCCTGCTATCTAGAAAGAAAAATTGGTAGGATAGTCTGTAATGTCTTTCCGCATTTAATGTAAATTTCCGTGAGCTTTCTTCTGCAGGTGAACTATTCTCTGTGGACTTCGTTCCACACACCTGTAGGGTTGGCCAGTTAAGGGCCAGGCTTTAGAAGCTCGGACTTAACTCGCGTCATGACGTCCGCGCCCTTTGTCACTTTTTTTTAAAAAAAAAAAAAAAATTGACTCTGATATTTGGATGAAAAGGGGCGGATGTTACATTAACTCCCAGGGAGGCAGGACGTATAACCAGGCGAGACGGGCGTCTAACCCTACTGGATCGGGACGATTGTTTACTCTAGCACCTCCAGCAGATGAGGATCATTCAATAATTCATGGTATGGCAGTAGTTAGTAGTTCTTATGCCTATGCACAATTTGATTCTGGAGCTTCACACTCCGTTATAGCTGCATCATTTATAACTGCTACCGGTACCTTAGTTAAAAAATTAGCTACAACACTCACAATTGTATCCCCTGTCAGAGACTCGGCATTAGGATATATATGCACGGTAGTTAATACTGAACCCGTTGGACTCAGATTTGAGTTCAATTATCTGGTACTCAACATGACTTAGTATGATATAATCTTCGGCATGGACTGGTTGTGTAACGCCCCGCCCTTTCCGTGAATTTCAGAGTCTAATTTTTTTTTTAAATAATAATAAAACATCGGAAGAGAACGGGCGGCGTCACAACGCGAGTTAAGTTCAGACTACCCAAGTCTGAACCTTAACTGGCCACCCATGTGTACATGGACTAGACCATGATAATGAACACACATGGAATTAACATCAACTTGCGGAATAGTATAAGTTAACTGCGGATTAATATGAAAAGATAGCCAGTACCAGTCTCAATTAATAATTACATAAATCAACAATACATTGTCAATATCCTAAGCAAACCATAGCAAGTAACTACTTTATTACATGTCCATAATAAAGTATCAAGTAAACAGCAATTATAAATTAGTCCATCTAACATTCAAGCGCTTAGGCTTGGCTCCCCTCCCAGTCATCGACCTTCCTTTTCCCTTTACTTGTACCTGCATTCTCCTCTGAGGATAGAATTAGGGCGTTAGATCAACGCGCCCAGTAGGTTCCCGAAACAGGGCTACCACATGTTAGCAAATAAAACATGCATATATATCATATTACATGATCATCAAAAACAGGTAAAACAATGCTATGATGTATGCACATGCAATGAGCATCCCCCATCATGTACATTCATAGCCATCACTTGACGTGCCTTGCACCGACAAGGTAAATTACAACACACCTTTATCTCTTCATCATTGACTGATTCATATCACGTATTAGTCCTCCTGGCGGGACTCTTATCGCCTAAGGAGACCAATGTGACTATGATCATCATGTTACTCCTCCTGGCGTGACTTGCACCACCGAGGCAGGACGTAACCCATAAATTGCAACACTGTAGAACCTCATTCATAATCCCATGTCTATACATGAGATGCCAATGCCTGTATGCCATTTGTTAATGCATAATATATCATTTGAAACACTTAAAATAAAACAAGAGTATCATAAGAAAACTGGGTAAAACTGTGGTTACAAGTAGGTAGGAAACCTACTGAAGAATCACTTCAGCGTCCATTCTTTCTTAGGCTTTATCCGGTCACCGCTCGCAGTCGTGCACCGTCACAGAGATCCGTCACCTTATTCACATAAATCATGGACCAACTTTAATCCCTTACTTTATTTGATTCCCATTTTTGAGTCTAAGTCCACAAATACCAACTCATGGTTGTGACCCTTATTTACAAACATGCCATTGATCTGTCCAATCTTTAATCCTCCAACTTACTCCATGGGGTTCGGCCATACATTTGGCCGAACCCAATGGTTCCTTTATCCATTACCACATGGTTCTCCATTAGGGTATTTTAAACCTTTTAAATCAACATAGAACCATTACCAACTACTACTCATAAGCTTAGGCTATTTAACCTATTCATTATGAATTAGCATAAAGTCCATCAACATGCTTGGTTATTTACTGATATTAAGTACATAGATACCTACATGATTCTTGAATCAAAATCATACCACCCAATCAGTAAGCATAACCCTATGTAAACCAAATAAAAACCATAAAGTAACCCATGGGGTTCGGCCACTCACATGGCCGAAACTCATGGTTGTTTGAATCCAATTCTCCTAATGATCTTTCATCATTTATCATGCATCTTAGTCATAAAAACAACAACCATAATTCTATTTAAAATCCCATAGAAACCCCATGATATTGCATGGTTTCTAACTCTTTAAATTCATAATAATCATTAATCTCTTTCACGGGGTTCGGCCATTCAAGTTGGCCGAACCCTATGTCCATGAATTGATCCTTCAAACATGCATTAGGTGTTATTTAAATCATGCAATATCAGTATCATATTGCTGCCTTTATACCTCTTAGAACCCACTAATTAAATCCATCCAAAACGGTCCATAAAAGTCCATGGTTTCCATGTTTCCCAACATGAAAACCCACAATATTTTACATGGGGTTCGGCCCTCCATGGTGGCCGAACCCAATGGTTATGTTTACTATTTTTAAACCTCCAATCATCGTGTAATAAACAACATATTATTACCGAGTTTTACTAATTAAACATCATCCAATCACTAACCCAATTTCATAGGGTTCGGCCATGCTTATTGGCCGAACACCATGCCCTTTGGTTTTGAAACATTTAATCATTCATCTTGGGTCTGAACCAAACATCCAAATCCATGTTTTAACCTTCTTAAAACATGCATTTTAAATCTATTTCCAACATCTAATATCAGTCCCAACTTATATGGTTTTAACTTCCAAAAACCATCAAAACCAACCACTTGTTTCCATGGGGTTCGGCCATGCAAAGTGGGCGAACCCAATGGTCCATTTCCATCTTTTAATCCACTGATTTAGAACATAAAAACTTCAGCCTTTTCTGACATTCAGATACAGGTTTATAATCCTTTCAATTACATGTATTTGATTCTTAAATCAAACCCAAAAATCCAGTCCATAAAATCCATGGTTTTCATGTTTCAAAACATGAAAACCAAGCAATCTTTTACATGGGGTTCGGCCCTCCATGGTGGCCGAACCCAATGGTTATTTTTACCATTTTAAATCCTCCACTAATCAAGGTTAAAACCCTGGTGTAATCGGCCATCACCATGGCCCAACACACACCCATTTTATTAACCAAAAGTCCATGGAAATACTTACCAAATTCCAAGCTTTTCTTATGCCTTTGCTCCTTGGCTTCTTCCCTCTTGTTTCCTTCCTTCTTTCTTCCTTTGTCTCAGCTGGTTAGAAGCATAAATCACTGGTGAAATCGCCAAGATAAAATTCGGCGAAGAGAGGTGTTCTTGAGAGAGGGAGAGGAGATAAAATTCCAAGGTTTGCAATGATAAAGTCGGCCAAGTGAGGGTGCTGGCTGCTTTTGTTTAAACAGCCCCACATCACCCATTTACTCCTCATCAAACCTTGCACAAACCAAGGAGTCACTTGCAGCCAAGAAAAGCACCCCTTAGCACTTCCAACACACCCTTTGGCAGCCCCATGCAATCTTTTCTCATTCCCATGCATCTCATTGAACATACACCATGGACATCACCCCAAACAAGTCCCCAACGTGTGGGACTTGTTTTGGTGGCTAAAGCTGAGCCAACCTCTTCACATTCCCTCTAAACTCACTGATTTACAGTCCCATTGACTTCCCTTTTGACTCACCCAACTCACATGTCCAACTCACCATACTTAATGCATTTCATTTAATGCACTTGAGTTGACTCACTACTTGATTTAATTCCAACACACCTCAGTCCCACTCAACTGATTTAACTCGTGTTTTAGCTCCCTTGAGGGTCCACACGGTCAACCATAGTCAACTCGACCCGTTGGGTCCACTTGTAGCTCATTGACCCGTTTTTGACTCCATGACCCAATTATGGGTATTTTAGTCATTTGTAATTGGTTTTTACATATGGGTCAGGCCTACCCATTTTTCCTCCACTTGATTTCCAATCAAATCAGCTTAACCCCATTTAATTTGAGCTCGCACAATGTTCAAATCATCCATTTTGACAATTGGGCCCTTTGACCCATTTAGCCATTTTTGACCCAATTGATATATGTTACCCATCCAATCAAACTTGACATTCATAATGTGCTCATATGATCTTAATTTGAGCAATGGGTCCCACCGTTTCCTTACTTAACATCACAAAATAATTAATTTAATACATCAGGGGCATTTTCATAATTATCCACTTCATTGAGAAATTACCCATCCAATCAAACTTGACAATCATAATGTGCTCATATGATCTTAATTTGAGCAATGGGCCCCACCATTTCCTTATTTACAATCATATTTATTGAATTCACCAATCCAGGGGCATTTTCGTAATTATTCCAATCATTGAGAATTCTTTGACCCAATTAACTATTTTGACCCAATTTGATGTACATTACCCATCCATTATAATTTGACCCTTATAATATGTTCATAGGATCTTAGTTTGAGCAATGGACCCCACTATTTTCTCATTTAACATCATAATTATTAAATTCACCAAATCCAGGGGCATTTTCATAATTATCCATTTCATTGAGAAATTGGAGTGTTACAGGTTGGCTAAATTCCAGGCCAACATTGATTGTTATTGCCGAAGAGTGACATTTTGGTCACCCGAGGGAAAGCAATATTTGGTTCGTACAGACAAGCAGAGCAGACTGCAAGAAGGGTTGAACCATTTGGTATTAAATAATATTATCATAAACAAGGCACCAATTACTGAACTTCCGGCAATTGTAAAAGAATTTGCGGATGTTTTTCCAAAAGAACTCCTTGGTTTACCGCCTATGAGGGAGATCAACTTTGAAATCAAGTTGTATCCTGGTACTTCACCACTGTCTTTAGCACACTATCGGATGGCACCAGTAGAGATGTCTGAGCTAAAGAAGCAGATCGATGAATTGCTCAGGCTGGGTTGCATCCGAAACAGCACATCGTCTTGGGGAGCTCCGGTGCTATTTGTAAAGAAGAAGGATGGTTCACTCCGAATGTGTGTTGATTACCGGAAGCTGAATCAGCTAACGGTCTGGAACAAGTACCCTTTACTTAGGATCGATGACTTATTCGATCAATTGAGGGGTTCCAGTCACTTTTCGAAGATAGGTTTGATGTCCGGATACCATCAAATCTGGGTTAAGGAGGAAGATATAGAGAAGACAGCCTTGAGGACGCGGTATGGACTATATGAGTTTGTAGTCATGCCGTTTGGACTCACAAATGCACCGGCTGTGTTCATGGATTTAATGAACATGATTTTCCGTCCGTATCAAGACCAATTTGTTATTGTGTTCATTGACGATATCCTGATCTATTCCAAAAGTCAAGAGGAACATGCGGAGCACTTACGGATAGTCTTGAACACCTTGAGAAAGAACAAGCTACATGCCAAAGCCAGCAAATGTGAACTTTGGTTATCTGAAGTTCATTTCTTGGGGCACGTTATATCCGAAGGAGGTATAGCCGTGGATCCAGCTAAGGTCGCGGCAGTGAGAGATTGGAAAGCGCCAAAGAATGTAACCGAAATCCATAGTTTTTTGGGATTGGCTAGTTACTACAAAAGATTTATTAAGGATTTCTCCAAGCTAGCATCTCCACTAACTCGACTCACTCAAAAAGGGGTCAAATATGAATGGTCATAATTGTGCGACCAGAGATTTGAAGAGCTGAAGACGAGACTTACCACTGCCCCTATTTTAGTTTTGCCGGTAAGTGGCAAGTGTTACGAGGTATACTGTGATGCCTCAGGAGAGGGACTGGGGTGTACACTCAGTCAGAGTAATTGCGTGGTTGCTTATGGTTCAAGACAGTTGAAAATACATGAACGCCTTTATCCTACGCATGATGTTGAACTAGCCGCAGTGGTCTTCGCTCTCAAAAGTTGGAGACACTATCTCTATGGAGAGAAATTTGAAGTGTTTTCTGATCATAAGAGTTTGAAATACTAATTTGATCAGAAAGAACTCAATTTGAGGCAGCGCAGATGGATGAAGTATCTGGCGGATTATGAATTCGCGCTTCGATACCATCCAGGCAAGGCAAACAAGGTGGTGGATGCCCTCAGCCGCATATCACATGCATCAGTGGCATGTTTGATCAGAACGGAATGGGAGATGTTGAATACCATTCGAGAGTTTAAACTCTATCTCAAGAATCATGGGACCACATACAATTTGGTTATACAATCCAACATGGTTACCAAGATTGAACAAGAGCAACGAGTAGATCTAGAAGTGGAGGAAATATGGGCCAAGATGTCTACTGGCATAGTCGTACCGGAGTGGGAACTACGACTAGGACAAGGTCTTTTATTCCGGGGTAGAGTTTATGTGCCAAAAAGTTGTAGGAAAGAGCTATTGATTGAGGCACATCAAACCAAGCTCTCTATTCATCCGGGCAGCACCAAAATGTATCACGACCTGAAGAGACATTATTGGTAGTACGGACTCAAAAGAGATGTGGCGGAATTTGTGGCACACTGTTTAACTTGTCAGCAAGTTAAGACGGAATATCAGAAGCCACCAGGGTTACTCAAACCCTTATCAGTACCAGAATGGAAATGGGAGCACGTTTCCATGGATTTTGTGACGGGGTTGCCGAGATCCTCAAAGGGCAATGATGCTATATGGGTCGTGACAGACCGACTGACCAAGTCTGCTTATTTTATTCCTATCAAGATGACGGATTCATCTGAGATGTTGGGTCTGCGGTATATCAAGGAAATCATTCGGCTACATGGCATTCCCCGAACTATAGTATCTGACAGAGATGGCCGATTTTACCGGCAGAGTGTGGCAGAGCATGCAGTCAGCTATGGGGACAGATCTACTGACTAGCACCGCATTTCATCCACAGACTGATGGACAGTCGGAGAGAATGATACAAACATTGGAAGATATGCTGAGAGCATGCATATTAGATTTCAAAGGTGGATGGGAGTATCACTTGCCACTGGTAGAATTCTTGTATAACAACAGTAACCAGGCAAGCCTTCAGATAGCCCCATTCAAGGCTTTATATGGTAGACCATGTAGGTCACCAATGTGCTGGACAGAGGCTGGCGAGCCTGCACTAATAGGACCCGAGTTGGTTGCAGAGACCACAGCGCAAATACAGTTGATACGGCAACATCTATTAGCTGCACAGAGTCGTCAGAAGAGCTATACTGACAAGAGAAGAAGGTTTCTTGAATTTGAAGTGGGAGACATGGTGTTCTTAAAGGTCTCGCCATGGAAGGGACACATGAGGTTTGGAAAGAAGGGGAAACTGTCACCAAGATTTGTGAGACCGTTTCCCATCATAAGAAGGATGGGGGATGTAGCATACCAATTGGCACTTCCTTCACAATTGGCATCCCTACATGATGTGTTTCATGTATCGATGCTGAGGAAGTATAATCCCGACCCTTCCCATGTGCTGAATGTGCAAGATATAGAAGTGCAAAGTGACGTGACATAGGTTGAGAGGCCTATCAGAATAATGGAGACTGAGCAAAGGGTGCTACGAAACAGAACGATTCAGTTCTTCAAAGTGGTATGGGATTGATATGGTATTGAAGAGGCCACTTGGGAACTCGAATCAGAGATGAGAACAACTCACCCTGAATTATTCATGTAATTTATTTTGGAACCCTACTACGCTTGATTTTCGGGATGAAAATTTTAAAAAGAGGGTTATATTGTAACACCCCGATTTTTCAAAGATATAAATATTTACAAAAATGCCATTGGAATGGTAAATTAGATGGTTATTTGGGTCAAAGGATCCAATTGGGACCCAATGTGTCATGGTAGGCTTGTTTGACCCTTGGATGAGCTCAATTCTAATTGGGTTAGGTTGAATGGAATGTGAGTGAAAAATAGGATAAATGGGTAAGCTATGTACAAATGGGTAAACCCCATTTAAATGGACAATGGTCACTCAAATGGGTCATGGCGCCTAATTGGGCCAAGAGGTTCAAATGGGACCCAATGGGTCGAGCTGACCATGTTGACCATGGTTGACCGTATGGACCCTCAAGTGCGTTCAAAGGGTGAGTCAAATCATGTTGAGTTGGGGCTGAAGTGAGTTGGATTTGAATCAAACAATGGAGTTGACTCAAGTGCATTAAATGAGTGGTATTAAATGGGGTGAGTTGAGCTAATGAGTTGGGTGAGTTAAATTGGAAACCAAAGAGACCATTAATTCAAGTGAGTCAAGTGGGAGGTGAGAAGTTGCCTTGATCTCAAACACCACAAAGGCAAGTCCCACACGTTGGTTAAATGGGAAGATTCTTCCATGCATGAAACCCCCATATGGGGTGTTAATGGGAATCAAGGGGAGATGGACGGTCTCAAGAGACACCACCAAAGGGTGCAGCCGATTGGACAAAGGAGATGAAGAGGCTTTGGTGTTTCATCAAAGGATGAAACCCCCAAGTAAACCATAATGGAGGAGATGAAAAGACATGGGGGTTACCATGGGGTGTCACCAAAGGACACCACCTTTGGGTAACTCTCATTAACCAAGGAGTTAGAGTTTTACATCACTCTCTCCCTCTCCTTTCCTTGGCCGTTCCCTACCTCTCAAGACCAAGAATATTGGCTGGTTGTCTCTCACACAATTCAGTCCTTGGCCGATCCCTCCATCAAGACAAAAGGACTTTGAGAAAAGGAGTTGCATCTCTAGGTTTATCACTTTCACCCAAGGCTAAGTTTCTCTCTCAAAATCTACCTCCTTGGCCGAACCAGTCCTTGGTGTTTTCACCATTGATTAAACACACAATCAGCTAAGGATTAAGGGAGCAAGAAGGAAGGAAGCAAATATTAAAGGCAAGAAGAGAGGCTTAGAGGATTGGTAAGTACTCCATGGAATTTTGTTTAATAAATTGGTTAAAGGGAACATGATTTGGCCATGGTATGGCCGAATCTATCAAAGGTTAAACCATAGATTTTGGTGTTTAAAAAGGGTTCAAATCATGGATCATAGGGCTCGGCCACTTTGGATGGCCGAACCCCATCAAAGTAATTTGATAATTTGTATGGTTTTTGAGAGATAAAAACCATACCATGTATGAAGATTTTAAAGGGTTTTAAAATGGAGTTAAGTTATTATTTTGGGTCGGCTATGGGATGGCTGAACCCTATTGTTTTTATGGCTAAGATGCAGTGAATAAACTATGTATAGTTATTGGGAGAATTGCATCAAGAGAACCATAGGGTTTGGCCATGTGTATGGACGAACCCCATGGACCATTTTATGGGATGATTAGAATTAAGAACATGCTTGGAAATTATAAATGGTTTTAAACCTTGCTGTGGATTTAAAAGGTTGTAAACAATCCAAGAAAAATGAGGGAAATAATATCATGGCTTCGGCCATGGTGTATGGCCGAACCCCATGACCTATTTTATGGGTTAAGTATGAATCTAGGCATGTTTAAGTGAATAGGTATTAAGTTAAGGAAATGGCTGATTTATAATGGCTTTTGTGTTATGATTGATAAGGCATGGATGGACCCATGTTTATGGATCAGTTAGGGATATGGACATGCATAAATAAAAGGGGATTAACTATGGGAAGAATGAGTGGCAAGGATGTAAATATTGCCAACAATGAAGAACCATGGGTTCGGCCATGGTGTATGGCCGAACCCCATGGGGGATGATTGTGGACTTAGGGTTTAATTAAAGGACTAATTAAAGATGGTGAGGTTCGGCCATGTTGTATGGCCGAACCCCACTAAGGAGGATTTATTTGGATGATGGTGGTTAGCAAAATTAAACATTGGTTAGACCAATGGCAAAACCGTAAATACAAGTTATCATGGAATGAAGGATAAAAGGGCTTGAAAGAGGGGTCAAACCAAAGTGGTATGGTTCGGCCATGCTGTATGGCCGAACCCTACCTAGATATATTAGTTGATATAAGGTGTTTATGTAAGTTATATGGATAGTATTGATCAAATGAAAAGGGAGATCAAATCCAAAGTGGGTGAGGTTCGGCCATGGGTATGGCCGAACCCCACAAGGTGGTTTTTGGGACTTAGATTTAAATGGAAATTAAATGATTAGTATCTTGACTTGCTGTTATATAAACAAGGTATCGGGACTCCTTGAACGGAGCACGAGTCGTGAACGGGTGACGGTTAAGAAGAACAGACTTTTAAGTGACATTTCAGTAGGTTTCCTATCTCTTTGTGACCACACATTATATTTGGTTTTATCTTGATTTTGATGAGTTATTTATGTTAAAGTATTACGTTTCAAATGGGATTTGAATGTTAAGATTTATTTACAAATGGCATGTACTCATTGACATCTCATGCATGGCATGGGGTGATGGTTATGGAAACCGGAGCCCACACTCCGTCGGAATGTCCGTGATACAACTGTGGGGCCTCCTTAGTTGATGAGAGTCCCACCAGGAGGAATACTTTGATGATGAGAGTCCCATCAAGAGTAAGTGAAAGAACACTGTGGATTACTTTGACGATGAGAGTCCCATCAAGTGATGGCTATGTATATTTGTGATGGGTGGAACTCATTACATGTGCATACATACATAGCATTGTTTTGGAAGTATTTGATGATCATGTATTATATGTTATATGCATGTTTTTATACTAACCTTGTGGTAACCCTAATCGGAAGACCTACTGGGCGCGTTGATCTAACGCCCTATTTCTATCCTTAGTAGATGACACAGGAAAGGGAAAGGCAAAGGCTGAGGATCATGAGGAAAGCTAAGCATAGATGCTTGGGTGATGGAATGGAGTTTATTTATTGACATTTTGAATACATTATTATGGACATGTAATAATGTAGTTAACTGCTATGGTTTGATTTAAGTTTGAATGAACGTTTAGTTTAAAGTAATCAGGACTTGTACTTTGCTATCTAAGAATGGAGTCATCTTAGGATTGATTATATTTCCGCAATCAGTTTGTATATTAAGCAAGTTTTATTTAGTTCCCTATGTGGACCGATATTCATGGTCTTAGTCCATGCACACATGGGTGGCCAGTTAAGGGTCAGACTAGGGTAGTCCGGACTTAGCTCCCGTCGTGACGCTCCCCGCTCTCTTTCACTTTATTTATTTAAAAAAAAAAATAGACTCTGATTCTCGGAAGGGTGGAAAAGGGCTGGGCGTTACAATTTTATTAAGTAAGAAAAGATGGTCAAGGAACATGGTTCGGCCATTGCATGGCTGAACCCTAATCTTGTTATAGCTAAAGGACTTTATGCATGTACCATGTGGGAAATGGTGGATGATCAAAGATCATGGTTTGGCCCTTTCGTGGCCAAACCCTAAATGGTATGTACAAGAACCATCAAGGACCAAAAAGGGGTTGATGAGGTTCGACCATGTTGTATGACCGAACTCCATCAAAGGATCAATCATGGATGTATGATTTATTTTAATGGAAATGATGAACCATAGGGTTCGACCATGGTGTATGGCCGAACCCCATGGAAGGGTGTTAGTAATTTAAAAGGTTTTAAAGGAGAGAAATAATGGAGGAATGTTATTGATTTTTAAATGGTCTCAAATGTTGAAATTGGTGAAGAACCATGGACCATGGGTTCTGCCATGGTGTATGGCCAAACCCCATGGAAAGATATTGATGGACTTAGATGTTTTCGAGCATGAAAATGATGGGGGAATGTTGGTAATTTTAATAGGTTTTAAATATGTTAATGATGATCTAAAAGGATAAACCTAAGTGTATGATTAAACCCCCATGGAGGGACTGTAATGGCCCGAAATTTTTAAATCAATAAATATGTGGTTATTATTTAATTTTAATGGTGGAAATAGGAAATTGGATGGAATAAAGGGTAAATGGACCAAAATTTGGACAAAGGCCCAAGTGTGGCCCAATGGACCATGGAGTTGATTTAAATCATTTAAATGGTCAATTGGGCCAAGGGTGGTCAAATTGGGCCCAATACCCACTTGGGACCCAATGGATTAAGATAATGTAAGCCCTAAGATAAATGGGTAAGGATGAATGTAATTGGGCCATGGGCCCAATGATGATCCAATTGGTTGGGGTGGGCTTAATGAAATTTAAATCACCTAAGTTAATTTGGATTAGGCCAAGGTGGTGTGACCAAATGGGACCCACCTCCACCTCACAAGTGAGGTGGCGTGTGGACCAAGGTTTGGTGGGGCCGGCCACCATGGTTGACTTGGTCAACCATGGGTGGATTTCATGGAAGAAATTTAATGGAATTAAATTAAATGGAAATTAAATCAACCTAAGTAATGGTTTAATTAATTAAGTAATTATTTAAGTTAATCAAAAAGGTGGTCAAAGAGGGGAGACCAAAACTACCCATTGCAAAACATGAAAAAGAAAAACGTTGGCTAAGGTAGTTGGGTCAAAAAAAGAAAAAGAAAAAGCATGACAAATATCTTAGGGTTGGTGGGAAAGTTATGATAAAGTGTGACATAAGCAACCAAGGGGATAAGATGGGTTTTCATCTTATCCCATCCTCATTTCATTCTCTCCCACTCTTGATCTTTCATGGCCGTCCCCCACACTCCAAGAAAAGAAGAAGAAAATTAAGAAAGGAAGAGAAGAAGAGAAGAAAGAAGAGAAGAAGTGCAAGCATGGTCCACCATTCCAAAGTCAAGATCTACCATCTTCTTTCTCATGTCCATCCTCTCCTCTCTATCTCAAATCAAGCCCTACTATGGCCAATCCTAAGTTAGGAGGGTTTCACCATTGATCAAGCATCTTGGCCTACCAAAGATCAAGAGGAAGGAGAAAGGAGCCTAAGGAAGCCGACAAGAGTGGCGGAAATCGGAGGAGACGACGGATTGTGAGTATTTCTTAAACAAGAAATTTTGGATTTTTAGGGTTTAAGATTTGGGATTCATTTTGTAAATTTAATGGTGGTCAAATGATTTTATGCCATGGATTTTAAATCCATCAATTTGAAAGATAGAAAGTGGAGGAAACTCTAATGGATAAATTAGGGTTAAAGAAAGAAAAAAAAAAAATATATATATATATATATATAAACGGATTAAGGGTTATGTAATTAATGTGTGAATTTTTTTAGGGTTTTAAGGAATGAAGGACATTGTATAATTAGGTGTTAATTAAGCATGGTAAAAAGGGTTGATGAATCTAATTAGGGTTATGTAATTTATGTGTAAAATTTTTAGGGTTTTAAGGAATGGAGGACATGGAAGGTAATTTGGACATTTTAATGATTTATTAGGATTTATGAAGAATGGAAACCATGGAGGATGGTTTAGGGTTTTAAGGGCTTATTGATTAAATGTGGTTAAGTTTAAAGGGGTGTTTATAAGAAAAATGATGGAGAAGATTAACAATTTTTTTAAATGAACCTTAAGCATTGTAAATGGGATTTCAAAAAAAAAAACTATGGAAAGATTTTATGGATGGAATGTTGTGGAACCCTATGGTGATGAATGTTGGTGGTTTTGTTGTACCAAAATGAAACTAGTGTTGATATTGGTAATGGACTCCAATGTAGTTAAAGATGAGGGTTTTATGATGGTGTGATAATGGTTATGAATAATGGAAAATAAATGGGAGTGTTGGTAATGTAAATGAACCAAAAAGAGACCTAATGTTGATCAAAGGGGTGATCTAAAATGTATGATAAAATCCCCACATGGAGGGACTTGTGATGGAATTAAGTGATATATGTTGACCAAGGAAGAAAATGGGAAAAGGACACCATGGGTTTGGCCATGGTGTGTGGCCAAACCCATGGCCCATTGGTGAGCCTTGTGATGGGTTAGATTTAAATGTGAATGATGTTTATGGCCTTCAAAGGGCATGAATGGATAATGGACTTAATGTGGGTTAAATGCATGAAGTAAACCCCATGGGAAGATTTGAGGAATGGGGTATTTTGAACCCATGACCCAATTTTATGAGACAATTGATGGGTTAAGTATGGGACTATATGGGTGTTTAAATTAATAAGGATTAGGCTAATTAGATGGTGGAATTTTAGTGATCTTGTGACATGTTAATGAATCATTGATGGATCCAAGATTTTGGATCTATCATGGGTCTAAGAATGTAGAAATAAAATTGAGTAATTAATCATGTAAAGGAGTAGTGGCAAAATTGTAAATAATGGCCAAATTCAAGAACTCCATGAAAAATGATCATGGATATAAGTGCAATTATGGTAACCTTAAGTATGTGATTAATGGATTTAAAAGGTTAAAAACATGGACTAATTATGTGTATGTAATAAGGTATTGGATATCGCGAGCGGTACGCATGTCGGTAGCCGGATTATCGGACGAAACCGTAAAAGGACGCGAGTCAGTATTCGGTAGGATTCCTACCTATTTGTAAGCCATGGATTAGATGCGATGTGATTGGTTTATTGGTTTATTTTTAGTAATTATATTGATTGGTTGTATGATGGGTTTTAAGATTATGATATGTTTAAGATGGATTTTTATGGCTATGATTAAGTATTATATGGAATATGGCTATGAATTATGTTTAAGGTTATGCATTATAAGTTAAGGCTATGTATGATATGTTAAGATTATGAGTTATAAATATTACATAGCATAATGCATTACATCTCATGCATGGTATGGGCGGAAAAAAATAAACAAACTGGAGTCCATGCTCGTCGGGGCGACCGAGAACAAGTATGGGGATAGCCTGATAGGCTATAACCGGAGTCCATGCTCCGTCGGGGCAACTGAGAACAGGCATGGGGATAGCCTAATAGGCTATAACCGGAGTCCATGCTCCGTCGGGGCGACCGAGAACAGGCATGGGGATACCTTGACGAGGTCTTCCTGTCAAGGGGGATATCACATCATGATAGTAGAGATGATGGGTGGGATTCATAACATAGACACCCATGGCATGGCATTCACTTTATATTTTCATTATATGATGGTTTACCAGTTTTCATTGTGTTATTATCTGTATGCTCTTATTACTAATCCATGTGCTAGCCCTACTCGGAGTCCTACTGGGCTCGTGGTCTAACGCCCTACTTCTACCCAAGCTGATGACGCAGGAAATTCCGGAGCAGAAGGACGAGACGGGAGCCAAGCTTAGGAGCTTGGGGAGACGGATTATTTACTTTGTTTTAAGCTTTATTTTGAAAATGTATATTTGAATAGTTAACTTGTCGGACTGTATAAATTAGCTTACTTGCTATATTCTGGTTTTATTTTGGATACGGTGATGTTGAGATGTATTGTTAGTTAAATGAATGTAATCTTCCCTGCTATCTAGAAAAATTGGCAGGATGGTATCTATTGTCATTCCCCATTTAAGGTATTATTCCTCGAGCTTACTTTTACGGGTGAACCATTCTCCGTGGACTCCGTTCCATGCACCCGTAGGGTTGGCCAATTAAGGGCCGGGCTTTAGAAGTTCGGACTTAACTCGTGTCGTGACGTCCCCGCGCTTTGTCACTTCTTATTTAAAAAAAAAATAGACTCTGATTTTTCGGTAAAAAGGGGCGGGTGTTACAGGGACTTTGATTATGGACCTAAGATTGTAAATGATTTAAAGGAGAAGATGGGAAATGAGACATCATGGGTTCGACCATGGTGTACGGCTGAACCCCATGGACCATTTTAATGGGTTATTTAGAGATCTATGCATGATTAAATAAATGAAATGTTTAGTTTGGATCTATGTTTTGGACCTAAGCATGAGGTGATGGAAATAATGGCTAAGATGTAAATAGGGTGAAAATGATGGACCATGGGTTCGGCCATGGTGTATGGCCGAACCCCATGGAGAAGTTTTTGTGGACTTAGGGTTTTATTTATGTTAGATGATTAACCTATGTGCAAACGAAAGGAATGATTACCTATGGAAGGGAAGAATGACCAAATGGTGAAATTAAAGGAGCATGGGTTCGGCCATGGTATATGGCCGAATCCCATGGATCATGTTTTTGGATCTAAGTATGAATAAATGACTAAGTGTATGATTGAACCATGGAGAATGTTTGTTTGCGGATTTAGGGCTTTCATTAATGTAAAACTAATGGAATGATCTTGGACTTAATTAAAAGATCAGAGGACTAAAAATAAGGACCCAAAACCAAGTAAATAAGGTTCAGCTATGTTGTATGGCCGAACCCCACTAAGGAATGTTTATGGACTTAAATATGGTGGGAAATCAAATGGAACATGGGTTTTGATTTATTGATATGTAATAAGGTAACGGGACCTCACAAGCGGTGTATGATAGGCTTGACGTGATCGGTGAACAGTTTTCGGACCAAAACGCAAGGACACATAAGTTTGTCATTGGTAGGATTCTTACCTCGTTGAAACCATGGGATATGTATGATGATTTTAATTCATATTTTGATAAGTTATTTTGTATAAATGATATGCGTCAAATACGAGATTTTAAATGCTATGATTTGTATTATTACATAGCATGTTGACATTTGCATCTCATGCATGGCATGGGAGGGATGAAATGTAACCAGAGACCACGCTCCGTCTGGGCGTCCGTAAGGCATTCGTGAGGATACATTGATGAGGAGTTTTCCATCAAGAGGGATGTACGATTGAGTTGTAACCAGAGACCACGCTCCGTTGGGGTGTCCGTAAGGTATTCGTGAGGATACCTTGATGAGAAGTTTTCCATCAAGAGGGATGTATGATTGAGTTGTAACTGGAGACCACACTCCATCGGGGCGTCCGTAAGGCAATTGTGGGGATACATTGATGAGGAGTTTCCATCAAGAGGATACTATGTGTTTGTGATATGGGTGATGGGTGGGACTCATGGCATATGACACCCATGGCATGGCATTGAATCAACATGATTATGATCTCTATTATCATGCAACGTTTCTGGTTTTTATCTCTATGATTGGATCTCTATTATCATACACTGTTTTGGATACGATGCTTTACAAGTACGGTATGATGTATTATATCTGGATTTTTACACTAACCCATGTGTTTGACCCTACTTGGAATACCTACTGTGCGCTTTGTCTAACGCCCTACTTCTACTCTAGTTGATGACACAGGGAATGAACGGAACGAGGAACGAGATCGGAGCCAAGCTTAGGAGCTTGGATGTTTTAGTTTCGTTTTATTTAAGTTATTCATGGACAATGTGATTTGAGTAACTAGCAGTCGGGACTGTAATAACGTAGATATATTTGCTATGGTTTGAATGTTAATTTTGGATATTTTAACTTCAGATAATTATTGGTAAGTGTTGGACTACTTTGCTATATAAAATGGAATAGGATTGTTTCCTCTTATAATTCCACATTTATGATTATTCCGCATGTTAACTTGAGTACGTGTGAACCGTTTTAATGGATTTGGCCCACGTACACGTATGGTTAGACAGTTAAGGTTTGGACTTTGGAAGGTCGGACTTAGCTCGCTTCGTGACGTTCCCGCTCTCTTTCACTCTTTATTTAAAAAAAAAAAAATAGAGTCTGATTTTCGGCGAGTGAAAAAGGGCGGGGCATTACAGCACAAGGCTTTGATACTAATTGAAAGTTCTCCCTTGGTGCTAGAACACAATTTCCCCTAGAGGAGGGGGGGGGGGGGGGGTGAATAGGTCAATCCTAGTTTCCATGGTATTCACAAATTTTTTTATTGTTTAAAGTTTAAGTGCAGCGGAATGACACCATTAATCAAGAAATTTGTTTAGTGTGATAGATTGTTTTCAATTACTTAAATGATCACACTAAGTTTAGAACCCTTTGCATATTGCTTGATTATCAATGCTTGTGCACAATGTATAAATAAAGATAATCAAATACAAATTGATGTGTGCTGAGAAGAGTGTACAACCATACAATGATCAAACACCATAAGACCAAATTTATAGTGGTTCGATTAGCCAACCTAGATCTACTGTTAGGACTAGATCAACCTTGAGCTATCCCCAAATCCACTAAGTGGGGACTTACACCCTCACATTTAGAGTAGGAACTCCACCTCACTCATTTGGCTGGGAATTTCACCCACCACATGGAGAATATGAATTCCATCTATTCATTTGGTTGAGAAATCCACCCACCACATGTTCTAGAGACGATGCTCTAGCCTCTTTAATCCACTTTCACAGAATAAATATTTTAAATAAATTTAAAACCAAGAAGAACTTGCCTTTATAACTCTCTCGATGATGTGTGCTTCTCGAAGATCCTCCCACTTGTCGTTCTTTGATAATGAAGATGTACCTCCGTGTTAAACAATCACAAGTATCCGCGAGTCCTTTAGGAAATTGGTTTTGCCAATGACTATCCTATATGTGTATCCTTGTTCCTCTTTCCTTCCCTTTTTACAAACTCAATCAACAAGTTTGGTTGTATTGGATACTCCAAGTATAAGCTCAAGAGAGAGTGATCCTTTCGTTGGCCCTCGTGTAAGCTCAATGGTAATGATAAGGGTCTCAACGTTTTTCCAGAGGACATAAACTGGTTGCACAAAGATAGATATTTATAGAGAAGGCAACAAGTTTTTCGGGACAATCCAGTGTCGACAGATCAGGCGCACCAAGGGGTCAGTGACTAAAAATATTACCTTTCCACTACCCGACCGTTGAGCATTAAATGCACTTTCAACGGCACAATTTATATCTAATCGACAGGTCTGTGTTACTGATGGGTCAACAGTCATGGCACAGAGAGGTCAGTCTATACGAGAGGCTTGGTCTGGGGCAACACCATGCTAATAGAGTTTCAAGTTCAGAAACTAGTCTTACCCAGAACGACATGTCGCCCTTTATTGAGGTGTCGGTCCTGGTACTCTCGACCTGTCTGTATTGCTAATATGTCTGTTTCTCGAGATTCCACCTGAGTTCTAAGTTCCAGAACACATAAGTCTTTATTGAAGAGTCGTTGACCATGGGGAGTTGTTTCAGCCTTTCACCTAGAGGTCGGTGCATACGAGACTCTCGATCATAGGCACACCCAGAGTGACAGTTCTTATGATCCAGAACCTCTGTCAAACAAGCCGACCAGTCCATGACCATGATGGGTTGATCCTGTCTCGATCGAGGGGTCAGTGAGAACAGCTGGTCGTGCTGACAGTGAACTTATATTCATATCTCCAAGTTCACTGTCAAGCAACCTCTCTAGGTTTTTAATGATTTTATCATTTTTCAACTAAGCCTAAGAATGGTCCTCCTAATGTGTGGGTACCACCTAAAGTCATCTATGGCCAAATACATGTTTTGTGATTGCCATAACGATGAGCTTTAATCCAGTGGAACATGATCTTCAATCTTGATCACCTTCAGTCTTCAAGCTTCTAGCAAGCCGAGTCATGGAATTGACAAACATAGGGAGTCGGCAAAGCCGGGGCACTAAGAGTTTCCTTCATGATATTTTTTTTTTTTTTGTAACTTCTCTTCCAAATCATACTTTTATAAATAATTGGAGAACTTAGACACCAATATCTCAGGGGTCACACAATAAAAATAAAAATACAAGCTTCGATATTTAAAACTCTTAACAATAAATTTTTTGAAATAATTCGAATTCAAATTTGGAAACTCTCCAAAATTAGCAACTTCCAAATTTAGAAAGTTTTTATTTTTATTTTTAGAAGTTCTAAATAAAACTAGGCTTTCAATCATAGTCAAACAATTATGTCACTATATCAAACAAGTCTGTGGGAATTATTGATTACCCGACTAACCTCTAATTCAACCATGACCCGCTAGTTTGGGTCGGGTCATTACAAGTTGAGGCCCAAGCAAGGGAAAGGTACATTATCAAGTCCTATATACCCTATTTCGGTCTCACCCCAATACTAGCAATTTTCAATATCACCATGCCAATTAACACAATATCTCATACTCATATCCTAGATAACCTCCTAGGCACATACCAGTGAGTAATATAAAAAGATCATATTCAAAATTACATAGACAACATATATGTCATAATCACATAATGACCATAATTTCACAATGATAACAGCATAGCACATTCCATTGCGTTTCATACATTCAACATAATTATCACATTGGATTATTTAGGGACATGGACTATACACCAACCTTAATATGAACACATCGGATTTATTTGCACATATTCATAGTCCTTGCAATTTATTCAACCGTTTCATTGTGGTTTAACATCTTAAGTCCAATAACTCCTTCTCTACAGCATAAACCCAATTAAATTTATCAATAAACCATCTCAGCCCTTCACAAGGTTCTCCAATAATTGACAGAATTTTTTTTTATCATCATAACAAGATAATAGACATGCTACAAATCACATAATAGGGAATTAATAACATCTCATGCATAGCATAGGAACATCCATCTTATTTATCATGCATTAAACACATCAATAACATTGTACATTCCCTAAATAAATGAAACAAGCATTCAAGCATTCATACAATCAGTGTGTAGCAAGCATCAACTCAAAATCACGATGTCTCGGGTTCATCTTCGAGTCATACATTGACAAGTTCGGGGTTCGAAGGCTCTAATCATGCCAAAAGAACATAATATACCTGTTAGTGCCTCAGCTTGGCTAAGACCCTAAGTTTGTCAATTCCATGACTCAGAAAGAATCAATTGCTAGAAGCTTGAAGACACAAGATGATCAAGAGAAATGATCATGCTCCACCGGATTAAAACTCATCGTTACGGCAATCACAAAACAGGTAAAATGGCCATAGATGACTTTAGGTAGTACCCACACCTTAGAGAGGACTATCTCTAGGCATAGTGGAACAAATGGTTAAATCATAAAAAGCCTAGAGAGGAAGGTTGACAATGAATTGGAACCCAACTTGGAAATATGTATTTGGCTTCACTGTCAGCTTGACCAATCGTTCTCACCGACCTCAGTAGATACAGGATCGACCCATCGTGGTTCGGGACTGGTCGGCCAGATTGACATAGGTTCTGTAACATTGAACTGTCATTCTGGGAATGCCTCTAATTGAGAGTCTCGTATGCACTGACCCCTCGGTGAAAGGCTGAAACGACCCTCGTTGTCAACAACTGCTCGATCAAGATCTTGAGTTCTTGAATCTTTGAACAGATGTGGACTCTCGAAGGAACAGACATATCGGCAATCAAAGACCGATCGAGAGTACCATGACCGACCCCTCGGTAATGGGCGACCGGTCGTTCTGGGTAATAGGTTTCTAAAGTGGAAACTATCGTCAAGCATGTTTTGCACTAGAAAGAGCCTCTCGTATAGACCGACATCTCGGTACCATAAGTCTCGACCCATCGGCGACAACGACATGTCTTCTGGGAAAGAATATTACCATTTGGAGTGCAATTAATGTACAACGGTCAGATTTGTATAGGTAACATTTCTAGTCACCGACCCCTCAGTGCGACCGACCTGTCGGTATATTACCGTTACTTCAATTGGTTGCCTTCGCTATATAAACCAACCTTTATGCAACCAGTTAGTATCCTTCGGACGGATCAGTTGGACCTCATCTTCGCCAGTGAGATTAAACAAGGGCCAACAGAAGGATCACTCTCTCTCTCTCTCTCGTACTTACACTAGGGGAATCAAATACAAGCAATCAAATGGATTGAGTTGTGGGAGAGAGAGGAAAGATGAAAGCTCATAAACAACCAATCTGAAGATTGAGTTTGAAAGTGAGAAGGAGAGAACCAGTTTCCTTGATACCATGGATTGTGATTTCTCAACAACGGCTATAAGGAGAAGAGTCGGCACACATAGAGCGGGATCTTGAAGAAGCACACATCAGGAGAAAGAGCTTCAAAAACAAATGCTTCTTAGTTTTAATTTTCTTTAAAACCATTGTTCCGAAAGTGGATTAAGGAGAGGTATTCCAGAACCACTAAAAAAAACTCTGGAGCGGAGTCTTCTGCATAGTGGTAGGTGGAATTTCCAACCAAAATGGATAGGTGGAATTCTTATTTGATAGTGGTGGGTGAAATTCTCATCCGATTGAGTGAGGTGGAATTCCTACTGTAATTATGAGGGTGTAAGTCCCCACTTAGTAGATTTTGGGGATAGCTCAAGGTTGAGCGAGTCCTAACAGTGGATGTAGGTTGGCTAACCGAACCACTTTAAATTGGTCTTATGGTGTTTGACCTATGTGTGTTTGTGTTTAGTATTTAAGTACTCTTCTTAACACACATCACTTTACATATTGAGTATCTCATTCTACATATTGTGCACAAGCATCAATAATCAAACTATATGTAAAGGGTCATAAACTTAGTGTGATATTGAAATTATCACACTAAACAAATCTCTTGATTAACTATTCCACTACACTTAAAACAATCAAGAAATTTGTAAACACCATTAAAAATGGGATGGACCTATTCACCACCGTCCCCCTTCCCCCCCTTTTCTAGGGTCAATCAGGTTGTTCTGGCACCCTAGTTAATGGGACTTTCAATGCCATTATTAGTTTATGGATTATGCCTATGCACAATTTAGAAGCAAAACCTCCAAATTTAGACCCAAGATTTATCCTTAATCCCTTAAATCTAAGGGTAATCCCCAACTTTTCTCCCATGAATTATCTCCAAAAATTAGCATATACCCGTTTTCCCTAATTTACTTCCCTTCCCATGCGTTTAAAACGTAAATTCAATTCAGATCTACACCCAAACAAGGTTCCATAACAAAAATCCCCAATCACTTCTATGGATTCCTCTCCAAATAAGACTAAAAGCCATCACATACTCCATTCTCAACACATCTCATTAAGATATCATCAAATATGGAGAAAGGAAAAGAGGAGAATCATAGATCTTACCTTTGGATGAGAAGGAAACGTGCAAAGGGGGCTCCAAGCGTAGGAAATCCGAATCCAAAGCTTTTAGTGGGTGAAAATCAATGAGGGAAGGCAGAGGAGACAAGGGTAAGCCATTACGGAAGAAGGTTTGACTGTTTGGAAGAGAAACGAGGTAAAATAAGCCTAATTTCGTGCAAACACGGACTTAGGAACAGACTTAATATTTTAATAATATTTTTTTTGGGTTGGGCCATTAAATAAGACAGACCCAAAGAGTTTATAGGACTTGATGAAGTACCTTTCTTTTGTTTGGGTGCCACTAGTAGTAGTCCCCACTCCCTAGAGGAGATTGGTGTGACAGGATGATGATTTGGATTTAAGGAACCCTATTGGAACAGTGGCGTCGGCTATGGGACTTGATCTTGTACGATTGTCGTAAAGGAGTATAGCTCCTATCATGCTTCGCACTGTAGGTCGCTCTCACGGCTGTTGTGGTTGTCGTTGAGGAGTAGAGCCCCTCGCATGCTTCGCGTTGTAGGTCGCTCTCATGACTATTTTGTACACTTGGTGTGCAGTATTGCATAGTGTTAGCTACTTGTGAGCCCTACTTGGACGGTACTAACTTAGTAAGACATATTACGCAAGGTTATCTATTTGTGAGCCATACTTTGGCGGTACTAACTTAGTAAGACATATTGTGCAGAGTTAGCTACTTGTGAGTCCTACTTGGGCAGTACTACCTTAGTAAGACGTTTTGCACTAGGTTAGATATTTGTGAGCCGTACTAGGGCGGTACTAACTTGGTAAGTCGTATCACTTTAGAACTGACTTAATCACCAGAGAGGTGAAGGGATGAAGGGTGAGTTAGATTATCTATGTTGTATAGAGTTCTCCCATTAAGTGCCCTCGTCCTCGAAGAATTGTCTGTCCTCCTCAAGCACCTCCAGTTGTAGTCGAACAAGTGCAAAATCAAGATCAAATAGGAGGTTGAAAGTTCTCCCTTTGGTGTTAGAACACGATTGACACTAGAGGGGGTGAATAGGTCAATCCCAACATCATTGGTCCTTTTAAAATTACTTGATTGATTAGATTTTATGCAACGGATATTGCAATCAAATGTTTTTGTGTTAGCAATAGTGATTATCAATCAACTTAATAAATTACCTCTAACACCATAAGAACAAGGACACAAGACTTATAGTGGTTCGATTAGCCAATCTACATCCACTGCTTACTAATTTTCCACCTGTCCGTGATTGCCAATCACATTATTTAAATAACAAATCATGAGGAGGCAAAAAGATTTTCCATAATCTTTTTCAACTCAAGAGGAGCCTCTAAAGGTTTCCATTTTTTTCATGTGCTGGGAAATCACAGTGAGGCTTATCCTTTATAGAATGAGGAGCCTTCAAAAGATTCTTTCATCAACGTGAGATGGAAAATTGATTATTCATAATCTCACCCTTGATGAGGGCTTTCCATCAAGAGGGATACTATGTGATTATGATTGTAACCGGAGTCCACGCTCCGTTCAGGGCGTCCGATAAGGCATTCATGGAGATACCTTGATAAGGATTTTCCATCAAGAGGGATACTATGTGATTGTGATACCTTGATGAGGATTTTCCATCACGAGGGATATTATGTGATTGTGATACCTTGATGAGTGTTTTCCATCAAGAGGGATAATATGTGATTATGATTGTAACCAGAGTCCACGCTTCGTTCGGGGCGTCCGATAAGGCATTCGTGGGGATAACTTGATGAGGATTTTCCATCAAGAGGGATACTATGTGATTGTGATACCTTCATGAGGGTTTTCCATCAAGAGGGATACTATGTGTTAAATAAACAAAGATTAAAAACTTAAAATTAAATAAAAAAATCAGAAAGGAAAAGAAAATTTGATGTTTCAGGGTTCTAAGAGCTTATATTTTATTTATTTAATGAAAGAATTCAAGTACAAAGCATTGAAAAATTACATTAAAGACAATAAAAATTAAATTACAATATGAGATGCTCACTTGTAAAATTCTTGTATTCTCCAATCTTTTATCCCTTTTGGCTTCTGATCAAATTCGAGTTTGGCTATGGTGTATTATTCTATTTATAGGCTTGGGTTTGAAATGAAGGGTAGAGATTTAATCTAACTATGAGTTGTGAATGAAGGGCTTGGATTAAATCTAATTTTGAAAGAATGGATGGGATTTAAAAATGAAAGAGACTAGGGCTACAAGAGTGTACACGAATTTAGTTGCTTGGGTAAGAAGTTGGCTTGGTGGCTAAGAAAATAATGAAAAAAATCATACGATTGGGTTGCTATGGTCGAATTTCACTTGTGTGGATTAGGGTTTAATGTGTGCATGAAATGGATGGATGGGATCTAACGGTAAAATGAATGCATGGTTGGATGAAAGGAAGATGATGTGGAAGATTGACCTATGCAAAATTTGAATCAGTACTACTCGGATATGGGAAAATCGTATGAGGTGTGGATGTATTGGCTCTGATGTGTTGGTTATGTGTAAAATTTGAATGGATAGGTGGAGATGACTTGGGTTCCAAGTTAATCTAGATCTAGGGTTTTGTGAATGGATGGCTATGATTAAATGGATTAGGATCTAATGGTCCTAGTGTTGGATGGTTAAGATGAATTATGAAAATGATGGGATAATGCATGGAGGATTAAGATTCTAAGGTTAATCTAGATGGGTGATGGAATGGATGGCTTAGATCTAATATGATGATTGTATGGATTGGTTTTGGAAATGTGGCTCTAGAGTTTACCTAATTTTATGAATGACATGGAGAGTTTGGATTAAAGGATGGCTAATGAATGGTGTGGATGATATGGATATGGACATGGCTTTGGGCGTGTGGACTTAGGGTTTACACAACAAAATTCGAATATTGGCTTTAGAGCAATGGGATTTGGACAATTGGACTTCTACTTTGGACTTCTTGGACTTTGACTGGAGCACATGGACTTGGGCTTGCTGGACTTGGATATGCACATTGGCCTGGCTTACTTTGTAAAATGTGAATGGAATTGCATAGCCTGGCCCAATATCTGACATTTGGGACATAGCTTAGCCAATTTGAAGTGGATTTCAAGCCCATGGATCATGAATTTCAGAATTTGGCTCTTGAATTGCAGTTTCTTTCTTCTAGAATTTAAGAATTAACTCACCACTTAAAATCTAAAAATATTGATTTAATCTAGACTCTCATACTTGGATCCAGATTAATCAATTTACATCAAAACTGCTAAAAGTGGTCAGAAATTAATTATTAAAAGTCTAGGTTCCAATTTAAACACAAAACTTGCAATTTTCCACGGATTTTGATTGATTTCCTGTATTTTTCATTTTTCTCTACAAAACTAACAAACAATATTAAATGTATATGATATATACAAAATTGAAGGCTAACTAGTCCAAATAATATGAGTGAAAATGTTATTTTCATGTTTCAACAAATACCCCAAAACTTAGATTTTGCTAGTCCTTGAGAGAAACTACCTAAACACTTTAAAAATAAAAATAAAAATCCTAATCTAAACCTAGACTTAACTAAATTACACCACTTTCACTAGTTCTCTCGATTGCATTTAGTGTATGCAACAAGCTTTTAAACCCCTAGGTTACCTCTAGTGGAGGAGTTATAGTCTCGTATGGGCATGCATTGATGATACCCACAAACATCAAATTTTCTCAATCTAAGTTTCAATTTCAGCAAAATCATGTACATAAAAATCTAGACATCATACGATTCCAAAGTCCATTTTACAAAACTTATACCCGGAGTGTAATGCGTGCTAGCCAAAATTAATATAATCTTATTTTTTAGACATACACAAGCTTTGTAACCACTTTTGGCAAATGCGCTTTAACTTCAAACCTCACAGATATATCTCTTAGAAAGACTACGCTCAGAGGTTTGGGTTTATTTCTTTTCAAAGGTATATGTGAGCGGAGTTTATATATTCAAATTCAAAATTTCTCACATATGTATTAGAAAAGACGACATAGATCAAAGAAAATAAAAGATCTCTGAATGAATGTCATTTTCCTAAGAACGTTGAGTCAAACACCATTTTCTTTTTCCTTTATTCTCCACATGAAACACTATATTTCGACTTAAGATCAATAGGACTTCTTAATAGGACGAAACGTAGCTTAGGAACGGGTCAAATCAAAGAAGGATAATAAGAATCTAAAAATTAAATACTTTGAACAGAAAAGTTAGAATTCTTCATAATTTTGAATAGGATATTTCTTCCTCTATTTTTCTTTCAGTACTTTTTAAAATATTCATCTTTTTTTATTATTTTCTTTTTCACATCCTTCTTTTGATGCTTGGATAATTTGTTCATGCATTTAGGATGTTAGTACTCATGCATTAACTTAGATTGTCTTATTATTGTTTGCATATTTGCTTGAATGATGTGTTGGTAATTTAGGATTGCATTTTTCACAATATCTAGAAAAATAAGATCGTAAAAATGGTCATGCAATTCCTTGATAAAATCAATTTAAGAACCATTAGTTAGAATTAGGGTTTCATACTCATTATGACAATTTTCAGACTAGTGTATTTTATGTTACCATGAATACTTTTCCTTCAAGAATGGTGTCTAAATCTAGTTCTGTCACCAAGACGTGAGGTCGAGCACGTCTAAGGATAAGTTGGGATGAGATGCCGTCTGTGCTCCCCCATTTACCTGAGAACTTACCTGGCCATCTTGTGGTTAAACTCTTACTGAAGGCTAAAATTGCTGGAAAGAAAATTAGGAGCAAGGTCTTGCTTTCAGGATCCCTTTAGTCACCAATAAAATTTGAATTCTCTACTGAGATTCGAAATTTACACTAGGCATATTTTGTGTAATATATGGTTGAGCGCGAATGATCGTGTCTGTTTATAACTTGTTGGTCTCATGACTCTGTCAGTTGCTTGGTTTGAGTTCCATTGCCCATCTGTTCACCGATCGTTTAGTCCGAAGCCCAGTCAGGCTCAGTCATAGACATAGACACTCCGCCCACATCACCATCCACACCATCACCTAGAATAGTCGAAGGACCTGAAAATGAGAAAACTCTTCGAGACTACTTCTTATCGATCATAGCCGATACACCCTCTAGCGTAGTCATCCTAGCATCTAATGCAGCCTATGAACTAAATCCAGCCCTTCTACATCTCTTACCTTCGTTTCATGGCCTTGATTCATGAGGATCCATACTTACATGTTGTTAGTACCCCGGCAAGCTGACTCACCTATTTGTCAATTCGGTGACTTAGGTGAAGGAATGCCTTGAAGAGAAAAGCTCAAGACTCAAGAACTCAAGTGTTGATTGAAGCATGAAGACTCAACAGATCAACATGTGTATGGCAATCACAGAAGGTAATTGGCCATAATGACCATTAGGTGGAACCCAAACCTTAGGTGGACCATCCCTAGGCTTAGACATCATATCTAGATAATTAATCTAGCTTAAAATGTGTTTAACACCAAGTGAAACCCAACTTGGAAAAATGTAAATCTCTTGTCATGGACGACACATCGTGTCGGCGACTAATCGCCATATGACAGGGACTATCAATCGTGGTCATACGACCAATCGTCTGGAAGATCAAAGGTTTTGGTTCGAATGGACTATCAAACACTTCTGGTCTCAGGACGATACATTCGTGTACACGATGTATTGCTGGGACAGGGTCGATCCAATCATGTATACTATCAATCACCCTCGGGTTAGACAAATTTGGACTGTCATCCACCGTCAAGTCTCAGACATTAGATTGTGTAGACGATGCCTCGTCTGGGTACAGGGCCTACCAATTGCCCTCAATATCAATCACCTGGAGCCTGGGTAACACAAGCATTGAAAAATATAGTCAGGCTCAGGACGATGCTTTCGTCTGGCGACGAACCTTCGAGTGGTATAGCATGATCAGTTAGTCGCACGACCAATCGCGAAGACAGGGCAACAATATATTGGGCACACGACCAATCGCCCTCGACCTGGATGGGACTTGATACTAGAAAATACAGTTAGTCTCAAGCCGATGCTTTTGCCAATCCATGATCCATCGCCAGAAACATGGACGATCAGTCATGTGGCACGATCAATCGTGTGGTTACCGTTTTGTTACTGTTATTGTGCATTAAATGCTCAACAGTTGGGTTGGTGGAATGGATTTCAAACACGGACGGTCGATCGCCTGTACACGATCAATCGTGTGTTGGCTTTATGAAATTTTTAATGTTGCCTATAATTACAAACACTGTTTTTGGAGTTGGTAGATAGTAAATAACAATTAATTGAGCCATCTACCAGTGAGATAATCTGCTAAGAATCAAAGGCAAAATCTTAGACTTTTTCTCTCTTGAAAAATCAAAAACAAATTATTCAAGTATCCAATCCTTTGTGATTGAGATTAAGAGAGAATGATCAAGTCATCCTCTGGGATAGAGATTGAGAACCGAATCTTCTAGAGAGTCTCCCAAGGATTGTGATTGCTACAAGGCGGATTGTCGGGATTGTTCAAGCTCACTTTAGGAGTGATTCACGGAGCACAACTACATTTGCAAATATCTTCAAAGGCAAGTGCTTTGTAGTTTTAGATTTTTACTTTAAAAATCATCTGTTGAATGTGAAATGGATTAAAAAGACTTATTTTCTCTTGAACCACTATAAAAAATAGTGGCATAAGAATTGGGTGAAACTCCCAATCAATTGGATAGGTGGAAGTCCTATTCTATTGTGTTGGTGTAATTCCAACGCTTAATGTATTGGAGAAAGCCCAAGGTTCGGTCAGTCTCAACAGTGGATGTATGTTTTCTAACCGAACCACTATAAATCATGTACATTGTCTCTTTATGTGATTGGTTTTGTTCTTGCACACTTTGAAATCACACACTTGATTAATTGTTATTTAATTCCACAATGAAATTTCCCTTGGGAGCTAGAACAACACAATTGACCCGAGAGAAGGGGGGGGGGGGGGGGGGGGGTGAATAGGTCAATCTAAAATCGTTGGTCCTCTTAGAATTTACTTGATTCATTAGTTTAAGCGCAGCGGATATAACAACAAGTGAGTGCATGTTAGCAAATGTGATTAAACAATCAACACAAGAAAATTACTCTAACGCCACAAACATAAGGATATAAGATATATAGTGGTTCGGTTCGCCAACCTACATTCACTGTTAGGACTCGTTTAACCTTGAGCAATCCCCAAATTCACTAAGTGGGGACTTACACCCTCACAATTAGAGTAGGAACTCCACCTCACTCAATCAGCCGAGAATTTCACCACCACTGTAGAATAAGAATTCCACCTATCCAATTGACTGGGAATTCCACCCACCACTGTGCCAAAGACGACACTTTAAAGTTTTTTATAGTGCTTCCGGAGCAAATCCCCTTATTCCACTTTTGGGACAAAGGTTTTGCAATAAAATTAAAACCAATAAGCACTTACCTTCGAAGCTTTTCTCGCTGATGTGTGCTTCTTGAAGATCCCACCCACTGTGTGCCGACGCTCCTCATCGTAGCCATCGTAAAGCAATCACAATCTCAGGGTGACAAGGAAACCAGTTTTACCACAAGTTTCTTAGTTTTTATGTTTCTCCTCTCTTTTTCACTTTCAAACTCAATCAATAGATTGATTGTTTATGATTTTTCTTTCCTCCACTCTTTTTCACTTCCAAACAGAATCAATAGATTGGTTGTTTATGATTCTCTGTACAGAGTGTTGATCGTTCCTTAGAGTATATATAACTCTTCTCAGCTCAAGGAAGATAGTAAAGTGATCACATAATACTCATATTTATAGAGGAGTCTTGAAGGTTTTTCTGATTGTCGAGAACCGACAGGTCGGTGGGACCGATGGGTTGGTGTTCATATTTACTATCGTTCAACCACCCGACCGTTGCACATTAAATGCACTCCCAATAGCTTTATTACTTCCCTGTCGATAGGTCGGTGTCGCCGATGGGTCGACATTTATGGCATCGAGAGTTCGGTCCATACGAGTGTCTCGATCTGGGGCAACACCATTCTAACAGTAGTTTCAAGTTAGAAACCTATCTTACCCAGAATGACCCGTTGCCCTTTACCGAAGGGTCGGTCCTGGTACTCTCGATCGGTCTTGAACCACCGATATGTCTGTTTTCTAGAAAGCCCACTTGAGTTCACAGTCCAAAACTCACAAGACCTTTACCGATGAGTCGTCGACCACGGGGGTTCGTTTAAGTTCATCACTGAGGGGTCAGTGCATACGAGACTCTCAGTCAGAAGTTTTCCCAGAATGACAGTTCTTTGATTCACGACCTCTTTCAATCTTACCGACCAGTCCTTGACCACGATGGATCGATCCTGTCTACACTGAGGGGTCGATGAGTACGACTGGTCGAGCTGACAGTGAAATCCAATTACAAATTTCCAAGTTGGGTTCCAATTCACTGTCCAGCTTCCTCTCTAGGCTTCTTTATGGTTTTACAATTTGTTCAACTAAGCCTAGGAATGGTCTTCTCTAAGGTGTGGGTACCACCTAAAGTCATCTATGGCCAAATGCCTGTTTTTGTGATTGCCATAATGATGAGCTTTGAACCTGGTGGAGTATGATCTTCATTCTTGATCATCTTGAGTCTTCAAGCTTCTTAACAAGTGCTTTTTACCGAGTCATGGAATTGCAATGCTGGGGCACTAACAATCTTTCCATTTGTCAATTTCATGACAAAAACCTAGAAGCTAACTCAGTTACAATCCCACCCTTATTACATTATATTTCAATACAAAATTTTATATCAATTACATATTCAAATGATACAATAAGACTATGGTCTTCACATATTGTTGTTCAGCTTGCTTCAAATCATGATTTCCTATTTAAGCACATTAGCAAACAACACTAGATAAATCATTAGAGGAGTTAGTCCAAAACTTAAATCAAAGGACTAAACGAGATTTCCTAGTTAACAACACTACCCAGTGTTGGGAAGATTTTCTCCCCCAATCTTCTTGAGTTTGATCTCCCAAATTCCAAGTATAGACATTCTCCCCATGTCCATTGGCTTTATCATATTCCTCCCCTTTATGGTTCTCTCTTTCTAGAGGCTGCCCAAGCACTTTGGTTTTACCATGCACTCCCCCATGACTAGTGCTTACAACTTCTACTATTTTCTCCTCCATTTTGTCATACAATTGACAAAGGTTTAGTAGATAGATATCAACAACATTTCCTTTATGCTTCTTGCACTTAGTGATTAACTAAATTCTACTGCAACTCATGGTTCTCCCCCACGGCTTAATGTACTTCCTTGTGCAACAGGGTTTATTTTCCCCTGTTTGGCTAATTTCTTCTATGGGACAAGCTGTAACGTCCCGACCCGGAAGTGGGCCCGGAACGTCACTAGTTTTTTATTTTTTTTTTTAAACTAAACTCAAGAAAGGAACACAATCACAAATACATAATTCCATGAATGAATTATTATTATATCACAACCAGAGTAGCTACGGAACACATAGTGATTTAATACATAATATCAATACAAACTAAGTACCACACACGGTACTTTACAAAAACAATTGGTTTAAGGAACCAAAAGACAAAGACAGTGGAATTCCCCTCAGTGGGAATTCCAAGTCAATGTAACAACTTATCCATCCTAAGCTACATACGGAGGGTTCTCCTCCTCGGGCACATCTCCTGAAATGTGAGTGGTGTGAGCTAACTAGCCCAGTGAAGGAAATATAACAATGTAGTCTAATGAAACATCAGGTTAGTTAAATAATCAACATTTGCAATATGATATCTCATGCTTGTCAATATAATCTCAACATCATTCCATTACTGCTGTCATCCATCGTAATACCTACATAGTACATTGAGACCATTGTATTAAGTCCATGACACGGTCAAAATGCATCATTACAAGTACATCTCCGGCCCTCACATGGCTGATACTGACACTCCCCAAGTCAGCAATTGTCAGCACCCCTAGTCCAGTAGGCGTAAACCATCTCATACACATGGCTGATATTGGTTCAATAGTCAAGGGCACGTGCAAGCAGTATTTAAACACATATGATCAACATCATAAATATTTCCAATCACCATAAGCACTTCTTACAACAGTGCATAATGTCCGGGCACATGGGTGGGTTCATTAAAACTTGAAACCACTCATTGCTAAAGATCCATATCATTAAACCTGATTTACACCTACTACAAAGTTAAGTCCCCTCATCAAAATTGTGTGGTCACGAAATCTCTGTCAACATGCAAACAAGTGTGCAATCAAATATTGGTCAACATGCATAGCATTCACAGAAATACATACAAGTAGTATTTCAAAACCATACTGTTTTTCAAGAATCTCCAGGGTAAATGGAACTGAGTTTCCTACTTGGTTTCTAACCATTTTAAGTTACAATAATCCTCAATATAATAATCAATAGGTGTCCAGACCAATTGTCATATTGTCTTATGGGCATAACCAGATTGACGTACTGAGTTAAGTCTAGAGGCTCAGGTCACTTTTCGTATTGTCTTCTGGATATAACCAGATTGACATATTGAGTTAGGCCTAAAGGTCACTCAGTACCTGACAAATATAGCGTCGGCCTCGAATTGAAGTCACTCAGTGCCCGACAAATAGTGTCGACATGGAAGTGAATACAATAAGTAATACACTATAGTAATAAGAGAAAAAAGGGGTTAATACAATTTTTAAATTATCAAATGGGTATAAACATCTCATGAAAACCTAGGATCTAGCACATGCATCATCAATCGGCCAAGACTTGACATTCAAAAACTGGGTTCCTCTAAACATGCCTGGGAACTAGGTACTGTGGCTTCGAATCATCCGAACCACGGCCTACACTAGTCCACAGACTTCGGAACATGGATCTATCCTCGAACAGTCCGAAGGTCAGGTCTCGGATCGTCTGAAGCTCCTTCCAAACTGAAAAAATAGAAAACAGGTTTCGATGGGTCTCGGTGTGTCTCAGAACATACCGAGAGAAGCTTGGATTGTCTGAGATGCTCGGTCCTTCTGAAGATAGCTAGGAATGATCCGGAGTAGAGGCGGGCAATGGTTAGCCTCTAGACACTTCGAAACTTCGAGCCGAAGCTCGGACCGTCCGAAGGGATCACCCTCGGACCGTCCGAAGCATAACTCTCAGACCGTCCGAGAGTCGTCTTCCTCCTCTGTCTGCAATAGAAGACAGTGACGCCGAACAGAGAGTGAAATAAGAATCCAGAAACAGTGAGTTTCCTGGATTCGGTTTTCACATCCAACTGATCAGATGCACTCCTCAGTGAGTCCTCTTACCTTAGGAAATGAATTAAAACTTTAACAGTGATTAAGCCGTCGGATTTTAACACCAAAACCATGTTGACACAAGAAATCCATGTTTTTCCTTAAAATTGAAATCGGTTTTACACACTCAAAACTCAGTCAAATTTACTTCTACTTGATTCTAAACTTGTTAAAATTTAAAATTGAACACAATGGTTACCTTAGCTTGAGTTCCTAAGTTGAAAATCCCGACTTTGAAAAATCTTCCTCTTAAGCTACGGGAAGCCAAAAATTGAAAAACAGACAGAGGAAGAGGGAGATGATGGCTGGTTTTCACTGAGCTAAGAGATGAAGACTGGCTGAGGGAGGAAACTAGCTGAGAGGGGAGGGTGATTTATAGAAGCAACTAAGCAATGGGTGATGGCCAACCGGCGCTGCATGCAGCAGCTGGCCGACGTCCCAACAGTAAAGAACAGTGAAACTGTTCTTAGCAAATAAGTCCTCCCTACTAACTTCTGGTTTTTGAAAATAAGTCCATTTTTGATAAAAATTGGTTTTTTAAATAAAATATGGTTTAAAAATCTTAAATAATTTTAATCCAACATGACAGATAAATTGGGTTTTAAAAACTCTAATCATTTTAAAAATTTGGGGATTTAAAATTTATCAAAGACCATAGATTTAAACAAAATTCATAATTTGACACTATTTACTTAATTTAACTTGTGTCAAATAAAATGAATTAAAATCCTCATTTTCAAGGTTTGAAAGAATAAACTAAACCGAAATAAAATGGTCTAAAATAATATGCTTGTTTCAAAAAATTTCTCGTTTCTAAAATCATTTTAAAATATTTATTTCTCCTTTTCGGGGTCTTTTCAGGCGGTTTTAAATACTATTTTCTAAAAATAAAATAATTCTGAAATCAGAAATAGAAATCCTTGATTAAGGAAAATAATATCATGCAATAATAATCACATAATGACATAAATAATAAAATAATATCAAAGAATGGTAAATTACCATTTTGCCCCTCCAGCTAGATGAGCAGGATCACTGAGTTTTCAACTCAGTTTGGGCCACACCTAGGCTTTTCACTAAGTGCCAACCGAAATCTTTGAGATTTACCTGTCTAAGAAGGATTTATTAAACTAATTACGCCTAATTTCGGGTTAGGGTATTACACAAGCTCATTTACCTACCTATCTTTTGTAGCTTCTTTGACTCATCTCCCCCATGGAGTAAGCTATATTTTCCATCTTCTCCAAATTATCTGCCCCACAAACTTAACTGCCTCTAAGTTCATTTTTCTCCAAGCTTTTTTTAAAGCTTACATAATCCTCCCTACACTATCATGACCAGTGACAGGTGTTAAACAATGCATATTTTGTGCTCTCCCATTCTCTCAGGATGTGTGCTAGCCCGATCCCTATCTTCCTAATAAGCCAATACAAAAATAACTCATTCAAGCCTGCATGTTAGTCTATTTAACACAGATCATGTTAACCATAGCCAAGAGATAGAAGGCATTCGACAAATTGGCATACATTGTAATACCCGCCCCTTTTTCACTCGCTAAGCCGAAAAATCAGAGTATATTTTCTTTTTTGAAATAAAGAGTGACAAGAGAGCGGGACGTCACAACGCGAGTTAAGTTCGAGCTTCCAAAGCCCGGCCCTTAACTGGCCAACCCTACGTGTGCGTGGAACTAAGTCCACGAGAACGGTTCACACGAAAAAAGTAAGCTTACGAAATTATAATTTAATACGGAATTATAATAGAATCTATCCTACCAATTTTAGATAGCAAGGAATTACATCACTTAATTAATAAATACCTCAAATTAAAATGTCCAAATAAAAGTCCAAACCATAGCAAGTAGTCTAATTATTACAGTCCAACAAGCTAAGTTACTCAAATTACATTCCCATAAACAAAACTTAAACAAATTAAACTAGCTCCTCCAAGTCCTACGCTTGGCTCTGATCACGTCCTTCACTTCCTCCATTTCCTGCGTCATCGTCTAAGATAGAAGTAGGGCGTTAGACAACGCGCTCAGTAGGTACTCCGAGTAGGGTCAACACATGGATTAGTATAAACAAAACACATAGATATAAGTATATCAAAACCATGCAAGTAAATGCAATGCCATGCAATGGGTGTCATATGCCATGAGTCCCACCCATCATCCATATCACCATCACAAAGTATCCCTCTTGATGGAAAAGCCTCATCAAAGTATCACAAACACATAGTATCCCTCTTGATGGAAAAGCCTCATCATGGTTTCACAATTACATAGTATCTTTCTTGATGGAAAAGCCTCATCAAGGTATCACAAACGTACAGTATCCCTCTTGATGGAAAAGCCTCATCAAGGTATCACAATTACATAGTATCTCTCTTGATGGAAAAGCCTCATCAAGGTATCACAAACGCATAGCATCCCTCTTAATGAAAAGCCTCATCAAGGTTTCACAAACACATAGTATCCCTCTTGATGGAAAAGCCTCATCAAGGTGTCACAAACATATAGTATCCCTCTTGATGGAAAAGCCTCATCAAGGTGTCACAAACACAAAGTATCTCTCTTGATGGAAAAGCCTCATCAAGGTTTCACAAACACTTAGTATCCCTCTTGATGGAAAAGCCTCATCAAGGTGTCACAAACACATAGTATCCCTCTTGATGGAAAAACCTCATCAAGGTATCACAACTCCATAGTATCCCTCCCATGCCATGCATGAGGTGCAAGTGCAACATGCTATTTAATAATAATAAACACCATAGCATCCAAAATCCCATCAATAAGACATAACATTTGATACCAAAATAATTCAAGTAAAAGCATCATATACACATATTCCATGGTTTTCAATGAGGTAGGAATCCTACCAATGCCTAATACCGGGTTCTTGGGTTTTCTGTCCAAAAATCGATCACCGATCGCGCACCGCTTGTGATATCCCGTTACCTTATTACACATCAACAAATAGCCGAATGTTTCAACCATGCCTAAGTCCATCATACATGCCTTAGTGGGGTTCGGCCATACACCATGGCCGAACCTCACTAACTAGGTTTTTGGGACCCTTTTTAATCCATAGATCATTTTAATCATGTGAGTCTAAAATCAGCCACCCTTGGTTCATTAATCCAACACATCAACATTAAAAGAAACCATAAATCCCAAAACACTCCCAATGAGGTTCGGCCATACACCATGGCCGAACCCATGGTTCTTCATTTTTGACCATATTTACATTTTTGCCACTCCTTCTTCCATGGTTAAACACTCCTTCCATTCATGCACATCTATGTCCATAACTGATCCACACACATGGATCCATCAATGACTTATTAACCATGACATAAAAATCATTATAAATCATCCATTTCCTTAACTTAATACCACCCATACTTAGCCCATAAAATGGTCATGGGGTTCGGCCATACAACATGGCCGAACCCATGATGTCATTTTCCTCATTTTTCTTAGATCATTTACCACATTTTTAGATCCACAACAAAGTCCCTTCTTGGGGGGGTTCAATCATACATTTAGGTCATCACCATTAACCACTTTTAAACCTTTTAAACTTACCAACATTCCCCATCATCTTCATGGTTCCAAAAACATCTAAGTCCACCAAAATCCCTCAATGGGGTTCGGCCATACAACATGGCCGAACCCATGGTCCATGGTTCATCTTTATTTGCAACATTTAAGACCATAAATAATCATCAACATTTCTCCATGGTTTCCCTCACTTAACCCCTTTAAAATTTAGTAACATTTAACCATTCAAAACCTTAAAATCATTAACCATCATTCCATGGTTTCCATCCTTTAAACCCATTAAGAATTACTTAATACCCTTCTATGGGGTTCGGCCATACAACATGGCCGAACCCTATGGTTCATTATTTCTTCTAACAATAACACATTTCCATGATTTGTTACTTGATGGTTCCCATACAAGAAACCCTAGGGTTTGGCCATGCAAAGGCCAAACCATACATCTTGATCATTCACCATATTTTTGACATGCATGAGGTCCTCTCCACATTTCCATAACAGTTAGGGTTTGGCCATGCAATGGCCGAACCATGATCCTTGAACCCTTTTTGCCATGCATGCGTACATAACCCATAGATATACATAGTGTCCTTAGTTGTTCCATTATTCATAGCCTATCTTACCCATTAGGGCTTGTCCATTTCGCATCCCCTTTCTTGGATGGATTTTAGATCCATGGCCCATAATATTTTGGCCACCATTTAATCCAAGAAAATGAACTTTTCAATGGTTTCCTTCAACTCCTTTAAAATAAAATCTTGTTGAGGACTACTTACCAATCCCGTGGCTCTTCCGGTTTCCTTTTGCTCCTCTTTGATCCTTAGCCTTCCTTCTTCCTCTTCGCTTTGATCTTCGGCCAATATATGAGCTTGATCAAGATGAGATCACCAAGGGTTGGTTCGGCCCAGATGGAGGTAGGGAGAGGAGGAAAGAATGGGAAAATATCCTAAGTCTTGGGTCTTGAGATGGTGGTCGGCCAAGCTTGGGATCTCCTCCTTTTCTCTAAGTCTTTTTCTTGTCTTTCTCCTTGTGTGAGGGTCGGCCAAGAGAGGGAGGAAGAGAGGGAGAGAGTGAGGTGAGAGGAATGAGATGGAAAATCCATATTTCCATCTTGACTTGGGCTTGCTTGAGCTAGACTCCACTACCTTTCTTTTACCCAATTATGGTCCATGCATGCCCTTAATCTTAGGTCTCTTGTCCCTTAGTGGTGGTTGTTGGGATGAGGTGGAACCACCACCTCCCTTTGGGCCAATGCATGCCCTAGCATGCCCCCAACTTAAGGGCCTTGTCTAGCCATGGAGGGTGCATGCCCTCCACATGGCACTCCCAACCCCTCCATGGCCAAAGGTTTTGGGTGGGCTTGGATGAGGTGGCACCACCACCTCATGTTTGGCCAAGGCATGCTCTCCACCTAGGCTTTTGGTCTAGCCAAGGGGGAAGCATGCCCTCCACATGGCACTCCACCCATGCCAACGGTTTTGGGTGGGTTTTGTCTTGATGGTTGGGTGGTTTCCATGAGATGAAACCACCCATTTGACTCACCCATTTCCTAGGTGACTCACCCCCATTGAACTCACTCCATATAATGCAACTCATTTATTTAATTTGATATTTAACTTAGGTCATTTAATTACATAATTTAATTCCATTTATTTCTCTTTAATTTCTCCATGAATCCACCCATGGTTGACCAAGTCAACCATGGTGGCCAGCCCCACCAATACCTTGGCCCACCCACCACCTCACTTGATGAGGTGGAGTTGGGTCCCACTTGATTATGCCACTTTGATTTATTCCAACTTAACTTAGGTGATTTTAATCAATTTATTCATTCAATTCACGTTGATCCTCCTCAATTCCCTTTGACTTATCCATGGTTGACCAAGTCAACCATGGTGGTCGGCCCCACCTATGTCTTGGTCCACACGCCACCTCACTTGATGAGGTGGAGTTGGGCCCCATTTGATTATGCCATCTTGATTCCTTCCAATTTAACTTAGATGATTTTAATCACTCCATTCCATTCCATTTACTTTGTTCACCATTGGGTCCATGGCCCAATTAAATTCACCTCCTACCCATTTACCCTAATGCTCAACCATCTTGACCCATTGGGTCCCAAATGGGTATTTGACCCAATTAATTGGAAATAATAGAATCTATGGTCCATTGGACCATACTTGGGCCATTGCCCCAATTTTTGATCCATCTACCATCCATTCCATCAAAATTCTTAATTTCAACCATTAAAATAAATAATAGCCAATATAATTAATGATTTAAAAATCCGGGCTATTACATTCATACTAAGACAAACCATATCATTTCATTGAAAAACAAAATGTGCATTCAGTACATATGATTTAGGTGGAGTCATCATGGATGCTTAATCATGTAATAGCCCAGAATTTTTAAATCAATAAAAATGTGGCTATTATTTATTTTAATGATGGAAATTGGGAAATTTGATGGAGTAGATGGTAAATGGATAAAAAATTGGACAAAGGCCCAAGTACGGCCCAATGGACCATGGATTGGATTTAAAATCATTTAAATGGTCAATGATGGTCAATTGGGCCAAGGATGGTCAAATTGGGCCCAATACCCATTTGGGACCCAATGGGTGAAGATAATGTAAGCTCTAAGGTAAATGGATCGGAGGGAATGTAATTGGGCCATGGGCCCAATGGAGATCCAATTAGTTGGAAGGGATTGAATAAATTAATGTGAAAACTCACCTAAGTTAATTTTAATTAGATCAAGGTGACATGGCCAAATGGGACCCACCTCCACCTCACCAAGTGAGGTGGTGTGTGGACCAACGATTGGTGGGGCGGCCACCATGGTTGAATTGGTCAACCATGGGTGTATGCATGAAGGGAATTTAAGTAAATGGAATTAAGTTAAGTGGAAATTAATTAACCTAAGTTAATTATCTAATTAATAAAATAATTAAACTAATCCAAAAAGGTGGTCAAAAGGGGTCAAAATTGGAATACCAAAACACCTCATTTCAAACACCAAAGACGTTGGGCTTGGTGGTGGCTTATTCCAACCACCACCATAATGCATAAAAAATATCTCATGGGGTTGTTGGGAAAGTTAATGGTGAAGTGTAACTTAAGCAAGCCTTGGGATAAGATGGGTTTTCATCTCATTCTCTCATTTCACTCTTTCCTCTGTTGCTCTCCACCACCGTCCCACACCAAGGAAAGAAGGAAGAAGAAAGCTAAGGAGAAAAGAAGAAGAAGACTTAGAAGAAGAGAAGAAAAAATCTCAAAGCATAAGACACCACTCCAAGACCAAGACCTTAGGGTAATTCTCTCCATCTTCTCCTCTTTTCCCTCTCTCTCAAAACTCACTCCATCTTAGCCGACCCTAACATTGGAGAATACCATTGATCAAGCATCTTGACCCAAAGATCAAGGAGAAGGAGAGAAGAGAAGGCCAAGGAGTCCGAAGGGAGCAAAGAAAGTCGGAGGAGCCGACGGATTGTAAGTATTTCTAAACAAGAGATTGGATTTTTTTTAGGGTTTAAGATTTGGGGTCCATTTCTTAGATTTAGTGGTGGCCAAAACATTATGGGCCTTGGATCTCAAATCCATCCCATGGAAGGATGAAAAATGGACAAAACCCTAATGGGTAAATTAGGGTTAAGAAAAATAAATGGATTAAGGACATTATGTAATTAAATTATTTAAGCAATGGATGTATGGAATTTTTGGAAGGAATCATGGTGAGTAATTAAGTAAATTGGAATGGGGTTTTTAAGGTCAAAACCATGGTAGGTGATTAATTGATTTATTAGGGTTTATAAAGAATGGAAGCCATGGAGGCTGATTTAGGGTTTTAATATTTTAAGGATTAAATGTAGGTAATTTTTAAAGGGGGTTTTATGATGAAATTCATAGAAGAGGTAAATGGTTTGTATGGCCTTGAAAGGCATAGATGGGAATGAAACATGAACCATGGGTTCGGCCATGGTGTATGGCCGAACCCTAGGGTGTCGTGTTGTAAATTTAAATGGGTTTGGAAGGATGGAAGATATGGAATAATGTACTAATAAATTGGAGGCTTAAAAGGGTCAACGGTTTGTAAATTTTAAAGGGTTTTTAGTGAAAGAAATCATGGAAGGTGGCTAAGTGATTTCAATGGGGTTTTGAAGAATGGGAACCATGGAAGGGGTTAATGATTTTGAAGGTTTTGAATGAAAGAATGGTAGAAATTTTGAAAGGGGTTTTTAAATGAAGGAATCCATGGATGAAGGTTAAGGTTTTTATGGCCTTAAATGTCACCAATGAATGATGAACCCTATGGTAATGTATTCATAATTTTAATGGATATGTAAATTATGGAAATTGATGGAGAGTGATTGGTGAACTTAGAGGTATTTGAACAATAGTGATGATGAGGGAACGTTGGCAACTTTAATGGATTTTAAACGTAGTTAGTGATGAATCAAAATTGATGATTTAAATGCATGATGTAAACCCCCTCATGGAGGGACTTGGGGTGGACCCTAATAATGTAAAAAGGTCCAAGAAAAATGGGAAAAAGACATCATGGGTTCGGCCATGCACCAATTATAGGTCATCTTAAGGGCAAAAATTGGTATTATGCATGTGTTTAAAATTAATGGGAATTAAGTGAACTTAAGGACTGATTTGTTAATGAACATATCATGGTTGATGGAACGTTAATAGATCCAAGATTATGGATCAATTATGGGCTAAGTACGAGGTTTTGTATGTGTTTAAGTGAATAAGGATTAGGTTAATTAAATGGCTAATTTTAATGATCATATGACATGGTTGAGGGGTCATTAATGGACCTAAGTTATGGATCATTAATGGGTCTAAGTTATGGATCAATTATGGACCATAATGAACATGGAGAAGTGAATGATTTATCCATGGAAGGAGTAGTGGCAAAATTGTAAATAATGGCCAAATTCAAGAACCATGGGTTCGGCCATGGTGTATGGCCGAACCCCATGGGGGATGATCATAGACTTAAAAACTTTAAAGATGACCTTATGTGTGGTTCTATGAAGCCTGAGGTGGCTGGGTTTTAGACCCATGTAATTAAAATAATTAATAGATTAAATGGGACCCACAAACCTAGTTAGTGAGGTTCGGCCATGGTGTATGGCCGAACCCCGCTAAGGTATGATTAATGGACTTAAATGGTTAAAAATATGGACTGATTTCGTAATGTATAATAAGGTATCGGGACATCGCAATCGGTGCGCGATCGGCGACTGGATTCATGAACGAAAGCTTAAATGGACGCTAGTCGGTATTCGGTAGGATTCCTACCTTTTAGTAGACCATGGATTATGTGTGATGTATGGGTTTTTCCTTGATTTATTTTGGTAAGCATATGATTTTCTTAAGATGGGTTTTAAGGCTATGATGTGTATATTGAGGCTTTGCTTGATCCATTTTGATAATCAAATTATATGTTTTATTGATGGGATTTTAAATGCCATGGTTTGTGCTATCATATATATTACATGGCATATGGCATCTACATCTCATGCATGACATTGGAGGGATATGGTATGGGAAGGATGAAATGAAACCGGAGTCCATGCTCCGTCGGGGCGACCGAGAAGCAAGCATGGGGATATCTTGATGTGTTTCATCCATCAAGAGGGATATTATGAAATGAAACCGGAGTCCATGCTCCGTCGGGGCGACCGAGAAGCAAGCATGGGGATATCTTGATATGTTTCATCCATCAAGAGGGATATTATGAAATGAAACCGGAGTCCATGCTCCGTCGGGGCGACCGAGAAGCAAGCATGGGGATATCTTGATGTGTTTCATCCATCAAGAGGGATACTATGAGATATAACAGGAGTCCATGCTCGGTCGGGGCAACAGAGAAGCAAACATGGGGACACCTTGACGAGGCTTTGCCGTCAAGGGGGATGATTTGTGATTGTTTATACCTTGACGAGGCTTTGCCGTCAAGGGGGATGATTTGTGATTGTTTATATCTTGACGAGGTTTTGCCATCAAGGGGGATGATTTGTGATTGTTTACACCTTGACGAGGTTTTGCCGTCAAAGGGGATGATGTGTGACTGTTTATAATTTGACGAGGTTTTACTGTCAAAGGGGATGATTTGTGATTGTTTACATCTTGACGAGGTCTTTTCGTCAAGGGGGATATAGCGTCATGATGGTATGGATGATGGGTGGGACACATGACATAAAACACCCATGACATGGCATTCATTTTATGGTTTTCATTATATTATACCTATGTGCTTGTTATCACTAATCCATGTGTTAGCCCTACTTGAAGTCCTACTGGGCGCGTTGTCTAACGCCCTACTTCTACCCTAGCTGATGACGCAGGAGATGGCGGACACGAAGGACGAGACAGGAGCCAAGCGTAGGACCCTAGGAAAGCGGGCTACTTAGTTTATTTAAATTTATTTTGGAATATGTAATTGAGTAGCTTAAATCGTCGGAATGTAATAATGTAGATTACTTACTGTGGTTTGGATTTTATTTTGGACATTATCATTTTGAAGTAATTCAGTAATTTAAATGATGTAATCTTCCTTGCTATCTACAAATTTGTAGGAAAGACTCTATTTTTAATTCCGCACTTAGTTTAATATCTCTCGAGCTTACGTCTACGTGTGAACCGTTCTCGTGGACTTCGTTCCACGCACACGTAGGGTTGGCCAGTTAAGGGCCGGGCTTTAGAAGCTCGTACTTAACTCGCGTCATGACGTCCGTGCCCTTTGTCACTTGTTATTTCAAAAAAAAAAAAAATATAGACTCTGATTTTCAGTGAAAAGGGGCGGGCGTTACAAATCAAAATATCAAAAGTATAGTTTTTCAAAAACAGAGAACATGAAACGCTACCCGAAGCAGAGATATCTTGAGGAGGTGCTAGAGGAGGAGGAGACGGGGAATCTGGAACTCTGTCAGAGAGGGAGATAGCAGAGACTAAATCCCGGACAGTCAATCAGATACTCTCTAGACTATTATCAAGATAGTCCATTCTCTTTTCTAGTCTGGAGACCTTTCTTCCCAGATTGACATTTTCTTGAGAAGGATATTCGTATTCTTCTTCTTCGTCGGAGTCTCTCCAGAAATCCTCAAAGCTAAAACTTTCTTTTTCACTCTTGTCATCAGAGATATCAACATGGTCTTCATTACCAGTTCGAAGATAATTCCCTTCTTTTGCATCTTCTCTCATTTCTTCATGTCGTTCTTCGACGAAGATGACACCTTTGTCAATGATGGGGTCTTTTTCCACCTTTGGTTGGGTTTCCTGTTGATCCTGAACATATGTAGGATTTTCAGAGCTCGACCCCGTGCAAGAGCGAGAGGTAAACGTTTTGGTCCGTTTGGTCGATCGACTAGTACGACTGGATTCTCCTCGTTCTACAGAGGTCTTAGGACGTGCCTGAGCTAACATCTTTCTAGGCATAGTTTTTACTAGAGGGGTTCCTCAACCAGTAGTTCGAAAGTGGATGAGATGGAGACTGGGCCTAACATGATTTAGGAGAATCATAAAAATGGCGATTTTCTGGCTTCTAAGGATGCAAGGAGCAAAAGCCCTATTGTTTCCAGCACGGAATCACTCTGAGAGGTCCTATCGACTGGTTACAGGGGAGGGGAATGAGGGACCACCACACCTTCGCGAGAGAGGGGACGACAATTTTGAATGAATTTTCGCTTTCGCAGAGAGGGTCCCTTTTAATTCAAAGTTTCTGTCTTACCGACATGTCGCTTCCATCGACAGGTCGACCTTTTCGACAATTCTCCTATTTTCAACAGTGCTCGATTTAGCACATTACCAGCATGTCTGTCACATCGAGAGGTCTATTTACCAACATGTCATTTATTCCGAGAGGTTCAGATTGCAGAACAATCGTCCTTGATTTGTGCAACTTGATCAAATCTTATTCCAAGCATGGCATTCATAGATTCATTCCAATGCATAGATATGCCAAACATAATTCATCAAATTATTAAACAAGCACACAATCACATTCCAAAACACATACAATTCAATATACCTTGAATGGAATGATGGCTTTCCAAGTAGAAGATGTACTATAGCCAGGAAGAGTACATTCTAGACTTGTATTTAGCCAGTTTCTCTCCTCATGTCATAGCGTTTTTTCTACTACGTGAACTCACATGGTCTCTTGTGAGTCTATTTATAGTGGTCTAAGATATGTAGGTGAATCCTAAACCAAAACAAAAAATGATTAGTGGTCTATCTCCTATGTACAAAGATTGTGGCATTTGGTGTTGCATACACACCCCTACGATCGTACCTTTGATGACCAACCTTGGGATCCATTAACTATTTTAAGATATGATTCATCTATCTTAACAAAGAGTCGTGCCTTGTATCCACCTTTCTTAGATTTCTTTTAAAGAAAGGTGTTGGTGGATGTCTTTCAGGCATATGCTTTTCTTGATTGTGTCTTTGTGCTTTCCTTTCCAAGTATCTCTACAAATGATAGCAATTTCTTTTCAAATGCCTATCCTTGTGGTAGAAATTACACTTACCCGTTAAAGGGCGATAGATAATTGTATTTCTAAACACTCCATGGTTCATAGGTTCTTTGGTGGATGAGGCACCAGGACCAGACCTGTCACCCTGTTGTTTACCCGAACCTAGGAGTCTTTTAAGTCTTTCAACTCCTTGGGTAAACCTATCTTGGAATTTTTCTTTATGAGTTTTTAGTTCTTTAACTTCCACAGATAATTATTTAGCATTTTCTTTAAGAAGTTTGTTGTGATGCCATAAATTTTCGACATCCTTACAATGGATAATTATTTCGTCTTGAAGTCTTTTATTTTCTTCTTTAAGCTTAGTGTTTTCAACATCTAAGAGATCAATCTTAGAGACGAGAAGAGATTTTTCAGTTTTTAACTCTTCCACTTAACTAGAGAATTTTTAACCTTGTAGAGTTTTTTAACTAACCTCTCACTCTCAAGGAACAAGGCATTATAGGAGGCTTGAAGATTTTCATCTTCTTCACTCTCATCCTCCATTACAATTGTGGGATTTTGTTGATCACATATGATCGAGGCTTTGAGACCTTTTGATATATCAACTTTTCATTGAGTCTCATCATCTAAATCACTCTCAGATTCAGAAGTTTCCATATGGATTGCCCCCATGTTCATCGCCTTCTTTATTTTATTTGGGGACATTCATTCATGAAGTGTCCTCTCCCTTCACAATTGAAACAGGTTTGTTCGTTGGTGACTTCTCTGTCCTTCCCTTTTCATCTGTTTTCTTCTTGCCTTCTTGGGTAATTTTTACTTGTTTCACCTTATCCATTCTTCTCAAGTAGTTTCTTTTTAAAATTTTTGTAAAACTTCTTGACAAACATTGCCATTTCATCACTTGAGAATTCATTATCAAATGAATTTTCTTTAATCTTCTTTTGTTTTAGGGAATATTTTAAGGCAATGGATTTATTCTTTGGTTGTTCAAAATAGTTTACAGGTTTGTAATGAACCAACCAAATCATCAATATTCATTAAGGACACATCTCTGTTGTCCTCCATAGCCACAACCTTGGGTTTGAATCTTTTTTACAAGATTCTGGACAATTTTCGTATATACCTTGTCCTCGAGTATTCCTTCCCCTAAAGCATACATTTGATTTACAATGTCGCTTACCTTGGAATACAAATCCAAGAAGACTTTATCCTCCCTCATTTTAAGAGTATCAAACTGAATCTGGATGATCTGAAGTTTGGACCTCTTAACTATTGAGGTGCCCTCATGGGTTCTCTCAAGAATGTCCCATGCTTCCTTTGCAGTTAAGGGCATTCATGGCTTTGCCATAAGCCATCTGAGAAGCTTTCTCAACAAGGGACCAAGAGACATAGGGTTTAGGTGTCATCAACACGGTTGACGTGGTTCGTATCATCTTTTCTTCCATGCGTTCCTGCCATCTAGTTTTAAGAATATCCCATACCGATGAATCAATGGAAACAAAGAAGCTTCTCATTTTAGCTTTCTATGAGGCATAGTTTGTACCATCGAGATAAGAAGGTTTGGATATTTCATGACTGTCTCCTATGGTGTTCTAGATTGGATCTACTCGGATGGTTAAATCCTTGTAAGGAGCACTAGGCTTTGATTACAATTGATAGTTTCCTTGGGAGTTAGAACATCACAATTGACCCTAGATGAAGGGAAGAGGAGAGAGGGGGGGGGGGGGGGGGGGGGGTGGTTAATATGTCAATTTAAAATCATTGGTCCTTTTTTAATTTACTTGATTGATTAGCTGAAGCGCAGCGGATATAACAATCAAGTGAGTGTGCATTAGCAAATGTGATTAAACAATCAACACCAGAAAATAGCTCTAACTCCACAAACATAAGGACACACGATATATAGTGGTTCTGTAACATCCCGGATTTTTCAATGCAATAATATATTGGATTTTGAGTATAAATTGTTTAATTTGTTTAATTTAAGATTTATGGATGAAATGGATTTTAAATGGGTAAGAATTGGATCAATAGCCCAATTATGACCCAACAGGTCATGGATAGAGTTTGAATGAATAATAAGTGGGTAAGTGTAATTAAATGGGTCAATTACCCAATTGGGACCAATGGGTCAAAGTGAATGGATTTTGGGAACTAAATGGGTAAGGGATTAATTTAATTGGGTCATGTACCCAATTAAGACCCAAGACATGGGAACCACCTCATCAAGTGAGGTGGCATGTGTATGAGGTGGCATGGCCAAGTGGGACCCAAATCCACCTCATCAAGTGAGGTGGTGAGTGGTGTAAGGTAACATGCATGGTCGGCTACCATGGTTGACTTGGTCAACCATGGTGAGTTCAAATGGGGTGAGTTGAATTATATTGAGTTGGAAATTAAAATCACTTGAGTTATATGGAAATGAGTTCAAGAAAATTAAGTGAGTCAAAAGTGAATTGGGATTGAGTTGAATGGGAAAGACCAAGCCCCAAGTGTAAGCCATGTGCCTCCTTGGTTGGGACACATGGGAAAGACCAAGCCCCAAGTGTAAGCCATGTGTCTCCTTGGTTGGGACACATGGGAAAGACAAAGCCCCAAGTGTAAGTCATGTGTCTCCTTGGTTGGGACACATGGGAAAGACCAAGCCCCAAGTGTAAGCGATATGTCTCCTTGGTTGGGACACATAGGAAAGACAAAACCCCAAGTGTAAGCCATGTGCCTCCTTGGTTAACCAAGGGACACATGGGAAAGACCACACCTTAATGTGGGTGGTTGGGAGGCTAGGGCTAGACAAAAGACACACACCACCAAACCCACAGGGGCCGATCCTCTCCTTTGGAAAAGAGATAGAGATTTCCATCTCATTCTCTTCCTTTCTCCCCCTCTAAACCTACACCCTTTGGCCGATCCATAGAGATTTTCATTTCATTTTCTCCCTCTCTCAATCAACACCTTGGCCGAATGCTCTATTAAAGAACAAGGAGGTTTCATCTCTCTCTCTCTCACACACATTCCTTTAGACTTGGAGGAAGAACAAGGACTAAGGAAGGAGAAGGACGGAGGAGCAAGATCAAACCTAAAGAAACGAAGGAGACGCGGGAAAGGTATGTAATGTTTAACGAGAGTTTAATGTTAGAAAAACCTAAGGGAAACATGGTTTCGGCTATGGAATGGCCGAAGCCATGGGGTCCCATATTTGATGGAAAGGATTGGCTAAACCGTTGCAAGCTATGAAGGTGGATATCCATTTGAAGATGGAATATGTTTTGGAATAAATGATCGAAAACCGTTGAATGATCAAAGAGTCGGTATCCATTCAAGGAATGGGTAGGTGTTGAGGACCAACAACCAAGTGATGGAATGAAGAAATATGGATGATGTTTAAAATGTTTTTAAAGAATAAGGAAACAAATTTTAAGAGGAAGGGTTAAGTCTAACATCAAACAAATGAGGACTCATTTCGGTTGACACTGTCGACGGATGGGTCTCTATCGTCCGTAGGACGGGTTTCGACCGTCCGTGGACGGATAATGAACTAGACATGGTTTTCTGTGGATGGATAATAAAATGGACCAGGGCCATCTGCGGACGGGTATCACCGTCCGCGGATGGATAATGAATTGGACTAGGTTTTTCTGTGGACGGATAAATAACTGGACAAAGGCTTCTGCGGACGGTTCTTTATCGTCCGCGGGACAGGTTTCGACCATCCGAGGACGGATAATGAATTGGACTAGGTTTTTCTGTGGACGGATAAATAGCTGGACAAAGGCTTCTACGGACGGGTATCACCGTCCAAGGACGGGTTTCTATCATCCGCAGGAAGGGTTTCGACTGTCAGCGGATTGGTAACAAACTTATGTGTTGTGCTGTCTGCGGACGGGTCACAGTCTGTAGGACGGGTTTCTGCCAGTCCGCAGGATGGGCTGCGGACGGGTGACCGACTGATTTTTAAAAGTGAAGTTTTCTATGATGATGTTCTTTTTCCAAATGATTAAGTTTAAATGGAGAAATGTAAGGTATGATTTAAATTAATTAAATAATTAATTTAACTATTTTGTATGATGGAATTAATTTAAGGTAACGGGATTTCATAAACGGGTGTACGATCGGTTTTGACGTGATCGGTGATCGGTTTTGAAATAAACACAAGGATACAATAGTTGGACGTGGGTAGGATTCCTACCTTGTTGAAACACTTGGATTATGTACATGCAATGGTTTTTATTTCCATGATTGATGATTTAGTTTTGGTATCAAAATGCTTATGTTTTAAGAATGGATTTCAAGGCTAATATGTAACTTAATGTGAAATAGCATGTTGCACTCACATCTCATGGATGGCATGGGAGGGAACATATGAGAGGAGTCCACGCTCCATTCGGGGTATCCAATAAACAAACGTGGGGAGGGATCTGCACTGATTCCAATTGAGAAATGGTATATGATGTTTGAAATGAAAAAGGAGTCCACGCTCCTTTCGGTGGGACCGATAAGGCATACGTGGGGAGTCATGACAATGAATACCTTGATGTGGCCTGTTCATCAAGAGGTTTATCTATGTATTTTTGAGATATGGTTGATGGGTGGGAAATCATGGCATATGACATCCATGGCATGGCATTGTTTTAGCATGATTTGATATTAAGTATCTATTCTGATTTTTTTTATACTAATCCCATGTGTTTGACCCTACTCGGAATACCTACTGGACGCGTTGACTAACGCCCTACTTCTACTTTAGATGATGGTACAGGGAACAGAACGGACAATGGGCGCGAAAGGAGCCAAGCTTAGGAGCTTGGGCAGCTTATTGCTTATTCTTAAGTTTTAGTTTTAGACAGTGTATTTGAGTTAATTGCATTTTGGGATTATAATAACTTAGATATTATTTTGCTATGGTTTGACATTACCTTCGGATATTAAGTTCAGTTAAGTTTTGGGTGATTGACTTCTTTGCTAAGTAAAGGTTATGGTTGGTTTATGTAATCAAATATTATTTCCGCAATATGTTTATTTCCACAAGTATAACCTTAAGCGTGTGAGCGGTTTTAGTGGACTCGGTCCACGTATGTAACACCCCAGATTTTCAATTCATGAATATATATGGAAATTGTCCATTTAATTTGTGAATTAATGGAGATGGACCTTAGATGAGTAAGGAGTTGGGTCAATTGCCCAATTAAGACCCAACGGATTATGGATAAGGTTCAATTGAAATAAATGGGTAAGATTTATTTAATTGGGTCAAGTTTGTCAAATGGGTCAAATGCCCAATTGGGACCCAATGGGTCATAGATGAGCTAAGTAGAAGTAAATGGGTAAGGTTTGATAATTGGGTCTAATAACCAATTAAGATACAAGGCATGAGATCCACATCATCAAGTGCAGTGTCATGTATGTAACATGGCTAAGTGGGACCCCAAGTATCATGGGTCATGGTTGACTTGGTCGACCACCAAATGAGTTCAAGCTTAATTAAAGTGTGGCTGAATTCAATTGGAAATAGAATCAAGGAACTGAGTTGGTTTTAAGTGAGTTAAATAGAGTTGAATTAAAGATATGAGTTGAGTTAAAGAGATGAGTTGAATAAGGAGATGGAGAGTTCCATCTCAAAGGACACCATCATGTACACACGTTGGGGAGGTGGGAGTTTTATCTCATGGGATGAAACTCCAAAGGGAACATTAATGAGGAGGTGAAGGGTTTTGTTGTTACACAAAGCATATACAAGAGCACACATTGGGGAGATGGAGGGTTTCCATCTCATGATGGAAACCCAAGAGGCACACGGTTGGAGCTTCATCTCATGGGATGAAACCCCCAAAGGAAGTATTGATGAGGGAGGTGAAGAGTTATAGTTGTTACAAAGGGGCATCACCCAAAAGACATCACCCTTGGCCGAATTACATTGCACAACAAAGAGAGTTCTTTGCTTCATCTCACTCTCTCCCTCTCTCTCTTGGCCGATCCCCCTCTGAAAGACAAAGGAGAAAGGACTTAGAGTTTTCCATCTCAAGCTCCTCTCCCTCTCACAAGAACCCTAGGGCCGACCCTCTAACAAAGATCAAGGAGGAAGAAAGAAGAAAGACTAAGGAAGGAAAAGAGCGGAGGAGCAAGTCAAAACGAAAGAAACCGGAGGAGTCGTGGATTCGGTAAGTACTTGATGAGATTTTATTAAGTAAGAAAAGATGGTCAAGGAACATGGTTCGACCATTGCATGGCTGAACCTAATCTTGTTATGGCTAAGGACCTTATGCATGTCCCATGTAGGAAATGGTGAATGATCACGAATCATGGTTTGGCCCTTGCATGGCCAAACCCTAAGTTTTATATATGAGAATCATCAAGGACAAAAAGGGGTTGGATGAGGTTCGGCCATGATGTATGGCCGAACCCCATCAAAGGATCAAATCTTGGATGTATGATTTTTAGAAGGAAATGATGAACCATAGGGTTAGGCCATGTTGTATTGCCGAACCCCATGGAAGGATATTAGTGATTTTTAGTGGGTTTAAAGGATGAAAATCATAAATGTATGTTAGTCATTTTAAAAGGTTTTAAAGGATGATAACTGCTGGGAGATTATTGGTGATTCTAAGTAGGTCTTAAATATTGCAAAGCATGATCTAAAATATTGTAAATGGTAAAGAACCATGGACCATGGGTTCGGCCATTTTGTATGGCCGAACCCCATGGAGGGATGTTGATGGACTTAGATGCATTTGGACCATGAAAATGATGGAGACATGTTGATGGACTTTGGGTTGTAAAATGATGACCTAAGTGTATGATTAAACCCCCCATGGAGGGACTTTATTTATGGGTTTAAGTGTTGTAAATGATGCAAATGGAGGATGAAGATGAACATCATGGGTTAAGCCATGTTGTATGGCCGAACCCCATGAACCATTTTAATGGGTCATTTATGGATCTATGCATGTTTAAATGAATGAAGGATCAAGCCAAGGAATGGAGGGATCTATTAGGGTTTTATGTTATGATTAATGAATCATGTATGGATCATTTTTGGGACTTAAGTCATGTGTAAATAATCTAAGTGATTAGCTATGGAAAGAACAATGGCTAAGATGGAAATATGGTTAAAATGATGGACCAAGGGTTCGGCCATGGTGTATGGCCGAACCCCATGGAGAAGGTTTTGTGGACTTAGGGTTTTATTGATGCTAAATGATTAACTCATGTGTGATTGGTTAATTAATCAAAAGAGGTAATGATCTTGGACCCACATTTATTTATAAGATCAAGGACTAAAAAAAGGGACCCAAACCAAGTGAGTGAGGTTCGGCCATGTTGTATGGCCAAACCACACTAAGGCATGTTTATGGACTTAAACATGGTTGGAAATCAAATGGAACATGGGTCTGATTAATTGATATGTAATAACGGAACGCGATCCCACAAGTGGTGTAAAATCGACTTGACGCGATCGGTGAGTTGTTTTCGGACAAAAACGCAAGGACACATTAGTTGGTCATTGGTAGGATTCCTACCTTATTGAAAACCATGGATTATGTATATATGAATGTTTTACTTGAATTATTTTGGTATCAAATGTTATGTCTTAATGATGGGATTTTAATGCTATGATTGTATTATTACATAGCATATCTGCACTTGTAATGCCTCGCCCTTTTTCACTCGATTTGTGAAAAATTAGTCTATTTTTTTAAAATAAACAAAGAGTGATAGAGAGCGGGACGTCACGATGTGAGCTAAGTCCGAACTTCTAAAGTCCGACCCTTAACTGGCCAACCATACATGTGCATGGACTAAGTCCATGAATACGGTTCACACGCAATAAGTCATACATGCGGAATAAGACATAACTGTGGATTATAATATAACCTAATTCTATTCCATTTTTTAGATAGCAAAGTAGTTCGTCGCTTAACTATAATTATCATAACTTAATTATCCAAATAAAACATTCAAATCATAGCAAATTATCTAAGTTATTATATGCCCAAAAGCTAGCTACTCAAATTACAAGTCCATCAGTAACTTAAAATAAATAAAATCAACACTTCCAAGCTCCTATGCTTGGCTCCGTTCATGCTCATCATTCCCTTCATTTCCTGTGCCATCCACTAGGGTAGAAGTAGGGCGTTAGACAACGCGCCCAGTAGGTATTCCAAGTAGGGTTAACACATGGTTAGTACAAATCATATATAATAACATAATATCAAAACCTTGTAAAACAATGCCATGCTATGGTGTAGTATGCAACGAGTCCCACCCATCACAAACACGTGTAACCTCTTGATGGAATTCTCCTCATCAAGGTAACCCCACAATTGCCTTACGGACGCCCCGACGGAGTGTGTTCTCCGGTTACTTCTTGATGGATAATGCACACCAAGGTCTTCCTACGAATGCCTTACGGACGTCCCGACGGAGCGTAGCCTCCGGTTACAAACATCCCTCCCATGCCATGCATGAGATATATAAGTCCATGATATGTAATAGAGTAATCATATCATATAAAACCTCATATTTGACTAAAGTGTCCTTGCGATTTCCTCTGGAAACCGTTCACGATCGTACACCCCTTGTGAGGTCCTGTTACCTTATAACATATCAATCAATTAAACCCATGTTCCCTTTGATTTACAATATTTAAGTCCATAAATATGTCTTGGTGGGGTTCTGCCATACAACATGGCCGAACCTCACCTACTTGGTTTTAGTCCCTTCTTTGAGTCCTTTGATCCTTTAATTTAAGTCCAATCACCCAATCCATTAATCTAATCATTCATACATTAATCATCTAACATACATAAAACCCTATGTCCATAAAAATACTCCTTAGTGGGGTTCGGCCATACAACATGGCCGAACCACACTTACTTGATTTTGGTCCCTCTTTGTGGTCCTTTGATCTTTTAAATTAAATCCAAGATTATGTCATCTTTGATTCATACATCTAATTACTTACACCATAATGGCCGAACCCCATGGAAGGACATTGTTTATATTTTTAATGGATTTGAAAGATGGAAATCATAGAAGTATGCTTATGATTTTAAAAGGTTTTAAAGGGTTTAGATGGATGTATGAATGGGAACCATGAAATGATGTAATCTTGGTTGTATGATTTTTAAAGAAATTAAAGAACCATAGGGTTCGGCCATGTTGCATGGCTGAACCCCATGGAAGTGTGTTGGTAATGGTTATGGATTTTTGGAAGGATGAAAACCATGGAAGGTTAGTGATGTTTTAAAAGGTTTAAAATGGAAGTTATGTTGATGGACTTTGGGATCCAAAAAGGATGAACCTAAATGTATGGTTAAACCCCATGGAGGGACCTTGGTTTATGGACCTAAGGAGGGTAAGTGATTCAGGGGAGAAATTGGATTTAAACATCATAGGGTTCGGCCATGGTGTATGGTCGAACCCCATGAACCAGTTTGTGGATCAAAATATCGACTTAGGTATGCTTAAATGAATGAAATGTTAGCCATGGATAGAATAATGGCAATGTTGTAAATAAGTAAAAATAATAGACCATGGGTTCGGCCATGGTGTATGGCCGAACCCCATGGGGAATGTTTGGTGGACTTAAGTTGTTATCAATGATAAACAATTATGGTGTAAGTAATTAGATGTATGAATCAAAGATGGCATAATCTTGGATTTAATTTAAAAGATCAAAGGACCACAAAGAGGGACCAAAATCAAGTAAGTGTTTCGGCCATGTTGTATGGCCGAACCCCACTAAGGAGTATTTTTATGGACATAGGGTTTTATGTATGTTAGATGATTAATGTATGAATGATTAGATTAATGGATTGGGTGATTGGACTTAAATTAAAGGATCAAAGGACTCAAAGAAGGGACTAAAACCAAGTAGGTGAGGTTCGGCCATGTTGTATGGCCGACCCCACCAAGACATATTTATGGACTTAAATATTGTGAATCAAAGGGCACATGGGTTTAATTGATTGATATGTTATAAGGTAACGGGACCTCACAAGGGGTGTACGATCGTGAACGGTTTCCAGATGAAAGCGCAAGGACACTTTAGTGGTCTTTGGTAGGATTCTACCTCTTTGAAACCATGGTTATGTAATATGGTTTAATCTCTTATTTTGATGGTATATGTTGTAAAAATTATATGTTTCAAATATGAGGTTTTAATGCTATGATTACTCTATTACATAGCATGTGGACATATATATATATCTCATGCATGGCATGGGAGGGATGTTTGTAACAGGAGGCTACGCTCTTTCGGGGCGTCCGTAAGGCATTCGTAAGTAGACCTTGATGTGCATTATCCATCAAGAAATAACTGGAGAACACACTCCGTCGGAACGTCCGTAAGGCAACTATGGGGATACCTTGATGAGGAGAATTCCATCAAGAGGTTACATGTGTTTGTGATGGGTGGGACTCATTGCATACTACACCATAGCATGGCATTGTTTTACAAGGTTTTGATATTATGTTATTATATATGATTTGTACTAACCATGTGTTAACCCTACTTGGAATACCTACTGGGCGCGTTATCGAACGCCCTACTTCTACCCTAGTGGATGAAACAGGCGATGAAGGGAATGATGAACATGAACGGAGCCAAATATAGGAGCTTGGATGTGTTGATTTTATTTATTTTAAGTTACTGATGGACTTGTAATTTGAGTAGCTAGCTTTTGGGCATGTAATAACTTAGATAATTTGCTATGGTTTGAATGTTTTATTTGGATAAATAAGTTATGATAATTATGGTTAAGCGATGAACTACTTTGCTATCTATAAAATGGAATAGAATTAGGTTTCATTATAATCCGCAGTTATGCCTTATTCCGCATGTATGACTTATTGCGTGTGAACCGTATTCATGGACTTAGTCCATGCACACATATGGTTGGCCAGTTAAGGGTCGGACTTTAGAAGTTCGGACTTAGCTCGCGTCGTGACGTCCCGCTCTCTGTCACTCTTTGTTTATTAAAAAAAAAAAAAAATAGACTCTGATTTTTGGCGAGTGAAAAAGGGCGGGGCGTTACAGCACTTGCATCTCATGCATGGCATGGGAGGGATGAAATGTAACCGGAGACCCACGCTCCGTCGGGGCGTCCGTAAGGCATTTGTGAGGGTACCTTGATGTGCATTATCCATCAAGAGGGATGTATGATTGATTTGTAACCGGAGATCCACGCTCCGTCGAGGCTTCCGTAAGACATTCGTGGGGGTACCTTGATGAAGAGTTTCCATCAAGGGGAACACTATGTGATTGTGATATGGATGATGGGTGGGACTCATTGCCTATGACACCCATGACATGGCATTGTTTTACATGGTTTTGATATTATGTTATCTATGTGATTTTTGGTACTAACCCATGTGTAGACCCTACTTGGAGTACCTACTGGGCACGTTGCCTAACGCCCTATTTCTACCTTAGTTGATGACACAGGAAATGGACGAAACGAAGGATGTGATCGGAGCCAAGCTTAGGAGCTTGGATGTCTTAGTTCCCTTTTATTTAAATTATTCATGGACAATGTAATTTGAGTAGCTAGTACTTGGGACTGTAATAACGCAGATTATTTGTTATGGTTTGGAATGTTAATTTTGGATATTTTAACTTAAGATAATTATTATTAAGTGATGGATCTCCTTGCTATCTAAAATGGAATAAGATTGTTATTCTACGATTTATTCCGCAAGTATAACCTTAGTACGTGTGAACCGTTTTAGTGGACTTGGTCCACTCACACGTATACATCCACTGTTAGGACTCTTTCAACCTTGAGTTATCCCCAAATTCATTAAATGGGGACTCACACCCTCACAATTAGAGTAGGAATTCCACCTCACTCAATCGGTTGGGAATTTCACTCACCATTTTAGAATAAGAATTCCACCTATCCAATTTACTGGGAATTCGACCCATCATTGTGCCAGAGATAACGTTCTAGAGTTTTTTATAGTGGTTCCGGAGAAAATCCCTTCATTCCACTTTCGGGACAAAAGGTTTTAAAATAAAATTAAGCCAAGAAACACTCGCCTTTGAAGCTCTTTCTCACCGATGTGTGCTTCTTGAAGATCCCATCCACTATGTGCCGACACTCCTCTTCGTAGCCGTTGTAAAGCAATCACAATCCCAGGGTGACAAGGAAACTAGTTTTACCATAGGTTTTCTAGTTTATGTTTCTCATCTCTTTCTCAATTTCAAACTCAATCAATAGATTGATTGTTTATGATTTTTCTTTCCTCCTCTCTTTCTCATTTCCAAATACAATCAATAGATTGGTTGTTTATGATTCTCAGTACAAGAGTGTTGATCGTTCCTTATAATATATATAACTCTTCTCAATCTAGGAAGATAGTAAAATGATCACACAACACTCATACTTGTAGAGGAATCTTAACGGTTTTTCTGACTATCCATAACCGACAGGTCGGTGTTCATATTTACTAGTGTTCTACCACCCTGACCATTGCACATTAAATGCAATCCCAACGGCTTTACTACTTCCTGGTCGACAGGTCAGTGTCACCGATGGGTCGACACTTACGACACCGAGAGGTCGGTCCATACGAGTGTATCGTTCTAGGGGCAAAACTATACTAACAGTAGTTTCAAGTCAGAAACCTGTCTTACCCAGAACGACCTATAGCCATTTCCGAGGGGTTAGTCCTAGTACTCTCGATCGGTCTTGAACTCCCGTTATGTCTGCTTTTTTGAGAGCCAACTTGAGTTCACAATCCAGAACTCACAAGACCTTTACCGATGAGTCGTTGACCACGAGGGGTCGTTTAAGTTCATCACCGAGGGGTCGGTGCATACAAGACTCTCGGTTAGAGGCTTTCCCAGAATGACAGTTCTTTGATCTAGAACCTCTTTCATTCTGGCCGACCGATCCTTGACCACAATGGGTCAATCCTGTCTCCACCAAGGGGTCGGTGAGTACGACTGGTCGAGCAGACAGTGAAACCAATTACATATTTCCAAGTTGGGTTCCAATTCACTGTCCAGCATCCTCTCTAGGCTTCTTTATGGTTTTACCATTTGTTCAACTAAGCCTAGGAATGGTCCTCTCTAAGGTGTCGGTACCTCCTAAAGTCATCTATAGCCAAATACCTCATTTTGTGATTGCCACGACGATGAGCTTTGAACCTGGTGAAGCATGATCTTCATTCTTGATCATCTTGAGTCTTGAAGCTTCTTAACTAGTGTTTCTCCCTGATTCATGGAATTGATAAACAAGGACTACGCAAATCCGGGGCACTAACACAGACTATATTAATTAAGAAAATTTAAAAGGACCCATAATTTGTGATTACCCTATTCACCCACCCTCTAGGGTTAATCTGCTTCTAAGAACTCCGGTAACTTTCAATTGGTATCAGAGCCTCGTGCTCATTTTAGAGACTTAATCGTCTGAGTGATCAAATTGCTAAAACCATGGGAGAGAGCTATGCCATTTCTAAACGACCCTACTTCAATGGATCAAACTATGTTTTTTGGAAAGAAAAGATGAAAAGTTTTTTTTATCTCCATCGATGCATCTGTATGGGATTCTGTGTGTACTGGTTGATCACATCCCGTGGTTGAGAAATCGGGGATGGCAACTACATTCACATCCATTGAGCTAAAAGCTTTCTCTCAATGGACAAAAGATGAAAAGGCCTCATGCACTGCAAATGGTAGAGTACTAAATGGTTTGAGTCGTGCACTATCACCAACTGAACACAAAAGGATAACGATGTGTGAAACCACACAAGAGGCAAGAGAAATTCTCAAGAGAACCCAGGAAGGTACATCGGTTGTAAAAAGATCAAAGCTTCAATTATTGGAAGCTTCAAGAGGTTTGAATCAAAAAAATGGCAATTGAAGATTACAGTAATGTTGCACAAATGAAAATTGATGATTTGATGATTTGGTGGCATCATTTTAAACTTTTGAAGTGCAACCTTGAACCAACAAATGATAAACCTATTACCTTAAAATCTCTCGTCAAACTTCCCATGGTTAAATAAAATGAACTGAAATTGGTAGAAGAAGACCCTCGTGAAGAAATGGCCATGATAGCTAAAAAGTATTTAAAAAACTTTAAAAGGTTCAATAAGATGCGAATATTTAAGAAGGGTGAATCAAGTGAAAAAATCGCTAAAAGACGTGAACCTCAAAAAGATAAAGATAAGAAAAAGTTCAAGGAACAAGAATGCTTCAATTGTTGTGGGAGAGGACATTAATCAAATGTATGTCTATCGGAAAAACCCAAGAAGGTTATGAATGCCATATATGAGGGCACCTCAGAATCTGAGAGTAATTTGCATGAGCAAACTCAAGTGATTATTGTAACACATAAGAATTTCATAGCTTCAATTGTTGAAAATGAGGAAGCACCTATAATTAAAACAATGGCGGAAATTGAAAATGATAGTGATGAAGATGACGATCTTTAATCCTCTTTCAATGCCTTGTACTTGGATAGTGAACAATTGACTAAGAAACTAGATAAATTTAAAATTGAAAATTCTCAATTAACAAACCTATTACAAGATGTAAAAGATGAGAACACACTCCTCGCCTCTCAATCAGAAACCTCTAATGAAGAAATCATTAAGTCAAAGGAGAGTAAGAAAGCCCTTCAAGATGAAATGGAAATCCATTGCAATGATGTGGAAAACATGTGGCAAATCAGGGGTAATCTTGAAGTGAAAGTTAGAAAACTCACTCGTGAGTTAATGGAACTTAAAAAACACAAAGAGATGTTCCAAGAAAAATTCATCCAAGGAGATGAAAGATTAGCAAAACTCCTAAATTTGGGTAAGAAGTTTGGTGATAGATCGGGTCTTGGTTCCTTTCTTGAAACCAATGGATCTAGAAATCAAATGGTTTTTGTTATGGATAGCGTGCCAAAGACCCCCAAGGGGAAATGTTTTTATTGTCATAAGGTTGGGCACTATAAGCTTGAGTGCAACCTTAGGAAGAGAGACCTTCAAAAGAAAACCCTTAACCACACTCCAAAAAGTAAGGTTAAAAAATACTGCCCAAATCCAAATCATAAGCCTAAAATGCATCCACCAAGGCTTAATGTTAGGAGACCCCCAAGGAAGATGGACCCAAGGCAAGACTCTTTGTTGAGACAATTAGACCAAGTCTTGAAGGAGTTAAGACATCCTATGATTGGACCCCCAAGGTTTGCCCAAAGGAATGTGTATGAGAGACCAAACTCAACCATTTGGGTACCTAAGACATAAACCACCATTTAATCATGTTTTGTTTTGGCTTATGATTCACTTTCATTTCCTAAGCAATTTCAAATTGAATTATAGTGACAAGTGAGTTCAAGTAGCAGAAGTGCTATGACATGCGATCGGAATTTTGTGACTACAAGCTAAGATTATGCTCTTCCTGGCTATAGCATTAGTCTTTATTAGAAACCCATACATTCCTTAAAAATTAGTTTTTCAAGTTGTATAATTTTCAATCATTGTGTTTAACATGCTGGTATGTTAGCATAAGTGAATGTGTATGGTGTGGCTGTCTTGATTTGCATGGATTTATCAAATATGCCTAGGTTTGACATATGATTCTCAATCTGGTCAATTGCAAGTTGTCTTTGTGGTGTATGATATGCTTATCATGCTTAATATGATGTGTGTATACCATGCTTTATATTAAAAATCAAATGTGGTGTTTTGAAAACAATATCAAAGTTTGGAGGAAAAAATCAGTTTCTGGTATGGCGACGTATTGCCAGTGTACGACGTGTCGTCATAACGACATATCGACAAGCAGTGATGCATCTTCCTTGTGCAGTTGTGGACTTAGAAAGAAGAACTACATTAGTCATGGTGATTGATCGCCAGAAGAGGATTAGGCGGCTATGGGAATGATCGCCTGAACGACTAATCCTTCGTGTCGCAGAACGAACAATTAAATTAAACCCTCGCGATTTGGGTTTTTTATTTTCCTCCTTCTCCATGACTCGTCTCTTCTCTTTCCCTACAAAACACTTGCGATCGGTCGTATCCTCGTTTACAGATTTGGTCGTGAAGACGATTACTCTTCGATTCTGTTGTGCAAATTTTAAATTTGTGAATCTCACAAGCGCACGAACCATTTACAGTACAACGATTGAGTGCGAGGTCGAACCCAAAGGAAACATTCAAAATATATTAAATTGAAAATACACATGCCTCAACTTTTATGTTTCTTAGAAAATCAAGATTCATAATTAAACCTAGGATAGAAAATCAATTTTAATCTTTAAAAGTGTATCTCTAAGTTAATTAAGTCTTTATTCAAGTAAATAGATCTACAATTTTAGAGCATTGATTAAAAGTAATTAAAATAATATTTAATTAAGAGTTTATAAACAATCTCACCACACATCTTAATTTACAAAATCTAGATCTAATTAAATTTGATCTTAACTAGTTAATCAAGTTGTTAGGGAGGTTTTAAATACATGAAATGAATACACTTTAAAAGAATTAAAAAATTAAAAAGAAAAACTAAAATACAACATTCAAGTGAAATAAAGTAAACATGAAAAGTAAATCGGCAAGGAAAATAAATGACATAAATAAAAACACAGTAACATAAAAGGTGGTTGTTTGGAAATGACCGTTCATCACCCAAGATGTGTAAATAAAGTAAAGTCCTAGATCTGAAATTCACATAAAGATCTATAATACAATTCATATTTATTAATAAAACAAGATTCACAACTTTTAATTTAATTAATCAAAATCTTAGTAATCATGATTTAAGTCTTACAATCAAGATCCTAACTATTGCATACGCTCATGTTCAATTAAATAAATAAAAGTTGTGTTCTTGAAATTAAAAATAAAATAATCATGAAAGTATTTTAGAAATTGGATGTTCCAGGGTTCTAAATGAATGCTTTACTTTATTAAATGGAAGAATTCAAGTACAAGGCTTTTCTAAATTAATATAAGAAAAACAACATAAAAGATAAATTCAACACTCTCAGTTGTAAATTCGTATGGTGCTCCTTGTCTTCTTACCTTTTGCTCCAGCCTTTAGTCCTTTTGAATTCCAGGTCAAATTCGAATTTTACCCTTGGGGTAATGGGGCATTTATAGGTTTTGAAAAGAGATGGATGGCTTGGATTAAATCAAGTTTTAATGTGGGAAATCAAAGGACTGGATTGGATCTAAATGGGAATGGATGATGGGGATTTAAACTTGGATTTTAGGGTTGCACAAGGAGGGTCACACAATTTTTGTGTGGCTTTCCTTGGTGGCTAAGTGAAGGTGGAGAGAAGAAAGGAGATTAGGAGAGAAATTAGAAATTGGGTTGGTTTTGGGATTGGGAAAATTGTGTGGGATACTTGGGGATTGGATTGTGATGTGTTAGGAACTTAGGAATGTATCTAGATGGATTTTTGTCTAAGTTCATGGAGAGATTTTAGGTACTAAAATAGTGTGGATTGTGTGTTGGATGGATAGAGTGGTGACAAGGTCTGGGCGCATGGAGGCTAGCTTGAGCTTCAAGTTGTTCTAACTTAGGATTTGGTGAATGGATGGCTAAGATTGGTTTGGGTGAAATCTAATGGTTCTAGGGTTAATTGGCTAAAATAATATATAAATATATATATATATATAGTAGGTATCTAATGGAGGGTTTGAATTCAAAGGTGGAGATGAATAAATGACATGATGAATGGCCTAGATTTAGTGCAAATTATGTATGTGATGGATGAATGTGGAGGCTCTAGGGTTTTCCTAATGATGTGGATGGTTGTGATGAAATGTCCTAAGATCTAATGGCTATGATGCATGATGGATGATCTAAGTAGATGGGTGGACAGATGGTGCATGGATGATCCTAATCCCGAGGTTAATCTATTTGATGAATGGTTTGGATGTCCTAAATCTAACCACGATGCATGAACGGGTTAGATTGATTAAGTGGACCTAGGGTTTGATGATATGAAATGCATGGGATAAATGAGATGCATGAAATGAATGGTTTGGATTGGTGGATTGAGTTAATGGATGGTGTGGATGGGAGGTTGGAAATTGGATGGGTAAGATGGGTCATGGGATTTTTGGTTTGGACCTAAAATGGATTTGGGCTTTGGATTGGTGAACTTGGATTTGAACCTAGAGCATTGAATCTTTTTTGGACTTGGACTGGAATTGGAGAGTTGGACCTAAGCTTATTGGGCTCGAATTCACTCTGGCCTGGCCCACATTGGGAAATGCGCCTGAAGTGCTTGGCCTGTCTTAGTGTCTGGCATTTGGTGCAAAGCTTGGCCTGTCCTAGTGTTTGGCATTTGGTGCAAAGCTTGGCCCAATTGCAGTGGTTCTCCGGCCCATGGATATTCTTCTCAAACTCTTGCTCACTTAATTGCAGACTTTGATTTTAAAATTAAATAATTAATCAATACCACTATAATTCTAAATATTGAATAAATCTAGACACTCATAAACGGATCTAGATTATCCAATTTACTTCAAAAATCCTAAAGTGGCATGAATTAATTATGAAATTCTAAAATTTCCATTTTAAGATTTTTTTCCAGGCAATTATCCATTGTTTTATGCATGAATCCTGTTTTTCCATATTTTTACCAACAAAACTAGAAAAAAACATTAAACATATCTTTTATATACAAAATGAAGACTAACTTAATTATAATTAAAGGGTAAAAATGTAAGATTTTTAGACTCAACAGATTCTCTCCTCCAAAAATCCTTCTCCGTCAGCTTCGAGTGTAACGCCCCGCCCTTTCTCACTATTTTAGCTTTCTGAAAATCAGAGTCTATTTTTTTTTAAAAACAAAGAGTGATAGAGAGCGGGACGTCACGACACGAGCTAAGTCCGAACTTCTAAAGTCCGACACTTAACTGGCCAACCCTATGTGTGCATGGACTAAGTCCATGAAAATGGTTCACCCATAACAATATAAACATGCGAAATTAAAATCATAACTGCGGAACTATAATAGAACCTAGTTCTATTCCATTTCAGATAGCAAAGTACGTCAAATCCTTAATCATCATTAACACAACATAATTATCCAAGTAAACATCCAACCATAGCAAATCATCTAAGTTATTACACCGAAGTCTAGTTACTCAAATACAAGTCCATAAGTAACTTTAAAAAAAATATAATCCAATCACATATCCAAGCTCCTATGCTTGGCCCTTTTCGCGTTCATCGTTCCCCTCGTTTCCTGTATCATCCACTAGGGTAGAAGTAGGGTGTTAGAACAACGCGCCCAGTAGGCATTCCAATTAGGGCTAACACATGGTTAGTACAAAACATGCATAATAATATCAGAATGTCAAAAACCATATAATCCATGCCATGTCATGATGTCAAATGCAATGAGTCCCACCCATCACAAGTACATAAAAGTACCCCCACATAGGTCTTTCGGACTCCCCGACGGAGTGTGGCCCCTTCGGTTTCTTCTTGATGGAAAAACACATCAAGGTATCCCACAAAGGTTTTTCGGACGCCCCGACGGAGTGTAGCCCCTCCGATTACATATCCATCACCCCATGCCATGCATGAGATGCTAATGAAACACATGCTATTTTATATAATAAACATAGCATTAAAACCTCACATTTGAAACATATCTCTTTCAACATAAATTCATCAAATAAGATAAAAACATTGTACATAAACCCATAGTTTCAAAGAGGTGGAATCCTACCAAAGACCACTAACATGTCCTTGCGCTTTCAGTCCGGTAACCGCTCACGATCGTACACACCTTGTGAGGTCCCGTTACCTTATAATATAGCAATCAATTAAAACCATGTCCCATTTGATTTAACATTATGTTTAAGTCCATAAACCATTCCTCATGGGGTTCAATCATACACCATGGCCGAACCCATGATCCATCACTTTCACCCTTTATTACATCCATGCCATTGCTTAATCTATGGCTGTCCATTTTATTTAATCCAGCATACATAAACCCTAAGTCTGCCAAACCTTCCCCATGGGGTTCGGCCACACACCATGGCCGAACCCATGGTCTATTAATTTTAATTATTTACAATATTGCCATCATGGCTACCATTCCATTATTCTAACCCTTCATTCATTAAAACCATATATCATTCCCCATGGGGTTCGGCCATACACCATGGCCGAACCCGTGGTCTATCATTTCACACTTATTTACGTTGTTGCCATTGTTCAAATCCATAACCAAAACATTCTTCATGGGGTTCGGCCATACACCATGGCCGAACCCATGATCTTTGATTTTTATTACAATATTGCCATTACCTTATGTTTATGTCCAAAACCGATCCGTAACATTGGTTCATGGGGTTCGGCCATTCTCCATGGCCGATCCCTATGATGTCTAACTTTCCAATTATAGCAATTCCCATTCTTGAATCCATAAATCAAGGTTTTTTCCCTTTTTAATCCACAAGTCCATAATTAGAAACTTTTTAATTTAACAAGCATCTTCCATGGGGTTCGGCCATACACCATGGCCGAACCCTATTGTTCAAAATCCTCTCTTTAAAAATGTCATTAAACAAAACCAATGTCCTTCCATTTAAACCCTTTAAAATCATAAACCTGCATCTATGATTTTCATCTTTCAATTCCATTAAAATAACTAATATCCTTCATGGTTTTCATCCCTCCAAAAATCATATACCAGTACCAACAAACTCCCATGGCGTCTGGCCATACAACCTGGCCGAACCCTATGGTCCATTAATTCCTTTTTAAATCATATATCTAAGATTTCATCATTAGATGTTTCTCATTCATACATTCATCCAAACCTTTTAAAACCATTCTAAATTATTAACCATCTTCCATTTAATCCCTTCAAAAGAATTGATATTCCTTCCATGGTTTCCAACCCATAAAAATAACCATGTCTTTCCATGGGGTTCGGCCATGCATCATGGCCGAACCCTATGGTCCAACCTTTCCATTAAAAATACTCAAATCAACCCCCAATCTTCTTCCATGGGGTTCGGCCATACACCATGGCCGAACCCTATGGTTCCTTTCTTTTAAAAAAATTATCAAAATTGCTTACCGGTTCCGTGACTCCTCCGGTTTTCCTTCGCTTGTTCTTGCTCTTCCAATCCTTTTCCTCCTTATCCTCTTTCCACTTCTTCTTGGTCTTTCCCACAGCCGAGAACACCTTCTTGTTGTTGTGTGTACCGTGCTCCCTTGCTGCCCTTCTTTTATAAAAATTCCATACGGTACAATAGCAATTGCCATGTGCCCTTTGCTTAATTTTTGGGTGTGTCGTGCGCCCCTTGTTCTCTCCTTTTATCACTTCCAATTCGTCCCAATTTAGAAGGTGCCATGCGCCCCTTCTTTTAGCCATTGCCTTAATGCCATTCTTAATCAAGGAAAGGCCCCTTTTTAAATGATCTCATGCACTTAACCTTGGATATGGAAATCCCTATACACGGCCAAGGTAATCTATTTTTATTTAGTAATCCCCTTATGTGCATATTCATGGATATGCAAATCTTCATACACGGCCATGCAACTCCTAAAATCTTTTCATGTTCTCTCTATGCGTGTGTGTCATCCTCATCTAGATGTGTGGCCCATTTAATTTTATTGAAACCGATTCCACACTCCATTGGGTCTTAATTGGGCAATGACCCGACACTTTTACCCATATAAGGTTCATATCTAATAATTCACCAATTAAATGGGTAATTTTCATATATATATATATATATATATATATATATATATATATATATATATATATATATATATATATATATATATATATATATATATATATATATATATATTAATAACTTGGAAAACCGGGGTGTTACATCGAGTCCCACTCTCACCCATTTGAGAGTTCTCTGTTAGGGTAAGCTCTATAATTCTTCTCCATCTTGTTTTTAACATAGTGTTTGGTAGAAATTAAAGCCAAATGCCAAGGATGAAGCTACCTGAAAACTACACTACCCCCATCCTTGAAACAGAACCTATAGCTTCCTCACCTCTACCCAAAAAATTCAAAACCACTAAAGGAAAACAAAATGCTAGTAAGAGTAAAGGTTCGCCCCTCAACTTTGAGCAAACACCTTCCTCTCAAATCCCTAGGGGGCCTAGCCAAAGGAAATAGTCCACTACACAGAAACCCCAAAAGGAGGAACCCTCCAGACACTACTCCTCGAAGTCCAAGTGGGCTTACCATTAGAGAACCTACCTCTCCCGTTCGTCCCTAAGTAGAAGAAGTTGTTGGAAGAGGAAAAAAGGTTAGGGAACGCAGTCCCCAAGAGGAGTTGAGTAGTGAAGAAGAAGTACATGTTAGGGAAAATGTTTGCGTAGGTGAGGGAAGTTGAAGATAAGAAAAAGATGTTGGGGCTGAGAATGTCAGTGTGGGAGAAGATCAGGGAGATGATCAAGTTGAAGAGGAAGATAAGAGTGAAGAAGAAAGAGAAGTTGTTGATCCAAAGGATCAATGGGTAAGAGATGAATATAAAGAGGTTAGTGAAGAGGAAGAAGAAGACTATGATGCTCATGTTCTACTACCTCTCAAACCATACCCCTCGTTTGTAGAACTCAACATAGAAAGGACAGTTGTTGTTGAGTTGGTTGAGAAGTTCGGTGTTCTAAGGCATCTTAGGAAGGCCGGGTGGATGAACCTTATTTAGTGGGGAGGAAAAAATTATCCCAGAATGGCTAAGAGGATGTTTTGCTCAATAAAAATCAATCCAGAAAAACCAAATTGGTTTCGGTTGTACTTCCTCAATAATGAGCCCCTAGACTTTGGTCCTCCTCTAGTTGCAAAGTTACTTGGGATACCCATGGTCCAGAATGGACATTGCCCATCGGGCATGACAATTTTGAGACTAGGGAGAAGGATAAACGAAGATATGTGAATAAATTTTGTCAAAAAAGGGAATAAAATTGTATGGAGGAAAGGGATCTAGCTCATGAAAGCTGATATGGTCCCAGAGTATAGGTTGTTGCATTTGTTCTTCTGCTCGAATGTCTACCTAAGGCATGGGAATCGAGGAGACCTGAACTAGTTCATGTTGGTTCACATGTTTGCAGCTATGTTGGACAATTGGAAAGTATCTTAGGTCTACCATGTCAAGTCATCCCCCCTTCTACTACCTCATGTATAGGATAGCCTTGCATTTTGGAGTGCAAACCTCCAAGGGAGATGTACCGATGGTCCTTCGGCCAATCGATGAGACTGCCATCAGAAAGTCTTTTTGGATGAATTTGTTTGAGCTGATTTGTGGTACTACATCAACTCCAACTCCCTCCTCTCCAAGGGAAATAGAAGCATCAGGGGAAGCAGATGAAGAACTTGACTTCGACCCTGTCAGTCAAAAAGTCTTTGAGGATAGCCTTCAAGCTCTTGAAGACAGAAAGTTTGCAAGGCACAGTACCTTGGAAGCCAGATTGGAAGCCAACTTTGATGCCTTGGTGACCTATGTAAAGGAATCCATCCAGAGCATCATCTCTGCTATATCCTGCAGCAAGGATGACACTGATCCTCATCTATCCTCCTCTCCTCCAGATGGCACTTCTTAGGATAGTTTTTCTTATGTTGTTTTGAAAAACTTTACCTTTTGGGAATGTAATTATTAAAACCCTCTTACTACATGGAATGATAATGGTTTGTTTATCAATGCAATGGTTTGTTTATGCCATGATTATCTCCATATCTCCCCTTGTTATTTGATGCCATGGTTATTTCTTATATTTGTTCATGTGTGTTGAATGGCTTGCTTTTCAATATGGATGTATGGATGTCTTAGTGGTTTGAATGACATGTCTGCTTGGCCATGAAGTTTGGGGAAGCACAAATTATGTGCTTGAATAGCCTTTGTCAATTACTGACAAAATGGGGGAGAAATTAGTAGAAACTAATGATTATGGGGGAGATTCAATTTGAGTTTGGGATTTCAAACTTAACAGTTGAAGTCATAGCTTGGAAAGCTTGGTATAGAGCTTGAGCTATGGGGTAATTGTGATGATCATGAAGCATGGGGGAGTTTATATGTTTTGTCCATGGATACATGTTTATGTTTGGACTAACCCCACTAATAATCTACTAGTGCTTTGTAGGTTGCTTGTGTGCTTACAGGTTTTGAGGATAAAGCAAGCTAAGTAAGAGTATGAAGCTAAGCCACGTCTATGTGTCATTCGATATACGTTTTATTATGTGCAATATTATTTTTGTATCTAAAAGATGTATAATTGGGATGGGTCGTATATATGAGTCTGTATTTGATTTGCTTATAGGTTTTGACACGAATTGACAAAAGGGGAGATTATTAGTGCTCTGCCTTACCGAGTCACATATTTGTTAATTATGTAACTTACGTGAGGCAATGCCTTGAAGAGAAAAGCTCAAGATTCAAGAACTTAAGTGTTGATTGAAGCATGAAGACTCAACGGATCAACATGTGTATGGCAATCAGATAAGGTAATTGGCTACAAATGACCATTAGGTGGAATCCACACCTTAGGTGGATTATACCTAAGATTAGACATCAAATCTGGATAATTAATCTAGCCTAAAATGTGTTTGACACCAAGTGGAACCAAACTTAGAAATATGTAAATCTGCTATCATGGAGGACACATTGTGTCGGCGACCAATCGTCATATGACAAGGATGATCAATCGTGGTCATACGACCAATCATCTAGAAGATCAAAGATTCTGGTTCGTATGGACAGTCAAACACTTCAGGTCTCAGGACAATACATTCGTGTTCACGATGTATCACTGGGACAGGGCCTATGCAATCGTGTCTACGAGCAATCGCCATAGGCTTAGACAAATATGGACGTTCATTCACAGTCAAGTCTCGGACATCAGATCGTACAGATGATGCCTCGTCTGAGTACAGGGCCGACCAATCGTCTTCACGAACAATTACCTAGAGCCTGGGTCATACATCCATTGAAAAATACAGTTAGGCTCAGGATGATGCTTTCTTCTGGCGGCGGCCCTTCGTGTGGTATAGGATGATCAGTCGATCGTACGACCAATCGCCAAGACAAGGCAACAACATATCGGGCACCCGACCAACCTCCCTAGGCCTGGATGGGACTTGACACTGGAAAATATAGTCAGTCTCAGGCCGATGCTTTCGCCAACCCACGATCCATTGTCAGAAACACGGACAATCAGTCGTGTGGCACGATCAATCATGTGGTTACCGTTTTGTTACTGTTACTGTGCATTAAATGCTCAACGGTCGGGTTGGTGAAAAGGATTTCAAACACGGACGATAGATAGCCTATACACGATCGATTGTGTGTGTCGGCGTTACAATGTTTTTAGTGTTACCTATAAATTCAAGCACTTTTTTGGGAGTTCGCAGAGAGTGAATAACAATTAATTGAGCCATCTACTAGTGAGATAATCTGCCAATAATCAAAGGCAAAATCTTAGACTTGTTATCTCTTGGAAAATAAAATGCAAATCATTCAAGTATCCAATTCTTTGTGATTGAGATTAAGAGAGAAGGATCAAGTCATCCTCTAGGATCGAGATTGAAAACCCAATCTTCTAGAGAGTTTCCCAAGCATTGTGATTGCTCTACAAGGAGGATCGTCAGGACTGTTTGAGGTCACATTGGGAGTGATTCACGGAACACAACTACATTTACAAAAGATCTTCAAAGGCATGTGCTTCATAGTTTTAGACTTTCACTTTAAAAATCAGTTGTTAATTGTGAAGTGGATTAAAGAAACTGGGTTTCTCTTGAACCACTATAAAGAATAGTGGTATATGAATTGGTGAAAATCCCAATCAATTGGATAGGTGGAAGTCCTATTCTATTTTGTTGGAGTAATTCCAATGCTTAGTGAATTGGAGATAGCCAAAGGTTGGGTGAGTCTCAACAGTGGATGTAGGTTATTTAACCGAACCATTATAAATCGTGTACATTGTCTCTGTGTGATTGGTTTTGTTCTTGCACACTTTGAAATCACACACTCGATTGATTGTTATTTAACTCCGTACTATATTAATCGAGAAAAATTTAAAAAGACCCATAATTTGTGATTAACCTATTCACCCCCCCTCTAGGATTAATCTGGTTCTAAGCACTTTGGGAACTTTCCCAAGTCAAAGAATTTCTAGAGATTTGTGCCACCATTAAAATTCAAAATGTTACTAAAGCATCTATTAAACTTTACCTGTTTCATTTTTCTCTTAAAGAAAAAGTAAAATCATGGTTGAACTCCCTACCTACGATTTTCATCAGAACATGGGATCAACTTGTCAATAAATTTTTTAACAAATTTTTCCCATATCTAAAACGAATGCCTTTAAAAAGGAAATCTCAAATTTTATACAGAAAAAGGGTGAGCGATTCTCAGAATCATGGGAAAGATTCAAAGATTTATTGAGCAAACGTCCCCATCATGGTTTTGAAACTTGGAGACTCATACAATTTTTCTATGATAGCTTAACCACATCTAGTCGTACCTTGGTCGAGTCTATGAAAAATGGAGCATTTTTGGAACAAAGTGAAAATGAAGGATGGAATTTCTTGAAAAACTTAGGGGAGAACTCTTAGCGATGAGACTTCTCCAAAAGAGAGAGTTCAGTGCAAACCTCTAAGAGACGGCATTTGTATGACGTTAGCAATGACTTTGACATTAAGCTTGCGATTGCAAACCTAATGAAAATGGTAGATGCATTAGCATTGACTCAAGTGATAAAACCACCATTAGGATTGAACATTGAGGTCTGTACGATGTGTTCTAACCTTGGACACACTGCCTCAAACTGTCCTTCCACAGTGTCAAATATTGAGTGCTTAACTGAGTAGGACAATGCACTCAATAATTTTGGAAGACAGCAATGAACCCCATTCTCTGCCATATATAATCCTAATTGGAGGAACGATCCAAATTTTTCCTTGCAGCAAAATCAACCTCTACTAAGTAATGGACCCCTCAATATCAAAGTTAGATATTCCAACCACCCCAGAGTCGGCCATTGCATCAATCTCAAAATCATCCATCCCAGCCAAACTAGTCTTATCAATCCAGTCCATCTCAAGTAGGCCTTTTCTCGAGGATACGTTGCAGCAATAGGCTACAGGAAAAAAAAATTCCTGTCAGCCGATTCCTAATCCCAAGGGACAATATGAGGTTTCATCCTCTAAATTAGAGGGTGACAAATCAATTACTACCTTACGATCAGGGTAGGTAACAAAGTGGAAATGCCTAGACAGGTTAGTCCAAGCATGAGGATAACTCACTAAGTCCATCCCCTGTCCTAAACCAACTGGATCACTCTGCTAGAAGAATATATGTACCTAGGACTCCATACCCTCAAAGGTTAACAACCAAGAAAGGGGTTCCTTATGGTGACATATTAGAGGTATTCAAATATGTCAGTATCAATATCCCTCTACTTGATGCCATGAATTAGGTATCCTCATATGCCAAATTCCATAAAGACCTTTGTATGGCAAAGCGGAGAACTAATATTCCCACAAAAGACTTTCTAGCTGAAAATGTAAGTGCACGGCTCCAACAACCATTTCCAATTAAACATAAGGACCATGGGTGCCCAACCATTGCATGTACCATTGGTACATATTCAATTGACAATGCCTCATTAGATCTTGGAGCCAGTGTTAGCCTTCTCCCATACTCTGTTTAGGAGTAGTTAGATTTAGGAAAACTGAAACGCACCCATATCACACTACAATTAGCTGACATATAACGCCCCGCCCTCTTTCACTATGCCAAAAATCAAAGTCTATTTTTTTTTTTTTTTGAAAAGAAGAGTGAGAGAGAGGGGGGACGTCACGACACGAGCTAAGTTCGAGCTTCCAAAGCCCGACCCTTAACTGGCCAACCATACGTGTGCGTGGACCAAGTCCACTAAAACAGTTCACACGTACTCAAGTTAACATGCGGAATAAATCATAAATGCAGAAATACAATAGAATAACAATTCTATTCCACTTTAGATAGCAAGGAGGTCCATCACTTAACAATAATTATCTTAAGTTAACATATCCAAGTTAACATTCAAACCATAACAAATAATCTAAGTTATTACATTCCCGAATGCTAGCTATTCAAATACATAGTCCATGAATAACTTAAACAAAATGAAACTAAACATCCAAGCTCCTAAGCTTGGCTCCGATCTCGTTCATCGTCTCGTCCATTCCCTGTGTCATCAACTAGGGTAGAAGTAGGGCGTTAGACAATGCACCCAGTAGGTATTCCAATTAGGGTCAAACACATGGGTTAGTATAAAAATCCAGATATAATACATCATGTCGTATCTGTAAAATATCGTATCCAAAACAGTGTATGATAATAGAGATCCAATCATACAAATAAAACCAGAAACAGTGCATGATAATAGAGATCATAATCATGTTGATACAATGCCATGGGTACCATATGCCATGAGTCCCACCCATCAGCCATAACACAATCACCCAAAACATCCACTTGATGGAATCTCCTCACCAAGGTATCCTCAAACATAGTATCCGCTTGATGGAAAACTCATCATCAAGGTAACCCCACAGTTGCCATACGGACACCCCGACGGAGTGTGGTCTCCGATTACCTCTTGATGGGATAATGCACATCAAGGTACCCCCACAGTTGCCTTATGAACGTCCCGACAGAGTGTGGTCTCCGATTACATATCATCCCTCCCATGCCATGCATGAGTGCAAATGAACACTTGCTATGCAATAATACAAATCATAGCATTAAAATCCCATATTTGAAACATAACATTTGATACAAAATAACTCATCAAAATATGAATTAAAAGCATCATACATATCCCATCGTATCAATTAGGTAAGAATCCTACCAATGATCAACTAATATGTCCTTGCATTTTTGTCCGGAAATCGTTCACGATCGTACACCGCTTGTGAGGTCCCGTTACCTTATAATATATCAATAAATCAAAAACCAATGACCCCTTTGATTTCCAACCATGTTTAAGTCCATAAACATAACTTAGTGGGGTTCGGCCATACAATATGGCCGAACCTCACTCACTTGGTTTGGGTCCCTCTTTTGATTCCTTAATCCACCATACATGAGTTAGTCATTTTAGCATTAATAACACTTAAGTCCATAAAACTTTCTCCACGGGGTTTGGCCATACACCATGGCCGAACCCATGGTCCATCATTTTCACCCATATTTACCTCTTTGCCATTCATCTTTCCATGGCTACTCACTTAGCTTATATTTACATGACTTAAGTCCCAAAATCATTCCATTAGTTTTACATTAATGGAAGCCCTAAATCCATAAAACATTTTCTATGATTCAATCATAAACTTATGCCATTTATACATGTCTAGAACCAAAAACATGATCCATGGGGTTCGGCCATACACCATGGCCGAACCCATGGTCCTTTAATTTCGCCATTTGGCCATTCTTTCCTTCCATAGGTAATCACATATTTAAGTTACCCATACTTAGGTCCATATCTGATCCATAAACCTAGTTCCATAAATGATTCATCAAATCATGACATAATACAAAATGACCCATTAAAATGGTTCATGGGGTTCGGCCATAAACCATGGCCGAACCCATGTTGTCTCGCTTCCCATATTCTCCTTTAAATGATTTACACTCTTAGGTCAATAAACAAAGTCCCTCCATGAGGGGGTTTAATCATACATTTAAGTTTCTCATTTTAAAACATCATCTTCCATATTTAAAAACCTATTAAGATGACCACATTTCTCCATCATCTTCATGGTCTATATACATGTAAACACCTCAATATTTCTCCACGGGGTTCGGCCATACAACATGGCCGAACCCATTGGTCTATGGTTCTTCACCATTTCCTCACTTTAGGTTATCATTTACAATCTTTCAAACCCACTTAAAATCACCAATAATCTTCCATCATTATGGTCATTTAAAACCTTTTAAAAAAAACACTAACGTACATCTATGGTTTCAATCCTTTAAAACCCTTTCACATCACCCATATACTTTCATGGTTTTCATGCTTAAAAACCCTTTTAAAATCAATAGCCTCCCTTCATGGGGTTCGGCCATACAACATGGCCAAACCCTATGGTTCATTATTTTCCTTAAAATATATCATTCATCCATGATTGATCCTTTGATGGGGTTCGGCCATACATCATGGCCGAACCTCATCCAACCCTTCATTTGTCCTTAATGGTCCATCTTTTCCATCTCATTTCTTGGATGGATTTTTACATCCATAACCCATAACATTTTTGGCCAACTTTGTAACACCCTGGAATTTCAAAGTTATCATTTTATATGAAAATATTCATATTTACGGAATTGCCATTGTGATAAAATTGATTTGAATTTAAATGGGTCAATGGCTCAATCAAGACCCAAAGGATGGTAGTTTGTTTACAAAACAAATAAATGGATAAGATGAATTTAAACGGGTCAAGAATCATATTTGGGTCAAATTTTGATAAATGGGTCAAAATGGCTAGATGGGACCCAATGGGTCGTGAATGGCATGATTAACCATGGATTGAGTTCAAGCTTAGTTAATTTAAGTTTATTAATTACTTGAGTTTGGTTTGAGTTGAAATGAATGGTGGGTTAAGTTGAGTTGTATTTATTAGTTAAGCTAAATTAAATGAATGACTTAGGTTGGGTGAGTTGAATAAATGAGTTGGATGAATATGTATTTTTATTGTGAAGTGTGTGAATGAGAGGGGAAGTGTTTTAAATTCCAATTTTGAGCAAGGAAAAACGTTGGTGCATGGGGAGACATTACCATGCATGTAACCCCCATTTAGTGATGAATAAAATGGGAGTTACATTTTGAATGGGAGTTACATTTTGAAGTTACATGGGATGCATAGGGACGTTGGATGCATGAGAACATTGCATGCATGTAATGGCTACAATGGAGATAGTGGGATGGCTGTTTTGAGAGTTACAAATGCAAGAATGATGAGAGATGAATAAAGGAGAGAATGCAAATAATTACAAAGATATACATGGAAGATGTTGGAGGTGGGAGTGTGATTTCAAATGCAAAGTGTTTTACACGTTGGAAATGGTTAGAGTGCATTGGTTGGATCTTCAAAAGACAGCAATACTTAGATTGATGGTTCATGCATGTAACTCCAAGGTTGGAGAACAAATGGGTAACTGATTGGAGGAGTAACACCTAAAAGATTACAGCATTTTTAATTCAAATTACATATTAAATCAATGAGAGGAACAAGGTGTGTTCACACTTGGAAGTGGGGAGTTTTTATTCCAATGATAGAACTCCCACATGGGACGTTAATGAGGGCCAAATGGGGTTGATTGGAGCTGCTGTTGATGGAGTTACACTTGAGAGTAGTGGCTGTTACATAAGCCAAAATTGAGAGGCAACTAACAAAGGGACGGTGCAGCACATGGGGGTTACATTTCAAAGTGAAACTCCCATGTGAGAACCTAAGAAAAGGGGGGGTTACACTAGTCCAACCACAAGGGACGTTGGTTGCTTGGGGTGTTTCATTTCATAGATGAAACCCCCAAGTAACATAAAGAACCTTGATTGAGGAGAGGGAGTTACACAAGGATTAACCTTGGGCTGTTTTTGGTCAAGCAAAGAATTTTCATTTTTACTCTCTCTATCTCTCTATCTCTCATGGACGTCCTCTATCTTTCTAAACCAAGAGCAGCAGCTGGTTGTTCATTTCAATTAGTTTTTGGGTAATCCTTTCATCAAGACAAAAATCAGCAAAAGGGTTTTGGCAACAAGGTTAGCAATTTCATTCAAGACCAAAGTTCCCTTTCTCTCTCTCTCACTCTCTTAAGTCCTTGTCACCTGGCTGAATTATCTCAAGGAGCTTGCATCAAGATCAGTCTCAGCCCAAAGAACAGTAAGAGAGAAGGAGAGGTCAAGGAGATAAAGGGTCAAAGAAGGAGTCAAAAGAACCGAAGGAGACGCGGTATTAGTAAGTGCATTTTGAACCCTTGTTTAATAGATTGGTTAAGAAAATGAGATTTGGCCATTGTATGGCCAGATCCATCAATGGTTTAGACCTAGAATTATGATGTTTAAAATAATATAATATGGACCATAGGGTTCGGCCCCATTGGATGGCCGAACCCCATGGAAAAACTTGGTGGATTCTATGGTATTTGAAAGTCAAAATCCATATTTTGGAGTAAGGATTTTAAAAGATTTTTATATGGAATTAAGCTTACTGTTTTGGAGTAGATATGACATGACTGAACCATATTTATCTTATGTTAATTTGCTGATTAATTTCATAGATAAATATGGGTGGATTTCCATTAAGAGAACCATAGGGTTCGGCCATGTGTATGGCCGAACCCCATGGACAGTTTTTTAGATGATTTTAAGTGTGTGTTTTAAAAAGGTTAAAACATAAATAAGGAAGTTTGTTTTGGACATAGATGAATGATTAAGAAATTCAAAACCAAAGGTCATAGGGTTCGGCCACCATGGAGGGCCGAACCCCATGCAAATAATGGTATAGTTTTGATGTATTTGAAACGTATAAACCATGAAGTTGGTGGACTGTTTTGGGTTATTATTTAAGATTCAAATACATGTTTTGGAAAGGGTTAAAATTAAGCTTACTGTTTTGGAGTAGATATGACATGACTGAACCATATTTATCTTATGTTAATTTGCTGATTAATTTCATAGATAAATATGGGTGGATTTCCATTAAGAGAACCATAGGGTTCGGCCATGTGTATGGCCGAACCCCATGGACAGTTTTTTAGATGATTTTAAGTGTGTGTTTTAAAAAGGTTAAAACATAAATAAGGAAGTTTGTTTTGGACATAGATGAATGATTAAGAAATTCAAAACCAAAGGTCATAGGGTTCGGCCACCATGGAGGGCCGAACCCCATGCAAATAATGGTATAGTTTTGATGTATTTGAAACGTATAAACCATGAAGTTGGTGGACTGTTTTGGGTTATTATTTAAGATTCAAATACATGTTTTGGAAAGGGTTAAAAACATGGATCTGTATGACAAAGGACTGAAGTTAGCATGGTTTAAAACAGTGGTTCAAAACTGATGAAATGGACCATTTGGATCGGCCATTTTGGATGGCCGAATTTCATGAAATAATATGGTCATTTGGGACAAGTAGATGAACTGATTTAGATGGTGTTTAAGAGGTATAATGGCAGTAATATTATATTGATATTGTATGTTTTAATAACACCAAAAACATGTTTTAGAAGAACAAAACATGGACATAGGGTTCGGCCACCTTGGATGGCCGAACCCCATGTAAGTATTTGGTTGTTTGGTTTGGCTTTCAAAAAGATGGAAATCACATCAATTATGGATTTAGTATAAAGGTGATGATGGAAAATAGGATTAAAATCTTTAGGGTGAGGCTCGGCCATGCTATGTGGCCGAACCCCACCAATTGTCATGTGATGGACTTTGTTGTTTAAGAAAAAAATTAGGCAAAGGATAGTATAATGGCATTATTGTAAATAAGGATGAAAAGATGAAATGATCAAAAGAATGGACTTATGAGCCAAAACCTAAGGTGGTAAGATTCGGCCATGTAGTATGGCCGAACTCTACCAAGTGTCATTTGAAAAGTTTGGGATACTTAGATGGTATTAAGTAAATAAAAGATTTATCAAGGTTTAAATGGGTGAGGTTCGGCCATGGGGTATGGCCGAACCCCACAAAGTGGATTTTTGGGATTTAAATCAAATTATAATCATATGGTCAAATGATTAACTTGCTGCCATGTACATAGGGTATTCGGATTTCTAGAACGGTATACAAAGTCGTGATCGAAAGACGGTCCAAAGGAAGGGTCGAACAAAGTAAACTATAGTAGGTTTCCTACCTTGTTGTAACCACATAACTTATTTGCTGTTTTATGTTTATTTGAATAAGTTATTTGAATCAAATGTTATATTTACAAATGGCATGTTTGCATAGACATCTCATGCATAGCATGGGATGATGGGGAAGTAACCGGAGGCCACACTCCGTCGGGGCGTCCGAAAGACCATTGTGGGGTACCCTGATGATGAGAATCCCATCAGGAGGAATCCGGAGACCACACTCCGTCGGGGCGTCCGAAAGACCACTGTGGGTTACCTTGACGATGAGAATCCCGTCAAGTGATGGCTATGTTGAATGGTAATGGGTGGGACTCATTACATGTTCATTTCATACATAGCATATTTTTACAGAATTTTGTCACACATGTATAACTATTATCCTATTTGCATGTTTTTGGACTAACCATGTCGTAGCCCTATTCGGAAACACTACTGGGCGCGTTGATCTAACGCCCTATCTATATCTTTAGTGGATGATGCAGGGAAAGGAAAGAACGTGGTTGGAGAAGAGGACCAAGTACGAAAACTTGGGCGATTTGAATGATTGCAATGGACTATGAATGGATTATTTATGGACTTGTTAGTTGATTTATTTGGAACAATGTAATTTGTTAAATTAGATGTTGGCATGTAATAAGTAGTTAAGTAGATGCTATGGTTGGATTTATTTGAATGGTTTGGAATGAATAGTAGACTAAGGTTATATAATAATTTTGGAAAATAAATAAGGTACTTTGCTATCTAAAAATGGAAATTGGATTAATCATAGGTTCTATTATAACCTCAGTTAGATCTAGACTAAGTTAATTCCGCTAGATATATATGTACCATGTGCGGATCAGTTTTATGGACTTAGTTCATACGCACATGGGCTTGGCCAGTTAAGGGTCGGATTTAGAGATCCGAACTTAACTCGCGTCGTGACATTCCGCCCCGATCACTTATTGATTATTATTATTTAAAAAAAAAAATAAACTCTGAAAATTTAGAGTGAAAAGGGCGGGGTGTTACAAACTTCCCAATCCAAAATGAAATGTTCCTTTAACCTTTTTCCAATTAATAAAAATCTTGGCAAGTACTTACCGATTCTGCAACTCCTCCGGTTTCTTTCACTCCTTCTTGCTCCTCCAATCTTCTTCCTCCTTGATCCTTGGCCGAGATTGATCTTGATAAAATCTCTAGGAGTGATTCGGCCAAGAGGTATAGGTTTGAGAGAGGGAGAGGAGCTTGAGATAGAAAACTCTAAGTCCTTTCTCCTTTGTCAATGAGAGTGGTCGGCCTTGAGTGAGAGGGAGAGAGTGAGATGAAAACCAAGTTTTGTCTTGTTCAATGAGAGTGTTCGGCCAAGGGTGGTGTCCTTTGATTGATGCCCTTTTGTAACTCCCATGCCTCTTCACCTCCTCATTGATACTTACTTTGGGGGTTTCATCCCATGAGATGAAACTCTCAACCATATGCCCCTTGGGTTTCCATCATGATATGGAAACCCTCCATGTTCCAATGTGTACCCTTAAACATGAGTTTTGTAACATGAAAACCTTTCACCTCCCTCATTTAATGCTTCCTTTGGAGTTTCATCTTATGAGATGAAACTCCCACCTCCCCCAACGTGTGTACATGGTGGTGTTTGGTCTTATGAGATGAAACTCTCCATCTTCCCACTCCCCTCATTAAAATGAAAGTCCCATTAACTTCCCATTCAACTCACCTCTTTAACTCAACTCATATCTTTAAATCAACTCTAGTTAACTCACTTAAAATCAACTCATTTCCTTGATTCCATTTCCGATTTAATTCAGCCATACCTTAATTGAACTTGAACTCATTTGGTGGTCAACAAGTCAACCATGACCTATTGGGTCCCAATTAGGGCATTTGACCCAATTGACAAACTTGACCCAATTAAATAAATCTTACCCATTTATTTCAATTGAACCTTATCCATAATCCGTTGGGTCTTAATTGGGCAATTGACCCAACTCCTTACCCATCTAAGGTCCATCTCCATTAATTTACAAATTAAATGGACAATTTCCATATATATTCATAACTTGAAAATCCGAGGTGTTGATGACCGCTCTGTCAAAATTCCCAGAGGTGTGATAGAGGACGTTTTGGTGAAAGTCCACAAGTTCTACTTTCCAGTTGATTTTGTGGTGTTGGATACTCAACCTAGTCAGAACGAAAGTGGGCACATTCCGGTCTTCCATGGACGACCATTTCTGGCCACCACTAAAGCTATCATCAATTGCTAAAATGGTATGCTTAGGTTGTCATTCGGAGATCTGACAACAGAACTTGATGTGTATGGCCTGTGTCATCAACCCTCTGCACAAAAGACACCTGTGAAGTCAATATGATCCAGTGTTTTGTTCAGAATTCCTTTTTTGATTTCATCTGTAATGGCCCATTTGAGAAATCTCTGTCCACCTTTGGCACATATTTCAATGGTGAGCAAGAGGTGAACGCTCTATTGAATGAGGTTCCATATGTTGATGTTAGAGCAAGAAAATTTGAACCCTCTCCCAGTTTGTACATCTATATTGGTTTCTTCTGTCGAGAAGCCAATGAAATTAGAGTTCAAAGCACTCCCTAAACTCTGAAAATACTCTTATCTAGAACCATCAGACACTGTACCTGTTATCATAGCTTCCGATTTAACTTCTGAGCAGGAGTCTAAACTCATATTTGTTTTACGAGATCACCGAGAAGCTATTGGATGGTCCATCGTCGATCTCAAAGGAATTAGTCTTGTTAGTGCCCCGGCTTTGTCGAGTCCCTAAGTTTGTCAACTCAATGACTCGAAAAGAAGCACTTGCTAGAACCTTGAAAACTCAAGGTGATCCAGATTGAAGATCATGCTCCACCGTGATATCCCCTTGGGAGCTAGAACAACACGATTGACCCTAGAGGGGGGTGAATAGGTCAATCCCAGTTTTGATGGTGTTTACAAATTTCTTGATTGTTTTAAGTGTGGTGGAACATTAATCAAGAGATTTGTTTAGTGTGATGGATTGTTTCAAATTTCTTTAAACATTCACACTAAGATTTTGACCCTTTACGTTTTGCTTGATTATCGATGTTTGTGCACGTTGTGTACAATAAGACAATCAACATGCAAAGTGATGTGTGTTGAGAAGAGTACTTAAATAGTAAATACAAACACACAAAGATCAAACACCATAAGACCAATTTAAAGTCGTTCGTTTACCCAACCTACATCTACTGTTAGGACTAACTCAACCTTGAGTTATCCCCAAATTCACTAAGTGGTGACTTACGCCCTCACAATTAGAGTAGCAGTTTGTAACGCCCCGCCCTTTCCGAGATTCAGAGTCTAATTTTTTTTTTAAATAATAATATAATAACATCGGAAGAGGGCGGACGACGTCACAACGAGAGTTAAGTTCGGACATCCAATGTCCGACCCTTAACTGGCCACCCATGTGTGCATGGACGAAACCATGAATAACAATCCACACATGGAACTAAACAAGTCATGCGGAATAATACTAGACAAATTGCGGAACTATCTGATTGTGGAATTATACTGAATAGATAGCAAGTACAAGTCTACCATTAAACTGCTTAAACCAAACATCCATTATCAAACTATAAACAAACCATAGCAAAGTTACTAGTTCTTACATGTCCATAATATGTAATTCAAATGACAGTAAAATATAAGTCCATTCCAACACTCAAGCGCTTAAGCTTGGCTCCCCTCCTGGTCCTCGACCTTCTCTTTCCCTTTTCCTTTTCCTGCATTATCCTCTAAGGATAGAAATAGGGCGTTAGATCAACGCAACCAGTAGGTTTTCCGATCAGGGCTACCACATGGTTAGTATATGCAACATGCATCTATATAGTATATGATCATCCAAAAACATCTGAAATCAATGCTATGTATGTAAGTGCAAATGTAATGAGTCCCACCCATCACGCATATACATAGCCATCACTTGACAAGACTCTCCTCGTCAAGGTAAACCACAGTACTCTTTCATTTCTTCTTGATGATATTCCTCCTGGCGGGACCCTCATCGCCTAAGGAGACCGATGTGACTCTCATCATCATGATATTCCTCCTGGCGGGACCCTCATCGCCTAAGGAGGCGGATATGACTCTCATCATTATGATATTCCTCCTGGAGGGACCCTCATCGCCTAAGGAGGCCCACAGTTGCACCACGTCCAAACCGACGGAGTGTGGGCTCCAGTTTCCATAATCATCATCCCATGTCCATGCATGAGATGTTAATGAATATATGTCATTTGTAAATATATATCTCATCATTCAAAACCAATTTGAAACATAAAATAATAACAATATATCTCATAAAAACCAAGATAAAACCAATTGTAAAAGTGGTTACAAGTAGGTAGGAAACCTACTGAAACTTCGCTTAAGTGTCCGTTCCTTTTTAAGCTTCACTCGATCATGACTCGCACATCGTTCAATTTCCGTTCCCTTGGTTGAATGATTCCATCGTATGTACTTAACTTAGGCTCTACTCTTTAACCATGATAACTACATGGTTCAGCCATCCAATGGCTGACCCAAAACAGTAACCATATCTCCATTTAAATCACATAAATGCCCCATAATATTGCATGGTTTTTATCCCTCAAAAACCATCATAAATCCCCATAAAACTATCATATCATTTCATGGGGTTCGGCCATCCCCATTGGCCGAACCCTATGGCCTATAGTTCAAACCTTTTTAACAATTACTTTGCCTCATCAAAACATGTACCAACCTCCATGGTTTTGCATGGTTTGTAGCCTTCAAAACCATCAACCTAACCAAATAAATTTCATGGGGTTCGGCCAACCAAGGTGGCCGAACCCAATGATACATTTTTACCATTTTAAACAACCCTTTAACCAAGGTTTAAGTCCTTGATGAATTCGGCCATAACATGGCCAAATTATGGCATTCAAATCCATGACTTAAAACCCTTTCAACTTGCATCTTAGATCTAACTAAAACATCTAAATCTGTCCATCATTTTGCATGGTTTTAACTTACAAAAAAACATCAACATAACCATATTATTTCATGGGGTTCGGCCATCCAAAGTGGCCGAACCCTATGGTCCATGTTTTCCATCTTTTTAAACATCAGTATTCATATTCTAGACCATTGGTAGATTCGGCCATCCCATAGCCAAATCATGTTCCATTTAACCCATTTTATTACACAAAATTCCATGGAAATACTTACCAAATTCCTTTGCTTCTCTTCTCTCCTTTTGACCTTGCTTCCTTCCTTCTTGCTTCCTTAGTATCTAGCCGAATATGTGCTTGATCAAGGGTGAGAACACCAGTAGCTGGTTCGGCCAAGAGGGTTTGTTCTTGAGGGAGAGGGAGAGAGAATGAATTCTAAGATTCTTTGTGATGGAATTCGGCCAAAATGAATGGTGCATTCCTTTTATTAAACAGCCCCATATCCATTCATTTACCCTCATTACTCTTTGATCAAACCAAGAAGTCACTTGGCACAAACCAAGACATCCCTTGGTACCATCCAATGCATCCCTTGGCACCAACCAATGCATCCTTTGAGATGGAAAGACCCCTCCATCTTACCTCATTAAGGCTGCACCCAACCATGGTGACCCTTGGCTTGGCCAAGGCACCACTTCACTTCCAACGTGTGCCATCACTTGACTTTGAGTCTTTGAGATCAAGACAACCCTTCATATCCCATTTGACTCACTTGAACTCAAGGCCCCTTTGATTTCCAACTCAACTCACTCAACTCACTACACTTAATGCATTTCATTTAATGCATTTGAGCCAACTCATTACTTGATTTAATTCCAACTCACTTCAGTCCCAACTCAACCTGATTTAACTCATATTTGAGCTCACTTGAGGGTCCACATGGTCAACTCGACCCATTGGGTCCCCATTTAGCCCATGGATCCAATTTGACGCCATGACCCATTTATGGGTGGTTTACCCATTTAAATGTGATTTTCATATTTGCATCAAGCCTACCCATTTATGCTCCATCTAGTTTCAAATCAATTCAGCTTAACCTCATTGAATTTGGGCTAACCAATGGTCAAACAAGTCCATTATGACCCATTGGATCCTAATTGGGTCCTTTGACCCAATTAACCACTTTGACCCAATTTGATGTACATTACCCATTTACTTAAATTTGATCCTTATAATATGTTCATAGGGTCTTAATTTGAACAATGGGCCCCACCATTTTCTCATTTACAATCACATTTAATAAACTTACCAATCCAGTGGCATTTTTGTAAATATTCATATCATTGAGAAATTGGGGTGTTACACAATTCCACATTACTCAATCAGCTAGGAATTTCACCAACCACTGTAGAATAAGAATTCCACTTATCTAATTGGTTGGAAATTCCACCCACCACTGCACCATGGATGACGCTTTAGAGTCTTTTATAGTGGTTCCAGAGCAAATCCCCCTTAATCCACTTCCGGGACAAAGGTTTTAAAATAAAATTAACACCAAAAAGCACTTACCTTTATGTCTCCATCTCTTGATGTGTGCTTCTTCAAGATCCACACAATGTGTGCCGACGCTTCGCCTTCTAGCCGTCGTAAAGCAATCACAATCCATGGCAACGAGGAACCCGGTTTTACCAAAGGTTTCCTAGTCTATAATCATTTCCTCTCTCTCTCACAAACTCAATCCATATGATTGGTTGTTTTTTATTCCCCAAGTGTAAGAACGAGAGAGAAAGAGTGATCCTTCTGTTGGCCCTTGTTTAAGCTCATTAATAATGATGAGGGTCCAACTGATTTTGCCAAAGGATGCCAACTGCTTGCATAAAGATTGGTTTATATAGATAAGGCAACCAGTTGCAGCAACTGTAATGTAGCAATAGGTCGGGTGCACCGAGGGGTCTGTGACTAGAAATGTTACCATTAAAAAAATCGACCATTGCACAATAATGTACTCCCAACGGTAATATTCTTTCTTAGTCGACATGTCAGTGTAGCCGATGGGTCGACAGTTATGGCACCGAGAGGTCGGTCCATACGATGGTCTCAATCTGGGGCAACACCATGTTGACAGTAGTTTCAAGTCTAGAAATATGTCTTACCCAGAACGACCTGTCACCTTTTATCGAGGGGTCGGTCCTTGTACGCTCGATTGGTCTTGAACTACTGATATGTCTATTTTCTCGAGATCCAGTCTGAGTTCTAAGTTCCAAAACTCATACATCTTTATAGAAGAGTTGTTTCACCACGATGGGTGGTTTCAGCCTTTCACTGAGGTGACTGTGCATATGAGACTCTCGATCAGTGACGTTCTCAGAATGACAGTTCTATGATTCATAACCTAAGTCAATCTGGTCAACTAGTCCTTGACCACGATGGGTCGATTCTGTCTCCACAGAGGGGTCGCTGAGAACTATTAGTCGAGCTGTTAGTGAAACCAAATATATATTTCCAAGTTGGGTACCAATTCACTGTCAACCTTCTCCTCTAAGCTTTTAATGATTTTATGATTTGTTCAACCAAGTCTAGGAATGGTTTTCTCTAAGGTGTGGGTACCACCTAAAGTCATCTATGGCCATGATACATGCTTTGTGATAGCCATAACGATGAACTTCAATCCGGTGGAGTATGATCTTCATTCTTGATCACCTTGGGTTTTCAAGCTTCTTAGCAAGTGCTTCTTCCCGAGTCATGGAATTGACAAAGAAGGGACTCGGCCAAGCCGGGGTACTAACACACCGGATTAAAGCTCATCGTTATGACAATCACAAAACAAGTATTTGGGAATAGATGACCTTAGGTGGTACCCGCACGTTAGGAGGACGATTCCTAGGCTTAGTTGAACAAATGGTAAAAATCATAAAAAGCCTAGAGAGGAAGCTTAACAGTGAATTAGAAGCAAAGTCGGAAATATAAATTAAGTTCATTGTCAGCTCGACAAGTCGTTCTCACCCACCCGGCGGTGGAGACAGGATCTACCCATCATCGTCAAAGACACGTCAGCTAGATTGACAAAGGTTCTGAAATATTGAACTGTCATTCGGGGTATGCCTCTGATCGAGAGTCTCGTATGCACCGACCCATCGGTGATGAACTTAATGACCTCTCATCTTCAATGACTCATCGATGATAAGTTATGAGTTCTGGAACCTAGAACTCATGTGGACTCTAGAGAAAACAGACATCTCGGTAATTCAAGACCGATCGAAAGTACCAGGACCTACTCCTTAGTAAAAGGCGATAGGTCGTTCAGGGAAGGACAAGTTTTGGGACAAGAAACTCTGTCTGAATTGTGTTTCCCCAGATCGAGACCCTCGTATGGACCGAACTCTCGGTGCCATGACTGTCGACCCATCGGCACAGACATGTCGGCCGGGCATAAATTATGCTATTGGGAGTGTATTTAATGCACAATGGTCGGGTGGTTGAACGGTAATATTCTTAGTCACCGACCCCTCGGTGCACCGGACCTGTCAATACATGACAGTTTCTGAAACATGTTTCTTACTCTATAAATACAAATCCTTGTGCAACCATTTCACATCCTTTGGAAAATTCATTGGACCCTCATCATTATCAGTGAGCTTAAACATGGGCCAACAAAAGATCACTCTCTCTCTTGTGCTTACACTTGGAAAATATAATACAACCAATCATAGTGATTGAGGTTGTGAAAAGAGAGAGGGGAAATGATATACAACTAGGATTAGATATTGGTAGAACTAATTTCCAAGTCACCCTGTGATTATGATTGCTCAATGACGGCTACAATGCGGAGCGTCGGGATTAACTCAGTCACACATTTGGTGGATCTTTGAGAAGTACACATCATCGAGAAAGAGCTATACATGCAAGTGCTTCTTTGTTTTAATTTTATTATAAAACCTTTATCCTGTTAAAGTGGATTAAGGAGCCTTGCTCCGGAACCACTATAAAAAATATAGAACGTCGTGTCTGGCACACGTGGTGGGTGGAATTCCCTGCCAAGTCAAATAGGTGGAATTCATATTTTACAGGTGGTGGGTGAAATACCTAGCCAATTGAGTGAGGTGGAATTCATATTTTACAGGTGGTGGGTGAAATGCCCATCCAATTGAGTGAGGTGGAGTTCCGAGTCTAATTGTGAGGGTGTAAGTCCTCACTTAGTGAAGTATCCGCTGCACTCTAATTAATCAATTAAGGAATTTTAAAAGGACCATGGAATTGGGAAGGACATATTCACCTCCCCCCCCTTCCCCCCCCCCCCCACCCGAAGGGTCAATCGTGTTCTAGCACCAAGGGAGAACTTTCAAGTCCTTTTGTGGTCATGTATAAAATTCACTGGGAAGAGAACTCCAAGACATCTAGAGAACCACAGAGATGACTAAATCTGGCGATGCAGGAAGTAGTACGAGCCGAAATTTTAAAACTTCTCGAGGAAGGTATCATCTACCCGATCTATGACAGTGCTTGGGTAAACCCAGTACAGGTTGTACTGAAAAAGTCTGGTTTGACTATAGTAAAAAATGAGGAAAACGCGTTAGTCCCAACTCGCAGTCAAACGGGTTGAAGAGTTTGTATTGAGCATTGTAAGCTGAACACTGCCACCTGTAATGTAATAGCCCGGATTTGTAAATCAAGAAATATGTTGGCTATTGTTTATTTTAATTGTTGAAATTAAGAATTTTTTATGAGATGGATGTTAGATGGATCAAGTTAGGGCAATGGCCAAGTATGGTCCAATTGATCATAACCATTGTTTGAATTTGAATTTGAAATGTAAACCGTCCATCCCATTATTTGAAATTAAATTTAAAATGTAAACCGTCTTTCCCATTGTTTGTATTTAAATTTAAAATGCAAACCGTCCATCTCAACTCATTTAATTTAACTCAACTCACTTGGTGGTCAACCAAGTCAAACACGACCCATTGGGTCCCAATTGGACATTTTGACCCAATTAACAACTTTGACCCAATTGAATACATCTTACCCAATTATTCCAATTTCCACCATATCCACAATCCGTTGGGATCTTAATTGGGAAATTGACCCAACCCTTTACCCATCTAAGGTCCATATCCATTAATTCATACTTTCAATGGCAATTTCTGTAAATATGGAGAAACTAAAAATCTGGGGTATTACAATTCCAATTAGAGTCAACACATGGGTTAGTACCAAAAATCCAGATATAATATATCATATCATACTTATGAAACATTGTATCCAAAATCATGTATGATAATAGAGATCCAATCATACAGATAAAACCAGCAACAGTGCATGAAAATATAGATCATAATCATGCAATGCCATGGCATGGGTGCCATATGCTATGAGTCCCACCCATCAGCCATAAAAAAACATCCTCTTGATGGAAGGCTCCTCATCAAGGTATCAAACACATAGTAACCTCTTGATGGAAAACTCATCATCAAGGTATCCCCACAGTGGTTTTTCGGATGCCCCGACGGAGTGTAGCCTCCGGTTACCTCTTGATGGAAAATGCACATCAAGGTATCCCCAAAGTGGTCTTTCGGACGCCCCAACGGAGTGTGGCATCGGGTTACATATCCTCCCTCCCATGCCATGCATGAGATGCAAATGTCCACATGCTATGCAATTATACAAATCATAGCATTTAAAAATCCCATGCTTGAAAACATATTACAAAATAACTCATCAAAATATGAATTATAATCATATTACATGTCCCATGGTTTCAAAGAGATAGAATCCTACCAAAGACCACCAAAGTGTCCTTGCGCTTTTGTCCGGAAACTGTTCACGATCGTACACCCCTTGTGAAGTCCCGTTACCTTTTAACATATCCATAAATCAAAATCCATGTTCCATTTGCTTTCATATTATGTTTAAGTCCATAAACCATCCTTGTGGGGTTCGGCCATACACCATGGTCGAACCTCACCCACTTGAATTTGGTCCCTCTTTTTATTTAACCATTCACATCCAAGTAAACCATTTTAAAAAACCTAAGTCCACCAAATACACCTTAGTGGGGTTCGGCCATACAACATGGCCGAACCTCACCATCTTGGTTTTGGTCCCTCTTTCAAGTCCTTTGATCTTTTAATTAAGTCCAAGATCATTCATCCTTTGATTCACTAATCTCATCACTTATACAACAATTATTTAACATTGACAATAACCTAAGTCCATAAAAATATTCCCCATGGGGTTGGGCCATACACCATGGCCGAACCCATGGTCCATCATTTCCATCCATATTTTCATCTTTGCCATTGTTCTATCCATGGTTAATTACCTAACTTATTTACATATGAACTCAATTGGAAAAATGATCCATAACTGATTCATTACTCCAAATATGGTCCACAAAAGAATGACCCATAAAAATTGGTTCATGGGGTTCGGCCATACACCATGGCCGAACCTATGATGTTTCATTTCTCATATTCTCCATTTAAATGATTTATAATCTTAGGTCCATAAACATAGGTCTATAATTGAATCCTCCATTTAATCATCCATTCATTAAAATATGCATACATAGATCATAACATCCATAAAACAATTCATGGGGTTCGGCCATACAATATGGCCGAACCTCATGATGTCATTTTTTAATCCTTTATCTTAATATCATTAATAACCTTTCCCATCATGGCCGAACCCTATGGTTCATCTCTTTCACTCATAAAAAAAACAACCATGATCATAATCTTTGATGGGGTTCGACCATACCTCATAGCCGAACCCATGGTCCATGGTTCCCATACATAAGTCCATTTACACCCTTTTAAAACCTTTTAAAATTATAAAAATCCCTCTATGATTTCCATCTTTCAAACTTCCATTAAAATACCCAATATCCTTCCATGGGGTTTGTAACGCCCGCCCCTTTTCACCGAAATCAGAGTTTATTTTTTTTTTTAAATGCAGAGTGACAAAGGGCGCGGACGTCACGGCGCGAGTTAAGTCCGAGCTTCTAAAGCCCGGCCCTTAACTGGCCAGCCCTACGTGTGCGTGGAACGAAGTCCACGGAGAACCGTTCACACGTAGAAGTAAGCATCGGGGAACATGCAAACCAAGTGCGGAAAATTATAATAAAGTCTAACCGACAAATTCTTAGATAGCAGGGAAGTTACATTCATTCAATCACCAAACCTCCTCAAAATCATAATGTCCAAAGTAAAATCCCAAAAAGCAAGTAATCTAATTTATTACATTCCGACAAACTAAGCTACTCAAATTACATTTTTCCAAAATAAAGTAAGTAAACTAAGCTGCTCGCTTTCCCAAGCTCCTAAGCTTGGCTCCCGTCTTGTCCCTCATCTCCACCTTCTCCTGCGTCATCAGCTAGGGTAGAAGTAGGGCGTTAGACAACGTGCCCAGTAGGACTCCTAGTAGGGCTAACACATGGATTAGTGATAACAAACAATACAGATAATAATATAACAAAAAGCCATAGAATGAATGCCATGCCATGGGTGTTTGTGTTATGAATCCCACCCATCATCCTTACTATCCCGATGCCCTATCCCCCTTGACGGCAAGACCTCGTCAAGGTGTAACCACAAATACAACATCCCCCTTGATGGAAGAACCATCATCAATGTATAACAATAAATACAACATCCCCCTTGATGGAAAAACCATCATCAAAGTATAACAATAAATACAACATCCCCCTTGATGGAAAAACCATCATCAAGGTATCATAATTACAAATATCCCCCTTGATGGCAAAGCCTCATCAAGGTATAATAATACATATATGAAATATTCCCATGCTTGTTTATCGGTCGCCTCGACGGAGCATGGACTCCGGTTTCATTTCATCCTTCCCCTGTCATATCCCTCCCATGTCATGCATGAGATGTAGATGCCATATGCCATGTAATAAATATGATAGTACAAACCATGGCATTAAAAATCTCATCAATAAAACATATGATTTGATTACCACAAATAGGTCAAGCAAAACATTAATATTCACATCATAGTCTTAAAACCCACCTTAAAACAATTATATGCTTACTAAAATAAATCCAGGAAAAAAAACCCATACATAACACATAATCCAAAGCTTACAAATAGGTAGGAATCCTACCGAATACCGACTAGCGTCCTTTTTCGTTTCCATCCGATAGCTCGGTCACCGATACGCGCACCGCTTGCTATGTCCGGTACCTTATTATACATTACCAAATTAGTCCATATCTTATCCATGATCAAGTCCCTAAATCATGCCTTAGTGGTGTTCGGCCATACACCATGGCCGAACCTCACTATCTAGGTTTTGTGGGTCCCATTTAGTCTATCAAATATTTAAATCACATGGGTCTAAAAAATCAGCCACCCTAGGCTATATTAATCACACATAAGGTTAATACTTAGAGCCCCTAGGTCCATGATCATCCTCCATGGGTTTCTTCATTTTGGCCCATATTTACGGTTTTGCCACTACTTCTTTCATGGTTGGGTTCTCATCTTATTTCTCCATTCTTAGACCCATAATTGATCCATAATCTTGGATCCATTAATGACTCACCAATCATGAGATACAACCATAAAAGGTAGTCACTAACTTAACCTAATTCCCATTAATTAATGCACATACATAGACTTTAATCTTAGCCTATCCATTGGTTCACAAAATGGTTCCATTGATGTCTCATTAATCATGCCATAACAACACTCGAAATTAACCATTTAATTAACCTATTCTCCATTTATTTAAACACATATATAACCCCATACTTAGACCATTAAGTGGCTCATAACAATGGCTCATAGGTTCAGTAAAAATTAGTCCTTTCAACTTAACCAAAATCCCCATTTTTCCTTGGGTCTTTGTTTACACTTTAGATTCATCACAAGTCCCTCCATTGAGAGAACCTAAACCATACATTTAATTCATCATTCTTTAATCACATTTAAGTCCATTAACTTAGCCACATTTCCATTACAACTATCAACATTAGGTTTACATTGGTCCACCAACACCACCAACATTCCCAATTTATATATTTTTTTTTTCATTCTTTTACATCCATCATCATTCCACATCTTCCATCCTACCAAATCCATTTAAATTCACAACACAATAACCTAGGGTTCATGCTTCATTCCCATCTATGCCTTTCAAGGCCATAAAACCCCTTTGCATTTTCATGAATTTTCCCTATTTAAAATCCTTTCAAGAATTACTACATCTAATCATTTAAAATCTTAAAACCCTAACTCATCCTCCATGGCTTCCATTCTTATAAACCCTAAGAATTAAATCAATCACCTACCATGCTTAAGTACATTTTTAATACATACAATCCTTAATGCATCCTTCAAAAATCCACATACACCCATGTTTAATTAATTTAATTACATAATGTCCTTAATCCATTTATTTTCCTTAACCTATTTTTTTTTTTTTTTTCCATTTTGTCCATTTATTCATCCTTCCATGAAATGGATTTGAGATCCAAGGCCTATAATAATTTGGCCACCATCAAATTTAACAAAAATGGATCCCAAATCTTAAACCCTAAAAAATTCAATCTCTTGTTATAAAAATACTTACAATCCGTTGTCTCCTCCAACTTTTCCTTCCCCTATCGGATTCCTTGGCCTCCTTTCTCCTTCTTCTTGGTCGGCTAGTATGCTTGATCAAGATGAGAAACCCCCAAGCTTGGGTTCGGCCATGGTAGGGTTTGATTTGAGAAAGAGAAGGGAGGAGAGGATAAAGAGATGCCTAGCTTCCTTGGCCTTGAGGTGGGAGGGCCCAAGCTTAGCCCTTTCTTCTCTTTTTCTTTTCTCTTTGGTTTTCTTCTTCTCTTTTCCTTGAATGTAGGGGACGGCCATGAGAGTGTAAGGGAGGGAGAGAGGAAAAGAGTTGATGGAAAAAGATGGAGAAAATAAGATAAAGCTTATCTCCTTTGGTAATGTAACTTACACTCCACCTTAACTCCTCCCACCAACTTAGATATTTATCATGCTTTATGGTGGTGGTTGGGATAACCACAACCCAACGTTTTTTGTGTCTTAGGGTAAGATGATTTGGGTCTTCCCATTTGACCATTTGACCACCCTTTTTGGATAACTTAAACATTTAATTAATTAAATAATTAGGTTAATTTAATTCCCATTTACTTAATTCCATTTATTTAAATTGTCTTCATACATCCACCCATGGTTGACCAATTCAACCATGGTGGCCGGCCCCACCAATCCTTGGTCCACATGCCACCTCATTTGGTGAGGTGGAGGTGGGTCCCAATTGGCCACATCACCTTGGCCTAATTCAAATTAATTTGGGTGATTTAAACCCACTCAATTCATTCCCACTTATTGGATCACCATTGGGCCCATGGCCCAATTACATTTACCTCCAACCCAATTATCTTAGAGCTTACACTATCTTGATCCATTGGATCCCAAGTGGGTATTGGGCCTAATTTGACCATCCTTCGCCCAATTGACCATCATTGACCCCTTAAATGAATTTAAATTCAATCCATAGTCTATTGGGCCATACTTGGGCCTTTGTCCAAATTTTGGCCCATTTACCATTTATTCCATCAATTTTCCCAATTTCCATCATTAAAATAAATAATACCCACCTATATATTAATTTACAAATTCCGGGCCATTACAATACAATCCTTTTTTGAAATTTTCGTCCCGAAAATTCGAGCGAAGTAGAGGTTCAAAACAACTCATAGAAAGAGCTCCGAATGAGCGGCTCTCATTTCTGATTCCAGTTTCCAGGTGGCTTCCTCATTGCCATGTCGTTCCCATACCACCTTGACCAACTGAATAGCGCAGTTCCGTAGTACCCTTTGTTCGCTCCCGATCACTCTGATCGGCTTCTCCACATATGTCACGTCGTTTTGTACATCGACGTCTTGCACGCTCAGGACATGTGAAGGGTCGGGGTTGTATTTTCCTCAACATGGACACATGAAACACATCATGTAAAGATGATAACTGTGGAGGAAGTGCTAACTAATAGGCCACCTCCCCCACCCTCTTTAGGATTGGAAACGGCCCCACAAATCTAGGCAACAGCTTCCCCTTCTTCTCGAATCTCATGTGTCCCTTCCGTGGTGAGACTTTCAAAAGCACCAAGTCTCCCACCTCAAACTCGGGGAACCTTCTCCTCTTGTCAGCGTAATTATTATGACGGCTTTGTGCAGTGAGTAGGTGTTGCCGTATCTCCTTGATCTGCGTTGTAGTCTCTACAACCAACTCCGGTCCAATCAGCGCAGGCTCACCGGCCTCTGTCCAACGCACTCGCAATCTACACGGCCTACCATATAAGGCCTCAAATGGAGCCATCTGGAGGCTTTCCTGGTAACTGTTATTGTAGGAGAACTCCACCAGTGGCAAGTGATACTCCCATCCACCCTTGAAGTCCAGCATACCTGCCCTCAGCATATCCTCCAATATCTGTATTGTCCTCTCCGACTGTCCATCAGTCTGTGGGTGGAATGTTGTGCTGGTCAACACGTCGGTCGCCATATCCGACTGTACGCTCTGCCATACTTTGCTAGTGAATCTGCCATCTCTGTCGGACACAATAGTCTGGGGTACACCACGTAGTCTTATAATATTTCGGATGTACCGTCAACCCATATTGCGTCGTTGCCCCTTGATGACCTTAGTAGCCCTGTTACAAACTCCATGGCCACATGCTCCCATTTCCACTCCGGCACTGGTAAGGGTTTGAGTAAACCCGGTGGCTTCCGATGTTCCGCGTTAACCTACCGACAAGTTAGTGCAGTGATAGACACCATAAAATTACAATTTTACCCTGTAATATTAGATGAATTAGTCCTTATTTTATAAATATTAGATATGTGCAGGGTTGTTTTTAGTTTATTTTGAAAAATATAAGAAAAAGAAAATAAAAATGATCAAAAAGTGGCTAAGTCAAAAATTCAATCGACATCTACCAACCCTTCTCATTTACTGTCGATCGGGGTGCCCGGCAGATGAAAGAAAGCCTAAATACACTATTTCTTTCCATTTCTTTTCTATGTTTTGTTTTCTTTATGTGGTTACAGGACTTATAGAAGAAATGAAGACGGCAGAAGCCGGAAGAAACCAACACAAAAGCAGCTGAGAAGGATAGCTCTGTCTTTTCAAGAAGAGAAAGAAGACACCAGCTGAGATGATCAGCAACAGCGACCAATGGCAAGGAAAAGAGCAGGCGGCAGCCAAACTGAGAGACAGAGGGCAGCAGAACAGCCAGCGGTGACACAGCGGTAGCAGCATCAGTCTGCTGCCCAGCGGCTAAGGCAAGGGAAAATAGAGCAGCAGCGGCGAACAAAGGAGGCATCACACAACAGCAACGGTGGACAGCAGCAAGGGCTGAAACAAGTAACAGTTGAGAAGAAGAAAGAGAGAAGACGGCTAAAGCAGAGATGCACAGCAGCCAGCTGAGAAGACAGTAGCACACAGCAAGCAGCGGCCAAGAAGAGAATAGAGCAGCCAGCTGAGATAGCAGCCAACTGAGGCAGAGCAGCGGTAGCGGCAGCCAGCAGAGATGAAGCAGCTAAAGCAGCGACGCACACAGGAGGAAGGGACAGATGACAGCAACCAGCACTATACATAGAAGCAGCAGCTGCAGCGTTGCCGTGTTTGTGGAGACGTTACAGCCATTCGCAGCCGTTGATGGCGGAATGGGAAATCCAGGACACTTTCTGCAGACACCAGCACTGATGGTTACGGATATAACTGACTTTGCCTCTATGGCAGGAAGAAAGAAGAGGAACGGAAGATCAGAGGAGGATAAGAACAAAGCAGCTGGTTTTCAAGCCAATAAGCGGAGAAGGGATAAGCTTTGGGAGAGATAAGGCAGTGACTGAACTTATCTGCTGAGAAAAGATAAGAGATAAGGATTAGGAAGAGTTTTTGAACCTAAGAACAAAGCAGCTAAACCGTGTAGCAGAAAAGATAAGAGTCAGCCGAAAGAAGAGATAAGGAAAAGATAGAAGGGCAGCCAGTTGGGAGTTTTCCGATCCAGATAAGAGAGGATGAGGGTAAGATAGAGCCAATCAGCAGAGAAGAAAGCTGTTGTGTAGCAGCTGGCAGCTGAACCAATAGAAGTTGGGGTTAAAATTTGAAAAGAGATAAAGTATAGAGGAAGATAAAGAAGAGGGTTAACCGATCCTGAGAGCTGGCTGAATTTTGAATTTGAAATGGTTTTATCCCGGCTGAGTTTGAAGGGTCTCTTATCTCATCCCTTCTCTCCTATAAATTCAAGGCTTCGGGTCAATTGAAAGTTGAACCGGGCAAGACATCGAAGAGACTGAAATTGGACGACCAAAAAGACAGAAGAGAAAAATAAATAATTTCTTGTAAGTTATTTCTTTTTTTTTATTATTATGTCAAGTCCAAAAGAATTGTATTTCATTTCCAATTTTTTAATAAAAAAATATGGCAGTTGTTTAGATTTATGATGATCCCAGTTATTAAAATATTTAATTGTGATGGTTTGTATTCTATTTTTAATTCTTATTATGAACATTATGTAAAAAAAATTATTTTTATAATTTTTTTCAAGGAAAGTAGAACCCCTATTAGGATCAGTGGGACTTGCCGTCTTTCCAGTCTAAGGTTCTTATCAAGAACAGTTGCTTTAGATTTGGAGAAACACAAGTTTAAAACCAGCTCAAGCCTAAGGCTTGAATTGAAAAAAAAAAAAATCTGATTTAATGGATAACATAAAAATTCTAATTAGAATTTTAATAGAAAATAAATCTGAATTATATTTTATAACTCTAGAACATTTCATAGTCTAGGCCGTGATTTTATTATTTTTAAATAGGATAATATGCCGCGTCGATGTTTGACCCAATTCCATTGTAGATTATGTAAAAAATTTATTTATTCTTGATTTATTTTTCTTTTTCTCAAAAATTCATCAAAATTATTCATTGTTCTAAATTAAGATTATAACTAAATGTTTTAGAAAATTATTTCCTTAAATCACATCATTTTTAATAGTGCCAATTTCTATTTCATACATATATTTTGTCGATTTCCCTTGGGTACGACCTCGCACTCATACTCTATACTATAAACTGGTTCGTACGCTTGCTAGTAATTTAAAATTCACATCAAGTTTTTGGCGCCATCGCCAGGGAAATCTCGAAATAAAATTGTGTACTATTAAATTATGTGATTTTTTAAAATATTATCTAATACTGCAGATATGTCTTAATTTAGAATTTCATCTAACTTAGGAATTTATTTATTTATTTATTTTATTCATTTATTTTATTATTTTTTTAAAAAGAATTTTGAAATAAAGTTCTGATTTAATGGGCTGGAGTACAATTTTCATAACCTTGACTTGATTTAATTTTTTTTTTTTTATTAGTTGTAACCTTAGGACAATTGCACTTAGATTAGTGTCATGCATTTCATTATTTTATTTTATTTTATTTTATTTTATTTATTTTTTTATTTGAATTAGAATCTTCACCAAAGCTTTTATTGTCTGTTTTGCAGGAATTTTATTTACGCTGCGCTTAAAAATCGTTGGAGATATGCACAACAGGCTAAATCTTCACCAAAGCTTTAAATTGCGCGCTTAAACAAAAAAAAATACTGAAAATACGCATAAAAGGCTAAGGTGAGTTTTTAATTTTTTTTTTTATTTTTCTCATGCATTCATATAGATTTATTTAGGGTGTTATTATTATTAACATTAATATGTCCATGCCTTTAGGTTGTTAGTATTCATGCATTAGTTTAGATTGTTTTATTAATGTTTGTATATTGATTTGAATGTTGTATGGTAATTTAGGATTGCATTTTCACAATGCTTAGAAAAATAAGATTAGTAAAATTGGTTCATACACTTCCCTAATAAAATCAATTAAGGAACCATTAGGCTAGATTTTAGGGTTTCATGCTCAATAGGAACATTGTCAATCTAAATTAATTTTTGTAACCGGTGAATATTTTAGCTTCAATCATGGTGTCTAGGATTAGTTCTGTCACCAAGGTGTAAAGAGCCTAAGGATAAGTTGGAAACTTAAGAAGATGCCGTGTGCTCCTCCACTTACCTGGGAACTTACCTGGCCATGATTGTGGTTAAGCTCTCACAGGAGACTTAGATTATTTGGAGAGAAAAGTAGGAGCAGTCTAGAAATAATCCTTAGGGTCCCAATAAAAAAAATTTGATTGCATTATTGCAATTCAAATTTAGATTTAGGCATTCTTCTTGTGTGAATTGGGGTGAACATGAATGAGCTTGTTTGTGTATGAAATATTGGTGTCGTGATTCACACAACCGTTTAGTTCGAGTCAAGTCTTCTGTCGATTTACCGATCATTGTGTCCGGAGCTCAGTCTAGCTCAGTCATAGATAGTCCAACTCCATCACCACCACCATCACCCAAAATGGCCGAAGAAAGAATCGAAGAGAGAACCCTCCAAGATTAGTTTTCAGCAGTCACTCCCAATACACCATCAAACATAGTTGTCCCACCAACTGATGCAGCCTTTGAACTCAAACCAGCCCTATTACATCTTCTACCCACTTTCCATGGATTTGATCATGAGGATCCTTACTTACACATCAAAGAATTTTTAGAAATCTGCGCCACCATCAGACTCCAAGGCATCTCTGATAAATCCATCAAACTTCGATTATTTCCTTTTTCTCTTAAAGAAAAAACGAAATCTTGGCTAAATTCTCTACCTCCAAATTCCATCACAACTTGGGATCTGTTAGCCAACAAATTTTTGAATAAATTCTTCCCTGTATCTAAAACTAACGCCCTCAAGAAAGAAATTTCAAATTTTAATCAGAAAGAGGGTGAACAATTCTATGAATCATGGGAAAGATTCAAAGATACGTTGAATAAATGTCCCTACCACGGTTTTGAAACGGGAAGACTCGTGCAATTCTTTTATGATGGTTTAACCATCTCAAACCGCACAATGGTCGAGTCTATGAAGGGTGGGGAATTTTTAATGCTAACTGCAACCAATGGATGGAATTTCTTAGAAACCTTGGCAGAAAGTTCTCAGCGATGGGACTTCTCCAAAAGAGATAATTCAGCCCAAACCTCAAAAAGAGGAGCTTTATACGAAGTTAGTACCGACTTTGATGTTAAGCTTGCAATCGCAAACTTAACAAAGAAAATCGATACGTTAGCGATGACTCAGGCAATGAACCCAACATTAGGATTGAATGTAGAGGTTTGCACGATGTGTTCTAACTTAGGACACACGGCCCAAAATTGTCCTTCCTTTGGACCTAACACTGAGTGCTCAACCGAACAGGCCAACGCACTCAATAATTTTGGAAGACAGCAGGGAACCCCTTTCTCTGCCACATACAATCCTAATTGGCGGAATCATCCCAATTTTTCTTAGCGCCAGAATCAACCTCCTGTAGGTCAAGGACCCCCTCAATATCAAGGTCCACCATATCAAAATCCACCATACCAACCACCTCAGAATCAACCATTCCATCCATCTCAAAATCATCCAGCCAATCAAATCAGTCTTATCAATCCAATCCAGCCCAGTCAAATCAGTCTTATCAATCCAATCCAGCCCAGTCAAATCAGTTTTATCAATCCGGTCCATCTCAACAACGTAAGCCCTCTCTCGAGGATACGTTACAACAGTTCATGCAGTCTACCCAACAGGCTATGCACAAGCTTGAGACACAGCTTGGGCAATTAGCCACCGTAATAGGAGATAGGGAGAAAGGTAAATTTTCCAGTCAGCCTATCCCAAACCCCAAGGGCCAAAATGAAGTTTCATCATCTAATCCAGAAGACGCTAACTCCATTATTGCTTTGAGATCTGGGAGACAGGTAGATAATAAAGTGAAATTACCTACGCAACCGGAAGACCAGACCAGTGGTCATTCCAAGCATCAGGATGACCCATCTAGTTCATCCCCAGTCCAAAACGTACCAGATCCTAGAAAAACTTACGTACCTAGGGCTCTGTGCCCTCAGAGGCTCATCACCAAGCAAGGGGTACCTTATGGTGACATATTAGAGGTCTTCAAAAATGTCAATATCAACATTCCTCTACTAGATGCCATCAATCAGATACCCTCGTACGCTAAGTTTCTTAAAGACCTCTGTACGGCAAAACGGAGAACGAATGTTCCCGTAAAGGCATTTCTAGCAGAAAATGCAAGTGCTCTCCTCCAACAACCGTTCCCAATTAAACATAAGGACCCTGGGTGCCCAACCATTGCATGCACCATTGGCACATATGAAGTTGAAAGGGCCTTATTAGATTTGGGAGCTAGTGTTAGCCTACTGCCATACTCCGTTTATGAGCAATTGGGGCTGGGAGAGCTTAAGCCCACTCCTATCACACTACAGTTAGCTGACGGCTCTGTAACAATTCCAAGGGGTGTGATAGAAGACGTTCTGGTGAAAGTAGACAAATTCTACTTTCCGGTCGATTTTGTTGTGCTGGATACACAACCTGTTCAGAACGAAAGTGGGCACATTCCTGTTATTTTAGGATGACCATTTTTGGCCACTACGAAAGCTATTATCAATTTCCAAAATGGTATGCTTAAGTTGTCATTTGGAGATCTGACGACAGAACTCAATGTGTTTGGTCTATGGCGACAACCTTTTTGCACAGACGATCCATGCGAGGTTAACATGATCCAGAGTTCTGTCCAAGAGTCATTCCTTCACTTCATTTGTGATGACCCATTTGAGAAGACTCTGTCCACTTGTGGCACAGACTTTAATGAAGATGGTAAACAAGAAGTGAATGAAATATTTGACGCATCTCCATATGTGCGAAGGTTCTCCAAATTTGAACCTCTCCCTATTAGTCAATCTGTACTGATCCCCTCTATCGAGAAGCCACCAAAGTTAGAGCTCAAGCCACTTCCTGAGACACTTAAATATTCTTATCTTGGACCATCAAAAACTTTACCTGTGATCATAGCTTCCGATTTAACTTCTGAGCAGGAGTCTAAACTCCTTGCTATTTTAAGAGATCACCGTGAAGCTATTGGATGGTCCATTGCCGATCTCAAAGGAATTAACCCATCTGTGGTCATGCATAAGATTCACTTGGAAGAAAATTCCAAGACATCCAGAGAACCACAGAGACGGCTAAATCTAGCGATGCAGGATGTGGTACGAGCTGAGATTTTAAAACTTCTCGAGACGGGTATTATCTACCTGATCTCTGATAGTAAATGGGTGAGTTCGATACAGGTTGTACCTAAGAAATCGGGTGTTACGGTAGTAAAAAATTAGGATAATGAGTTGGTGCCAACCCGCATCCAAACGGGTTGGAGAGTTTGCATTCACTCGAAAGGACCATTTTCCTCTTCCATTCATCGATCAGATGCTTGAGCGGTTAGCCGGTCATGCATTTTATTGTTTTCTTAATGGTTATTCTGGATATAACCAGATCTATGTTGCTCCTGAGGATCAGGAGAAGACCACCTTCACATGTCCATTCGGTACGTTCGCATATCGCCGTATGCCATTCAGATTGTGCAATGTACCAGCCACTTTTCAATGGTGCATGATCAGTGTTTTCTCCGATATGGTCGAACGTTTCCTAGAAGTCTTCATGGATGACTTCTCTGTGTTTGGGTCCACTTTTGACCAGTGCCTGCACCATTTGAGCCTTGTGCTAGTCAGGTGCCAAGAAAAGAACATGGTATTGAATTGGGAAAAATGTCACTTCATAGTGAAAAAAGGCATAGTACTAGGGCACATTATCTCTGAAAGGGTATCGAAGTGGACAAGGCAAAGGTCAACCTGATCTCTAATTTACCAAGACCCCAAACCGTTAGAGAGATCAGGTCATTCTTAGGCCATGCTGGTTTTTACAGGAGGTTTATAAAAGATTTCAGTAAAGTTTCAAAACCTCTCTGTAAACTCTTGACCAAGGATGCTAGTTTCGATTTTGATGATGAGTGCGTTCAAGCCTTTGAAAAATTGAAAACCGCTCTAACCTCCGCTTCGATAATACAACCACCTGTTTGGTCTGTCTCTATTGAAATTATGTGCGATGCCTCCGATTATGCAGTCGGAGCCGTTTTAGGACAAAGGTTAAATCGGTTGCCTCATGTTATCTACTATGCTAGCAAAACTCTCAATGACGTTCAGCTCCATTATTCCACCACGAAAAAAGAGCTGTTGGCAGTCGTTTTTGCATTAGATAAGTTTCGATCCTACTTAGTGGGTTCGAAAGTCATTATCTATTCTGATCATGCAGCACTTAAGTATCTCCTTTCTAAGAAAGATGCTAAGTCTCGCCTGATCCAATGGATATTCCTACTACAAGAGTTTGATATGGAAATTCGGGACAAGAAAGGTTCCGAGAATGTAGTAGCAGACCACTTGTCTAGATTGATAACTGAGTTCACTGATGGGACCCGTCCTATCACTGAGTCCTTTCCTGATGAGCAACTCATGTCAGTGTCCCAAGTACCATGGTTTGCCGATATTGTTAACTATCTTGTTACTAGTCAAATGCCACCGCATTAGACTAAGCAAGATAGGTCTAAGTTTCTGGTCCAGGTCAAAAGTTTTATTTGGGATGGCCCTTATCTGTTTAAACACTGTGCAGACCAAATCATTCGTCGGTGTGTCCCAAAAGAAGAGCAAAATCGTGTCATAAGTTTTTGCCATGACCAGGCCTGTGGAGGGCATTTTAGCACAAGAAAGACAACTGCAAAAATCTTGCAGTGTGGATTTTATTGGCCCTCCATGTTTCGAGACACCCACACTTTCTGTGTCTCGTGTAATAAGTGTCAAAGATTGGGAAGTATCTCCCGTAGAAATATGATGCCTTTAAACCCCATCTTAACCATTGAGTTTTTTGATGTTTGGGGCATCGATTTCATGGGACCATTTCCTAATTCTTTTGGCCATCAATATATCCCTGTAGGGGTCGACTATGTGTCAAAATGGGTCGAAGCGGTGGCGTGCAAAACCAATGACCACAAGGTTGTCCTTCGCTTCATTAAAGAAAATGTTTTCTCTAGATTTGGAATTCCACGAACCATCATTAGTGATGGGGGTAAACACTTTTGCAATCGCCCATTTGCTAATTTGTTAAAATCATATGGGGTGACGCATAAAGTAGCTACTCCTTATCACCCACAAACAAGTGGCCAAGTGGAAATTTTGAATAGAGAGATTAAGCGTATTCTCGAGAAGACAATCAATCCAAATCGGAAAGATTGGTCTTCCAGACTCATTGACGCACTATGGGCGTACAGCTTTCAAAACGCCCATAGAAGTGTCACCCTACCATCTTGTTTATGGGAAGGCATGTCATCTTCCAGTCGAGCTAGAGCACAAAGCCTATTGGGCAATCAAAAATTCCAATTTTGCTCTAGACTCTGCTGGACAACATCGGAAACTTCAGCTTATTGAGCTGGAGGAATTACGAAATGAAGCCTATGACACGGCTAAAAAGTACAAAGACCGGATGAAAGTGTTTCACGACAAACACATATTGAGAAAATCTTTTACAGCTGGTCAGAAGGTCTTGTTGTACGAGTCAAGAATGCATATTTTTCCTGGAAAGTTAAGGTCCAAATGGATAGGTCCATTCATTGTTTCATTTGTATTCCCACATGGGGTAGTACAGATCAGACATCCTACGAGTGGTCGTGCGTTCAAAGTTAATGGGTAACGATTAAAGCCATTTTTATCGTTCCCCACTCCTGAAGAAGAGACCGAGGTCGAGTTAGCTGATCCAATGTATCAGGACTGATTTGAGGATCCATACCCATTCACTCACCTTCCCATCTTCATCATTTCCATTACCCAAACCCACATATCCATCTGTCTATGTCTGAGCCCGTCTGAATCTTCATTGTCTAGTTTAGGTTTTCATTGAGTCAGTGTAGGACTTTTATTTGGTCCATTTTGCACCTTATGCAATCCTAGGTATGTCCAAACTCCGATTGTTCGTTTTCTAAAATATTTCTTCTTTTACACCTGGCCAGTGTCAGTTAGGGAACATTAAGGACAATGTTCAATTTAAGTTTGGGGGTACTGAGGGAGGTCATTTGAAAAAAAAATTTAAAAAAAAATTAAAAAAAATTTAAAAAAAAAATCATCATCTGTTTTGTCTTTGTGACCAGCAGACATTAAAGAACTGGATAGGAGTCATGCACGTAGACGGTCGAGTTTTTGTCTTCGCTTTGTGTCTGTCTAGAACACAAGTTCCCCCAGACTTGTGTAGGAAAATCGTTTCCTTAGCTATGAGGGTGAGGAAGCTGGAAATCCAAGAGGAGCAACCCAGACCTCTTTGTGGTCGAAGCACTCTGGCTGCAAAGAGGAAAGCTAAAAGGCTAGGAATTTTTGACAAATGTGGACGTGGGAATTGTAATGGAAAAATATCTGAGCAAGGAGTTCGTTGTGTGACAGCAGCAAAACATAGACCTATTAGTGAAAATAGACAGATTTATTTGGACCTAGTCAAAGGTAGAGTAAGTCCGGAAAGACTGAGGCTCCTTGGTGTCAAAAGAATTGTTGATTTTCGCTTAGGGGACTATAAACGTCTTGACAATCTGACGTTAAACGAGTCATAGTTTTCTTAGGCAGAGAAAGACAGACTTAATCTTTTAAGGGTAGAGTAGGCCAAAGCTGAGACACCTTGGCACTTAACAAGAATGTCAATTGAGGTCTAAGAAAATCATGCGTCTTGACAATCTGACGTAAAAAGAGTCATATATTTTTTTTAGCATTAATACGTAAATAAAAATCTTTATATCATACTTTTCCGGAAAGATTTTTATAGGATTTATGCTCGGAAGTACATGTACACGGTCATATTAATGTTAGTCTGAAAAAGAAAAATTTTCATGAGTCGAGTGATCACCAGAGGAATACTAGTGGAGACTTAAACCCAGTGAGTTTTAGAGCCATTCTGTCATTCTGAGGGTTATAAGTAAACTCTTATTTCTTTGATAAGCGCATCGAGTCGTTGAGTGATCTCATTATCATTGTTTTGGTCATATTACTAAGAACGCCATCAAAATTGAGTTAGTACACCTGAAATTTTTCTGAATTTATTCAAAACAAAGAAATCATCTTATGAAGCTTAGGATAGGATATAGGCCATTTTTGGACCGTTTTGAGCCTTCAAGCCTACCTAGTTAGGTCATTCCATCTTGATAGTTCTCCATTTGAGCCTAATACAACCTATTTTATTGACTAGCCATATCTTCCATACCTAACTCCGGATATGGAGTTTGAGCCAAAATTTTATATCCATTACCTATTATCATATGAGAAAAGGTTAGGAAAGACTGTGGGATAAAATTCACTGAAAAATGAAAATAAAAGAAAAAACAAAATGGGAACATCCACACATCCAAAGAGGGATATTGAAAAAGAAGAGGTTTCTTAGATTTAAAAAAAAAATGAAAAATATTAGAGGAAAAATATCCTGCTCATATTATGAAGACCTCTAACCTTTTCTTATGAAAATGTTAATTTTTAGAGTCTTTTATCCCTTCTTTGATATGACCCGGTCCTAAGCCTCATTTCGTCCTATTAGAAAGTCCTATTGATCCTAAGTCTAAATAAGGTATTTCATGTAGAGAATAGAGGAGGAAAAATAAAGGTGTTTGACTCAACGGTCTTAGGAAAGTGGCATCTAATCATGAGATCAATTATTTTCTTCATCTATGCCGTCTTTGTTTAAAACATATGCGAGAATTTTGATTTGAAAACATAAACTCCGCTCACATATACCTTGAGAGAAAATAAACCCACCTTTGAGCGTTAATCTTTCTGAGAGATATATCTGGTGAGGATTGAAGTCAAAGCGTATTTTCCAATAGTGGTTATAAAACTTATGTCAATTTGGAAAAAGAAGACTGTCTTAATAATGGCTATCACACACAACACTCCGAGTATAAATCTTGTAAAACACATTTTAGAGTTGTATGATGTTTAGATTTTTGGCTATGTGTTTTTGCTGAAAATTAAATTTAAAAAAAAAAGAGAAGAAATTCGTAGTTTCTTTTTGTTTTGCTCGAGGACTAGCAAAATCTAAGTTTGGGGGTATTTGATAGACACCGTAAAATTACAATTTTACCCTTTAATATTAGATTAATTAGTCCTTATTTTATAAATATTAGATATGTTTAGGGTTGTTTTTAGTTTATTTTGAAAAATATAAGAAAAAGAAAATAAAAATGATCAAAAAGTGGCTAAGTCAAAAATTCAATCGACATCTACCAACCCTTCTCATTTACTGTCGATCGGGGTGCCCTGCAGATGAAAGAAAGCCTAAATAAACTATTTCTTTCCATTTCTTTTCTATGTTTTGTTTTCTTTATGTGGTTACAGGACTTATAGAAGAAATGAAGACGGCAGCAGTTGGAAGAAACCAACACAAAAGCAGCTGAGAAGGACAGCTCTGTCCTTTCAAGAAGAGAAAGAAGACACCAGCTGAGATGATCAGCAGCAGCGACCAATGGCAAGGAAAACAGTAGGCGACAGCCAAACCGAGAGACAAAGGGCAGCAGAACAGCCAGCGGTGACACAGCGGTAGCAGCATCAGTCTGTTGCCCAACGGCTAAGGCAAGGGAAGATAGAGCAGCAGCGGCGAACAGAGAAGGTATCACACAACAGCAACGGTGGACAGCAGCAAAGGCTGAAATAAGTAGCAGCTGAGAAGAAGAAAGAGAGAAGACAGCTAAAGCAGAGATGCACAACAGCCAGTTGAGAAGACAGTAGCACACAGCAGGCAGCGGCCAAGAAGAGAACAAAGCAGCCAACTGAGGCAGAGCAGCAGCAGCCAGCAGAGATGAAGCAGCTGAAGCAGCGGCGCACACAGGAGGAAGGGACAGATGATAGCAACCAGCACTATACACAGAAGCAGCAGCTGCAGCGTTGCCGTGTTGGTGGAGATGTTACAGCCATTAGCAGCCGTTGATGGCGGAATGGGAAATCCAGGACGCTTTCTGCAGACACCAGCATTGATGGTTCTGGATATCACTGCCTTTGCCTCTATGGCAGGAAGAAGGAAGAGGAACGGAAGATCAGAGGAGGATAAGAACAAAGCAACTGGTTTTCAAGCCAATAAGCGGAGAAGGGACAAGCTTTGGGAGAGATAAGGCAGTGACTGAACTGATCTGCTGAGAAAAGATAAGAGATAAGGATTAGGAAGAGTTTTTGAACCTAAGAACAACGCAGCTGAACCGTGTAGCAGAAAAGATAAGAGTCAGCCGAAAGAAGAGATAAGGAAGAGATAGAAGGGCAGCCAGTTGGGAGTTATCCGATCTAGATAAGAGAGGATGAGGGTAAGATAGAGCCAATCAGCAGAGAAGAAAACTGCTGTGTAGCAGCTGGCAGCTGAACCAATAGAAGTTGGGGTTAAAATTTGAAAAAAGATAAAGTAGAGAGGAAGATAAAGAAGAGGGTTAACCGATCTTGAGAGCCGGTTGAATTTTGAATTTGAAATGGTCTTATCCCAGCTGAGTTTGAAGGGTCTCTTATCTCATCCCTTCTCTCCTATAAATTCAAGGCTTCGGGTCCATTGAAAGTTGAACCGGGCAAGACATCGAAGAGACTGAAATTGGACGACCAAAAAGACAGAAGAGAAAAATAAATAATTTCTTGTAAGTTATTTCTTTTTTTTTATTATTATGTCAAGTCCAAAAGAATTGTATTTCATTTCCAATTTTTTAATAAAAAAATATGGCAGTTGTTTAGATTTATGATGATCCCAGTTATTAAAATATTTAATTGTGATGGTTTGTATTCTATTTTTAATTCTTATTATGAACGTTATGTAAAAAAAATTATTTTTATAATTTTTTTCAAGGAAAGTAGAACCCCTATTAGGATCAGTGGGACTTGCCGTCTTTCCAGTCTAAGGTTCTTATCAAGAACAGTTGCTTTAGATTTGGGGAAACACAAGTTTAAAACCCGCTCAAGCCTAAGGCTTGAATTGAAAAAAAAAATCTGATTTAATGGATAACATAAAAATTCTAATTAGAATTTTAATAGAAAATAAATCTGAATTATATTTTATAACTCTAAAACATTTCATAGTCTAGGCCGTGATTTTATTATTTTTAAATAGGATAATATGCCGCGTCGATGTTTGACCCGATTCCATTGTAGATTATGTAAAAAATTTATTTATTCTTGATTTATTTTTTTTTTCTCAAAAATTCATCAAAACTATTCATGTTCTAAATTAAGATTATAACTAAATGTTTTAGAAAATTATTTCCTTAAGTCACATCATTTTTAATAGTGCCAATTTCTATTTCATACATATATTTTGTCGGTTTTCCTTGGGTACGATCTCGCACTCATACTCTATACTATAAACTGGTTCGTACGCTTGCGAGTAATTTAAAATTTACATCATGCAGCGAGCACAAACTCTGCCACATCTCTCTTGAGTCCATGCCACCAATAGTGCCTCTTAAGATCATGGTACATCTTGGCGCTATCCGGATGGGTAGAGAGCTTGGCTTGGTGTGCCTCAACCAATACTCCTTTCTGCAGCTCTCAGGCACATATGTCCTACCTCGGAATAAAAGACCCTGTTCCGGTTGTAATTCTTATTCCGATACTACCTCGCCTGCAAATATCCTGATTCATATCTCCTCCATTTTTGGGTCTATTCGCCGTTCCCGTTCAATTGTGTCAAGTACCTCTTATTTACATCAACATCACTCACATCAACCTACGAGTTTCATTCTTGCAGAATTTACTCTGTCCCACATTCTCTCTTTTTCTCATGAATCCATTTACGATCTTATGTAGATTAATGTATTCTATTTCATTTTACCTGCTACCAAGACATTCCCATACATACTCATTCAACACGTTCTTTCGTCTACTCTCTGTGTGAGGTAGCCTGCCAGTACGAGCCTATGCTTAAGTCCTTTACTGATTCCCTTTCAACTAGGTTTCTAGCTGCACTCTCCTGGAATTCCATCGGCTAACTACAGAGTCAGCTAGCTAGACTAACTCGGCAGTCGCCCATAGCTTCCCATTTGAGTTTCACTAGACTCTTATTCTTCCTATTAAATATATCTCTGAAACTTAACACCTCTTCATTTGCACATAAGTCACTATGTGACTAACCCTTTTTATTCATAACTTTTACTATACCACTACCCGACATCATTCCAAACCACCATGGGAACCCTCATCCATGGTTACACACATCCATGGTTAGTAACCATCCATGAATATAACCCTCCTATGGGTATAATCCATTCATGGCATAACTAATACCTTCATAGGACTATTCTACCTATCATAGGGCTAGCAGGTCTAACATACGACCCATGCGTCGACTACGAAATAAAAAATGTCTATCATAATGTCATTGTCCGGCATCAATCCAAATCATATAAATACTAATTTCCTAATCCTCTAGATTATTCAACACATATTCATAGATTCCTAAAAATAGTGGTACATATAAGCTTACATAGGTTATGCCAAATAATACCCATTCACCACTAAAAATATTCACAAGTATTACAAATTTCACCAACTATCAACTCCCACCCTACATGCCCACGTTATCAATGGCTACAACATCATACGGGTTCAAATGCCTTCATTATTAGGTCACGTAGAATTGAAATCACACACTATCATCTAATACCATAACTCATGTGTAACATGATCTTTCATCTCCATTCTCATCAAACAATAACATGAGATAACATAAGAAATAACACACTAATATAAGCTAGCGATTCAACATAATTATGATTAGGTTACCCTACCCCACTTACAACATACACCTAGAGATTTAGAAATAACAACCCTACTCACCCAAAGCAAGTCATCCCCACACATTCGAAGACCATCCATGACTATCCATAAATTCCTAAACTTTGGAATTATTCATCAGCCCACTTAGGTTTCTAACCAAACGCGTTGGCATATCACGGCCTCTTCATGCATACTACATATTCACAACTCACAACACTTTATCAACTCAACATCATATACATAGTCTATAACACATCCTTGTTCCTCAATGACTATTCATTGCATACAATCAATTATCAAAGCAATATCATATAACCTCATTGCAACGATTGATAATTCACAATTTAGCAACATCATAGGGAATCATCATGCAAACACTAAATAAAAGATTTTCATAAATTCATAAGCATACTATGGTTTGGTTCATGGTTCATTATTTTCCACCACTTTTGAGGCCATTAACAATCATTGATATCCTCCATAATTTTTTTTCTCCTCATTAAAACTCTTTAACTTCACTAACATTTATTCATTAACATCTTAAAATCATAAATCCCCCTTCCATGGTTTTGATCTTAAAAACCCCATTTAAGCTTACTTAATTACTCACTATAATTCCTTCAAAAAATCACACACATTTCATGCTTAAATAAATTTCATTACATAATGTCCTTAGTAACTCCTTTATTCTTCTATCATAATACAAGGGTTGGTAGGGTTAAAATAAACCCTAAAAAATAACAAACTGTACCCACAACCTTTACAAAATAACCCTCTTTGAATGACCTTTCTTACTACTCCCCAGTCTAGTCTTCCGTAGAAGACCCTGCATCATCCTCAAACACAATGGAACTGTCAAGGCACGACATCGACATGTGACCCAGTACTCCACCTGTCAAACAAGGTATTATCCCTGGTCCTCCAATATAAGGTTAGTTAGTCCTTTCTTTCCCATGTCCATGTAGTCCACAAACCGGGCATACCACTTCAAGAGGGTAGGGGCAGTATGTGCAGTTGTGCCCAACCTGGTTGCACAACTCGCGCATATAATCGGGTTCTACTTTCCCTATCGACTCTTTTACCATTGGAAATCTTCCATATTCTCTTCAGGAAGAGATGCTAAATCCTCTTCATCTTCCTCGGGAGATCCCTCCTAAAAGTCCAGGCTAACTGCTATGCTAGAAGCAGATACCAAATCTGCAGGACAGCTAGGGGTTTCTGTATCCCATAATTCCGTATACTCCCCGTCACTTGACATATCTGTATCATAGAATATAAATAGAATACAAAAACCATCGACAGCAGTTTCCAAACCAACCAATCTAGACTTTGGGGAATTTCTTATATATAGTACAATGTATTTTGGGGGAAATCACCAAATAATCATAATTAGCTTTGGGGAAAATTCTCATGCATAGTATAATGTATTTTGTTTGGGGGAAGTTGCCAAATAAGCACACTTGGTTTTCCCTTTGTTTCGGGGGGGGGGGGGGGGGGGGGGGTGGAATATCTAAATTCCTATCATTTGTTGTTCAAATTTGGAAATACCAGGGGAAGTACATCCTATTTTTCTACGTTTGATAAAGCCATCACTGCTTCATCAATTTGGGGGAGAGATTTCTAAGTGAGTATGCCTTGTTTTGGGGGGAAATTTCCTAAGTATCAGAATACCGTGTTCTCATTTTTTGGGGAAATATGCCCTATCTTACTATGTTTGATAGATTTAACTTAGAATGAATTTTTCTCCCCTTGCTATCATTCCTTCTCGTCAAACGTTGTTCTCAGACTGAATACTTCAGTTTGAATCAATCAAAGTAAATTAACCCGGCCCCCGTGCAGCGGACTCCGAAGAGTCGGTCAGCTGGGATTCTTAGCTGCCAGTGAGATATGCAACCATCTTAATCTTACTTCGAGAGATTCATTCTTCCGATTTCTCTCTGATACCAACTGTAACACCGGCCCCTTTTTACCGAAATCAGAGTTTTTTTTTTTTTTAAATGTAGAGTGACAAAGGGAGCGAACGTCACGACGCGAGTTAAGTCCGAGCTTCTAAAGCCCGGCCTTTAACTGGCCAGCCCTACGTGTGCGTGGAATGAAGTCCACGGAGAACGGTTCACACGTAGAAGTAAGCATCGGGGAACATGCAAACCAAGTGCGGAAAATTGAAGTTACATTCATTCAATCACCAAACCTCCTCAAAATCATAATGTCCAAAGTAAAATCCCAAAACATAGCAAGTAATCTAATTTATTACATTTCGACAAACTAAGCTACTCAAATTACATTTTTCCAAAATAAAGTAAGTAAACTAAGCCGCTCGCTTTCCCAAGCTCCTAAGCTTGGCTCCCGTCTTGTCCCTCATCTCCACCTTCTCCTGCGTCATCAGCTAGGGTAGAAGTAGGGCGTTAGACAATGCGCCCAGTAGGACTCCGAGAAGGGCTAACACATGGATTAGTGATAACAAGCAATACAGATAATAATATAACAAAAAGCCATAGAATGAATGCCATGCCATGGGTGTCTGTGTTATGAATCCCACCCATCATCCATACTATCCCGATCCCCTATCCCCCTTGACGGTAAGGCCTCGTCAACGTGTAACCACAAATACAACATCCCCCTTGATGGAAGAACCATCATCAAGGTATAATAATAAATACAACATCCCCCTTGATGGAAAAACCATCATCAAGGTATAACAATAAATACAACATCCCCCTTGATGGAAAAACCATCATCAAGGTATCATAATTACAAATATCCCCCTTGATGGCAAAGCCTCATCAAGGTATAATAATACATATATGAAATATTCCCATGCTTGTTTATCGGTCGCCTCGACGGAGCATGGACTCCGGTTTCATTTCATCCTTCCCCTGTCATATCCCTCCCATGTCATGCATGAGATGTAGATGCCATATGCCATGTAATAAATATGATAGTACAAACCATGGCATTAAAAATCTCATCAATAAAACATATGATTTGATTACCACAAATAGGTCAAGCAAAACATTAATATTCACATCATAGTCTTAAAACCCACCTTAAAACAATTATATGCTTACTAAAATAAATCCAGGAAAAAAAACCCATACATAACACATAATCCAAAGCTTACAAATAGGTAGGAATCCTACCGAATACCGACTAGCGTCCTTTTTCGTTTCCATCCGATAGCTCGGTCACCGATACGCGCACCGCTTGCTATGTCCGGTACCTTATTATACATTACCAAATTAGTCCATATCTTATCCATGATCAAGTCCCTAAATCATGCCTTAGTGGTGTTCGGCCATACACCATGGCCGAACCTCACTATCTAGGTTTTGTGGGTCCCATTTAGTCTATCAAATATTTAAATCACATGGGTCTAAAAAATCAGCCACCCTAGGCTTTATTAGTCACACATAAGGTTAATACTGAGAGCCCCTAGGTCCATGATCATCTTCCATGGGTTTCTTCATTTTGGCCCATATTTACGGTTTTGCCACTACTTCTTTCATGGTTGGGTTCTCATCTTATTTCTCCATTCTTAGACCCATAATTGATCCATAATCTTGGATCCATTAATGACTCACCAATCATGAGATACAACCATAAAAGGTAGTCACTAACTTAACCTAATTCCCATTAATTAATGCATATACATAGACTTTAATCTTAGCCTATCCATTGGTTCACAAAATGGTTCCATTGATGTCTCATTAATCATGCCATAACAACACTCGAAATTAGCCATTTAATTAACCTATTCTCCATTTATTTAAACACATATATAACCCCATACTTAGACCATTAAGTGGCTCATAACAATGGCTCATAGGTTCATTAAAAATTAGTCCTTTCAACTTAACCAAAATCCACATTTTTCCTTAGGTCTTTGGTTACACTTTAGATTCATCACAATCCCTCCATTGAGAGAACCTAAACCATACATTTAATTCATCATTCTTTAATCACATTTAAGTCCATTAACTTAGCCACATTTCCATTACAACTATCAACATTAGGTTTACATTGGTCCACCAACACCACCAACATTCCCAATTTATATATTTTTTTTTCATTCTTTTCCATCCATCATCATTCCACATCTTCCGTCCTTCCAAACCCATTTAAATTCACAACACAATAACCTAGGGTTCATGCTTCATTCCCATCTATGCCTTTCAAGGCCATAAAACCCCTTTGCATTTTCATGAATTTTCCTTATTTAAAATCCTTTCAAGAATTACTACATTTAATCATTTAAAATCTTAAAACCCTAACTCATCCTCCATGGCTTCCATTCTTATAAACCCTAAGAATTAAATCAATCACCTACCATGCTTAAGTACATTTTTAATACATACAATCCTTAATGCATCCTTCAAAAATCCACATACGCCCATGTTTAATTAATTTAATTACATAATGTCCTTAATCCATTTATTTTCCTTAACCTAATTTTTTTTTCCATTTTGTCCATTTATTCATCCTTCCATGAAATGGATTTGAGATCCAAGGCCTATAATAATTTGGCCGCCATCAAATTTAACAAAAATGGATCTCAAATCTTAAACCCTAAAAAATTCAATCTTTTGTTATAAAAATACTTACAATCCGTCGTCTCCTCCGACTTTTCCTTCCCCTATCGGATTCCTGGGCCTCCTTTCTCCTTCTTCTTGATCCTTGGTCGGCTAGTATACTTGATCAAGATGAGAAACCCCCAAGCTTGGGTTCGGCCACGGTAGGGTTTGATTTGAGAGAGAGAAGGGAGGAGAGGATAAAGAGATGTCTAGCTTCCTTGGCCTTGAGGTGGAGGGCCAAGCTTAGCCCTTTCTTCTCTTCTTCTCTTCTTCTTTTCTCCTTGGTTTTCTTCTTCTCTTTTCCTTGGATGTAGGGGACGGCCATGAGAGTGTAAGGGAGGGAGAGAGGAAAAGAGTTGATGGAAAAAGATGGAGAAAATAAGATAAAGCTTATCTCCTTTGGTAATGTAACTTACCACCTTAACTCCTCCCACCAACTTAGATATTTATCATGCTTTATGGTGGTAGGTTGGGATAACCATCCCCCAACGTTTTTTGTGTCTCAGCGTAAGATGATTTGGGTCTTCCCATTTGACCACTTGACCACCCTTTTTGATAACTTAAACATTTAATTAATTAAATAATTAGGTTAATTTAATTCCCATTTACTTAATTCCATTTATTTAAATTGCCTTCATACATCCACCCATGGTTGACCAATTCAACCATGGTGGCCGGCCCCACCAATCCTTGGTCCACATGCCACCTCATTTGGTGAGGTGGAGGTGGGTCCCAATTGGCCACATCACCTTGGCCTAATTAAAATTAACTTGGGTGATTTAGACCCACTCAATTCATTCCCACTTATTGGATCACCATTGGGCCCATGGCCCAATTACATTTACCTCCAACCCAATTATCTTAGAGCTTACACTATCTTGATCCATTGGATCCCAAGTGGGTATTAGGCCCAATTTGACCATCCTTGGCCCAATTGACCATCATTGACCCCTTAAATGAATTTAAATCCAATCCATAGTCTATTGGGCCATACTTGGGCCTTTGTCCAAATTTTGGCCCATTTACCATTTATTCCATCAATTTTCCCAATTTTCATCATTAAAATAAATAATATCCACCTATATATTAATTTACAAATTCCGGGCCATTACAGGGTTCAGCCATACAACATGGCCGAACTATGGTTCATCATAGAGTCTTTATCCATAATAAAATTAGGGTTCGGCCATTGCATGTCCTTGACCACCTTTTTCTTATTTTTGCAATTTATCGAGCACTTACCGATGCCGCGTCTCCTCCGGTTTCTTTCACTCCTTCTTGCTCCTTTCCTTCCTTAGCCTCTCTTTCCATCCTTCTTGATCTTCGGCCGATGATGGTCTTGATAAAACTCTCTTGGAGTGGTTCGGCCAAGAGAATAGATTAGAGAGAGGGAGAAAGAGAGAAGATTAGGATAAACACTCCAAGTGTTTTCGCCTTGACTATGAGAAGTGATTCGGCCTTGTGTGAGAGAGAAAGTGATGAAAAACACTCTAAGTATTCTTGTCTTGAGAGGTGTAACAGCCAAGAGGGAAAGGGAGAGAATGAAATGAAAACTAAAGTCTTTCCTTGATCAATAAGGTCGGCCAAAGGTGGTGTCTCATGGTGGCACCCCTTTGTAACTCCCATGTCCCTTTACTCCCCTCCTTAATACTCCGCTTGGGGGTTTCATCCATGAGGTGAAACTCCCAAGGCTCCAACGGTGTAGTCTTGACTTTAGACCACAAAACCGTCCACCTCCATGAGTGATTCATTTGGGAGTTTCATCCATGAGATGAAGCTCCCATGACTCCAACGTGTGCTATGCGTTTGAATTGTGTAACCCACAAAACCCTTTCATCTCCTCATCAATGAGCCTTTGGAGTTTCATCCCATGAGAGGAAAGTCCCACACCTCCAACGTGTACCTTGTGTAACATCAACACATTCATTCACCTCCTCATTACTTCTCCATTTGGGGGTTTCATCCATGAGATGAAACTCCCATGTGTCCAACGTGTATGCCTTGTTTACCTTGTGTAACAACCACCAAAATCATTATTCTCCCCATTAATGCTCCATTTGGAGTTTCATCTTACCAACTTGTATCCTTGAATTGGTATTTGAAACAACAAAAACTCCCAATGTGTATGCCTTGTGTTGGGTCTTATGAGATGTATCTCTTACTCCACTCACTTAAGCTCATGGTCTCATTAACTTCCCATCCAACTCACCATAACTCAATTATTTTCATTCTTTTAAACTCAACTCACTTAACTCACTTAAAACCAACTCAACTACATAATTCCATTTCCAACTTAATTGAACCCTAATTAAGTAGTCTTGAACTCACTTGGTAGTCAACCAAGTCAACAACGACCCATTGGGTCCCAATTGGGCATTTTGACCCAATTACCAATTTTGACCCAATTAAATTCATCTCACCCATTTAATTCAATTGAACCATGTCCACCATCCGTTGGGTCTTAATTGGTCAATTGACCCAACACCTTATCCATCTAAGGTCCATATCCCTTAGTTCATAAATTAAATGGACAATTTCCATATATATATATATCCATAGCTTGAAAATTTGGGGTGTTACATCCATCAAGAGGGATATTATGTGATTGTGATACCTTGATGAGGGTTTTCCATCAAGAGGGATATTAGTGATTGTGGTTGTAATCAGAGTCCACGCTCCGTCGGGGCGACCGATAAACAAACGTGGGGATACCTTGATGTGCATTATCCATCAAGAGTTATACTATGTGATTGTGATACCTTGATGAGGGTTTTCCATCAAGAGGGATATTATGTGATTGTGATACCTTGATGACGGTTTTCCATCAAGAGGGATATTGTTTGATTGTGGTTGTAACCGGAGTCCATGCTCCGTCAGGGCGACCGATAAACAAACGTGGGGATACCTTGATGTGCATTTTCCATCAAAAGGATATTATGTGATGATGATATGGATGATGGGTGGGACTCATGGCATATGACACCCATGGGATGGCATTTACTTGCATGGTTTTGATAATAATTTTATCTATGTGTTTTTGTTATACTAATCTATGTGTTGACCCTACTAGGAGTACCTACTGGGCGCGTTGTCTAAAGCCCTACTTCCACCTTAGATGGTGACACAAGAAATGGGGAAGGCGATGGACGTGATCGGAGCCAAGCGTAGGAGCTTGGAGGAGCTAGATTGACTTATTTAAGTTTTATTCATGGATATGTAATTTGAGTACTTAGCTTGCTGGACTGTAATAATTTAGACTATTTGTTATGGCTTGGACTTTACTTTTGGACATTCTAAGTTAAGGTATTTATTAATTAAGTGATGTACTTCCTTGTTATTTAATAATTGGTAGGATAGACTTTATTATAATTCTGCATTAAGTTTACATTCCGCAAGCTTAACTTATTACGTGTGAACCGTTCTCGTGGATTTAGTTCCACGCACGCGTAGGGTTGGCCAGTTAAGGGTCGGGCTTTGGAAGCTCGGACTTAGCTCTTGTCGTGACGTCCCGCTCTCTTGTCACTCTTTATTTGAAAAGAAAAAATATACTCTAATTTTCGGCATAGTGAAAAATGGCGGGGCGTTACACATAAAGACCACTCCCCTCTTCCATTTCTAAATTAGATGCTTGAACGTTTAACTGGTATTGCATTTTACTGCTTTCATGATGGTTATTCCGGTTATAACCAATCCATGTTGCTCTTGTGGATCAAGAGAAAACAACATTCACATGTTCGTTTGGTACATTTACATATCATCGTATGCCATTCGGGCTGTGCAATGCACCCGCCACCTTTCAGCCGTGCATGATCAACATCTTTTTCTGATATGGTCGAACGCTTCTTGGAAGTCTTCATGGACGACTTCCCAGTCTTGGGATAAACTTTTGACCAATTCCTTCACCATCTGACCCTTGTGTTAGTCATGTGCAAAGAAAATAACCTGGTACTAAATTGGGAAAAATGTCACTTCATGGTAAAGCAATGCATTGTGCTAGGGTACATTATTTCTGAAGAAAGAATCGAAGTAGACGAAGCCAAAGTCGATTTGACCTCTAATCTGCCAAGAACCCAAACCGTTAAAGAGATAAGGTCATTCTTAGGTCACGCTGAGTTTTACAGGAGGTTTATCAAAGGATTCAGTGACATGTCACGACCTTTGTATAGACTCCTGACCAAGGATGCCATCTTCAATTTTGATGAAAAATGTGTCACAACCTTTGAGAAATTGAAAAAGTTTGGACTTCCGCTCTGATAATACAGCCACATGATTGGTCTGTTCCTTTTGAAATTATGTACGATGCCTCAGATTATGCCATATTAGTTGTGTTAGGACAAAGGATGAACAAGTTGCCTCATGTTATCTACTATGCCAGCAAAACTTTGAACGACGCTCAACTCCATTACTCCACCACGAAGAAATAGTTGTTGGCTATCGTATTTGCACTAGACAAATTTCCATCCTATCTAGCGGGTTCAAAGGTCATCGTTTATTTCGATCATGCCGCACGTAAGTATCTTCTTTCCAAGAAAGATGCAAAGTCCTGCCTAATCTGATGGATCCTATTGCTACAATAATTTGACTTAGAAATCCGGGACAAAAAAGGTTCAGAAAATGTAGTAGCATACCATTTGTCTAGACTGATAACTGAGTTCATTGACGATACCCGTGATATTACTGAATCCTTCCCTGATGAGCAACTCATGTCTATGTCCCAAGTACCATGGTTTGTGGATGTTTTCAATTATCTTGTTACTGGTCAAATGCCTCCGGATTGGACATAGACAAGATAGATCTAAGTTTCTAGCACAAGTCAAAAGTTTCATTTGGCATGGCAGACCAAGTCATTCATCATTGTGTCCTTGAAGAGGAACAACACAGTGTCATAAGTTTCTGTCATGACCCCGCCTGTGGAGGACACTTCAGTACTAGAAAGACAACTGCAAAAATCTTGTAGTGTGTATTTTACTGGCCCTCCATGTTTCGCAATACTCATACCTTCTGCACTTCATGTGATAGATGACAAAGATTAGGTGGTATATCTCGTCGAAATATGATTCCTTTAAACCCCATCTTAACCCTTGAACCTTTTGATGTTTGGGGCATCGATTTCATGGGACCACTCCCCGAATCTTTCGGCAATCTATTATTCTCGTATGTGTTGACCACGTATCAAAGTGGGTCGAAGCGGTGGCATGCAAAACCAATGATCATAATGTCGTCATCCATTTCATGAAAGAAAACGTTTTCTCTAGATTTGGAATTCCACGAACCATCATTAGTGATGGAGGAAAACACTTCTATAATCGCACATTCGAAAAATTGATGAAATAATATGGGGTTGAAAGTTTCCTTGTGAGCTAGAACACGATTGACCCTAGAGAGGGGGGGGGGAATAGATAAAAAAAAAAATCTTTGGTCCTTTTAAAAATTTACTTGATTGATTAATTAGGTAATTAATTTGGTGCAGCGGATACATCATTTAAGTGTTGTGTGTGTGTGAGAAAATGTGATTAAGCAATCAACAAAAGGAATTAGCTCTAACACCACAAGCACAAGGACACAAGATATATAGTGGTTCGGTTAGCCAACCTACATCCACTGTTAGGACTAGTTCAACCTTGAGCTATCTCCAAATTCACTAAGTGGGGACTTACACCCTCAAAATTAGAGTAGGAATTCCACCTCACTCAATCGGCTGGGAATTCCACCCACCACATGTGCCAGAGACAACGCTTTAAATTTTTTATAGTGGTTCCGGAGCCAAGCCTCCTTAATCCACTTTCAGGATAAAGGTTTTCAAAAAAAAATTAAAACTAAGTAAGCAATTGCTTTGAAGCTCTTTTCTCGAAGATGTGTGCTTCTCAAAGATCCACCCAATGTGTGCCGGCGCTCCACCTTGTAGCGGTCGTAGAGCAATCACAATTCCACGGTGACTAGGAAACTAGTTTTACCAAATCTTTCCTAGTTGGTATCTTTTATTTCCTCCTCTCTTTCTCTCTTTCACTAACTCAATCAATAGAATGATTGTATATGATTCTTAGGTGTAGGCACAAGAGAATTGATCATTCCTCTGAGTCTGTGACTGTTCTCAGTTCAATGAAGAAAATTAAATGATCAGACAACACTCATATTTATAGAGGAGTCTTCACAGTTTTTCAAACTGTCCAGTATCGACGGGTCTGTAACGCCCTGCCCTTTTTCACTCGTCGAAAATCAGAGTATATTTTTTTTTATAAAGAGTGACAGAGAGCAACGTACGTCACGACGCGAGCTAAGTCCGAGTTTCCAAAACCCGACCCTTAACTGGCTACGGCCACCTTTACGTGTGCGTGGACTAAGACTACTAAAATATTTCACACGCTTTACAATTAGTTGCGGAATATGAATAAGAATACCATTCATATACATGACATCAATAAGCAAGGAAGCCAATCACCATATAATTAATTGAAACTTAATTAATATCAAACTATAGCAAAATAATTCTAAGTTATTATAATCCCAAAAGTATCAGTTATCTCAATACATCATTCCAAAATCAAGCTAAATAATATAAGAATGAATCTACCCAAGCTCCTATGCTTGGCTCCCATCATGTCCCATGTCCTTGTCATTTCCTGTTCCATCATCTATAGGGTAGAAGTAGGGCGTTAGTCGACGCGTCCAGTAGGAATTCCAAATAGGGTTATGTAAGTATAGGATCAATATAAAAAAACCATGATTAAGTACATCATATCCGAAACTATAAAACATCTCATACTACTAAAAACGGCACATGATACTCATATCAAATCATGCTAATGTATGTGTCATGTCATGAGTATCATATGCCAATGATCTCTCACCCAATTTCCATACCCAATCACAACACTAATCATATCAATAGTTTCTTTGATAAATAAAGCCATATCAATGTGTTCCCTTGGCCATTTACGTCCACAATATTTTGTGACGGCACCACCAGGTCACTGTTATACCTCCCCACATATGTTAATCGGAATTACCGATGGAGTGTGGACTCTTCCCTTTGTGTTGGGTTTCGGGACTGTTTACCCTAGGAGCTCTTTTGCCCAGACTACGCAGTACCCATTTCTAGCAATCCCGAACAAGGCCAACATATCAATAGTTCACATAGCCAATCTAGTCTCAAGCCCAAAGTCATGTCCGGACAGCTCATGACTTGGCTTGCTTTCCCACGTATCCCTCCCATGCCATTCATGAGAATATGAATGCAAGAATGCCATTTCCTATCATTTTACATAATATCATTGAAAACAAGTTCATAAACACATATCATTTGTTATACTCAAAATAAACATCATAATTGGAATAAAACCAGTATCATATAAAATCCATATATCTCAATAAAGTAGGAATCCTACCAACGTTCAATTTACTGTCCTTACTATTTTGTGAAGATTACGTTCAACGATCACATCGAAACGAATCGTAAACCCTTTGCGAATCTCCTTTCCTTATTAAATTCAATCATATACAAAAATCAATTTAATTATCCATTTAATTTTAATCATCCCTTACATCCTTCCAGATAGACTGAAACATCTAGACAATTAATTAAAATTTAAACTTTTCAATTCAATCGACTGAATCAGGGATTCAGTCGACTAAATCAAGCCCAGTTACTGTTCTCTGTTTCACTGCAGACTTTCAGTCGACTGAAATACATATTCAGTCGGCCGAAACACGACTCGGCGTTGTATAAGCTTAACTCGTAACCTTTCAATCGGCTGAATCATAGATTCAATCGGATGACTCTGAGTCAAACCCTCTGTATTCTTGGTCAATCCACTTTCAGTCGACTGAATCACAGATTCAGTCAGCTGACTTTGGATCAGATCATCTGTGTGTTCGGCCAGTATAGATTCAGTCGACTAAATCATCAACCAATAGTTTACATGTTTGATAAGTATACATGATTTAGTCGACTGAAACACGCCAGATCCTTTTACTTATTCGTTATGTCTATGTTCAGTCGACTGAATCCTAGATTCAGTCCGCTGAACCACCAATAAATCCCATATATTTAATTCAGTCCATGTTCAATAGACTGAATCACAATATTCTGTCCGCTGAAACTCCCAAAAACTCTTTTCTATTTTGGCCAATACCAGTTCAGTTGACTGAATCCCAGATTCAGTCGACTGACTGTTTGTCAGTCTCTTTTGTTTGCTCATTTGGCTAGATTCTTCCTCATGGAATCCATTCCTTATCATTTTAAAACATAGATAATACCATTCATATCACTCTCAGTGAGTTTACTCCACCTTCTAGCCAAAGCTAGAGTCCTTTCCTTTATTCATTCCAACCATTGGACCATTAAAACATGATTCTGAATTCAATCCTTTGTTTGTTGGTTTTCAACAGATATTTATTCCTCAAATGGATTTCTAATTCCATGGCCCTGTGATTGTTTGGCCAGCCCTTCCAACCAAATATGGAACCCATAGGTTCGGCCACACCATGGCCAAAACTATGGTTCACCCTTAATCTTAATCTTATATTGTTAAACTCAAACCCATACCTTATTTCTCGTCTCCTTCGTTTCTTTTTTATCTGAATTCCTTCCTTTGTTCTTCAGCAATTCTCTAAGTCTAGAGATGTAGGTGGAAGAGATTGTAACGCCCCGCCCTTTTTTCACTCGCCGAAAATCAGAGTCTATTTTTTTTTTTTTTGTGAAATAAAGAGTGAGAGAGAGCGGGACGCCACGACGCGAGCTAAATCCGAGCTTTTAAAGCCCTGCCCTTAACTGGACAACCATTCATGTGCGTGGACTGAGTCCACTAAAACAGTTAACACGTATTAAGGCTATACTTGATGAGTAAACGTAAAGCGGAATTAATATGAGATTAGAGTTACTATTCCTATCCATTTTTAAGCAAGGAAGTCCATCACATAAATTAACTTAAGTTCAAATGTCCAAAAATATAACCAAGCCATAGCAAGATAGTTCTAAGTTATTACAATCCCAAAATACGAATAACTCAAATTACATTGTCCGAAATAAAACTTAAATAAAGTAAGTCTAAGTTATCCAAGCTCGTACACTTGGCTCCTTTCGCGTCCATCATTCCGTCCATTCCCTGTATAATCATCTAAGGTAGAAGTAGGGTGTTAGTCAACCGGCCCAGTAGGTATTTTGAGAAGGGTCAAACAAATGGGATTAGTATAAAAATCGGAATAGATACATAATATCAAATCATGCTAAAACAATTTCATGCCATGGGTGTCATATGCCATGATTTCCCACCCATCAACCATATCTCAAAAATACATAGATAATCCTCTTGATGAACAAGCCACATCAAGGTATTCATTGTCATGACTCCCCACGTATGCCTTATCGGTCCCACCGAACGAAGCATGGACTCCTCTTTCATTTCAAACATCATATACCATTTCTCAATCGGAATCAGAGCGGATCCCTCCCCACGTTTGTTTATCGGATACCCAGAATGGAGTGTGGACTCCTCTCATATGTTCCTTCCCATGCCATGCATGAGATGTGAGTGCAACATGCTATTTCACATTAAGTTACATAATAGCCTTGAAATCCATTCTTAAAACATAAGCATTTTGATACCAAAACTAAATCATCAATCATGGAAATAAAAACCATTGCATGTACATAATCCAAGTGTCTCAACAAGGTAGGAATCCTACCCACGTCCAAGTATTGTATCCTTGTGTTTTTGTCAAAACCGATCACTGATCATGTCAAAGCCGATCGTACACCCGTTTATGAAATCCCGTTACCTTAAATTAATTCCATCATATAAAATAGTTAAATTAATTATATAATTAATTTAAATCATACCTTACATTCCTCCATTTAACTTAATCATTTGAAAAAGGAAAATCATCATAGAAAACGTCACTTTTAAAAATCAGTCGGTCACCCGTTCGTAGCCCATCCTGCGGACGATAGAAACATGTCCGTGGGCGGCAGAAACGCGTCCTACAAACTGTGACCCGTCCGCAGACAGCACAACACATAAGTTTGTTACCCGTCCGCAGACGGTCGAAACCCGTACCCGTCCGCGGAGGGTGATACCCGTCTGCCGACAGAGCACAGCCGAGGTCTGATACCCGTTGTTCGCTACCCTCGGACAGTCCACATTCGTTACCCGTCCTGCGGACGGTCAACACCCGTCCGCAGATGATAAACCCCCGCCCCGCGGACGGTAGACACCCATCCCACAGAGAGTGTCACCCGTCCTACATGGTAAATCTCTCGTCTGCAAACAGCACCATGTTATGTTCATCATCCATCCGCAGACGGTCGAAACTCGTCTTGCGGACGATAAAGATCCGTCCACAGACAGTGATACCCGTCCGCAGAAGCCTTTGTCCAGTTATTTATCCATCCATAGAAAATGAAGGTCTAGTTCATTATCCGTCCGCGGACGGTCGAAATCAGTCTTGCGGACGATAAAGACCAGTCCATGGACGGTGATACCAGTTCGCCCACATTGTCATCCGAAATCAGTCTCATTTTATTTGATGTTAGGTTAACCCTTCCTCTTAAAGTTTATTTCCTTATACTTTTGAAACATTTTAGACGTCATCCATATTTCTTTATTCCATCCCTTGGTTGTTGGTCCTTAACACCTACCCATTCCTTGAATAGATACCGACTCTTTGATCATTCAATGGTTTTGACCATTTATTGCAAAATACATTCCATCTTCAAATGGATTTCCACCTTCATGGCTTGTAACGGTTTAGCCAATCCTTTCTATCACATATGGAACCCTACATTTTCGGCCATTCCATTGCCGAAACCACGTTTCCCTTAGCTTTTTTTAATCATTAAACCCTCGTTAAATATTACATACCTTTCCTGCGTCTCCTCCTTTTTTTAGGTCTAATCTTTCTCCTCCGTCCTTCTCCTTCATTAGTCCTTGTTCTTCCAAGTCTAGAGCCGAAATAGGAGGAAGAGATATTGAAAGCCTCCTTGTTCTTCAATGGAGCATTCGGCCAAGAATGTTGATTGAGAGGGGGAGGAAATGAGATGAAAGTCTCTATGGAAGGATTGACCAAGGTGTGTAGGTTGAGAGAGGGAGAGAGGGAGAGAATGAGATGGAAAACTTTCTATCTTTTCTTCCAAAGGAGAGGAACGGCCAAAGGATTTTGGTGTGAGCCCTTGTAACTAGCCCTAACCTCCCAATCACCCTCATCACTTCTTGGTCTTTCGCATGTGTCCCTTGGCTAACCAAGGAGACACATGGCTTACACTTGCCCCAATTCTTACCCATCTAACATTCATTCCATCTATAAATCTTAAATTTAACCATTAAAATAGATAATATCCAATATAATAATGCATTGAAAATCTGGGATGTTACAGAGATAGAGATAGAGGAGAAGAGGTAACTCTTGTGTACAAAAGATAGAATCTGCCAAGCGGTGGGGTGTGCCCCTTGGTTTGTGTCTCTTTGTAAACAAGTCCAACCCTTCCACTTCCTCTCTTAATGGTTTATCTAACCAAGGAGTCCCTTGGCTTAACGAAGGAGACCCTTGGCCTTCCATCGAGTTCCTTTGGGTTTTATCCCCTATGAGATGGAAATTCTCCATCTTCCCACTTCAACTCACCTTGAGATGGAAGTCTCCTAAACTTCCCATTCAACTCAACTCAACTCAAGCATTAATTTAATTCCTTTGAACTCACTCATGGTTGACCAAATCAACCATGACTTAGCCGACCTTGCATGTACATGGCACGTGGGTCCCATCTTAGCCATATCATTTAATGATGTGGCACCTTGCTTAGTTGGCTTCCATGCATGCCACATGGCAATGCCACCTCACTCACTTGCCACCTCACTTGATGAGGTGGATTTAATGTATTGGATCTTAATTGGGTAGTTGACCCAATTAAATTAACCTTACGCATTTTATTTAAAATCAATTCATCTATGACCCATTGGGTCCCAATTGGGTAATTGATCAATTTATTTGCATTTACCCAATTACTTTATAATCAGTTGAACCCATGATCCATTGGGTCTTAATTGGGTAATTGACCCAACTCCTTACCCATCTAAGGTCCATTTCAACCATTTAAATATCAAATTATTAATTCACAATTTAAATAAACCATTCCAATATATATATATATATAAGTGATGAAAATCCGGGGTGTTACAAGATCGGTGGCACCGATTGGTCGGTGTTCATATTTATTATCGTTCAAACACCTGACCGTTGCACATTAAATGCACTCCCAACGACATTATTAATTCCCAGTTGGCAGGTCGGTGTTACCGATGGATCAACAGTCATGGCACCGAGAGGACGGTCCATACGAAGGTCTTGTTCTGGGGCAACACCATGCAAACAAAGTTTCATGTCCCGAAACTTTTCCTGCCCAGAACCACCTATCGCCCTTTGCCGAGTGGTCAGTCCTGGTACTCTCGATTGGTATTGAAATACTGAGATGTCTGTTTTCTCGAGAGTCCATCTGAGTTTTAAGTTCCATAACTCATACGTTGTCATCGACGAGGCGTTGACCACGAGGGGTCGTTAAGTTCATCACTGAGGGGTCGGTGAACATATGAGACTCTCAATCAGACGCTTACCCAGAATGAAAGTTCTTTGATCCAGAACCTTTGTCAATCTGACCGACCAGTCTTTGAGCACAATGGGTCGATCCTATCTCCACCGAGGGCTCAGTGAGAACGACAAGTCGAGTTAACAATGAACTTAATTCATATTTCCAAGTTCACTTCCACTTCACTGTCAAGCTTCCTGTCTAGGATTTTTATGATTTTACCACTTGTTCAACTGAGCCTAGGAACGGTCCTCCTAAGGTGTGGGTACCACCTAAAGTTATCTATGGACAAATACTTGTTTTGTGATTGCCTTAACGATGAGCATCAATCTGGAGGAGCACGATCTTTAATCTTGGTCATCTTGAGTCTTCAAGCTTCTAGCAAGTGCTTCTTCCCGAGTCATGGAATTGACAAACTTAGGGACTCGGCAAGCAGGGGCACTAACAATCTCTCCCTTTGTTAATTTTATGACGAAACCTAGAAGTTAACTCAATTACAACCCCACCCTTATTACATCACATTTGAATACAAAATATTACATTGATTACAAGTACATATTCAAATGAAAACAATAAGACTATGATCTTCGTATATTCTTGTTCAGCCTGCTTCATTTTCATGTTTTCCTGTTCAAGCACATAAGCAAGAAACACTAGAAAATCATTAGAGGAGTTAGTCCTAAAACATAAATCTGTATCCATGGACTAAACTAGATTTGTATTCATGCTCCCCCAAACACCATGATTTCCTAACCACCAACACTACCCATAGTATATCCAAGCTATTACTATTGAGAAGATTTTCTCCCCTAATCTTCTTTAGTTTGATGTCCCAAACTCCAATCATAAACATTCTCCCATGTCCATTGGCCTTTTCCATATTTCTCCCTTTAATGGTTCTCTCTTTCTAGAGGCCCAAGCACTTAGGCTTCACCAATTTACTCCCCATAACTGGCTTTAATGTCTTATAGCTTCACCAATTTCTCCCCATTTTTTCATACAATTGACAAAGATTAGTAGACAGACATCGATTTTCAAACACTCCCCCATGCTTCTTGCATTTAGTGCTTTCATGAGTTCACTTCCAACTTATTTAACTTCACCATTGGTCAATGCATGCTTCTCATGCATTGAAACATTGATCTCCCCCATAGTCCACTGCAAATTGCCATTGCATTACTGTTTTTTTTTTTCTTCTTCCCCTTCAAGATATGTGTTATTTTAAGGGTGTTCTCCCAATGGGGTCAAGCTAACTTACCTACCTTCCCTTTTTGGAGTATTCTCCCCCATTCTCCAAGCTATCTTTTCTAGCTTCTTTGACTCAACTCCCCCATGGAGTAAGCTATATTTTCTAGCTTTTTCAGATTATCTTCCCCATAAACTTAGCTGCCTCTAAGTTTATTTTTCTCCAAGTTTTCTTTCAAGCTTGCATCATTCTTCCTCCCTACACTGTCATGATCAGTGACAGGTGCTAAACAACACATATTTTGTGCTTCCCTTAACTCCATTGATGTGTGCAACATCACAGCCTGATCCTTATCTCCCTAACATGCCAAACCAACTCATTCAAACCTGTATGTTAGCCTATTTAACAAACACCATGTTAACCATAGACTAGAGATAGAAGGCATTCAAACACAACAATACACACATCAAACAATAGCAAACCATATTATATCATTGGTAATCAAATTCGTGCAGTACATATGGTTTAAGAAGAGGGAACCATGGATGCTTAGACAAAATATCAAAACGTATAGTGTTTCAAAACAGAGAACATGAAAAACTATCCTAAGCAGAGCCATCCTAAGGAGGTACTGGAGGAGAAGGGGATCTAGAACTGTGCTATCTGATCAGGCAAAGGAGGAGACAGTAGAGACTAGATCCTGGACAATCCACCTGATGTTATCTAGACTTCTTTCAAGATAGTCTATTCTCCTTTCCAGTGTGAATACCTTCTGCCCAGACTAACATTCTCTTGAGTAGGATATTGATATTCTTCTTCTTCCTCAGTGTCTCTCCAAAAGTCTTCAGAGGCTAATCTTTTGGTTCATTTGGGGAGAGAACTGAACAGAAGCAAGATTTTCAGAGCTTGGGCCAGGGCAAGATCAAGAGGCTAATCTTTTGGTTCTTTTGGCCCAATGACTGGTTTCACCTCGTTTTTCAGAGGTCTGAGGATGTGACCGACTTGCCATATTTCTGGGCATGATTTTTCCAAGAGGAGATCCTCAAATAGTGTCTTGGAGGTGGATGAAGTGAAGACTGAGCCTAAATTGATCTAAGAAAATCACAAAAACCTTGATTTTCAGGCTTCTAGAGACGAGAGGAACAAAAACCCTATGGTTTTCCGGTGAGAAATCACTCCGAGAGGTCCTATCAACTGGTCTAGGGCGTGCAACTTGATGAAATCCTATTATAAGAATGGCATACATAGATTTATTCCAATATAATAAAATAGAGGTATGCCAAACATAGTTCATCAAATCATTAAAAGATGCAGAAGATCAAGATTTATATTCCAAAACACATAAAATTAAAAATAGTTTGAATGGAATGTGAAAGTTCCCATTTTCATGTGCTAGAACATCGTGATTGACCCTAGAGAGAGGGGGAGGAGGGGGGGTGAATAGGTCAATCCCATTTTTTAATGGTGTTTATAAATTTCTTAATTTAAAGTGCAGCATAATGTTTATCAAGAGATTTGATTATTGTGATAATTTCATTAAGCAATCACACTAAGATTATGACCCTTTACATAAACTTTGTTTATCGATGCTTGTCCACAATGTGTATAATGAGATAATCAATATGCAAAGTGATGTGTGTTAAGGAGAGTACTTAAATACTAAATACAAACACATATAAATCAAACACTACAAGACTGATTTAAAGTGGTTCGGTTAACCAACCTACATCCACTGTTAGGACTCGCTCAACCTTGAGCTGTCCCCAAAATCCATTAAGTGGGGACTAACACCCTCACAATTAGAGTAGGAATTCCACCTCACTCAATCTTCTGGAATTTCACCCACCATTGTTGAATAGGAATTCCACTTATCCATTTGGTTAGGAGTTCCACCCACCTCTGTGCCAGATACACCACTCCAGAACTTTTTATAGTGGTTCCGGGGTACCTCCCCTTAATCCACTTCGGAACAAAGGTTTTAAATAAAATTAAAACCAAGAAACACTTGCCTTTGAAGCTCCTTCTTCTGATGTGTGCTTCATTCGAGATCCCACCCATGTATGCTGACACTCACCCTTGTAGCCGTCATTGAGCAATCACAGTCCTAGGGTGTCAAGGAAACTAGTTCTACCAAAGGTTTCCTAGTTTATGGTTCTCTCCTTCTCACTTTCAAACTCAATCCTCAGATTGGTTGTTTATGAGTTTTCATCTTTCCTCTCTTTCTCTCACAACTCAAATCCATTTGATTGGTTGCATTTGATTCGCCTAGTTTAAGCACGAGAGAGAGAGTGTGATCCTTTTGTTGGCCCTTGTTAAGCTCACTGATAAAGATGAGGGTCCAACTGATCTGTCCGAAGGATATCAACTGGTTGCATAAAGGTTGGTTTATATAATGAAGGCAACCAGTTGTAATAACGATAATGTACCGAGAGGTGGGTCACACGTAGGGGTCGGTGAATAAAAATGTTACCGTTACAACTCCGACGGTTTTGCATTAAGTGCACTCCTAACGGTAATATTCTTTCTCGGTCGACATATTGTTTGTCACCGATGGGTCGATACTTATCGTATCGTGGGGTCGGTCCGTACGAGAGGCCCGGTCTGGGGAAAAACATGTTGACAGTAGTTTAATGTCTAGAAACCTGTTACCCAGAATGACCCGTAGCCCTTTACCAAGGGGTCAGTCCTGGCTACTCTCGATCGGTTTTGAACTACCGATATGTCTGTTTTCTCGAGAGCCCACCTGAGTTCTAAGTCCTGAACTCTTAAATCTTTATTGAGGAGTCGTTGACCACGAGGGGTCGGTGCATACGAGACTCTCGATTCAGAGGCATACCCAGAATGACAGTTCAATGTTCCAGAACCTATGTCATTCGGGGTGACCAGTTTTTTACCACGATGAGTTGATCCTGACTACACGGAGGGGTCGATGAGATAGATTGGTCGTGCTGAAAGTGAACATAATTCATATTTCCAAGTTTGCTTCCATTTCACTGTCAAGCATCCTAACTAGGCTTTTTATGATTTAACCATTTGTTCTTCTAAGCCTATGGATAGTCCTCTCTAAGTTGTGGGTACCACCTAAAGTCATCTATGGCCATAATTCCTATTTTGTGATTTCCATAACGATGAGCTCTAATCCGGTGGAGCATGATCTTTACATTTGATCATCTTGGGTCTTCAAGCTTTAAGCAAGTGTTTCTTTCCGAGTTATGGAATTGACAAACATAAGGTCTTGGCCAAGCCGAGCACTAACAGAATGTATTGCTGTCCAAGTAGAATATGTACTATAGCCAGGAAGAGTACATTCTAGACTTGTAGTTAGCCAATTTTTCTCTCCTCATGTCACAACACTTTTCTGCTATGTGTGTAACACACTGGAATTTCAAAGTTATCATTTTATATGAATTTATTCATATTTACGGAATTGCCATTGTGATATATTTGAGTTGAATTTAAATGGGTCAATGGGTCAAACAAGACCCAATGGTTAGTAGTTTTGATTACAAAAGAAATAAATGTATAAGATGAACTTAAACGGGTCGAAAATCATAATTGGGTCAAATTTTGTTAAAAGGGTCAAAATGGCCAAATTGGACCCAATGGGTTGTGGTTGACATGTTTGACCATTAATTGAGTTCAAAGCTTAATTGGGTTAAGATGAGTTAAATGTTTTAGTTGGGTTTGAGTTGAAATAAATGATGGAGTTGAGTGGAATTTATTAGTTGAGTTACATTAATGAATGAGTTAAGTTGGGTGAGTTAAATAATGAGTTGGATGAATAAATATTTCAAGTAAGTGAATGAGAGTGGTGTGTGCTGATTGCAAGGTTTTAAACAATGAAAAATGTTGGAATTGCATGGGAGAGGTACTTCATGCATGTAACTCCAAGATAAGAAATTTATGGAGGTGGCGTTTTTGGGAGTTACAAAGGTGGGAGGTTTATTTCAAATGCAAATGGTAGGCACGTTGGAAATGGTTGGGTGTTCATGGTTTGGGCCTTCAAAGGACAGCCAATAGATAGGTTTATAATCCATGCATGTAACTCCCATTCAAGTGATAAAGGAATGAGAGTTACATTTTGAAATTCACATCACGGGACGTTGGATGCATGAGAACATTGCATGCATGTAACGGCTACAATGGAGATAAGTGGGATGGCTGTTTTAAGAGTTACACATGCAAGGATAATGGAGAGAATGCAAACAATCACCTAAAAAGATAATAGAGACGTTGGATGCTGGGGGGGGGGGGGGGGGGGCTTCATTCCATAGATGAAACCCAAGGAACTTAAAAGATTTTAATTATGGAGAGGTGAGTTACACAAGGTTAAACCTTGGGCTGAAGTTGATTAGTCAAGAGGAATTCATTCTCTATCATTATCTCTTTCTCTCTTGGGCGTCCTCCATCTCTCCAAACACTGAGAACAGCAGCTAGTCACTGATTTGCAATCAGTCCTTGGTTGCTTTCTTTCACCAAGACAAAAGCACAAATTGAGCAAAGGAGGGGGCATCAAGGTTTCTCATCCAAAGCCAAAATTCTTTCTCTTTCTCTACCTTTTTGCCGTTTTCTACATTTTAAAAATAAGAGCAGCAGCTGGTTGCTTAATCAGTCCTTAACCATCAAGGAATCAAGAAGAAGGAGAGGCTAAGAAAGGGAAAGGAACAAGCCAGAGTGAAGATCAATTGGAGGAGTCGCGGAAACGGTAGGTTTTCGATAAACAATTTTTAAATCATGACCCGGCCATTGGATGGCCAAATCTAACAAGGGTTAAATATTGGATGGAGGTACATGAATGAGACAAAAAGATGGACCATAGGGTTCGGCCCCGTTGGATGGCCGAACCCCATGGAAATAATTGATTTATTTGGATGGTTTTTGGAAGTTAAAACCATACAAGTATGGGACTGTCTTTAGATGATAAAAGTGGATTAAGTTTGATGTTTTTAAAGGACAAAAATCATGTTTCTAAATGGTAAATTTTATATGTCAAATGGGTCATTTTGTGGCCAAAAATCAGTAAGTAGGATAAGAAGATTTACATCAAGGAAACCTTGGGGTTCGGCCATGTGTATGGCCTAACCCCATGGACTGTTTTTGATGGTTATTTCGGTCAAGTGTAGGATGGATTTTTATGTAAACATAATGTGCTTTGATTTAAGAATAAACCAAGTTTATAAATGGATAAATGGATCTAAACCATAGGCCAAGAGGTTCAGCCAATTGGGTGGGCCGAACCCCATGAAATGGTATGACATTGCATGGAAGTATTAAATGGTTTTGTGAGATTTTAAAGGATTTAAAGTGAAGATAAGCTTACTGTTTTTAGGTAACTATGGCTTGGCTGAACCATATTAATACTATGGTTAAATTATGGATTAAAACCATGGACAAAGGTTGGATTAATTACACCAAGAACCATAGGGTTCGGCCATATGTATGGCTGAAACCCATGGACTGTTATGTGGATATTTGGATTGAGTTTTACAAAATGGAAATCATACAAAGTGATGGGCTTATTGGATGGTTTTGAAAGGTAAAAACATGGTAACGTTATACCGTTATCCTATGTCTAAATCAGACCAAAAACATGTTTAAAAGGACCAAAACTATGGGGTTTTATGGCTAAGATAGGACATGGAAGTTTAAGTGGATTTTTGGGTTTTAGATCAAATTAGAATCTTATGGTCAAATGATTAACTTGCTGCCATGTACATAGGGTATTCGGATTTCTAGAACGGTGAACAAGCCGTGATCGGAAGACGGTTCAAAGGAAAGGTCAAACAAAGTAATCTAATGTAGGTTTCCTACCTTTATTGTAACCACTATTTCATATGCTGTTTTATGTTGATTTCAATAACTTATATGATTGTAAAGTTATGTTTCTAAATGACATGTTTGCATAGACATCTCATGCATGGCATGGGATGATGGTGTTGTAACCGGAGGCCACACTCCGTCGGGGCGTCCGAAAGACCACTGTGGGGTACCCCGATGATGAGAATCCCATCAGGAGGAATCCGGAGGCCACACTCTGTTGGGGCGTTCGAAAGACCACTGTGGGTTACCTTGACGATGAGAATCCTGTCAAGTGATGCCTATGTTGAATGGTGATGGGTGGGACTCATTATATGATCAATTCATACATAGCATGTTTTTATGGAATTTTGTCACACTTGTATTATTATTATACTATTTGCATGTTTTTGACTAACCATGTAGTAGCCCTATTCGGAAACACTACTGGGCGCGTTGATCTAACGCCCTATCTATATCCTTAGTGGATGATGCAGGGAAAGGGAAGAACGTGGATCGAGAAGAGGACCAAGTACGGAAACTTGGGCGGTTTGAATGATTGGAATGGATTATGAATGGACTATTTTATGGACTTGATATTGATATATTTGGACAATGTAATTTGGTAATTAGTTATGTTGGCTTGTAATAAGTAGTTAAGATAGATGCTATGGTTTGTTTTATGTTGGATGTTTTGATTAAACGATTAGTTAAGATTGATTAGTAATTTTGGAGAATAAGTTATGTACTTTGCTATCTAAGAATGGAAAATTGGATTAGTCATAGGTTCTATTATAACCTCAGTTAGATTTAGACTAAGTTAATTCCGCAAGTTATATATGTACCATGTGCAGATCAGTTTTATGGACTTAGTTCATACGCACATGGGCTTGGCCAGTTAAGGGTCGGATTTAGAGATCCGAACTTAACTCGCGTCGTGAGACTCCGCCCCGATCACATGATTATTTTAAATAAAAAGAAAAAAATAAACTCTGAAAATTAGAGTGAAATGGACGGGGTGTTACAGTTGGTATCAGAGCGAAACGGGAAATTGAATCTTCCGAAGTAAGATTAAGACGGTTTCATGTCTCACTGACGGATAAGAATCCCAACTGACAGACTCTTCGGAGTCCGCTGACTGGGGGCCGGATTAATTTACTTCGTGGACTCAGACTGAACAAATCAGTCTGAGAACAACAGTGAAAGATAGCAAAAGTACAGTATTATAATTGATCTATCAAACGTAGCAAAATAGGATATACATCCCCCAATACTCCCCAATTGAGAAAAACAAACATAGGGAATTTAGAGACTCTCCCCTCAAAAACAAATAGAAAACCAAGTTTGCTTATTTGGAAATCTCCCAAAATTGTGAAAAATACAAACTGTACGAGGAAACTAAGTCAATAATGTTTTTATGACTTAGGGAAATGGCTCCAAAGAAAAGGATCCCTCAGAACCAGAAAGGGAAGGAAAATGTGTTGCAAATCACGCAACATGAGAAAGTGTTATCACAACACGAAAATCTGTGCATGAGAAGGAGCCGTCTATACATGAGAAAGAAGTGACCCAACCTGATGAGGAGCGATCTGTTCATGAAAAGTCGCACAATGGGGAAGAATCACAACACTCTTGGAGGGAAGAAAAAGGGAGTGAGAACGCATCACGGAAGGAGGGAGAAGGGAACAGTGGTGTACATCTACCACATGTGCCGCCTGAGCTTCAGGGCTTAGTCCAAGCAGTGGTAACCTCTGTACTTCAGCAACATATTAATGGGAGTGAAAGTTCCAGGGATGCCAGTGACCGGAGAATGGCACGAGAATTTCAACAACGCGTCCTCCCTACTTCAAAGGGAAGGAAGGGGCTGTCGGAGCTGAGCATTGGCTGAAGAAGATCACTCAGATCTTAAAATTACTTAAGATCTCGAGTCATGCTGACATGATTCTACTGGCTACTTCACAATTGATAGAAGATGCCGGTAAATGGTGGGAGGTGGTGGAGAAGCAGAGGGCACTCATACCAGTTAGGAAGAGGACGACCATGACATGGAATGAGTTTTCAGCAACCTTTCTAGAACATCGCACTCTTTTATATCTGCATCCTTTATAACTGCTACTGGAACACTAGTTCAAAAGCTGTCCACCACACTCATAATAGTATCCCCTGTCGGAGACACGTCTTTGGGACTCATATGCACGGCCATAAATATAGAACTCGCTGGACTCAGATTTGAGTTCAATTATTAGGTACTCGACATGACTGAGTACGATATTATATTTGGCATGGACTGGTTGGCTGGTTATGAAGCCAATATTGATTGTTATCGCCGAAGAGTGACATTTTGGTCACCCGAGGGAAAGCAGTATATAGTTCGTGCCGACAAGCAAAGCAGACTGCAAGAAGGGTTGCATCATTTGGTGTTGAACAATATTGTCATCAACAAAGCACCAGTCACTGAACTTCCAGCAATTGTGAAAGAATTTGTTGATGACTTTCCAAAAGAACACCCTGGTATACCGTCTATGAGGGAGCTCAATTTTGAGATCAAGCTGTATCCTGGTACCTCACCAGTGTCTCTACCCCATTATCGGATGGTACCAGCAGAAATGTCCGAGTTGAAGAAGCAGCTTGATGAGTTACTCAGACTGGTTGCATTCGGAACAGCACATCATCATGGGGAGCTCCAGTGTTGTTCGTGAAAAAGAAGGATGGTTCACTCAGAATATGTGTGGACTACCGGAAGTTGAATCAGCTAACTGTCCGGAACAAGTGTCCTCTACCCAGGATCAATGATTTATTCAATCAGTTGAGGGGATCCAGTCACTTTTCCAAGATTGATCTGATGTCCGGTTATCATCAAATTCGGGCCAGGGAGGAAGATATCGAGAAGACAGCTTTCAGAACACGGTATGGACTATTTGAATTTGTAGTCATGCCATTTGGGCTTACCAACGCATCGATTGTGTTCATGGACTTAATGAACAGAATCTTCCGTCCATATCTGGATCGGTTTGTTATAGTGTTCATTGACGATATCCTGATCTATTCCAAGAGTTAGGAGGATCATGCTGAGCATCTACGAATAGTATTGAACACTTTGAGACAGAACCAGTTGTATGCCAAAGCAAGCAAATGCGAATTTTGGCTACCTGAGGTCAAATTCTTGGGGCATGTTATAACAGCAGATGGTATAGCCGTTGATCCGGCTAAGGTGGCAGCAATAAGTGAGTGGAAAGCACCAAAGAATATCACTGAAATCCGTAGCTTTCTGGGTTTGGCTAGATATTATAGGAAGTTTATCATGGACTTCTCCAAAATTACATCCCCATTGACTCGACTCACGCAGAAAGGAGTCAAATATGAATGGTCAGATTTGTGCAATCAGAGATTTGAGGAGCTAAAAGAGAGACTTACAACTGCTCCTATTTTAGTTTTGCCGGAAAGAGGCAAAGGTTATGAAGTACAATGTGATGCATCAGGAGAGGGACTGGGATGTTCACTCATGCAATGTGATCGCGTGGTGGCATATGGTTCAAGACAACTAAAGATACATGAATGCCTCTACCCCACACATGTTCTGGAATTAGCTGCGGTGGTCTTCGCTCTCAAAAGCTGGAGACACTATCTATATGGTGAGAAGTTTGAAGTATTTTCAGATCACAAGAGCTTGAAGTATTTATTTGATCAGAAAGAGCTCAACCTGAGGCAGCGCAGATGGATGGAATATCTGGCAAACTATGAATTTGCGCTCCGATATCATCCGGGAAAGGCCAACAAAGTGGCGGATGCTTTCAGCCGCATGTCTCATGCATCAGTGGCATGTTTGATCAGGACCGAGTGGGAGATGTTGAATTCCATTCGTGATTTTAATCTATACATCACAAACCATGGGAGTATGTACAATTTGATCATACGATCCAACATGGTTACAAAGATTGAACAGGAGCAGCGAATAGATCCGGAAATGGTAGAGACATGGGCCAAGATGTCTATTGGCGAGGTTGTACCGGATTGGGAATTACGACCAGGATAGGGTCTTATGTTCCGGGGTAGAATTTATGTGCCAAGAAGCTGCAGAAAAGAATTACTGATAGAGGCACATCAGAGCAAGCTCTCCATTCATCCGGGTAGCACAAAAATGTATCATGACTTAAAAAGACATTATTGGTGGCACAGACTCAAGAAGGATGTTGCAGAGTTCGTGGCTCATTGTTTAAGTTGTCAGCAGGTTAAGACAGAACATCAGAAGCCACCAGGGTTACTCAAACCCTTAGCAGTGCCGGAATGGAAATGGGAGCACATTTCCATGGACTTTGTGACGGGGTTGCCGAGGTCCTCGAAGGGCAATGACGCTATATGGGTTGTGGTAGACCGACTGACCAAGTCAGTACATTTTATTCCTATCAAAATGATGGATTCATCAGAGACATTGGGTCGGAGATATATCAAAGACATCATCAGATTACATGGTATCCCACAGAATATAATGTCTGATAGAGATGGCCGATTCGCCGGCAGGGTATGGTAGAGCATGCAGTCGGCCATGGGGACCGATCTACTTATTAGCACAGCATTCCATCCATAGACTGATGGACAATCAGAAAGAACAATACAAACATTGGAGGACATGTTGAGGGCGTGCATGCTAGACTTCAAAGGTGGATGGGAGGATCATTTGCCATTGGTGGAGTTTTCTTATAACAATAGCTACCAAGCAAGTCTTCAGATGGCACCATTCGAAGCTTTGTATGGTAGACCATGCAGGTCACCAGTGTGCTGGACCGAGGTCGGCGAACCTGCGCTGATAGGACCCGAGTTGGTTGCCGAAACTACTGCACATATCCAGTTGATACATCAACATTTGTTGACCGTACAGAGTCGGCAAAAGAGCTATACTGATAAGAGGAAGAGGTTTCTCGAATTTGAAGTAGGAGACATGGTATTCTTGAAGGTCTCACCACGAAAAAGGCACATGAGATTTGGGAAGAAAGGAAAATTGTCGCCAAGATATGTGGGACCGTTTTCAATTATCAGAAGGATGGGAGATGTAGCCTATCAGTTGGTACTTCCTTCGTAATTAGCGTCTTTACATGATGTATTCCATGTGTCGATGCTGAGGAAGTACAACCCTGATCCGTCTCATGTTTTGAATGTACAAGATATAGATGTGCAAAGCGACGTCACTTATGTCGAGAAGTCGGTCAGAATATTAGAGAGTGAGCAAAGAGTGTTGCGTAACCGAGCGATTCAGTTCGTCAAGGTGGTATGGGATCGACATGGTGTTGAGGAAGCCACTTGGGAATTGGAATCGGAGATGAGAACATCTCACCCTAAATTGTTTGTATGATTTACTTTGAAATCCTACTTCGTTCGATTTTCGGGACGAAAATTATAAAAACAGTATTGTATTGTAACACCCTGGAATTTCAAAGTTATCATTTTATATGAATTTATTCATATTTACCATTGTGATATATTTGAGTTGAATTTAAATGGGTCAATGGGTCAAACAAGACCCAATGGTTAGTAGTTTGATTACAAAACAAATAAATGTATAAGATGAACTTAAACGGGTCAAAAATCATAATTGGGTCAAATTTTGTTAAAAGGGTCAAAATGGCCAAATTGGACCCAATGGGTTGTGGTTGACATGTTTGACCATTAATTGAGTTCAAAGCTTAATTGGGTTAAGATGAGTTAAATGTTTGAGTTGGGTTTGAGTTGAAATAAATGATGGAGTTGAGTGGAATTTATTAGTTGAGTTACATTAATGAATGAGTTAAGTTGGGTGAGTTAAATAATGAGTTGGATGAATAAATATTTCAAGTAAGTGAATGAGAGTGGTGTTTGCTGATTGCAAGGTTTTAAACAATGAAAAACGTTGGAATTGCATGGGAGAGGTACTTCATGCATGTAACTCCAAGATAAGAAATTTATGGAGGTCGCATTTTTGGGAGTTACAAAGGTGGGAGGTTTATTTCAAATGCAAATGGTAGGCACGTTGGAAATGGTTGGGTGTACATGGTTTGGACCTTCAAAGGACAGCCAATAGATAGGTTTATAATCCATGCATGTAACTCCCATTCAAGTGATAAAGGAAATGAGAGTTACATTTTGAAATTCACATCATGGGGCGTTGGATGCATGAGAACATTGCATGCATGTAACGGCTACAATAGAGATAAGTGGGATGGCTGTTTTAAGAGTTACACATGCAAGGATAATGGAGAGAATGCAAACAATCACCTCCAAAGATAATAGAGACGTTGGATGCTGGGGGGGGGTGGGGGGGGGGGGGGGGGGGGGGGGGGGTTTCATTCCATAGATGAAACCCCAAGGAACTTAAAAGATTTTAATTATGGAGAGGTGAGTTACACAAGGTTAAACCTTGGGCTGAAGTTGATTAGTCAAGAGGAATTCATTCTCTATCATTATCTCTTTCTCTCTTGGGCGTCCTCCATCTCTCCAAACACTGAGAACAGCAGCTAGTCACTGATTTGCAATTAGTCCTTGGTTGCTTTCTTTCACCAAGACAAAAGCACAAATTGAGCAAAGGAGGGGGCATCAAGGTTTCTCATCCAAAGCCAAAATTCTTTCTCTTTCACTACCTTTTTGCCGTTTTCTACATTTTAAAAATAAGAGCAGCAGCTGGTTGCTTAATCAGTCCTTGACCATCAAGGAATCAAGAAGAAGGAGAGGCTAAGAAAGGGAAAGGAACAAGCCAGAGTGAAGATCAATTGGAGGAGTCGCGGAAACGGTAGGTTTTCGATAAACAATTTTTAAATCATGACCCGGCCATTGGATGGCCAAATCTAACAAGGGTTAGATATTGGATGGGGGTACATGAATGAGATAAAAAGATGGACCATAGGGTTCGGCCCCATTGGATGGCCGAACCCCATGGAAATAATTGATTTATTTGGATGGTTTTTGGAAGTTAAAACCATACAAGTATGGGACTGTCTTTAGATGATAAAAGTGGATTAAGTTTGATGTTTTTAAAGGACAAAAATCATGTTTCTAAATGGTAAATTTTATATGTCAAATGGGCCATTTTGTGGCCAAAAATCAGTAAGTAGGATAAGAAGATTTACATCAAGGAAACCTTGTTCGGCCATGTGTATGGCCTAACCCATGGACTGTTTTTTATGGTTATTTGGCTCAAGTGTAGGATGGATTTTTATGTAAACATTATGTGCTTTGATTTAAGAATAAACCAAGTCTATAAATGGATAAATGGATCTAAACCATAGGCCATGAGGTTCAGCCAATTGGGTGGGCCGAACCCCATGAAATGGTATGACAATGCATGAAAGTATTAAATGGTTTTGTGAGATTTTAAAGGATTTAAAGTGAAGATAAGCTTACTGTTTTTAGGTAACTATGGCTTGGCTGAACCATATTAATACTATGGTTAAATTATGGATTAAAACCATGGACAAAGGTTGGATTAATTACACCAAGAACCATAGGGTTCGGCCATATGTCTGGCTGAACCCCATGGACTGTTATGTGGATATTTGGATTGAGTTTTACAAAATGGAAATCATACAAAGTGATGGGCTTATTGGATGGTTTTGAAAGGTAAAAACATGGTAACATTATACTGTTATCCTATGTCTAAATGAGACCAAAAACATGTTTAAAAGGACCAAAACTATAGGGTTTTATGGCTAAGATAGGACATGGAAGTTTAAGTGGATTTTTGGGTTTTAGATCAAATTAGAATCATATGATCAAATGATTAACTTGCTGCCATGTACATAGGGTATTCGGATTTCTAGAGCGGTGAACAAGCCGTGATCGGAAGACGGTTCAAAGGAAAGGTCAAACAAAGTAATCTAGTGTAGGTTTCCTACCTTTATTGTAACCACTATTTCATATGCTGTTTTATGTTGATTTCAATAACTTATATGATTGTAAAGTTATGTTTCTAAATGACATGTTTGCATAGACATCTCTTGCATGGCATGGGATGATGGTGTTGTAACCGGAGGCCACACTCCGTCGGGGCGTCCGAAAGACCACTGTGGGGTACCCTGATGATGAGAATCCCATCAGGAGGAATCCGGAGGCCACACTATGTCGTGGCATCCGAAAGACCACTGTGGGTTACCTTGACGATGAGAATCCCATCAAGTGATGTCTATGTTGAATGGTGATGGGTGGGACTCATTACATGATCATTTCATACATAGCATGTTTTTATGGAATTTTGTCACACTTGTATTATTATTATACTATTTGCATGTTTTTGACTAACCATGTAGTAGCCCTATTCGGAAACACTACTGGGCGCGTTGATCTAACGCCCTATCTATATCCTTAGTGGATGATGCAGGGAAAGGGAAGAACATGGATCGAGAAGAGGACCAAGTACGGAAACTTGGGCAGTTTGAATGATTGGAATGGATTATGAATGGACTATTTTATGGACTTGATATTTGATATATTTGGACAATGTAATTTGGTAATTAGTTATGTTGGCTTGTAATAAGTAGTTAAGATAGATGCTACGGTTTGTTTTATGTTGGATGTTTTGATTAAACGATTAGTTAAGATTGATTAGTAATTTTGGGGAATAAGTTATGTACTTTGCTATCTAAGAATGGAAAATTGGATTAGTCATAGGTTCTATTATAACCTCAGTTAGATTTAGACTAAGTTAATTCCGTAAGTTATATATGTACCATGTGCGGATCAGTTTTATGGACTTAGTTAATACGCACATGGGCTTGGCCAGTTAAGGGTCGGATTTAGAGGTCCGAACTTAACTCACGTCGTGACACTCCGCCCCGATCACATGATTATTTTAAATAAAAAAAAAATAAACTCTGAAAATTAGAGTGAAATGGGCGGGGTGTTACAATGTGAACTTACATGGGTCTCTTGTGAGTCCATTTGTAGTGGTCTATGATATGGAAGTGAATATTAAACCAAAACAAAAGATGAATGGTGGTCTATCTCCTACGAACAAAGATTGTGGCATTTATTGTTGCATACACACCCCTATGATCGTACCTTTGATGACCAACCTTGGAATCCTTCCAACTCTTTTACGACATGATTCAACTGTCTTAACAACGAGTCTTGCCTTGTGTCCACCTTCCTTGGATTTCTTTAAAGGTTAAGTGTTGGTGGATGTATTTTAGGCATAGGCTTTACTGGATTGGGCCTTTTAGCTTGTGCTTGCCTTTCCAAGTGTCTCTTCTAATGGTAGCAATTTCTTTTGAAATGCCCATCCTTGTGACAGAAATAGCACTTACCCATTGAAGAGTGAGAGACACTTGTTTTTCCAAACACCCCATGGTTCATAGTTCTTTGGTGGATGAGGCACCAAGACCAGACCTATCACCATATTGTTTACCCGACCCTAGGAGTCTTTTAAGTCTCTCATCTCCTTGGATAAACTTATCTTGGAATTGTTCCTTATGAATTCTTAACTCTTTTAATTCCAAAGATAATTTTTAATATCCTCTTCATGAATATTATTGTGATGCCACGAATTTTTGACATCACTGCAGTGAATAGTTATTTATTCTTGAAGTCTTTTATCATTCTCTTTAAGCTTAGTGTTTTCAGCATTTGAGAGTTCTAACTTAGAGATTATGAGGGATTTTTCAGTTTTTAATTCCTCCACTTGATTAGAGAGGTTCACGTTTTCATTTTTAACCCTATCTAATTTCTTTGCCAACCTCTCACTTTCAAGGAACAGGGCACTATAGAAGGCTTGAAGACTTTCATCATCTTCACTCTCATCCTCCGTAACAATTGTGGAATTTTCCTGATCACAAATGATCGAGGCTATGAGATATTTTGATGCACCAATTTTTCTTTCGGTCTCTTTATCAGAATCACTCTCTGATTCAGAGGTTTCGACATGGGTCACACCCACTTTCATAGCCTTTTTAATTTTATTTGAGAGACATTCGTTCATGAAGTATCCTCTCCCTCCACAATTAAAACAGGTCTACTCCTTGCCAACTTCTCTCTCCATACCTTTTCCACTGTTTTTTTCTTGCCTTTTTGGGTATTTTCCTCTGTTTTTTCCTTGCCTTTTTGGGTACTTTTTATTTGTTTCACCCTTACTTGTTCTTCTCAAGTAGTTTCTTTTAACAAAGTTTTTATAAAACTTTTTGGCAAACATGTCCATTTCATCATTTGAGAACTCATCTTCTGAAAAATCTTCTTTTTCTTTTGTTTTAAGGAAGATTTCAATGCAATGGATCTATCCTTTGGTTGTTCAAAATGTAATTCATAAGTTTGTAGTGAACCAACCAAATCATCGATGTTCATTAGAGACACATCTCTGTTATCCTCAATAGCCACAAACTAGGGCTTGAATCTTTCTGCAAGATTTCGGACAATTTTGGTACATACCTTGTCCTCAGGTATCCCTTCACTTAGAGTGAACATTTGATTCACAATGTCGTTTATCTTGGAATAGAAATCCATGAAGACTTCGTCCTCCCTCATTTTAAGAGTATCAAATTGATTTTGGAGGATCTGAAATTTGGACCACTTAACTATTGAGGTGCCTTCATGAGTTCTTTTAAGAACTTCCCAAGCCTCCTTTGCAGTTTTACAGGTCATAATTCTCATGTGCTAGCTATCGGATACTGTAAAGTTAAGGGCATTCATGGCTTTGCTATCACCTGTCTAAGTAGCTTTTTCAGTAGGGGTCCAAGACGCATAAGGTTTGGGCGTCACAAACATGGTTGAAGAGGTTGTTGTCATCTTTTCTTCCATGGGTTTTTGCCATCCAATCTTTACAATATCCCATACCGATGAATCTATTGAAATAAAGAAGCATCTCATTATAGCCTTCCATGAGGCATACTTTGTTCCATCGAAATAAGGAGGATTAGATATTGCATGTGTCTTCCATGGTGTTTTAGCTTGGATCAATTCGGATGGTTAAATCTTTGTAGAGAGCGCTAGGATTTGATACCAATTCAAAGTTCCCTTAGGAGCTAGGACACGATTGACCTGTACTTGATTGATTAATTAGGTGCAGCGGCTACAACAATCGTGTGTGTGTGTGTGTGTAAGAAAATGTGATTAAGTAATCAGCACAAGAAATTATCTCTAACACCACAAGCACAAAGATACAAGATATATAGTGGTTCGATTAGCCAACCTACATCAACTGTTAGGACTAGCTCAACCTTGAGCTATCCCCAAATTCAGTAAGTGGGGACTTACACCCTCACAATTAGAGTAGGAATTCCACCTTACTCAATCGGCTGGGAATTCCACCCACCACATGTGCCAAAGACAACACTCTAGATTTCTTATAGTGGTTCTGGAGCCAAGCCTTCGTAATCCACTTTCAGGATAAAGGTTTTGAAAACAAAATTAAAACTAAGAAGCACTTGTCTTAAAGCTCTTTTCTCTAGGATGTGTGCCGACACTCTGCCTTATAGCCATCGTAGAGCATTCACAATTCCAATTTGACTAGGAAACTGCTTTTACCAAATCTTTCCTAGTTGGTATCTTTTCTTTCCTTCTATATTTCTCTCTTTCATTAACTCAATTAATAGATTGGTTGTATTTGATTCTCAGGTGTAGGCACAAGAGAGTTGATCGTTCCTTTGAGTGTGTGATTTTTCTCAGTTCAAGGAAGAAAATTAAATGATCACACAACACTCAAATTTATATAGGAATCTTCACAGTTTTTCAAACTGTCCAGTACCGACTGGTCGGTGGCACCGATGGGTTGGTGTTCATATTTATTACCATTCAACCACCCCACCGTTGCGCATTAAATGCATTCCCAATGACATTTTTAATTCCCGATCGATAGGTTGGTGTTATAGATGGGTCGACAGTCATGGTACCGAGAGGGCAGTCCATACCAGGGTCTCGTTCTTGGGAAACACCATGCAGATACAGTTTCATGTCCCGAAACATGTCCTGCCCAGAATGACATGTCGTCCTTTGCCGAGGGATCGGTCCTGGTGCTCTCGATCGGTCTTAAAATACCGATGTCTGTTCCAGAACTCATAAGTTATCATTGACGAGTCGTTGACCTCGAAGGATCATTAAGTTCATCATCGAGGGGTCGATGCATATGAAACTCTCGATCAGAGACTTACTAAGAATGACAGTTCTATAATCCATAACCTTTGTAACTCTGGCCGGCCAATCTTTGACCACAATGGGTCGATCCTGTCTCCACTAAGGGATCGATGAGAACGACTGGTCGAGCTGACAGTGAACTTAATTCATATTTCCAAGTTCACTTCCAATTCACTATCAAGCTTCCTCTCTATGTTTTTTTAATGATTTTAACACTAGTTCAACTGAGCCTAGGAACGTTCGTCCTAAGGTGTGGGTACCACCTAAAGTCATCTATGGGTAAATACCTATTTTGTGATTGCCTTAACGATGAGCTTCAATCTGGTGGAGCATGATCTTTAATCTTGATCATCTTGAGTTTTTAAGCTTCTAGAAAATGTTTCTTCCCGAGTCATGGTATTGACAAACTTAAGGACTCGGCAACCCGGGGCACTAACAGGGGTGATGCATAAAGTCGCTACCCCCTATCACCCATAAACAATTGGGCAAGTGGAAATTTCAAATAGAGAGATTAAGCATATCCATGAGAAGTCAGTCAATCCAACTCGGAAAGACTGGTCTTCCAGAATCACTAATGCATTATGGGCATACCATACTGCTTTTAAGACACCCATAGGAATGTCACCCTATCTTTTGGTTTATGGGAAGGCTTGTCATCTTCTGGTCGAACTGGAGCATAAAGCCTATTGGGCTATCAAGCATTTCAATGTTGCTACAGAAGCGGCTGGACAACACAGGAAACTCCATCTAGTTGAGTTGGAAGAGATAAGAAATGAAGCTTATGACACAGCTAGAAAGTACAAAGACTAGATGAAAGTTTTTCATGACAAACACATTCTTAGGAAAGTGTTTTCCGTTGGTCAAAAGGTCTTGTTGTACAATTATCGGTTACACCTCGTTTTTTGGGAAATTGAAGTCTAAATAGTTGGGTCCGTTCATTTTTACATATGTACTCCCACATGGAGTTGTTCAGATAAAGCATCTTAAGAATGGTCATGTTTTCAAAGTCAATGGTCATCGATTAAAATCGTTCTTAGAGTTTCAAAATCTGGAGGCAGAAGTCGAAGTCTAGTTCGTTGATCCTGTTTAACAGGATTGATAAATCATCATCCATTTCCCATACCCATTTTCCCATATCACCACTTACCCAGACCCACCTACCCATCTGTCTATGTTTGAGTTAGTTAGTCTTCCAATAAGTCAGTCTAGCCTAAGATTTCTTTCTTTCAATATAATGCACCCTCTCAAGTCCGTCTAAACCCAATTGTTCATTTTCTAAAAAAATTCTTATCTTGTACTTGGCTAGTGTAGATTAGGGACCATTAAGGACAATGATCAATTTGAGTTTGGGGGTACTAGGGGTGTTTAAAAAAAAAAACTAAGTTTTGTCTTTGTGACCAGCAGATATTAAAGAACTGGATAAGAATCATGCACGCAGACGATCGAGTTTTCATTTTTGCATTGTGTCTGTCTAGAACACAAATTCCCCAAGATTTGTGTAAGGAAATCATTTCCTTAGCTATGAGGGTGAGGAAGCTAGAAATCCAAGAGGAGCAACCCAGACCTCTCTATGGTTGAAGCACTCTATGTAATACCTCGGAATTTTTAAATCAATGAATATGTGGTTGTTATTTATTTTAATGGTGGAAATTGAAAATTTGATGGAATAAATGGTGGAGGGATCAAAATATGGACGAAGGCCCAAGTATGGTCCAATGGACCATGGGTTGGATGAAATTCATTTAATTGGTCAATAATGATTAATTGGGTCAAGAATGGTCAAATTGGGTCAAGAATGGTCAAATTGGGTCAAATACCCATTTGGGACCCAATGGGTCAAGATAGTTAAGCCCTAAGGTAAATGGATAGGAGGGAATTTAATTGGGCCATGGGCCCAATGGTTATCCAATAAGAAGAATGGATTGAATTGGAAATTAAATCATCTAAGTTAATATTAATTGGACCTAAGTGACATGGCCGAATGGGGCACACCTCCACCTCACCAAGTGAGGTGGAGGGTAGGCTAGGATTGGTGGGGCCGGCCACCATGGTTGACTTGGTCAACCATGGGTGGATTTCATAGAGGGAATTTAATGGAATTAAATTAAGTGGGAATTAATTAACTTAACCCAATGATCAAATTAATTAAGCTAATCAAGTGATGGTCAAAAGGTCAAAGTTGGAAGACCAAAACCACCTAAAGAAACACAAACCACTTAAAACAAAGACAAATTAAACCATGTGCTTAGGGTGGTGGTTTATCCCAACCACCACCACTAAACACATTAACCCATGTGGGTTGGTGGGAGGAGTTAATGTGGAGTATATCCTAAGCAACCAAGAGATGAGATGACTTTTCATCTCATTCTCTCCATTCCATCTAACTCTTTCACACGTCCTCCCTCTCTTGCCCTCTCAAAATCGTCCCACACTCAAGGAAGGAAAGGAGAAGAAAATTAAGAAGAGAAGAAGAGAAGAAAGAGCTAGGCTTGACCCTCCACCTCAAGACAAAGACCTTGCGACATCTTTCTCATCTCCATCCTCTCCCTCTCTCAAAAATGTAACCCTACCTTAGCCAAACCCAAACCTTGGAGACTCCATCTTGATCAAGCATCTTAACCCAAAGATCAAGGAGAAGAAGAGAAGAGAAGGCTAAGGAGATCAAGAGGAGAAAGAAAAGCCGGAGGAGTCATCGGATTGTAAGTAATTCTTAAACAAGAATTCTACATTTTTTTTAGGTTAAGAAGAGATTATGGAATCCATTTCTTAGATTTGGTGGTGGCCAAAACATCATGGGCCTTGGATCTCAAATCCATCCAATGGAAGGATGAGAAATGGACAAAATGGGCAAACCCTAAATGGGTAAGTTAGGTTAAGAAAAATAAATGGATTAAGGATATTATGTGGTTAATTTGACTAAGCATGGATGTATATATTTTTGGAATCATGGGCCATAGGGTTCGGCCATGTAGTATGGCCGAACCCCATGATAAGTGAATGGTAATTTTTAGGGTTTTAAAGAATGGAAGACATGGAGGGTGAGTAATGATTTTTAGGGTTTTAAAGAATGGAAGACATGGAGGGTGATTAATGATTTTAGGGTTTTTAAGTGAATGAAATGTAGTGATTTGTAAAGGGTTATAAATGAAGAAATTCATGGAAGATGGGAATGGAAGATGAACCATGGGTTCGGCCATTGGTGTAATGATGGTTGTAAATGGGTTTAAAAGGATGAAAAATATGGAGTAGGTGTTATTAAATTGGAGGCTTAAAAAGATCAAATGTTTGTAATTTTAAAGGGATCTTAGTGAAGAAAAGCATGGTAGGTGATTAAATGATTTTTAATGGGGTTTTTAGTGAATGGAAACCATGGAATATGATTTATGATTTTTAAGATTCTAATGATTTATTTTAAAGGGTTTTTTAAATGAGGAAAAAACCATGGAGAGGTTTTATGAAAAGAATGTTTTTTTTTTTGAAAACCCTATGGTGATGTATGATTTCTTTAATGGGTATAAAAATATGGAAATTAATGGAGAAGGTTGATGGTAATTAAATGGAATTAATGGACCTTAAGTATGCTTAATATTGAACCACTTGTAGGTCATGTCATGGGCTAAAGTTAGAATTATGTATGCGATTAAATTAATGGAAATGAGGCTAAGTTAAGGGCTGATTTTTGATAATCTTGTAACATGGTTAATGGTCATTAATGGATCTAAGTGACTGGATCAAGTATGGACTTAATTATGCATGGATTAAATGAGTGATTAGTCATGGAAAGGAAGAGTGGCAAAATGGTAAATATTGGCCAAATTCAAGAACCCCATGGGGGATGAACTTGGACTTAGACATTTTTAAAGAGACCTTATGAATGGTTAAATAAAGCCTAGGGTGGATGATTTTTAAACTCATGTAATAAAAATAATTAGTGAACTTAAATGGTTAAGAATATGGACTGATTTGGTGATATATAATAAGGTATCGGGACATCGCAAACGGTGCGCGATCGGCGATCGGATTTATCGGACGGAAATGAAAAAGGACGCTAGTCGATATTCGGTAGGATTCCTACCTTTTTGTAAGCTGTGGATTATGTGTATGTGATGGTTTCCGTGATTTATTTCGGTAATTATATGATTCATTTTAAGATGGGTTTTAATGCTATGGATTATATTTTAATGCTATGAATTATGAATTAAGGATATGAATTATATATATTACATAGCATAATGTACTTACATCTCACGCATGGCATGGGCAGAAAAATAAAGAAACCGGAGTCCATGCTCCGTCGGGGCGATCGAGAAGTAAACACGGGGATAGCCTGAGGTGCTATAACCGGAGTCCATGCTCCGTCGGGGTGACCGAGAAGCAAACATGGGGATAGCTTGATATGCTATAACCGGAGTCCATGCTCCATCAGGGCGATCGAGAAGCAAACATGGGGACACCTTGACGAGGCCTTGCCGTCAAGGGGGATATGACATTGTATGATGGTATGGATGATGGATGGGACACATGACATAGGTATCCATGGCATGGCATTCATTTTATGGTTTTATTATATTGTTATCGGTATGCTTGTTATCACTAATCCATGTGCTAGCCGTACTCGGAGTCCTACTGGGCGCGTTGTCTAACGCCCTACTTCTACCCTAGCTGATAACGCAGGAGAAAGTGGAAACGGTGAATGCGACGGGAGCCAAGCTTAGGAGCTTGGGAAAACGGCTACTTAGTTTATTTAAGTTTTATTTTGGAAATGTAATTTAAGTAGCTTAGCTTGTCAGCATATAATAATTTTAGTTTTCTTGCTATGGTTTGGACTTTACCTTTGAATGTGATAATTTGAGGTAATTTAGTGATTAATGGTGTATCTTCCCTGCTATCTAAAAGCTGGTGGGATAGATTCTATTATAACCCCCACTTTAATGTTTTATTTTCCGCAAGCTTACTTCTACGTGCGAACCAGTCCTTCGTGGACTTAGTTCCATGCACACGTAGGGTTGGCCAGTTAAGGGCCGGGCTTTAGAAGCTCGGACTTAACTCGCGTCGTGACATCTAGCGCCTTTGTCACTCTTCATTTAAAAAAAAAAAATTAGACTCTGATTTTCGGTGAAAAGGGGCGGGCGTTACACTCTAGTTGCAAAGGAGAAAGTTAAGAGGCTAGGATTGTGTCACAAATGTGGACGATCAAATTGTAATGGAATAAAATTTGATTATGGAGTCCGTCATGTTACCGCCATGAGTAGACCTGTAAGCACGAATAAGCAGATTTATTTAGATTTAGTCAAGGCTAGAGTAAGTATAGAAAGACTGAGACGCCTTGAGCTCCAAAGAACTGTTTATTTTTCGCTTGTGGCGATAGAAACTTCTTGACAATCAGATGATAAACGAGTCATACTCTTGTTTAGACAGAAATAGGCAGAATCATGTTTTAGGGAAGAGTAAATGAGGACTGGGACTCATTGGGGTTGAACCACTGTCAATTTTAGTCTAAAGAGATTAAATGCATCTTGACTATCTGACGTTAAAAGAGTCAATTTTTTTTGGCAGTGATACGTAAATAAAAGTTTTTATATCATGCTTTCCAAAAACATTTTTATGGGATTTATGCTCGTAAATGCCTGTACACGGCCATATTAAGATTAGTCTGACAAAAAAAATATTCATTAGTTGAGTGATCACTAAAGGAATACTAGTGGAGACTTATACCCAGTGAGCTTTACGGCCATTCTATCTTTCTGAGGGTTATAAATTTATTCTTATTTTCTTTGTTAAGTGCATTGAGTCGTTGTGTAATCTTATTATTCTTTCTCTTGATCATATTACTGAGAATGACATCAAATTTGGGTTAGTACACCTAAATTTTTTCTGAATTTTTTGAAATACAAAAATCACCTTATGAAGCTTAGGATATGATATAGGCCATTTTTGGATCGTTTGGGCCTTCAAGCCTACCTATTTTGGTCATTCTACCTTGATAGTTCCCCAATTGAGCCTTATATAACCAGTTTTATTGTTAGCCATGTTTATCATATCCAACTCCGGATATGGAGTTTTGATCCAAATTTGAAATACCTGTGACATATTCTAGAGCTCAGAAAAGGTTAGAGATGAAAATTTGGGATGATACTCTAAAAAAAAATAGCACTTGAAAAACAGAAAATTCTTTTTTTGAATGATGCAAAAAGACAAGAAAAATATATAGCATCAAAAAAATGAAAAAAAAAATGAGACATCCAGACATCTAAATGAAGGATGTGAAAAAAAAAACACTTTGAAAAGTGCTGAAAGGAAAATAGAGGAAAAATATCCCACTCAAACAAGAAGACCTCTAACTTCTTCTGTTCAAAGTATTTATTTCAAAGCCTTATATCCTTCTTTGACTTGACTTGATCCCATGCCACGTTTCAAACTCTTAGCAAGTCCTATTGATCTTAAGTCTCAATATGGTATTTCATGTAGAGAATAAATGAATGAAAATTATGGTGTTTGACTCAACGTTCTCTGGAAAGTGGCATCCATTCATGATATCTTTTATTTTCTTTTATATGTGCCGTCTTTTCTAATACATATGTGAGATATTTTGATTTAAATCCATAAATTCTGCTCACATTTTCCTTTGAGAGAAAAAGACATCCAAACGTCTGAGTGTCAATCTTTCTGAGAGATATATCTGTAAGGTTTGAAGTCCAAGCGCATTTTCCAATGGTGGTTACAAAACTTGTGTGTGTTTGGAAAAAGAAGGTTATCTTAATATTTGACTATCACACACTACACTCTGGGTTTAAGACTTGTAAAATGAATTTTAAAATTGTATGATGTTTAGATTTTTGTCTATGTATTTTTTCTGGAAAAGGTGATGTCTGTGGGATCATTACTAGAAGCCCTCACAAGGACTATAACACATCAGCTAGGGGAAACCTATGTGTTTAAAGGCTTGCTGCATATTGTAAATGCAATTGAGAGTACCAGCGAAAGTGCTTTAGTTAGAATCTTTATTTTTTGTCTTTGTTCTTAGTTTTAGGAATTTTGCTCGAGGACTAGCAAATTCTGAGTTTGGGGGTATCTTTTGAGACATGAAAATGGCTATTTTACCCCTAATTATTGGACTAGTTAGTTCTCAATTTTGTATATATTAGGTGCATTTAGTATTGTTTGTCAATTTTGTAGATAAATTTGGAAAGTTCAGGAAATCAATAAAAAATCAGTGGATAATTGCAAGTTTTATGCTTTAATTGTAAGACCCTAGGATTTTTAGTTATTAATTTAGACCACTTTTAGGATTTTAATTGTAAATTGATTAATCTGGATCCAATTATGAGAGTCTAGATTAATTCAATATTTTTATATTTTAAGTGGTGAAATAATTATTGTAATCCTAGAAAGAAAATGTGCAATTCAAGAGGCCAGAATCTGAAATTCCAAATCCATCGGCCAGAGATGCACTCCAATTGGTCCAAGCTATGCCAGACAATAGGCCAAACTCAGTATCCCATGTACATTTCACAAGTGGGCCAGGCTAGTGTGCAACCTAAAGTCTAACAGGCCAAAGTTCATGTGCTCAATGTACAAGGTGTTCACTTGAGGCCCATTTGCAGACCCTGAAATCCATAAAGCCATACTCGAATTTCACCGTGTAAACCATAAAACCACACGCCCCCTCTCCTTGTCATTTCTATACATCTACACCATTCATTTAGACATCTTTTAATATGAACCATTCATTCATACATAAAGCTTACGTAAACCCTAAAACATCCTTTCTTAATCCTCTGCATACATGTTTAACATTAGATTTAGGCCATGTAACACCCCGGACTTTCAAGCTTTGAATATATATGAAAATTGTCCATTTAATTTGTGAATTAATGGAGATAGACCTTAGATGGGTAAGGTGTTGAGTCAATTGCCCAATTAAGACCCAACGGATTATGGATAAGGTTTAATTGAAATAAATGGGTGAGATTTATTTAATTGGGTCAAGATTGTCAATTGGGTCAAATGCCCAATTGGGACCCAATGGGTCATGGTTGATTTGGTTGACCACCAAGTGAATTCAAGCTTAATTAAATTAGGACTGAATTAAGTTGGAAATGGAATCAAGGAAATGAGTTGATTTTAAGTGAGGAAATGAGTTGAATTAAAGTTATGAGTTGAGTTAAAAATATGAGTTGAATGGGAAGTTAATGGGACCTTCATTTTTAAGTGAGTGGAGTGGGAAGATGAAGAGTTTTTGGTTGTTACACAAAGCATACCATGGGTACACACGTTGGAGGTGGGCGTTTCATCTCATGGGATGAAACTCCAAGGGAAATATTAATGAGGGTGAATGAGGAGGTGAAGGGTTTTTGGTTGTTACACACGGCATACCATAGCACAAGTTGCAGAGATGGGGGGTTTCCACCTCAAAATGGAAACCCAAGGGTCATACGGTTGGAGTGTTTCATCTCATGGGATGAAACCTCCAAATGGAACATTAAGGAGGGAGGTGAAGGGTCATGGGAGTTACAAAAGGGTATCACCAAAGGACACCACCCTTGGCTGACCTGTAATGCCCCACTCTTTTTCACTCGCTTTTCGAAAATCAGAATCTATTTTTTTTTTAAAAGAGTGATAGAGAACGGGACGTCACGACGCAAGCTAAGTCCGAACTTCTAAAGTCCGACCCTTAACTGGCCAACCCTATGTGTGCATGAACTAAGTTCATGAAAACAGTTCACACATAACAATACAAACATGCGGATTAAGATCATAACTGCGGAATTATAATAGAACCTAATTCTATTCCATTTTAGATATCAAAGTATTTCAAGTCTTTAATCATAATTAAAGTTAACTTAAAATATCCAACAAACCATTCAGGCCATAACAAAGTTATCTAAGTTATTACATGCCGAATTCTAGCTGTTCAAATTACAAATCCATGAGTATCTTAAGCAAATAAAAACTAAAATCATCCAAGCTACTATGCTTGGCCCTTTTCGCGTTCATCGTTCCCCTTGTTTCCTGTATCATCCACTAGGGTAAAAGTAGGGCGTTAGAACAAAGCACCCAGTAGGTATTCCATTTAGGGTCTACACATGGTTAGTACAAATCATATATAATAACATAAAGTCAAAACATATAAAACAATGCCATGTCATGATGTCAAATGCAATGAGTCCCACCCATCACAAGTACAAATAACATTTTGATGGAATTCTCATCATCAAGGTACACCCACATAGGTCTTTCGGATGCCCCGACGGAGTGTGGCCCCTCCAGTTTCTTCTTGATGGGAAACGCACATCAAGGTATCCCCACATTGATCTTTCGGACCCTCGCCAGAGTGTGGCCCCTCCGGTTACATATTGTAACGCCCCGCCCTTTTTCACTCGCTTAGCTTTCCAAAAATCAGAGTCAATTTTTTTTTTTATAAACAGAGAGCGATAGAGAGCGAGACGTCACGACGCGAGCTAAGTTCGAACTTCTAAAGTTAGGCCCTTAACTGGCCAACCCTATGTGTGCATGGACTAAGTCCATGGAAACGGTTCACACATAACAATATAAACATGCGGAATTAAAATCATAACATTCGGAATTATAATAGAACTTAGTTGTATTCCATTTTGGATAGCAAAGTACGCCAAATCTTTAATCAGAATTATCATAACATAATTGTCCAAATAAACATCCAACCATAGCAAACCATCTAAGTTATTACATGTTCGAAGTCTAGTTACTCAAATACAAGTCCATAAGTAACTTTATTAAAATATAAATTAAAAGCATCCAATCTCCTATACTTGGCCCGTTTCGCATTCATCGTTCCCGTTGTTACCTGTATCATCCACTAGGGTAGAAGTAGGGCGTTAGAACAACGAGCCCAGTAGGTATTCCAATTAGGGCTAACACATGGTTAGTACAAAACATGCATAATAATATCATAATGTCAAAAACCATATAATCCATGCCATGTCATGATGTCAAATGCAATGAGTCCCACCCATCACAAGTACATAAAAGTACCCCCACATAGGTCTTTCGAATGCCCCGACGGAGTATGGACCCTCCGGTTTCTTCTTGATGGAAAAACGCATCAAGGTATCCCACATCGGTTTTTCGGACGCCCCGACGGAGTGTGGCCCCTCCGGTTACATATCCTTCACCCCATGCCATGCATGAGATGCCAATGAAACACATGCTATTTTATCATATAAACATAGCATTAAAACTCATATTTTGAAACAATATCTTTCACAGCATAATTCATCAAAATAAGATAAAAACAATGTACATAAACCCATGGTTTCAAAGAGGTGGAATCCTACGAAAGACCACTATGTGTCCTTGCGCTTTCGTCCGGTAACCGCTCACGATCGTACACACCTTATGAGGTCCCGTTACCTTATAATACATCAATCAATTAAAACCATGTTCCATTTAATTTCCTATTATGTTTTAAGTCCATAAACCATTCCGCATGGGGTTCGGCCATACACCATGGCCGAACCCATGGTCCATTAATTCACTTAATTACAATATTACCATTATACCTATCCATAACTAAAACATTCTAAAAATGATCCATACATAGTTCTTTAATCCAAATATGTGATCCATTAAATAGTTCATGGGGTTCGGCCATACACCATGGCCGAACCCTATGCCCATCATTTTCACCTATTTACAACTTTACCATTCATTCCATCAACTTATGTTTGGGTTCCAAAACATAGGTCCATTCATTTATTTACTACCCCAAGTCCAAGAGTGATCCATACATAGTTCATTCACCATTTACATGACTTATAATCTTAGGTCCATAAGCATAGGTCCATAAATTTAGACATTATATACATGGATCCTCCAATGATCTATAACCATAGAACCATAAACAAAACCCTCCATAAACGATCCATGGAATTGATTCATGGGTTCGGCCATACACAATGGCCGAACCCATGATGTCTAAATTCCAATTATAGCAATTCCCCTTCTTGAATCCATAAATCAAAGTTCTTTCCTCTTTTAATCCACAAGTCCATAATTAGAAACTTTCTAATTTAATAAACATCTTCCATGATCTAAATACATGTAACCAATTCTATATTTCTCCATGTAAAACCTTTTTTAAAAAAATATGAATAATTTTCCATGGAGTTCATCCTTTAAAAACCCATTAAACAAACCCAATGTTCCTCCTTGGGGTTTGGCCCTTCATCATGGCCGAACCCTATGGTTCATCAACTTTCTCAAACCATTTAAACTCTTTTAAAACATACATAATTATTCCATGGTTTTCATTATTAAAAATCCATAACTTAACCATCCTGTCCATTAAAACCTAAACGTTCATCCCTCAATTTTTTTCCATGGGGTTTGGCCATACAACATGGCCTAACCCTATGGTTCCTTATTTTAAACAAAAATATCAAAACTACTTACTGGTTCCGCGACTCCTCCGGTTTTTCCTTCGCTTGTTCTTGTTCTTCCAATCATTTTCTTCATTAGCCTTTTCCTCCTTATTCTTGATCTTTCACAAAGCTGGCTACTCTCTCTTCTCTTGATTTATGAATGCAGTGCGCCCTCTCTTAATTAGTGTGTGTCGTGTGCCCTTGTTGCCTTTTCCTTATAAGACTCCCCTTGGTCTTATTTTTAGAAGGTGCCATGCGCCCCTTGTGTTTAGCAATTGCCTAAGTGTTGCTCCTAACAAGGAAAGGACTCTTTTTAAAGATACACTCCAGCGCATCCTTGTGGATGTGCTTCTCTCCTACATGGCCAAAGCAATCGCCCATCTCATCCATGCGTGTTGTCCATCTTAGGCAATCCTTGTTCAACTAAAGCTCCTAAATCTAGTCATCCATATCTTCCAAGTTCCCTTTATGCGCATAATCATTGATATGCAAATCTTCATACACGGCCATAGCAATCTATCTTTATTTGGATTAGATAACTTCTTCATTTAGATTTAGACAATCGGATACCATTGCCTAATCCATCTTATCCCAACGTGTGGCCCATTTTAGGACTATCCTAAAATCTTTCCATCAATACCTTCCATTACAAGTCTCTTTATGCGCATGACAATTAATCCAAATCCCTTATTTATATATATATATATATATTGCATTACTATTTTAATTCAGCCCCATTTAATGTAAATTGAACTCACTTTGTGGTCAACCATGTGATAGCCTGGAATTTTTAAATCAATATATTTGTGGATATTATTTATTTTAATGGTGGAAATTGAGGAATTTGATGGAGTAGATGGTAAATGGATCAAAATATGGACAAAGGCCCAAGTATGGCCCAATGGACCATGGATTGGATTTAAATTCATTTAAAGGGTCAATGATGATCAATTGGGCCAAGGGTGGTCCAATTGGGCCCAATGCCCATGTGGGACCCAATGGATCAAGATGATGTAAGCTCTAAGGTAAATGGGTAAAAGGAACATGTAATTGGACCATGGGCCCAATGGTGATCCAATAAGAGGAATGGATTGAATTGTAAATTAAATCATCTAAGTAAATGTTAATTGGACCTAAGTGACGTGGCTGAATGGGGCCCACCTCCACCTCACTAAGTGAGGTGGCGTGTGGACCCAGAGATTGGAGGGGCCGGCCACCATGGTTGAATTGGTCAAACATGGGTGGAATAATGGGATTAGGTTAAGTAGGAATTAATTAACCTAAGTTAATTATCTAGTTAATTAATTAAATAAATTATTCAAATGAGGGTCAAAGGTGGTCAAATGGTGAAAGGACCAAAAGCCATCTTATCTTTAAAGACACCAAAACATTGGCTTGGTGGTGGTTATCCCAACTACCACCATAAAGCATGGAAAATATCTTAGGTATGGTAGGTGGAGGAATTAATTACTTAACCAATGAGATAAGCCTTATTTTTTCCCCATTTCTTATTCCATTCTCATTTTTACTCTTTCCATCTTTCACTCTCCCTCATTGTCGTCCTACACCTAAGGAGAAGAAAGAAGAAGAGAAACCATGGAGGAAAGAAGAAAAGAAAGCCAAAAAGAGAAGAAAAAATTCAAAGCAAAGGCCCACCACTCCAAGATCAAAGGTTGGGATCTTCTTTCTCACCATCTCCTCCTCTCCTTCTCTCAAGCACACCCCATCTAGGCCGAACCCAAGCCTTGAGTTTTCACCATGGATTAATCATCTTAGCCGAACAAACAAGGAGAAGAAGAAGAAAGAAGGCCAAGGAGTCCGACGGGAGCAAAAAAAGTCGGAGGAGACGATGGATTGTATGTATTTTTTTTAAACAAGAGATTTGGATTTTTTTTTTAGGGTTTAAGATTTGGGATCCAATCTTGTTAAATTTGATGGTGGCCAAATGATCATAGGCCTTGGATCTCAAATCCATCAAATGGAAGGATGGAAAGATGGGCAAACCCTAAATGGGTAAATTAGGGTTAAGGAAAAATAAATGGATTAAGGATGTAATGTAGTTAAATTATTTAAGCTTGGAATTATGTAAATTTGGAAGAAAATTATGGGCCATAGGACTACGAACCCCATGGTGGGTGATAGGTATGTATGATTTTTTTTTTAGGGTCTTAAGGAATGGAGGATGATTTAAGGTTTGTATGTGTTTATTGATTAAATGTGGTAATTCTTTTTAAAGGGATATTGAATGAAAATCATGGAAAGATGGTTTATGTTTTTTTTAAGGTGCTAATGATTAAATATGGTGACTTGTAAAGGGTTGTTAAATGAAGAAATTCATGGAAGGAATGATTAGGATTATTAGGGTTTTTAGTGATTAAATGTAGGAAATTTTTAAAGGGGCTTAAATGAGGAAATGCATGGGAGGTGTGAATGGTGTTGGTAGCCTTAAAAGGCATGGGGAAACTTTGATGAATTAAGTGTTTTGGAAACCATGAAAAGAATGGGAAGTATGGTATGACTAAATGAGTCATTAATGGACTCAAGAAAATGTACCAAAATGATGAATCACGAACCATGGGTTCGGCCATGGTGAATGGCCAAACCCTATGGTGATGAAATGGTAGGTGATTAGGTGATTTATGAGGGTTTTAAAGAATGGAAGATATGGAGGATAATTTATGATTTTTAGGGTTATGTGGTTGTAAATTTGAAGGGTGTAAAAATAGGGAGGAATGGTTGAGAATGGGATAGTTTAAAATGGATTTTTAAGTGTGGGAAATAATGTTTTAAAAATAAAACCATGGAGAGATTTTAGGGATGGAATGTTTTTAAATCCTATGGTAATGTAATGGTGGTTTTTAAATGGGTTTAAAAGGATAGAAAATGTGGAGTAAGGTGTTAATGTATTGGAGGCTTAAAGAGGGTCAAGTGTTTGTAAGTTTTAAAGGGATGTTAGTGAAGAAAAGCATGGAAGGTGGTTAAGTGATTTCAATGGGGAAGGTTGGTAATGTTGATGAACTCAAAATGATAAACATAATGTTGATCAAAGGGGTTAATGATTTTGAAGGTTTTGAATGAAAGAATAATGGTAATTTTAAAAGGGGTTTTTAAATGAGGGAATCCATGGATGAAGGTTAATGTTTTTTTTTATGGTGTTAAATGTCACCAATGAATGATGAACCCATGACCCATTTTTATGAGCCACTTGATGGGCTAGGTATGGGATTATGAATGTGTCTAAATGGATGGAGAGTAGGTTAATTAAATGGCTGATTTCTAATGTGGTTATGTCATGGTTAATGAGACATCAATGGATCCATTTTGTGAACCAATTGATGGACTAAGATTAAGGTATTTGCATATAGATTAATTAATGGGGATTAGGGTAATCAAGTGGCTAATTTGTGATGATGTTGTCGCGAAGGAGTCATTAAGGGATCCAAGTCTATGGATCAATTGATGGGCTAAGTATGGGGTTATATATGTATTGAATGAATAAAGGTTAAGTTAATTAAATGGTTGATTTCAATGATCTTATGACATGGTTAAGGGGTCATTGACGGACCTAATTTATGGATCATTAATGGGTCAAGGTATGGATCAATTATGGACCATAATGTACATGGATAAATGAGTGATTAGTCATGGAAAAAGTGTAGTGGCAAAACCGTAAATATTGGCAAAAATGAAGAAACCCATGGGAGATGATCATGGACCTAGGGGATCTAAGTAATAACCTTATGTATGACTAATAAAGCCTAGGGTGGCTAGTTTTTAAACTCATGAGATTAAAATATTTAATGGATTAAATGGGACCCACAAAACTACATAGTGAGGTTCGGCCATGGTGTATGGCCGAACCCCACTAAGGTATGATTAATGGACTTAAAAGGTTAAAAACGTGGACTAATTGATATGTATAATAAGGTACCGGACATCGCAAGCAGTGCAGTGATCGGCGACCGGATTATCGGACGAAAAAGAGAAAGGATGCTAGTCGGTATTCGGTAGGATTCCTACCTTTTTGTAAGCCATGGATTAGGTAGTATGTGATGTTTTCCTTTAATTTACTTTGGAAATCATGTGAATGTTTAAAGATGGGTTTTGGATTAAGTATTATGTGATGGTTTCCCTTTGATTTATTTGGTAATCATGTGATTGTTTTAAGAGGGGTTTTATGACTATGATTTACATATATTACATGGCATATGGCATCTACATCTCATGCATGGCATGTGAGGGATATGATAGGGGAAGGATGAAATGAAACCGGAGTCCATGCTCCGTCGGGGCGACTGATAAACAGACATGGAGATATTTTGATGTGTTTGATTTATCAGGGATGTTGTATGTAATTATGATACCTTGATGATGGTTCTTCCATCAAGGGGGATGATGTGTGACTGTTTATATCTTGACGAGGCATTGCCGTCAAGGGGGATAATTTGTGATTGGTCATATCTTGACGAGGTTTTTCCGTCAAGGGGGATGATTTGTGATTGTTTATATCTTGACGAGGTTTTGCCGTCAAGGGGGATGATTTGTGATTGTTTATATCTGGACGAGGTTTTGCCGTCCAGGGGGATGATTTGTGATTGTTTATATCTGGACGAGGTTTTTCCGTCCAGGGGGATGATTTGTGCTTGTTTATACCTTGACGAGGTTTTGCCATCAAGGGGGATGATTTGTGATTGTTTATATCTGGACGAGGTTTTGCCGTCCAAGGGGATGATTTTTGATTGTTTATATCTTGACGAGGTTTTGCCGTCAAGGGGGATATGACAGCATGATGGTGTCGATGATGGGTGGGTTTCATAACACAGACACCCATGGCATAGCATTCATTTTATGGTTTTTCGTTATAATATTATCTATGTGCTTTGTTATCACTAATCCATGTGTTAACCCTACTCGGAGTCTTACTGGGAGCATTGTCTAACGCCCTACTTCTACCCTAGCTGATGACGCAGGAGATGGCGCAGCGGAAGGACGAGACGGGAGCCAAGCGTAGGAGCTTGGGAAGCGTGCTAGATAGTTTACTTATGTTTATTTTGGAAAATGTAATTTGAAGTAACGTAGCTCGTCGGACTGTAATAATTTAGATTTCTTGCTATGTTTTGGATTTTATTTCGGACATTGTCATTTTGGGTAATTTAGTAATTTAAATGATATAATCTTCCCTGCTATCTAAAAATTGGTAGGATAGGCTCTATTATATTTCCGCACTTAATTTAGTATTTTGCAAGCTTGCTTTCTACATGCGAATCATTCTCCGTGGACTTCGTTCCACTTACACGTAGGGTTGGCCAGTTAAGGGCTGGGCTTTGGAAGCTCGGACTTAACTCGCGTAGTGACGTCCGCACCCTTTGTCACTCTGCATTTTAAAAAAAAAAAAATAGACTTTGTTTTCAGTGAAAAGGGGCGGGCGTTACAAACCAAGTTAACCATGACCCATTGGGTCCCAATTGGGCATTTTGACCCAAATAACAATCTTGACCCAATTAAACACATCTTACCCAGTTATTTTAAATTGAACCTTATAACATATCTGTTGGATCTTAATTGGGCAATTGACCCAACACCTTACCTACCTAAGGTCCATATCCGTTTGTTCACAATTTAAATGGCAAATTCTGTAAATATTTATAACTTGAAAATCTGAAGTGTTACACACATCCTTCACCCCATGCCATGCATGAGATGCTAATGAAACACATGCTATTTTATATTGTAAACATAGCATTAAAACTCACATTTGAAACATATCTTTTACAATGTAAATTCATCAAAATAAGACAAAAACATTGCAAAAACATTGTACATAAACCCATGGTTTCAAAGAGGTAGAATCCTACCAAAGACCACTAAAATGTCCTTGCACTTTCATCCGGTAACCGCTCAGGATCGTACACCCCTTGTGCGGTCTGTTATCTTATTATGCAACAATTAATTAAACCCATGTTCCAATTGATTTCTATTTATATCTTAGTCCATAAACCCAACTTTGTGGGGTTCGGCCATACACTATGGCCGAACCTCACCCCTTTGGTTTTAGTTCCCTTTTTGCTCATTTAACTTAAGTCAAAGATCATATCACTTCCCATTAATTTAATCCAACATACATAAACCCTAAGTCCATCGAACCTTCCCCATGGGGTTCGGCCATACACCATGGCCGAACCCATGGTCCATTAATTTTACTTATTTACAATATTGCCATGGTTTCCACCACCTTATGTTTAGGTCCAAAACTGATCCATAACATGGATTCATGATTGATTCATAAATCATAAAATAAAGCCCTAATAATTCCCTTCATCCCTTGGTTTGGTAAACCATTCATTTAAATTATACAAAGACCCAAAAATGGCCCATTAACAAGTTCATGGGGTTCGGCCATACACCATGGTCGAACCCATGGCCCTTGTACGGTCTGTTACCTTATTATGCAAAAATTAATTAAACCCATGTTCCAATTGATTTCTATTTATATCTTAGTCCATAAACCCAACTTTGTGGGGTTCGGCCATACACTATGGCCGAACCTCACCCCTTTGGTTTTAGTTCCCTTTTTGCTCATTTAACTTAAGTCAAAGATCATATCACTTCCCATTAATTTAATCCAACATACATAAACCCTAAGTCCATCGAACCTTCCCCATGGGGTTCGGCCATACACCATGGCCGAACCCATGGTCCATTAATTTTACTTATTTACAATATTGCCATGGTTTCCACCACCTTATGCTTAGGTCCAAAACTGATCCATAACATGGATTCATGATTGATTCATAAATCATAAAATAAAGCCATAATAATTCCCTTCATCCCTTGGTTTGGTAAACCATTCATTTAAATTATACAAAGACCCAAAAATGGCCCATTAACAAGTTCATGGGGTTCGGCCATACACCATGGTCGAACCCATGATCTTTCATTTTAGCCTATATTTTCAACTTTGCCATCATTTCCATGATCTCCATTTAATCAATCACCATATTAAGTCCATCTATATTTTTCCATGGGGTTCGGCCATGCACCATGGCCGAACCCATGATCCATGATTCTTATCCATTTTAAACCCTTCTAAAACATTCATAACATTCCATGGTTTTTATCCCTCAAAAACCTATAAAATAAACAATGTCTTTCCATGGGGTTCTGCTATATATATGGTCGAACCCTATGGTTCATCCTTCCATTAAATTACTATATTCATCCCCCCCCCCCCCCCCCCCAATTTTTTTTCCATGGGGTTCGGCCATACACCATGGCCGAACCCTATGGTTCCTTTCTTTAAACAAAATTATCAAAACACTTACAGGTTCCGTGACTCCTCCGGTTTTCCCTCGCTCCGACTTGTTATTCCGATCCTTTCCTTCCTTAGCCTCTTTTGTATGTATTCCTCTTTCTACTTGATCTTTCACACCGCTGGCTGCCTTCTCCTTCTCTGCACACTGCCGAGAACTTCTTGTTGACAGAGCACAAAGCGTCAAAACCCTCCCTTAATTGTGTATGCCGTGCGCCCCTTCTTTCTTATGCTGCCTCTCTTTTATTAAAAACTCCACTTGGTCCTATCTTACTGAAATAGCAAGTAATGATTTCAGCCGTGTGCATAGATTGCAATTGCTATTCCTTAGTGTCGCTTTTAACAAAGGAAAGGACCCATTTTTGCCCATCATCTTGGATGTGCATATCTCCTATACACGGCCTAAGTAATCTATTTTTAACTTTAGACATCTTCTTTATTTGGATTAGGCAATCGGATGTCATTGCCTAATCCAACTCATTAGATGTGTTGCCCATTTAAGGACAATCTTTGTTCGGCTATAATTCCTTGATTTCTTGAGAGGAAATCTAGCCTTTTGTGGTGCATGCGTGTGTGTGTGATCCTCATCCAGACAATCCCTTATTTATAGACATATTGCATTACCATTTTAATTCAACCCCATTTACCATAACCGTTGGATCCTAATTGGGCCATTGACCCAACGCCTTACCCATCTAAGGTGCATATCCATTAATTCACAATTAAAATGGCAAATTCCGTAAATATTGATAATATGGAATTTTGAAGTGCTACACGACCCTCATTGATCAAGAAAGGAAGTGGAGTTTCATTTCACTCTCTCCCTCTCTCTCTTGGCCGATTCCCCTCTCAAGACAAGGAACACTTAGAGTATTTTCATCTCACTCTCTCCCTCACACTCAAGGCCGACCACTCTCATTGAACAAAGGAGAGAGCACTTAGAGTTTTATCTTTAATCTCCTCTCTCTCCCTCTCTCAAACCTACACTTCTTGGCCGAACCACTCTTAGAGATTTTATCTTAATCAAGATCACTCTCGGCCAAGGATCAAGAAGGAAAGAAGAAGAGACTAAGGAAGGAAAAGAGCGGAAGAGCAAGTAGGAACAAAGGAAACTGGAGGAGTCGCGGAATCGGTAAGTACTTGATGAGATTTTAAAAAGTAAGAAAAGAATGGTCAAGGATTATGGTTCGGCTCTGGCATGGCCGAATCTTAATTGTTGTGTATATATGGAAAAGATCTCATGCATGCCTAAGATAAGGTATTATGATCAAAGATCATGGGCTGGCCTTGCATGGCCAAACCCTAAGGTGGATATGCATGGACCATTAAGGACAAAAGAAGGGTTAGATGAGGTTCGGCCATGATGTATGGCCGAGCCCCATCAAAGGATCAATCATGGAGGTATGCTTTATTTTAAAGAAAATAATGAACCATAGGGTTCGACCATGGTGTATGGCCGAACCCCATGGAAGGGAGTTAATGATTTTAAGAGGTTCTAATGGATGTATGTTAGTAATCTTAAAGGGTTTAAATGAGGGAAATAATGGAGGAATATTAATGATGGTAAATGGGTCTAAATGATCTAAAGGGTGAAGAACCATGGACCATGGGTTCGGCCATGGTGTATGGTCGAACCTTTAATAGCCCGGATTTTTAAATCGATAAATATGTTAGCTATTATTCATTTTAATGATGGAAATTGGGAATTTAGATGGAATAGATGTTAAATGGATCAAAATTTGGACAATGGCCCAAGTATGGTCCAATGGGCCATGGATTGGAATGAGTTCACTTAATTGGGCCAAGGATAGGTCAATTGGGCCCAATACTCATTCGGGACCCAATGGGTCAAGATGATTTAAGCTCTAAGGTAAATGGGTAGGAGGAGAATTTAATTGGGCCATGGGCCCAATGGTGATCCAATTAGTTGGAATGGATTGAAATGGAATTAATTAAATCACCTAAGTTAGTTATGAATGAATCAAGATGTCATAACCAAGTGGGGCCCACCTCCACCTCATCAAGTGAGGTGGCGTGTGGACCAAGACTTAAGTGGGGCCGACCATCATGGTTGACCATGGATAAGTCAAAGGGAATTAAGGAGGATCCAAGTGAATGAAGTTGATTTAATTAATGTGAATCATCTAAGTTTAATCTTGATTAGACCAAGGGACATGACCGAGTGGGACTCACCTCCACCTCATCAAGTGAGGTGGAGGGTAGGCTAAGAATTGGTAGGGCCGATCCACCATGGTTGACTTGTCAACCATGGTTGGATTCATGGAGGAGAATTGAGGAAATTAGATGGAATTAAATGATGTAATTAAGGGACCTAAATTAAAGTATCAAATTAATCAAATGAATTAATTAAATACTTAGGTTAGTCAAATGGGTCAAATGAGGAGTCAAAGGGGTAAGTCAATGGGTGGTTCCATCTCGTTGAAACCACTCAAAGAAACACACCCAAAACCGTTGGCAAGGGGTGGTTGTTTCATCCCAACTACCACCACCAAAACCATGTGAGCCCATACCCCTCTCCATGATGGGTGGTCAATGGACTTGATGGGAAGACCAAACCACCCATCTAAAGACCCAAAACCGTTGGCATGGTGGTGGTTTCATCCCAACCACCACCACTAAGGCATGTGAACCCATACTTGGTTGGTGAATGGAAATGATGGATGAGTGTGACCCAAGCAAACCAAAGGGATGAGATGGGTTTTCATCTCATTCCTCCACCCCATTCTCATCTCATTCCCATCTCATTTCCATCTCTCCATCTCTCACTCTCCAAAACCGTCCCTCCCTCTCCCAAGACCAAAAGAAAAGAAAACACCAAGGGGAAAGAAGAGAAAGAGGGAAAGACTTAGAAGAAGAAAAGAAACAAGAGCACCCAAGCTTGGCCGACCACCACTCTCAAGACCTTAGGATAGCTCCTTTTCTCCCCTCTTTTTCCTCTCTCAATCTACCTTCATCTTGGCCGAACAACAAGGAGAAGAAGAAGAAAGAAGGCCAAGGAACCAAGAGGAGCAAAAGGAAGCTGGAGGAGCCGCCGGATTGGTAAGTATCTCCAAACAAGAATTTACATTTTTAAGGTTAAAAAGAGATCATGGAATCCATTTTCTTGGATTAAATGATGGCCAAAATATTATGGGCCATGGATCTAAAATCCATCCAAGGAAAGGATGAGAAATGGACAAACCCTAATGGTTGAGATGGGTTAAGAAAAATAAATAGACATTAAGGACATTATATATTTAAGGTTTATTCAAAGCATGGAGATGTGATTTTTGAAGGAATCATGGACCATAGGGTTCGGCCATGTTGTATGGCCAAACCCCATGGTAGGTAATTAAGTAATTTTAATGGGGGTTTTAGGATTAAAACCATGGAATGATGATTAATGATTTTAAGGTTTTAATGATTAAATGTTAGCAAAATTTTAAGGGTTCTAATGAGGGAAATCCATGGAGAAATGTGAATGGTTCTTATGGCCTCAAAAGTGGTAGAGGAAGATGAACCATGAACCATGGGTTCGGCCATGGTGTATGGCCGAACCCTATGGTGATGTATTAGTATTTTAATAGGTGTAAAAATATGGGAAATAATGGGGGAATATTGGCAGCAATGATGGACTCAAAAATGTACCTAAAGATGATCTAAAATGGTGATCTAAATGCATGATGGAAACCCCCTCAAGGAAGGACTGTTTGTGGATCAAAAGTGTTGTAATGGATCCAAGGAAAAATGAGGAGAAGGCATCATGGGTTCGGCCATGGTGTATGGCCGAACCCATGGCCCATTTGTGAGCCATTTGATGGGCTAAATTTGGAGTTCTGTCTGCGTTTAAATTAATGGGGATTAGGTTAAGTAAATGGGCTGTTTTAATGATCTTATGACATGGTTGATGGGTCATTAATGGATCCAAGTTTATGGGTCAGTCATGGACTTAGGTGTTTTAAATGATGACTTTACGTATGGTTAAATGAAGCATAGGTTGCTGGATTTTAAACCCACAAGTTTAAGATGGTTAAGGGATTAAATGGGACCCACAAACCTAATTAGTAGGGTTCGGCCATGGTGTATGGCCGAACCCCACTAAGGCTTGGATAATGGACTTGGACATGATTAAAATATGGGTCTAATTGATGATGTATAATAAGGTATCGGGACATTGCAAGCGGTACGCGATTGGCGACTGAATTCGGAACGGAAATGCAAAGGAATACTAGTCGGTATTTGGTAGGATTCCAACCTTATTGTAAGCCATGGATTATATGTGTATGGATGTTTCTTGAATTATTTTGGTAATCATATGATATGTTTAAGATGGGTTTTTTTATGGCTATGATTTATATATTATATGGCATATTTGACTTATATCTCATGCATGGCATGGGAGGGATAAGAATGGAACCGGAGTCCATGCTCCGTCAGGGCGACCGAGAAGCAAACATGGGGATACCTTGATGATGTTTTTTCCATCAAGGGGGATATTTGTATTTGTTATTATACCTTGATGAGGCTTTGCCATCAAGGGGGAAACTTGTGTTGATTGATGAGGTTTTTCCATCAAGGGGGATATTTGTATTTGTTATTATACTTTGATGAGGCTTTACCATCAAGGGGGACACTTGTGTTGATTTATCTTGATGAGGTTTTTCCATCAAGGGGGACATTATATATGATTGAAAAAGGACATTGTACAATGGTAACGATGATGGGTGGGACTCATGACATAAGACACCCATGGCATGGCATTGATTTCATGGTTTTGTTATATTATTCCCTATATGCATTGTTTCACTAATCCATGTGTTAGCCCTACTCGGAGTACCTACTGGGCTCGTTGTCTAACGCCCTACTTCCACCTTAGCTGATGACGCAGGGGATGGCGGAAATGAAGGACGCGACGGGAGCCAAACGTAGGAGCTTGGATGAGCGGGCTAGTTAATTTATTTAAGTTTATTTTGGAAATGTAATTTGAGTAACTTAGCTCGTCGGACTATAATAAGTTAGATTACTTGCTATGGTTTGGAATTTACTTTTGGACATTATGATTTTGAGGTAATTTAGTATTTTAAGTAATGTAACTTCCTTGCTATCTAAAAATTGGTAGAATAAACTCTATTTTAATTCCGCATTAAAATTAATTGCGCGAGCTTACTTTCTATGTGTGAACCATTCTCGCAGACTGAGTTCCACGCACACGTAGGGTTGGCCAGTTATGGGCTGGGCTTTAGAAGTTCGAACTTAACTTGCGTCGTGAAGTCCCGCGCCATTTGTCACTCTTTATTTAAAAAAAAAAAAATAGACTCTGATTTTCGGTTAATTAAGCGAGTGAAAAGGGGCGGGCGTTATAGAACCCCATGGAGAGATATTGATGGACTTAGATGTTTTGGACCATGAAAATGATGGGGGAATGTTGGTAATTTTAATTGGTTTTAAATATGGTTAATGATTATCTAAAAGGATGAACCTAAGTGTATGGTTAAACCCCCATGGAGGGACCTGGGTTGTGGATCTAAGATTGAAAATGATTTAAAGTAGAAGATGGGAAATGAGACAGCATGTGGCCATGGTGTATGGCCAAACCCCATGAACCGTTGTAATGGGTCATTTTGTATTATGTCATGATTTGATAAATCATTTATGGATCTATGTTTATGGATCAGTTATGGACCTAAGTATGGGTAAGTAAATTAGGTGATTGCCTATGGAAGGAAATAATGGTCAAATGGTAAATTAAAGGACCATGGGTTCGGCCATGGTGTATGGCCGAACCCCATGGATTATGTTTTTGGATCTAGGTTTGTATAAGTGGCCTAAATGTATGATTGAATCATGGAAATGAAGGACCATGGGTTCGGCCATGGTGTATGGCTGAACCCCATGGAGAATGTTTTCTTGTGGACTTAGGGTTTATTAATACTAGATGATTAACTTATGTGTGATTGGTTAAATCAAAACAGGGACCCAAACCAAGTGAGTGAGGTTCGGCCATGTTGTATGGCCGAACCCCACTAAAGTATGTTTATGGACTTAAACATAGATGGAAATTAAATGGAACATTGGTTTGACTTATTGATATGTAATAAGGTAGCAGGACCTCACAAGCGGGTACGATTGGTGAGCGGTTTTCGGACAAAAACGCAAGGACACATTAGTTGGTCATTGGTAGGATTCTTACCTCATTGATACCATGGGATATGTATGATGGTTTTAATTCATATTTTGATGAGTTATTTTGTATCAAATGTTATGTTTCAAATATGGATTTTTAATGCTATGGTTTGTATTATTACATAGCATGTTGCACTTGCGTCTCATGCATGGCATGAGAGGGATGAAATGTAACCGGAGTCCATGCTCCGTCGGGGCGACCGTAAAGCATTCGTGAGGATGCCTTTATTGAGGAGTTTCCATCAAGGGGAAGACCTTGGTGTGCATTACCCACCAAGAGGTAACCGGAGTCCACGCTCCATCGGGGCGTCCATAAGGAAACTGTGGGGGATACCTTGATGAGGAGATTCCATCAAGAGGATGTTTTGGTGTTTGTGATATGGGTGATGGGTGGGACTCATGGCATATGACACCCATGGCATGGCATTGTATCAGCATGATTATGATCTCTATTATCATGCACTGTTTCTGGTTTTATCTGTATGATTAGATCTCTATTATCATACATTGTTTATGGATACGATGTTTTACAGATACGACATGATGTATTATATCTGGATTTTTATACTAACCCATGTGTTTGATGACACAGGGAATGGACGGAACGAGGAACGTGATCGGAGCCAAGCTTAGTAGCTTGGATGATTAAGTTTCATTTTGTTTCAGATAATCATGGATAATGTATTTGAGTAATTAGTTCGTGGGACTGTAATAACGTAGATTATTTGCTATGGTTTGGAATGTTAATTTTGGGTATTTTAACATAAGATAATTATGATTAAGTGATGGACATCCTTGCTATCTAAAATGGAATAGAATTATGATTCTATTATAATTCTGCATCTATGATTTATTCCGCATGTTTAACTTGACTACGTGTGAACCGTTTTAGTGGACTTAGTCCACGCACACGTATGGTTGGCCAGTTAAGGGTCGGGCTTTGGAAGCTCGGACTTAGCTCATGTCGTAGCGTCCTGCTCTCTCTCACTCCTTTATTCAAAGAAAAAAATAGACTCTGATTTTTTGGCCAGTGAAAAAGGGCGGGGCTTTACAGGCCATTTATTTAATCATTCATCTAGATAAACCTTGGAATCTCAACCCTCCATGTAAGACCTTACCTTTTATATAGTCCATCTCAACCACCCATCTCTAGAACCATTACATTTAAACCCCTTTTAATCTAAGCCATCCATTCAAAGCCTCCACTTAAGAAACCCTAGATCTAGTCCAACCCTATCTATTCAAATTTGATACATCATCAAATCCTCATCCATCTCATTCGAATTTCACAAGTCCAAACCCTATCCACATCATCATGATTCATCCATCCATCCATTAATGTAACTTTATATCTCATCCATTCATTCATGTACTGCATGCATTTAACCCTAAATCCCACATATGAAATTCAAAAATCCCTAACCCAATCCAATCCAATCGAAATTCTTCCTTGTACTCCAAGCCAACTTGTTTTCCAAGCCACCAGTCAACCAACTGCATGTAACCCTAGCATCTCTTTCATTGTTAATCCCAACCATTCTTGTTTAATGAGATCTAATCCTAGCACTTCAACCATCACTTAAACTAAGTAAATCCTAGCCATCCATTCAAACCTAAGGCCTATAAATAGAACATTGAGGCACAACAAAATTCGAACTAGGTCAGGAGCTAGGAGAACATCAATGAGAGTTAGAATTCGGAGAAGACAAGAGAGAATAACGAAATTTGAAAATTGCAAAGGAAGATTTTTATTTTGTAATTTTTTTTAATCTCTGCCTTTGATGTAATCATCCAAAGAGTTGTAATATTTCCATTTAATAAATCTGAGATAAGCCTTTAGAATCCTAGAACATCCAATTTTCGAGTTTCTTTTATGATTGTCTGAGTTATTTTTAATTTTGTATTTCGTGTTTAATTATTTCTGTAACGCCCCGCCCTTTCCGAGAATTCAGAGTCTAATTTTTTTTTTTAAAGTAATAATAAAACATCGAAAGACAGCGGGCGGCGTCACGACGCGAGTTAAGTTCAGACTACCCAAGTCTGAACCTTAACTGGCCACCCATGTGTACATGGACTAGACCATGATAATGAATCACACATGGAACTAGCATCAACATGCGGAATAACCTAGATTAACTGCGGAATAGAAAGACTAGATAGCAAGTAACAGTCTCAAACATTAATTAACATAAATCAACCATCCGAAGTTATTAACCTAATCAAACCATAGCAAATAGTGACTTATTACATGTCCAACAAAATATAGTACGAATGACAGTAATATAAGGAAGTCCAGTCCATTATTCAAGCGTTTAGGCTTGGCTCCCCTCCCGGTCAACGACCTTTCCCTTCCCTTTACTTGTACCAGCGTTCTCCTCTGATGATAGAATTAGGGCGTTAGATCAACGAACCAAGTAGGTTCCCAAATCAGGGCTACCACATGTTATGGACCCTTTGTAACATACATCACATGTCCATTAAATCATGAAAGAATCAGAATAAAATTATCGGGTTTTACCTTTCAAAAAAACCATCCAAAAACAGTCTATAAAAGTCTATGGTTTCCATGTTTCCCAACATGAAAACAACACTGTTTTACATGGGGTTCGGCCCTCCATGGTGGCCGAACCCAATGGTTATGTTTACTATTTTTAAACCTCCAATAATCATGCAATAACAATATATTATTATCAGGTTTTACCTTTCAAACAAACATCCAAAAACCAACACAATTTCATGGGATTCGGCCATCCAAGATGGCCGATCCCCATGGTCCATTTTTTCCAATTTTAATCCACTGATTTAGATCACATAAACTTCAGCCTTTTCTGATATCCAAACCCATGTTTTAACCCTCTTTAAAACATGTATTTTAAATCTAATATAACATGTAAAAACAGTCCCGACTTGCATGGTTTTAAATTTCAAAAACCATAAACATCAACCAAACTTTCCCATGAGGTTCGGCCATGCAAAGTGGCCGAACCCAATGGTCCATTTCCATCTTTTAATCCACTGATTTAGGCCATAAAAACTTCAGCCTTTTCTGACATTCAGATACAGGTTTATAATCCTTTCAATAACATGTGTTTGATTCTTAAATCAAACCCAAAAACCAGTCCAGAAAACCCATGGTTTTCATGTTTCCAAAACATGAAAACCAAGCAATATTTCACATGGGGTTCGGCCCTTCATGGTGGCCGAACCCAATGGTCATCTTTACCATTTCTAAACCTCCATTAATCAAGGTTAAAACCTTGGTATATTCAGCCAAAACCATGGCCCAATACACACCCATTTTATTAATCCAAAAGTCCATGAAACACTTACCAAATTCCAAGCTCTTCCTATTGCCTTTGCTCCTTGCCTTTTTCCTTTTATTTCTTCCTTTCCTCCTTAATTCCTTGCTGGTTTAAGCTTGAATAATTGGTACGAAAACCCTCTTCTGTTCCAGCCAAGAACACGAATTGGAGAGAGGGAGAAAGAGATGGGAACACTTGGGTTTGCAATGACAAAAGTCGGCTAACCTTGGTGTTCATTGCTTTTGTATTTCAGCCACCATGATCTCTCAATTCCCTCATAACTTCTTAACAAAATCGATGGGCATTGGGTGCCATCCAAGGCACCCCTTGGTACCTACCCATGCAGCCATTCAGATTTCCATGTAACTCATCTCAAACCCATCATTTGCATTTATCATTCAACATGGAACTCACCAAAACAAGTCCCCAACGTGTGGGACTTGTTTTGGTTGGTTTGAGACCAGCCAACCTCTTCAAATTTCCACTCAACTCACTGATTTTACAATCCCTTCAATTTCCCTTTTGACTCACTTGAACTCAAGGCTATTTAGATTTCCATCTCAACTCACCCAACTCACATAATGCATTACATTTAATGCACATGTGTTGACTCACTACTTGATTTAATTCCAACTCATTTCAGTCCCACTCAACTGATTTAACTCATATTTTAACTCCCTTGAGGGTCCACATGGTTAACCATAGTCAACTCAACCCGTTGGGTCCACTTTTAGCTCCTTGACCCATTTTTGACTCCATGACCCAATTATGGGTATTTTGGTCATTTGTAACTGGTTTTTACATATGGGTCAAGCCTACCCATTTTTCCTCCACTTGATTTCCAATCAAATCAGCCTAACCCCATTTAATTTAAGTTCCCATAACGGTCAAATAATTCAGTAAGACCCGATGGGTCCCATTTGGGCCCTTTGACCCATTTAGCCATTTTTGACCCAAATGATGAAAATTACCCATCCAATCAAACTTAACATTGATAATGTGCTCATATGATTTTAATTTGAGCAATGGGCCCACTATTTCCTTACTTAACATCACAAAATAATTAATTTAACAACTCAGGACATTTTCGTAATTTTCCACTTCATTGAGAAACTGGGGTGTTACAATATAACCCTCTTTTTAAAATTTTTGTCCTGAAAATCGACTGAAGTAGGGTTCTCAAATTAAATTACACAAATAATTCGGGGTGAGCTGTTCTCATCTCCGATTCAAGTTCCCATGTGGCCTCTTCATCACCATGTCGGTTCCATACCACTTTTACAAACTGAATCGCTCTGTTTCGCAACACCCTTTGTTCGGTCTCCACTATCCTTACCGGCTTCTCGACGTATGTCACGTCGCTTTGTACTTCAATATCTTGAACATTTAAAACATGGGACGGATCCGGATTGTATTTCCTTAGCATTGACACATGAAACACATCATGTAGAGCTGGTAACTGCGAAGGAAGTGCTAACTGGTAAGCAACATCCCCCATCCTTCTCATGATGGAAAACGGTCCCACATATCTTGGCGACAGCTTCCCTTACTTTCCGAACCTCATATGTCCCTTCTGTGGTGAGACTTTTAGAAATACCATGTCTCCCACTTCAAATTCCAGAAACCGTCTCCTTTTATCAGCGTAATTCTTCTGCCGACTCTGTGCAGTCAATAAGTGTTGACGTATCAACTTAATTTGTGCAGTAGTTTCTGCGACTAGTTCCGGTCCGATCAATACAGACTCTCCAGCCTCTGTCCAACATACTGGCGACCTACACGGTCTACCATACAACGCCTCGTATGGAGCCATCTGAAGGCTTGTTTGATAGCTGTTATTATACGAGAACTCCACCAGTGGTAAGTGGTCCTCCCATCCACCCTTGAAAGCTAAAATGCATGCTCTCAACATGTCTTCCAAGGTTTGTATTGTCCTTTCAGACTGTCCATCGGTCTGTGGATGGAAAGCGGTGCTAGTCAATAAGTCTATCCCCATGGCTGACTGCATGTTTTGCCATACTCTACTGGTAAAACGGACATCTCTGTCCGATACTATCGTTTGGGGAATTCCATGAAGTCGAATGATCTCTTTAATATGCCGCCGACCCAACGTTTCAGATGAATCCGTCATCTTGATAGGAATGAAATGTACTGACTTGGTCAGTCGGTCGACTACGACCCATATGGCGTCATTGCCCTTTGAAGACCTCGGCAACCCCGATACAAAGTCCATGGAAATGTGTTCCCATTTCCATTCTGGCACTGCTAAGGGTTTGAGTAACCCTGGTGGCTTTTGGTGTTCAGTCTTAACTTGTTGACAAGTTAGACAATGTGCCACGAATTCTGCCACATCCCTTTTTAATCCATGCCACCAATAATGTCTCTTTAGATCATGGTACATTTTGGTGCTACCCGGATGAATAGAGAACTTGGATTGATGTACCTCAATCAGTAGCTCTTTCCTGCAACTCTTTGGCACATATATCCTTCCCCAGAATACAAGACCCTGTCCTAGTCGTAATTCCCATTCCGGTACAACGGTGCCAGCTAGACATCTTGGCCCAAATATCCTCCACTTCCGGATCTGTTCTTTGTTCTTGTTCAATCTTTGTGACTATATTGGACCGTATGATCAAATTATACATACTCCCATAGTTGTTGATATGAAGATTGAACTCTCGAATGGTGTGCAGCATCTCCCATTCTGTTCTGATTAGGCATGCGATCGATGCATGAGATAGGCGGCTGAGAGCATCCGCCACCTTGTTCGCCTTGCCTAGATGGTATCGAAGCTGCAAACTCATAATCTGCCAGATATTCCATCCATCTTTGCTGCCTGAGGTTGAGCTCCTTCTGATCAAAAAGATATTTTAAGCTCTTATGATCAGAAAATACCTCAAATTTCTCGCCGTAGAGATAGTGCCTCCAACTTTTAAGAACGAAGATCACTGCAGCTAGCTCCAAATCATGTGTGGGATAGAGACGTTCATGCACCTTCAACTGCCTTGATCCATAAGCCACCACACGATGACGTTGCATGAGCGAACACCCTAGTCCCTCTCCTAAAGCATCGCATTGCACTTCATATCCTTTGCCCCTTTCTGGCAAAATTAAAATAGGAGCAGTGGTAAGTTTCTCTTTCAGCTTTTCAAATCTTTGGTTACACTGATCTGTCCACTCATACTTGACTTCTTTCTGAGTAAGTCGAGTCAACGGAGACGCTATCTTGGAAAAGTCCATGATAAATTTCCGATAATAACCCGCTAGTCCTAAGAAACTTCGGATCTCGGTCACATTCTTTGGCGCTTTCCATTCACTTACTGCCCCCATTTTAACTTGATCCACGGCTATACCGTTTTCTGTTATGACATGCCCCAAGAAATTGACCTCGGATAACCAGAATTCACATTTACTATCCGTAAGTGCTCTGCATGTTCTTCCTGACTCTTGGAATAGATCAGGATGTCATCAATGAATACGATTACAAACTGATCCAAATAGGGATGGAAGACTCTGTTCATTAAATCCATGAACACAGCCGGCACATTTGTGAGTCTAAATGGCATGACCACGAACTCAAACAGTCCATACCGCGTCCGAAAAGCTGTCTTTTCTATATCTTCCTCCCTAACTCGAATTTGATGATAACCAGGCATCAAATCGATCTTTGAAAAATGGCTTGAACCCCTCAATTGATCAAATAAATCATCGATCCTGGTAGAGGGTACTTGTTCCGAACTGTTAGCTGATTCAGCTTCCAGTAGTCCACGCACATCAGTAGTGAATCGTCATTCTTCTTCACAAACAGCACTGGTGCTCCCCACGATGAGGTACTGTTCCGGATGCATCCCAGCCTAAGCAGTTCATCAATTGCTTCTTTAGCTCCGACATTTTTGCTGGTGCCATCCGGTAGTGTGGTAACGATACTGGTACTGTGCCAGGGTATAGCTTGATCTCGAAGTTAATCTCCCTCATAGGTGGTAAACCAGGGAGTTCCTTTGGAAATACATCAGTAAATTCTTGTACAATGCCGGAAGTTCAGTAACTGGAGCTTTGTTTATGGTGATATTATTCAATACCACATGGTTTAACCCTTCCTGCAATCCACTTTGTTTATCTGCACGGACTACATATTGCTTGCCCTCGGGTGACTTAAATGTCACTCTTCGACAATAACAGTCGATGTTGGCATGAAACTTAGCCAACCAATCCATGCCGAATATAATATCATACTCAGACTTGTCCAGTACTAGATAATTGAACTCAAATCTGAGTCCAGCTAATTCGGTGTTAACCGCCGTACATATAAGTCCCAATGCCGAATCTCCGACAGGGGATACAATAGTAAGTGCTTGTGGCTAATCTTTGAACTAATGTACCAGTAGCAGTAATAAATGATGCAGCTATAAAGTAGTGTGATGCTCCAGAATCAAATAGTGCATATGCATATGAGCTACTCACTACTGCCATACCTTGTATCACAGCATGCTCCTCTTCCTCTGGAGAAGTTAGAGTAAATAATCATCCTGAACCAGCACGGGTCAGACCTTCGACCTCCCCGACTTTGCATTCTGCCACCTCTGGAGTTTACCGGTCTAGCTGGCGGACAAGATGATCCTCTGGAGTATGACAGCCTGTTGAGCTTTGGGCAGTCCTTTTTGTAGTGACCTGGTTGATCACAGTGAAAACAAGTACTCATTCCTCTAGATGCCTGAATGACTGATACAGACTGGTTTGGTTGGTTGGGGCGAAAGTCTGCACTTGATCCAACAGACGGCGAGGGTCTGCTGAAGTTCGATTTGAACCTCTTGTTGGCTTAGTACGCACCCCTCCCACTCAGAGCTCGGCGGTTGTCCACTTTTGCAAATTCCGCCATTTCTTGCTCCACAATGGTTGCCCTGCTGACCACTTCCGCCAGCGTGGCTGCTTTGAACACGGTTACCCTGGCCCTTATGTTTGGTTGTAACCCACGCTCGAACTTGCGAGCCTTTCGATATTCCGTGTCCACAATATAGAATGCATAGATTGACAGGCTGAGAAATTCTTGGTGATACTCAGCCACCGTCATTGAGCCTTGCACCAAAGTCATAAAGGCCTGAATTTGTCGTTCTTTTTCTTCCTCCGGAAAGTAGCGCTCTAGGAATGTCTCTGAGAATTGTTCCAAGGTCATAGCAATTCTTTCTCTTCTTGGCACAAGTGCCTGCTGTCTCTCCACCACCTTCCACCATTTGGCAGCGTCATCTACCAGCTGTGACGTGGCCAACAGTATTTTATGAGCATGACTCTTGATGTTTAAAAGAGTCAATATGTGAGAAATCTTCTCCAACCAGTTTTCGACTCCGACTGGCCCTTCTCTGCCCTTGAAGTAAGGTGGGCGCTGTTGTTGAAAATCTCTGACCATGTTACGGTCATTATTTTCACTCGTTCTTCCCCCTCCGTTCATATGTTGTTGGAGGACAGATGTTACTACAGCTCGTACCAAGCTGTGCAGTTCAGGAGGCACATAGGGTACAGTCAGGTTACTGTTCTCTTCCTCCTCTTGTCGATATGACGAGTCATATTCCTCCTCGTCCCGTTGGTTAGGTAGGGTCACTATCCCCCTCCTCTCACCAGGAATGTTGTGACTCTTCCTCATCACGCGATCGTTCATGAACTGATCTCTCTTCGTCATGAACGGACCGCTCCTCGTCTTGTACCGATGGTACCTTCTCGCATACCACCATTTTGCGTTGAGGTACCACCCTCCCTTGTGGTGTGATTATGAGCACCTCATCTTTCTTCTTATCGTCCTGACGGGTCCTTCTCTTTGATGCCCCCTCACCTGATCCAATTTGTAAAACTTTTCCTTTTCCTTTCGGATCTTTTACCACCTTTTTCTATGGCGCCATTTATTCCTAATTCATGGAAACATCATAGACTTAGTTTCCATTAACAGTATGCATTAAATGCCATAAATCCTCATAAAGTCATAAATCACATATTTTATATAAATTCAAACTTCATCTTTGTACAAAGGTGGGTAGGGTGAAACAAAACCCTATGTATAACAAAATATGCACCCTTACAAAATAACCCTCTTTTTAATACCCTTCATATTACTTCCTATCCTAGTCTCCCGTAGAAGACTCCGCATCAAAAGCGAACTTGAAACGGTTATCAGGACACGTCATCGCCGTGTGCCCCAATACTTCACAAGTCATGCAGGGTATTAATCCAGGTCCTCCGATATATGGACAATTAGTCCTCGCCTCACCATGTCCATGTAGTCCACAGGACGGGCAGACAACACCTAGCGGGTGAGGACAATACCGGCAGTGGTGCCCATCTTGATTGCACAGCTCACACGTGTCATAGGGATCTATCTCCCCAAGCGACTCCAATATAATAGGTATATCAGCAATGGGATCCTCCAGAAGATGTGCTAGATCATCTTCTTCTTCCTCAGGAGGTTCCACCATCCCAGGAATGTCATCCACCAGATCCTCTAGAACAGGTGCTAAGTCCATATCATCCTCCTCAGGAGGTCCCTCCTGAAGGTCCACATTAAGTTCCATGCTGATACTGTCGGAAGTTGATACCAAATCTACCGGACAACTAGGTGTCCCTTTATCCCATAACTCAGTGTATTCTTCGTTGCTTGACATATCTGTGCCACATCATTTCAAACACAAAAATACTCAACAATAATTCTAAATTAACCACTCTTGGTTTTCAGGGAATTTGATCATGCATAATATCATGTACTTTGCTTGGGAAGATTCCCAAATCAACACTCTTTGTTTTCTTTTGTTTCTGGGGAAATCTCTAAATTCCTGTTGTTTGTTTTTCTGTGTGGAAGTTTCAGGGGAGTATATCCTACTTTGCTATCTTTGATATGTCCAATTATGATGATTGTACTTTACTTTACTATCTTTCATTGTCATTCTCAGATTGATTGTTCAGTCTGAGTCACTCGAAGTAAATTAATCCGGCCCCCAGTCAACGGACTCCGAAGAGTTGGTCAGTTGGGATTCTTATCCGTCAGTGAGACATGAAACCGTCTTAATCTTACTTCGATGATTCAACTTCCCGTTTCGCTCTGATACCAACTGTAACGCCCCACCCTTTCCGAGAATTCAGAGTCTAATTTTTTTTTTTAAAAATAATAATAAAACATCGAAAGAGAGCGGGCGGCGTCACGACGCGAGTTAAGTTCAGACTACCCAAGTCTGAACCTTAACTGGCCACCCATGTGTACATGGACTAGACCATGATAATGAATCACACATGGAACTAACATCAACATGCGGAATAACCTAGATTAACTGCGGAATAGAAAGACTAGATAGCAAGTAACAGTCTCAAACATTAATTAACATAAATAAACCATCCGAAGTTATTAACCTAATCAAACCATAGCAAATAGTGACTTATTACATGTCCAACAAAATATAGTTCGAATGACAGTAATATAAAGAAGTCCAGTCCATTATTCAAGCGTTTAGGCTTGGCTCCCCTCCCGGTCAACGACCTTTCCCTTCCCTTTTCTTGTACCTGCATTCTCCTCTGATGATAGAATTAAGGCGTTAGATCAACGCGCCCAGTAGGTTCCCGAATCAGGGCTATCATACGTTAGCATATAAAAACATGCATATATATCATATTACTTGATCATCAAAAACATATAAAAACATGCTATGTATGTATGCAAATGTAATGAGTCCCACCCCATCACACATACATATAGCCTTTACCTTCAGTGTCTCATATCAACCTATTAGATTCTCCTGGCATGACGTATCACCGCCCAAGGAGGCCCCACAGTTGCATCTCGGACATTCCGACGGAGTACGGGCTCCGGTGTTTTCATAATCATCTGTCAATTCTCCTGGCGTGACGCATCACCGCCAAAGGAGGCCCCACAGTTGCTTCTCGGATATTCCGACGGAGTGTGGGCTCCGGTTTCCATAATCATCATCCCATGCCATGCATGAGATCTTTGTGCATTGTATGTCATTTGTAAATACTTAACTCATCATTCAAAACCACATTTGTAACGTAACTCAAATACAACATATCTCATAAGAACATAATAAAAACAGATCATAAATTGTGGTTACAAGTAGGTAGGAAACCTATTGAAGAATCACTTCAGCGTCCGTTCTTTCTTAGGTTTTATCCGGTCACCGCTCGCAGTCGTGCACCGTCACAAAGATCCGTCACCTTCACATAAATCATGAACCAACTTTAATCCCTTACTTCATTTGATTCCCATTTTTGAGTCTAAGTCCACAAATACCAACTCATGGTTGTGACCCTTATTTACAAACATGCCATTGCTACCAATACGTTGATTAAACTCTACAACTTTCCCACAACCTTAACATGGTTCAATCATGTTTTGGCCTACCAAAACAGTAAATATAATTCCATCTTAAACCACATACGCATCCATAAAATGACCCATGAAAATAGTCCATGGGGTTCGGCCATAATCATGGCTGAACCCTTATGGTTCTTTTGCTCAATAATGTCCATTATTTAAATATCAATTGGATTTACCCCTTAGCCATGTTAAACACATAGTTTAGCCATCCTATGGCCAACCAAAATCAGTAACCTTATCACATAAAAATCTCCACCATTTGGTATGGTTTTATCTCTCCAAAACCATACCAACTTATCAAACATTTTTATGGGGTTCGGCCATGCAATGTGGCCGAACCCTATGCCCATGTTTTGGACCCTTTGTAACAAACATCACATGTCCATTAAATCATGAAAGAATCAGCCTAATATTATTGGGTTTTACCTTTCAAAAAAACCATCAAAAAACAGTCCATAAAAGTCTATGGTTTCCATGTTCCCCAACATGAAAACCAACACTGTTTTACATGGGGTTCGGCCCTCCATGGTGGCCGAACCCAATGGTTATGTTTACTATTTTTAAACCTCCAATAATCATGTAATAACAGTATATTATTATCATATTTTACCTTTCAAACAAACATCCAAAAGCTAACACAATTTCATGGGATTCGGCCATCCAAGATGGCCGATCCCCATGGTCCATTTTTTTCCAATTTTAATCCACTGATTTAGACCACATAAACTTCAGCCTTTTCTGATATCCAAACCCATGTTTTAACCCTCTTTAAAATACGTATTTTAAATCTAATATAACATGTAAAAACAGTCCCAACTTGCATGGTTTTAAATTTCAAAAACCATAAATATTAACCAACTTTTCCCATGGGGTTCGGCCATGCAAAGTGGCCGAACCCAATGGTCCATTTCCATCTTTTAATCCACTGATTTAGGCCATAAAAACTTCACCCTTTTCTGACATTCAGATACAGGTTTATAATCCTTTCAATAACATGTATTTGATTCTTAAATCAAACCCAAAAATCAGTCCATAAAACCCATGGTTTTCATGTTTCCAAAACATGAAAACCAAGCAATATTTCACATGGGGTTCGGCCCTTCATGGTGGCTGAACCCAATGGTCATCTTTACCATTTCTAAACCTCCATTAATCAAGGTTAAAACCTTGGTATATTCAGCCAAAACCATGGCCCAATACACACCCATTTTATTAATCCAAAAGTCCATGAAACACTTACCAAATTCCAAGCTCTTCCTATTGCCTTTGCTCCTTGTCTTCTTCCTTTTATTTCTTCCTTTCTTCCTTAATTCCTTGCTGGTTTAAGCTTCAATAATTGGTGCGAAAACCCTCTACTGTTCCAGCCAAGAACACGAATTGGAGAGAGGGAGAAAGAGATGGGAACACTTGGGTTTGCAATGACAAAAGTCGGCTAACCTTGGTGTTCATTGCTTTTGTATTTCAGCCACCATGATCTCTCAATTCCCTCATAACTTCTTAACAAAATCGATGGGCATTGGGTGCCATCCAAGGCACCCCTTGGCACCTACCATGCAGCCATTCAGATTTCCATGTCACTCATCTCAAACCCATCATTTGCATTTATCATTCAACATGGAACTCACCAAAACAAGTCCCCAACGTGAGGGACTTGTTTTGGCTGGTTTGAGACCAGCCAACCTCTTCAAATTTCCACTCAACTCACTGATTTTATAGTCCCTTCAATTTCCCTTTTGACTCACTTGAACTCAAGGCTATTTAGATTTCCATCTCAACTCACCCAACTCACATAATGCATTACATTTAATGCACATGTGTTGACTCACTACTTGATTTAATTCCAACTCATTTCAGTCCCACTCAATTGATTTAACTCATATTTTAGCTCCCTTGAGGGTCCACACTGGTCAACCATAGTCAACTCGACCCGTTGGGTCCACTTTTAGCTCCTTGACCCGTTTTTGACTCCATGACCCAATTATGGGTATTTTGAGTACAGAGAATCAAAGGGCAATTTAGTAATTTTGAATAATTGAATATTTTATCATGTAAAAAGTTTGAAAATCACACATTATGTTCCCCGATGTTCGACGTTTGATTTTTTATGAGTTTTAAATTATTTATTTATTCTTGAAAATTTTAAGATTTTATTTTATATTAAAAAAAAAAAACCTATCTTAAAAATCCCCCCTCCCCCAAAACTCTAAACTATGCCCCTTCCGCGCGGCACTGTAGCAGCTCGCTACAGTGCGGCTCACCATTTTTTTCCCCCCCTTTTTCATCTTCTTCCCTCCTCCATCAAACCGTAACCCTAATCCCACCGCCGTCGCCGCCGTCCTCATCTCCCTCTCGATTCTCTCTTTCCCCTCTCAATCCCTCTCCTCTTCTCTCTTTTCCCTGATCTTTCTTCTTCCTCGACTGAATCTGCTGCCGACTTCCCTTCTCCACCCCCGGCGTTGGTTCGAGCTCCTCCGGCCCCACACGAGTCGGATCTCTTCCCTCCTCAGCCGAAACCAGGTATTTTCCCCTCTTCCCTCTTCGATTCTTCTTCTTTCTTCCCCGATTCTCTTTCTTCTTCCCCTCTTTCCCTTCTTTTTCCCCTTCTCCCTTCGGCTGAGTCACTCAAAGCCGTGACTTGACTCAGCCGGGTCTCGATTCTAGACCCGGTGGCAGGGTCGAGCTTGCCAGATCTGGCCCGGCTCGCTAGATCTGGGCCAGCCCTCCAGATCCTGCCTCCGGCCCAGTTCGCTGGATTCAGGCCAGGCCTAGTCAGGCCCGATTCAGACCTGACCCGTTCTCAGGCCCATTTACATTCCAGGCCTAGTTTGTCCCGTTTCATCCCAGCTTCTTACCCTCCTATTCTTGTTTCAGCAGATTGAGCCTTTTCAACCCCCGGAGTCGTTTTCTCACGTTGGATTTCAAGGATACACACGGGTGAGGGAACTCATCATCGCTTTTAGCATGCATCTATGCATCTTACTTCTCTATCAAATGTGCGGGTACGGAATACAGCGAATGGGGGTCATCGGTGTTATGAGCCACTCGGCAAGGGAACTGTTGATACGATTATGTGGCGGGCCCCCATCCGGGTGTATTCGTATCCGATGCCCGCAGAGGCATATATGAATTGATTAATTGATGTCATAATTGATTGATTATGTGGCGACATGATCAGAGTTTGTTTTGGTTGATAATATGTTAAGATGTCAGCATGTGAATATGTGCTATGTGGTGGTATATGTTTGATCATGGTGTGATGTAATCTGGTGATAAAATGCCATATGACTATATGATGATTAGTTTGGACTGCTAGACATTGTAACATGCTTGGATGTTAACATGCCAGCTCGTGATAGATAATGATATATATGCATCTGATTATTATACAATGAACTATGTTAATAGTATGTGTAGCGGTATTTGTGCATGCATATAACTAGCATATGTGGGATGCCGGTGGGGCATGTGTACTAGGCCACATCAAGATCTAGGACTCCCCCTAGCTTGTCGGGTAGTTAGGGTGCGGATGTTATGTGGGGCCGCACAGTGGACGCGTGGTTGGGATTTAGACTCCCTTGTGCTTGGAAATGGGTAGTCGTAACCCCTTGCTTTGATGAAATGGTAGGTCCGTCTTGTATTTCCCAGACGTACCTATGAGAGAGGCGTGATCTGACTTAGAGAACAAGGTGCCTTGGAGTCCCAGATAAGGACTAATTGGGAAGTAATTATGTTAACCCTAGATAGGCCATCAGGTTGAATGTTGGTTCACCCAAGGTAACCTTAGAAGCCCCTTGCGGTTCCGATACCCCAATGTGTGACTGGGTGAGGTGATCCCTAGATGACCGAGTAGGCTGAGGAGGTCCTCGCCTAGGTCGAGGGATGGTGCGGTGAGGAACAACTCCCGCCAGTATGCCTTGTGGTCCCTGGATGACCGAGTAGGCTAAGGAGGTGCTCGCCTAGGTCAAGGGACGGAGCGGTGAGGGACAGCTCCCACTGGCATAGTTTGTGATCCCTGCATGACCGAGTAGGCTGAGGAGGTGCTCACCTAGGACAAGGGATGGTGCGGTGAGGAACAAATCCCGCCAGTACGCTTTGTGGTCCCTGGATGACCGAGTAGGCTGAGGATGTGCTCGCCTAGTCGAGGGACGGAGCGGTGAGGGACAGCTCCCGCTGGCAGAGTTGTGATCCCTAGATGACAGAGTAGGCTGAGGAGGTACTCGCCTAGGTCGAGGGACGATGCGGTGAGGGATAGCTCCCGCTAGTATGGTTTGTGATTCCCTGGATGACCGAATAGGCAGAGGAGGTGCTCGCCTAGGTCGAGGGACGGAGCCGTGAGGGACAGCTCCCGCTGGTATGGTTTGTGATTCCCTGGATGACCGAGTAGGCTGAGGAGGTGCTCGCCTAGGTCGAGGGACGATGCGGTGAGGGACAACTCCCGCTGGTATGGTTTGTGATTCCCTGGATGATCGAGTAGGCTGAGGAGGTGCTCGCCTGGGTCGAGGGATGATGCGGTGAGGGACAGCTCCCGCTGGTATGGTTTGTGATTCCCCAGATGACCGAGTAGGCTGAGGATGTGCTCGCCCGCTCATTGATCGAGGGATGGTGCGATGTGATGTGATGAGATATTCTAGGCTAGGACACCTGTATGGTGGGGGCAACCTGTGGTGCGATGTGGTAGTGTGTTTACCTGCGGTTATGGTATTGGGGTTCATTGTTGAGACTTGTGTTGTGGGTGTTGACTCACCAGGAATTTATGGGCGCCTAACGAGTGAGTTCGGCAAGCTCATTCGGTAGAAGACCTATAGAATTCTGTGAGAGGTGGATACATCAGTCATGTGGAGACCAATAGATGGGGTCCAAGGTTAGAGGTTTGACTATCGAGACTCTGGTACTTGGTTGAGGAGACCATAGACGAGTCTGGTTGGCAGTCCGTTGAGGACTAGTGAGGTGGTTACTCCCGCGTGGTGGTCGGTTTGGAACTCTAGTGAGTCTGACTCTTGGGTTGGTCGTGGTATGTGTGCGGGTTGTCGTGAGAGTCATAGGTCTAGTCGAGGGGTATGGATCCTGATCCGATTGAAGATCAGTCTGTATACCCGAGGGTGGATGGACCGCAGCGGATGAACACATGAGGGAGTTGCCATAGAGTTGTACTGAGTTGGTTAGAGGATGTACTGGAGGCCCGACTGATGTGGGCCCCTGTGTTAGGGGTAGGGCATCCGCTTTGCATAGTCATGCATGTAGACATCATAAACATTGATGTGTTCATATGATCGTATATATAATGTATACTGGGTGACATTTGATGCGTGTGTTACCCTCACTGGGCATGTAGAGCTCAACCCTTGCCTCATAGGTACTTCAGTGAGGGAGGGTTGGCGGGACCCTCAGTTGGACGTTGGGCGTAGAGTTGCAGTTTTGCACTTTGTCAGGGTCCCATCTTGTAATTGAGGACCTTCTGATGTATTTGAATTATGTGTACTTTTCATTGAGTTGGATAAATGTAATAATGAAGTGATGCTATAATTAGTAATTATGACTGATGCTCACGGTTTTTGGTTTATTGGTGGATTGCTATGGTTAGTGTGGGTTGTGAGAGCAGTGTCTCCCATTTTAAAAAAAAAAGTATGTCCGAAATTGTATTGGATTGGTTTTAGGAGTTCGTATCAGTTTTAACGTGCCCGTAGCGGGACGGGCCTTCCGGATCACCAATGATTGAGGATATGAGACCTTTGTTGTTTCAACCTTTTCTGGGGTTTCATTATCGAAATCACTCTCCGATTCAGATGTGTCCTCAAGGGTCGCATTGGCCTTCATAGCCTTTTTGAATTTTTTAGAGGGACATTCATTAGCAAAGTGTCCCCTTCCACCACAATTGTAACATATTTGTTCCTTGGTTTTTCTTCTCTTTTTATATTTTTCTCTAAGTGGTTCTTGTCTTTTAGGATGTCTTTCACTTATTTCACCATTTTTCATTTTTCTCATCCTATTAATCTTGCTAAAGTTTTTATAATTTTTTGCCAAGCATAGCCATTTCTTCACTTGAATTTTCTTCATCTTCCTATTCAATTTCTTTTTGTTTTACTTTGTATGGTTTCACGGAAGACTTCAAGGCGATAGGTTTATCCTTTGGTTGTTCAAAATGCAATTCATATGTTTGTAATCACCAACCAAATCATCAACACTCATGAGTGCTACATTTCTATGGTCCTCCATTGCCACCGATTACGATTTTGGTACATACCTTGTCCTCAGGTATCCCTTCACCTAGATCCCACATTTGATTAATAATGTCGCTCACTTTTGAATAGAAATCCATGAAGACATCATCCTCTCTCATTTTAATAGTTTCAAAATGGTTTTGGAGTATTCGGAGTTTTGACCTCTTAACTATTGAGGTGCCTTCATAGGTTCTTTGAAGGACTTCCCATGCTTCCTTGGCGGTTTCACATGTCATGATCCTCTATATTCATTATCAGATACCGCACAATTTAAGGCATTCAAGGCTTTACCAGTAGCCGTTTAAATGGCCATATGAATTGGATTCCAAGTGGCAAAAGGTTTGGGACTTACTTTGGTAGAAGAGGATTCAATGGTTTTATCTTCCATGGGTTCAACCCATCCAGTCTTTACCGATTCCCATACTGTTCCATCGATAAAGCTAAATAAACTCTTCATTTTGGCCTTCCATGAGGCAAAATTTTAACCATCAAAATATGGAGGTTTGGTAATGGCATGACTATCTCCCACGGTGTTCTAGCGAGGATCAACTTGGATGGTTAAATCCTTTATAAAGAGAATTCGGGCTCTGATACATATTGAAAGTCCCTTGAATTAGAACAAGATTGACCCTGGAGGGGGATGAATAGGGAAATCTACAAATTCGTTGGTCCTTTAAAAATTACTTGATTAATTAAACAATTTGCAGTGGATAATTCAAGTTAATCAAGATGTGTTGTGTGTGCTCAAATAACAATCCAACCAAAAGTCTCTAACACCACAACAAAATGTTTATAGTGGTTCAGAGTAGACCCTCCTACATCCACTGATGGACTCACCCAACCTTGGGCTATCCAACATTCACTAAGTGGGGAATTACATGACACTTAATAGAATAAGAATTCCACTTATCCAACTGGATGGGAATTTCACCCACCACCTATCCTAGAGTAAACCCTCTATTTTTTATAGTGGTTCAAGAGTACACCCTCTTTAATCTACTTCACAAGTTTGATTTATAAAACAAAATAAAGAAACTAAGGAGAAGAACTTGCCTTCAAGCGTTCCAATGTAGAGATGTGTGCTTCTCGAATCTCCTTCCCAATGTGATCTCGCAAGCGTGTTGAAGATGAGCAAAGTGTAGAGAAATCACAAGCTATTGGAAGCCTCTAGGAAATTGGGGTCTCTAATTTGTATCCTAGATGATTGGCCTTTGCCTCTCTTTCTCACTTTCCAACTCAATCTATCAAGATTGGTTGACTTGAATGATTCACCAATGTCTGTACAAGATAAAAGAGGATCCTTGCCTGAGCCTATTGAATTCACTAATGAATGTGGTAGATGAGGCTCATAAATATTCCCCAAGGATCACTGAAAAGTTTCCATTAGTGTGGTATTTATAGTGAAGGCAAACTAGTTTTTCGTAATTGTTAAGTACCGACTTGTCGATCTTACCGATCGGTCGGTGAACTTAAATGTCACCGTTCAACCACCCGACCGTTGCACATTTATTATGCTTCAATGATACAGAAACAGGTCTCACCGATGGGTCGAGTACACCGACGAATGGACGATCTAATTACCTATATGTCGTTCTTGTCGACCATCTCGACCTGGGGCAAAGCTATGCTGACAGAGTTTCAAATCCATAACTTGTCAAACCCATGACGACATGTCTATGCACCTATGGGTTGGTCCTGGTACTCTCGATGTGTCTATGTTATCGATGGGTTGGTTTGGATATCACCCAGAGTTCTAAGTTCCAGAACTCAAACTTGATCCTGATCGACTGGTCGTAGCCATCAATAGGTCCGTCTGCTCATATCGATGCGTCGGTGGCACGAGACACTCTACCAAAGAGAAACCCCGAATGACAGTGTATTCATTCTAGAACCTTAGTCAATTTGGTCGACTGGTGGATGACCACGATGGGTATGCCCTGTCAAACCAAGGGGTCGGTGGAATAGATTGGTTGACCTAACAGTTTACTAGATTTTCCTATGTTTTGTCCCCTATGGTACTGTGACTGTCCAGGGTTTCCTTAGGCTTGAATAATTTTACCAAGATGTTCAACTAAGCCTAGGCACGGTCCATCTATGGGTGTAGGTTCCACCTAAGGTCATCTATGGCCACTTTACCTATGTGATTGCCATACACAGATGATCTTGGAGTCGTGCACTTGATCTTCATTCTCTGGATCAATATTGATGTAACACCTCAATTTCTCAACGAAGTGGATAATTATGAAAATGCCCCTGATGTGTTAAATTAATTATTTTGTGATGTTAAATAAGGAAATGGTGGGGCCCATTGCTCAAATTAAGATCATATGAGCACATTATAAATGTCAAGTTTGATTGGATGGATAATGTACATCAATTGGTTCGAAAATGGCTAAATGGGTCAAAGGGCCCATTTGGACCCAATGGGTCATAATGGATGATTTGACCATTGTGTAAGCTCAAATTAAATGGGGTTAAGCTGAACTGATTGGAAATCAAGTATAGCAAAAATGGGTAGGCTTCATACACAATTGAAAACCAATTAGAAATGGCAAAATCAGCCCATTAATTGGTCATGTTGGCAAAACGGGTCAAGGGGCTGATTGGGGACCCAATGGGTCAGGTTGACCAAGTTGACCACGGATGACCGTGTGGGCCCTCAGATGAGCTCAAGTGTGAGTTAGGTCAGCTTGAGTTGGATTGATTTGGAGTGAGTTTGATTTGAGAAAAGAGTTGCCTCAAACTTGGTGCATTAAATGTGATGAGTTGGATGAGTGGAGTTGGAATAAAAATACCATGAATCAAGTGAGTCAAGAGGATATGGAAAGGCGTTTTAATCTCACACAACACTTGGGAAAACAAATCTCAGCTGTTGGAATGAAGAGGTGCCTTGGCAAAGCCAAGGGACACCAAGGTTGGGCAGCATCATCTCATTTAATGAGATGCATTGGCTGATTTGAATAGATGCACCGTTTGGCTGAAGGGGTGTCTTGAATGGCACCCAATATCCCTTCATTTTTGCTAAGTAATGATGAGGGAAATGAATGTAAGTTGGGGCTGAAATTACAAAAGGGAAAGATTACCATTCTTGGCCGATTTTCACATTGAAAATCCAAGAATTCCCATCTCTCTCTCCCTCTCTCCAAATTCGTTTCCTTGGCTGAAACAGCAGAGGTGTTTGCACAATTGGTGAAGCATAAAACAGCAAAGGAAAGAAGGCAAAGAAGGATTGGAAGTAAATATTAAAAGCAAGGAAGTTTGGTAACTTTTTTTACATAAGTGTTTGGTTTAATAAAGAGCTTGAAGTTATAAATTTGGATGACATAATTTGGTCATGTATGGCAGAATTTGTCATAGGTCTAAACCTTGGATTAGATGGTTTTAAAGGATAAGAAAATATGCCATTGGGTTCGGCTATCTTGGTTGGCCGAACCCCATGAAAAATGTGGATTTGATTTGATGATCTTAAAGGTAAAAAACCATGTCAAACCATGGTGTGTTATACACATATTAATTGGGTCATTTTGTAGCCGAATTAAGTAAGGTTTTAAAGTGTGTTTATAATGTCTAAAGGATGGAAATATAGAGCATGGAGTTCGGCCACTTTGGATGGCTGAACCCCATGGAAATAATTGGTTGATTTGGATGGTTTTTGGAATTTAAAACCATATAAGTATGGGACTGTTTTTAGATGTTTTATTAGACTTAAAGTGTATGTTTTAAAAAGGTTAAAACATAAATATGGAAGTTTTTTTTAGACCTAGATGAATGATTAAGAAGTTCAAAACCAAAGGTCATAGAGTTCGGCCACCATGGAGGGCCGAACCCCATGTAAATGATTGGTTGGTTTTGATGTCTTTGAAACATAGAATCCCATGAAGTGTTATGGTCATTTGGACAAAGTGATGAACTTATTTGGATGGTTTTGAGAGGTAAAAATGCAGTAATGTTATACTGATTATTATGTGTCTAAATGAGAGCTAAAACATGTGCATAAGGACCAAGACATGGACATAGGGTTCGGCCACTTTGGATGGCCGAACCCCATGAAAGTATTTGATGATTTTGGTGAGTTAAAAACCATATAAATTATGGTGTTTTATGTGATTTGATGAAGATTAACTTGCTGTTATTGGTTGGCCAATATAGGGCTGAACCATGTCAATCTTAGGGTTAAGTTACTGATTCAAATCATGGGTAGATGATGGACCAATTAAATCAAGAGAACCATTGGGTTCGGCCATGTGCATGGCCGAACCCCATGGGCTGTTTTTGGGTAAAAAGATTGGATTGAATTCCATTGGTCACTATGATTTGTTTATGTATTGATTTAAGAATTACCTAGGTTTAGGTATGGATTTAATATCAAGCTGATTAATCATAAATAAGATCAAAAGTGGGGACAAAAATCAGATTTGGTGAGGTTCGGCCATGTGGTATGGCCGAACCCCACTAAGGGTCTTTGGTGACCCTATTGCGTAGCCGATTTTGTGATTGAATTATGGGAAAGAATGATTTATTGATCAAAGGTGGAATGATCATATGTATGTTTGTATGAACCCTACCAAGGTATTTTGTAGAAGGTGATGCTTAATAGAGATTAAATGAATGAGGGACCAAAAGGATAAATAGGTGAGGTTCGGCCATGCATAGTACATTTTTGGGACATTGACTAAGTTGGATTTGCATGATAAATGTTTGGTTTGCTGCTATTTAAATAGGGTATCCAGACTTGCGTATACGGCATACGAGTCGTGAACGGCTGACGATTAAGAAAGATCAAGTACTGAAGTGAATCTTCAGTAGGTTTCCTACCTACTTATAACCACAGCTTTATCCTAGTTTTATGAGACTCTTGTTTATATTATGTGGTTTCGAATGATATATTATGCGTTTACAAAATGATATACAATGCATTGACATCTCATGCATGGCATGGGATGAAGATTGTGGAACCCGGAGCCCACTCTCCGGTGAATTGTTGTGATGCAACTTTGAACCTCCTTAGGCGATGCAGGTCCCGCCAGGAGTAGAATTATGATGATGATAGAACATTGGTCTCCTTAGGCGATGCAGGTCCCGCCAGGAGTAGAATTATGATGATGATAGGACATTGGTCTCCTTAGGCGATGCAGGTCCCGCCAGGAGAAATGTTATTGTGATTTACCTTGACGGTGCGAGGCACGTCAAGTGATGGCTATGAATGTGCATGTTGGGAGAGACTCATTGCATGTGCATATTTCATAGCATTGTTTTACCTATTTTTGATAATCATATATTTGATATATGCATGTTTTACAAGCTAACCATGTGGTAGCCCTGATTCGGGAACCTACTAGGTGCGTTGATCTAACGCCCTAATTCTGTCCTTAGAGGAGAATGCAGGTACAAGGAAAGGGAAAGAGAAAGTCGATGACCGGGAGGGGAGCCAAGCCTAAACGCTTGAATGTTGAACTGAACTTAACTATTATTGTCATTTGAATTATAGTTTGTGGACATGTAATAAGTTAATACTTTGCTATGGTTTGATTAGGTTATTAACTATGGATGGTTGTTTAGGTTAATTAATATTTGAGACTGTTATTTGCTATCTAGTCATTCTAATTCCGCAGTTAGTCTAGTTTATTCTTTAAGTTATTGTTCCATGTGTGATTTATTATCATGGTCTAGTCCATGTACACATGGGTGGCCCGTTAAGGTTCAGACTTGAGTAGTCTGAACTTAACTCGCGTCGTGACGCCGCCCGCTCTCTTCCGATGTTTTTGTAAAAAAAAAAAAAATAGACTCTGATTTTGTCTCGGAGAGGGCGGGGCGTTACAATTGAGTCTTCAAATCTTCTTGCAAGTGTTTTTCCTGAGTCATAGATATTAGTGCCTCGGCTTGGCCAAGTCCATATGTTTGTAAATTCCAGAACTCGGAAAGAAACACTTGCTGGAAGCTTGAAGACCCAAGATGATCAAGAGTAAAGATCATGAGCCGGATTAAAACTCATCGGTATGGCAATCACAAAGCAGGTATTATGGCCATAGATGACTTTAGGTGGTACCTACACCCAAGAGAAGACTATCCCTAGGCTTAGAGAAACAAATGGTTAAATCACAAAAAGCCTAGAGAGGATGCTTGACAGTGATTTGGAACCTAACTTGGAAATATGTATCTGGTTTCACTGTCAGTACGACCAGTCGTGTCTCATCGATCCCTCGGTGCAGTCAGAATCTACCCATCGTGGTCAAAGACTGATTGGCCTGAATGACATAGGTTCAGGAACATTGAATTGTCAAATTGGGTTTGCCTCTGATCGAGAGTCTCGTATGCACTAACCCCTCGGTGAAAGGCTGAAACGACCCTTCGTGCTCAACGAATCCTCGATCAAGATCTTGAGTTCTGGAACCTTAAACTCATGTGGACTCTCTAACAAACAAACATATCGGCAATCAAAGACCGATCAAGAGAACCAGGACCGACCCCTCGGTAATGGGTGACAATTCGTTCTGGATAACGGGTTTCTAGACCTTTGAACCAGAACGAGCCTCTCATATGGACCGACCCCTCAGTACCATAAGTATCAACCCATCGGTGACAACGACATATCAACCGAGAAAGAATATTACTGTTGGGAGTGCACTTAATGTACAACGGTTGGAATTGTAACGGCAACATTTCTAGTCACCGACCCCTCGGTACAACCGACATGTCAACACATTAGAGTTACTTCAACTGGTTGCCTTCGCTATATAAACTAATATTTATGCAACCAATTGGTATCCTTCGAACAGATCAGTTGGATCCTCATCTTCAACACTTAGCTTAAAGAAGGGCCAATAGAAGGATTACTCTCTCTCTCCTACTTATACTAAAGGAATCAAATACAACCAATCAAATGGATAGAGTTGTGAGAGAGAGGAAGGAAAAAAAACTCATAAACAACTAATCTGAGGATTAAGTTAGAAAGTGAGGATGAGAGAACCCTAAACTAGGAAACCTTTCGTAAAACCATTTTCTTTGACACCTTGGATTGTGATTGCTAAACGGTGACTATAAGGAGGAGCGTCGGTACACGTTGGGTGGGATCTTGAAGAAGCATACAACAGGAGAAAGCTTCAAAGCGAAGTGCTTCTTGGTTTTAATTTTCTTTAAACCTTTGTTCCGAAAGTGGATTAACAAGAGGTACCTCGGAATTACAATAAAAATTCTAGAGCGTTGTCACAGGCACAAAGGTGGGTGGAACTCATGGCCAAATGGATAGATAGAATTCCTATTCGATAGTGGTGGGTGAAATTCCCAGCCGATTGAGTGAAGTAGAATTACTACTCTAATTGTGAGGGTGTAAGTCCCCACTAAATAGATTTTGGGGATATCTCAAGGTTGAGCTAGTCCTAATAGTGGATGTAGGTTGGCTAACTGAACCACTTTAAAATGGTCTTATAGTGTTTGATCTATGTGTGTTTGTGTTTAGTATTTAAGTACACATTGCGCATAAGCATCGATAATTGAACTATGTAAAGGGTCATAATTTTTAGTGTGAGCACTTAATGAAATTATCACACTAAATAAATCTCTTGATAAACATTCCACTGCATTTTAAAATAATCAAGAAATTTGTAAACACCATTAAAAATGGGATTGACCTATTCACCCTACCCCACCCCTCTAAGGTCAATCACGATGTTCTTGCACATTGAAGATTAGGAACTTTCAATAGGTATCAGAACATGGTGCTCTTAAGAAATGATCTAACCATCTGAGATGATCCATGCTAGAACAATGGCTATAAGAGAAAGCCATGATGTTTCCAAGACTTTATTTTTGATGAAAAATAGAATGAAGAACTATAAAATGCTTTCATCATTAAAACATAGCTGGAAATATGTGAATAAAAAGTGGTATGTGCCTATGGAAGAGGTATTGGATAAAACCTTCAATTTTCATGACCACCCATCCCAAAGATCAAAACTGCTTGGAATAATGATGAATTGGCTAGGCACATACACCAAACATATGTAGCATTCATCAGTACTGTTTCATGATATGCTGTCAAAATATTTAAAAGGCATGAAACGACAAAAGAGGCTAAAAGAATCCACTGTAAAATCGGCTCTTCTAGCCCAATGGATAATATCACTTATCGATCAATTTGTGTGTTGAAAATGTAGGTGATTGGTCAAATTCATCCATTGAAAAAGTCCAAGCTATACCCTGTAAGAGAATAAGAGGATGGGGAAAAGGAACTTGAAGAAGGTAGTATCCTCCAAGTGTCCTACAAGGCCATATACTGAGATGTTTAAAGTCCAACATCGTGGTACATAATCTGGAAAATGAACCATAAGATAAAATGGAAAGGCACCCAAGATTAAGACCAGATTTGATGAAGGGCCATTACTAGATTGTGGAGTTAGATTCCAAGTCTCACAATAATGGGTTCAAATGTGTGAAGGGATACCATTGTAGGTACCACATTTGAAACATGTTTTGGAATCAACATCTTACATTCAATCCATGTTTTTGTTTGATTGTTGGATTGATCCATTGTAAGATATGTGTTGTACATGTTGGTATGCACTCTTGTATTGGAATGTGCTTATCTCATTTCATTTCATATGTCATTTGATGTGTACATCTTTAGAAAATGAATGTAGTGTGTGCATTACCTCATGGATACGGTATGTATGCGATTAAAACTGGTTTAATACACAAACATAATGTTGTTTCATTCCAATGTCCTAAAACTTCTAAATCCCATGTGGAATGAAATATGCTCTATGTCGATAAATGGATTTTTAGTTTGGTATGACCTACTAAAAGTATTGATTAAATAATCCATTTAAATACCAGCTCTTCTCAAGGAATCGTAGCTCCCTTGAAAGAATGGTAAAATAGTTTATCATGTTTTGGGTAATAACATGATAATAGGCATAAGAGTTGTGTGTGTAGGGTCATACTTCATGCCTGATCAGTACTCATATTAAAAAAAGAATGTATGACTAGTGTGCTGTGAGTTTCATTCCAATATACATTAATTTATACATTATGTGGAATGAATTATGTTCATATATGCCTTGCCTTGCTAAAAACCTGGAAAGGCTGCGTCTCATGACATCAAACACTTGGGCAATATATTCAAATTGGTGAATTAAATGTGTCCAAGAATCTTGGATTGATTTGGACCTAAGAAAGGATATCCGAAATCCATGGTCTGTGTCTATCTTTAGAAGGATGAATTGAGACTTTAATGGCACAGATGCGGTGTGAATGTATGTATCATCACTGGCATTAAAAGGTGTATAAGCAAAGCTTGATGAACTATGAACATCGCAAGTGCAAACAGACACACATACCCAGTCTTCCTTCATTGTAAAACCCAGGTCAAAGGATAGACCAGTCGGAGGACCAGACAGGCCGATACTGTTGGATTTCAGAACACTATTTGAAAGGGTGAAAAATAGCAAAGGGAGACAGGTCGATACATATCAACTTGTCGACACAGACATGTCGTTGGTCAGGACCGGTCGGTGAATCTGAAAGAGTAAGTTAAAAGGTCTCTTTCTGTAAAAAAGCCAGAACATTTCAAAATCGTCGTTTCCCGACCCCCGTTGAAGCTCTGCGATTTTTTCATCTCCTATCGTGCCCTAGACCAATTGTTAGGACCTCCGGGAGCGAAATCTCGCTGAGAAAACCTTAGGGTATTTGCTTCCTTCGTTCCCAGATGCAAGGTTGTCACGGTGTTTGTGAGATTTAGTGATCATTTAGCCCTAACAACCATGTTGAAAAAGGAGATAGATAAATTTCGGTCTTCAACCACTAGAAAAATCCCTGAGTCCTGCCCCCATTTCCTCAGGAGATGTCGTAGGTTTACATGGGATGTTCCCGAATCTAGTGTTGTCGGCTTTGCTCAGAAGAGTACCCCTTGTAGAAAGACCCCTGCCTCGAATACTGTACCAACCCTTGGAGATGGAAAAGAAGTGATCATAATCGAGGATCCCGAAGAGGAAGCAGATCGTATGTCTATGGTATATTTGAGAGAGTTTCAATTTCCTCGACAAAAGAGTATCACTCTTGATGAAAGAGTCTCCTCAGTTGATAGGAGGATGGATGACCTTGAAAAATTGGTACACGAGATCAAGGAGGTTGTTCAGAAACTCCACGGAAAGGATATTGTTCGTAAATTTTACTGAACATCTTCCTCAGATGAATCTGCTTAGGATATTTTTTCTTGTCCCGCGTTTATGTAACTTCAAAAACTATACTTTTGAGTTTTTTTTATGCCCCACTCTTAAACCATATGTATTGATTTATCAATGAAATGATATAGGTTGATTTATTGCATGGAATGCCTTCTATCTTATGTCTATTGATTACATGGATTTTGTACAATAAGAATAACATGTAGGTTGTTAGGAAGATAGAGTTCTGGCTATGAAATTGCACATACTTTGAAGAATGGGGAGCACAAAATATGTGTTGATTAGTTACTGTCACTGGTCATTACAGTATAAGGAGGATTATTAATGCAATCTTGAATAGAAGCTTGATGAAAAATAAACTTAGAAGCAGCTAATTTTATGGGGGAGCTGGGTCGAGAAAGCTAAGGGAGACAACTTGGAGGATGGGGGAGAAAGACTCTAGGGATGCTAGGACAATAGTTCCACTCATGGAAGAAATCAGCAAAGCTGAGTCTTAGTTTGTGCAGGGACAAACTAATCTTGGTACACGAGAAGTGTACATTGAACCAAAGAGGAGAACCATGAGTTAGAGCAGAACCTAGTCAATCACTAAATGCGAAGAAGCATGGGGGAGTTCTTAAAACTCGATGTCGATCTACTAATCTTTGTCAATTGAATGACAAAATGGGGGAGAAATTAGTAGCAGCTAAAAGACATCAAAGCCAATGGACATAGGAAATGTCGATGCAACACAAAAAGATTGGCGGAGAAATCTTCTCAACACTGATAGCTTGGATAAACTACAAGTAGTGTTGGTCATTAGGAAATCAAGGAATCTGGGGGAGCTTGAATTTAGATCTTGTTTAGTCCATGAATACATTTCTATGTTTTTGGACTAACCCCTCTAATGATTTTCTAGTGTTTCTTGCTTATGTACTTGAAAAGGAAAATGAAATGAAGCAAACTGAACAAGAATACGCGAAGACCGTAGTCTTGTTTTTCCGTTTGAATATGTACATAAATTAATTTAATATTTTTGTATTCAAATGTGTTGTAATAAGGGTGGGATGTAAATGGGTTAGCTTCTAGGTTTTGTCATGAAATTGACAAAGGGGAGATTGTTAGTACCTCAGCTTGGCCAAGACCCTATGTTTGTCAATTCCATGACTCGGAAAGAAGCACTTGTTGTAAGCTTGGAGACCCAAGATGATCAAGAGTAAAGATCATGCTCTACCGGATTAAAGCTCATCGGTCTGGCAATCACACAACAGGTATTATGGCCATAGATGAGTTTAGGCGGTACCCACACCCTAGAGAAGACTATCCCTAGGCTTAGAGAAACAAATGGTTAAATCATAAAAAGCTTAGAGAGGATGTCTGACAGTGAATTGGAACCCAACTTGGAAATATGTATTTGGTTTCACTATCAGCACGACCAGTCATATCTCACCGACCCCTCGATGCTGTCAGAATCGACCCATCGTGGTAAAAGATTGGTCGGCCCGAATGACAGAGGTTCTGGAACATTGAACTGTCATTCTGGGTTTGCCCCTGATCAAGAGTCTCGTATGCACCGACCCCTCGGTGAAAGGTTGAAATGATCCTTCGTGCTCAACGACTCCTTGATCAAAATCTTGAGTTCTGAAACCTCGAACTCATATGGACTCTTGAAGAGACAGACATATCGGCAATCAAAGACCGATCGATAGTACCAGGACTGACCCCTCGGTAATGGGCAACAGGTTGTTGTGGGTAATAGGTTTCTAGAGATGAAACTATTGTCAAGCATGTTTTGCAACAGAACGAGCCTCTCGTATGGACCGACCCCTCGGTATAAGTGTCGACCGATCGGCGACAACTACATGTCGACCGGGAAAGAATATTACCATTTGGAGTGCACTTAATGCAGAATGGTCAGAATTGTAGCGGTGACATTTCTAGTCACCTACCCCTCGGTGAGACCGATATGTCAGTACATAACCTTTACTTCAACTGGTTTCCTTCGTAATATAAACCAATATTTATGCAACCAGTTGGTATCATTCGGACGGATCAGTTGGACCCTCATCTTTAACAGTTAGCTTAAACGAGGGCTAATAGAAGGGTCTCTCTCTCTCTCTCTCTCTCTCGTGCTTATACCAGGGGAATCAAATACAACCAATCAGATAGATTGAGTTGTGAGATAGAGAGTAAGGAAGAAAACTCATAAAAAACTAATCCGAGGATTGAGTTAGAAAGTGAGAAGGAGAGAACCCTAAACTAGGAAACCTTTGGTAAAGCAAGTTTCCTTGGCACCCAGGATTGTGATTGCTAAAGGCGGCTATTAGGAGGAGCGTCGGTACACATTGGGTGAGATCTTGAAGAAGCACACTTATCCTAGCTTGCATATTTCCAGTAGTTTTTAAGCAATTTTTTTTTAGTAATTTTCAAGCGATTTTCAAGCATGCATTTTAAAAATTCTACAAAACAACACAAACAAACTATGGTGTAGAGTCTAAATCAAAGAATGCATGATACCTAAACTAAAAGTATTGCTCCTAATCTATAATTAAAGAAGGAGATGTGATATAATCTATAAACAAGAATTCCAACTATGATAAGTTTATGGAAGTTAAATCAAAGTTCACCAAATTAAAAAAAATTATTCCATGATTTTCAAGATTTGACATCTTATTTTCAAGATTTCATAAGTTAGATAGAAGTTCAATTTTTTAGAAAAGTTCTAAGCTTGGAAATTTTTACTAAAATTGGAAAGTTTCCAAAAATAGATCAATTACCAAAAATAGATTCTTCTAAAACTAGAAAACTTTCCAAAAATAAATTGATTCAAATAATTGAGATTTTCAAGAATTTCTTGTTTAAGGTAACTTTGCAAAAAAACAAATTTTCCTAAAAATAATTAATTTTTAAAGTGAACATAATTTAATGATTTTCCACGACAATGATGCCAAAAACTTGTTGATGTTTTAAATTTGTAAATCTTGCAAGCACACAAACCATTCATAGTATAGAAATGTGAGAGCGAGGTTGAACCCAATGGAAAATCTCAAAGTATATGAATTTAAATTTATGTCCTCTAAAAAAGAATTGTTTTTAAGAAATTGAATCATTATATGAGTCCTGTATCTAACTTGTAAAAACAGCAAATAAAATGTTTGATTTCATATTCTTACATGGTGAATTAAATTATAACATAAATCAAGATTAGAATTTCAAGTTGCTAAATTATTTCACACATCTTCCTATCTTTAATTTAATGAATTTTTTAGAGAGAGAGTGATTAGAAGGAATTTAAAAATTAAAGAATGAATCATGAATTAAAGAATTAAAAGATTAGATTATACAAAATTTGGGTTAGAACAAGAATTACACAACAAACATGAAATTTAACATAATTAAAAGGCAGAGAATTAAATTGCATGAAAAGGAATGACTGAAATTAAAGGTGCAGTAACGTAAATGTTGGTTGTTTGGAATAAACCGTTCATCACCCAAGATGTGTAAACAAAACAAAGGCTTAGATCTAAAATTCAAGTAACTATCTAAAATGCAATTCATATTTACTAATAAAAGAAGATTCACAACGTTTTGAATTAATTAATCAAACCTTAATAATCATGATTCAAGGCCTACATTCAAGATCCTAACTATTGCCTACGTTCATGTTCAATCAAATAAACAAAGGTTGTAATCTTGAAATTAAAAGTACAATAACCATAAAAGAATTTTAGAAATTGGATGTTTCAGGATTCTAAATAAACACTTTACTTTATTAAATGGAAGAATTAAAGTACAAGGCTTTGGAAGAAATTACATAGAAGCAATAAAATTAAAATAGAAAAATTAATTGCTCATTTGGAAATCATGTGGTGCTCTGTCTTCTAGTGTTTTTTTCAGCCTCTAGTCCTCTTGAATTCCAGGTCATATTCGAATTTTACCCTTGAGGTGATGGGGTATTTATAGGGTTTGAAAGAGATGGATGGCTTGGATTAAATCAAGTTTTAAGTTGGGAAATCAAGGGACTGGATTGAATCTAAACGGGAATGGATGGTGGAGATTTTAAGTTTGGTTTTTAGGGTTTCTAAAGGGAGGTCACACGAATTTGGTGTGTGTGTTGGTGGCTTGTCTTGGAGGCTAAGTCAAGGTGGAGGGAAGATAGGAGACTAGGAGAGAAAATAGGATTTGGATTGGCAATGTGAAATTTTATTTTGCTACGTAGTTTTAGGATTTGTGCAATGAGATGATGAATGAATGGATGAGATTAAGAGATGAGATGAATGAATGGATAGATGACAGGAAGATGACATGGAGGATTGAGTAGATGTGAAATTCGAATGGATTGGATTGGGATTGAGAAAATCATGTGAGGTGTTGGTGATGTGGATAATGAGGTGTGTTAATATCCTAGGAATGTATCTAGATGGTTTTAGGTCTAAGTGCATGGAGAGGTTTTAGGTTCCAAAAATCATGCAGATGATGATGTGTAAAATGTGCATGGAGGCTATCTTGAGGTTCGAGTTGTTCATTGATTAGGGTTTATGAATGGAGGGCTTAGATTAAATGGGGTTTTGATCTAATGGCTCTAAGGTAATTTGGGTAAAATAAATATAAGAACCGGATGATAGATGGAGGGTTTGGATGCACAGTTGGATCTAAATGGATGATGAAATGCATGACCTAAATCTAAGGTAATGTGTATATGTGATGGATGCATGTGGAAGCTCTAGGGTTTCTAAGAGTTGAATGAGTGAATGAGATTAGATGACCTAATATCTAATGGTTAAGATGATTAATGCATGAATTAGTAGGTGATGCATCGATGAACACTAATTCTATGGTTAAGATGATCATGATGATGATGGATGACCTAGATCTAATGATAGATGAATGGATGGGTTAGATTTCATGGTGGATCTAAGGTTTGAACTAATTTGGTATGTGAGATGGAGGATTAAGATCTAAGATGGAAGTTGGATGGTGTGGATGTGAAGTTGGGTTATGGGTTTTGGTCATAGGTAGTTGGGTTGGACTTAGGTACCTTCAAACATGGACCATGGAGTTCATTGGACTTGGCTTTGGATTTGGATCTAGGCCTCAACTCAGGCCCATTTGAATTGGATTTGAGAGCTAGGGTGTTTGTTGGACTGAGCCTGGCCCAATGTGTGGATTACGCATGAGCTTGCATGTGGCTTGGCCCATTGAAGCTTTATGGAGCAGAACTTGGCCCATTTGAATTGAGTCTTGGCCCAATGACTTGAAATTTAGGCTTTGGCACTTGGATTGAAGCTTTTAACCTCTAGAATTAAATAATTATTCAGTCACTTTAAATTTAAAAATTATTAATTAATCATAGACTTTCATAATTGGATCCAGATTAATTAATTTAAATGAAAATCCTAGAAAGTGACATAAAATAACTGTAATAATTCTAGGTCTTCTCTTTAAAGCTCTAAACTTGCAATCTTCTGTTGTTTTAGCTTGATTTTCCTGAACTTTTCATTTTTTATTACAAAACTGACAAACTACATTAAATGCATCATTATATACAAATTTGAGGATTAACTCGCCCAATATTCAGGGGTAAAAAAGTAGCATTTTAATGCTCAACACCACTGTGATTTAGGTTTCTCAAGTAGGATTGCATCATCATTCTCAGAATCGGAGGACACAATGATGACCAGGGAATTGTTCTTTGTCAGTTTCCACCGCTAGAGAAGAATGAGGTGTATTGAGCTTACCCGATCGATGGAAATCACAAAATCCGTGATTTTCAAGGTATTGGAGACAAGAGAATTAGAAACCCTCTGGTTTTCTGGCGAGTCTTTGCTCCGGGAGGTCCTATTGACTGGTCTAGGGCACGTGAAGAAATGGGGAATTCGCCAGAGCTCAGCGGGAGATGAAATGATGATTTTGAAGTGATCTATCGTTTTCTCAGAAAGAGACCTTTTTAACTCACTCTTTCTGATTCACTGAGCGGTTGTGACCAACGACTTGTTTATGTCGATATGTCGATATGTATCGACCTGTCTCCCCTTTCGATTTTTCTCTCTTTCAGATAGTGTTCTGAATTCCAACAATACCGACCTGTCTGTTCCTCTGACTAGTCTATCCTTCGACCTAGATTTTGTTTGAAGGATAACTGGGTATGTGTGTGTGTGAGTTTGCGATGTTCATAGTTCATCGAACTTTGCTTATACACCCTTTAATGCCACTGATGATACATACATTCACACCGAATCTGTGTTATTTGACGATTCAATTCACCTTCTGAAGATAGAAACAGATCATGGATTACGGATCTCTTTTTCTAGATCCAAATCAATCCGAGATTCTTGGACACATTTAATTCACCAATTTAAGTATATTGCCCAAGTCTGTGATGTCATGAGATGCTGCATTTCCAGGCTTTTAGCAAAGGCAAGGTGTATATGAACATAATTCATTCCACATAATGTACTAATGTATATTGGAATGAAACTCAAGGCACAATAATCATACATTCATTTCCTGATTTGAGGACAAAAATGAAGTATGACCCAACACACATAGCTCTTATGCCTATTATCATGTTATTACCGAAAACATGATAAATGCATTTACCATTCTTCAAGAGAGCTCCCAAAAAGCTGGTACTTAAATGGATTCAGATACACACATTTGATCATTTTGATCAATATTTTTGGTAGATCATACAAACGATAATCCATTTAAGGGCATAGAGCATGTTTCATTCCACATGGGATTCACAAGTTTAGGAACTTTGGAATGAAACGACACTGTGTATGTGTACCAATTGGCTGTAATCACATACACACCCTATACATGAGGTAATACACATACTACATTCATTTCCTAAAGATGCACAAATCACATGGCATATGGAATGAAATGAGACAAATATATTCCATTACAAGAGCGCATACCAATAAGTACAAATAAGTATCTTGCATAAGATTAATCCAACACTCAAACAAAAGCATGTATTAAGGACAAGATACACGGTGATTTCAAAACAAAATCTGTTTCAAATGTGATACCAACAATGGTAACCCTTTACACATTTGAACATTCCATTGTGAGACTTGGAATCTAAGTCCACAATTCAGTAATGGCTTTATACTAAATCTGGTCTTAATCTTGGGTGTCTTTCCATTTAATCTTATGATTCACCATTCCAGATTTTGTACCATGTTGTTGGTCTTTAAACATCTCGATACTAGGCCTTATAGGATACTTGGAGATTACTTCCTTCATCAAGTTCCTTAACTCCATCCTCTTCTTCTCTTAGAGGATATAGCTTGGACTTTTTCAATGGATGAATTTAATCAATCACCTATATTTTCAGCACATAAATTGATCGATAGGTGATGTTATACACTGGGATAGAAGAGACGATTCTTCATTGGATTCATTTAGCCTCTTTTGTTATTTCATGTCTTTTAAATATTTTGAGAGAATATCATGAAACAACACTGATGAATGCTACATATGTTTAGTTTACGTGCATATCCAATTCATCACAAGTCTAAGCAGCTTTGGTCTTTGGGCTGAGTGGTCATGGAAGTTAAAGGTTTATCCAATACCTCTTCCATAGGCACAAACCACTTTCTATTCAGCTATTTCCAACCATGTTTAATGATGAAAGTATTTTATAGTTCTTTAATCCATTTTTCATCACAGTGAAGGTTTGGAAATGTCATGGTTATTTCTCATAGCTATTGTTCTAGCATGGATCAACTCGGATGGATAAATTCTTTTTCAAGAGCAAGAAGCTCTAATACCAATTGAAAGTTCCCTTTTCAATGTGATAGAACATCATAATTGACCCTAGAGAAGGGTGAATAGGTCAATTCCATTTTCAATGGTGTTTACAAATTTCTTGATTGTTTTAAGTGCAACGGAACATTAATCAAAAGATTTGTTTAGTGTGACAGATTGTTTATAAATTCTTTGAACATTCACACTAAGATTATGACCCTTTACATATTGTTTGATTATCGATGCTTGTGCACAATGTGTAGAATAAGATAATCAATATGCAAAGTGATGTGTGTTAAGAAGAGTACTCAAATACTAAAGAAAAACACACATAGATCAAACACCATAAGACCATTTTAAAGTGATTCGGTTAACCAACCTACATCCACTGTTAGGACTCACTCAACCTTGAGCTATCTCCAAAATCCACTAAGTGGGGGCTTACACCCTTACAATTAGAGTAAGAATTCCATCTCACTGAATATGCAAGGAATTTCAACCACCACTGTCGAGTAGGAATTCAACATATCCATTTGGCTTGGAATTCCACCCACCACTGTGCCAGAGACAACCCTCTAGAGTTTTTTATAGTGTTTCCTGAGCAAATCCCCTTTAATCCACTTTCGGAACAAAGGTTCTAAAAGGAAAATTAAAGCCAAGAAGCACTTTCCATTGAAGCTTTTTCTCTTGTTGTGTGCTTCTTCAAGATCCCACCCATTTATGCCGACGCTCTGCCTTGTAGCCATCGTTTAGCAATCACAGTCTAGGGTGTCAAGGAGATTGATTTTACCAAAGGTTTCCTAGTGTATGGTTCCCCCCTCTTCACTTTCAAACTCAAACTTCAAATTGATTGTTTACGAGTTTTCATCCTTCATCTCTCTCTCACAACTCAATCCATCTAATTGATTGTATTTGATTTCCCAAGTCTAACCACGAGAGAGAGTGTGATCCTTCTGTTGGCCCTTGTGTAAGCTTACTGGTGAAAATGAGGGTCCAATTGATCCTTCTGAAGGATACCAACTAGTTTCATAAAGATTGGTTTATATAGCGAAGGCAACCAGTTTAGCAACGGTAATGTACTAACAGGTCGGTCGCACCGACGGGTCGATGAAATGTTACCGTTATAAACCGGACCGTTGTGCATTAAGTGCACTCCAATGGTAATATTCTTTCCCTGTCAACATGTCGTTGTCGCCGATGGTTCGACACTTAAGGTACCGAGAGGTCGATTCAGACGAGAGGACCAATCTGAGGCAAAGTATGCTTGACAGTAGTTTCAACTCTAGAAACCTGTTACCCAGAACGATCTATCGCCCTTTACCCAAGGGTCGGTCCTGGTACTGTCGATCGGTTTTTAATTAACGATATGTCTGTTTTTTTTTTTGAGAGTCCACATGAGTTCAAAGTTTCGAAACTCAAGATCTTGATCGAGGAGTCATTGACCACGATGGGTCGTTTCAGCCTTTCACCTACGAGTTGGTGCATACGAGACTCTCGATCAAAGGCAAACCCAGAATGACTGTTCAATGTTCCAAAATCTATGTCATTTGGGCCAACCAGTCCTTGACCACAATGGGTCGATCCTGCCTCTACCGAGGGGTCAGTGAGAATGACTGGTTGAGCTGACAGTGAAATCAAATACATATTTCCAAGTTGGCTTCCAATTCATTGTCAAACTTCCTCACTAGGATTCATATGATTTAATCATTTGTTTCTCTAAGCCTAGGGATAGTCCTCTCTAAGGTGTGGATACCACCTAAAGTCATCTATGGCCATAATACATGTTTTGTGATTTCCATAACGATGAACTTCAATCCGGTGGAGCATGATCTTTATTCATGATCATCTTCGGTCTTCAAGCTTCCAGCTAGTGCTTCTTTCCGAGTCACAGAATTGACAAACATAGGGGTTTGGCCAAGCCAAGGCACTAACAGGGTTTTCAGCATTATTATTATTTTTTAAATTCTTTTAAAAAAATTAAAATATGAGGAATTTGATAACCCGAAAATCTCGATTACTAAACGTTGATTGGGAAAACATGTGATTTTTCAACGATTTTTCATGATATTATATAACAATTATAAAATTACCTAAGTGTCCCCTTCGAGTTTCCCAAACTCGAATTTAAGCAAACTGGGGCCCACTACAGAGCTCACACTCTCTCCAATACTAGCGAAATCCCACAAACAAATCGGAGATCCAAAAATCTCTCCAAAAAAAATCAGGTAAATTGGAACGGGTCGTTACAGGAATACCCAAGACTATCATATCGGACCGTGATGACAGATTCATAGGAAAAGAATGGTAGAGTTTACAAGCAGCTATGGGGTCAGATTTATTATATAACACAACTTTTCACCCATAGATAGATGGTCAGTCCGAGAGAACCATACAAACTTTAGAGGATATGCTGAGAGCTTTCATGCTCGACTTTGAGGGAAGTTGGGAAGACCACTTTTCATTGGTGGAATTCTCATATAACAACAGCTACCAAGAAGTTCTACATATGACAACTTTCGAGGCACTGTATGGAAGGCCTTGTAGATCTCCTGTATGTTGGACTGAGGCAGGTGAAACTTTACTCATTGCACCGGAATTAGTCATAGAGACTACAGAATAGATCAAGATCATTAGGTAACTTCTTTTGACCGCACAAAGTAGACAGAAAAAACTATGATAACAAGAGAAAAAGGTCTTTGACATTTGAAGTGGGAGACCAAGTGTTCTTCGAAGTCTCACCACATAAGGGCCAAGTGAGATTCAGAAAGAAAGGGAAGTTGTCGTCGAGATTTGTTGAGCCTTTTCCTATCCTTGAAAAGATTGGTGAAGTTGTTAATCGCTTTGTACTTCCCCCACATCTATCCAGTACACACGATGTCTTCCATGTATCGATGTTGAGGAAGTATAATCCAGACCCACACATGTCTTGGATGGGGAAGAGTTGGATGTGCAAAGTGACGTATCTTACATCTATACACCAACCAAGATCATAGATGCAGAATAGAGAGTACTACGGAATCAACCAATTCCTTTTGTCAAGGTAGTTTGGGAGAGACACAGCACTGAAGAGCCAACTTGGGAGCTAGAGTAAAAAATGAGGATGTACCATCCGAAACTCTTTACGGAAGTTATTTAAACTCTACCTTTATCCAATTTTTGGGACGAAAATTCCAAAAGGTGTTAGTATTGTAACACCCCAGAAATTTTAATATTAATTTATGGGATTAAAAAGGGTGATTAATGACTAACTAATATTAAGGAGACTTAATTAAGTAATTAAGATGGATTTTAGTGGGATTTAATTAAGGGATTAAAATTATAGTTTAATTTTAAGTGATGTGGTGAGTAATTAATATTATGACAGTTAATGAAAAATTTATTGATGATGTGGCATCGTCCCTCTCTCCGCCAAATGTTCATTTAAACTACTATGATTAAGGGTGAGAGAAAGATGGGCATTATATCAGACGTTCTGAGACAAGAGCCTAGGCTTGGACACTCCAAGGGAAAGAATGACATTCCGGGAACTATAGCAAGGTATGAGGTCTCGGAACCTAGCTCGGACATTCTGAGGCCATGTTCCGAGAAGACAAATGAATCCCCGGAAGGACTAAACACTTAGTAGAAATCTGTTAAGTCCAAAAGAGGACCTGAGATCTAGGAACCTCGCTCGGAAGTACTGAGACCAAATTCCGAACAACCTAGTAAGAATTTAAAATCTTCATGTCTCGGAAGTACCAAGAGAAGACCTAGAAGTTCCAAAGTCTCGGAACTTAGTTCGGAGGTTCTGAAATCAACTTCTGAGCATACCAACGTATTGTATACTTCGCATGATCCAAGGGATGACCCGAATGTTCCGAAGTTTTGGAATAAGCTGTGGAAATACCGAATAGAGTGACCCAAGTTCCAAACTAACAGTGACGAGACTACTTTGATCTTAACCCCACACTCTGGTCTTAATCATTAATATGGGATTAATAAGCCACTAGTAACATTCTCCAAATCTGACCCCCTCAATCGTAATTAATAAAAGTACTAAGTATTAGATTTGGAAACCAAGGACATTAACTAATGACGTGATTATTGTGTATTAATCCATGGATAACCGAAAGACCCGGAGGTGACTTAGGAGTCGTACAAGCCATTTCATGATTCGTTCTCCCCGACAACTTATCTCCAATCACTTAGGTTTTCCTACCTTCTGGAAGTACCAAAGTGATATTATAAATGTATATTTGATTTAAAGTTCTATAAATTGATTTGAATGTATGCTTTGATGATGATTTGATAAAGTGTAGTTTCAAGTATGGAATGTACGAATTATTTTGTATATTGTCAAATGGATTTGATATCATTGCATTTGCTTGGGATGGGAAAGCATGAGACCGAGATAAAGGGTTGACATACTTTACTCGGAAACATTTATATATGTAAGGAATGAATAACCATTTTGTATGGCCGCATCTATGGATTACAGAAAATATGGCATTGTAATTGGGCAGAAAACTCTAGGGTCAGAAGAAGTCCTGAAACCTCCGCAAGAGTATGGGTGTGTAGCGCTCCCCCGGTAGTCCCTGTTAAATTGCTAGTATTGGGTAATAGCTCCTAGCTGGTGCTCTGGAAAATCTACAGACATAAATGGCCAATGTTTATAACGATTGAATGAGAAAGAATGATTGATCAATGCATGGGGCATGAAAGGGATTGCATAGATTCATGGCCCCCATGGCATCACACTTCATGTTGATTTTTAGACGAGTTGATAGCATTATGATTATTATTATTATTATTATTAAATGAGCATGATTTAGATTTGAATGTATTATTTTCATTTATGAGATATAATTGGATTTTGAACATGTGATTTTATATTTGATTTTCAATGAGGTTTGAATGACTTATGAAATATTGATATTATGTTTTTCATCACATGTTGGTATCCACTTTGATGGGAATTCCTACTGGACGTGTGACAAAGCCCACAATTCTTTCCCCTTTTTAGAATCTAATTCAGATAAGGAGAAAGACGATGAAGCCGAGCCAAGTAATATCCAGGCATGAAAGAAAACAAGGTAAGGAAGAAAAGATGATGTTTTGGGAATGGAGAAGAGTTAGCTCATTTTGATTATTTTGTTTACATTTTGAGAGAATGTAATTTTGTAGGAGTCATGAGTATGGAAATGTAATAACTTATGCATAAACTCCAAAATTCATGTGTTAAACTTGATATTTGAAATTTTACTTATGTGGGATCCTTATACTTTGCTTTGGAATGTAATTGGTTATCATTCAGATGCATTAAATATTGTTATATGTTTCTGCAGGTTTATATTAGTGTGTTGCAAATGTGACAATGGACTTTTGTCCATGTTCATACACTAGATGGGCTAGTCGAGGGTCGAGTCTCTGGACTCGGATCGCGTCGTAGTGTTCGCGCCTCCCTCTCTCCACTAAATATGCACACAATCCCACTTAGATGTCGATGGTTAGAGGGAGGGGTGTGACACTTTCCATATATAACATCTATGGCCCACACACTGTATTTTTCATCAATCAAATCATTTCCTCGTATTTTCCTACAAAACTCAGAAATAATAGTAAACATTTTTAATATACACAAAATCAAGACTAACTAATCCAAAATAAAAGGGTAAAATTATCATTTTTCAGTGCTCAACAAATACCCCCAAACTTAGATTTTGCTAGTCCTCGAGCAAAATTAAAACTAAAAATTGAAAATTAAAATCCTAAACTATACCACTTTCGTTGGTACTCTCGATTACATTTAACGAATGCAATAAGCCTTCAAACTTGCCACTAGTGGACGAGTTATAATCTCGAAAGGGCTTCAATGATGATACCCACAAACATCAAATTTTTCAGCAAAAATACATAGACAAAAATTTAAATATCATACAATTCTAAAATTCATTTTAAAAGTCTTATACCTGGAGTGTTGTGCCTGTTAGCCGAATATTAAGATATCTTTCTTTTTCCAAACAAACACAAGTTTAGTAACCACTATTGGAAAATGCGTTTTGACTTCAAACCTTACTAGATATATCTCTCAGAAAGACTAACGCTCAGAGGTTTTGGTTTATTTTCTCTCCATGTATTTGTGAGAGGAGTTTATGTTTTCAAATCAAAATATGCCACATATGTACTAAGAAAAGACGGCACAGATCAAAGAAAATAAATAGATCTCATGAATGGATGTCATTTTCCTAAGAACATTGAGTTAAACACCATTATTTCCCTCATTTATTCTCTACATGAAATACCATATTTCTACTTAAGATCAATAGGACTTCCAAATAGGACGAAACGTGGCTTGAGATCGGGTCATATCAAAGAAGGGATAAAAGACTCTAAAAATTAACACTTTGATAAGAAAATGTTAGAGGTCTTCATAATGTGATCGGGATAATTTTCCTATAATTTTCTCATTTTTTTTATCAAAGTAATTATTTTTGATTTTTCTAATCTTCTTTTTATTTTCTCTTTCAACATCACTTTTTGATGTATGGATGTTCCCATTTTTTTTCTTTCTCACCATAATTTTTTTTAGTGAATTCCATGCCAAATTCTTCCCTAACCTTTTCTCATATAAAGACAGGTCATGGATATAAAATTTTGGCTCAAACTCCATGTCTATAGTTGGGTATGGTAGATATGGATAGTCAAGAAATTAGGCAATATTAGGCTCAACTAGGAATTATCAAGATGAAATGACCAAAATAGGTGGGCTTAAAGGCTAAAACGGTCCAAAAATGATCTATATAATTTCCTAAGCTTCATACGGTAATTCATTTGTTTCAAATAAATTCAGAAAATTTTAGGTATACTAACTCAAATTCGATGGTGTTCTCAGTAATATGACCAAATCAAAGGATAATGAGATCACACAACGACTCAATGCGCTTACCAAAGAAACATGAGTTTACTTATACCCCTGAGAAGGATAGAATGACACTAAAGCTCACTGGGTTTAAGTCTCCACTTGTATTCCTTTGGTGATCATCAGACTTATGAGTATTCTTATTTTTCATACTAACATTAATATGGCTGTGTATAGGCATATCAGAGCGTAAATCCTGTAAAAATCTATCCAGAAAAGTCTGATATAATTTTTTTTATTTTACATGTTAATGCTAAAAATATGACTCTTTTTACGTCAAATCGTCATGACGCAAGTTTTTCTTAAACCTAGAGTCTCAGCCTTTTCTTACTCTACCCTTAAAAATATTAAGTCTACATTTTTCTGCCTAAGAAAACTATGACTCGTTTAACGTCAGATTGTCAAACGTTTATAATCCCCTAAGCGAAAATCAATAGTTCTTTGGACACCAAGGGGTCTCAGTCATTCCGAACTTACTCTACCTTTGACTAAATCCAAATAAATCTGTCTATTTCCACTTATGGGTCTATATTTTACTGTTGCCACGCAACGAACTCCTTGATCAGATATTATTCCATGACAATTCCCACATCCACATTTGTGATAGATTCCAAGCCTCTAAGCTTTCCTCTTTGCAGCTAGAGTGCTTCAACCACAAAGAGGTCTGGGTTGCTCCTCTTGGATTTCCAGCTTCCTCACACTCATAGCTAAGGAAATGATTCTCCTACACAAGTTTGGGGGAACTCGTGTTCTAGACAGACACAATGCAAAAACAAATACTCGGTCGTATACGTGCATGACTCGTATCTAGTTCTTTAACGTCTGCAGGTCACAAAGACAAAACAGATGATGGATACTATTTTTTTCTAAGGGGTGTCTCAGTTCTTGCGAACTTACTCTTCCCTAAATTTTTTTAGATGGATGATAAATGACCGCAATACCCCCAAACTTAAATTGAACATTGTCCTCAATATTCCCTAATCTACACTGGCCAGGTGTAAAAGAATAAATATTTTAGAAAACGAACAATCTAGGTTCAAACATACCTTGGAATGCATGAGGTGCGAAATGGACCAAATAAAAAAAATCCTAGACTGACTCGACGAAAACCTAAACTAGACACTAAAGACTCAGACTGACTCAGACATAGACAGAAGGAAAGGTGGGTCTGGGTAAATGTGTGCGGGTGGATGAGTAAATGGATCTCCAAATCAATCCTGGTAAACTGGAACGGTGAAGAGGACCTCAACCTCCTCCGACTTTGTGAATTGTAAGAATGGTTTCAATCTCTAACCATTGACCGTGATAACATAATCATTCTTATGATGCCTAATTTGAACAGATCCATGTGGGAACACTGCTGTGACTATGAAAGGACCCATCAATTTAGACCTCAATTTCCCAAGAAAGATGTGCAACCTCGAATTGTACGGCAAAACCTTCTGACCAATGGTAAATGATTTTCTTTGAATGTGTTTATCATGAAACCTTTTCATATGGCTTTGTACTTCTTTGCAGTGTTATAGGCTTCATTTCTTAATTCTTCAAACTCAGTCAGCTGGAGTTTCCTGTGTTGTCCAGCTGAGTCTAAAGCAAAATTGAAGCTCTGAATAGCCCAATATACTTTGTGCTCAACTCCACTAGAAGATGATAAGCCTTCCCATAAACTAAACGATAGTTTGACATTCCTATGGGTGCCTTAAAAGCGGTCCAAGAAGCCCATCATATATCATTAAGTCAGGAGGACCAGTCTTTCCGGCTAGGATTGACTGTCTTCTCAAGGATGTTGTTGATTTATCGATTTGAAGTTTGCACGTGCCTGCTTGTTTGAAGGTAATAGGGGGTAGGCCACTTTATCTGTGATGCCCGTTAAGTTTCATCAATTTTTTGAAAGGGCGATTACAAAAGTGCTTACCCCCATCACTAATAATGGCGCGTGACATTCCAAATCTTAAGAAGATATTTTCCTTTAAGAAACAGATGACAACATTTTGGTCACTGGTTTTACTGTCCACCGCTTCTATCAACTTTGATACATAGTCAACCCCTACGAGAATATATAGATTACTAAAAGAGTTAGGGAAGGATCCCATGAAATCGATGCCCCAAACATCAAAAGGTTCAATGATTAAAATAGGGTTTAGAGGCATCATATTTCTACGTGAAACACTACCCAATCTTTGACATCTATCACATGAAGTGCAGTATGTATGGGTATCACGAGACATGGAGGGCCAATAAAATCCACACTGCAAGATTTCTGTTGTTGTCTTTTTAGCGCAGAAATGTCCTCCACAGGCCTGGTCATGACAGAAACTTATGACCCTTTGTTGCTCTTGTTCTGGAACACAACAACAAATAACTTGGTATACACAATGCGGGGGCATTTGACTAGTGACAATATAGTTTACAATGTCTGCAAACCATGGTATTTGGGAAATTGACATGAGTTGCTCGTCAGGGAAGGATTCGTGATAGGAGGAGTCTCATCAGTGAATTTAGTTATCAGTCTAGACATGTGATCCACTACTGTAATAGCCCAGATATTCAATGCAATAAATATATTGGCTATTATTTATTTTAATTGTTAAAAATTAAGATTCACAGATGGAATGGATGTTAAATGGATAATAATTGGGGCAATGGCCCAAGTATGGTCCAATGGACCATGGATAGGATTAATTCTATTTAATTCGATCAATACGGGTAATTGGGTCAAATGCCCAATTGGGACCCAATGGGTCAAGATGAATTGAGGTTTAGGGTAAATGGGTAAGGAATGGATTTAGTCGGGTTATGGACCCAATTAAGATCAAAGGAATGGGGTCCACCTCACCAAGTGAGGTGGCAAGTGTATGAGGTAATATCCAAGTAGCATAGCCAAGTGGGACCCATGTCCACCTCATCAAGTGAGGTGGTGTATGGACTAAGGCACATGTGGGGCCGGCCACCATGGTTGACTTGGTCAACCATGGGTGAGTCCAAGACGATTAAGTAAAATGAATGGAGTTAAGGAATTAATTAATTAAAAAATAAATTCAAGTGCTTGAGTTACGAGAATGAGTTTTATTTAATGTAGTGAGTTGGATGGGGGTGAGTCACATGGAAGATGAAAAGATGGAGTGAGTCAAAGGGTAGGTGGAGGGTTTCCATCTCATGGAAACCACTAGCCACCAAAACCGTTGGAGAGGGTGTGTGTGCCATGTGTGAGGCATGCATCCACTTAGTGAGTCAAAGGGGGGTGGAGGGTTCCATCTCAATGGAAACCACTAGCCACCAAAATCGTTGGAGAGAGTGTGTGTGCCATGTGGAAGGCATGCACCCCCTTGGTTAGTCAAGGGACTTATGGGGAAGACTCCACATTGATGAGGGTAGTTGGAGGTGGAGTCTTACCCAAGGAACCCTAAGACAAGATGGAAAGCTAACTCTTCATCTCATTCACTCTCTCCCTCTCTCAAGCTCACTCTTGCCCGACCACCCCCCCCCCCCCCCCCTAAGACAAAAGAAAAGGAGTTAAGAGTTTTCTATCTCAACTCCTCTCCCTCTCACCAAAAACCGTAGGGGCCGACCTCTCTCCAAGACAAGAAAACACTTAGGGTTTTTCCATTCTCTCCTCCTCTCCCTCTCTCAAAGCTCTCTCCTTGGCTGAACCATCTCTTAGGGTTTTCATCGTAAACCCTATCCCTCTCAAGCAACACACTTTGGCCGAAGATCAAGGAGGAAGAAAGAAAAGACTAAGGAAGGAGAAGATCGGAGGAGCAAGACAGAACGAAAGAAAACGGAGGAGTCGCGGAATCAGTAAGTATTACTTATTATGATCTATTAATTAAAAGGACATTAAGGGATCATTCCATTTCGGATTGAAAGTAGTTGGCCAAAATGTTATGGGCCATGGATTTAAAATCCATCCAAGGAATGAGACTGGAAAAATGGGTAAAACCCTAATCTTGCTAAGGGGTAAGATAGGTTATATAAATGAGGATTATTAAGGACATTATGTATATATGGCTTATGACAACATGCATGGTTAAAATGATCAAAGATCATGGTTCGGCCCTTGCATGGCCGATCCCTAACCGTCATGCATAAGGACCTCATGCATGTTCCATATAAGGGATGGAGAATGATCAAAGATCATGGTTTGGCCCTTGCATGGCCAAACCCTAGATTTTTATGTATAAGGACCATTAAGGACAAAAAGGATTGGATGAGGTTCAGCCATGATGCATGGCCGAACCCCATCAAATGATCTAATCATGGGGATGTCATTTTTAAAGGGAAAAGATGAACCTAGAGTTTGGCCATTTTGTATGGCCGAACCCCATGGAAGTGTGTTAGTGATTTTAATGGGTTTTAAAGATGAAAATGATGGAAGCATGTTAGTGATTTTAATGGGTTTTAAAGGATGGAAATGATGGAAGAATGTTAGTGATTTTAAATGGTTTTAAATATTGTAAATGATGAAGAACAATGGACCATGGGTTTGGCCCTATTGTGCGGCCGAACCCCATAGAGAAATATTGATGGATTTAAAGGTATCTATATCAAGGGAAGATGGAAGCAAAGGACCATGGGTTCGGCCATGTTGTATGGCCGAACCCCATGAACCATGTTGATGGATCATTTGGTAAATCTATGCTTGTTTAAGAGATTGAATGATCAAGCTAAGAAATGGAGGGATTTATTATGGATCTATGTTTAATTATGGACCTAAGTTATGTGTAAATAAGTTAAGTGATTAACCATGAAAATGAGTGATAGCTAAGATGGGAATATGATGAAAATAAAGGACCATGGGTGACCATGGGTTTGGCCATGTTGTATGGCTGAACCCCATGGAGAATATCTTATGGACTTAGGTGGTTTTTATTAATATAAAATGATTAACTAATGTGATTGGATTAATAAATCGAAGGATGGAATGATGGTTGACCCATGGTGATTAAAGGACTAAAAAGGGAGCAAAAACCAAGAGAATGAGGTTCGGCCATGTTGTATGGCCGAACCCCACTAGGACATTTTGTGGACTTAAATATGGTTCAGCCCCAATATATGATGGAAACTTCTTAGGGGACTTAATCGGATTAAAGACTATGATGGTAAAGGAAGATGAACTTAGGATGATGTAGGGGTTGATGGAATTAAATGGATCACCAAATTGATGTATGTATATGTGTTAAATGTAATAAGGTATTGGGATTTCACAAACGGTGTACGATTGGTGAGCAGTTTTTGGACAAAAACGCAAGGACAAAATATTTGGTCGTTAGTAGGATTCTTACCTTATTGAAAACCATGGAATATGTATATGTGATGCTTTTACTTTTATGTTAATTTTGGTATCAAAGTACTATGTTTCAACTATGGGATTTTAATGCTATGATGTTTATTATTACATAGCATGTTTGCACTTGCATCTCATGCATGACATAGGGGGGATCAAATGAGGGGAGTCCACGCTCTATTCGGATTCCGATAAATCAACTGTGGTTAGGAATCCACACTGATTCCAATGGATGTATGATTGAATTGTAACCGGAGTCCACGCTCCATTCGGTGGGACCGATAAGGCATTCGTGGGGAGAGATGTACTATGTTTGAATTATAACCGGAGTCCACGCTCCATTCGGTGGGATTGATAAGGCATTCGTGGGGAGAGATGTACTGTGTTTGAAATGTAACAGGAGTCCACGCTCCATTCGGTGGGACCGATAAGGCATTCGTGGGGAGTCATGACAATACCTTGATGTGGATTATCCATCAAGAGGAATAATATGTGATTGTGATATGGATGATGGGTGGGACTCATGGCATATGACACCCATGGCATGGTATTGACTTGCATGGTTTTGATATTATTTATATCTATGTGATTTTGTTTATACTAACCCATGTGTTTGAGCCTACTCGGAGTACCTACTGGGCACATTGTCTAACGCCCTACTTCTACCTTAGATGATGACACAGGAAATGGACGGAACAAAGGACGCGATCGGAGCCAAGCTTAGGAGCTTGGATGAACTAGATCTATTTTATTTAAGTTTATTTATGGACATGTAATTTGAGTAATTAGCTTGTTGGGACTGTAATAACTTAGACTATTTGCTATGGTTTGGATTTTAAGTTTGGACACTTTAACTCAAGGTAATTATTGTTAAGTGATGGACTTCCTTGCTATTTAAAATTGGATAGGATAGAACTCTATTATAATTCCGCATTGTGTTTAATTCCGCAAGCTTAACCTCATCGCATGTGAACCGTCTTAGTGGACTTAGTCCACGCACAAGCAGGGTTGGCCAGTTAAGGGCCGGGCTTTGGAAGTTCGGACTTAGCTCGCTTCGTGACGTCCCTCTCTCTCTCACTCTTTCCTTTCAAAAAAAAAAAAAATAGACTCTGATTTTCAGCTTGTGAAAAAGGGCGGGTCGTTATAGTTGGTATCAGAGCGAAACCGGAGGAATGAATCTTTCGAAGTAAGATTAAGACGGTATCATGTCTCACTGACAAGGTAAGAATCGCAACTAACTGACTCTTCGAAGTCCGCTGCACGGGGGCCGGATTAATTTACTTCGTTAGACTTAGACTGAAGCATTCAATCTGAGAGCAACACTTGACAAAAAAGGAATGATAGCAAGGGAAGGACAATCACTATAAAATGGATTTACCAAACATAGCAAGTTAGGACATATTTTTCTAAAGAAGAGAAACACCACTTGATACGTAGGAAAGCTTCCCCGAAAATAAGAAAACAACAGGATTTCCCCAAAATGGAGAAACAGTGATGGATTTATCAAACAAAGCAAATATGAGATAGTTCCTCGATGTCCCCAAATTGAGAAACAGTGATGGATTTATCAAACGCAACAAAATAGGAGATATTTCCCTGATTTCCCCAAAATTAAGAAACAATACTTCCTACTTAGAAAGTTTCCCCAAAAACAAAGAAATACAAAGATGCTTATTTGACAATTTCCCCAAAATACGAAAACACAAAACTTTATGAGGAAGCTAAGTCAACGATGTTTCATTGACTTAAGAAAATGCCTCCAAAAGGAAGACATACACAATAGGACCCACAACAAGAAGAAGAACATAACGGAGAGGGTCAGGATAGTGTAAACAATCCTGAAGTACCTCCTGAACTATAGAACCTAGTACAAGCAATAGTCACTTCCGTTCTACAGCAACTCTTGAGTAGAAATGGAGACACAACCTCCAACGAAACACAGGACCGATAAGGTCAGGGTGGGGGAAATACTTTTCGCCCTCACAAGAGATGCAAACCCAACTTTGGGAGACCTTCAGCCTCTACTGGTTCCACTGGAAGTTTCTGTTTCCAGTGTGGTCAGTAGGGCCATTTCAAAAGAGAATGTCCACAGAACGATAGATCTTTTCACTTCAGGGGTTCTTTCTGTCGTCCTGCTCGACCAGCTCAGTCACAAGGATCTAGAGCACATGACCAGACGGGATGGGCACCTACTCTGACCGTATCTGGACGACTGAATACTTTGGTTTCTCCTCCATAGATAGTGGATCATCCGGTGATTCAAGGTATGGCAGTAGTTGTAGTTCATATGCGTATGCATTATTTGATTTGGGAGCATCCCACTCTATTGTATCTATTGCCTTCACATCTGTTACTAGCACTTTAAGTACAACAAATGTCCACTGCACCTACTATAGTATCCCCTATTGGTAGATGATGACGACAATTAGTGGGTATATCGATCCCACGATAGATACAGTGGTCCCATGGAAGATGTGACGATTCTATGGATAGATATTATCTTCCCATGGATGAGGGTTTCCATGGTGGTTTGGATTGATGCCAGATATTGGCATTAAGGTAGATGTATTGGTAGTGTGAGGGACATATTGGTCCCACAAGTTGAACATATTAGTCGTATGATGGACATATTAGTCCTACGAAGGTATTAGTTATGCCCATGAATGGATTATACCCATGGGGGGTTATATTCATGGATCTGATGAACAAAATCTTTCGTCATTATTTGGACAAGTTTGTAATCGTTTTCACTAATGATAACCCGATTTATTCCCACCATCGGGAGGAGCATGCAGAACATCTAAGGATAGCCTTGGACACCCTGAAGAAAAATCAATTATATGCCAAAGCAAACAAGTGCGAGTTCTGGCTATTTGAGGCCAATTTCTTAGGACATGTCACATCAACGGAAGGAATAGTTGTGGACTCGGCTAAAGTGGCGGCAGTGAGAGAATGGAAAGCACCAACGAATGTAACCGAGATCCGTAGCTTTCTGGGATTGGCCAGTTACTATAGGAAGTTTATCATGGACTTCTCCAAGATTGTAGCTCCACTTACCCGACTCACTCAGAAAGGAGTCAAATTTGAATGGTCGGAAGTATGCAACTGGAGATTCGAGGAACTAAAGGAGAGGCTTACAACTGCTCCTACTCTGATCTTGCTAGAAAGGGGCAATGGCTATGAAGTATATTGTGATGCTTCAGGAGAGGGACTTGGGTGTTCTCTCACTCAAAGTCAACATGTGGTGGCTTATGGTTCAAGACAGTTGAAGATTCATGCGCGCCACTATCCCACACATGATCTAGAACTAGCCGCAGTGGTCTTCGCTCTCAAAAGCTGGAGACACCATCTTTATGGCGAGAAGTTTGAGGTGTTTTCAGATCACAAAAGCCTGAAATATTTGTTTGATCAGAAGGAACTCAACATGAGGCAGCGCAGATGGATGGAATATTTGCAAGATTATGAGTTTGCGCTTCGATATCATCCTGGCAAGGCGAACAAAGTGGCGGATGCCCTCAGCCGCATGTCACATGCAACAGTGGCCAGTTTGATCAGGAAGGAATGGGAGATGCTAAATACCATTCGAGAATTCAACTTGTATATCAAGAACCATGGGAGTATGTATAATTTGATCATATGGTCCAACATGGTCTCCAAGATTGAACAGGAGCAAAGGACAGATCCGAAAGTGGAGGAGATATGGGCTAAGATGTCTACTGATGAGGTTATACCAGAATGGGAGTTACGACTGGGACAGGGTCTTGTATTCTGAGGTAGGAAATATGTGCCTAAGAGCTGCAGAAGAGAGTTATTGATCGATGCACACCAAACCAAACTCTCTATTCATCCGGGTAGCACCAAGATGTATCATGATCTGAAGGGACACTACTGATGGCATGGACTCAAGAGGGATGTGGCAGAGTTTGTTGCTCACTGCCTAACTTGTCAGTAGGTTAAGACTGGACATCAGAAGCCACCAAGGTTACTCATACCCTTACCAGTGCCGGAGTGGAAATGGGAACATATCTCCGTGGATTTTGTGACAGGGTTGCCAAAGTCATTAAAGGGCAACGATGCAATATGGGTCGTGGTAGATCGATTGACCAAATCATCACACTTTCTTCCTATCAAGATGAAAGATTCATCTGAGACTTTGGGTCAACGGTAAATCAGGGATATCATCAGACTACATGGTATTCCCCGTACTATTGTGTCCGATAGAGATGGCTGATTCACCGGCAGAGTGTGGCAGAGCATGCAGTCGGCTATGGGAACAAATCTATTGACTAGCACAACATTCCATCCACAGACTGTCGGAGAGGACGATATAGACATTGAAGGATATGCTAAGAGCATGTATGCTAGACTTCAAGGGTGGATGGGAGGATCACTTGCCGCTGGTGGAGTTCTCTTACAACAACAGTTACCAGGCAAGCCTCCAGATGGCTCCATTCGAGGCCTTGTATGGTAGACCATGTAGATCACCAGTGTTCTGGACAGAGGCCAGTGAACCTGCACTTATTGGACCAGAGCTAGTTGTAGAGACTACGGAGCAAATTAAGTTGATACGACAACATCTACTTACTGCATAGAACCATTAGAAGAGCTACGCCGACAAAAGAAGGAGGTTCCTTGAGTTTGAGGTGGGAGACTTAGTGTTCTTAAAAGTCTCGCCACGAAAGGGATGCATGCGATTTGGGAAGAAAGGGAAACTGTCGCCTAGATTTGTGGGGCCGTTTCAAATCCTAAAGAGGGAGGGGGAGGTGGCTTATCAATTGGCCCTTCCTTCACAGTTGTCATCTTTGCACGATGTGTTCCATGTGTCCATGTTGAGGAAATACAACCCTAATCCTTCACACGTGTTGAACATGCAAGATGCTGATGTGCAAAGCGACGTAACTTATGTGGAGAAGCCGGCTAGAGTGATCGGGAAAGAACAAAGAGTATTACAGAACCGCGCCATTCAGTTCATCAAAGTGGTATGGGATCGACATGGTAATGAGGAAGCCACCTGGGAACTTGAATAAAAAATGAGAGCAGTTCATCCTGAACTTTTTGTATAAGTTATTTGAAACGCTACTTCACTCGATTTTCGGGACGAAATTTTCAAAAGAGGGCAATATTGTAATAGCCCGGATTTTCAATGCAATAAATATATTGGCTATTATTTATTTTAATTGTTAAAAATTAAGATTCATAAATGGAATAGATGTTAAATGGATAAGAATTGGGGCAATGGCCCAAGTATGGTCCAATGGACCATGGATAGGATTAATTCTATTTAATTCGGTCAATATGGTTAATTGGGTCAAATACCCAATTGGGACCCAATGGGTCAAGATGAATTGAGGTTTAGGGTAAATGGGTAACGAATGGATTTAATTGGGTTATGGACCCAATTAAGATCAAAGGCATGGGGTCCACCTCATCAAGTGAGGTGGCAAGTGTATGAGGTAACATCCAAGTAGCATAACCAAGTGGGACCCATGTCCACCTCATCAAGTGAGGTGACGTGTGGACTAAGGCACATGTGGGGCCGGCCACCATGGTTGCCTTGGTCAACCATGGGTGAGTCAAAGAGGATTAAGTAAAATGAGTGGAGTTAAGTAATTAATTAATTAAAAAATAAATTCAAGCGCTTGAGTTAGGAGAATGAGTTTATTTAATGTAGTGAGTTGGATGGGGGTGAGTCACATGGAAGATGAAAAGAAGGAGCGAGTCAAATGGGAGGTGGAGTGTTTCCATCTCATGGAAACCACTAGCCACCAAAACCGTTGGAGAGGGTGTGTGTGCCATGTGTGAGGCATGCATCTACTTAGTGAGTCAAAGGGGGGTGGAGGGTTCCATCTCAATGGAAACCACTAGCCACCAAAACCGTTGGAGAGAGTGTGTGTGCCATGTGGAAGGCATGCACCCCCTTGGTTAGTCAAGGGACTCATGAGGAAGACTCCACATTGATGAGGGTAGTTGGAGGTGGAGTCTTACCCAAGGAACCCTAAGACAAGATGGAAAGCTAACTCTTTATCTCATTCACTCTCTCCCTCTCTCAAGCTCACTCTTGCCCGACCACCTCCCCCCCCCCCTAAGACAAAAGAAAAGGAGTTAAGAGTTTTCTATCTCAACTCCTCTCCCTCTCACCAAAAACCGTAGGGGCCGACCTCTCTCCAAGACAAGAAAACACTTAGGGTTTTTCCATTCTCTCCTCCTCTCCCTCTCTCAAAGCTCTTTCCTTGGCTGAACCATCTCTTAGGGTTTTCATCGTAAACCCTATCCCTCTCAAGCAACACACTTTGGCCGAAGATCAAGGAGGAAGAAAGAAAAGACTAAGGAAGGAGAAGGGGCAAAACCCTAATCTTGCTAAGGGGTAAAATAGGTTATATAAATGTGGATTATTAAGGACATTACGTATATACGGCTTATGACAACATGCATGGTTAAAATGATCAAAGATCATGGTTCGGCCCTTGCATGGCCGAACCCTAATCTTGTCATGCGTAAGGACCTCATGCATGTTCCATATAAAGGATGGAGAATGATCAAAGATCATGGTTTGGCCCTTGCATGGTCAAACTCTAGATTTTTATGTATAAGGACCATTAAGGACAAAAAGGATTGGATGAGGTTCGGCCATGATGTATGGCCGAGCCCCATCAAATGATCTAATCATGGGATTGTGATTTTTAAGGGGAAAAGATGAACCACAACATGGCCGAACCCCATGGAAGTGTGTTAGTGATTTTAATGGGTTTTAAAGATGAAAATGATGGAAATATGTTAGTGATTTTAATGGGTTTTAAAGGATGGAAGAATGTTAGTGATTTTAAATGGTTTTAAATGTTGTAAATGATGAAGTGCAATGGACCATGATATGGCCGAAACCCATGGAGAAATATTGATGGATTTAAAGGTATCTAGACCATGGGAAGATGGAAACGAAGGACCATGGGTTCGGCCATGTTATATGGCAGAACCCCATGACCCATTTTGATGGATCATTTGGTAGATCTATGCTTGTTTAAGAGATTGAATGATCAAGCTAAGAAATGGAGGGATTTATTATGGATCTATGTTTAATTATGGACCTAAGTTATGTGTAAATAAGTGAAGTGATTAACTATGAAAATAAGTGATAGCTAAGATGGGAATATGGTGAAAATAAAGGACCATGGGTTCGGCCATGTTGTATGGCCGAACCCCATGGAGAATATCTTATGGACTTAGGTGGTTTTTATTAATATAAAATGATTAACTAATGTGATTGGATTAATAAATCAAAGGATGGAATGATGCTTGACCCATGGTGATTAAAGGACTAAAAAGGGACCAAACACCAAGAGAGTGAGGTTCGGCCATGTTGTATGGCCGAAACCCACTAAGAAATTTTGTGGACTTAAACATGGTTCAGCCCCAATGTATGATGGAAACTTCTTAGGGGACTTAACCGGATTAAAGACTATGATGGTAAAGGGAGATGAACCTAGGATGATGTAGGGGTTGATGGAATTAAATGGATCACCAAATTGATGTATATATATGTGTTAAATGTAATAAGGTAACGGGATTTCACAAACGGTGTACGATTGGCTTGACACGATCGGTGAGCGGTTTTTGGACAAAAAAGCAAGGACACGATATTTTGTCGTTGGTAGGATTCCTACCTTACTTAAAACCATGGAATATGTATATGTGATGTTTTTACTTCTATGTTAATTTTGGTATCAAAGTACTATGTTTCAACTATGGGATTTTAATGCTATGATGTTTATTATTACAAGTATGTTTGCACTTGCATCTCATGCATGGCATGGGAGGGACCAAATGAGGGGAGTCCACGCTCCATCCGGATTTCCGATAAACAACCGTGGGTAGGAATCCACACTGGTTCCAATGGATGTATGATTGAATTGTAACTGGAGTCCACGCTCCGTTCGGTGGGACAGATAAGACATTCGTGGGGAGAGATGTACTGTGTTTGAATTATAACCGGAGTCCACACTCCGTTCGGTGGGACAGATAAGGCATTCGTGGGGAGAAATGTATTGTGTTTGAAATGTAACCAGAGTCCACGCTCCGTTCAGTGGGACTGATAAGGCATTAATGGGGAGTCATGACAACAGTACCTTAATGTGGATTATCCATCAAGAGGAATACTATGTGATTGTGATATGGATGATGGGTGGGACTCATGGCATATGACACCCATGGCATGGCATTGACTTGCATGGTTTTGATATTATTTATATCTATGTGATTTTGTTTATAGTAACCCATGTGTTTGACCCTACTCGGAGTACCTACTGGGCGCGTTGTCTAACACCATACTTCTACAGTAGATGATGACACAGGAAATGGACGGAACGAAAGACGCGATCGGAGCCAAGCTTAGGAGCTTGGATGAGCTAGATCTATTTCATTTAAGTTTATTTATGGACATTTAATTTGAGTAATTAGCTTGTTGGGACTGTAATAACTTAGACTATTTGCTATGGTTTGGATTTTAAGTTTGGACACTTTAACACAAGGTAATTATTGTTAAGTGATGGACTTCCTTGCTATTTAAAATTGGGTAGGATAGAACTCTATTATAATTCCACATTGTGTTTAATTCCGCAAGCTTAACCTCATTGCGTGTGAATTGTCTTAGTGGACTTAGTCCATGCACAAGCAGGGTTGGCTAATTAAGGGTCAGGCTTTGGAAGCTTGGACTTAGCTCGCGTCGTGACGTCCCGCTCTCTCTCACTCTTTCCTTTCAAAAAAAATAAAAAATAGACTCTGATTTTCGGCAAGTGAAAAAGGGCAGGACGTTACAACTACTACATTTTCGGAACCTTTTTTGTCCCTTATTTCTATATCCAATTTTTATCACTGAAGTATCCATATGATCAAGCGTGACTTAGAATCTTTCTTAGAAAGAAGATACTTAAGTGCAGTGTGGTCAGAATAGAAAACGATTTTCAAACCTACAAGGTAAGCACGAAATTTGTCTAGGGCAAAGACTACAACCAGCAGTTCCTTTTCCATGGTAGAATAACGGAGTTGTGTATCGTTCAAGGTTTTACTGGCGTTGTAGAGAACATGTGGTAACTTATTCACTCTTTGTCCTAAAACTGCTCCAATGGCAGAATCTGAGGCATCGTACATGATTTCGAAGGGTACAGACCAATCAGGTGGTTGTATGACTGGAGCGGAGGTCAAAGCAGTTTTTTGTTATTCAAAAGCAATGACACACTTTTCATCGAAATTGAAAACAACGTCATTGGTCAAGAGTCTACGGAGAGGTCGAGATATGTTGTTAAAACCTTTGATGAACCTTCTGTAAAATCCAGTGTGACCTGATCTCTTTAATGGTTTGGGGTTTTGGTAAATTAGAGATCAAGTTGACCTTGTCTTTTTCTACTTTGATTCCCTTTTCAGAGATGATGTGCCCCAAGACTATTCCCTGTTTCACCATAAAGTGAAATTTTTCCCAATTCAATAACAGGTTCTTTTCTTTGCACCTGTTTAACATAAGTGTTAGATGATACAGGTACTGGTCAAAAGTAGACCCAAACACAGAGAAGTCATCCATGAAAACTTCCAAGATACGTTCGACCATAGCAGAGAAAATGTTGATCATGCACCGCTTAAAAGTGGCAAGTGCATTGTACAGCCCGAATGGCATACGACGATAAACGAAAGTACTAAATGGACAGGTGAAGGTGGTCTTCTCTTGACCCTCAAGAGCAACGTAGATTTGGTTATCGTCGAAATAACTATAAAAAAAAATAGAAGAATGCATGACCGGCCAAACGCTCAAGCATCTGATCGATGAACAGAAGAGGGAAGTGGTCCTTTCGAGGGACAATATTCAGCTTACGATAGTTAATGCAAACCCTCCAACCCGTTTGGACGCAGGTTGGTACTAACTCATTATCCTCATTCTTGATTATCGTCATGAAAGTTCTCCGTTTCATGCGAGAACACGATTGACCGTAGAGGGTGGGGGTGAATAGCTCAATCCCAGTTTCTATGGTGTTCACAAATTTCTTAATTGTTTAAAGTTTAAGTGCAGCAGAATAACAATATTAATCAACAGATTTGTTTAGTGTGATAAATTGTTTATAATTTCTTAAACGATTACACTAAGTTTAGAACCCTTTGCGTATTGCTGATTATCTATGCTTGTGCATAATGTATAAATAAAGATAATCAAACGCAAAGTGATGTGTGTTGAGAAGAGTGCTTAAAAACTAAAACACAAACACACATTGATCAAACACCGTAAGACCAAATTTATAGTGGTTCGGTTAGCCAACCTACATCCACTGTTAGGACTAGCTCAATCTTGAGCTATCCCCAAATCCACTAAGTGGGGACTTACACACTGACAATTATAGTAGGAATTCCACCACACTCAATCGGTTGGGAATTTCACCCACCACATGTAGAATAGGAATTCCAACTATTCATTTGGCTGGGAATTCCACCTACTACATGTGCTAGAGACTACGCTCTTGATTTTTTACAGTGGTTCCAGAGCCAAGCCTCCTTAATCCACTTTCACAGGATAAAGGTTTTATAACAAAATTAAAGCAATAAGCAATTACCTTTGAAGTTCTTTCTCGTTGATGTGTGCTTCTTCAAGATCCACTAAATGTGTACTGACGCTCCGCCTTGTAACCGTCGTAGAGCAATCACAATTTCAGGGTGACTAGGAAATTGGTTCTACCATTATCTATCATAGTTGTTTATCCTTTCCCCTATCTCTATCACAAACTCAATCCATATGATTCATTGTATTAGATTTCCCAAGTGTAAGCACGAGAGAGAGAGTGATCGTTTTTGTTAGCCCTTGTTTAAGCTCACTGATAATGATGAGGGTCCAACGGATTTACCAAAGTATGTCCAACTGGTTGCACAAAGATTGGTATTTATAGAGAAGGCAACCAGTTTTTCGGGACAGTCCAGCGCCGACAGGTCGGGCTCGCCGAGGGATCTGTGACTCGAAATATTATCGTTGACCTACCCGACAATTGAGCATTAAATGCACTTTCAACTGCACAATTTATATCTCATCGACAGGTTTTGTTACCGATGGGTGGACGTCGTGGTACCTAGAGTTCGACCCATACAAGAGGCTCGGTCTGGGGAAAAACCATGCTAAAAGAGTTTCAAGTCAAAAAACTAGTCTTACCCAGAAGAAATTGTCACCCTTTATTGATGTGTCGGTCCTGGTACTCTCGACATGTCTATATTACCGATATATCTGTTTTCTCAAGAGTCCACCTGAGTTCTAAATTCCAGAACTCATAAGTATCTATCGAAGAGTCATTGACCACGAGGGCTCGTTTCTGCCTTGCACCGAGGGGTCGGTGCATACGAGACTCTCTATCAGAGGCAGACCAAGAATGACAATTCTATGATCCAGAACCTTTTTTTAATCTGGTCGACCAGTCTTTGACCACGATGGGTCGATCCTGTCCCCACCGAGGAATCGGTGAGAACGACTGGTCGAGCTAATAGTGAACTTAATTCATATTTCGAAGTTCGCTTCCAATTCATTGTCAAGCTTACTCTTTAGGCATTTTATGATTTTACCCTTTGTTCAACTAAGCCTATGAATGATCCTCGTAAGGTGTGGGTACCACCTAAATTCAACTATGGCTAAATACCTATTTTGTGATTGCTATAGTGATGAGCTTCAATCCGGTGGAGTATGATCTTTATTCTTGATCACCTTGAGTCTTCAAGCTTCTAGCAAGTGCTTCTTCTCCGAGTCATGGAATTGACAAACTTAGGGACTCAGCAAGTTGGGGCACTAAGAATCTCCCCCTTTTTCAATTTCATGACAAAACTTAGAAGCTAACCCAAATACAAGCCCACCCTTATTACATCACATTTGAATACAAAACGATTATATTGTTTACATGTACATATTCAAATGGAAACAACAAGAATATGATCTTCGCATCTTGTTGTTCAGTTTGCTTCAAATCATGTTTTCATGTTTCAGAATATAAGCAAAGAACACTAGAAAATCATTAGAGGGGTTAGTGAAAAACATAAATAGGTATCCATGGACTAAACTAGATTTGTATTCATACTCCCTCATACACCATGATTTCCTATAAACCAATGGGGTCAAGCTAACTTACTTAGATTCCCTAGAGTCTTCTCCCCCACTCTCCAAGCTATCTTTTCTAGTTCTTTGACTCAACTCCCCCGTAAACTTAGCTGCTTCTAAGTTTATTTTTCTTTAAGATTTCTTTCAAGCTTGCATTCACATTCCTCCCTAAACTGTCATGACCAGTGACAAGTGCTAAACAACACATTTTTTGTGCTCCCCAAAACTCCAAGGATGTGTGCAACATCACAGCCCGATACCTGTCTCACTAACATGCCAATATAAAACCAACTCATCACAACCTTCATGTTAGTCTATTTAACAAAACCATGTTAACAATAGACTTGAGATAGAAGGCATTCCATCAATTTAGCACACACAGTAAATCAAACCATATTTTTTCATTGATAAACAAAATGTGCATTCATTACATATGGTTTTGGAGGGAGCATCATGGATGTTTAGATAAAATATCAACAATATAGTTTTTCCAAAATATAAAACTTAAAGCATGAAAAACTATCCTAAGCATAGCCATCCTGAGGAGGTGATGTTGGAGGGACAGGGGATAAAGTCGAGAGAGAAGACGACGAAGGGCAAGATAGTCATCATGAACTCTTTGAGATAAATTTTCCACACGACTATCTAGGGCGTCCAACTGCTCCTCTATTTGAGATGCTCGTACTTCGATTTTACAGAGAAATCGAGTTAGGGGTTGTGACACAGGTGGTTTTGCTTCACCACTTCCTTGTTCTGCATCAAGGTTATCGAAGAAGTGGGTATTACCTAAAAGTCCCTTGAGAGCTAGAACACAATTGACCCTAGAGGGGGATGAATAAGTCAATTTAGAATCACTGGTCCTTTTTAAAACTAATTTGATTGATTAATTATGTGCAACGGATATAACAATCAAGTGTATGTATGTTAGCAAATGTGATAATGCAATCGCTTTAACACCACAAGCACAAGAACACAAGATTTATAGTGGTTCGGTTAACCAACCTACATCCACTGTTAGGACTAGCTCAACCTTGAGCTATCCCTAAATTCACTAAGTGGGGGCTTACACCCTCATAATTAGAGTAGGAATTTCACCTCACTCAATCGACTAGGAATTCCATCGACCAATGTGCCAGAAACAACGCTCTAGATTTTTTTTAGTGGTTCCGGAACCAATGCTCCTTAATCTACTTTCTCGGGACAAAGGTTTAACAACAAAATTAAAACCAATAAGCGCTTGCCTTGTAGCTCTTTCTTGAAGAAATGTGCTTCTCAAAGATCCACCCAATGTGTGACGACGCTCAGCCTTGTAGCTGTTGTAGAGCAATCACAATTTCAGGGTGACTAGGAAACTGGTTCTATAAATATCTTTCCTAGTTTGTATCTTTTCTTTTCTCCTCACTTTCTTTCTTTCTCTAACTCAATCAATGGATCGATTGCATTTGATTCCCAGGTGTCGGCACAAGAGAGTTGATCGTTACTTAAAGTGTGTGAATTTCCTACTTCAAGGAAGATAATTAAATGATCACACGACACTCATATATATAGAGGAGTTTTCACAGTTTTTCAACTTGTCTAGTACCGACAGGTCGACTGGCACCGATGTGTCGGTGTTCATATTTATTATCGTTCAACCACCGGACCGTTGCTCATTAAATGTACTCCCAACGGCATAATTAAATCTCGGTCAACAGGTCGCTGTCACTGATGGGTCGACAATCATGGCACCGATAGGTCGGTCCATACGATAGGCTCGGTCTGGGGCAACACCATGCAGATAGAGTTTCATGTTTAGAAACCAGTCTTACCCAGACTGACCTGTCACCCTTCACTGAGGTCACCCTTTACCGAGGGGTCAGTCCTGGTACTCTCGATCGGCCTTGAATAACTGAGATGTCTATTTCTGTAACACCCCGGATTTTCAGGTTATCAAATATATATGAATTTGCCCATTTAATTTGTGAATTTAAATGATATAAACCTTTGATGGGTAAGGTATTGGGTCAATGGCCCAATTAGGACCTAACGGTTATGGTATAAGGTTCAATTTAAAGTAAATGGGTAAGGCGCATTTAATTGGGTCAATATTGCTATTTGGGTCAAAATACCCAATTGGGACCCAATGGATCGTGGTTGACTTGGTTGACCACCAAGTGAGTTCAAGCCTAATTAAATGGGGCTGAATTAAAATGGGAATGCAATCAAGTGAGTGAGTTGATCTTAAACTGATGAGTTAAGTGAGTTGAGTTGATTTGAAATGAGTAAAAGTAAAGTGGTGAGTTGAATTAAAGAGTGAGTGACGTGTGAAGATGAAGGGTTGTTGTTTCAAAAATCAAACCAAGGGTTACACGTTGGAGAGGTGGGAAGTTTTGGTTTATTGTAAATTCAAACAAAGGCACACGTTGGCATGGGAGTTTCATCTCAAAGATGAAACCCCCACATGGGGAAAAGTAATGAGGAGAGGAAAAGTTTTGAGGGTTACACAATTCAAAATCCAAGGGTACACGTTGGAGGGGGAAAGGGGGGAGGGGGAGGGGGGGGAGAGTTTTATCTCATAGATGAAACCCCCAAAGGAAGCATTAATGGGAGATGAATGATGTTTGGGGAGGTTACACAAGCACCTCCATTGTAGCCGTTGGAGACATGGAGTTTCATCTCATGGATGAAACCCCCAAATGGAATTTAATTGAGGGAGGTAAATGAGGTTGGGAGTTACAAAGGGGTGTCACCAAAGGACACCACCTTTGGCTGACCCTATTGATCAAAGAAAGACATTAGTTTTGCAATTCTATCTCTCTCTCCCTCTTGGCTGTTCTTCTCTCCCTCAAAACCATCTCTTGGCCGACCACTCATAAGGACCAAAGAGAAAAGAATTTAGAGTGGACATCCCAAACATCTCTCCCTCTCACTCAAGGCCGAATTCTCTCTCTCTCTCTCAAGCTCTCACACTTGGCCAAAGAAGTAAGAAGGAAGGAGGAAGAGGCTAAGGAAAAAAAGGATTGAAAGAACAAGTCGGAGCGAAAGAAACCGGAGGAGTCGCGGAACCGGTAGGTATTTTGATAAATTTTGTTTAAAGTAAGGAACCATAGGGTTCGGCCATGGTGTATCTTCGAACCCCATGGAAGAAAATTGAGGGATGATTATGATATTTTAATGGAAAGGAGGAACCATAGGGTTCGGCCATAGTGCATGGCCGAACCCCATGAAAGAACATTGGTTATTTTTAAATAGAGTTTGAAGGGTAAAAATCATAGGTTTATGTGTATGATGTTAAAAGGTTTTTAAAGAGCTTAAATGGAGATATGTATGAGAATCCCATCAAATGATTATAAGCTTGGATAAATGATTGATAAGAGAAGATTATGAACCATCGGGTTCGGCCATGGTGTATGGCCGAACCCCATGGAAGGTTATTAATAATTTTGAAAAGGATGAAAACCATGGAGGGTTATGATGTTTTAAAAGGATTTAAAAGGGAAGTATTGTTAAAGACATTAGTTATGTATAAAGAATGGAAAAGAAGGGCACAAAGCCAAAGGGTGAGTTTCGGCCATGGTGTATGGCTGAACCCCACCAAGTAATATTTATGGATTTAGGGTTTTCTTAGATATTGAATTATGTGGATTGTTTAATATTTTAATGGGCTTCAAAACATGAAAATGGTGGATGCATGTTAAGGATTTTTAAAGGACTTTAAAGGGAGGAATATTAATCATTTTACATGGTGTTAAAATGATATTTGGTGAAAGAACCATGAACCATGGGTTCGGCCATGGTGTATGGCCGAGCACCATGGAAGGTTATCAAGGACTTTGAAGGGATTAAATGGAGTAATATTGTTGGGCATAGGTATTTTTAGATAATGGGGAATGGTGATAAGTTTAATTGGTTTAAACATGGTAGATGATGATAAAAAAGAATGAATCTCAATACATGGTTAAACTCCATGAAGGGACCTTGTTTTATGGACCTAAGAAGGGTAAATGATTCAATGGAAAAAATAGGTATTTAGACATCATAGGGTTCGGCCATGGTGTATGGCCGAACCTCATGAACCATTTTGTGGATCAAAGTGTGGACTTATGTATGCTTAGATGAATGGAATGTTAGCCATGGATAGAAGAATGGCAATATTGTAATTAAGTGTAAATAATGGACCATGGGTTCAGCCATGGTGTATGGCAGAACCCCATGGGAAATGTTTGGTGGACATAGGGTTTATAAATGTTAGATTAAATGAAAGCGATATGATCTTGGCTTAAGTTAAAGATCAAAAGAGGGACCAAAAATCAAGGGGGTGAGGTTCGGCCATGTTGTATGGCCGAACCCACAAAGGTTGGGTCTATGCATTTATGTTTAGAATGAAAATCAAATGGGACTTTAGTTTGACTTGTCGATATGTAACACGGTGACGGACCTCACAAGCGGTATACGATCATGAGCTGTTTCCGGACGAAAGCGCAAGGACACGTTAGTGGTCTTTGGTAGGATTCTACCTCTTTGAAACCATGGTTATGTAATGTGGTTTAACTTCTTATTTTGATGGTTTATGTTGTAAAAATTATATGTTTCAAATATGAAGTTTTGATGCTATGACTTGTATATTTGCATAGCATGTGGACATTTGCATCTCATACATGGCATGGGAGGGAGGATAAGTAACCGGAGGCCACACTCCGTCGGGGCCTCCGAAAGACCACTGTGGGGATACCTTGATGTGCATTTTCCATCAAGAGGTAACTGGAGGGACCACACTCCGTCGGGGCGTCCGAAAGACCACTGTGGGGATACCTTGATGAGGAGTTTTCCATCAAGAGGATGTTTTGTGATGGGTGGGACTCATTGCATATCATAGCATGGCATGACATTGAATCGGCGTGGTTATGATCTTTATCATCATGCAATGTTTTTGGTTTTTATCTGTATGATTGGATCTCTATTATCATACATGATTTTGGATACGATGTTTTATAAGTATGGCATGATATATTATATCTGGATTTTTGGTACTAACCCATGTGTTAGCCTTACTTGGAATACCTACTGGGCGCATTGTCTAACGCCCTACTTCTACCCTAGTTGATGACACAGGGAATGAACGGAACGAGGAACGGGATCAGAGCCAGGCTTAGGAGCTTGGATGTTTAAGTTATATTTTGTTAAAGTTATTCATGGACTATGTATTTGATTAGCTAGCATTCGGGATTGTAATATCGTAGATATATTTGCTATGGTTTGGATGGTTGATATTGGATAATTTAACTTAAGGAAATTATGATTAAGTGTTGGACTACTTTGCTATCTAAAAATGGAATAGAATTGTTATTCTATTATTATTCCGCATGATTTATTCCGAATGTTTAACTTGGCGTACGTGTGAACTATTTTAGTGGATTTGGTCCACGCACACGTATGGTTGGCCAATTAAGGGTCGGGCTTTGGAAACTCGGACTTAGCTCTCGTCGTGATGTCCCGCACTCTCTCACTTTTCTAAAAAAATAAAAAATAAACTCTGATTTTTGGAAAGCGAGAGGTCTTTAAGTTCATTACCGAGAGGTCGGTGCATACGAAACTCTCGATCAGAGGTTTACCCAGAATGGCAGTTCTATGTTCCAAAACCTTTTTCAATCTGGCTGACCAGTCTTTGACCACGATGGGTCGAACCTGTCTCCGCTGAGGAGTCGATGAGAACGACTGGTCAAGCTGGTAGGGTACTTAATTCATATTTCCAAGTTCTCTTCCAATTCACTGTCCAGCTCCGTCTCTAGGTTTTTTATGGTTTTACCATTTTTTCAACTGAGCCTAAGAATGGTCCTCCTAATGTGTGGGTACCACCTAAAGTCATCTATGAGCAAATACATGTTTGATTTCCATACACGATGAGCTTCAATCCGGTGGAGCATGACTTTCACTCTTGATCACCTTAAGTCTTCAAGCTTCTGGTAAGTACTTCTTCCCGAGTCATGGAATTGACAAACTTAGGAACTCGGCAAGCCGGGGCACTGACAATCTCCCCCTTTGTTAATTTCATGACAAAACTAGAAGCTAACCCAATTACAAGCCCACCCTTATTACATCTCATTTGAATAAAAATATTACATTGATTATATGTACATATTCAAATGGATAACAAAACTATGATCTTCGCATATTCTTGTTCTTCTTGCTTCATTTCATGTTTTCCTGTTCAAACCCATAAGCAAGCAATACTAAAAATATTATTAGAAGGGTTGGTCCAAAACATGGATATGCATCCATGGACTAAACTAAATTTCTATTCATGCTCCCCCATACATCTAGAAACCAACACTTTCCTATAGCATACATCCAATGTCTAATAGCTTCTACTAATTTCTCTCCCATTTTGTCATAACATTGACAAAGGCAAGTAGGCATATAGTACTGAAGGGACTGCTCACCGATAAGATGTGCATCCCTTACTCCAGAGTATATATTGTTTTCAATGTACAAGAAGTAATATGTATGTACAATGAATGAAATGTGCACATGTATGAGAATGAGGAGTTGTGGCGATACACACATGCCAATTGCCTTACGTAAGGAGAGAAATCGCGATGAATCCAAGGGTTTGGTCATGATATCTGCCAATTGGTTTTCCATGCAGATATATACAAACTCGATAGTTTTCTCCTCCACCAATTCTCTTATGAAATGATGCCTTATGTATATGTGCTTGGTCCTAGAATGTTTTACTGGGTTCATGGAAATATTTATTGCGCTAGTGTTGTCGCAGTACAATGTCATGGATTCTTGCTTAAGTCCATAATTGACCAACATTTGTTTCATCCAGATCAGTTGGATACAACAGCTTGCTAGCTGCAATGTACTCTGCTTCGGCTGTGGAGAGAGACTGGGGATTGTTTGTGGCTATGCCATGCCACTAAACAATTTCCGACATAGAAGCAACCTCCACTGCTATTTTCTATCATCAATATTTTCAGCCCAGTCTGCATCTATGTAACCAGCTATCAAGAAAGAAGTATCATATGGAAACAAAATTCCATGCAAGGTAGTACTAGCCACATATTTAATAATCCATTTAACAACATTGAGATGTGACACTTTAGGTTTGGATTGAAATTTGGCACAAACTCCTACACTAAATGAGATGTCTGGTCGACTTGATGTGAGGCACAAGAGACTTCCTATCTTGCTTCTATAAAAGCTGGGGTCCACATCTGTCCCGTTCTTATCTTTGAATAATTTGATGGTTGTGCTCATAGGGGTGGTCGCATGTTTACATCCTTCTAGACCAGATTTCTTTACAAGTTTTTTTGCATATTTAGAGTGAGAGATAAAAAATCCATCATGACTTTGCTTGATTTGAAGACCAATGAAATAGTTTAGTTCTCCCACCATACTCATTTCAAATTCAGATTTCATGAGTTTGGAGAAATTTAGTGCAACCTTTTCACATGTAGATCCAAACACTATGTCATCCACATAGATTTGGGCAATAAGGATAGACTCCTTAGTTTTTTGGGTAAACAGAGTCTTGTCTACATTGTCCCTTTGAAACTTGTGACCAAGTAGGAATTGGGTTAATCTCTCATACCAGGCTCTTGGCGTTTGTTTAAGGCCAGAGCTTTCTTGAGTTTGAACACATGGTATGGATATGTTTGATCAATGAATCCTTTGGGCTATTATCCAAACACTTGTTCATTTAAAAAACCATTAAAAAAGGCACATTTCACATTCATTTGGTAGAGTTTGAACTTGAGGTGGCATGCAATGGAGAACATAATTCTAATGGATTTTAATCTTGCTACGGGGGCAAAGGTTTCATCAAAATCTAAACCTTCAATTTGAGTGTGTCCCTGAGCTCCCAGTCTTGCTTTATTTCTCACAATGGTTCCATGTTCATCCAGCTTGTTTTTGAAAATCCATTTTGTTCCAATCATGTGTGTTTCCTTGGGTCTAGGAACCAAATCCCATACATCATTTCTAGTAAATTGTCCTAGTTCCTCTTGCATAACATTAACCCAATCTTCATCATCTATGGCTTCTTCTATCCTTTTGGGTTCTAGTTGTTAAGTAAAAGATGCATAATTAACCAGGTTCTCAAGCTGTCTTCCTGTTCTTATTCCAGCAATGGGTTCACCTATGATTTGTTTGAGAGGGTGTTCCTTTATATTTTTTAGAGGTTTTGGTTCAGGTGGGGGATATTGTGGCACATCTTTTTCTCTAGATTTTCTTCTTCTTGAGCTAACCTGATGATTTCCTCTTCTTTTAACTCTTTATCTGGTGTACTTACTTGGTCATCTATTACAACATTCACTGATTCTTGGATGGCACAAGTTCTAAGATTCTTTACCCTATAAGCATGACTATTTGTGGAATATCCTAGGAAGATGCCATCATCACTTTTGGATTCAAATTTTCCTAAATGCTCTCTATCCCGCAGTATGTGACACTTGCTTCCAAAGACTTTACTTAGAGTTGTGTTTCCTACCAGTCCAAAGTTCATGGTTAGTTTTGTTTAGCCCGGTTCTTAAATATACTCGATTAATGATATAGCATGCAGTGCTAACTGCTTCAGCCCACATTTTTTGGAATATTCACACTCTCTAGTATGGTGTTGGCCATTTCTTGAAGGACCCTATTTTTCTTCTCAGCGACTCCATTTTGCCAAGTAGTTTTGGGGGCAGAGTATTCATGATAGATGCCTTGTTTTTCATAGAATCTATTAAATGACTGATTTTCAAATTCCCTCCCATGGTCAGTCCTTATTCTGTGAATCTTTAACTCTTTTGCATTCATAATCCGTTTTACAATGATTTTGAATTCATGAAATGCATCAGATTTTTCCCTCAAGAAGGCCACCCAAGTATGTCTAGTACAGTCATCAACTATTGCCAGGAAATATATTTTTCCACTAGCATTTTCGTGTTGAGTGGGTCCAACTAAGTCCATGTGAAGTAGTTCTAAGGGTCTAGAAGTTACGATCAAATTTGTATGTTTATGAGCTGGCCTGATTTATTTTCCCTTTTGGCAGTCACCACAGATGGTTTTTTCAGATCAATTAACTTTAGGTAATCCCTTTATATGTTCATTTAGTTTAGACAAGTCCTTGAAGTTCACATGACCAAGCCAAAATGTAGCCATAATCAGAAGTAAGGATACCACTCAAGACAACTTCACCTTCTTTTGAATAAACATGGCAGTCTTTCTAACTAAAGGTGATTTTACTATCATTAGCACGCAGTTGAGATATACTAAGTAAATTGTGCTTAAGTCGATCAACAAGATATACATCTTTGATAACCCCAGAGGATGGCAGATTCAGTGATCCCGTACCAATTATATTTGCCATGTTTCCATCACCAAAAACGACAAATCTTCCTTTAAAATTACCCAGATCAGACATGTAAGAACTATTTCCAGTCATATGTCATGAGCGTCCACTATCCAAGTACCACATGGATATCCTTTCAACACTTAGGGCTGTGTGAATCATGAAGCTCTTATTAATTGGAGAGCAAATAGATGAAGGGCCATGGTAGAGTTCATCTTATTTTGATATATAATCTGTCTAGATCTGAAATAATGTTTTCCATCAAAGAATCTGATCCTTGGATTCCCCAATCTATCCAGGATGGTTTGCAGATTTTGATTTTTCTTTAGATAGCAATTAGATTCAGTATGACCCCGTTTTCCACAATAAGTGCATTGTATGTTAGAGAGTTTGGATGTCTGGTTTTTAACAAGTATGGGAGTTTGCCCCGGGGTAACTTCCAAGTTTTTACAATGCTTTATCCCAGACTTATCCTTGTCATTCTTTTCAAAACTAAGGATCTTTTCCAATTTTTCATTTTCATGAATGACCTTGTCTTGAGATTGAGATAACCTTTCTAAGTCAGATATTAACAAAGTAATCTTGTTTTCAAGACACCTGTTCATTTCAGCCAAGTGTATGTTGTTGATGTTTTAAATTTGTAAATCTCTCGAGCGCACAAACCATGTATAGTATAGCGATGTGAGAGCGAGGTTGAACCCAATGGAAAATCTCAAAATATATGAATTAATATTAAATTTGTATTTTTTTAAAAAGAATTATTTTCATGAAATAGATCTTTTATTTGAGTCAAGCATCTAACTTGGAAAATTAGCAAATAAGACGTGTGAATTAATTTTCCTTGAATAAAAATGGTGAATTAAATAATAATCTTAATCATAATCAAACTTTCAAGTTGTAAGATTATAATACCACATCTCTAATCTTTAATTAAATGAATTTTGAGAGAGAACGAGAGTATAATTTCATAGAATTAAAAGAATAAAATAATAACATGAATTAAAGAATTTTAAAAGAATACAACATTCAAGACTTAGGTTAGAACAAAAATTATACAACAAGCATAGAATCTAAGATGATTAAAAGACAGAAAATTAAATTGCAAGAAAAGAAATGACTGAAAATAAAAGTTCAGTAACGTAAAGGTTGGTTGTTTGGAATAGACCATTCATCGCCCAAAATGTATAAACAAAGTGAAAGCCTAGATCGGAAATTCACAGTAAAGATCTAAATTGTAATTCATATCTACTAATAAAACCAAGATTCACAAATTTTTAATTTAATTAATTTAAACCTTAGTAATAAAGATTTAACACTTGAAATCAAGATCCTAACTATTGCATGTCCTCATGTTCAATTAAATAAACAAAAGTTGTAAACTTGAAATTAAAAGCATAATAATCACCAAAGAATTATTAGAACTTGGATGTTTCAGGCTTCTAAATAAATGCTTCACTTTATTAAATGAAAGAATTAAAATACAAAGCTTGGATGAACATACATAGAAGATATAAAAATAAAATTGCAAAATTAATTTCTCACATTGCAAAAATCATGTGAAGCTTTGTCTTCTTAGAGACTGAAGGGCTAAGATTGGATCAAGATAACAATGGGTAATGGAGATTTAAAGTTGGACTTTAGGGTTGCACAAGGAGGGTCACATGAATTTAGTGTGTGTGTAGGTGGGTTGGAGTGGAGTGCAGGTAAAGAAAGAGAGATTTTTGGGATTTGTTTTGGCATGGTTAATTTCGAATTTACTATGTAGTTTTAAGGTTTGTGCATGAGATGATAAATGGATGGTTGAGATTTGAAGATGGGTTGATTGAATGGCGGAGATGGAAGGAAGTGATGTGGAGGGTTGACTATGCAATATGCGCATGGATGAGTTTAGGATGGAGCAAAATCGTGTGGATTTGGAGATGATGAGGAGGTGATGTGGCATGAATGAATCAAGATGGGAAATGAGTTAAAAGCATGGAGAAAATTTAGTGCTAAAATCGTATGCAGTGATGAGGCAATGAATGATGTGGCTTATGCGCATAGAGGCTATCTTGGGCTACAAGTTGTGTAAACTTTGGGTTAAATGGATGAATGGATGTGATTACCTAGGGTTAAGATCTATAGCTCTAGGGTATTTTGGGTAAAAATAATTATAGGATTAGGTAGGTGATTGATGGAGGGTTTGGATTCAAAGGTTGATCCTAGATGATTAATGGAATGCATGACTTAATTCTAAGGTAATGTGTGCATGTGATGGATGCATGTGGAGGCTCTAGGGTTTCTAAGAGATGAATGAAGAGGTGTGATTAAATGATCTAATATCTAATGGCTAAGATAATTAATGCATGAAATTAATGCATGAATTAGTAGGTGATGCATGGATGAATACTAGTCTAAGGTTGAGATGATCATGATGATAATGGATGACCTAGATCTAATGATAAATGAATGAATGAGTTAGATTTGATGGTGGATCTAAGGTTTGACCTAATTTGGTATGCGAGAAGGAAGGTTAAGATATAAGATAGAAGTTGGATGGAGTGGATGTGAAGTTGGATTATGCGTTTTGGTCATGGATAATTGAGTTGGGCTTAGGTGAAATTCAAACATTGACCATAGAGTTGACTTGGGCTTGGGCTTGGGATCTAGGTCTCAACTTAGGCCCACTGGAATTGGATTTGAGAGCTTGGACTATAACACCTCGGATTTTCAAGTTATAAATATTTATGGATTTTGCCATTTAAATTGTGAACTTAGACAGGTAAGGTGTTGGGTCAATAGTCCAATTAGTACCCAAGAGTGATTGTTTAAGATTCAATTTAAAATAAATAGGGTAAGATGTGTTTAATTGGGTCTAAGTTGTTAGTTGGGTCAAAATGTCCAATTGGGACCCAATGGGTCATGGTTAACTTCGTTGACCACCAAGTGGATTCAAGCCTAAATTAATGAGGCTAAATTAAATTAGTAATGCAAGGGATATAAATGAATTGTTATGAGCATGATGTGTTAGAATATCTTGAGAAGATATCTAAGATTAATTTGAAAGAATGCATGGCCGAATATGGGGTGTGCAAACCTATGATTCTGCGCATAAAGGGATCATGGAAAGATTTTAGGAATGATAAATATTATTTGGCCGTGTATGTGAGGTGTATAGAGGATATGCGCATAAGCACCTTCTAAAAATGCAACCAAATTGGTACCTTCTAAGTTAGGACCCATTGGAGATTAATAAGGAAAGGTAGTATACACGGCATTGTCTAAGTTTGGATCAACTGGAAATAATAAAGAAGATGTCTAATCCAATTAAAGAAATTGCTTTGCCGTGTATGAGGATAGCCATAACCATGTTATGAGCAAGAGATCTATTTAAGAGGGGTATTTTCTTAATTAAAAATGGCGAGAGGCAATTACCAATTTGGAGAGATCTTGGTACCTTCTAAAATTAGGACCAAGGGGAGTCTTATAAGGAGAAGGCACCAAGGGCGCATGGTAATCACTAATTTAGAGAGGGGCACACGGTATTGTCTAAGATGGGACTAAAGGGCAGCCGACCAAAGGAAGGGAGCTTTAGCAATTGCTATCTTGGCACCTTCTAAAGTGGGACAAATTAGTAGTAATAAAAGGAGAGAAGGAGAGGCACACGGTATACACCAAATCAGCAAGGATTGGCGCTGGTTTGCTCTTGACAAGAAAGTGTTTTCAGCTTTGTGAAAGATCAAGGAGGAGAGAAGGCCAAGGAAGGAACGGACTGAAAGAGCAAGAACAAGTCGAAGGAATCGCGTAAACGGTTAGTAGTTTGATTTTATATTTTTGTTTAAAAGAGAAGAACCATAGGGTTCGGCCAAGCCATGGAAGAGAATTGGTAAATCGAAGAAGATTGGGGGATTGATTTTAAATAATTTTAAGGAAAAGGGCTGAACCATAGGGTTCGGCCATGTTGCATGGCCAAACACCATGGAAGGGTTTTGGTGATTTTAATGGAGGAACATGGGTCATATTTTTATGGATGATGATTGGTAAATTTAATTTGATCTATGGGTTGGAAAACCATGGAAAGACATTGTTTGGGTTTAATGGATTTCAAAAGGATTTAAATGGAATTATGTTAATGCAATTAGATCATTAAATTAATGGAAGCATGAAGCATAGGGTTCGGCCACAATGCATGGCCGAACCCCATGTAAGAATATTGGTTAATGTATGGATTTAAAATGGTAGTTAAATGGTTCAAGAGGAAATTAAAGGACCATAGGGTTCGGCCATGGTGTATGGTCGAACCCCATGGAGTTGGATTGATATTTTTAATGTATTTTAATTGATTTAATGGAAGGTTGGATCCTAGGTTTGGAAACTTTCTAATTATGGAGTTGGATATTTAATTTAGAAAGTGTCTATTTAAGAACTTTCTAATTATGGAGTGGGATATTTAATTAAGAAAGTTTCTATTTAAGGACTTTCTAATTATGGAGTTGGATATTAATTTGGAAAGGATCCAAGAATGGAAGGAATGGATTGTTTTTGGAAGGTGGAGATTAAATTAGAAGACTTTCTAATTATGGACTATTGATGAAAATTGGAAACTTAGACATCATAGGGTTCGGCCATGGTGCTTGGCCGAACCCCATGAACCAATTTTATGTTTATGTTTATGTGTATTTTAAAGGGAGGATGCAAGTATAGGTTACGGTTTATGGACCTAAGTTTGTGAACCATTGAAAAGAAAAGTTGGAAAAGAAACATCAAGGGTTCGGCCATGGTGTATGGCCGAACCCCATGAACTTGTTGATGGGCCATGTTTGGCTCTTTGCATAATTTTAATAAATGGTTCACCAAACCAAGGGATGAAGGGTGAGAATAATGGAATTGTAGCCTTGGATGGCAATATGGTAATTATGTAAAATTAATGGAACTATGTTTTGAAACTCAAACATAAGTTGATGGAATCGGTTATGAATTATTTTAAAGGGTTATTTGGGAGTGTTATGAAGGTTTAAAATAAATAAGTGGACCTATGTGTTGGAACCTAAGCCTAAGTTGTTGGAGGCAATGGCAAAGTGGTAAATAAGAGTGAAAGTACTAGACCATGGGTTAGGCCATGGTGTATGGCCGAATCCCATGGGAATTATTTGGTGAACTTAGATATTTAGGAATCTATGTTTCTAATCTAAACAAGAGGAATGTTTTGGTTATGATTAGACCAATGGCAAGGTTGTAAATACTTGCTAAAATGGAAGGTTAGCCATGAATGGCAATATTGTAATTAAATGAAAATAAGGGACCATGGGTTCGGCCATACAATAAGGGACCATGGGTTCGGCCATGGTGTATGGCCGAACCCCATGGGGAATGTTTGCTGAATTTAATGTTTCATGTACCTTAGATGATTAATTGGGTTATCATCAGATTAATGCATAAAAGTGGCAAGAATGGCATTATCGTAAATATGATAAAAAAAATGAAAGACCATGGGTTCGGTCATGGTGTATGGCCGAACCCCATGGGGATTGGTTTATAGACTTAAAATATTATAAATCAAGTGGGACTTGGTTTTGATTGATTTTATATTATAAGGTAACGGGACCTCACAGGGTGTTTACGATCGTGAGCGGTTAACGGACGAAAGACGCAAGGACACGTTAGCGGTCTTTGGTAGGATTCCACCTCTTTCAAACCATGGGATTATGTACAATGTTTTCTTATCTTATTTGATGAATATATGTTGTAAGGGATATGTTCCAAATTGTGATTTTAAATGTTATGTTTATATGATAAAATAGCATGTGGTTTAAATTTGAGTTTTAAATGCTATGATTTGTATTTCTACATAGCATGTTGGCATTTGCATCTCATGCATGGCATGGGAGGGATGAAAGGTAACCGGAGGGTCCACACTCCATCGGGGCGTTCGAAAAACCTATGTGGGGTACCTTGATGTGATTTCCATCAAGAGGATACTGTGTATGAACTGTAACTGGAGATCCACACTCCGTCGGGGCGTCCGTAATACAATCGTGGGGGATACCTTGATGAGAAGCTTTCCATCAAGAGGACACTATGTATGAAATGTAATCGGAGATCCACACTCCGTTGGGGCATCCGTAAAACAATCGTGGGGGAATACCTTGATGAGGAGCTTTCCATCAAGAGGTTACTATGTATTTGTGATGGGCGGGACTCATTGCATATGATAGCATGGCATGGCATTGATTCGGCATGATTATGATCTTTATTATCATGCAAGATTTTTGGTTTTTATCGGTATGATTGGATCTCTATTATCATACACTGTTTTGGATACAATGCTTTATAAGTATGGCATGATTTATTATAACTGGTTTCGATATATATTATATCTGGATTTTTGGTACTAACCCATGTGTTAACCTAATTGGAATACCTACTGGGTGTGTTGTACTAACGCCCTACTTCTACCCTAGTTGATGATACAAGAAACAAGGGGAACGATGAAAGCGAAACGGGCCAGGCATAGGAGCTTGGAGGATTATTGTTTATATTTTATTTAAGATACTTATTGGCTTGCATTTTGAGTATCTAGAGTTCGGATGCAATAACTTAGATGAATTTGCTATGATTGGATGGTTTATTGGATAATTAATTATGAATAAAGACTTGACGTACTTTGTTATCTGAATGGAATAGAGCTGTGTTCTATTATAATTCCGCATGTTATGATTTTTATTCTTCATGTTTATATTGCTATGTGTGAACCGTTTTCATGGATTGAGTCCATGCACACATAGGGTAGGCCAGTTAAGGGTTGGACTTTGGAAGTTCGGACTTAGCTCGCATCGTGACGTCCTGCGCTCTATCACTCTACTCTGTTATAAATAAAAAATAGACTCTGAATTTACGGGATGAAGCAAGTGAAGAAGGGCGGGGCGTTACATGGACCTTACTTGGACTGAGCTTGCACATTTGCCTGGTCTAATGATAGAATGCGCATGGGCTTGTATGTGGACTGGTCCATTTGAAGTGAGTCCTGGCCCAATGTCTTGAAATTCAGGCTTTGGCACTTGGATTGCAGCTTTTAACATCTAGAATTAAATAATTATTCAGCCACTTTAAATCTAAAAATTATTAATTAATTGTAGACGCTCATAACTGGATCCAAATTAATTAATTTTACATGAAGGGACCCTAAAAGGTGGCATGAAATAATTATAAAACTCTAGGTCTTCACTCTAACGCTCTAATTGTGCAATTATCTTGTGAATTAGCTTGATTTTTCTGAACTTTATATTTTTTACTACAAAACTGACAAACTACATTAGATGCATCATTATATACAAAATTGAGGGTTAACCGATCCAATAATGAGGGGTAAAAATGTAATATTTCAATGCGCAACATTTGTGGTCTCTCTTGCACAGATCCACTTGGGATTGAAGGTCAGTTTGATTTTTTCTCAACACTAATATCTCATCAATTGATTTTTGAAATTTTGTTGAGAAAGTTTCTTTTTCAGTTCTTTCAATTTCAAGAAGTTTGGTCAGGTAGGCATTCTCACTTCCAAGTTTGTGAACTTTCTTGGTCAATTCCATACTTTCAAGATATAGAGCACTGTATCATTCTTGGAGATCATCAAGAGGCTCTTCATTTTCAGATTCACTAAAATGTTCTTGTTTATCATAAGGAAATGAAGAAACAAGTCCAAGAAATGTACCTTTACTTTCATTATCCATGATTGATGCAGACTCAGATTCTTCTCTGTCATTTAACTCTTTTTCTTTTTGTTGGAGTCTTCTTCTTTTTGATGATGGGTTAGCCTTCCTGTCACAGAGATCACAAGATCAAAACCTACTACAGAACTGTATGCATGATATTGTGAATGTGGGTCTTCCAGGCATAATTTTAAATAACTTCAATTCAATATTTACCCCAGTTATTTTCTTCTCTGGACATCGAAATACAGGATTCCATGGCATATGTTCTAGCAACCAGAAATCACTTGGACGATTAAATCTAAATATATAGAGCACGAGGCTCTGATAACAATTGAAAGTCCCTTGAGAGCTAGAACACAATTGACCCTAGACGATGGCGGGGCGGGGGGCGGGGGGGGGGGGGGGTGAATAGGTCAATCTAGAATCGTTGGTCCTTTTTAAAATATACTTGATTGATTAATTATGTGCAGCGGATATAACAATCAAGTGTATGTGTGTTAGCAAATGTGATAATGCAATCGACACTAGAATTAAGCTCTAACACCACAAGCACAAGGACACAAGATTTATATTAGTTCGGTTAACCAACCTACATCCACTGATAGGATTAGCTCAACCTTGAGATATCCCCAAATTCACTAAGTGGGGACTTACACTCTCATTAGAGTAGGAATTCCACCACACTCAATCAGCTGGGAATTCCACCCACCACTGTGCCAGAGACGACGCTCTAGATTTTTTATAGTAGTTCCGGAGCCAATCCTCCTTAATCCACTTTCTCGGGACAGGTTTTAACAACAAAATTTAACTAAGAAGCACTTGCCTTGTATCACTTTCTTGAAGAAGTGTTCTTCTTAAAGATCCACCAAATGTGTGTTGATGCTCGCCTTGTAGCTGTCTGTTGAGGATTAAAATGTTACATTTTTACCCCTGATTATTGGGCCAGTTAATCCTCAATTTTGTATACAATGATGCATTTAATGTAGTTTGTCAGTTTTGTAGTAAAAAATATAAAGTTCAGAAAAATCAAGCTAAAACAACAGAAGATTGCATGTTTAGAGCTTTAAAGAGAAGACTGTTGGCTTAAAAGTTAAATATGCCTCCCCTGAGTTAGACTGAGTTGTCAATTCCGTGGTTGTGTCCGACTGAGTCATGAGTTATCAATTTGTGTGACTTGTCGTGACCTTGTTCGGGTGTCAAGTGTAACGCCCGCCCCTTTTCACGAACATCAGAGTCTATTTTTTTTTTTTTTTAAATAAAAGTGACAAAGGGCACAGACGTGACGATGTGAGTTAAGTCCGAGCTTCTAAAGCCCGGCCCTTAACTGGCCAACCCTACGTGCGCGTGGAACGAAGTCCACGAGAACGGTTCACATGTAGATGTAAGCTCGCGGAATATAACTTAATGCGAAACATTATAATAGAGACTATCCTACCAGTTTTAGATAGCAAGGAAGTACGGTGCTTAAATTACTAAAATACCCCTAAATTCATAATTATATCTCAAAATGATAACGTCCAAAGTAAAGTCCAAACCATAGTAAGAAATCTACATTATTACAGTCCGACGAGCTACGTTACTCAAAATACATTTTCAAAATAAATCTTAAATAAACTAAGTAGCTCACTTCCCCAAAGTCCTACGCTTGGCTCCCGTCATGTCCTCCGTTTCCGCCATCCCTTGCGTCATCAGCTAGGGTAGAAGTAGGGCGTTAGACAACTCGCCCAGTAGGACTCCGAGTAGGGTTAACACATGGATTAGTGATAACAGGCACATAGGTAATAATATAATGAAAAACCATAAAATGAATGCAATGCCATGGGTGTCTTATGTCATGTGTCCCACCCATCATCCATACCATCATGATATCCCCATGTTTGCTTCTCGGTCGCCCCGACGGAGCATGGACTCCGGTTATATCTCCACATATCAAGATATCCCCATGTTTGCTTCTCGGTCTCCCCGACGGAGCATGGACTCCGGTTATAGCATATCAAGCTATCCCCATGTTTGCTTCTCGGTCGCCCCGACGGAGCATGGACTCCGGTTATAGCATATCAAGCTATCCCCATATTTGCTTCTCGGTCGCCCTGACGGAGCATGGACTCCGGTTCCTTTATTTTCCAGCCCATGCCATGTATGAGATGTAAATGCATTATGTTATGTAATATATATAATTCATAGCCTTCATATATAATTCATAGCCTAATCATAAAATTCATGGCCTTAAAATATAATTCATAGTCTTAGCATATAATTCATATCCTTAGAATCCATCATAAACATATCATAGGATTACCAAAATAATTCAATAAAACATCCATACACACATAGTCCATGGCTTACAATAAGGTTGGAATCCTACCGAATACCGACCAACGTTTCTTTGCGTTTTCCGTCTACCAATCCAGTCGCCGATCGCCCACTACTTACGATGTCCCGTACCTTATTATACATTACCAAATCAGTCCATATCTTATCCGTGATCAAGTCCCTAAATCATGCCTAAGTGGGGTTCGGCCATACACCATGGCCGAACCTCATTATCTAGGTTTTGTGGGTCCCATTTAGTCCATTAAATATTTTAATCATATGAGTCTAAAAACCAGCCACTCTAGGCTTTATTAATGACAAATAAGGTTGTTACTTAGAGCCCCTAAGTCCATGATCATCTCCCATGGGGTTTGGCCATGTATCATGGCCGAACCCATGGTTCTTGAATTTGGCAATTATTTACGGTTTGGCCACTACTCCTCCATGGTTAGGTTCTCATTTTATTTCTCCATTCTTAGGTCCATAATTGATCCATAGACTTGGATCCCTTAATGACTCCTTAGTCATGACATAACATCATAAAAAATTTAGCCACTTAATTACCCTAATCCCCATTCATTACTCACATGTATAATACCAAATTTAACCCATTAATTGACCTACAATTGGGTCATGGGTTCGGCCATATACCATGGCCGAACCCATGATGTCTTTTTCCCCATTTTTATTTGGGTCTATTCACAACATTTAGATCCACCATAATTCTTTCCATAAGGTGGTTTCCATCATGCATTCAAATCACCAATCTTTGATTATTAATTTGGTACATTTTGGTCCATCAAAACTACCAACACATCTCCCATTATTTTTCCATCTTTTACACTCCTCATCATTACACATACATCACCATAGGGTTCAAAAACATTTCCTCCATAAAATCTCTCCATGGTTTTATTTTTAAAACGTTGTTTCCACCCCTTTAAAACCTTATTCATACTACTTAGAGTCCATTTAAAAATTATCAATCTTCTCCATCAATTTCCATAATTTTACACCCAAAATCATTACAATACATCACCATAGGGTTCGGCCATTCACCATGGCTGAACCCATGGTTCATGGTCCATTCCCATCTACCATTTTTGAGGCCATAAAAATTCATTTTCATGTCCCATGATTTTCTCATTTAAGATCCCTTTAAAAATCACTACATTTAATCATAAAAACCCTAAAAATCATAAATTATCCTTTCATGATTCTAATCCTAAAAACCCCATTACAATTCCTAAATTACCTACCATGGGGTTTAGCCATACAACATGGCCGAACCCTATGGTCCATGGTTCTTCGAACATCACCTACATCCATACTTAAATAAACTTTAATCCATAATGTCCTTAATACATCCTTCATTTTTTTTTACCTAATTTACCCATTAGGGTTTATCCATTTTTCATCCTTTCATTGGATGGATTTGAGATCCAAGGCCCATGATAATTTGGCCATCATCAAATCTAAGAAGAATGGACCCCAAATATTAAACCTTAACAAAATCTAACCTCTTGTTTAGAAATACTTACAGATCCGACGGCTCATCCGATTTTCTTTGCTCCCTTTGGATTCCTTGGCCCCCTTTCTTCTTCTTGTCCTTTGTTGGTCGGCTAAGATGTGCTTGACCCAATGAAAAACTCCAATGTTTGGGTCGGTTAAGATGGAGTAGATTTGAGAGAGAGAGGGGGAGAAGATGAGAAGAACTACCCTAACTCTTGATCTTGAAGAGGTGGGCCAACACTAGCACTTTTCTTCTCTTTTCTTCTTTTCTTCTCTTATTAGTTTTCTTCTTCTTTCCTTGGTGTGGGGGACAGAAATGAGAGAGCGAGAGAGGGAGAGAGTGAAAGAGTTAGATGGAAAGAGATGGAGAAATGCGATAAGGTTCATCTCATTTGGTTGTGTAACTTACACTCCACCATTAACTCCTCCCACCAACCAAGCATGGGATTTTTTATGCTTTAATGGTGGTGGTTGGAATAAACCACCACTAGCCAACGGTTTTGGCTTCTTAAGATGGAATGGTTTGGTCTTCCATCTTTTGACCCCTTTTGACCACCTTTTTGGATAGTTTAATTATTTAATTAATTAGATAATTAACTTAGGTTAATTAATTCCCACTTAATCTAATTCATTTTTCTTAAATTCCCTCCATGTATCCACCCATGGTTGACCAATTCAACCATGGTGGCCGGCCCCACCAATCCTTGGTCCACACACCACCTCACTTGGTGAGGTGGAGGTGGGTCCCATTCGGCCATGTCACCTTGATCACTCCATCACCAACTTAGATGATTTAATTAAATCCATTCCAACTAATTGGATCACCATTGGGCCCATGGCCCAATTACATTCACCTCCTACCCATTTACCTTAAAGCTTAAATCATTTTGACCCATTGGGTCCCAAATGGGTATTGGGCCCAATTTCACCATCCTTGGCCCAATTGACCATTTAAATGAATTTAATCCAATCCATGGGCCATTGGGCCATACTTGGGCCTTTGTCCAAATTTTGATCCATTTAACATTTATTCCATCATATTTCCCAATTTCCATCATTAAAACAAACCACATATTCATTGATTTAAAAATTCTGGGCTATTACATCAAGACCGTGCCTCTGGAAGACCTATATAGTCAAATCAAGTTTGAAGCTCCGAAAGACATGTCATTTGGAAGGTATTGCACTGAAATCGGAAGTGTAACACTCCGGATTTTCAAGTTATAAATATTTACAGAATTTGCCATTTAAATTGTGAACTAACGGATATGGACCTTAGATAGGTAAGGTGTTGTGTCAATTGCCCAATTAAGATCCAATGGATATGTTATAAGGTTCAATTTAAAATAAATGGGTAAGGTGCATTTAATTGGATCAATGTTGCTATTTGGGTCAAAATGCCCAATTGGGACCCAATGGGTCATGGTTAACTTGATTGACCACCAAGTGAGTTCAATTTAAATTAAATGGGGCTGAATTAAAATAGTATTGCAATATATATATATATAAATAAGGGATTTGGATTAATTGTCATGCGCATAAAGGAAATTGGAAGATTGCATGCGCATGAAAGGTATTGATAGAAAGATTTTAGGAGTTGAAATATGGAATAGATATACAATCCACGTTGATATGCTTAAGATGGTCTTCTCCTTGGTTAAGAGTGAAACTAGGAGATTGCCAAATAAAGAAGTTACTTGGCCATGTGTGACATTGCATATCCAAGATATGCGCATGTGTTAGAGTATCTCTAAAAATGGTCCTTTCCCTTGATTAAGAGTGATACTAGGGGAATTGCTAAATAAAGAAGGTTGCTTGGCCGCATGAGAGATTTGCATATCCATGAGGAGGCACTGAAAGGTGTCTATTTCCTTGGATAAAAACGGCATTAGGCAACTACTAAATTGAAGGAGTGCATGGCACCTTCTAAATATGGGACCAAGTGGAGGTTTTATAAAGAGAGGAAGAAGGGGCGCACGGCACACACACACTCAAGGCCGAAGTCTCCCTTTCTCTCTCAAGTCACAATCTCGGCTAAAGATCAAGAAGAAGGAGGAAAAGGCTAAGGAAGGAGAAGATTGGAAGAGCAAGAACAAGCGAAGGAAAACTGGAGGAGCTGCGGAACCCGTAAGTAGTTTGATAATTTTGTTTAAAATAAGGAACCATAGGGTTCGGCCATGTGGTATGGCCGAACCCCATGGAAGAAAAATTAAGGGATGAATGTTGAGGTTTAATGAAAAGGATGGACCATAAGGTTCGGCCATGTTGTATGGCCAAACCCCATGGAAGGACTTTGGTTATTTTTTTAATGGAAGTTTGGAGGATGAAAACCATGGAATATTATGTATGTTTTAAAAGGGTTTAAATGGAAGGTTGTTGGTGAAGAACCTTCGACCATGGGTTTGGCCAAGGGGTATGGCCGAACACCATAAATAATTATAGAAATATACTCATATAGTTAGATCATGGAAAGGATTGCAAAGTTGTAATTATAGGCTAAAATGAAAGATCATGGGTTCGGCCATGGTGTATGGCCGAACCCCATGAGGTCTTTTATGGATTTAATTTGTCAACCATGTTAAACAATTATGGTGTGAGTGATTACCTAAGGAAAGAAGGGCACAAAACCAAAGGCTGAGGTTCGTCCAGGTAGTATGGCCGAACCCCACCAAGGAGTATATATGGACTTAGGGTTTTAGGTATTGAATTTAAGTGGACTGTTTTAATAATTTTAATGGATGAAAATGATGGATAAAGGTTAATGATTTAAAAGGTCTTAAACATTGGAAATGATGAAGAACTATGGACCATGGGTTCGGCCATGTGGCATGGCCGAACCCCATGAAGAGTTATTGGTGGACTTAGATGTTTATGGATCTATGTTTTGAACTTAAACATAAAATGATGGAGGAAATGGCAAAGTTGTAATAAAGGGTGAAAGTGATGGATCATGGGTTCGGCCATGGTGTATGGCCGAACCCCATGAGGAATGTTTTGGTTATGGTTTTGTATAAATGGCAAAATTGTAAATAGGTGGAAATGAAAGACCATGGGTTCGGCCATACACCATGGCCGAACCCCATGGGGAATGATATATGGTTTTAATGTATGAAGGGTGAGAATAATGGAATGATAACCATGGATGGCAATATTGTAAATAAGTAAAATTAATGGACCATGGGTTCGACCATGGTGTATGGCCGAACCCCATGGGGATTGTTTTGTGGACTTTGTTGTTATCAAGGTGGTGTTTATGGACTTAGACCTAATGCTAAATCAAATGGGACATGGTTTTAATTGATTGATATATTATAAGGTAACGGGACCTCACAAGGTGTGCACGATCGTGAGCAGTTACCGGACGAAAGCACATGGACACGTTAGTGATCTTTGGTAGGATTCCACCTCTTTGAAACCATGGGTTTATGTACAATGTTTTTATCTTATTTTGATGAATTTATGTTGTAAAGGATTGTTTCAAATGTGAGTTTTAATGCTATGTTTACAATATAAAATAGCATGTGTTTCATTAGCATCTCATGCATGGCATGGGGTGATGGATGTGTAACTGGAGGGGCCACACTCCGTCGGGGCGTCCAAAAAATCTATGTAGGATGCCTGATGTGTTTTTCCATCAAGAAGAAACTGGAGGGCCCACACTCCATCGGGGTGTCCGAAAGACTTATGTGGGGGTACTTATATGTACTTGTGATGGATGGGACTCATTGCATTTGACATCATGACATGGCATGGTTATATGGTTTGGCATGGTTTATATGGCTTTTTGACTATGTTATTATATATGTTTTGTACTAACCATGTGTTAGCCCTAACTGGAATACCTACTGGGCGCGTTGTTCTAACGCCCTACTTCTACCCTAGTGGATGATACAGGAAACGAGGAACGCAAAAAGGGCCAAGCATAGGAGCTTGGATGCTTTAGTTTATATTTTGATTAAGTTACTCATGGACTTGTATTTTGAGTAGTTAGATTTCGGGCATGTAATAGTTTAGATAATTTGCTATAGTTGGATGTTTATTTGGATAATTATGTTATGTTAATTATTGATTAAAGACTTCGAGTACTTTGCTATCTAAATGGAATAGAATTAGGTTCTATTATAATTCCGCAATTATGACTTTAATCTGCGTGTTTTTGTTGTTATGTACGAACCGTTTTCATGGACTTAGTCCATGCACACAGAGGGTTGGCCAGTTAAGGGTCAGACTTTAAAAGTTCATATTTAGCTCACGTCGTGACGTCCTGCTCTCTATCACTCTTTGTCTTAAAAAAAAATAGACTCTGATTTTTAGAAAGCATAGTGAAAAAGGGCGGGGCGTTACAGGGATAACTTCATGAATGTCAGCCAATACAGGTATTTAGACCTTAAGAATGACTTAGAAGACCTAGAATCACCATTGGGACAAACATTAGAATCCATAACTTAGAATTTGGTTGGACTAATTTGGATTTTTTAGGTTAGGTGAATTTTGCTCTGTTTTGGGCAAGTTTTTTCTTCCATCAAATGTTCCCAAGTATTAGTAAAATTGTAATGATTTGATGGAACACTAAAAGAGCTCTTCAAAAAGTCCAAGAATACCCAATTTGGAAATGTATAGCTCAAGTTATGAGCATTTCAATGAAAGGGTACAAAACAGATCAAAATAGTTTTGTCATATACCCTGACTTTCAGAGATTATTTGAGGTATCAAATGGGCCTCAAATTAGACCAAATTTGGTGAGTAGATCGATCTATCAGTGAGACTTTCCAACAAGCCCAAGAATTCCCAAAACCAAGTCCGAGAACCCAAGTTATGGTCGTTTTAGTGGAAATGTACAAAACTGTTGAGTTTCAGTCGACTGAATCTATGTTTCAGTCGACTGAAAATGTTTCAGTCGACGGAATCTTTATTTCAGTCAGCTGAATTGTGCTCAGATGTTTCAATGGTCATTTCTAGACATTTTAGTCGACTGAATATTCAGTTCAGTCGACTGAAATCGCAACGAGAAGTTTTTAACGGCTCTATTCTTGTGATTTTGACTTCCAATGGCCATATCTTCAAGAGGGCTTTAAATGTATGACCTTAGGGCATTCCAAAGGTTGATTCTTGATGAGCAAAACCCTCTCTAACATTCTCCAAGGCTCTCAATCATTTCAAGAGCACTAAAACTCCATAGTTAGATTACCAAAGTTCTTGAGCTAAATCAAACTCACACTCAAAGCTCTCATAGGCAAATCTTGAGCATTTTAGGCTCACTCTTGGGTGTGTATTTGAGAGAACCTTTAGGGATAGATTGTATTTATAGGTAAACCTTCTAGCATCCCTAACTCTCTTCTCCTACATCTTGGTTGGGCATCATTGGAGCATCTACACTTCATCAAAGAAGCCAAGAAAAGGGGAGGATCTTCAAGAACGTGCCAAAACCACTTAGAGCATCAAGAGGCAAGCGTTCTTGGTATTTTTCTAAAAATCAAATTCTTTCTATCATTTTGTAATTTGTATAGGGTTGGTGTAACCTTTGTAAGGAGAGAAGGGTGTCTTCTCTCTTGAGTGTTATCAGTCCGATCTTCACCCGTGAAGAAGATCAAACGTTGTATATGTTCGATCTTTACTCGTGAAAGAGATCAAGGTTGTAATAGGTTTCTTCTCCACCATCGAAGGAGAAGTTAGTGGAATCTTCAAGTGGTGTACTTGAGGCGTGGATGTAGGCAAGATTGCCGAACTACGTAAAAATCCTTGTGTCAAGATTTTCCATCTCTTCTCACCTCCTCACCTTACTTTATGCATTTGTATTTATTTCTTATATATCTAGCACACTTGTTTAGTGAAATTGTGTTTGTTGAGATTTAACTTCACATTCATTATTTATTGTAAATTTCAATATCTTGGAAGATCAATTTGATTAATTAGTAAAGACCCAATTTTAATTAACCAAAGTTCGAAAGAAATTTAAAATTCTGCAATTGTCCTATTCCTCCCCCTCCCCCCCCCCCCCCCCCCCCCTTTAGAAAATCTAGCTTGACCAACAATTGGTATCAGAGCCAAGTCTCTTGTACTCGACTTAACTGTTTAAGAGCCGATCCTTAAGCTAGTAAAATGTCAATGGGAGCTAGCTTGGCCGTGATGAGTCCTCCAATCTTTGATGGTCCAACTTTGCTCTTTGGAGAGCTAAAATGAAAATATGTTTAATCAAAGTAGATGGAGCTCTTTGGGAAATGATTAAATGTGGTTGGTCTCAACCAATCAAAAGTTACTTCACTTGGAGTGATCTTGAAAAGAGTATGCACTCGGCCAATGCAAAAGCCCTTGATGCCATATTTTGTGCCGTTTCATCAAACATCTTTGAAAACATCATATCATGTGAAACCGCAAAAGAGGCATGGGACATTTTAGAGGAAACCCATGAAAAGCCTAAGAAGGAAGAAACCATGGAAGAAGTCTATTGTCTAGGACCCATCCAAGCTCTTGAACATAATAATGTCAATACTATAATTGAAGAACCTAAAGATGAAGACTTATAAGAAGACCAAGAATATGATATTCTTCAAGAAGGCTATAAAGATCTATGTATTGAATTTGAAAAGTTAACTAAAAGATTTACTAAGGCAATGAATGAAAACACAAAACTTTCAAATGAGCTAAGTTATGAAAAGTTAACAAATGAGAAAATCTTAAAAGAATTAGAATTAGCTAAAGAAGAGGCATTAAAATTTAAAGAAGATAAAATTCAAGAAAATTCTAACGCCACACAAAAAGATTACCTAAAACTTGAAGAGTGCTTAAAAATGGAAATTGAAAAAAAAGCTAATATTGAAAATGAAGTAAGAAAACTAAAGCATGAACTTCACTTATTAAAAGAAGACTATAAAGATTTGAAAATTGTGCTAAGTGGTGAAGAAGAAGAAAATGTCAAAATAAAAAATGAACTCAAAGACCTAAAAAGCCATACTCCACAAGCTCAATCAATTCTAAGTGTTGAAAATCAAAAGCTCATAAAAGAAGTAAATGATTTAAAACGATATAAAGAAAAAATTGAATTGAAGTTCACTAAAGAAGAAGAGAAACTTTGAAAAACTCTTGAAATTGAGTAAACCCTTTGGAGATAAGACGGGTCTTGGTTATGATAAGAAAAATGTTAAAGGACCCATCACCCCAACTATTTATGTTAAGGGTGAGCCTCCCTCAACTCCTAAAATTAAAATCATAAAGTGCTTCTATTGTGGAATATCTGGACACCTAAAATTTAAATGCAACTTAAGAAGGGAACATCTTAAATATGAGAAAGTTGGGAATCAATATAAAAATATGAAACAAACCAAGGTGCTAAATCAAAGGAAAAGGTTCACAAAGAAAATAAAAGAAGGGAAAAGAGGAATGAAAATCATAAGAATTGTCCACCAAAAGTTCATAATCAAAATCAAAGGCTTAACAACTCAAAGAGAAATCTAAATTATATCTTAACGCAAAAACTAATTGAAGCCTTGAATGGTTTTACGAAGTTTTGTCAAACAAATAAAAACTTTAAAAAGAGAAAACTAGATGTTCATATGTTTGACACTGGTGGACCCCGTAGACCTTGCTCAACCACCCAATGGATACCCAAGGTTAGGGGAGTGGGTTAGATCTTGACATTTACATTAGAATTTGTCATGTTTAGAATTCTTCTTGCTATAATCATCCATTGTCATATTACTTATATCTCATGAATTTGTATATACTCTGTGTTTATGAGCATTGCACTTGAGGAAAGAAGGTATATATAGCTTGATGAGTGAATTGCCATGATGAATGATTTAATCTCTTTTAGCTTAATACATTATCATAAATTTCTATCACTAAATGAGATGATATGTGGATGATGTTCACTGTTATACTTGATATTTATATGCTGTAAAAAATAAGTGTGCCTTTGCATAAATCTTGCTACTTAAAGACAAGAGCAAAGATGTTTGTTTAACATCTTATGAGTTGCTTAAATAATAACTTCATTATTTAACTCTTATGCAACTACTTGTCTGTTCCTTCCACTGATAAATTGGAAAATCTTAATACTATTTGAAGGACAGTTGAGAAAGAAATCTAAAAATCATTCTTTAAGCCCTCCTCACATTTGATAATCTTCATGTGATGAATTAATATTGATTCAACTAAATGTATGCTTGTATCTCAAAGAAAATTATGGATTTGTTTCTCATTGAGAATATTTTTTGGGGTTTTACCTCGAATGAATATTGATTCACTTCAGTTGAATCATTCTCTTTGAGCTTTACTCCATGTTCATGATTTCCTTCAAAAATAAGTTACTCTTCTTTTACATGAACAAAATACTTCATTAATTTCAGAACCAATGGATAAAAATATTTCATGATGTTTGTGACAACTGACTATCTTGACATCTTCATCATGGTTCTGTTTTGTGGGACATACAGTCGCATGGTATGTACATGGTCCTATCCCAATCAGATACTCCATATTTGTCATCCATAGTCCTTGTCCTTGTATATAAATACATGACTGTCTATTAAGGACAAATCTGGCTCTGTTTTGTCCTAAAACATGATGGGAATGATCTTTTGGACATTTCTGTTAATTTTTCACAATGCCTTCTGTAACGCCCGGCCCTTTTTCACCCGTTGTCCGAAAATCAGAGTCTATTTTCTTTTTTTTTAAATAGAAGAGTGAGAGAGGACGCGGACGCCACGACGCGAGTTAAGTCCGAGCTTCAAAAGCCTGGCTCTTAACTGGCCAACCCCACGCGTGCGTGGAGCTAAGTCCACGAGAACGGTTCACGCGTAGGAAGTAAGCTCGCGGATTATAGTTATTGCAAATCATGATGATAGAGTCTATCCTACCGTTTTTTAGATAGAAGGGAAGATACAACATTGAATTACCAAAATGCCCCTAAGTTCATAATTATATCACAAAAAGTAATCGTCCATAAGTAACGTCCAAACCATCACAAGAATGTAAACATATACAACCCGACAAGCTAAGTTACTTTCAAATTACATCTCCAAAATGTAAACGTAAATAAAACTAAGACTGCACTGCCCAAGCTCCTAAGCATGGCTCCTGTCATGTCCACCACTTCCGCCATCCCCTGCGTCATCAGCTAGGGTAGAAGTAGGGCGTTAGTCAACGCGCCCAGTAGGACTCCGAGTAGGGCTAGCACATGGATTAGTGACACACACATACCGATCCAATAAAATACAACAAAATAATCATGTGATGAATGTTATGCTATGGGTGCTTATGTCATATGTCCCACCCATCATCCGTATGATCATACAATATCATGTTCCCCATGTTTGCTTCTCGGTCGCCCCGACGGAGCATGGACTCCGGTTATAGCCTCAGGCTATCCCCATGTCTGATTCTCGGTCGCCCCAACGGAGCATGGACTCCGGTTATAGCCTTCAGGCTATCCCCATGTCTGATTCTCGGTCGTCCCGACGGAGCATGGACTCCGGTTTGTTTATTTTTTTCTGCCCATGCCATGCATGAGATGTAGGTGCATTATGCTATGTAGTATATAGATAGACCATATTCGATATACCATACATAGTCATATGATGCATAATATTAAAATATAATCCATGATACCATCATGTAATTCGTAAGTTAAAACCCATCATAGTGCAAGTCCCATAAATCATAAATTATACTCATAAATCCATAATAAGCAAAGTCAAAATAATTTAAAACATCATCACATATCCATCGCTTACAAAAAGGTAGGAATCCTACCGTATACCGTGTCGCGTTTCGTTACGCTTCCCGTTCGATAATCCGGTCACCGATCGCGTACCGTTTGCGACGCCCGATACTATCCGACGACTCCTCCGGTCTTCGTTGCTCCCGTCAACTTCCTCGGCCTCTTTTCTCCTTCTTCTTGATCTTTAATCGGCTAGATGTGCTTGATCAATGGTGGGACATGTTTGGATCGGCTAAGATAGGGTTAGGTTGAGAGAGGGGAAGAGGGGAAGATGATGAAGATAGTAGCTCTTGATCTTCCAATGGTGAATCCAAGGTTTCACCTCTTTTCTTTTCTTTTCCATCTAAGTTTTTCTTCTAAGTTCTTTCTCCTCTCTTGCAAGGTGGGTGCCGTTTTTTTCTTGGTGTATGAGGAATGCTAGAGTGAAATGGGTTGGTTTGCAATGGAATGAAGGTGGTTGGAGTGGTCTTCACTCCAACATTAATTTCTTCACCAACCAAGCATGGGTTGGCTTGACTTTGGTGGTGGTGGTTGAGACCCAACCACCATTCAAGCCCATGGTTTTAATTTGTGTTTTCTTGAGGTGGTTTGTGTTTGTTGGAGTGGTTTTGACCATTTAACCATTTGACCATTTTAATCTTAGGTTGATTAACTTAGATCACCTTGATCCCTTGATTAATTTAATTAATCACTTTCTATTTAATCTAATCCCATTAATTTTCCTCCATGATCCACCCATGGTTGACCAAGTCAACCATGGTGGTCGGCCCCACTCCTCTTGGGTCCACACGCCACCTCAATGGGTGAGGTGGAGGTGGGCCCCATTGGCCATGTTACTTTGGTCCATTTATCACCTAACTTAGGTGATTTAAATTTTATTAATTGTATCCCTCTTATTGGATTGCCATTGGGCCCATGGCCCAATCAGATTCTTGTCTTATCCATTTATCTTAGGGCTTAGTTACCTTGGCCCATTGGGTCCCACATGGCCCTTTTACTCAAATTGACCATCGTTGACCCGATTACTTACCATTGACCAATTACATGTATTAATTCTAATTCATGGTTTATTGGGTACACATTGGGCCCACGGCCCAATTAAATTCCCTCCTTACCTTAGGCTTACCTCAATTGGGTCCATTGGGCCCCACATGGCTATCGGGCCCACTTGACCATCGTTGACCCGATTTAATCCTCATTGACCCATTAAATGGATGTCATCCAATCCGTGGCCCAATTGGGCTATCCTTGGGCCATTGTCCCAAAATTTGGTCCATTTGGCATTCCATCATGTTAAAATTCAAATTAAAATCAATAAATGCCAAATATATATTGATTCGAAAATTCGGGCTATTATTATAGAATCCTCTTTTAAAATTTTCGTCCCGAAAATTAGAGCGAAGTAGGGGTCCAAAACAACTCGTTCGAAGAGCTCCGGATAGGCGGTTTTCATCTCCGACTCAAGTTCCCAGGTGGTTTCTTCACTGCCATGTCGTTCCCATACCACCTTGACGAACTGAATGGCGCGGTTCCGTAACACCCTTTGTTCGCTTTCAATAACTCTGACCGGCTTCTCCACATATGTCACATCGCTTTGTATATCGATGTCTTGAACATTTATCACATGAGAAGGATCAGGATTGTACTTCCTCAGCATGGACACATGAAACACATCATGTAGAGATGACAGCTGTGGAGGGAGCACTAACTGATAAGCTACCCCTCCTACCCTCTTCAGTATTGGAAACGGCCCCACAAATCTAGGTGACAGTTTCCCTTTCTTTCCGAACCTGATGTGCCCTTTCCGTGGCGAGACTTTTAAGAACACTAAGTCTCCCACCTCAAACTCGAGGAACCTTCTCCTCTTGTCGGCATAGCTCTTCTGACGGCTCTGTACAGTGAGTAGATGTTGCCGTATCAGCTCAATCTGCGCTGTAGTCTCTGTAACCAAATCTGGTCCGATCAACGCAGGCTCACCGGCCTCCGTCCAACACACTGGCGATCTACACGGTCTACCATACAAGGCCTCAAACGGAGCCATCTGGAGACTTGCCTGGTAACTGTTATTGTAAGAGAACTCCACCAGTGGCAGATGATCCTCCCATCCACCCTTGAAGTCTAGCATGTATGCTCTCAGCATATCTTCCAGTGTCTGTATCGTCCTCTCTGACTGTCCATCAGTCTGTAGATGAAATGCGGTGCTAGTTAATACGTTGGTTCCCATAGCCGACTGCAAGCCTTGCCATACTCTGCCGGTGAATCGGCCATCCCTGTCGGATACAATAGACCGGGGAATACCATGTAACATGATGATCTCTCGGATGTGCCGTCGACCCAAAGTTTCTGATGAATCTGTCATCTTGATGGGAAGGAAATGTGCGGACTTGGTTAATCGGTCCACTATGACCCATATAGCATCGCTGCCCTTTGATGACCTTGGTAACCCTGTTACAAAATCCATGGTTATGTGCTCCCATTTCCATTCTGGTACCGGTAAAGGTGCAAGTAGGCCCTGTGGTTTCCGATGTTCTGCCTTAACCTGCTGACAAGTTAGGCAACAAGCAACAAATGCTGCTACATCTTTCTTAAGTCCATGCCACCAATAGTGCCTTTTCAGATAATGATACATCTTGGTGCTGCCCGGGTGGATAGAGAGTTTGGTTTGGTGTGCTTCAATCAGCAACTCTCTTCTGCAGTTCTTAGGTACGTATGTCCTGCCTTGGAACATAAGACCTTGTCCGGGTCGTAACTCCCACTCCGGTACAACCTCACCGGTAGACATCTTGGCCCAAATCTCCTCCACCTCTGGATCTGTCCGTTGCTCCCGTTCAATCTCGGAGACCATGTTGGATCGTATGATCAGATTATATATGGTCCCATGATTATTGAGGTAGAGTTTAAATTCTCTGATGGTATTCAGTACCTCCCATTCCGTCCTGATCATGTTGGCTACTGTCGCATGTGACAAACGGCTGAGGGCATCCGCCACTTTGTTCGCCTTGCCCGGATGATACCGAAGTGCGAACTCATAATCCTCCAGGTATTCCATCCATCTACGCTGTCTCATATTGAGTTCTTTTTGATCAAATAAGTATTTTAAACTTTTGTGATCCGAGAACACCTCAAACTTTTCACCATAGAGGTAGTGTCTCCAGCTTTTGAGAGCGAGGACTACCGCTGCTAGTTCTAGATCATGTGTGGGATAATGGCGTTCATGAATTTTCAACTATCTTGATCCATACGCCACCGCACGATTACTTTGACTGAGTGTACACCCTAGTCCCTCACCGGAGGCATCACAGTACACTTCATAATTTTTACCTCTTTCCGGTAAGATCAGAATAGGAGCGGTCGTAAGCTTCTCCTTAAGCTCCTCAAATCTTTGATTGCACAGATTGGACCACTCAAATTTGACTCCTTTCTGAGTGAGTCGGGTAAGCGGAGCTGCAATCTTGGAGAAGTCCATGATGAATTTCCGATAGTAACCGGCCAATCCCAGAAAACTGCAGATCTCGGTCACATTTGTCGGCGCTTTCCATTCCTTGACTGCTGCCACCTTAGCTGGGTCCACGGTTATACCTTCCTTTGATATGATGTGCCCCAAGAAGTTGACTTCAGATAGCCAAAATTCACACTTGCTGGCTTTGGCATACAATTGGTTCTTCTGCAAGGTGTTTAGGACTATCCGTAGGTGCTCGGCATGTTCGTTCTGACTTTTGGAGTAGATCAGAATATCATCGATGAATACAATCACAAACTGATCTAAGTATGGACGGAATATCCTATTCATCAGGTCCATGAACACCGCTGGTGCATTAGTAAGCCCAAACGGCATGACTACATACTCATATAACCCATACCGTGTCCTGAAGGCAGTCTTCTCTATGTCCTCCTCTCTAACCCGAATTTGGTGATACCCGGACATTAAATCAATCTTGGAAAAGTGAGAGGAACCCCTAAGTTGATCAAACAGATCATCAATCCGGGGTAGGGGATACTTGTTCCTGACAGTCAGCTAATTTAACTTCCTATAGTCCACACACATTCGTAGGGTACCGTCTTTCTTTTTCACAAATAACACTGGGGCTCCCCATGCGGATGTACTGTTCCGAATGAAGCCTAGTCTGAGCAGTTCATCAATTTGCTTCTTCAGTTCGGTCATCTCAGCTGGCGCCATCCTATAATGGGGTAATGATACTGGAGCGGCGCCGGGGTATAATTTTATTTCAAAGTCTATCTCCCTCTTGGGTGGCAAACCAGGGAGTTCTATTGGGAATACCTCGGTAAAATCTGTTACTACCGCCGGAAGTTCAACCGTTGGTGCCTTATCTAATCTGAGGTTGTTCAAGGCAAGATGGTTCAATTCCTCCTGCAGTCTTCTAGGGATACCCTATCTGTCAGCATGTACCATGTACCGCTTTCCTTCGGGTGACCAAAATGTTACCATACGAAGATGGCAGTCAATATGGGCCTAATACGTAGTCAACCAATCCATGCCAAATATGACATCATATTCCGCCATATCGATTACTAAATAATCAAACTCGAATCTGAATCCCGCGAGTTCCGTGTTCAATGCCGTACATATTAGTCCTAATGATGTGTCTCCGACGGGGGATACAATGGTGAGTGATTTGGACAGGTTTTGTACTAGTGTACCCGTGGCAGATATGAATGCAGCAGATATGAATGAATGTGATGCTCCAGGGTCAAATAAAGTAACAGCATAGGAACTACCAATTACAGCCATACCTTGCATCACTGAACGGTCCACTGCTACTGGAGATGGTATGGTGAAGAGTCGTCCAGATCCCGCAGGTTTTGGTGCCCGCCCCGCCTGATTATGTGTTCTGCCTCCCCGCGACTGTGTTGGTCTAGTTTGAGGGCGGAAAGGGCCCCTGAAGTTGGAGGGTCGGCTAGTCTGTGGACACTCTCTCTTGTAGTGGCCCTGTTGGCCACACTGATAACAGGTGTTCCCACCCCGGGGAACCTGTGTGACTGATGCTGATGTAGAAGGCTGACTAGGGCGAAAGCTCCCGGTAGATCCCATGGAGGGTGAGGGCCTGCTAGGATTCGGGCGGAACTTCTTGTGGGGTTGGAATGTTCTCCGCCCACCCTATCCTCGGCGGTCGTTGAACCGCACTATCTCATTTAGTTCCTTTTCTGCGATGGTGGCCCTGCTAACCACCCCTGCCAGTGTGGGCTCTTTGAAAATGGTTACTCTAGTCTTGATGCTTGGCCGAAGGCCCCGTTCAAACTTGCGGGCCCTTCGGTGTTCAGTATCCACCATATAGAACCCATAGATAGACAGTTTAAGAAATTCTCTGTGATACTCCGCCACTGTCATGTTGCCCTGTACCAGTGAGATGAAAGCTTCAGTCTGGCTCTCTCTTTCTTCCTCCGGAAAGAATTGTTTTAGGAAGGTGGCAGAGAACCACTCCCATGTCATGGGTATCCTTTCTCCTTCCGGTATCAATGCTTGTTGCTTTTCTACCACTTCCCACCAACTACCGGCATCCTCGATCAGTTGGGATGTGGCTAATAAGATCTTATCAGCAGTACTGGAAATCTGGAGCAAATTCAAGATTTGGTTGATCCTCTTTAACCAGTACTCCGCTCCCACAGCCCCTTCCTTTCCCTTGAAGTAGGGAGGGCGCTGTTGTTGGAAGTCCTTGACCATCTTCTGTTTATTGGAGTCGTTGGCGGTCGCATTGCCACTTGAATGTTGTTGTAGAGCAGAAGCGATTGCCGCTTGAACTATGTCCTTCAACTCGGGAGGTACACCTTCTACGTTGATACTATTTTGTCCCTCGGCTGTATGAGGTGGTGGTACCTCTTCTTCTTGTCGAGGGGGTGTTACCTCTCTCTCCACTCGGGGGTTGCGACGGGTTCTTCTCTTTGGCGGCATTTCCTAAGTCATTGCACAATATTCATTGTCTTAGTTCTTTCATAAAATTGTCATGTTCATAGCTTGGGACAATTTTCCTAAGTATCAATTATTTCTTCATTTTGGGGGGATTATCGATTTAGGTATACTTCATTCTTGGGGAAAAAATTCCTAAGTATCGAATATCGTTTCTTTCATTTGGGGAAGGTTCCCAAATAAGCATACTTGGTTTGGGGAAAACTTCCCATCTAGCTATGTTTGTCCATTTTTGTGAAATTGGGGGAAATTTTCCTACGTTTGATTAATCTATCAAAGTGGTAATGATTGTACTTCCCTTACTATCATTTTCTTACGTTAAATGTGGCGCTCAGATTGAATGTTTCAGTCTGAGTCAATCAAGGTAGATTAACCCGGCCCCCGTGCAGCGGACTCCGATGAGTCGGTCAGTTGGGATTCTTAGCTGTCAGTGAGACATGCAACCGTCTTAATCATACTTTGAGAGATTCATTCTTTCAATTTCGCTCTAATACCAATTGTAACGCCCGGCCCTTTTTCACCCGTTTTCCGAAAATCAGAGTCTATTTTTTTTTTTTTTAAATAGAAGAGTGAGAGAGGGCGCGGACGCCACGACGCAAGTTAAGTCCGAGCTTCAAAAGCCCGGCCCTTAACTGGCCAACCCCACGCGTGCGCGGAACTAAGTCCACGAGAACGGTTCACGCGTAGGAAGTAAGCTCGCGGATTATAGTTATTGCGAATCATGATGATGAGTCTATCCTACCGGTTTTTAGATAGAAGGGAAGATACAACATTGAATTACCAAAATGCCCCTAAGTTCATAATTATATCACAAAAAGTAATCGTCCATAAGTAACGTCCAAACCATCGCAAGAATGTAAACTTATACAACCCGACAAGCTAAGTTACTTTCAAATTACATCTCCAAAATGTAAACGTAAATAAAACTAAGACTGCACTGCCCAAGCTCCTAAGCTTGGCTCCTGTCATGTCCACCGCTTCCGCCATCCCCTGCGTCATCAGCTAGGGTAGAAGTAGGGCGTTAGTCAACGCGCCCAGTAGGACTCCGAGTAGGACTAGCACATGGATTAGTGACACACACATACCGATACAATAAAATACAACAAAATAATCATGTGATGAATGTTATGCTATGGGTGCTTATGTCATATGTCCCACCCATCATCCATATGATCATACAATATCCTGTTCCCCATGTTTGCTTCTCGGTCGCCCCGACGGAGCATGGACTCCGGTTATAGCCCTCAGGCTATCCCCATGTCTGATTCTCGGTCGCCCCGACGGAGCATGGACTCCGGTTTGTTTCTTTTTTTCTGCCCATGCCATGCATGAGATGTAGGTGCATTATGCTATGTAGTATATAGATAGACCATATTCGATATACCATACATAGTCATATGATGCATAATATTAAAATATAATCCATGATACCATCATGTAATTCGTAAGTTAAAACCCATCATAGTGCAAGTCCCATAAATCATAAATTATACTCATAAATCCATAATAAGCAAAGTCAAAATAATTTAAAACATCATCACATATCCACTGCTTACAAAAAGGTAGGAATCCTACCGAATACCGTGTCGCGTTCCGTTACGCTTCCCGTTCGATAATCCGGTCGCCGATCGCGTACCGTTTGCGACGCCCGATACTATCCGACGACTCCTCCGGTCTTTGCTGCTCCCGTCAACTTCCTTGGCCTCTTTTCTCCTTCTTCTTGATCTTTAATCAGCTAGATGTGCTTGATCAATGGTGGGACATATTTGGATCGGCTAAGATAGGGTTAGGTTGAGAGAGGGGAAGAGGGGAAGATGATGAAGATAGTAGCTCTTGATCTTCCAATGGTGAATCCAAGGTTTCACCTCTTTTCTTTTCTTTTCCTTCTAAGTTTTTCTTCTAAGTTCGTTCTCCTCTCTTGCAAGGTGGGTGCCGTTTTTTTCTTGGTGTATGAGGAATGCTAGAGTGAAATGGGTTGGTTTGCAATGGAATGAAGGTGGTTGGAGTGGTCTTCACTCCAAAATTAATTTCTTCACCAACCAAGCATGGGTTGGCTTGACTTTGGTGGTGGTGGTTGAGACCCAACCACCATTCAAGCCCATGGTTTTAATTTGTGTTTTCTTGAGGTGGTTTGTGTTTGTTGGAGTGGTTTTGACCATTTAACCATTTGACCATTTTAATCTTAGGTTGATTAACTTAGATCACCTTGATCCCTTGACTAATTTAATTAATCACTTTCTATTTAATCTAATCCCATTAATTTCCCTCCATGATCCACCCATGGTTGACCAAGTCAACCATGGTGGTCGGCCCCACTCCTCTTTGGTCCACACGCCACCTCAATGGGTGAGGTGGAGGTGGGCCCCATTGGCCATGTTACTTTGGTCCATTTATCACCTAACTTAGGTGATTTAAATTTTATTAATTGTATCCCTCTTATTGGATTGCCATTGGGCCCATGGCCCAATCAGATTCTTGTCTTATCCATTTATCTTAGGGCTTAGTTACCTTGGCCCATTGGGTCCCACATGGCCCTTTTACTCAAATTGACCATCTTTGACCTGATTACTTACCATTGACCAATTACATGTATTAATTCTAATTCATGGTTTATTGGGTACACATTGGGCCCACGGCCCAATTAAATTCCCTCCTTACCTTTGGCTTACCTCAATTGGGTCCATTGGGCCCCACACAGCTATCGGGTCCACTTGACCATCGTTGACCCGACTTAATCCTCATTGACCCATTAAATGGATTTCATCCAATCCATGGCCCAATTGGGCTATGCTTGGGCCATTGTCCCAAAATTTTGTCCATTTGGTATTCCATCATGTTAAAATTCAAATTAAAATCAATAAATGCCAAATATATATTGATGCGAAAATTCGGGCTATTACACCTTCATATATGCTCCAACATCAATTGTGAATCTTTGAAAATGATCTCTTAAAACAGTTGATATTTTGGATATTAGTTAGGGACAAAATGGAATTGATACAACCTTGCCCTTTATATACTTGGGGAACTGTGTGCAAATTTAACTTCTTGATCATAATCCTCTTCAAATTCTAACTCATGATTAAAAGCCAAATGGATATCTATTAAATTGGTTCTATGATGCTTTGCTATAACTGTTCAATCATGTTACGATTCAATTCTTCTGTGACACATCCTCTGTGTGTATCTTGCTATATTGCACTTTGGCTGTCCCTAACTGCTGCCCTTGATCTTTGTCCTTAAAACTAAGCATGACTATTGTCTCTTTAAGACAATCTTAACTCTGCAATTATATTGAACCATGTGGAAATGTCATTTTCAGCATTTCCATTCTAATCCTTTAGAGTGATGAAAACCTCACTGCATACGTTGGGAATAACCAAGGGAAATTATCCATGAACCATACATGATTCCTTAGTCATTCATTTCAAACTGATGAGGATGGATGCAACTCAAAATTGCTGCAAAAGGAGATAAAATGGTTCATCCAAATGAAATCCGATCCAAATGGTTCATCAAAATTGTCATGTGACTCTCCTCATTGATGAAGACCCTTCACCATCACTGTTAAACAGCTCAATCACTTGCTAGCTCTGTTGTTTGCTCAAAATTTTCAATTGGATTCATGCTTATAATGCATTAATGAGCAAAGCACTTGAATGGTTTGTTTAAGCACTACTCTGTAATCCCTAGTCTTGCTTCAATTTGTACTTCTATGCTCTTCATCTTGGTCATGAACTTCTCTAGATTGAAAACTTTCTTTAAAAAAAAGAAGGAGAAAATTGATTGCACATAACTTGATTGACTTAGGCTCAGGAATTGCTTTCCTGCTTCACTATTCATCCTCTCTATGTGTTGAATGATGCTCCTACACCATGAACAATGCAGTTCATTATCTTGGGAGATAAATGTAGAGTTGTGATTTATATGTTCATACTCTCATCCTTGCTCCAAGCCATCATGATGGCTTAAGATTCATCTCTACTGGAGCATATTGAAAAACAAAATGAAACCAAAGATGTGCTCTGACCATTATCCATGTGATTCTTTGGTCATCACATCAAAACCATGAAAGAGTAAAGACAACTCTGATATATGACAAGCCTTGATGAAGCACACACTATGGGTCATGTGTCATGTCGACAAAATGGGAGAGAGTATATCCAATTGTGTAATTGAGCTTCTCTCCATGAATTTAATATGATTCATATTCACTTGTGTGCATAAATGATTGAATGTTTGATGTCTATGTTCACTTGTGCTATGGGATTCCCTAATGTGCCTTATAATTATATTATTTTCATTTTGGAAATATGTATATATCATCATGTTTCAAATGGTATCATCAAAATGAGCCTCAATAGTTAAATCTATATGCCTCATGATGTTATGTGAAATTGGCTTAAACTTGCCTTTGCTTCTCTCTCTCTCTCCTCCCCTTCCCCATTCTTCTAGTCATATCACATACCTTTTGGGGAATATGTCATTATCTTAGCATCACTCACTATATTTGACCTTATATAGTTGTATTTATTTAGATGAATGATGAGATGTTATGTCATGCACCTCTAGACCTTTGTCACCCTCCAACATTAAGGGGGAGTAAATGTGAATACTTATTTGACAAGGTTTACGATAACCTGGGGAGGTTATACTTATTCAAATGACCATTTCCAACTTGTGCTCCATGTAAAATACTTAACATGGCCCTTTGCCAATTTTTGACAAAAATGGGGAGAAATATTGAATACTAGAGACACAAATGTTTTCATGAGAGAAAACTTTTGAAGGGTCAATACATGAAGATTGGGGGAGAAACAAAAATTCAATATTGGTATAAAAAATAGGGGGAGCAATTGTTATTTGAAGACATGTTCTAAAATTAAACACATATTGTTTATTGTCACTAACCATTGGGGAGATTACTTTCCACCAGAATATGTCATTTATGTTGTGCTTACAGGAATATCACAGGCATATTCTAAGGGGGAGCCACCATGAGCCTTTACACTTCATGCAGTCATGTCCAAGAGTATTGAAATTATTGTAATATTGTAATTTTGTACTTGGCATGTATTTGAACTTGTTAAAGTCAGTAATTTGTATTTGGGACTGCATAGAGTATTCTCTAGGTTTTGTCACGAAATTGACAAAGGGGTAGATTGTTGGCTTAAAAGTTAAATCTGCCTCCCCTGAGACAGACTGAGTTGTCAATTTTGTGATTGTGTCCGACTGAGTCATAAGTTGTCAATTTGTGTGACTTGTCGTGACCTTGTTCGGGTGTCAAGACGGTGCCTCTGGAAGACCTATATAGTCAAATCAAGTTTGAAGCTCTAGAAGACACGTCATTTGGAAGGTATTGCACTGAAATCGAAAGAACTTTATGAATGTTTGTAACACCCCGGATTTTCAAGTTATGAATATATATGAAAATTGTCCATTTAATTTGTGAATTAATGGAGATAGACCTTAGATGGGTAAGGTGTTGGGTCAGTTGCCCAATTAAGACCCAACGGATTGTGGATATGGTTCAATTGAAATAGATGGGTGAGATTGATTTATTTGGGTCAAGATTGTCAATTGGGTCAAATGCCCAATTGGGACCCAATGGGTCATGGTTGACTTGGTTGACCACCAAGTGAGTTCAAGCTTAATTAAATTGGGCTGAATTAAATTGGAAATGGAATCAAGGAAATGAGTTGATTTTAAGTGAGTTAACTAGAGTTGATTTAAAGATATGAGTTGAGTTAAAGAGGTGAGTTGAATGGGAAGTTGATGGGACTTTCATTTTAATGAGTGGAGTGGGAAGATGGAGAGTTGTATCTCATAAAACCAAACACCACCATGTACACACGTTGGGGAGGTGGGAGTTTCATCTCATGGGATGAAACTCCAAAGGAAGCATTAAATGAGGAGGTGAAGGGTTTTGATGTTACACTACACATGTTCAAGGGTACACGTTGGAACTGTAACGCCCCGCCCTTTTCCACTCGCTTTTTCCAGTAAATTCAAGTCTATTTTTTTTTATATTATAACAGAGTAAAGTGATAGAGCGCGGGACGTCACGACGTGGGCTAAGTCCGAACTTCCAAAGTCCGACCCTTAACTGGCTATGAGCAAGAGCGGAATGTCACGACGCGAGCTAAGTCCGAACTTCCAAAGTCCGACCCTTAACTGGCCAACCCTATGTGTGCATGGACCAAGTCCACGAAAATGGTTCACACATAGCAATATCAACTTGCGGAATAAAAATCACAATTTGCGGAATCATAACATCAATTTGAGGAATCATAATAGAACCAAGTTCTATTCCATTGATAGTAAAGTACTTAGTCAATAAATCACTTTAATCATTATCCAAATAAAACATCCAACCATAGCAATTCATCTAAGTTATTACATTCCGAAATCTGGATACTCTAAATACAAAATCCCTGAGTATCTTAAACAAACCTAAAACTAAAAGCGTTCCAAGCTCCTATGATTGTCCCTTTCCGCGTTCAATGTTTTCCTCGTTTCCTGCATCATCCACTAAAGGGTAGAAGTAGGGCGTTAGTACAACGTGCCCAGTAGGCATTCCACTTAGGGTTAACACATGGGTTAGTACCAAAAATCCAGATATAACATATATAACAAAACCAGTTATAATAAATCATTTCATACTTTCAAAACATTGTATCCAAAACAGTGTGTGATAATTGAGATCCAATCATACCGATGAAACCAGAAAACTTGCATGATAATAAAGGTCATAATCATGCCAAATCAATGTCATGCCATGCTATCATATGCAATGAGTCCCGCCCATCACAAAACATAGGGTATACTCTTGATGGAATTCTCCTCATCAAGGTATCTTCCTGGTGGAATGCTCATCACCAAGGTCTTCCCCCACTAATAGTTTACGGACGCCCCAATGGAGTGTGGGTCTCCAGTTATATCATAGTATCCTCTTGGTGGGATTCTCATCACCAAGGTATCCCTAATGGAATGCTCATCACTAGGGTTTTCATAGTATATTCTTGATGGAATTCTCATCATCAAGGTATCCCCCACGATTCTATTACGGACGCCCCGACGGAGTTGTGGATCTCCGGTTACATAGTATCCTCCTGATGGAATTCTCATCATCAAGGGATCCCCCCAAGAGTGTTTTACGGATGCCCCAAAGGAGTGTGGGTCCTCGGTTACCTGTCATCCCTCCCATGCCATGCATGAGATGCAAATACCACATGCTATGCAATTATACAAAATCATAGCATTTAAAGGCTCATATTTAAAACACATGCTATTTTATCAAATGAAAGAGTACTGTGGTTTACCTTGTCGATGAAAGTCTCGTCAAGTGATGGCTATGTATATGTGCGATGGGTGGGACTCATTACATTTGCACTTACATACATAGCATTGATTTCAGATGTTTTTTGATGATCATATACTATATAGATGCATATTGTATATACTAACCATGTGGTAGCCCTGATCGGAAAACCTACTGGGCGCGTTGATCTAACGCCACACTTCTATCCTTAGAGGATAATGCAGGAAAAGGAAAAGGGAAAGAGAAGGTCGAGGACCAGGAGGGGAGCCAAGCTTAAGCGCTTGAGTGTTGGAATGGATTTATACTTTACTGTCATTTGAATTATAATTTATGGACATGTAATAGCTAGTAACTTTGCTATGGTTTGTTTATGGTTTGATAATGGATATTTGGATTAACTAGTTTTAATGGGAGACTTATACTTGCTATCTATTCAGTTTATTTCCGCAATTAGTCTAGTTTATTCCGCATGACTTGATTAGTTCCATGTGTGGATTGTTATCATGGGTTTAGTCCATGCTCACATGGGTGGCCAGTTAAGGGTCGGACTTTGGAAGTCAGAACTTAACTCGCGTCGTGACGTCGTCCGCCCTCTTCCGGTGCTATTATATTATTATTAAAAAAAAATTAGACTCTGAATCTCGGAAAGGGCGGGACGTTACAGTCGGGGCATCCGTAAGGCATTCGTGGGAAGACTTGATGTGTATTATCCATCAAGAGGTAACCGGAGACCACATTCCGTCGGGGCGTCCGTAAGGCAATTGTGGGGATACCTAGATGATGAGGTTTCCATCAAGAGAATACTATGTGTTGGTGATATGGCCGATGGGTGGGACTCATGGCATATGACAACATAGCATGGCATGACTTGCAGGTTTTTGATATTATGTTATCCGTATGATTTCTATACTAACCCATGTGTTTGACCCTATTTGGAGTACCTACTGGGCGCATTGTCTAACGCCCTACTTCCACCCTAGTTGATGACACAGGGAATTGGACGGAACGAGGAACGAGATCGGAGCCAAGCTTAGGAGCTTGGATGTTTTTAGTTTCATTTTATTTAAGTTACTCATGGACAATGTAATTTGAGTAGCTAGCATTTGGGCATGTAATAACTTAGATTATTTGCTATGGTTTGAATGTTAATTTTGGATATTTTAACTTAAGATAATTATGGTTAAGTGATGGACTGTTTGCTATCTAAAATGGAATAGGATAGACATTCTATTATAATTCCGCACCTATGATTTATTCCGCATGTTAACTTGAGTACATGTGAACCATTTTAGTGGACTTGGTCCACGCACCTATGGTTGGCCAGTTAAGGGTCGGGCTTTGGAAGCTCGGACTTAGCTCGCGTCGTGGTGTCCCGCTCTCTCTCACTCCTTTATTAAAAAAAAAAAATTAGACTCTCATTTCCGGTTAGTGAAAAGGGGTGGGGCGTTACAATGTCAACCAACATAGGTATTTAGACCTTAGGAATGACTTAGAAGATTTAGAATTACCATTGGGACAAACCTTAGAATCCATAACTTAGAATTTGGTTGGACTAATTTGGATTTCTTAGGTTAGGTGAATTTTGCTCTATTTTGGGCAATTTTTTCTTCAATCAAATGTTCTCAAGTATTAGTAAAATTTTAATGATTTGATGGAGCACTAAAAGAGCTTTTTAAAATGTCCAAAAAACACCCAATTTGGAAATGTATAGCTCAAGTTATGAGCATTTCAATGAAAGGGTACAAAACAGATCAAAACAGTTTTGTCATATACTCTCAATTTGAGAGATTATTTGAGGTATCAAATTGATCTAAAATTAAACTAACTTTTGTGAGTAGATAGATCTCTCAGTGAGCTTTCTAAAAAGCCCGAGAACTCCCAAAACTGAGCTCAGGAACCCAAGTTATGATCGTTTTAGTGGATGTATACAAAACTATCGAGTTTCAATCGGCTGAATCTATGTTTCAGTTAGCTGAATCGTGCCCAAATGTTTCAACAGTCATTTCTGGACATTTCAGTCGACTGAAATCGCAACAGGAAGTTTTTAACGACTCTATTCTTGTGATTTCGACTTCCAACGGCCATATCTTCAAGAGGGCTTTAAATGTATGACTTAGGGCATTCCAAAGGTTGATTCTTGATGAGCAAAACCCTCTCTAATATTCTCCAAGACTCTCAAACATTTCAAGAGCACTAAAACTCCATAGTTGGATTACCAAAGTTCTTGAACTCAATCACACTCACACTCAAAGCTCTCATAGGCAAATCTTGAGCATTTTAGGCTCACTCTTGGGTGTGTATTTGAGAGAACCTTTAGGGATATATTGTATTTATAGGTAAACCTTCTAGCATCCCTAACTCTGTTCTCCTGCATCTTGGTTGGGCATCATTGGAGCATCTACACTTCATCAAAGAAGCCAAGAAAAGGGAGGATCTTCAGGAACGTGCCAAAGCCACTTAGAGCATCAAGAGGCAAGCGTTCTTGGTATTTTTCTAAAAATCAAATTCTTTCTATCATTTTGTAATTTGTATAGGGTTAGTGTAACCCTTGTAAGGAGAGAAGGGTGTCTTCTCTCTTGAGTGTTATCAGTCCGATCTTCACCCGTGAAGAAGATCAAGCGTTGTATATGTTCAATGTTTACTCGTGAAAGAGATCAAGGTTGTAATAGGTTTCTTCCCCACCATCGAAGGAGAAGTTAGTGGAATCTTCAAGTGGTGTACTTGAGGCGTGGATGTAGGCGAGATTGCCGAACCACATAAAAATCCTTGTGTCAAGATTTTCCATCTCTTCTCACCTCCTCACCTTACTTTATGCATTTGTATTTATTTCTTATATATCTAGCACACTTGTTTAGTGAAATTGTGTTTGTTGAGATTTAACTTCACATTCATTATTTATTGTAAATTTCAATATCTTGGAAGATCAATTTGATTAATTAGTAAATACCCAATTTTAATTGACCAAAGTTCGAAAGAAATTTAAAATTCTGCAATTGTCCTATTCACCCCCTTCTCTAGGACAATCTAGCTTGGCCAACAATACCTAGAATTATTATAATTTTTTTATGTCACTTTCTAGGATTTTCATCTAATTAATTAATCTGGATCCAGTTATAAGAGTCTATGATTAATTAATAATTTTTACATTTAAAGTGACTGAATAATTATTTAATTCTAGAGGTTAAAAGCTGCAATCCAAGTGCGACAGCCAGAATTTCAAGTCATTGGGCCAAGACTCAATTCAAATGGACCAAGCTATGCTCCACAAAGCTTCAATGGGCCAAACCACATGCAAGCCCATGCTCATTCAACATATTGGGCTAGGCCAGTGTGCAAACTCAGTCCAAGTAAGGCCCAAGCTCTCGAATCCAATTGAAATGGACCTAAGCTAGGGTCTAGATCCAAATCCAAAGTCCAAGTCCTATGAACTCCATGGTCCATGTTTGAATTTAACTAAATCCAGCCCCCATGACCAAAACCCATAACCCAACTTCACATGCACACCATCGATCTTCCATCTTAGATCTTAACCCTCCATTTCACATACCAAATTAGGTCAAACCTTAGATCCACCATGAAATCTAACCCATCCATTCATCTATCATTAGATGTAGGTCATCGATCATCATCATGATCATCTTAACCTTAGATTAGTTTTCACCCATGCATCACCTGCTAATTCATGCATTCATTTCATGCATTAATCATTTTAACCATTAGATATTAAGTCCTCAATCTCATTCACTCATTCATCTCTTAGAAACCCTAGAGCCTCCACATGCATCCAACACATACACACATTATCTTAGATTTAGGTCTTGCATTTCATCATCCATTTAGATCCACTTGTGCATCCAAACCCAACATCTATCATCATCCACTTCTTATATTTATTTTACCCAAAATACCTTAGAGCCATTAGATCAAAACCCCATTTAATCTAAGTCCTCCATTTATAAACCCTGCGCAATGAAAAACTTGAACCTCAAGATAGCCTCCATGCGCATTTTACACATGAACATCCCCATGATTTTTGCGACTTAAAACCTCTCAATGCACTTAGAACTAAAACCATCTAGATACATTCCTAGGATCTTAACATACCTCATCATCCACATCACCAACATCTCACACGATTTTATCAATCCCAATCCAATCCATTCGAATTTCACGCCTAGTCAACCCTCCATGTCATCTTCCTATCACCCATCCATTCATTCATCTTATCTCATAATTTCATCCATTCATTCATCATCTCATTGTACAAACTCTAAAACTACATAGCAAATTCGAATTTCAAATTGCCAATCCAAATCCTATTTTCTCTCCTAATCTCCTATCTTCCCTCCACCTTGACTTTGCCTCCAAGCCAAGCCACCTACACACACACCAAATTCGTATGACCTCCCTTTAGCAATCCTAAAATCCAAACTTAAATCTCCATCATCCATTCGCATTTAGATCCAATCTATCCCCTTGATTTCCGAACTTAAAACTTGATTTAATCCAAGCCATTCATATCTCTTTTCAAAACCTATAAATACCCCATCACCCCAAGAGTAAAATTCGAATATGACTTAGAATTCAAGAGGACTAGAGGCTAAGGAAAAGACTAGAAGACAGGGCACCACACGATTTCCAAGTGAGCAATTAATTTTTCCATTTTAATTTATTGCTTCTATGTAATTTCTTCCAAGCCTTATACTTTAATTCTTCTATTTAATAAAGTAAAGTATTCTTTTAGAATCTTGGAACATCCACTTTCTAAAATTGTTTTATGATTATTTTACTTTTAATTTCAAGATCACAACTTTTATTTATTTGATTGAACATGAGCGTAGGCAATAGTTAGGATCTTGATTGTAAGTTTTGAATCATGATTACTAAGGTTTGATTATTTAAATTTAAAAAGTTGTGAATCTTGTTTTATTAGTAAATATGAATTGCATTTTAGATCTTTACGTGAATTTCAGATCTAGGCCTTTGCTTTGTTCACACATCTTGGGTGATAAACGGTCTATTCCAAACAACCAACCTTTACGTTACTGCATCTTTAATTTCAGTCATTCATTTTCATGCAATTTAATTCTCTGCCTTTTAATTATTTAAATCTCATGTTTGTTGTGTAATCCTTGTTCTAACCCAAATCTTGTATAATCTAATCTTTTAATTGTTTAATTCATGATTCATTCTTCAATTCTTTATATTCTTTTTAATCACTCTCTCTCTCTCAAAAATTCATTCAATTAAAGATAGGAACATGTGTTAAATAATTTTGCAACTTGAAATTCTAATCATGATTAAGGTTATAATTTAATTCACCATGTAAGAATATGAAATCACACATTTTATTTGTTGATTTTCCAAGTTAGATACATGACTCATATAATGATTCAATTTCTTAAAAACAATTCTTTCTTAGAGGACATAAATTTAAATTCATATACTTTGAGATTTTTCATTGGGTTCGATCTCGTTCTCACATTGTTATACTATGAATAGTTTGTGCACTTGCGAGATTTACAAATTTTAAACATCAGCAAGTTTCTGGCGCCGTTGCTGGAGAAAATCATTAAATTATGTTCTGTTTAAAAATTAATTATTTTTAGGAAAAATTGTTATTTTTGGAAAGTTCTATTTTTGCAACTCTTCATAAATGGAAACTTTTTCTATTTTTGGAAAGTTACCTTAAACAAAGAATTCTTGAAAATCTCAATAATTTGAATCAATCTATTGTTGGAAAGTTTTCTATTTTAAGAAAAATCTATTTTTGGTAATTGATCTATTTTGGAAACCTTCCAATTTTAGCAAAATTTCCAAACTTAGAACTTTTCTAAAAATTAAAACTTCTATCTAACTTATGAAATCTTCTAACTATGATGTCAAATCTTGGGAATCATGGAATAATTTTTTTTTAATTTGGTGAAGTTTGATTTAACTTACATAATATTATCATAGTTGGAATTCTTGTTTATAGATTATATTACATCTCCCTATTTAATTATAGATTAGGAACAATTCTTTTAGTTTAGGTATCATGCATTCTTTGATTTAGACTCTACACCACAGTTTCCTTATGTTGTTTTGCATGATTTTTCAAATGCGCGCTTGAAATTTTCTTGAAAATCGGTTGAAACTTACGTAAAAATTGTTGGAAATATACAAGCTAGGCTAAGGTGAGTTCCTAATCATTTTATTTTATTTTTTACTTTTATCATGCATTCATATAGAAATTTTCTAAGGTGTTCTTTAATTGAATTGCATATTTAAATTGCTTATGCATATTAGGATGTTAGATTCATGCATTAGTTAGATTTGTTTTATTATTATTTTGCATATTTGCTTGATGTTTGTGTGGTAAAATAGGATTGCATTCACGATATCTAGAAAAACAAGATAGTAAAATGGTTCATGCATTTCCTAATAAAATCAATTGAGGAACCATTAGGCTAGATTTTTAAGATTTCATGCTCATTAAGAACCTTTTCAATTCAAATCAATTTTTGGAACCAATGACTGGTTCATCTTCAAGAATGATGTTTAAGGCTAGTTTTGTCATCAAGGCATGCAGTCGAGTATGACCTAAGGATAAGCTGGGACGAGATGCCGTGTGCTTCCCCACTTACCTGGGAACTTACCTAGTCATCTTGTGGTTGAACTCTCATTAGAGACTTAGATTGTTTGGAGAAAAAGGTAGAAGCAAGTCTATAGACAATCTTTAAGGTCCTATTAGCCAATAAAAATATTGATTGCATTAGTGCAATTTAAATTTAGATCTAGGCATTTTCTTGTGTGAATTTGTTTTACCATTTATGACCGTGTCTGTGTATGCATCATTGGTCACGTAACACCTCCAATCGCTTGGTTAGAGTTACACTTCCTGTCAGTACATCGGTTGTTACGTCCGGAGCTCAGTCCAGCTCAGTCATAGACATAGACGATTCACCTATTTCACCATCATCATTAACCCCATCTACTTCTTCATCATCATTTCTTCACTACCATCATCACCCATGGCAGATGAAGTTGTGGAGAAAACTCTCCAAGATTACTTCTCACCAGTCACAACCAATACACCATCAGGTATAGTTGTACCTACAACCAATGTTACTTTTGAACTTAAACCAGGACTTTTGCATCTAGTACTAGCCTTTCATGGTCCTGATAGAGAGGATCCGTACCTCCATGTGAAAGAATTCTTAGATATCTACGCCACCATTAAAATAAGAGGAATCACTAATGAATCTATTCGACTTCGATTATTTCTTTTTCTTACAAAGAAAAAGCGAAATCATGGTTAAATTCTTTACTTGGGAATACCATCACCACTTGGGATCAGCTAGTTAATAAATTTTTAATAAGTTTTTTCCAGTATAAAAAACAAACGCTCTCAAGAAAGAAATGATAAACTTTAATCAAAATGAGAGTGAACAATTCTGTGAAGCATGGGAAAGATTCAAAGACATATTAACAAAATGCCCCCACCATAGTTTTGAAACATGGAGACATATTCAATTTTTCTATGATGGTTTAGCCACACCTATCCATCAAATGGTCAAGTCGATGAAAAATGGGGATTTTTTGAAGCTAACTGAAAACAATGGATGGACATTCCTAGAAACATAGACAGAAAATTCTGAGGTTTGGGATTTTTTCAAGAAAGATATTCTAGCACAAACTTCAAGGAAAGGGGGTTTTTATAAAGTCAGTAGTGATTTTGACGTTAAGTTAGAAATCGCAAACCTAACGAAAAAAGTTGACTCATTAGTGATGACTCAGGCGATGAATCCATCAATTGGCGCAAATGCTGAATTTTGTGCTATGTGTTCTAGTCCAGGACACACAGCTCAAAAATTGTAACGCCCCGCCCTTTCCGAGAATTTCATAGTCTAATTTTTTTTTAAAAGTAATAATAAAACATCGAAAGAGAGCGGGCGGCGTCACGACGCGAGTTAAGTTCAGACTACCCAAGTCTGAACATTAACTGGCCACCCATGTGTACATGAAATAGACCTTGATTATGAATCACACATGGAACTAACATCAACATGTGGAATAACCTAGATTAATTGCGGAATAGAAAGACTAGATAGCAAGTAACAGTCTCAGACATTAATTAAGATAAATCAATGATCCAAAGGTTATTAACCTAATCAAACCATAACATTACATGTCCAACAAAGGTATTCAAATGACAGTAATATAAAGTAGTCCAGTCCATCATTCAAGCGCTTAAGCTTGGCTCCCCTCCCGGTCATCGACCTTCTCTTTCCCTTTCCTTGTACCTGCACTTTCCTCTGAGGATAGAATTAGGGCGTTAGATCAACGCGCCCAGTAGGCTCCTGAATCAGGGCTACCACATGATTAGCATATAAAACATGCATATATATCATAATACATGATTAGTAAAAATAGGTAAAACAATGCTATGAAGTATGCACATGCACTGAGCCTCCTCCATCATGTACATTCATAGCCACCATCATGTTACTCCTCCTAGCGTGACTTGCACCGCCGCAGGAGGACGTAACTCATAAATTGCAACACTGTAGAACCTCATTCATAATCCCATGTCTATACATGAGATGCCAATGCCTGTATGCCATTTGTTAATGCATAATATATCATTTGAAACACTTAAAATAAAACAAGAGTGTCATAAGAAAACTGGGTAAAACTGTGGTTACAAGTAGGTAGGAAACCTACTGAAGAATCACTTCAGCGTCCATTCTTTCTTAGGCTTTATCCAGTCACCGCTCGCAGTCGTGCACCGTCACAGAGATCCGTCACCTTATTCACATAAATCATGGACCAACTTTAATCCCTTACTTTATTTGATTCCCATTTTTGAGTCTAAGTCCACAAATACCAACTCATGGTTGTGACCTTTATTTACAAACATGCCATTGATCTGTCCAATCTTTAATCCACCAACTTACTCCATGGGGTTCGGCCATACATTTGGCCGAACCCAATGGTTCCTTTATCCATTACCACATGGTTCTCTATTAGGGTATTTTAAACCTTTTAAATCAACATAGAACCATTACCAACTACTACTCATAAGCTTAGGCTATTTAACCCATTCATTATGAATTAGCATAAAGTCCATCAACATGCTTGGTTATTTACTGATAGTAAGTACATAGATACCTACATGATTCTTGAATTAAAATCATACAACCCAATCAGTAAGCATCACCCTATGTAAACCAAATAAAAACCATAAAGTAACCCATGGGGTTCGGCCACTCACATGGCCGAACCTCATGGTTCTTTGAATCCAATTCTCCTAATGATCTTTCATCATTTATCATGCATCTTTGCCATAAAAAAACAGCAACCATAATTCTATTTAAACTCCTCTAGAAACCCCATGATATTGCATGGTTTCTAACTCTTTAAATTCATAACAATCATCAATCTCTTTCATGGGGTTCGGCCATTCAAGTTGGCCGAACCCTATGTCCATGAATTGATCCTTCGAACATGCATTAGGTGTTATTTAAATCATGCAATTTCAGTACCATATTGCTGCCTTTATACCTCTTAGAACCCTCTAATTAAATCCATCCAAAACGGTCCATAAAAGTCCATGGTTTCCATGTTTCACAACATGCAAACCAACAATCTTTCACATGGGGTTCGGCCCTCCATGGTGGCCGAACCCAATGGTTATTTTCTTCTATTTTTAAACCTCCAATAATCATGTAATAACCAGCGTATTATCACTGAGTTTAACCCTTTAAAAATCATCTAAAAACCAACCCAATTTCATAGGGTTCGGCCATGCTCATTACCGAACACTATGACCTTTGGTTTTGAAATATTCAATCATTTATCTTAGGTCTGAATCAACCATCCAACTCCATGTTTTAACCTTCTTAAAACATGATTTTAAAACTAATACTAACATCTAATATCAGTCCCACTTTTATATGGTTTTAACTTCCAAAAACCATCAACATCAATCATTTGTTTCCATGGGGTTCGGCCATGCAAAGTGGCCGAACCCAATGGTCCAAGTTATCAGTTTTAAACCGCTGTTTTATACCCATAATACCTTCAGTCCCTATGTCATTCAGATCCATGTTTTTAACCCATTCTAAAACATGTATTTAAATCTTAAATCAAAACCCAAAAACAGTCCACAAAATCCATGGTTTTCATGTTTCAAAACATGAAAACCAAGCAATCTCTTACATGGGGTTCGGCCCTCCATGGTGGCCGAACCCAATGGTTATTTTTACCATTTTAAATCCTCCATAATCAAGGTTAAACATTGGGGTATTCGGCCATGACCATGGCCCAATACATACCCCACTTTATTAATCCAAAAGTCCATGAAACACTTACTAAATTCCAAGCTCTTGTCTTGCCTTTTGATCCTTGCTTCCTTTCCTTCTTAGCCTCCATTCCTTTGTTGATTATTTGCTTGAACCAATGGTGAAATCACCAAGTCCAATTCGGCCAAATGATGGTGTTCTTGAGAGAGGGAAAGAGATGGGATTCTAAGGCTTTTGCAATGATAAAAATCGGCCAAAATGGGTGTTGTTTTGCTTTTGTATTTCAGCCCCCAAAACCCCTCCACTTCCTCATCAATTCTCCCACAAAACGATGGGTCTTGGGTGCTAACCAAGGTACCCCTTGGCACCTACCCATGCAGCCATTCAGCTTTCCATGCAACCCATCTCAAACCCATCATTTACATTAATCATTCACCATGGAACTCACCAAAACAAGTCCCCAACGTGTGGGACTTGTTTTGGTTTGTTTGAGACTAAGTTACCTTTTCAAATTCCCATTAAACTCACTGATTTACAGTCCCTTCAATTTCCCTTTTGACTGACTTAAGGCTATTTAAATTTCCATCTCAACTCACCCAACTCACATACTTAATGCATTTCATTTAATGCACATGTGTTGACTCACTACTTGATTTAATTCCAACTCACTTTCAGTCCCACTCAACTGATTTAACTCATATTTTAGCTCCCTTGAGGGTCCACACGGTCAACCATAGTCAACTCGACCCGTTGGGTCCACTTTTAGCTCCTTGACCCATTTTTGACTCCATGACCCAATTATGGCATTTTGGTCATTTGTAAATGGTTTTCACATATGGATCAAGCCTACCCATTTCTTCTCCACTTGATTTCCAGTCAAATAGGCTTAACCCCATTTAATTTAAATTCACATAACGGTCAAATAATCCAGTAAGACCCGATGGGTCCCATTTGGGCCCTTTGACCCATTTAGCCATTTTTGACCCAAATGATGAAAATTACCCATCCAATCAAACTTAACATTCATAATGTGCTCATATGATTTTAATTTGAGCAATGGGCCCCACTATTTCCTTACTTAACATCACAAAACAGTTAATTTAATAACTCAGGGGCATTTTCATAATTATCCACTTCATTGAGAAATCTTTGACCCAATTAACTATTTTGACCCAATTTGATGTACATTACCCATCCATTATAATTTGACCCTTATAATATGTTCATAGGATCTTAGTTTGAGCAATGGGCCCCACTATTTTCTCATTTAACATCATAATTATTAAATTCATCAAATCCAGGGGCATTTTCATAATTTTCCGCTTCATTGAGAAATTGGGGTGTTACAAAAATTGCTCTTCCTTAGAATCAAATATTGAGTGTTCAACTGAACAAGTAAATGCACTCAATAATTTTGGAAGACAATAAGAAACCCCGTTCTCTGATACATATAATCCTAATTGGAGAAATCATTCCAATTTTTCTTAGTGACAGAATCAATCTCCGATGAATCAAAACTTTCCTCAATATCAAAATCAGTCATTTCTACCACCTCCATATCAGCCACCACCTCAAAATCAATCATATCATCCACCCGAGTCAAATGAGTCAAATTAGTCTTATCCTTCACAACAACGTAAACCTTCGATTGAGGATACGTTGCAGTAATTAATGCAATCTATCCAACAGGCTATGTACAAGCTTGAAACACAACTTGGACAATTAGCCACTGCTATTGGTGATAGAGAAAAAAAGGCAAATTTCCTAATCAACCTATTCCAAATCCTAAGGGACAGTATGAAGTTTCATCATCCAAACTAGATGATGTTAAATCAATTATTACATTGAGATCAGGGAAACAGGTAGATAACAAAGTGGAAATGCCTAAAGAACAAATCAATGATCAATCAAAGCAATCGGATAACTCACTGAGTTCATCCCTTGTAACACCCTGGAATTTCAAAGTTATTATTTTATATGAAATTATTCATATTTACGGAATTGCCATTGTAATAAAATTGATTTGAATTTAAATGGGTCAATGGCTCAATGAAGACCCAAAGGAGGGTAGTTTGTTTACAAAACAAATAAATGGATAAGATGAATTTAAACGGGTCAAGAATCATATTTGGGTCAAATTTTGATAAATGGGTCAAAATGGCTAGATGGGACCCAATGGGTCGTGAATGGCATGATTAACCATGGATTGAGTTCAAGCTTAGTTAATTTAAGTTTATTAATTGCTTGAGTTTGGTTTGAGTTGAAATGAATGATGGGTTAAGTTGAGTTGAATTTATTAGTTAAGTTAAATGAATGACTTAGGTTGGGTGAGTTGAATAAATGAGTTGGATGAATATGTATTTTTATTGTAAGTGAGTGAAGTGTGTGAATGAGAGGGGAAGTGTTTTAATTCCAAATTTTGAGCAAGGAAAAACATTGGTGCATGGGAGACATTACCATGCATGTCACCCCCATTTAGGTGATGAATAAAATGGGAGTTACATTTTGAATGGGAGTTACATTTTGAAATTACATGGAATGCATAGGGACGTTGGATGCATGAGAATATTGCATGCATGTAACAGCTACAATGGAGTTAGTGGGATGGCTGTTTGGAGAATTACAAATGCAAGAGTTTCATCTCAAAGATGAAATGGAATCACATGGGACGGTGATGAGCATTAAGAGGTGGCGGTTACACATGGGCTGCATCAAGGGTGAGGAGTTACTTATTTCAAATATTCAAATCAAGCATGAGAAATGAATGGACATGGAGTTTCATCTCAAGGATGGAAACTCCCAAACGGTTCACTAATGGAAGATGAAGGTGATACAAATTAAGCTAGGGCTAAAACCGTTGGAGCCTAGGAGAGTTTCATTTTCAAATGAAACTCTCACATGCAATGGTAATGAGAGAAGGAGTTAAGAAGGGGGGTTACACAAGTCCAACCAACAAGGGACGTTGGGAGCATGGGGAGGTTTCATCTCATGATGAAACCCCCAAGTAACATAAGGTTTAGGGTAAAGGCAATGGGAGTTACACAAGGTTAACCTTGGGCTGGTTTTGATTAAACAAAGGGTGCCCATTTCTCTCTCTCTCTCTCTCTCTCCCTTTCTCCTGGCCGTTCTCTGTCTTTCCAAACACTAAGAGCAGCAGCTGGTTGTTAATCAGTCCTTGGTTTGATCCCTTTTCATCAAGACAAGTTCAGCAAAAGGGAAGGAACAAGCGGGAGTGAAGATCAAGTGGAGGAGTCGCGGAAATGGTAGGTGTTCGATAAACTATTTTTAATTAAGAATTATGATCCGGCCATTGGATGGCTGAATCTAACAAGGGTTAGATATTTGATGGAAGTTTATGAATAAGATAAAAAAAAATATGGACCATAGGGTTCGGCACTTTGGATGGCCGAACCCCATGAGAAAATTGGTGGATTCTATGGTATTTCAAAGTCAAAATCCATATTTTGGAGTGGGGTTTTTAAAAGATTTTTATATGGAATTAAGCTTACTGTTTTGGAGTAGATATGACATGACTGAATCATATTTATCTTATGTTAATTTACTGATTAATTTCATAGATAAATATGGGTGGATTTCCATTAAGAGAACCATAGGGTTCGGCCATGTGTATGGCCGAACCCCATGGACTGTTTTGAGGATGGATTTGGGTTTTGATTTAAGATGTAAATACATGTTTTAGAATGGTTAAAAACATGGATTTGGGTGCTGGTTTCAGACCCAAGATAAAGGGTTAAATGTTCAAAATCAATTTCATGGTGTTCGGCCAATGAGCATGGCCGAACCCTATGAAATTGGGCTAATTTTTGGATGGTTGTTTGAAAGGTAAAGACCTGATTTAAATATACTGTTATTACATGATTAATTGAGGTTTAAAAACAGTAACATAACCATTGGGTTCGGCCACCATAGAGAGCCGAACCCCATGTAAAAGGATGTTGGTTTTCATGTTGTGAACCCCATGGAAACCATGAAAACCCATGGACTGTTTTGTGGAATAATTGGGTTAAGTTTATGATGGACATTAGGTATTATTTATATGCTTTGATTTAAGAATAATATATGTTTGTTTATGGAGTTAGTATGGGTAAGTAATCAGCCAACGTGAATGATGGAAATTAGGGATAAAAATCACATTGGTGAGGTTCGGCCATGTGTATGGCCGAACCCCACTAATGGTAATTGTGGGACATAGTGGTTAGTTTATATGGAGATATGGAAGGTTTAAGAAGGATCAAATTAAGTGGTGAGGTTCAGCCGTGTGTATGGCCGAACCCCACTAAGATGGTTTTATGTTAGGTGATGGAAGTTAGCTAATTTAAAGCAAAGGTTGGTCTCAATGGCACAATCGTAATTATGGCTGAAAATGATCAAAAATAAAATGATCATATGATGGGATAAATGGGCTAAAACCAAAGTGGTAAGGTTCAGCCATAATGTATGGCCGAACCCTACCAAGGTTCATTTAGAAGTTTGGGTAATTAGATGGTTTTAATTAAATAAAAGAATGACCAAAGTTTTAATGGATGAGGTTCGGCTATGGCTTTGGCCGAACCCCACTAGGTGGTTCTTGGAACATTAAGCTTTGCTGGAAATTAGGTGGATAAATGATTAACTTGCTGCCATGTACATAGGGTATTCGGATTTTTAGAACGGTGAACAAGCCGTGATCGGAAGACGGTCCAAAGGAAGGGTCGAACAAAGTAAACTATAGTAGGTTTCCTACCTTTATTGTAACCACTATTCCATATGCTGTTTTATGTCGATTTTGATATCTTATATGATTGTAAAGTTATGTTTCTGAATGACATGTTTGCGTAGACATCTCATGCATGGCATGGGATGATGGTGTTGTAACCGGAGGCCACACTCCATCGGGGCGTCCGAAAGACCACTGTGGGGTACCCTGATGATGAGAATCCCATCAGGAGGAATCCGGAGGCCACACTCCGTCGGGGCATCCAAAAGGCCACTGTGGGTTACCTTGAAGATGAGAATCCCGTCAAGTGATGGCTATGTTGAATGGTGATGGGTGGGACTCATTACATGTTCATTTCATACATAGCATGTTTTTATAGAATTTTGTCACACATGTATTATTATTATACTATTTGCATGTTTTTGACTAACCATGTGGTAGCCCTATTCGGAGACACTAATGGGCGCGTTGATCTAACGCCCTATCTATATCCTTAGTGGATGATGCAGGGAAAGGAAAGAACGTGGTTGGAGAAGAGGACCAAGCACGAAAACTTGGGTGGTTTGAATGATTGGAATGGACTATGAATGGATTATTTATGGACTTGTTATTTGATTTATTTGGACAATGTAATTTGGTAATTAGATGTTGGCATGTAATAAGTAGTTAAGTAGATGCTATGGTTGGATTTATTTGAATGGTTTGGAATGAATAGTAGACTAAGGTTATATAATAATTTTGGAGAATAAATAAGGTACTTTGCTATCTAAGAATGGAAAGTTGGATTAGTCATAGGATCTATTATAACCTCAGTTAGATTTAGACTAAATTAATTCTGCTAGTTGTATATGTACCATGTGCGGATCCGTTTTATGGACTTAGTTCATACGCACATGGGCTTGGCCAGTTAAGGGTCGGATTTAGAGATCCGAACTTAACTCGCGTCGTGACATTCCGCCCCGATCACTTGTTGATTATTATTATGTTTAAAAAAAAAATAAACTCTGAAAATTAGAGTGAAAAGGGCGGGGTGTTACATCCCTTGTCCAAAATCCATCGAATTTATCCACTAAGAAAATATTTTCACCTCGGGCTCCATATCCTCATAGGTTATCAGCAAAACAAAAGATACCTTATGGTGACATACTAGAGATTTTTAAACATGTCAGCATAAATATCCCTTTATTAGATGCCATCAATCAGGTACCTTCGTATGCGAAATTTCTCAAAGACCTATGTATGGTGAAAACCTCTCTGCACGGATGATCCATGCAAGGTTAACTTAATTCAGAGTTCAGTTGATGAATTTTTCCTTCACTCCATTTGCAATGATCAGTTCGAAAAATCACTGCCTATCTTAGACAAGGATTTCAATTTCAATGAAGTGAATGTTATCACCAAATTTGAACCTTTTTCTGTCAATCCATCTCTGTCAATCCCATCTATCGTGAAACCACCAAAATTAAAACTCAAAGCTCTTCCTGAAACTCTCAAATATTCATATCTTGGACCTTCAAATACATTGCCAATTATCATAGCTTCAGACTTAACTTCTGAGCAGGAGTCTAAACTTCTGACTATTTTAAGAGATCATCGTGAAGCCATAGGATGGTCCATTGCCGATCTCAAAGGAATTATCCCTTCTATGGTCATGAACAAAAATTATCTGGAAGAAAATTCCAAAACATCTACAGAACCACAAAGGCGATTAAATCCAGCAATGCTGGAAGTAGTGAGTGCTGAAATTTTTAAAATTCTAGAAGCTGTAATCATTTATCCAATTTCAGATAGTGCATGGGTAAGTCCAATCCAAGTTGTCCCGAAAAATTCTAGTGTCATGGTAATAAAAAATGAGGAAAATGAGTTAGTTCCAACATGCGTTCAAGCGGGTTGGAGAGTTTGTATTGATTACCGGAAGCTGAACACTACCACTCGAAAGGATCACTACCCTTTTCCATTCATTGATCAGATGCTTGAACGTTTGGCCAATCATGTATTCTATTGTTTCCTTGATGGTTATTCCGGCTATAACCAGATCTATGTTGCTCTTGAGGGTCAGGAGAAAACAATATTTACCTGTCCATTCGGTACGTTCGCCTACCGTCGTATGCCTTTCGGGCTATGTAACACACATGCCACCTTTTAGAGGTGCATGATCAGTATTTTCTCCGATATGGTAAAACGTTTCCTGAAGTTTTCATGGACGATTTCTCAGTCTTTGGATCAACTTTTGACCAGTGCCTGCACTATCTGACCCTTGTGTTAGTCAGGTGCAAAGAAAAGAACTTAGTACTCAATTGGGAAAAATGTCACTATATGGTGAAATCAAGCATAGTACTTGGGCACATCATCTGAGAAAAAAGAATTAAAGTGGATAAAGCCAAGGTTAACCTAATCTCTAATTTGCCAAAACCACAAACTGTTAAAGAGATTAGGTCATTCTTAGGTCATGCTGGATTTTACAGTAGGTTTATCAAAGGATATAGTGACATATCAAGACTTCTCTGTAGACTCCTGACCAAGGATGCCGTTTTCAATTTTGATGAAAAATGTGTCATACCCTTTGAAAATTTGAAAACTGCTTTGACTTGTGCTCCAATCATAAAGCCACCTGATTGGTCTGTACATTTTGAAATTATGTGCGATGCCTCTAACTATGCAGAAAGAGCCGTGTTAGGACAAAGAATGAACAGATTACCTCATGTTATCTACTATGCTAACAAAAAGTTGAATGACGCTCAACTTCATTATTCCAACACGGGAAAAGAGCTATTAGCAGTTGTATTTGCGTTAGACAAATTTCGATCTTGCTTATTAGGTTCGAAGGTCATTATCTATTTAGATCACGCTGCATTCAAGTATCTACTTTCTAAGAAAGATGCTAAATCCCGCCTAATCCGATGGATACTTTTGCTAAAAGAATTTGTTAGTGCCTCAGCTTGGCCATGCCCCTATGTTTGTCAATTCCATGACTCGGAGAGAAGCACTTACTGGAGGCTTGAAGACCCAAGATGATCAAGAGTAAAGATCATGCTCCACTGGATTGAAGCTCATTGTTATGGCAATCACAAAATAGGTATAATGGCCATAGATGACTTTAGGTGGTACCCAGACTATCCCTTGGTTTAGTGGAACAAATGGTTAAATTATTAGAAGCCTAAAGAGGAAAGTTGTTAGTGAATTGGAACCCAACTTGGAAATATGTATTTAGTTTCACTATCAGCTCGACCAGTCTAATCTCACCAACCCCTCAGTGCAGTCAGGATCGACTCATTGTGGTTAAAGTCTAGTTGGCCCGAATGACATTAGGTTCTGGAATATTAAACTCTCATTCTGGATTTGCCTCTGATCGAGAGTCTCGTATGCACCGACCCCTCGGTGAAAGAACGAAACGATCCCTCGTGGTCAATGACTCGTTAATCAAGATCTTGAGTTTTGAAACCTTGAACTCATGTGGACTCTCGAAGAAACAGACATCGGTAATTAAAACCGATCGAGAGTACCAGGACCGACCCCTTGGTAATAGGCAACATGTCGTTCTGGGTAACATGTTTCCAAAGTGGAAACTACTGTCAAGCATGTTTTGCACCAGAACGAGTCATTCGTATGGACCGACCTCTCGGTACCATAAGTATCGAACCATCGGTGACAACGACAGGGAAAAAAAATTACCGTTGTGAGTGCACTTAATGCACAACGGTCGGAATTGTAACGGTAACATTTCTAGTCACCAACCCCTCGGTACGAAAGACCTGTCGGTACATTACCTTTAATTCAACTGGTTGTGCGCTATATAAACCAAATCTTTTTGTAACCAGTTGGTATCATTCTGAAGGATCAGTTGGACCCTCATCTTCAATAGTGAGCTTAAATAAGGGCCAACAGAAGGATCACTCTCTCTCTCATGCTTACACTAGGAGAATCAAATACAACCAATCCAATGGATTGAATTGTGAGAGAGAGAGGAAGGATGAAGAACTCATAAACAACCAATCTGAGATTGAGTTTGAAAGTGAGGAGGAGAGAACCATAAACTAGGAAACCTTTGGTAGAACCAGTTTCCTTTACACATTGGACTATGATTGCTAAATGACAGCTACAGGGCGGAGAGTCAGCATATATGGGTGGGATCTCGAAGAAGCACACATCAGAAGAGAAAGCTTCAAAAGGCACGTGCCTCTTCGTTTTAATTTTCTTTAAAACCTTTGTTCCAAAGTGGATTAAGGGGAGGTACCCCGGAACCACTATAAAAATTCTAGAGTATCAGTCTCTAACACAGTGGTGGGTGGTAGTCCCAGCCGATTGAGTGAGGTGGAATTCCTACTCTATTCGTGAGGGTGTAAGTCCCACTTAGTGGATTTTTGGGATATCTCAAGGTTGAGCAAGTCCTAACAGTGGATGTAGGTTGGCTAACCGAACCACTTTAAAATGGTCTTGTAGTGTTTGATCTTTGTGTGTTTGTATTTAGTATTTATGTACTCTTCTTAACACACAGTGATTTACATATTGATTATCTTACTTTATACTTTGTTCATTAACATCGATAATCAAGTTCTATGTAAAGAAGTCAAAATCTTAGAGTGAATGTTCTAAGAAGTAAGCAAACTATTCATTACACTAAACAAATCTCTTGATTAATTATTCCGCTGCACTTAAAACAATCAAGAAATTTGTAAACACCATTAAAAATGGGATTGACCTGTTCACCCCCCCCCCCCCCTCTCTCCTCCCTCTAGGGTCAATTAGGTTGTTATAGCACCCGTGTAAAGGGTACTTTCAGAATTTGACATTGAAATTCGGGATAAGAAAGGTTCCGAAAATATAGTAGAAGACCATTTGTCTAGATTGGTAACTGAGATCACTGAAGATAATCGTCCTATCACTGAGTCCTTCCCTAGTGAGCAACTCATGTCCCTTTCCAAGTACCATGGTTTGCAAACATTGTCAATTATCTTATGACTAGTCAAATGCCTCCTCATTGGACTAAACAAGATAGAGGTAAATTTCTGGCACAAGTCAAAAATTTCATTTGGGAAGATCCATATCTGTTTAAGCATTGTGCTGACCAAATTATTCGTCGTTGTGTTCCTGAAGAAGAAAAAAAAAGTATCATAAGTTTCTATCATGATCAAGCCTGTGGAGGCCATTTTAGTGCTAAAAAGACAACTGCAAAAAGTTTGCAATGTGGATTTTACTGGCCCTCCATGTTTCGTGATACCCATACCTTCTGTGTTTCATGTTATAGATGTCAAAAATTATGAAGTATATCTCGCTGAAACATGATGCCTTTAAACTCAATCTTAACTGTTGAACTTTTCGATGTCTGGGGCATTGATTTCATGGGACCTTTTTCCTAAGTCTTTTGGCAATCTATATATCCTCGTAGGACTTGACTGTGTATCAAAATGGGTAGAAGTAGTGGCATTCAAAATCAATGATCACAAGGTTGTCACTCGTTTCTTGAAAGAAAATATCTTCTCTCAATTTGGTATTCCACGAACTATCATCAGTGATGGTGGTAAGCATTTTTGTAATCACTCATTCGAAAAATTGATGAAATCATATGGGGTGATTTACGAAGTAGTTAGCCCTATCATCCTCAAACAAGTAGACAAGTGGAAATATCAAATAGAGAAATCAAACATATCCTTGAGAAGACAATCAATCCATCTCGGAAGGACTCGTCTTCCAGACTCACTGATGCACTATGGGCTTATCGAATTGCATTCAAAACACCCATATGAATGTCCCTCAATCGCTTAGTGTATGGAAAGGTTTGTCATCTTCCAATCGAAAAAGAACACAAAGCCTGTTGGGTAATCAAGCGTTTCAATTTTGCTCTAGACTCATTTGGACAACTCAGAAAGCTTCAATTAGCTGAGTTGGAAGAAATCCGAAATGAAGCTTATGATACGGCCAGAAAGTACAAAGACCGAATGAAAATCTTTCATGACAAAGATATTCTCCAAAAAGTGTTTATTGTTGGTCAAAAGGTCCTAATGTACAATTCTCGGTTGCATCTTTTTTCTTGGAAAATTGAAATCCAAATGTTCTGGTCCATCCATTGTCACAACCATATTCCCACATGGTGCCATCTAGATCAAGCATCCTAAAAATGGACATCCTTTCAAAGTCAAACGTCATCATTTGAAACCATTTTAGAGTCTTGCACTCTAGAAGGAACAAAGGAAATTTTGCTCATTGATCCAATTTACCAAAACTGATTTGTACATCCATTATCCTTCTATTTACCCAATCCCATTTACCCTTACCCAATCATTTTTACCCACATCCACCAGCCCAATTGTCCATGTCTGAGTTGATCTAAGTTCATCAGAGTCGTCAGTGTCGAGTTGTTATTTTTCTTGAGTCTAGTTTTTCTTTGAGTCAATCTAACCTTAAAGTCAGTCATTCTATCCCATGGTACAACTCATATTTAGATTGTTCGTTTTATAAGATATTTTTTCCTTTACACCTGGCCAGTGTAGATTAGGAAACATTTAGGACAATGTTCAATTTGATTTTGAGGGTACTATGGTCATCATGTGTCATTTTCCATAAAAATTTCTTAGGGGAGAGTAAGTTTAAAACTGACCCCTAAAAAAAAAATTCAGCATCCATCATCCTTGTCTTTGTGACCAGCAGACATTAAAGAATTGGTAAAATTCATGCACGTAGATGGTCGAGTTTTCGTTTTTGCATTGTGTCTGTCTAGAGCACAAGTTCCCCGAGACTTGTGTAGGAAAATCATTTCCTTAGCTATGAGGGTGAGGAAACTGGAAATCCAAGAGGAGCAACCCAGACCTTTCTGTAGTCGAAGCACTCTGGTTGCAAAGAGAAAAAGCTAAGAGGCTAGCTAGGTGTCACAAATGTGGACGTAGAAACTGCAATGGAATAATATCAGATCAAGGAGTCCATTGTGTGACAGCAGCACAACATAGACCTATAAGCACGAATAGGCAAATAGTTTTGGATGTAATCAAGGGCAGAGTAAGTCCAGAAAGACTATTATGCCTTAAACTCCAAAGAACTGTTGATTTTCGCTTATCATCTTACAAACGTCTTGACAATCTGACGTTAAACGAGTCATAATCTTGTTTAGACAAAAATATACAAAATCATTTTAGAGAAGAGTAAGTGAGGACTGAGACTTCTGGAGTATTAATACTTAGCATTAATACTTAGATAGAGATCTTTATATCATAATTTTCCAGAAAGATTTTTATAGGATTTATTGTAACGCCCCGCCTTTTTTCACTCACTTTTTCCCGTAAATTCAGAGTATATTTTTTTTTTATAACAGAGTAGAGTGATAGAGCGCGGGACGTCATGACGCGAGCTAAGTCCAAACTTCCAAAGTCCGACCCTTAACTGGCCAACCCTATGTGTGTATAGACTCAGTCCAATAAAACGGTTCACACATAGCAATATCAACTTGCGAAATAAAAATCACAACTTGCGGAATCATAGCATCAATTTGCATAATCATAATAGAACCTAGTTCCATTCCATTGATAGCAAAGTACTTAGTCAATAAAATCACAATCATCATTATCCAAATAAAACATCCAACCATAGCATTTCATCTAAGTTATTACATTCTGAAATCTGGATACTCTCAATATAAATCCCTGAGTATCTTAAACAAAATATAAAACTAAAAGCGTTCCAAGCTCCTATGCTTGTCCCTTTCCGTGTTTAGCGTTTTCCTCGTTTCCTGTATCATCCACTAAAGGGTAGAAGTAGGGCGTTAGTACAACGCGCCCAGTAGGTATTCCAATTAGGGTTAGTACCAAAAATCCAGATATAATAAATATATCAAATCAGTTATAATAAATCATAACATACTCATAAAGCATCGTATCAAAACAGTGTATGATAATAGAGAATCCAATCATTCCGATAAAAACCAAAACCTTGCATGATAATAAAAGTCATAATCATGCCAATTCAATGCCATGCCATGCTATCATATGCAATGAGTCCCGCCCATCACAAAATATAGGATATACTCTTGATAGAATTCTCCTCATTAAGGTATCTTCCTGGTGGAATTCTCATCACCAAGGTCTTCTCTCTTGATGGAATTCGCATCATCAAGGTATTTCTCATGTGTTCCTTTCATGGCGAGACTTTCAAGAATACTAAGTCTCCCACTTCAAACTCAAGGAACTTCCTTCTCTTGTCAGCGTAGCTCTTCTGACGACTCTGTACAGTGAGTAGATGTTGTCGTATTAACTTAATTTGTTCCGTGGTCTCTGTAACTAGCTCAGGTCCAATAGTGCAGGCTCACCGGCCTCTGTCCAACACATTGGTGATCAACAGAGTCTACCATACAATGCCTACAATGGAGCCATCTGGAGGCTTGCATGGTAACTGTTGTTGTAAGAGAATTCAACCAGTGGTAAGTGATCCTCCCATCCACCTTTGAAGTCTAACATACATGCTCTCAGCATATCCTCTAATGTCTGTATTGTTTTCTTTGAATGACCATCAGTCTGTGGATGGAAAGTTGTGTTAATCAATAAATTCATCCCCATAGTCGTTTGCATGCTCTGCCACACCCTGCTAGTGAATCGGCCATCTCTGTCGGACACAATAGTCCTGGGGATACCATGTAGTCTGATGATATCCTTGATGTATCGTCATCCCAAAGTCTTAGATGAATCTGTCATCTTGATGGGAAGAAAGTGTGAAGACTTGGTCAATCGATCTACCACGACCCTTATTGCATCATTGTCTTTTGATGACCTTGGCAACCTTGTCACAAAATCCATGGAAATATGTTCCCATTTCCACTCTGGAACTGGTAAGGGTTTGAGTAATCCTGGTGGTTTCTGATGTTCAGTCTTGACCTGCTGACAAGTCAAGTAGTGAGCAACAAACTCTGCCACATCTCTTTTAAGTCCATGCCACCAATAGTGTCTCTTCAGATCATGATACATCTTGGTGCTACCCGGATGAATAGAGAGTTTGGTTTGGTGTGCTTCGATCAATAACTCTCTTCTGCAGCTCTAAGGCACATATGTCTTGCCTCGGAATAAAAGACCTTGTCCCGGTCGTAACTCCCATTCCAGTATAACCTCACCAGTAGACATTTCAGCCCATATCTCCCCCACTTCTGGATCTGTCCGTTGTTCCTATTCTATCTTGGAAACCATGTTGGACTGTACGATCAGGTTATACATACTCCCATGATTCTTGATGTACAAATTGAACTCTCAAATGGTATTCAACATTTCCCATTCCTTCATAATCAAATTGGCCACTATTGCATGTGAGATGCGACTGAGGGCATCCGCCACTTTGTTCACCTTGCCAGGATGATATCAAAGCGCAAACTCATAATCTTGCAGATATTCCATCCATCTGCGCTGCCTAATATTAAGTTCTTTTTGATCAAACAAATACTTCAGGCTTTTGTGATTTGAAAATACCTCAAACTTCTCGCCATAAAGATAGTGTCTCTAGCTTTTGAGAGCGAAGAACACTGCGGCTAATTCCAGATCATGCGTACGATAGTGGTGTTCATGAATTTTCAACTGCCTTGAACCATAAGCCACTATGTGTTGACTTTGGGTAAGAGAACACCCAAGTCATTCACCTAAAGCATCACAATATACTTCATAGGCCTTGCCTCTTTTCGGCATCAGAATAGAAGCAATCGTAAGCCTCTCCTTCAGTTCTTCAAATCTTCGGTTGCATACAACAGATCATTCAAATTTGACTCCTTTCTGAGTGAGTCGGGTAAGTGGAGATGCAATCTTGGAGAAGTCCATAATAAACTTCCTATAATAACCAGCCAATGCCAAAAAACGACGGATTTCGGTCATATTCCTTGGAGCTTTCCATTCTCTAACTACCGCCACTTTAGCTGGGTCCACGGCTATTCCTTCGGCTGATATAACATGCTCCAAGAAGTTAACCTCAGATAACCAGAATTCGCACTTGTTTGCTTTGGTATACAACTGATTCTTCTTCAGGGTGTCCAGAACTATCCGCAAATGTTCAGCATGCTCCTCCTGACTTTTAGAATAAATCAGAATGTTGTCAATGAAAACAATTACAAATTTGTCCAAGTAAGGACGAAAGATCCTGTTCATCAAGTCCATGAACACCGCTGGTACATTGGTGAGTCCAAACGGCATGACTGCATACTAATATAGTCCATACCGAGTTCTAAAAGCCGTCTTCTTTATGTCTTCATCCCTGACACGGATTTGATGGTAGCATGACATCGTATCAATCTTTGAGAAATGACTGGAACCTCTGAGTTGATCGAATAGATCATCAATTCTGGGTAGAGGATACTTATTTCTGACTGTCAACTGGTTCAATTCCCTGTAATCTATGCACATCCGAAGCGTACTATCCTTCTTCTTCACAAATAATACCGGTGCTCCCCAAGATGATGTGCTATTCTGGATACATCCTAGTCTGAGCAGTTCATCAATTTGTTTCTTTAACTCCGACATCTCATCTGGGGCCATCCGATAATGTGGCAATGACACTGGAGTAGTGCCAGGATATAGCTTAATCTCAAAATCAATCTCCCCCTTTGGTGGCAACTCGGGGAGCTCTGTTGGAAATACCTCTGCGTAGTCCTTTTCTTCCGTAAGTTGTTCAGCCATTGGCGCCTTGTCTAGCCTGATGCTGTTTAGTACAAGATGGTTCAATTTTTCATGCAGTCTCTTGGTCATAGGAATGCTCTGTTTGTCGAGATGTACCACATATCGTTTTCCCTCGGGTGACCAAAGTATCACCCTGCGGAGATGGCAATCAATGCTGACCTGGAAGGTAGCCAACCAATCCGTACGTACTCTGTCATCTCGAGTACCAGATAATTGAACTAAAATCTGAGCCCAATAAGTTCAGTGTTTACCGATGTGCATATCAGTCCCACTGATGTGTCTCCAACAGTGGATACAATAGTAAGTGCAGTGGACAGTTGTCGTACTAAAGTACCAGTAGCAGATATGAAAGCAGCAGATACAAAGGAGTGGGATGGTCCTGAATCAAATAATGCACAAGCATAGGAACTACCAACTACTACCATACCTTGAATCACCGAGTGATCCACCGTCTCTTGGTAAGGATCCAAATTATACAGTCATCCAGCTCCTGTCGAATTAGGTGCCCGTCCTGTCTGGTTATATGCTCTAGATACTTGTGAATGAGTTGATCGAGCTGGAGGACGAAATGAACCCCTAGAGTGAGAAGGTCTACTGTTCTGCGGACACTCCCTCTTAAAATGGCCATGCAGGCCCTACTGAAAACAAGTGCTCATACCTCGAGGAACCTGAGAGACGGAGACTGATGCAAGGGCTGATTGGGACGAAAGCCTCTAGTTGACCCAGTAGAAGGTGATGGTCTCCCAAAGTTGGGTCGGAATCTCTTGTTTGGGCGAAAAACACTTCCCCCGCTTTGGCCTCGGCGGTTGTCCACAAACCAAACTGTCTCTGTCAGGTCTTCTCAGCTATGGTAGCTCGACTGACCACTTCCGCTAATGTAGGTGACTTGAAGATAGTCACTTTGACCCTGATGCTTGGTCGAAGGCCCTGCTCAAATTTACGAGCCTTCCTCTATTATGTGTCCGACCATGTATAAAGCATAACATGATAGATGGAGAAACTCCTGATGATACTCAGCCATAGTCATGTTGCCCTGCACCAATGATATGAACGCGTGTGTCTGGCGCTCCTTCTCCTCTTCTGGAAAATAGTGATCCAGGAACATTGTAGAGAACTGGTCCCATGTCATCTCAGTCCTTTCCCCTGCTGGAATCTGTGCCCATTGTCGTTCAATCACTTCCCACCACTTGCCGGCATCATCGATCAACTGCAAAGTAGCCTACAGTATTCTATCTTCATTACTGGTGATCTTCAATAATGTCAAGATCTTGGTGATATTTCTCAGCCAGTTCTCCGCTCTGGCAGGTCCTTCTTTCCCTTTGAAATGAGGGGACGTTGCTGTTGTAGTCTCTAACAGCATTTCGATCATGTGCCTCATTGGTGGTCGCAGTTCCATTGCCGTTCATATGTTGCTGTAGAACGGAAGTGACCACCGCCTGCACTAAGTTTTGCAGCTCGAGGGGTACCACAGGAATATTTATGCTATTCTGCTCTTCTTCCTGGTGTAGTTACTGTACCTCTTCCTCCACATAAGGGTTTTGTCATGTGATAGCCTGGAATTTTTAAATCAATATATTTGTGGATATTATTTATTTTAATGGTGGAAATTGGGGAATTTGATGGAGCAGATGTAAATGGATCAAAATATGGACAAAGGCCCAAGTATGGCCCAATGGACCATGGATTGGATTTAAATTCATTTAAAGGGTCAATAATGGTCAATTGGGCCAAGGGTGGTCAAATTGGGCCCAATACCCATGTGGGACCCAATGGTTCAAGATGATGTAAGCTCTAAGGTAAATGGGTAAGCGGAAAATGTAATTGGGCCATGGGCCCAATGGTGATCCAATAAGAGGAATGGATTGAATTGGAAATTAAATCATCTAAGTAAATGTTAATTGGACCCAAGTGACGTGGCCGAATGGGGCCCACCTCCACCTCACCAAGTGAGGTGGCTTGTGGACCTAGAGATTGGTGGGGCCGGCCACCATGGTTGAATTGGTCAACCATGGGTGGAATAATGGGATTAGGTTAAGTAGGAATTAATTAACCTAAGTTAATTATCTAGTTAATTGATTAAGTAAATTATTCAAATGAGGGTCAAAGGTGGTCAAATGGTCAAAGGACCAAAAGCCATCTTATCTTTAAAGACACCAAAACGTTGGCTTCGTGGTCGTTATCCCAACCACCACCATAAAGCATGGAAAATATCTTAGGTATGGTAGGTGGAGGAATTAATTACTTAACCAATGAGATAAGCCTTATTTTTGCCCCATTTCTTATTCCATTCTCATTTTTACTCTTTCCATATTTCACTCTCCCTCATTGCCGTCCTACACCTAAGGAGAAGAAAGAAGAAGAGAAACCATGGAGGAAAGAAGAAAAGAAAGCTAAAAAGAGAAGAAAAAATTCAAAGCGCCCACCACTCCAAGATCAAAGGTTGGGATCTTCTTTCTCACCATCTCCTCCTCTCCCTCTCTCAAGCACACCCCATCTTGGTCGAACCCAAGCCTTGAGGTTTTCACCATGGATCAAGCATATTAGCCGATCAAACAAGGAGAAGAAGAAGAAGAAGGCCAAGGAATCCGACGGGAGCAAAGAAAGTCGGAGGAGACGACGGATTGTAAGTATTTTTTTAAAACAAGAGATTTGGATTTTTTTTTTTAGGGTTTAAGATTTGGAATCCATTCTTGTTAAATTTGATGGTGGCCAAATGATCATAGGCCTTGGATCTCAAATCCATCAAGTGGAAGGATGGAAAGATGGGCAAACCCTAAATGGGTATATTAGGGTTAAGGAAAAATAAATGGACTAAGGATGTAATGTATTTAAATTATTTAAGCATGGAATTATGTAAATTTGAAAGAAAATTATGGGCCATAGGGTTCGACCATGTAGTATGGCCGAACCCCATGGTGGGTGATAGGTATGTATGATTTTTTTTAGGGTTTTAAGGAATGGAGGATGATTTAAGGTTTGTATGTGTTTATTGATTAAATGTGGTAATTCTTTTTAAAGGGATATTGAATGAAAATCATGGAAAGATGGTTTATGTTTTTTTTTAAGGTGCTAATGATTAAATATGGTGATTTGTAAAGGGTTGTTAAATGAAGAAATTCATGGAAGGAATTATTAGGATTATTAGGGTTTCTAGTGATTAAATGTAGGAAATTTTTAAAGGGGCTTAAATGAGGAAATGCATGGGAGGTGTGAATGGTGTTGGTAGCCTTAAAAGGGATGGGGAAACTTTGATGAATTAAGTGTTCTGGAAACCATGAAAAGAATGGGAAGTATGGCATGACTAAATGAGTCATTAATGGACTCAAGAAAATGTACCAAAATGATGAATCATGAACCATGGGTTCGGCCATGGTGAATGGCTGAACCCTATGGTGATGAAATGGTAGGTGATTAGGTGATTTATGAGGGTTTTAAAGAATGGAAGCTATGGAGGATAATTTATGATTTTTAGGGTTATGTGGTTGCAAATTTGAAGGGTGTAAAAATAGGGAGGAATGGTTGAGAATGGGATAGTTTAAAATGGATTTTTAAGTGTGGGAAATAATGTTTTAAAAATAAAACCATGGAGAGATTTTAGGGATGGAATGTTTTTAAATCCTATGGTAATGTAATGGTGGTTTTTAAATGGGTTTAAAAGGATAGAAAATGTGGAGTAAGGTGTTAATGTATTGGAGGCTTAAAGAGGGTCAAGTGTTTGTAAGTTTTAAAGGGATGTTAGTGAAGAAAAGCATGGAAGTGGTTAAGCGATTCAATGGGGAAGGTTGGTAATATTGATGAACTCAAAATGATAAACATAATGTTGATCAAAGGGGTTAATGATTTTGAAGGTTTTGAATGAAACAATAATGGTAATTTTAAAAGGGGTTTTTAAATGAGGGAATCCATGGATGAAGGTTAATGTTTTTTTTTATGGTGTTAAATGTCACCAATGAATGATGAACCCATGACCCATTTTTATGAGCCACTTGATGGGCTAGGTATGGGATTATGAATGTGTCTAAATGGATGGAGAGTAGGTTAATTAAATGGCTGATTTCTAATGTGGTTATGTCATGGTTAATGAGACATCAATGGATCCATTTTGTGAACCAATTGATGGACTAAGATTAAGGTATATGCATATGGATTAATTAATGGGGATTAGGGTAATCAAGTGGCTAATTTGTGATGATGTTATGGCCAAGGAGTCATTAAGGGATCCAAGTCTATGGATCAATTGATGGGCTAAGTATGGGGTTATATATGTATTGAATGAATAAAGGTTAAGTTAATTAAATGGTTGATTTCAATGATCTTATGACATGGTTAAGGGGTCATTGACGGACCTAATTTATGGATCATTAATGGGTCTAAGGTGTGGATCAATTATGGACCATAATGTACATGGATAAATGAGTGATTAGTCATGGAGAAAGGGTAGTGGCAAAACCGTAAATATTGGCAAAAATGAAGAAACCCGTGGGAGATGATCATGGACCTAGGGATCTAAGTAATAACCTTATGTATGACTAATAAAGCCTAGGGTGGCTGGTTTTTAAACTCATGAGATTAAAATATTTAATGGATTAAATGTGACCCACAAAATTACATAGTGAGGTTCGGCCATGGTGTATGGCCGAACCCCAGTAAGGTATGATTAATGGACTTAAAAGGTTAAAAACGTGGACTAATTGATATGTATAATAAGGTACCGGACATCGCAAGCGGTGCGTGATCGGCGACCGGATTATCGGACGAAAGCGAGAAAGGACGCTAGTCGGTATTCGGTAGGATTCCTACCCTTTTGTAAGCCATTGATTATGTGTTATGTATGGGTTTTTCCTTGATTTATTTTGGTAAGCATATGATTGTTTTAAGATGGGTTTTAAGGCTATGATGTGTATATGATGTGTATATTGATGCTTTGCTTGATCTATTTGTTGATAATCAAATTATATGTTTTATTGATGGGATTTTAAATGCCATGGTTTGTGCTATCATATATATTACATGGCATATGGCATCTACATCTCAGTGCATGACATGAGAGGGATATGGCATGGGAAGGATGAGATATAACCGGAGTCCATGCTCAGTCGGGGCGACCGAGAAGCAAACATGGGGACACCTTGACGAGGCCTTGCCGTCAAGGGGGATGATTTGTGATTGTTTATATCTTGACGAGGTTTTTGCCGTTAAGGGGATGATTTGTGATTGTTTATACCTTGACGAGGTTTTGCCATCAAGGAGGATGATTTGTGACTGTTTATATCTTGACGAGGTTTTTACCGTTAAGGGGGATGATTTGTGATTGTTTATATCTTGACGAGGTTTTTCCGTCAAGGGGGATATGGCAGCATGATGGTATCGATGATGGGTGGAACTCATGACATAAGACACCCATTGCATGACATTGCACCAAATTGCATGGTTTTGGATATGATATTATCTATATGTTTTGTTATCACTAATCCATGTGTTAGCCCTACTCAGAGTCCTACTGGGCGCGTTGTCTAATGCCCTACTTCTACCCTAGCTGATGACGCAGGAGCTGGCGCAGCGGAAGGGCGTGACGGAAGCCAAGCTTAGGAGCTTGGGGAGGCGGCTACTTAATTTATCTAAATTTGTTTTGGAAATGTATTTGAGTAGCCTAGCTTGTCAGAAATGTAATATTTTAGATTACTTGCTATATTTTGGTTTTTATTTTGGACATTGTGATGTTGAGATATTTTGGTAATTAAATGAATGTTCTTCCCTGCTATCTAAAATTTGTAGGTTAGTCTCTATTGTCATTCCGCATTTAATTTAATATTCCTCGAGCTTACTTCCACGTGTGAATCATTCTCGTGGACTTCGTTCCACGCAGACGTAGGGTTGGCCAGTTAAGGGCTGGTCTTTAGAAGCTTGGACTTAATTCGCGTCGTGACGTCCACGCCCTTTGTCACTTTTTATTTCCAAAAAAAAAAATAGACTCTGATTTTTTGTGAAAAGGGGCGGGCGTTACATGTTGAGTTCTTCTTCTCGGAGGCATTTTCCTAAGTCATTGAAACATCATTTCACTTAGCTTTCTCATAAAGTTTTGTGGTTACATAGTTTGGGGAATTGCCAAATCAGCATCTTGTATTTCTTGTTTTTGGGGAACTTTCCTATGTATCAAGCATTGTTACTCAATTTGGGGGAAATCCAGATGTTTCTCATTTTGGGGAAATATGTCATATTTTGCTACATTTGATAAATCCATTTTTTATAGTGACTGTCCTTCCCTTGCTGTTATAGTGTTCTCAATTTGAATGCTTCATTCTGATTCTTAACAAAGTAAATTAATCTGACCCCTGTGCAGTAGACTCCGAAAAGTCGGCCGGTTGGGATTCTTATCTTGTGAGTGAGACATGATACCGTCTTAATCTTACTTTGAAAGATTCATACTTTTGGTTTCGCTCTGATACCAACTGTAACGCCCCGCCCTTTTTCACTTGTTGAAAATCAGAGTCTATTTTTTTTTCAAAAAAAAAAATAAAGAGTGAGAGAGAGCGGGACGCCACGACGCGAGCTAAGTCCGAGCTTCCAAAGCCCGGTCTTTTACTGGCCAACCATACATGTTTGTGGACCGAGTCCAATAAAACAGTTCACACGCTTAAGGTTATACTTGCGGAATAAACCCATTGCGGAATTAAAATAAGATTAGAGTTACTATCCCTATCCATTTCTAAGCAAGGAAGTCCATCACAAAAATTACCTTAAGTTTAAATGTCCAAATGTAACCAAACCATAGCAAGATAATTCTAAGTTATTAAAGTCCCAAAGTGCTGTTATCTCAAATTACATTGTCCAAAATAAAACTTAAATAAAATAAGCAATAAGCTGCCCAAGCTCCTAAGCTTGGCTCCTTTCGCGTCCATCGTCCTTTCTGTGCCCTGTACCATCATCTAAGGTAGAAGTAGGGCATTAGTCAACGTGTCCAGTAGGGTCAAACACAGGGATAGATACATAATATCAAAATCATGCTAATTCAATGCCATGTCATGGGTGTCATATGCCAATGATTTCCCACCAATCAACGATATCTCAAAACACATAGATAATCCTCTTGATGAACAAGCCACATCAAGGTATTCATTATCATGACTCCCCATGTATGCCTTATCGGTCACACTGAATGGAGTGTGGACTCCTTTTTCATTTCAAACATCGTATACCATTTCCTGTATGTCAATCAGAATCAGTGCAGATCCTCCCCAAGTTTGTTTATCAGATACCCCGAATGGAGCGGGGACTCCTCTCATAAGTTCCCTCCCATGCCATGCATGAGATGTGAGTGTAAACATGTTATTTCATATTAAATTACATAATAGCATTGAAATTCCATCATTAAAACATAAGCATTTTGATACCCAAAATAGATCATCAAATATGGAAATAAAAACCATTACATGTACATAATCCAAAGTGTTTCAACAATATAGAAATCTTACCCACGTCCAAGTATGGTATCTGTGCAACGATTTCGTCAAAACCGATCATGCCCCCGCGTTCGGAATCTCTTTACCTTAAACGAATTCCAACATATAAAATAATCAAATTAATTATCCAATTGCTTTAAACCATTCCTTACATCCTTCCATTTAGACTTAACCATCTGGAAAATGAAGATTATACAAAAACTTCACTTTTAAAATCAGTTGGTTAACCGTCCCCAGCCCATCCTGCGGATGGCAGAAACCCGACCGCGGACGGTAGAAACCCATCCCGCGGACGGCAGAAATCCGTCCTACAAGTAGTGAACCCGTCTCAGACAACATCATACTGAAGTCTGTTACCCGTCAGCAGACAGTCAAAACCCGTCCCGCGGACGATAGAAACGCTTCCTCAGACGGTGATACCCGTCTGCAGACAACACACAGCCGTGGTCTGATACCCGTTGTCCGCTATCCGCGGACAGTCCACACCAGTTAACCGTCCTGCGGATGGTCCACACCCGTCCGCAGACAATAAAAACCCGTCCCGCGGACGGTAGACACCTGTCCCACAGAGAGTGTAACTTGTCCTACATACATATCATCCTTCTGCTGATAGTACCATACTAATTCTAAGTACCAGAACTCATAAGTTATCATCGACGAGTCGTTGACGATGAGGGGTCGTTATGTTCATCACCTAGAGGTCAGTGCATATGAGACTCTCGATCAAAGGCATACACAGACTGACATTTCTATGTTCCAGAACCTTTGTCAATCTGGTCAGCCAGTCTTTGACCACGATGGGTCGATCCTGCCTCCACTGTAACGCCCGTCCCTTTTCACTATGCTACTTAACCGAAAATTAGAGTCTATTTTTTTTTTTTTGAAATAAGAGTGATAAGAGAGCGGGACGTCACGACCCGAGTTAAGTCCGAGCTTCCACAGCCCGGCCCTTAACTGGCCAACCCTACATGTGCATGGAACTAAGTTCACGAAGAACGGTTCACACGTAGAAAGTAAGCTTGCAGAATATTTAACCAAATGCGGAATTATAATAGAGTCTATCCTACCAATTTTAGATAGTAAGGAAGTTACATCACTTAAATTACTAAAATACCTCAAAATTATAATATCCAAAAGTAAAGTCCAAACCATAGCAATAGTCTAAATTATTACAGTCCAACAAGCGAAGTTACTCAAATTACATTTCCAAAATAATACTTAAATAAATCAACTAGCTCGCGCCCCCAAGCTCCTACGCTTGGCTTCCGTCACGTCCTTCATTTCCGCCATTTCCTGCGTCATCATCTAAGGTGGAAGTAGGGCGTTAGTCAACGCGCCCAATAGGTACTCCAAGTAGGGCCAACACATGGATTAGTGATAACATAACACATAGGTAATAGTATAACAAAAAAAAACCATGAAATCAATGCCATGCCATGGGTGTCTTATGTCATGAGTCCCACCCATCATCCTTACCATAACATATACAATGTCTCCCCTTGATGGAAAAACCATCATCAAGGTATCATAAATACAAGTATCCCCCTTGATGGCAAAGCCTCATCAAGGTAATCATAAACACATAGTAACCTTCTTGTTTGGATAGCCTCATCAAGATAATCATAAATACATAGTAACCTTCTTGTTTGAATAGCCTCATCAAGATAATCATAAATACATAGTATCCCCATGTATGTTTATCGGTCGCCCCGACAAAGCATGGACTCCGGTTTCATTTCATCCCTCCCATGCTATGCATGAGATGTAAGTGCAATATGCCATATAATAATTATTCAAACCATAGCATTTAAATCCCATCTTAAAACATATCATTTGATTACCGAAATAAATCAAGTAAAACATGCATAAACACATAATCCATGGCTTACAATAAGGTAAGAGTCCTACTAAATACCCGTTAGCGGTCCTTTACGTTTCCGTTCACGAATTCGGTGACCAATAGCGCACCGATTACGATACCCCGTCACCTTATTACACATTAATAAATCAGCCCATGTTTTAACCATGCCTAAGTCCCTAACACATGCCTTGGTGGGGTTCGGCCATACACCATGGCCGAACCTCACTAATTAGGTTTTTGGGTCCCATTTTAATCCATTAATTATTTTAATCTTATGAGTCTAAAACCAGCCACCCTTTGCTTCATTAACCACAAATAAGATTATTATTAAAAGCCCCTAAGTGCATGACCATCCTCCATGGGGTTCGGCCATGCACCATGGCCGAACCCATGGTTCTTGATTTTTGGCAATAATTACGATTTTGCCACTCTTCTTCCATGGCTAGACACTTCTTCCATCCATGTACATTTATGTCCATAACTGATCCATAAGTATGGGTCCATTGATGACTCACCAACCATGACATAAAATCATTGAAAATCAGCCATTAACTTAACCTAATTCTCATTCATCTAAACACATACATAGCTCCAAACTTAGCCCATCAAATGGCTCACAAATGGGTCATGGGTTCGGCCATACACCATGGCTGAACCCATGATGTCTTTCCCTCATTTTTTTCTTGGATCTTTTATCACATTTAGATCCACCACAAGGTCCCTCCATGAGGGGATTCCATCATACATTTAAATCACCATTTTTGAACATCATTAGGTACATTTTGAGTCCATTGTAGTCACCAACCTTCCCTCATCATTTTCCATATTTTTCACTCTTAACATCACTAACACACCACCATAGGGTTCGGCCATACACCATGGCCGAACCCATGGTTCATGGTTCATCCTTAGTTGTAAGGTTTAGGGTCATAATATCACCAATATTTATCCATGGTTTCCTTCACTAAAAACCCTTAAAAACTTACGAACATTTAATTATTCTAAGCCTCAAAATCATTAATACATTACTCCATGGTTTCCATCCTTTAAACCCATGGAGAAAAACTTAATATCATTCCATGGGGTTCGGCCATACACCATGGCCGAACCCTGTGGTAGGTTATATCTCCCAAAAATCACATTTTCATGCTTTAATCTTTGATAGTTTTCATACAAGAAAACCCTAGGGTTTGGCCATGCAAAGGCCAAACCATAATCTTAGACCATACATCTTATTTTAGTCATGCATGGGGTCCTTTGCATGCATTCATAACATTTAGGGTTCGGCCATGCAATGGCCGAACCATGATCCTTGACCCATCATGCCATGCATGCATATACAATCCCATAGATATACATATTGTCCTTATTTGTTCCTTTATTAATATCCTACCTTACCCCTTAGAGTTTGTCCATCTTTCATCCCCTTCCTTGGATGGATTCTAGATCCATGGTCCATAACATTTTTGGCCACCATTTAATCCAAGAAATGGACTTTTCAAGGTTTCCTTCAACCCTTAAAAATAAAATCTTGTTGAGTGAAACTTACCGATCCCGCGGCTCCTCCGACTTCCTTTTTCTCCTCTTGGTTCCTTAGCCTTTCTCCTTTTTTCTTCTCCTTGATTTTCGGCCAAGGTGTGGGCTTGATCCAATGATATCTCCAAGGTTTGGTTCGGCCAAGGTGTAGTAGGTTTGAGGGAGGGAAAGGAGGAAGGAAAGGAAAAATCTTCTAAGTCTTGATCTTGAAGGTGTGATCGGCCAAGCTTAGGTTCTTCTCTTTTCTTCTAAGTTTATTTCTCTTCTTTTGGTATTTGGAGAGAGGGGAGGACGGTTTGGAGAGTGAGTGAGAGATGGAGAGATGGAAATGAGATGGGGAATGGGATGGAGCCTTAGTCTTTTCCCATCTCAACTTTGGTTGCTTGGGTTACACTCCTCCATGATTCCATTTGACTAACCAACATGGGGGAGTATGGGCTTGCATGCCCTTAGTGGTGGTGGTTGGGATGATACCACCACCCATGCCAACGGTTTTGGGGGTCTAAGATGGGTGGTTTGGGTTTCCCATGATGTCCATTGACCAACCATCATGGGGAGGGGTATGGGCTCTCATGCCTTAGTGGTGGTGGTTGGGATGATACCACCACCCCTTGCCAACGGTTTTGTGATGTCTTGGATGGGTGGTTTGGGTGGTTTCTATGAGATGAAACCACTCATTGACTCACCCCTTTGACTCACCTATTTGACTCATTTGACTCACTTAATTATTTAATCAATTGGGTTTTTAACTTAGGTCACTTAATTTCCTAATTTAAATCCCCTTTAATCTCCTTAATTTTTCTCCATGAATCCACCCATGGTTGACCAAGTCAACCATGGTGGCCGGCCCCACCAATTCCTTAGCCAACTCACCACCTCACTTGATGAGGTGGAGGTGGGTCCCATTCGATCATCCACCTTGATTTTGTTCTCACTTAACTTAGGTGATTTAAACCAATTAATTCCACTCAATTCACTTTGATCTTTCTTAATTCACCTTTGACTCACCCATGGTTGACCAAGTCAACCATGGTGGTCGGCCCCACCTATGTCTTGGTCCACACGCCACCTCACTTGATGAGGTGGGGTTGGGCCCCACTAGACCATTAACACTTGGGTCATTCCAATTTAACTTAGGTGATTTTAATCACTTCAATCCACCCCATCTACTTGGATCATCATTGGACCCATGGCCCAATTAAATTCCACTTCCTACCCATTTACCCTAATGCTTAAATCATTTTGACCCATTGGGTCCCAAATGGGTATTTGACCCAATTGACCATTCTTGACCGAATTAACCATCATTGACTCACTCAAATGAAACTAATCCAATCCATGGCCCATTGGACCATACTTGGGCCATTGTCCAAATTTTGATTCATTTACCATCCATTTCATCAAAATTCTAAATTTCCCTCATTAAAATAAATAATAGCCAACATATATATTGATTTCAAAATCCGCTATTACATCCACCAACGGGTCGGTGAGAACGACTGGTCGAGCTGACAGTGAACTTAATTCTAATTTCAAAGTTCGCTTCCAATTCACAGTCCAGCTCCCTCTCTAGGATTTTTATGGTTTTACCATTTATTCAACTGAGCCTAGGAATGGTCCTCCTAAAATGTGGGTACCACGTAAAGTCATCTATGGCCAAATATCTGTTCTGATTGCCATACATGATGAGCTTCAATTTAGTGGAGCATGATCTTCACTCTTGATCACCTTGAGTCTTCAAGCTTCTGGCAAGTGCTTCTTCCCGAGTCATGGAATTGACAAACTTAGGGACTCGGCAAGCCGAGGCACTAGCATTACCAGATTTAGAGCAGTTAGTATCTTCGACATTTACCCATTCCTCCTCATCAGAACTGTCTAACAACAGAAATCATTTCTGCTTCGGTTCTCAAGTTTTGTCCAGATTGAGACCTGAGATGATATCGATGGCTAGATCCAGTCCTAGGGGAAGGGATTTTCCTCAGAAGGATACTCTTAGGAGCAGAGCTTGATTCGGAAGTACCCTGCACGAACCAAGGTGATGTCCTGAGGAAATGGGAGCTGGATTTAGGGATTTTTCCAGTGGTCGAAGACTGAGATTTAGCAGCCTCCCTTTTTGACATGGTTGCTTGGGAAGAGCTTCTTAAATAGTGGTCGGAAATAGGGGAGAGATGACCAAGGCTTACCCGACCACTAAATCTCACAAACACCATGACCAAGGCTTACCCTATGGTTTTCGGGAGAGAAATCTCTCTGAGAAGTCTTATCGACTAGTCTAGGGCACGGGAGGCAAAAAGGAAATCGCAAGAGCTCAGTGGGAGAAAGAATGACGATTTTGAAATAATATGTCATTTTCGCAAAAAAGAGACCTTTTAACCACCCCTTTTGATTTTCCCACTTTTCTGACAGTCTTTTAATTTTCAACAGTATCGACATGTCTGTTCCTCCGACTACTCTATACTTCTACTTGGGCTTTAAAATTGAAGTATGCTTGTGTGTGTGTGTGTGTGTGTGTGTGTGTGTGTGTGCTTGCAATGTTCATAGTTCATCATGCTTTACTTATACAATTTTAAATGGCAGTTTAAATACATACATTCACACATGTTCTGTGCCATTAGAAGATCAACACATCCTTTTGAAGGTAGGCACAAAACATGGATTGCGGATCTCTTTTCCTAGATCCAAACAAATCCAAGTACCTTGGGCGTATTTAATTTACTAATTCAAACATATTGCCTAAGTGTGTGATGTCATAAGATGCAACATCTCCAGGTTTTAACAAAGACAATGTGTCTATGAACATAGCTCATTCCACATAATCTGTAAAATAATGGATATTGGAATGAGACACTAAGCACACAAACCATACATTCATTTCACATATTGAATACATTAATCATGCATACGGAAATCAACTATGATGCTACCCACATAGCTCTCATGCTTGTTATCATGCTATTACTCAAAACATGATAAACACTTTACCATTCTTTCAAGCATACTCCAATGAGGTTCATTCATTGGAAAGAGCTGGTACATAAATGGATTATAGATAAGCTTATTTGATAATTTTGATCCACACTTTTGGTAATTTATAACAAACCAAAAATCCATTTAAAGACATAGAGCATATTTCATTCCACAAGGGATTCACAAGTTTAAGAACTCGGAAAGAAACGACACTGTGTACGTGTACCATATCAGTTGTACTCACATACACACCATATACATGAGGTGATGCACTACCTGCATTCATTTCCTAAAGATGCACAAATCACATGGCATATAAAATGAGATGAGATAAGTATATTGCAATACTTTAGTGCAGACCCACATGTACATACGTATATCTTACACTAGTTCAATCCAACAATCAAACAAGAACATGGATTGAATGTAAGATACACATACGATTCCAAAAGCATGTTTCAAATGTGATACTCACGGTGGTATCCCTTCACACATTTGAACATAAGTATTATGTGACTTGGAATCTAAGTCCACAATCCAGTGATGGCTTTATCAAATCTGATTTTATTATTGGGTGCCTTCCCATTTGACTTTGTGAATCAAAACTCTAGATTTTGTACCATTATTTTGACCTTACCTAAGAGGCAAACATTCTTGGTACATGGCCTCATAGGATACATGGAGGTTTCCATCCTCACAAATTTCCGTTAACCCATTCTCTTCTTCTCTAGAGTATTCAACTTAGACTTTTTCAATGGATGAACTTAGTTAGCCACCTATTCAGTACACAAATTCGTCATGATAGGTGATGTCATCCATTGGGCTGGAAGAGGCAATTTTTCGTGGATTCTTTTAGCCTCTTTTGTTGTTTCATATCTTTTTAAATATCTGAAAAACATATTATGAAACAACACTGATGAATGGTACTCGTGTTTGATTAAAGTGCATAGTCATTTCATCACTAGTCCAAGCCATTTGGTCTTTGGGCTGAGTGGTCATGGAAGTTGAAGGTCTATCAAATGCCTCTTCTATAGGCTTAGACTACTTACTATTTACCTATTTATAAACATATTTATGGATGAAAATGATTAAAGTTTTTCATTACAAATGGAGGTTTGGAAATATCATGGCTTTCTCTCATAGCCATTGTTCTAACATGGATCAACTCGGATGGTTAGATCCTTTATGAAGAGCACGAGGCTTTGATACCAATTGAAAGTTCTCCCTTTCATACTAGAATACGATCGACCCTAGAATTTTGGGGGCGGGGGGGTGGGATGAACAGGTCAATCCCAGTTTCCATTGTGTTCACAAATTTCTTAATTGTTTAAAGTTTAAGTGCAGTGGAATAACAACATTAATCAAGAGATTTGTTTAGTGTGACAAATTGTTTATAATTTCTTAAATGATCACACGAAGTTTAGAACCCTTTGCATATTGCTTAATTATCTATGCTTATGCATAATGTATAAATAAAGATAATCAATTGCAAAGTGATGTGTGTTGAGAAGAGTGCTTAAAAACTAAAGCACGAACACACATTGATCAAACACCATAAGACCAAATTTATAGTGGTTCGGTTAGCCAACCTAAATCCACTGATAGGACTAGCTCAATCTTGAGCTATCCCAAATACACTAAGTGGGGACTTACACCCTCATAATTAGAGTAGGAATTCCACCTCACTCAATCGGCTGAGAATTTCACCCACCACATGTAGAATAGGAATTACACATATTCATTTGGCTGGAAATTTCACCCACCACATGTGCCAGAGACTACGCTCTAGATATTTTATAGTGGTTCCGGAGCCAAGCCTCCTTAATCCACTTTCAGGGGATAAAGGTTTTAACAACGAAATTAAAACCAATAAGCATTTGCCTTTGAAGTTCTTTCTCATTGATGTGTGTTTCTCCAAGGTCCACCCAATGTGTACCGACGCTCCGCCTTGTAGCCGTCGTATAGCAATCATAATTGCAAGGTGACTAGGAAATTAGTTCTACCAATATCTATGCTAGTTGTTTATCATTTCCTATCTCTCTCTCTCACAAAATCAATCCATATGATTGGTTGTATTAGATTTCCCAAGTGTAGGAACGAGAGAGAGAGTGATCCTTTTTGTTGGCCCTTGTTTAAGCTCACTGATAATGATGAGGGTTCAATGGATTTGCTAAAGTATGTCCAACTGGTTGCACAATGATTGGTATTTATAGAGAAGGCAACGAGTTTTTTCGAGATAGTCCAGTGCCGATAGGTCGAGCGCACCAAGGGGTCGGTAACTCAAAATATTATCTTTCAACTACCAGACCATAAAGCATTAAATACACTTTATAACAACACAATTTATATCTGACCAACAGGTTTGTGTTACCGATGGGTCGACAATCATGGCACCGAGAGGTCGGTCCATACGAGAACCTCAGTCTGGGGCAACACCATGCTGACATAGTTTAAAGTCCAGAAATGGTACTCCTGATCAATCTGTATTACTGATATGTCTGTTTTCTCGAGAGTCCCCCTAAGTTCTAAGTTCTAGAACTCATAAGTCTTTATTGAAGATTCGTTGGCCACGAGGGGTCGTTTCAGCCTTTCACCGAGGGGTCCGTGCATATGAAACTCTCGATCAAAGGCACACCCAAATGACAATTCTATGATCAATGACCTTTGTCAATCTGGCCAACCAGTCTTTGGCCACAATGGGTCGATCGTGTCTCCACGATGGGCCGAACCTATGATGTCCAACTTTCTAATTATATCAATTCCCATTCTTGAATCCATAAATCAAGGTTCCTTCCTTTTTTATCCAAAAGTCCATCATTAGAAACTTTCTAATTTAATAACCATCCTCCATGGGGTTCGGCCATACACCATGACCGAACCCTATGGTTCATGGTCTTCTCTTTAAAAAATCATTGATATTCCTCCATGGTTTTCATGATCTAATTGCATCTAAAACCATCAAACCTTCCATCCATTTAAATTAATTCATAAGTAACCTTTCCCATCATTTTCAATGATCTAAATACATGAACATAATTCCATATCTAATAATTCACAAATTAAATGGGTAATTTTCATATATATTAATAACTTGGAAAACCAAGGTGTTACACGACCATTCAAACTTGACTCCTTTTTTAGTGAGTCGAGTAAGTGGAGATGCAATCTTGGAGAAGTCCATGATAAACTTCCTATAGTAACCAGCCAATCCCAGGAAGCTACAGATCTCGATCACATTCTTCGGTGCTTTCTATTCTCTCACTACCGCCACCTTAGCCTGGTCCACGACTATACCTTTTGTTGATATAACATGCCCCAAGAAGTTAACATCAGATAGCCAAAATTCACACTTGCTTGCTTTGGCATATAGCTGGTTCTTCCTCAGGGTGTCCAGGACTATCCGTAAATGTTCAGCATGTTCCTCCTGACTTTTGGAATAAATCAGGATGTCATCAATAAAAACAATCACAAACTTGTGCAAGAAAGGACGGAAGATCCTGTTTATTAGATCCATGAACACAGCCGGTGCATTGGTGAGTCCAAACGGCATGACTACATACTCATATAGTCCATACCGTGTCCTGAAGGCTATCTTCTCTATGTCCTCATCCCTAACCCGGATTTGATGGTAGCCGAACATCAGATCAATCTTTGAGAAGTGGCTGGAAGCCCTAAGTTGATCGAATAGATCATCAATCCTGGGTAGAGGGTACTTGTTCCTGACAGTCAGCTGGTTCAATTTTCGGTAATCGACACACATCCGAAGTGTACCGTCCTTCTACTTCACAAATAACACAGGAGCTCCCCAAGATGATGTGTTGTGCCAGATGAATCCCAATCTGAGCAGTTCATCAATCTGTTTCTTTAGCTTGGACATCTCAGTTGGTGCCATCTAGTAATGTGGTAACGACACTGGAGCAGTGCCAGGGTACAACTTGATCTCAAAATTAATCTCCCTCTGGGGTGGTAAACCAGGAAGTTCTGTTGGAAATACCTCCGCATAGTCTTTCACTACTGCCGAAAGTTCAGCCACCGGTGCCTTGTCTAATCTGATACTAGTCAACACCAAGTGGTTCAACTCTTCATGCAATCTTCTTCTTATAGGGATGCTCTGTCTTTCAGCATGTACCACATATCGTTTTCCCTCGGGTGACCAAAATATCACCCTGCGAAGATGGCAATCAATGTTGGCCTAAAAGCTAGCCAACCAGTCCATGCCAAAGATGATATCATACTCAGTCATATCGAGTACTAGATAGTTGAACTCAAATCTGAATCCAGTGAGTTCAATGTTCACTACTATGCACATAAACCCCAATGATGTGTCTCCGACGGGGGATACAATAGTATGTGATGTGGATAGTTTTTGTACTAATGTACCAATAGCGGATATGAATGCAGCAGATACAAAGGAGTGGGATGCTCCAGAGTCAAATAATGCAAATGCATAGGAGCTACCGACTACTGCCATACCATGAATCAAGGAGTGATTCACTGCTGCTGGAGGAGTTAAGGTATATAGTCGTCCAGATCCTGCAGGGTTTGATGCCCGTCCCATCTGGTTGTATGCCCTGGCTCCTCTTGAATGAGCTGGTCTGGCTGGAGGACGAAAAGAACCCCTGGAATGAGAGGGTCTGCTAAGCTGTGGACAATCCTTCTTGAAATGACCCTGATGGTCACAATGGAAACAATTGCCCACAACTCGGGGAACCTGAGAGACTGATGCTGATGGGGAGGGCTGGTTGGGACGAAAGCCCCCTGTTGACCCAGTGGAAGGTGAGGGTCTCCAAAGTTAGGTCGAAACCTCTTGTTGGGACAAAATGTACCTCCCCCACTCTGACTTCGGTGGTTGTCCGTAGACCGCACTGTCTCGGCCATCTCCTGCTCCGCTATAATGGTTCGGCTGACTACCTCTGCCAGTGTAGGTGCTTTGAAGATGGTCACCTTGGCCCTAATGCTTGGTCGAAGGCCCCGTTCAAACTTACGGGCCCTTCGGTATTCTGTGTCCACCATATACAATGCATAACAAGACAGACAGAGGAACTCTTGATGGTACTCCGCCACCGTCATGGTGCCTTGCACCAAAGATAGGAACGCTTGGGTTTGGCGCTCCTTCTCCTCCTTGGGGAAGTAGTGGTCCAAAAACATAGCTGAGAACTGCTCCCATATCATTGTAGTCCTTTCCCCTTCTGGAATGAGTACTTGCTGTCGCTCTATCACCTCCCACCATTTACCGGCATCATCAATCAGTTGTGAGGTAGCCAGTACTATCTTGTCTTCATGACTCTAGATCTTTAGTAGGGTCAAGATCTGAGTAATTTTTCTCAACCAGTTTTCTGCTCCGTCAGGCCCTTCTGTCCCTTTGAAGTAAGGGGGACGCTGCTGCTGGAAATCCCTGACCATCCTCCTATCATTTTCGTCGCTGGTGGTTGTATTTCCATTGATGTGCTGTTGAAGAACAGAAGTGACCACCGCTTGGACCAAGTTTTGTAGTTCGGGAGGTACCACGAGTATGTTCACACTATATTGTTCCTCGTCCTGATGAGATTGTTGCACCTCCTCTTAATCCACATGTGGATTTTGTCGGGTCCTGTCCTCGGAGGCATTTTCCTAAGTCATTGAAAAACATCGTTGACTTAGTTTTCTCGTGAAGTTTGTGTTTTCACATTTTGGGGAAATTACCAAATAAGCACTCTTTGTATTTCTTTGTTTTTGGGGAAATTTCCTAAGTATCCAGTGTTTGTTTCTCAATTTTGGGGATATCGGGGAAATATCTCCTAATTTGCTATGTTTGATAAATACAATTTATAGTGACTGTACTTCATTTTCTATCATTCCTTTTTTGTCAAGTGTTGCTCTCAGATTGAATGTTTCAGTCTGAGTCTAACGAAGTAAATTAATCCAGCCCCCTTGCAGTGGACTCCAAAGAGTCGGTCAGTTGGGATTCTTATCAGTCAGTGAGACATGATACCATCTTGATCTTGCTTCAAAAGATTCATTCTTCTAGTTTCGCTCTAATACCAACTGTAACGCCCTGCCCTTTTTTCACTCGCCAAAAATCAAAGTTGATTTCTTTTTTCTTTTTTTAAAATAAAGAACGAGAGAGCAGGAGCGTCACGATGCGAGCTAAGTCCAAGTTTCCAAAGCCCAATCCTTAACTGGCCAACCATACATGCGTGTGGACCAAGTCCACTAAAAACAGTTCACACGTATTCAAGTTAAACATGCAGAATAATTCATATATGCGGAATTATAATAGAATAATAATTCTATTCCATTTTAGATAGCAAGGTAGTCTATCACTTATCAATAATAAATTAACATTCAAACCATAGCAAATAATCTACATTATTACAGTCCCAAATGCTAGCTACTCAAATTACATTGTCCATGAGTAACTTAAATAAAATGAAACTAAAAACATCCAAGCTCCTAAGCTTGGCTTGGCTCCGATCATGTTCTTTGTTCCGTCCATCTCCTGTGTCATCAACTAAGATAGAAGTAGGGCGTTAGACAAAGCGCCCAGTAGGTACGCCAAGTAGGGTCAATACATGGTTAGTACAAAAATCACATAGATAACATAATATCAAAAACATGCAAGTCATGCCATGATATGGGTGTCATATGCCATGAGTCCCACCCATCAGCCATATCACCAACACATAGTATCCTCTTGATGGAAACTCCTCATCAAGGTATCCCCGCAATTGCCTTACGGACGCCCCGATGAAGTGTGGATCTCCGGTTACCAATCAATTATACATCCCTCTCGATGGAAAATGCACATCGAGGTACCCTCACGAATGCCTTACGGTCGCCCCGACGGAGCGTGGGTCTCCGGTTACATTTCATCCCTCCCATGACATGCATAAGATGCAAGTGCAACATGCAATGTAATAATACAAATCATAGCATTTAAAACCCCTCATAAGTCATAACATTTGATACCAAAATAATTCAAGTAAAACATTCATATTTACATAATCCATGGTTTTCAACATGGTAGGAATCCTACCAATGACCAACTAATGTGTCCTTGCGTTTTTGTCCGAAAACTGCTCACCGATCATGTCAAGCCGATCGTACGCCGCTTGTGAGATCATGTTACCTTATTACATATCAATAAATCAAACCCATGTTCCATTTGATTTCCCACCATGTTTAAGTCCACAAACATGCCTTAGTGGAGTTCGGCCATACAACATGGCCGAACCTCACTCACTTGGTTTTGGGTCCAAGATCATGCCATCTTTGATTCATTAATCCACATACACATAGGTTAATCATCTAACACTAATAAAACACTAAGTCCACAAAAATTTCTCCATGGGGTTCGGCCGAACCCATGGCCGAACCCATGGCCCATCATTTTCCATGATTCAATCATACACTTAGGTCACTTATACATACCTAGATCCAAAAACATGATCCAGGGGATTCGGCCATACACCATGGCCAAACCCATGGTCCTTTAATTTCACCATTTGGCCATTCTTTCCTTCCATAGGTAATCACTCCTTTTATTTACACATACCTAAGTCCATAACTGACCCATAAACATAGATCTATAATTAAATCCTCCATTTCCTTGCTTAATCATCCATTCATTTAAACATGCATGCATAGATCCATAATGTCCATAAAATGGTTCATGGGGTTTGGCCATACACCATGGCCGAACCCATGATGTCTCATTTCCCATCTTCTCCTTTAAATCATTTATAATCTTAGGTCCATAAACAAAGTCCCTTTATGAGGGGTTTAATCATACAATAATATTTCTCCATGGGGTTCGGCCATACAACATGGCCGAACCCATGGTCCTTGGTTCTTCCTTATTTTCTCATTTCAAGTTTATCATTTACAGCATGTAAACCTTATTTAAAGTCACTAACATATTTGCATGATTTTCATCCTTTACCACTCATTAACATTTACCAACATCCATCCATCATTCTCACCCTTAAAAACCTTTAAACATCAATAATCTCCCTCCATGGGGTTCGGCCATACAACATGGCCGAACCCATGGTCCAAGGTTCTTCACCATTATAACATTTTAGATCATGCTTCGCAACATTTAAGACCTACTTAGAATCACCAATAATCACCAACATACATCCATTTAAACCTTTTAAAATCCTTAACACCTTTCCATGGGGTTCAGCCATACAACATGGCCGAACCCTATGGTTCATCACTTTCTCTTAAAAATCATATAACCAAGATTTGATCCTTTGATGGTTCTCATAAATAAACTTAGGGTTTGGCCATACAAGGGCCAAACCATGATTCTTGATCATTCACCATTTCCTACATGGGACATGCATAAGGTCCTTAGCTATAACAAGATTAGGGTTCGGCCATGCAATGGCCGAACCATGTTCCTTGACTATCTTTTCTTACTTATATCTTATCAAATACTTACCGATTCCGCGACTCCTCCTGTTTCTTTCACTCCTTCTTGCTCCTCCAATCTTCTCCCTCCTTAGCCTTTTCTTCCTCCTTGATCTTTGGCCGAGAGTGAGCTTAAGACGTCTTGAGATGAAAACCCAAAGAGAGGATTCGGCCAAAGAGTGTAGGTTTGAGAGAGGGTCGGCCTTGAGTGAGAAGGAGAGGAGCTTGAGATAGAAAATACTCTCAATGTTTCTTGTCTTGAGGGGGGGATCGGCCAAGAGAGAGTGGGAGAGAGTGAAATGAAACTCCAAGTCTTTTTTTGTCTTGTTCAATGAGAGTGGTCGGCCAAGGGTGGTGTCTTTTGGGTGATACCCCTTTGTAACAACTATCCCTCTTCACCTCCCTCAATAGTACTTTCTTTGGGGGTTTCATCCTATGAGATGAAACTCCAACCGTGTGCCCCTTGGGTTTCCATCATGAGATGGAAACCCTCCATCTCCCCAGCGTGTAGCCTTGGATATGGCTTGTGTAACAACAACAACCCTTCACCTCCCTCATTAATGATCCCTTTGGAGTTTCATCCCATGAGATGAAACTCCCACCTCTCCAACGTGTGTACAAATTGATTTGGTCTTGTGAGATGCAACTCTTCATCTACTCTCCTAACTCACTTAAAATGAAAGTCCCATTAACTTTCCATCCAACTCACCTTAACTCAAATATTTTTAATTCTTTTAAACTCAAGACTTGTACTCATTCATTAACTCAAATCCTTGATTCCATTTCCAATTTAATTCAGCCACACCTTAATTGAGCTTGAACTCATTTGGTGGTCGACCAAGTCAACCATGACCCATTGGGTCCCAATTGGTCATTTGACCCAATTGACAACCTTGATCTAATTACATAAATCTTACCCATTTATTTCAATTGAACCTTATCCATAATCCGTTGAGTCTTAATTGGGCAATTGAACCAACTCTTTACCCATCTAAGGTCTATCTTCATTAATTCACAAAATAAATGGACAATTTCCATATATATATATATATACATATATATATATATATATATATATATATAGATTCATAAATTGAAAATTCTGGGTGTTACAATAAGCCACCTCCCCCACCCTCTTTTGGATTGGGAACGGTCCCACAAATCTAGGCGACAACTTCACTTTCGTGGCGAGACTTTTAAAAATACTAAGTCTCCCACTTCCAACTCAAGGAATATCTTTCTGATCAAATAGATATTTCAAACTTTTGTGATCTAAAAATACCTCAAACTTCTCGCCATAGAGATAGTGTCTCCAACTTTTGAGAGCGAAGACCACTGCGGCTAATTCCAGATCATGTGTGGGATAGTGGCATTTATGAATTTTCAACTGCCTCGAACCAGAAGCCACTACGTGATGACTTTGGGTAAGAGAACACCCAAGTCCTTCACCTGAAGCATCACAATATACTTCATAGCCGTTGCCTCTTTCCGCAAACTCAGGATAGGTGTAGTCGTAAGCCTCTCCTTCAGTTCTTCGAATCTTCTGTTGCATACAGCAAAACATTCAAATCTGACTTCTTTCTGAGTGAGTCGGGTAAGTGGAGATGCAATCTTGGTGAAGTCCATAATAAACTTCCTATAATAACCAGCCAATCCCAAAAAGCTGTGGATTTCTATTACATTCCATGGAACTTTCCAGTCTCTAACTGCCGCCACTTTAGCTGGGTCCACGGCTATTCCTTCTGCTAATATGACATGCCCTAAGAAGTTAACCTCAGATAGCCAGAATTCGCACTTGCTTTCTTTGGCATACAACTGATTCTTCTTCAGGGTGTCCAAGACTATCCTTAGATGTTCTGCATGCTCCTCCCGATTGTTGGAATAAATCAGGGTATCGTTAATGAAGACGATCACAAACTTGTCCAAATAAGGACAAAAGATTTTGTTCATCAGATCCATGAATATAACCCTCCATGGGTATAATCCATTCATGGGCATAACTAATACCTTCGTAGAACCAATATGTCTATCATAGGACTAATAGGTCTAACATACGACCAATATGTCGACTATGGAATCAAAATGTCTATCATAAGACCAATATGTCAACTATGGGACCGAAATGTCCTTCACACTATCAATACGTCCACCCTAATGCCAATATCCGACATCATTCCAACCACCATGGAAACCCTCATTCATGGGAAGATAATATCTATCCATAGAACCGTCACATCTACCATGGGACCACTGTATCTATTCGTGGGATCGATATACCCACCAATTGTCGTCATCGTCTACCAATAGGGAATACTATAGTAAGTGCAGTGGACATTTGTTATACTAAAGTGCTAGTAACGGATTTGAAGGAAGTAGATACAAAAGAGTGGGATGCTCCCAAATCAAATAACGCATATGCATATGAACTACCAACTACTGCCATACCTTAAATCACTGAATGATCCATCGTCTTTGGAGAAGCTAAGGTATACAGCCGTCCAGATCCTGTTGGGTTAGGTGCCCGTCCCTGCTGGTTGTACGCCCTGGATCCTCGTGAATGAGTTGATCTGGCTGGAGTGCGAAAGGAACCCCTGGAGTGAGAGGGTCTGCTGTTCTGTGGACATTCCCTCTTGAAATGGCCCTGTTGGACACATTGGAAACAGGTGTTCACACTTTGAGGGACCTGAGAGACTGATACTGATGGGGAGGGTTGATAGGGACGAAAGCCCCCAGTTGACCCAGTGGAAGGTGAGAGTCTCCCAAGGTTGGGTCGGAACCTCTTGTTAGGACGAAAGGTACTTCCCCTGCTCTAGCCTCGGCCGTTGTCCATAAACCGTACTGTTTCTGTCATCTCCTGCTCCGCTATGGTAGCTCTACTGACCACCTCTGCCAGTGTAGGTGCCTTGAAGATAGTCACATTGGCCCTGATGCTCGATTGAGGGCCTTCTCAAATTTACGAGCCCTTCTGTACTCCGTGTCCACCATGTATAAGGCATAACAAGATAGACGGAGGAACTCCTGATGATACTCCGCCACAGTCATGGTGCCTTGCACGAAAGATGTGAATGCTTGTGTGTGGCGTTCCTTTTCCTCGTCTGGAAAGTAGTGATCGAGGAACATAGCCGAGAACTGCTCCCATGTCATCGCAGTCCTTTCCCCTTCCAGAATCAGTGCCCGTTGTCTCTTGTTGGGGAAAATCTTGATGTTTCTTGTTTCGGGGAAATATGTCCTAATTTGTTATATTTGATAAATCCGTGGTTATAGTGATTGTCCTTCCCTTGCTGTTATAGGGCTGTTCTCAGTTTGAATGCTTCAGACTGATTCTTAACAAAGTAAATTAATCCGGCCCTCGTGCAGCAGACTCCGAAGAGCCGATCAGTTGGGGTTCTTATCTTGTGAGTGAAACATGATACCGTCTTAATTTTACTTTAAAAGATTCATACTTCCGGTTTCTCTCTGATGCCAACTGTGACGCCCCGCCTTTTTTCACTCGCCGAAAATCAAAGTCTATTTTTTAATTAAAAAAAAAAGTGAGAGAGAGAGGGACGTCACGACACGAGCTAAGTCCGAGCTTCCAAATCCCAGCCCTTAACAGGCCAACCATACGTGTGCGTAGACTAAGTCCACTAAAACGGCTCACATGCATTAAGGTTATACTTGCGGAAATAAACATATTGCGGAATTAACATTTGATTACATAAAACAACCATAACCTTTACTTAGCAAGGAAGTCAATCACCCAAAACTTAACTGATTTTAAAATCTGAGGTAACGTCAAACCATAGCAAAATAATATATATTCATTACAATCCCAAAATGCAATTAACTCCAGTACGCTGTCCAAAACTAAAACTTAGAAATAAGCAATAAGTTGTCCAAGGTCCTAAGCTTGGCTCCTTTAACGTCCATCGTCCGTTCCGTTCCCTGTATCATCATCTAAGGTGGAAGTAGGGTGTTAGTCAACGCGCCCAGTAGGAATTCCAAGTAGGGTTATACACATAGGATTAATATAAAGTCAAGATACAAAACATCATACTGTACTTGTAAAACATAATACCTAAAAACAAAGCATGCTAATAGAGATCATAATCATGCTGATAAAACCAAAACAGTGCATGATACTCATAACAAAATCATGCCAATGTAATGCCATGGGTGTCATATGCCATGAATCCCACCCATCAATCATATCACAAATCACATCAGTAGTCCCCTTGATGAACAAGCCACATCAAGTATTTCCGCCATGACTCCCCACGAATGCCTTATCGGTCCTACCGAACGGAGCATGGACTCCGGTTACATTTCAAACACAGTATATCTCTCCCCACGAATGCCTTATCGGTCCCACCGAATGGAGCGTAGACTCCGTGTAATACCTCAGATTTTCAGTTTATCAATATTTACGGAAATTGCCATTGAAAGTGTGAATTAATGGTTATGAACCTTAGATGGGTAAGGTGTTGGGCAATGTCCCAATTAAGACCCAAAGGTTATGTTATAATGATCAATTTAAATAATTGGGTAATGTGCATTTAATTGGGTCAAGGTGGTTGTTTGGGTCAAAAGGCCCAATTGGGACCCAATGGGTTGTAGTTGACTTGGTTGACCATTAGGTGAGCTCAAGCCTAATTAGGTTAAGGCTGAATTAAATGAGAATGCAAACAAGTGTTTAAGATGAGTTTAATGGTAGTTTGGATTAAATGGTTGAGTTGAGTTAAATTAATGAGTTGAGCTTAAGTGAGTTAAAGAGATTGGAATTAAATTATATGAGAAGTGTGTAGATGAAAGGTGCGTGGGTTGTTTTCAAATTTCAAATAATACTACACGTTGGATGCATGGAGAATTTTATCCCATGCATGAAACTCCAAAGTTGGAGAATGAATGGGAGTTGGCGTTTTTGTGGAGTTACACAAGGTAAGGAGTTTTTCATTTCAAATTTAAAATATGTACACGTTGGAGGGAATCAAGGGGGGAGTTTCATCTCAAAGATGAAACCCCACATGGGGCATTGATGAGAATCAAGGGAGGTGGATTTGGATATTAATTGTTATATTTTGTTGGACATGTAATTTGAGTAGTCAGATGTTGGCATGTAATAATTTAGATTATGTTGCTATGGTTTGGTATAATTTGTTGAATGTTTAAGTTAAGGTAATTTTGGATAAATGACTAAGTACTTTGCTATCTAAAAGGGAATAGACTTAGGTTCTATTATAATCCACAGTTAGTTTAGGTTATATTCCGCAAAGATTATATTTTACTATGTGTGAACCATTCTCATGGACTTAGTCCATGAACACATAGGTTTGGCCAGTTAAGGGTCGGACTTTAGAAGTCCGGACTTAACTCGCGTCATGACATTCCTCTCTTTATCACTTTTGTTTATTTAAAAAAAAAAAAAATAGACTCTGATTTCGACTGAAAAAGGGCGGGGTGTTACAGTTGGTATCAGAGCAAAACGGGAAGATTGGATCTTTCGAAATAAGATTAAGACGATTTCATGTCTCACTGACAGATAAGAATCCCAACTGACCGACTCTTCAGAGTCCACTGCACAGGGGCCAGATTAATTTACTTTGTTAGACTCAGACTGAACATTCAATCTGAGAACAACAATGAAAGATAACAAAGGAAGTACTGTAAGGGCCCGGAATTTTTAAAATTAATATAAATGGGAATATTATTTATTTTAAGGATGAAAATTGGAAAATTGGTGGAGTAAATGGTAAATGGGCCAAAATTTGGATAAAGGCCCAAGTGTGGCCCAATAGACTATGGTTTGGATTTAAATTTATTTAAATGGGTCAAGAATGGTCAAATTGAGTCAAATACCCATTTGGGACCCAATGGGTCAAGATGGTTAAGCTCTAAGGTAAATGGGCTAGTGGGAAATGTAATTGGGCCATGGGCCCAATGGTAATCCACTTAGAGTGAATTCAATGATTTTAAATCACCTAAGTTATTTGGAATTAAACAATGGTGATGTGGCCAAGTGGGACCCACCTCCACCTCATCAAGTGAGGTGGCGTGTGGGCCAAGGTTTGGTGGGGCCGGCCACCATGGTTGATTTGGTCAACCATGGGTGGAGTAATGGACTTAGGCTAAGTACCAATGGATTAACCTAAGTTAATTATCTAATTAATTAAATTATTTAAAATGGTAGTTAAGAGTGGTCAAAGTGGGGCCATGAGGTGAAGACTCACCTCATCTCAAACTCAAAATTTACACACGTTGGGGCTTGGTGGTGGTTTAGATAACCACCACCATAAAGCAAATAAAATATCTAAAGAATATCTTAGGGTGGGTGAGATCATTAATGTAAAGAAAAATGGGGATAAGTCTTGAGTTTCTTTTCCATTTTTTTATCCTCTCTTCATTTTCACTCCATTCTCATCCTCCATTGCCGTCCCATGTCCAAGTGAAGGAGAAAAAAAAAAAGAGAAGGAGCTCAAGGAGAGAAGGAAAAAAAAAATGGAATTTGGAGGGAGTTCACTCTAAGATTAAGGTCATCATCTTCCTCTCATCATCTTTTCCTCTTTTCATCTCTCAAATTCAAACCTAACATGGCTGATTTTAAGGTTGGGAGTTGCCACCCTTGATCAAAGATTTTGACCTATCAAAGATCAAGAGGAAGGAGAGAGGAGGCTAAGGAAACCGACGGGAGCGGCGGAAGTCGGAGGAGACGACGGATTGTGAGTATTTCTTAAACAAGAAATTTTGGATTTTTAGGGTTTAAGATTTGGAAATTATTTTTGTAGAATTTAATGGTGGTTACATAAATTTATGCCATGGATGTTAAACCCATCAAATGAGAGGGTGGAAGATGGAGAAAACCCTAAATGGATGAATTAGGGTTAGGGAAAATAAATAAGTAAATGTAGTATGTGCATTGTGTAATTTATTAAATTGAGCATGGAATTGGGTGATTAGGTGTTTGGTTTAATTAGTTAGGGTTTAAGGAATAGAAAGTGGGTAAAACCCTAATGGAGAAAAATTAGGGTTAAGAAAAAAATAAAAGGGACTAAGGATAGTACATGCTTAATGTGATCAAACATAGAGGTATATGCAATTTTTTTTGAGTCAAGGACCATAGGGTTCGGCCATGTAACATGGCCAAACCCCATGGTAAGTAATGTATGATTTATTAGGGTTTGAAAAATGGAAGGCAATGAGGATTTTTAACTAATGAATTTTAGTAAATGAATGAATGTGGGAAAGTTTTAAAATGGTGTTATGATGAAAATGCAAAGAGGTGTATAGCCTTGAAAGGCATGGATGAAGTGAACCTTGAACCCTATGGTGATCAAATGGTGGAATGAAGGGTTGTGAATAATGGAAAGTAAATGGGAATGTTGGTGGTGTTGATGGACCCGAAAATGGTTTTAGCATTGATATTTGTAATGGACTCTAATGTAGCTAAGGATGATGGTTTTAAGTGTATGAATTAAACCCTTCATGGAGGGATTTGTGATAAACCCAAATGTGTAACAATGGACCCAAGAAAAATGGGGAAAGGACACCATGGGTTCGGCCATGGTGTATGGCCGAACCCATGGCCCAATTGTGATCCATTTTGGTGGGTTAAATTGGATGATGAATGGTGTGTGTGTGTGGTCTCCAAAGGAAATGAATGAGTAATGGACTCATTGAAGTTAAATACATGAGGTAAATCCCATGGGAAGAGTTGATGAATTAGGTATTTTGAACCCATGGCCATTGGTGAACCATTTAAAGGGTTAAGTATGGGGTTATGGATGGGTTTAAATGAATAATGGTGAAATTAATAAAAAGACTAATTTTAATGATGTTATGACATGGTTCAATGGGTCATAAATGAACCTAAGTTAGGGATCTAAGTTTAAAGATCAATTTTGGACTTAATCATGCATGGATAAATGGGTGATTAACCATGGAAAATGAGGTAGTGGCAAAACCGTAATTAAATGCCAAGTTCAAGAATTCCATGGAGATTGATCATGGAATGAGGGGATCTAATGTGATAACCTTATAAGTGGTTAATAAAGCCTAGGGTGGCTGATTTTAGACATATGTACTTAAAAATATATAATGGATTAGGTGGGACCCACAAAACCTAAATGGTGACCGGTTTTTCATAAGGGCTTATAAATGGTTGAAACATGGACTAATGATTAGTGTGTAACAAGGTACTGGACATCGCAGGCGGTGCGCGATCGGCGACCGGGTTTGTCGAGCGGAAAAATGTAAAAGGACGCAAGTCGGTATTAGGTAGGATTCCTACATTTTTGTAAGCCATGGATTGGGTGATGTTTTCTTTAATTTATTTTGGAAAGCATGTGGTTGCCTTTAAGATGAGTTTTGGATTATGTATCTTGTGATGTTTTCCTTTAAATTATTTTGGAAATCATGTGAATGTCTTAAGATGCATTTTGGGTTAAATATTATGGGATGTTTTTCCCTTTGATTTATTTGATAATCAAGTAATTGTTTTAAGATGGGTTTTTGTGTTACTATTGAACTACATATATTTACATGGCACATGGCATCTACATCTCATGCATGGCATGGGAGGGATATGACAAGGAAATGATGAAATGAAACCGGAGTCCATGCTCCGTCGGCGCGACCGATAAACAGCATGGGGACATTTCACATATGTATTATGATACCTTGATGATGCTTTTCCATCAAGGGGGATGTTGTATTTATTATTGTACCTTGATGATGGTTCTTCCATCAAGGGGGGATGCCTAGTGTGGATCGCATCTTGATGAGGCTTTTGCATCAAGAGGGTTATGGTACGATGATGGTATGGATTCTATTTGGAATACTATGGATGGTTGGAAAAAGGGACATTGTAGAGTTGAGGATGAGATTGATGGGTGGGATTCATGACATAAAACACCCATTGCATTACATTGTACCAAATGGCATAATGTTGAGATAATATCTTCTATATGCTTTGTTATTACTAATCCATGTGCTAGCCCTACTCGGAATCCTACTGGGCGCGTGTTTTAACGCCCTACTTCTACCCTAGCTGATGACGCAGGAGGTGGCGAAACGGGAGGACGGGACGGGAGTCATGCTTAGTAGCTTGGGAAGGCAGATTCATTATGTTGTTTAAGTTTATGTTGGAAAAATGTAATTTGAGTAACTTAGCTTGTTGGAATGTAATAAATTAGATTACTGGTTATGTTTTGGGATTTTATTATGGACATTATGGTTTTGAGGTATTATAGAAATTTAAATGAATGTTATCTTTCTTGCTATCTCAAATCTGTAGGATAGTCTTTTTTGTTAATTCCGCACTGAGAAGTAATATTCCTTGAGCTTACATCTACGCGTGAACCGTACTCGTGGACTTGGCTCCACGCACGCGTAGGGTTGGCCAGTTAAGGGCCGGGCTTTAGAAGCTCGGACTTAACTCGCGTCGTGACGTCCGCGCCCTTTGTCACTTTAAAAAAAAAAAAAATTTAAACTCTGATTTATGGTGAAAAGGGGCGGGCGTTACAAGTACAGTCAAAATAATTGGATATACCAAACATAGCAAATTAAGATATATTTCCCCAATATCCCCAAATTGAGAAACAAACAATAGATACTTAGGAAATTTCCCCGAAAAACAAATAAAAACCAAGAGTGCTTATTTGGAAATTTCCCCAAAATTATGAAAATACAAACTGTACGAGGAAACTAAGGCAATAATGTTTTCATGACTTAGGTAAAAATGGCTCCAAAGAGAAAGATCCAACAAAACAAGAAAGGGAAGGAAAAAGAGATACTAATCATTCAACAGGAAGAGGATGAACGACAATCCCGACGGGAAGAGGAGGAACAACAATCCCTACAGGAAGAGGATAAACGACAATCCCGACGGGAAGAGGAGGAACGACAATCCCGACGGAAAGAAGAAGAGCGACACTCTCACCATAGCGAACAAGAGAAAGAGGGGCAAAGCAGCGTGAGTATACAAGTGGTGCCTCTTGAACTACAAAGCTTGGTTCAAGCAGTAGTTACTTCTGTTCTCCAACAGCAACTGAATGGAAGTGGAAGCAATAGTGATGCCAACGACCGGAGCATGGTCAGGGATTTCCAGCAACAGCGATTTCCTTACTTCAAGGGGAGAGAAGGGGCTGACGGAGCAGAAAACTGGCTGAAGAAGATTTCGCAGATTCTGACATTATTGAATATCACAAGTCATGCTCACAAGATTTTACTAGCCACATCATAGTTGATTGATGATGTTGGTAAATAGTGGGAGGTGGTAGAAAAACAGTAAACACTCGTGCCTGAAAGGGAAAGGACTGCAATGATCTGGGAGCAGTTCGCAGCTACATTTCTGGATCACTATTTCCCTAAAGAGGAGAAGGAGCGTCACACACAAGCTTTTATATCTTTGGTACAAGGTACCATGACAGTGGCAAAGTACCGCCGGGAGTTTCTTAGTCTGTCTTGCTATGCATTTTACATGGTGGATATGGAATACCGAAGGGCTCGCAAGTTTGAGCGAGGCCTTCAATAGAGCATTAGGGCAAAGGTAACCATCTTCAAGGCAGCCACATTGGCAGAGGTGGTTAGCAAGCCCACAATAGAAGAACAGGAGATGGCTGAGTTCACGCGTTTTGACAACCGCCGAGCTCAGAGTGGGAGGGGTACATTCTAGCCCAACAAGAAGTTCCGACCGAACTTCAGCAGACCCTCACCATCCACTGGGTCAACAGGGGGCTTTCGTCCGAATCATTTGGCCCCATCTGCATCGGTCACTCAGGCTCCCAGAGGGGCGAACCACTGTTTCCATTGTGATCAGCCGGGTCACTTCAAGAGGGATTGCCCAAAGCTTAACAAACTCTCATATTCCAGAGGATCATTCCGTCCACCAGCTAGGCTAGCTAACTCCCGAGGAGGCAGGACATATAACCAGGCGGGTCGGGCGCCTAACCCTACTGGATCTAGACGATTGTTTACTCTAGCTCCTCCAGCGGATGTGGATTATTCTGTGATTCAAGGTATGGTTGTAGTCAGTAGTTCCTATACCTATGCACTATTTGATTCTGGAGCTTCACACTCCTTCATATCTGCTGCATTCATAACAACTACTAGTACATTAGTTCAAAAACTGTCCACATCACTCACAATTGTATCCCCTGTCGGAGACACGTCAGTGGGACTTATATGCACGACAGTGAATACTGAATTCGCTGGACTCAGATTTGAGTTCAATTATCTGGTACTCAATATGACTGAGTACGATATTATCTTTGGCATGGACTGGTTGGCTAGCTTTCAGGCCAACATTGATTGTTATCGCCGCAGAGTGACATTTTGGTCACCCGAGGGAAAACAACATGTGGTGCGAACTGACAAACAAAGCATACTGCATGAAGGGTTAAATCATCTGGTACTGAACAGTATCAGAATCAACAAGACACCAGTGGCTAAACTCCCAGCAATAGTGAAAGAATATGTAGACGTTTTTCCAAACGAACTCCCTGGCTTACAGCCTATGAGGGAGATCAATTTTGAAATCAAGTTGTACCATGGCACTTCACCAGTGTCATTACCCCACCATTGGATGGCACCAGCAAAGATGTCAGAGCTAAAGAAGCAGATTGATGAACTGCTTAGACTGGGTTGCATCCGAAACAGCACATCGTCTTGGGGAGCTCCAGTGTTGTTTGTGAAGAAGAAGGATGGTTCACTCCGAATGTGTGTGGATTACCGGAAACTGAATCAGCTAACAGTCCGGAACAAGTACCCTTTATCCAGGATCGATGATTTATTCGATCAACTGAGGGGTTCCAGTCACTTTTCGAAGATTGATCTGATGTCCGGTTATCATCAAATCCGGGTTAAAGAGGAAGATATAGAGAAGACAACCTTCAGGACGCGGTATGGACTATATAAGTTTGTAGTCATGCCGCTTAGACTCACCAATGCACTGGCTGTGTTCATGGATCTAATGAACAGGATCTTCCGTCCTTACCTAGATCAGTTTGTGATTGTGTTTATTGATGATATCCTGATATATTTTAAAAGTCAGGAGGAACATGCTGAGCACCTGCGGATAGTCTTGAACACTTTGAGAAAGAACAAGTTATATGCCAAAGCCAGTAAATGTGAATTCTCGTTATCCAAGGTTAATTTCTTGGGGCATGTTATATCCGAAGAAGGTATAGCCGTGGATCTGGCTAAGGTGAGAGCAGTAAGTGAATGGAAGGCACCAAAGAACGTAACCGAGATCCGCAGTTTCTTGGGATTGGCTGGTTATTACAGGAAGTTTATTATGGATTTCTCTAAGATTGCATCTCCATTGACCCGACTCACTCAGAAAGGAGTCAAATTTGAATGGTCAGATTTGTGTAACCGGAGATTTGAAACACTAAAAGAGAGACTTACAAGAGCTCCTATTTTGATTTTGCCGGAAAGAGGCAAAGGTTATGAGGTACAATGTAATGCTTCAAGAGAATGACTCGGGTGTGTCCTTAGTCAAATTCAGCGTGTGGTGGCTTATGGATCAAGACAGTTAAAAATTCATGAACGCCTTTGTCCCACGCATGATCTGGAACTGGCTGCAGTGGTCTTCACTCTTAAAAGCTGGAGACACTATTTATATGGTGAGAAGTTTGAAGTATTTTCAGATTATAAGAGCTTGAAGTACTTATTCGATCAGAAAGAGCTCAACCTGAGGCAGCGCAAATGGATGGAATGCCTGGCAGATTATGAGTTCGCGCTTCGATATCAACCAGGTAAGGTAAACAAGGTGGCAGATGCTCTCAGCCGCATATCACATGCATCAGTGGCATGTTTGATCAGGACAGAATGGGAGATGTTGAATACCATTCGAGAGTTCAATCTTTATATCAACAACCATGGGAGTATGTACAATTTAATCATACGGTCCAACATGGTTACCAAGATTGAACAAGTGCAACAAGCAGATCCAGAAGTGGAGGAGATATGGGCCAAGATGTCTACTGGCATAACCATACCGGAATGGGAGTTGCGACCAGGACAGGGTCTTGTATTCTGGGGTAGGATTTATGTGCCTAAAAGCTGCAGAAAAGAGTTGTTGATCGAGGCACATCAGACCAAACTCTCCATACATCCGGGCAGCACCAAGATGTATCACGATCTGAAGAGACATTACTGGTGGCACGGACTCAAAAGAGATGTTGCAGAATTTGTGGCACACTGCTTAACTTGTCAGCGGGTTAAGACGGAACGCCAGAAGCCACCAGGGTTACTCAAACACTTACCAGTGCCGGAATGGAAATGGGAGCACATCTCCATGGGTTCTGTGACGGGGTTGCCAAGGTCTTCAAAGGGCAACGATGCGATATGGGTTGTGGTAGACCGACTGACCAAGTCTGCGCATTTTATTCCAATGAAGATGACAGACTCTTCTGAGACTTTGTGTCGGCGGTATATCAAGGATATCATTAGATTACATGGTATTCCTTGGACTATAGTGTCCGACAGAGATGGCCGATTCACCGGCAGAGGGTGGCAGAGTATGCAGTCGACCATGGGGAGAGATCTATTGACTAGCACCGCATTTCATCCACAGACTAATGGGCAGTCCGAGAGGACAATACAAACGTTGGAGGATATGCTGAGAGCATGTATGCTAGATTTCAAAGGTGGATGGGAGGATCACCTGCCATTGGTAGAGTTTTCATACAACAACAGCTACCAAGCAAGCCTTCAGATGGCTCCATTCGAGGCTTTGTATGGTAAACCATGTAGGTCACCAGTGTGCTGGACAGAGGCCGGTAAACCTGCACTGATAGGACCCGAGTTAGTTGTAGAGACAATAGTACAGATACAGTTAATACGGCAACATCTTTTAACTGCACAGAATCATCAGAAGAGCTATGCCGACAAGAGGAGGAGGTTTCTTGAATTTGAAGTGGGGGACATGGTGTTCTTGAAAGTCTCGTCACGGAAAGGACACATGACGTTTGGAAAGAAGGGGAAACTGTCGCCAAGATATGTGGGACCATTTCCAATCATAAGAAGGATGAGGGATGTAGCTTATCAGTTGGTACTTCCTTAACAATTGGCATCTCTACACGATGTGTTTCATATATCGATGTTGAGGAAGTACAATCCTGATCCGTCTCATGTATTGAATGTACAAGATATAGATGTACAAAGTGATATGACTTATGTCGAGAAGCCTGCAAAAATAGTGGAGACTGAACAAAGGGTGTTACGAAACAGAGTGATTCAGTTCGTCAAGGTGGTATGGGATCGACATGGTATTGAGGAAGCCACTTGGGAACTCGAATCGGAGACGAGAACAACTCACCCTAAATTATTTATGTAATTTATTTTGGAAACCTACTTCGTTCGATTTTTGGGACGAAAATTTTAAAAAGAGGATTGTATTGTAATACCTCAGATTTTCAGTTTATCAATATTTACGGAAATTACCATTGAAAGTGTAAATTAATGGTTATGAACTTTAGATGGGTAAGGTGTTGGGTAATGGCCCAATTAAGACCCAAAGGTTATGTTATAAGGATCAATTCAAATAATTGGGTAATGTGCATTTAATTGGGTCAAGGTGGTTGTTTGGGTCAAAAGGCCCAACTGGGACCCAATAGGTTGTAGTTGACTTGGTTGACCATTAGGTGAGCTCAAACCTAGTTAGGTTAAGGCTGAATTAAATGGGAATGCAAACAAGTGTTTAAGTTGAGTTTAATGGTAGTTTGGATTAAATGCTTGAGTTGAGCTTAAGTGAGTTAAAGAGATTGGAATTAAATTATATGAGAAGTGTGTAGATGAAAGGTGTGTGGCTTGTTTTCAAATTTCAAATAATACTACACGTTGGATGCATGGAGAATTTTATCCCATGCATGAAACTCCAAAGTTGGAGAATGAATGGGAGTTGGCGTTTTTGTGGAGTTACACAAGGTAAGGAGTTTTTCATTTCAAATTTAAAATATGTACACGTTTGAGGGAAGCAACGGGGGAGTTTCATCTCAAAGATGAAACCCCCACATGGGGCATTGATGAGAATCAAGGAAGGTGGACGGTTAGATAAAGCATCAAGCATATTGTTGGGACATGGGAGATGAAAGGATATGGAGTTTCATCTCATGGATGAAACTCCCAAACAGTCCAATAATGGAGAGGTGGCGGTTACACAAGCCAAACAATGGCAACACCGTTGGAGCCTTGGGAATTTCATCCCATGGATGAAACTCCCAAGTGAGCATAAAGGATTATGGTTAAATGCAAATGGGAGTTACAAGTGGTGCCACCAAGAGACACCACCATGGGCTGAATTTCATTAACCAAAGGATTTTTCATTTCACTCTCTCTCTCTCTCCCTCCCTTGGCTGTTTTTCCCACCTCTCTAGACAAGAACCTTGGCTGGTTGCTTCTCCTCAAACCACTTCTTGGCTAATCACTCCTCAAAGACAAAGTGGACTTAGAACAAAGGAGTTGCATCTCAAGGTTTTTTCATTCACACCCAAGGCTGAAATACTCTCTCTCTTAAATCTATACCTTGGCCGAACCACTCCAAGGACTGCATCAAGATCAGTCACGGCTAAAAGACAAGAAGGAAGGAAGGAAAGGCTAAGGAAAGGAAAGGAACAAGTCAGAGCAAAAGAATAACCGGAGGAGTCGTGGAACCGGTAGGTTTTTCTTGATGGATTGTATTTAAAATAAGAACCATAGGGTTCCGCCAAGGGAATGGTAGAACCCCATGGAAGAAAATTAAGGAATGTATGATTATTTTTAAAAAGGAGTAGATGAACCATATATGGCCGAACCCCATGAAAAGGCTTGGTTATTTTTATGGGTTTTTGAGAGATAAAAACCATACAATGTTATGAAGGTTTTAAAGGTGTTTGAAATGGAGATAAGGTTAAGGTTGTGGGTCGGCCATTGCATGGCTGAACCATAATGTTATTATGGCTAAGGTGCTGAGCATAAACCATATATAAATATTGGAATGTTTGAAACAAGAACCCCACTAGGGTTATTTTATGGACTGATTTATTTTATAGGTATGCAAAACATGAAAACCATAGGGTTCGGCCATGTGTATGGCCGAACCCCATGCACCATTTTTATGGGTTAATTGGAGTTAAGAACATGGTTAGAAATTATTAATGGTTCTATGCTTTTGATTAAGGAATCACATATGATTATCTTGGGACTTAGTATTAAGTAGGTAATCAGCCATGATAGATGATGAAAAAAAGGGACAAAAATCAATATGGTGAGGTTCGGCCATGTGGTATGGCCAAACCCCACTAATGGTTATTTGGTGGACTTAGTTTCTTTTGAAGTGGTCAACTTGTAATATAATTGGTCAAATCAAAATGGAGACTTATGTATGATGGATTAAAGTAAATGAAAGGTTAAACAAGGGTTAGGCTAATGGCAACATTGTATATATGGAATTAAAAAATCAAAGGACTTGAAAAAAAAAGGGCCAAAACCAAAATGGTGTGGTTCGTCCATGTTGTATGGCCAAACCCCACCAAGGTGTATTTGGTGGATTGAAGTTTTTAAATGAGTTATTTGGATGGTATTGGTTAAATAAAAAGAGAGATCAAATCCAAGTGGGTGAGGTTCGGCCATGATGTATGGCCGAACCCCACAAGGTGGTGTGTTTCGTCTTAGACTTAATTAGAAACCAAATGAGATATGTGTTTGACTTATTGACATGTAACAAGGTGATGGAACTGCTTAAACGGTGCGCAATCGTGAGCGAGTGACGGTTTAAGAAGAGCGGACATTTTAAATGACCTTGGTAGGATTCTACCTCATTGAAACATGGATATGTATATGGTTTTATCTTATTTGATGGTTTATGTTGTAATTATATTATGTTTCAAAAGTAAAGTTTTTAAATGCTATGGTTAATTATATTGCATAGCATATGGACTTGAACATCTCATGCATGGCATGGGAGGGGAATTTGTAACCAGAGGCCACGCTCTGTCTGGGAGTCCATAAGGCAATCGTGGGAAGACCTTGATGTGGATAATGCCATCAAGAAGAATCCGGAGGCCACACTCAGTCGCGGCATCCGAAAGACCACTGTGGGGATACTTGATGAGGAGAATTCCATCAAGAGGTTACACGTATGTGATGGGTGGGACTCATTGCATAAGACATATGGCATGGCATGATTTCATATGGTTTTGAGTATATGATATTATATATGATTTTGGTACTAACCCATGTGATAGCCCTATTTAGAATTCCTACTGGGCGTATTGTTCTAACGCCCTACTTCTACCCTAGTGAATGATACAGGAAAGGAAGGGATCGAGGATCGTGAAAGAAGCCAAGCATAGAAGCTTGGATATGGATTTGGATATTAATTGTTATATTTTGTTGGACATGTAATTTGAGTAGTCAGATGTTGGCATGTAATAATTTAGATTATGTTGCTATGGTTTGGTATGATTTGTTGAATGTTTAAGTTAAGGTAATTTTGGATAAATGACTAAGTATTTTGCTATCTAAAAGGGAATAGACTTAGGTTCTATTATAATCCGCAGTTAGTTTAGGTTATATTCCGCAAAGATTATATTTTACTATGTGTGAACCATTCTCATGGACTTAGTCCATGCACACATAGGTTTGGTCAGTTAAGGGTCGGACTTTAGAAGTATAACGCCCGCCCCTTTTCACTATGCTACTTAGCCGAAAATCATAGTATATTTTCTTTTTTTGAATTAAAGAGTGACAAAGATCGCGGGACATCACGACGCGAGTTAAGTCCGAGCTTCCACAGCCTGGCCCTTAACTGGCCAACCCTACGTGTGCGTGGAACTAAGTCCACGAAGAACAGTTCACACGTAGAAAGTAAGCTTGCGGAATATTTAACCAAATGCGGAATTATAATAGAGTCTAACCTACCAATTTTAGATAGTAAAGAAGTTACATCACTTAATTAATAATAACACTTCAAAATTATAATGTCCAACATAAAGTCCAACCCATAGCAAGTAATCTAAAATATTCTAGTCCAACGAGCTAAGTTACTCAATTACATTTCCAAAATAAACTTAAAGTAAATAAACTAGCTCGCTCCTCCAAGCTCCTACGCTTGGCTCCGGTCACTTCCTTCATTTCCTGCGTCATCATCTAAGGTGGAAGTAGGGCGTTAGACAACGCGCCCAGTAGGTACTCCGAGTAGGGCCAACACATGGATTAGTGATAACAAAACACATAGGTAATAGTATATCAAAACCATGCAATTAAATACAATGCCATGCAATGGGTGTCATATGCCATGAGTCCCACCCATCATCCATATCACCATCATACAATGTCCCTCTTGATGGAAAAGCCTCATCAAGATAATTATAAACACATAGTAACCTTCTTGTTTGAATAGCCTCATCAAGATAATCATAAACACATAGTAACATTCTTGTTTAGATAGCCTCATCAAGATAATCATAAACACATAGTAAGCCTTCTTGTTTGGATAGTCTCATCAAGATAATCATAGACACATAGTAACCTTCTTGTTTTGATAGCCTCATCAAGATAATCATACACATAGTATCCCCATGTATGTTTATCGGGCGCCCCGACGGAGCATGGACTCCAGTTTCACTTCATCCCTCCCATGCTATGCATGAGATGTAAGTGCAATATGCCATATAATAATATTACGAACCATAGCATTAAATCATATCTTAAAACATATCATTTGATTACCAAAATAAATCAAGTAAAACATTCATATACACATAAGCCATGGCTTACAATAAGGTAGGAATCCTACCAAATACCAACTAGTGTTTCTTTGCGTTTTTGTCCAAGAATTTGGTCACCAATCGCGCACCGCTTGCGATGTCCTGATACCTTATTACACATCATCAAATTAATCCATGTTTCAACCATGCCTAAGTCCATTATTCATACCTTAGTGGGGTTCGGCCATACACCATGGCCGAACCTCACCTACTTGATTTCGGATCCCATTTTAATCCATTGATCATTTTAGTCATATGAGTCTAAAAACCAGCAACCCTATGCTTCATTAGTCAGCACATAAGATCATTATTACAAGCTCCTAAGTCTACAAACATCCCTCATGGGGTTCGGCCATACACCATGGCCGAACCCTGGGTTCTTCATTTTTTGGCCTTATTTACATTTTTGCCACTCTTCCTTTCCATGGCTAAGCTCTCATTTTATTTTTACATCCTTAGGTCCATAACTGATCCATAAACATGGATCCATGATTATTTCATTAACCATGACATAAAATCATTAAAAAATCAGCCATTTACTTAACCTAATTCCCATTCATTTAAACACATGCATGGACCTTAACTTAGCCCATAAAATGGCTCACAAATGGGTCATGGGTTCGGCAATACACCATGGCCGAACCCATGATGTCTTTTCCTCACTTTTCCTTGGGTCTTTTACTACATTTTAGATCCACCACAAGGTCCCTTCTTGAGGGAATTCCATCATACATTTAGATCATCATTTTTTGATCATCATTAGATACACTTTTGAGTCCATTAAAGCTACCAACATTCCCCCATTATTTTCCATATCTTATACCCATTAAATTCATTAATACATCACCATAGGGTTCGGCCATACACCATGGTCGAACCCATGGTTCATGGTTTATCCTCATTTACAACTTTTGAGGCCAAAAAAAAAAATCATTAACATCCTCCATGATTTTCCTCATTAAAACTCCTTTAAAATTTACAAATATTTAACCCTTCAAAACCCCAAAATCATTAACCATTGCTCCATGGTTTCTATCCTTTAAATCCCTTAAGAATTACTTAATCCCCTTCCATGGCATTCGGCCATACCACATGGCCGAACCCTATGGTCCATCATTCCTTCCAAAATCATATTTCTATGCTTATTATTTGATAGTTTTCATACAAGAAAACCCTAGGGTTTGGCCATGCAAAGGCCAAACCATACATCTTGTTCACTCATCATATTCTTGCCATGCATGGGGTTTTCTCTACATCTTCATAACAGTTAGGGTTCGGCCATGCAATGGCCGAACCATGATCCTTGAACCCTTCTTGCCATGCATGCATGCATAATCCATATACATACATAATGTCCTTATTTGTTTCATTATTCATAGCCTACCTTACCCACTAGGGTTTGTCCATTTCCTATCCCCTTTCTTGGATGGATTTAAATCCATGGCCCATGATATTTTGGCCACCATTTGATCCAAGAAAATGGACTCCATTTTAATCCTTAAAAACATAACATCTTGTTTGGAGATTCTTACCAATCCGTGGCTCTTCCGGTTGTCTCTTGCTCCTCTTGATCCTTAGCCTTTCTCCTTCCTTCTTCTCTTGATGCTCGGCCAATGGTGAGCTTGATCAAGATGAGATCACCAAGGTTTGGTTCGGCCAATGATTGAGGTAGGTTTGAGAGAGGGAAAGGAGGAAAGAATGGAAAATCTTCTAACTCTTGATCTTAGGGTGGTGGTCGGCCAAGCTTGGAATGTTCTCTTATTTTTCTAAGTCTTTTCTTCTTCTTGGTGTTGGAAGAGAGGGGAGGACGGTTTGGAGAGGGAGTGAGAGATGGAAATGAGATGGGAAAATGGGATGGAACCTTCGACTTTTCCCATCTTGCCTTGGGTAGCTTGGGTTAGACTCCACCCTCATTAAGGTGGAGTCTTCCCCATGATGTCCATTGACCAAACCAAATGAGGGGGTATGGCCTTGCATGCCCTTAATCTTAGGCCCCTTGTCCCTTAGTGGTGGTGGTTGGGATGAGGTGGAACTACCACCACACAATGGGTCAATGCATGTCCAATCTAGGCCCCAATTTCATGAATCTTGTCTTGGCCATACCACTCTTTCATGGCCAATCGGTTTTGGTGGGTCTAAGTTTGGTGGTTTGGGTGGTTTCTATGAGATGAAACCACTCATTGACTCACCCATTTGACTCACCCATTTATTTAATTTGATATCTAAGTTAGGTTATTTAATTTCCATAATTTAATTCCATTTATTTCCCTTTAAATTTTCCATGAATCCACCCATGGTTGGCCAAGTCAACCATGGTGGCCCCGGCCCCAACAATGCCTTAGCCCACCCGCCACCTCACTTGATGAGGTGGAGGTGGGTCCCACCTGATCATGCTACCTTGATTTTATTCCCACTTAACCTAGGTGATTTAAATTAATTTAACTCAACTTATTTTCCTTTGATCCTCCTTAATTCCTTTGACTTATCCATGGCCATGGTGGTCAGCCCCACCTAAGTCATGGTCCACACGCCACCTCACTTGATGAGGTGGAGGTGGGCCCCACTAGACCATAACACTTGGATAATTCTAAATTTAACTTAGGTGATTTTTAATCACTTCAATCCATTCCATCTAATTGGATCACCATTGGCCCATGGCCCAATTAAATTCCACTTCCTACCCATTTACCCTAATGCATAAACCCTCTTGACCCATTGGGTCCCAAATAGGTATTTGACCCAATTGACCTTCCTTGACCCAATTAACCATCATTGACCCATTTAAATGAAATTAATCCCATCCTTGGTCCATTGGACCTTACTTGGGTCATTGGCCCAAGTTTGACCAATTTAACATCCATTCCATCAAAATTCTTAATTTCACTCATTAAAATAAATAATAGCCAACATATGTATTGATTTAAAAATCCGGGCTATTACAAAAAGTCTGGACTTAACTCGCGTCGTGACATTCCGCTCTTTATCACTTTTGTTTATTTACAAAAAAACATAGACTCTGATTTCGAGTGAAAATGGCGGGGTGTTACACTCTGGTTACATTTCATACACAGTATATCTCTCCCCACGAATGCCTTATCGGTCCCACCGAACGGAGCGTGGACTCCGGTTACAATTCAATCATACATCCATTGGAATCAGTGTGGATTCTTCCCCGCGGTTGTTTATCGGAAATCCAAATGGAGCGTGGACTCCCCTCATTTGTTCCCTCCCATGCCATGCATGATGTAATATCCTGACCCAAATTAGGCATAATTTAGCTTAATAAATCCTGCTTAGACCGGTTAATCTTGGAGATTTCAGTTAGGGCTTAGTGATAAGCCCAGGTGTGGCCCAGTCTGAGCTTGAAAGCTCAGTAATCCAATTCGTCCAGCTGGAGGGGCAAAATGGTAATTTATCGCTTATTGTTATTATTTTATAAATTGTGTTATTATGTGATTATTATTGGATGATATTATTCTCCTTAGTCAAGGATTTCTATTTCTGATTTTAAAATATTTTTATTTTCAGAAAATAGTATTTAAAACCGCCCGTCAAAACCCCAAAAGTGAGAAATAAATATTTTTAAATGGTTTTCAAAATGAGATAAATTTTGAATCAAGTATATTTTATTAGACCATTTTAGTATGGTATAGTTTATTCTTTCAAACCCCGAAAATAAGGATTTCAAATTGTTTTGCTTAACACAAGTTAAATCACATAAATAGTGTTAAATTATGGTTTCTATCTAAATCAATGGTTTTTAGTGAGTTTTAAATCACCAAATTTTTATGTTCATCAGAGTTTTTAAAACCCAACTTATCTGTAAGGTTGGATTAAATTCTCGAGCTTTGAAAATCATGTTTTAGTTAAAAATCAGATTTCTGTCAAAACAGGGACTTATTTGCAAAATCGAAAGTTTGGAAGGGCTGATCTGCAACCAACGCCCAAATAGTACGGTTACTGTTCGGGACATCGGCAGCAACTGCATGCAGTGGCCCGATGGCCACCATCTACGGATCAGTTTTGCTATAAATTGGCCATTAGATGAGCTAATCTCCTCCCACACTTTCATCTCTTCTCTCTCAGTCTCTCAGCTCTCTGATTCTCAGACCATCTCCCTCTCTCTCTCGGCCTCTGTTCTTTCCAAATTTTAACTTAACCGTAGCTTAAAGGAAGAGATTTTCAAAAGTCAGATTTTCAACCCAGGAACTCAAGTGAATGTAACCACTGTGTTCCTGTTTCAATTTCAGTTGGTTTAGAATCAAGAAAAACCAAATTTGGCCAAGTTTTGGGTGAGTAAAATAGTTTTAAAGTTTAAGGAAAAGCTTGGTTTTCTTTATATCAGTGAGTTTTCGGTGTTAAAATCGGGTGGCCTAATCGGTGTTAAAGAATGTAACCACTCCCTATGGAAAGAGGACTCACTGTGGAGTCCATCTGACCGGCTAGATGTGAAAATCGAGTCTGGGAAACTCACTATTTCTGGATTCGTATTTCATGTTGTGTCTGCCCGTCACTGTCTGTTGTTGCAACCCTTCGGACGTTCAGAGCTTCACCCAAAGCTCGAAGCGTCCGAGGCAAGTTTAACTCGCCCGGATGTTCCGAGCTGAGTTCGGAAGGACCAAACCCCACTCGGACGATCCAAGCCTCACTCGGCATGTTCCGAGACACACAGACCTACCAAGACCCTTTTTCAGATTTTATCGATTCGGAAGGACCTTCGAACGATCCGAGACCCGATCTTCGGACGATCCGAAGTCAGTGACTAGTTTAGGCAGTGGTTCGGATGATCCGAAGCCACAGTACCTGGTTCCAAGGCTTGTTCCGAGGGACCCAGTTTTTAAGAGTAAAATCTTGTTTGTTTATTGATGCTTATGATGTTATACCCCTTGATAAATTAAAAAAATGTCTACTAACCCTCTTCTCTTATTACTATAGCGTATATAGTATTGTATTCACTTCCAGGCCGACTCTATTGGTCGGGCACTGAGTGACTTCACTTCCAGGCCGACGCTATATTTCTTGGGTACTGAGTGACCTCGAGGCCTTACTCAACATGTCAGATCTGGTCCTATCCAGAAGACAACCGAGAAGTGACCTGAGTACCTAAACCCAACTCAATAAGTCAATCTAGTCATGCCCAGAAGACAATATGAGTTTTGGACTGAGCACCTTACTATTATTATACTGTGGATCATTGTAATTTAAAATGGTTAGAAACCAAGTAGGAGATTCAATTCCATTTACCTTGGAGATTTTTGGGAAAATAAGTATGGGTTGGAAAATACTACTTGTGTGTATGCATTTGATGCTATGCTTGTTGACTTATGATTGATTGTGCACTTGTTTGCTTGTTGAATAGAGACTGTGATACCACACATTCTGGGTGAGGGAACTTAACTTTGCAGTAGGTGTCATTAGTTTCTTATGAGATAAGTCTTGAACAATGACTTTTTTCAGATTTGATGAACCCACCCATGTGCCTAGATATGATGCACTATTGTAAGAAGTGCTTATGTTAATTGTGAAATACTTATGATGTTGATTATATGAAATATGTAATACTGATTCCAGGTGCCCTTGACTATTGAACCAATATCGGCCATGTGTGTGAGATGGTTTACGTCTACTGGACCATGGGTGTCGACAGTTGCTGACTTGAGGAGTGTCAGTATCGGCCATGTGAGGGCCGGAGATGTACTTGTAAGCATGTATTTTGACTGTGTCGGGATAATACGATGGTCTCAGCATAGTATGTAGGCGTTACGTTGGATGACAACAGTATTAGAAAAGATGATGGATTATGGGAATGATGATGATATTATACTTGAGTTATTGTCAAGCATGAGATATTTTATTACAACTGTTGATTATTTACTAACTGGTGTTTACTTAAATTGCACTGTTATATTTCCTTCACTGGGCTAGTTAGCTCACCCCACTCACCTTTCAGGAGATAAACCTAAGGAGGAGAACCGTCTGTTTGAAGCTTAGGGTGGATAAGCTGCGACGCTGCCTTGGGATTCCCACTGAGGGGAATACCCTTGTCTTTGCTTTTTGGTTCTTGGAACCATTTTTTTTTTTGTAAAGTACCATGTGTGGCACTTAGTTTGTATTAGTGTAATGTATTAAACTACCATGTGACTGTAGTTACTCTGATGTTTCAATGATAATTCAGTGTTGGAATTATGTGTTCATGATTATGTGTTAATGATTGTGTTTATGTTGGGTAGATTTATGGTATATGTTTGAGTCCACATGTTGGGATCATGTGTGACCTTTGGGCCTAACTGTTGATCTGGCCCAGTTAGAATGCTTGAGTTAGTTTAGCTTCAAAAAGAAATCAGTCGCGTTTCGGGCCCACTTTTCGGGTCGGGGCGTGACAGCTTGGTATCAGAGCTTCGGTTCAAACTCTTGGACTGTGATGGGTTACAACCTAGTTAGACATTTTTTTGACTTAGAACTGCAATTGTTGTTGACATTTTCTTGTTTTTGAGATACAGATATGTCAAGCAATGTAGAGTACACCGAGTTATGGGACAGAGGAACCCTAGCTGTCCGATCGACCTGGTTTCTTCACACGATTCCAGTGTTCCAAACTTCATCAATGAAGTTGCACCTAATGAGGATATGGAAGTAGCTTCACCCGAGTACCATGTTGGGGTTGTTCTAGAAGAGGAAGTGGGAGATATCCTAAACTTAGAAGAGTCTATAGGGGAGATAGGCTCGCTTGAGTATACTCCGGCTACTTCGACTTTGGACAATTGGATGGACTATATGTGCGAATTGTGCAATCAGGAGGGGCACAACTGTACTTATTGCCCCTACCCTATTGGTGTCATCTGCCCTATTTGCGGACTTCGCGGGCATGGGAGCGCAAGGACTAATTGTCCTTATGTTGGGGGACCAGGGATCATACCCTGTTTGACCTGTGGAGTGTTCGGGCATAAGTCGGCGACTTGCCCTGACAACTTCTTTTACTTTAGTGATGATGCAAGGTCTTCTTCGGAAGATTAGATTAGAGTGTGTCGGGGAATCGAGGAGATTATTATTTTGTAAAGGTTAAGTTTTGTTTTGAAGGGTTTTCTAACCCTACTAACCCTTGTAATTGTAATACAATTGGAATGATTTCTAATGAATATTGCAAACTTGTGTGTTTTGCCTTAAAAGTTTCTTAAATGGTTAAGTGATATTTACAAGTGTAAATAACAAATGTCAGGACCTAACGCCTATGGAAACAGCTGTCGCGGGAGGAGGACTGGTCTTCCACCCTGCGATTTACCCAATGAAGCCATTCGTGCAATGATGGAAGGATTTCAACAAATAGCTGAAAATATGCGACGCCCTCCTATCCGAACGCTAGAGGAGAGAGCCATCTCGGCTCTAAAAGAGTTTAAGCGACTGAACCCGACAAGTTTTTCAGGGACAGAGGACCCTAGTACAGCGAGGAACTGGCTGACTCAGATTAGCCAGATCCTTAACACCCTAGCCATTGCCGACGACCTAAGAGTAACTTTGGCGGCATACCAGTTGGAAGGAAATGCTTACGAGTGGTGGGAAGCAAAGAACTTGCTTCGTAACCACAAGCCAATGACGTTGGAAGAGTTCTCAGCAGCCTTTCTGGCCTGTTACTTTTAGAAAACCATCCAAGAAACGGGGAAGAGAGAGATCCTCAACATCCAGCAGGGTTCCGATTCAGTGGCACAATATGCCATGCGTTTCATCGATTTGATGCAGTTCTTGCCTTGGATTGCAGCGAACGAAGAGGAGAAGGTCCAACATTTTGCGAATGGACTCCGACCATTTCTGCAGCGGCAAGTGCCAGGCTTAATCTTCGACACTTTGGAGGAGATTATTGATGGGGCTTCGAAGGTGGAAGCAGTGGACTCCATCAACAGGAGCACCGACAAGTTCCAGAAACCTTCCTCCAAAAGGAAGGCCAAGCTCAACCAGAGAGGCCTTTCTTCAAGAAGAGCCAACCTAGCACAGGACAGTCGAGTCGGTTTGACTCCCGACAATTTGTGTGCTATACCTGCAACCAACCTGGGCATACTTCCAAGTTTTGCCCATCAGGAGGAGAGAAGGCATGCTACCATTGTAAGCAGACCGGGCACCTGTTTAGGGACTGCCCCTATCTCGGTAAAGCTACACCTTCGCAAGGAGCAAGAGCTTCTTTTTCGGTAGCGCAACCATCTGTTGGTCGAGGTTCTGAGCAAACCTCCAGAGGCTCGGTGGCACCAAGGAACGGACCACCACGAAACAGTCAGGGGAGAGGACAGGGATGTCCTCAGACCACTCAGGGGAGAGTCTACACGATTAGGACTCAGAAAGAAGAGCCGATGGAGAATACAGTGATGGAAGGTACCCTTAATCTTTTCAGTCTTTTGGCTTGAGTACTTTTTTATACCGATGCTTCGCATTCCTTTATTTCTAGAGCTTGTTGTGATAGATTGGGTTTGAAAACCGGTAGAAGTAGCTAACCCGTTAATGGTAATATCACCCTTGGGTAAAAGAGCTTTGGTAAACCAAAGGTGTAGATCTTGTGTTTTGAAGATTAGCGGTGTAGGGTTGTCCTATGATTTTTCTTGTGTTGGAAATGATGGACTTTGACATCATCCTTGGCATGGATTGGTTGTCAGTTTTTGAGGTTCTGATCGACTAGTTCTCAGAGGAGAATTGTGGGGTCTCCTCAACCAATGAGAAGTTTACAGAGAAGTTGGTACCCTATGAGAAGATGAGTCACTTTCTCTAGCCTTAGGGCGTATCCTGGTAGTGTGGTGGCAAGCATGGGTTGGGAAGATGTAGATGGTGTAGGGTCTGTTACTCCTTGGGTGGTGTGTGAGTTTATGGATGTGTTTCCTGACCAGTTAGCTGGGCTACCTCTACGCAGAGAGATAGAGTTTGTTATAGACCTACAGTCAGGAACATCTCCAATTTCCATGGCACCTTATTGGATGGCGCCTGCTGAACAGAGAGAACTAGCTATGCAGGTAGATGAGCTTCTTAGTCTTAGTTCTATCCATCAGAGCAACTCGTCGTGGGGTGTACTTGCTCTCTTTGTGAAAAAGAAGGATGAATCGTGTTTTCTGACCGTACCTGCGAGAGTTTGTGATAGTCTTCATAGACAATATCTTGATCTTTTCGTCGTCAGAGAAGGAGTGCAAACGTCATCTATGTATTGTTCTTCGGACTCTTCGAGAGCATCAGCTGTTCGCTAAGTTAAGCAAGTGCGACTATTGGTTGACTCAAGTGCAATTCCTTGGACATGTGGTGTCTCCAGGAGGGATCTCGGTAGATCCAGCAAAGGTGGAAACAGTGAAGACTTGGAAAAGTCCCAAAAGCGTGTTCGAGATCAGAAGCTTTCTGGGTTTAGCGGGATATTACTGAAAGTTTATCCCACACTTCTCCCAGATCGCGGTGCCGATGACTTGGCTGATGATGAAGAACATCAAGTTCGAGTGGAGCGAGTCTTGTGAAAGAGCATTCTAGGAGTTGAAGGAGAAGTTGACTACGTCTCCAATTTTGGTAATACTCGAACAAGGACGAGGTTATGATGTGTATTGCGACGCGTCCAAGTTTAGTTTGGGGTGTGTGCTGATGCAAGAGGGGAAGGTGGTAGCTTATGGTTCCAGGCAATTGAAGGGACATGAGCAGAACTACCCGACTCATGATTTGGAGTTGGCAGACATTGTATTCTCGTTAAAATTGTGTGACACCCGGGATTTTCAAGATATCAATTTACATGAATTTTATCCATTTAAATTATGAATTAATGGACATGGACCTTAGATGGGTAAGGTGTTGGGCAATGGCCCAATTAAGACCCAATGGTTATGGAATGAGTGTTTAATGTACGGTAAATGGGTAAGATACATTTAATTGGGTCAAGGTGGCTATTTGGGTCAAAATGCCCAAAAGGGACCCAATGGGTCATGGTTGACTTGGTTGACCACCAATTGAGTCCAAGCTTAACTTGGTTGGGGCTGATTTGAGTTGGAAATGGAATCAAATGGTTGAGTTGAATTAAATGGATGAGTTGAGTTAAGTGAGTTAAATAAATTTGAATTAAATGAGTTGGATGGAATATTTATTTTAAGTGAGTGAAGTGTGTAGATAAAAGGTGTTTGGTTGTTTTCAAAATTCAAACAATGGAACACGTTGGATGCATGGGAGGTATATCTCATGCATGAAAATCAAATGGGAATTAAATGGAGAGGAGGCGTTTTGTGGAGGTTACACAAGGTAACATCAAGGTAAGCACACGTTGGATGCATGGGGAGTTTTTATCTCATGCATGAAACCCCCATGTGAATCATTAATGGAAAGGTGAGGGGTTATGGCTATTTCAAATTTAAACAAGAGGTTCACACTTGGAGGTGGGAGTTTCATTCTCATGGATGAAACCCCCAAAATGGTCACTAATGAGAGAGGACAGTTTTGTAAGCCAAGATACCCATTGCAGCCGTTGGAGCCTTGGGAGTTTCATCTCATGGATGAAACCCCCAAGGGAAGCATTAAGGAGGGAGATTAAGGAGATGGGAGTTACACAAGGGTTTAACCAAAAGGCATTATCTTTGGCCGACCACTCCATTGGAACAAAACAAGATTGTGTTCATTTCATTCTCTCCCTCTCTCTCTTGGTTGTTCTTCTCTCCCTCAAAAACACCTATTGGCCAAACCACTCCAAGGGGTTTCCAGCAAGGTCAGTCTCGGCTAAAGATCAAGAAGGAAGGAAGGAGGGACTAAGGAAGGAATGAGCAAGAAGGAGTGAAAGAACCGGAGGAGTCGCGGGATTGGTAAGTGCTCAATAAACTCTTGTTAAATAAGATGGTCAAGGAAACATGATACGGCCATTGTATGGCCGAACCCATCAAGGGATAAAATCATGGCTATTGAATTTAAAAGAGGAGATAAGGAACCAAAGGTTAGGCCATGATGATGGCCGAACCCCATGGAAAGAATCGAGGAAGTTTTATGGGTTTAAAATGATGTTTAAAAGGGAAGAACATGGACCATAGGGTTCGGCCATTAAGTACGGCCGAACCCCATGAAAATACATTGTTTTGATTTTATTGGATTTGAAGGAAGGAAATCATAAGTGTATGTGTTTGATTTTGTTAAAGTTTTAAAAGGATTTGAATGGATGGAGGTATGAGAACCAATCATAGATGTATAATAGGTTTTAATGGAATAAGGAACCATAGGGTTCGGCCATGTATATGGTCGAACCCCATGGAGAGACAATGATGGATAATGTAGTCATTTGTAATGAATTTTGAAGATGGTTAATGATTTAGAAAGGTGTTGGACTGTTGGATCAAAAAGAATGGAAAAGAGGAGCACCAAAACCAAAGAGTGAGATTCGGCCATGGTGTATGGCTGAACCCCACCAAGTGCTATTTATGGATTTAGATATCATAGGGTTCGGCCATGGTGTATGGCCAAACCCCATGAACCTTTTTGTGGATCATTTTTGGGACTTGGTCATAAGTAGTTAAATCAAGTAACTATCCATGGACGATTAATGGCATAGAATATAATTATGAGGAAAAAATGGAAGATCATGGGTTCAGCCATGGTGAATGGCCAAACCCCATGAGGAAAGTTTTTATGGATTAGATGGTTAACAATGGTGGATGATTAAATGGTTAAGTGATTAACTAAGAAATGAGGGAGTAATGGATCAAAGGAAGGATTAAAAATCAAATAGGTGAGGTTTGGCCATAGTGTATGGCCGAACCCCACAAGTTGTGTTTTTGGACTTAGATACCATTACAAATCAAATGGGTTGTTAGTTTAATTCATGGATATGTTATAAGGTAACGGGACTTCACAAAGGGGGCACGATCGAGAACAGTTGCCAGTTTAAAACTCAAGGACACCTTGGTTGTCTTGGGTAGGATTCTACCTCATTGGAACATGGTTATGTAATATGTTTTTATCTTTATTTTGATGATTTATGTTGTAAATATATTATGTTTCAAATGTGGAGTTTTTAATGCTATGGTTATTTATATTACATAGCATATGGACATGTACATCTCATACATGGCATGGGAGGGAAGTTTGTAAACCAGAGGTAACGCTCCGTCTGGGCGTCCGTAAGGCAATCGTGGGAAGACCTTGCTGTGTATAATCACATCAAGAATAATCTGGAGGCCACACTCCATCGAGGCGTACGAAAGACCACTGTGGGGATACCTTGATGAGCAAAATTCCATCAAGAGGTTACATGTAGTGTGATTGGTGGAACTCATTGCATAAGACATATGGCATGGCATGATTTCATATGGTTTTGAGGATATGATATTTTATATGATTTTGTTACTAACCCATGTGTTAGCCTTATTTAGAATTCCTACTGGGCGCGTTGTTCTAACGCCCTACTTCTACCCTAGTGAATGACACAGGAAAGGAAAGGATCGATGATCGTGAAAGAAGCCAAGCGTAGGAGCTTGGATATGTGATTGGATGTCTTTGTTTATATGAACTTGTAATTTGTATAGTTAGATGTCGGCATATAATAACTTAGATATTTTTGCTATGGTTTGGAAGGGTATTTGGATGTTTAAGTTAAGGTAATTTTTGGTTATTGTTCAAATCCATAACCAAAACATTCCTCGTGGAGTTCGGCCATACACCATGGCCGAACCCATGATCTTTGATTTTTAGCCTATATTACAGTATTGCCATTACCTCCAGCAACTTATGTTTAGGTTCTAACACATAGGTCCATTCATTTATTTAAACATGTATAACACTCCAAATAACCCTTTAAAATGATCCATAACCGATTCATTAATCCAAACATGATCCACCAATGAGGGACCCATTAAAAATTACTTCATGTGGTTCGGCCATACACCATGGCCGAACCCTATGAGGTCTAACTTTCTAATTATATCAATTCCCATTCTTGAATCCATAAATCAAGGTTCCTTCCTTTTTTATCCAAAAGTCCATCATTAGAAATTTTCTAATTTAATAATCATCCTCCATGGGGTTCGGTCATACACCATAGCCGAACCCTATGGTTCATGGTCTTCTCTTTAAAAAAATCATTGATATTCCTTCCATGGTTTTCATGATCTAATTGCATCTAAAACCATCAAACCTTCCATCCATTTAAATTAATTCATAAGTAACCTTTCTCATCATTTTCCATGATCTAAATACATGAACATAATTCCATAATTATTTATGGGGTTCGGCCATACTCCATGGCCGAACCCATGGTTTAAGGTTCTTTACCAAAGACATCCATTAAAACCCTTTAACATCTTTATTACATTATATGGTTTTCATCCCTCAAACCTATAAATTAAATTATGTCTTTCCATGGGGTTCGGCCATGCACCATGGCCGAACCCTATGGTCCATTCTTTCCATCAAATTACCATAATCGTTCCCTAATTTTCTTCCATGATGTTCGGCTATACACCATGGCCGAACCCTATGGTTCCTTATCTTAAACAAAATTATCAAACTACTTACCGGTTCGGCGACTCCTGTTTTCCTTTGCTTGTTCTTGCTCTTCCAATCTTTTTCTTCCTTAGCCTCTTTCTTCTTGATCTTTCACACAGTCGAGACTGATCTTATTGCCAGAGCACCAACGTCAACCCTTGTTGATTTGGATGTGCCGTGCACCCCTTGTGTCTCTCCTTTTATCAACTTCCAATCGGTCCTAATTAGAAGGTGCCATGCGCCCCTCTTGTCCTTCTTTTATTAATCTCCAATCAATCCTATCTTAGAAGGTGCCGACCCTTCATTTTCGCACTTGCCTAAATACCGCTCTTAATCAAGGGAAGGACCCCTTTTTAGAGACACTCTTGCGCATAAACATGGGTATGCCTATCTTCATACACGGCAAAGCAATCTTTATTTAATTTTAGACAATTCCCTAATGCCGTTTTTAACCAAGGAAATAGACACCTTTAGCACATCACATGGATAGGCATATCTCTCATGCGGCCAAGCTACCTTCTTTATTTAGCAATTCCCTATTCTCACTCTTAACCGAGGAAAGACCCCTTTTAAAGAGATACTCTAGCGCATCCATGTGGATGCGCATATCTCCACACGGCAAAGCAATCTATCTCAATTCTCTCCATGCGCAAACCACTTAATTTATAATCCTTATTTATAGATATTGCATAACCATTTTAATTCAGCCCCATTTAATTTAAATTGAACCTTATACCAAAACCTTTGGGTCTTAATTGGGCAATGACCCAACACTTTACCCATCTAAGGTCCATATCTAATAATTCACAAATTAAATGGGTAATTTTCATATATATTAATAACTTGAAAATCCGGGGTGTTACAATCACTTTCATTATTCTTGCTTTGCAAGTGCATCCTAGTGGTACGAAGATGTATCACGACTTGCGGCGACTGTTCTGGTGGAAAGGTATGAAGCGAGAGGTAGCATATTTTGTGTCGAAGTGCTTAACTTGTCAACAAGTGAAAGCGGAACATCAACGACCTGGTGGAAAGGTATAACCTTTAGAAGTGGCTGAATGGAAATGGGAGCACATCATGATGGACTTTGTAACAGAATTCCCGAAGTCTCCTAAGAAGAACGACACTATTTGGGTAATAGTAGATCGATTAATGAAGTCAGCTCACTTTTTGTCGATCAAAAAGACTAATTCTTTGGCTACTCTAAGTAGATTGTATTTAAAGGAGGTAGTCAGATTGCATGGAGTGTCTGTATCCATTGTATCTGATAGAGATCCTAGGTTTGTATCCAGATTTTGGCAAGGATTGTAGGAGGAGTTGGGGACTAAGCTGTGCTTCAGCACTGCTTTCCACCCTTAGACGGATGGTCAATCAGAGAGAACCATTCAGGCCTTAGAGGATATGCTAAGAGCCTGTGTGATGGATATGCAGGGAAGTTGGGAAGATCACTTGTCTTTGATCGAGTTTGTCTACAACAACAGTTATCATTCCAGTGTACAGATGGCACCATACAAAGCTTTGTATGGTAGACCTTGCATATCACCTCTTTGTTGGACAGAGGTAGGAGACAAGGCGCTGCTAGGACCTGATCTAGTGCATGAGATGTCAGAACAAGTTGAAATGATCAGACAACGTCTCAAGACAGCCCAGAGCAGACAAAAGAGTTATGCTGACAAAAGACGATGACCTTTGGAGTTTGCAGTAGGCGACTGAGTTTTCTTATGTGTGGCACCACGTCATGGAGTGCAACGGTTTGGGCACAAGGGAAAACTATCACCTTGATATGTTGGACCCTTTGAGATCTTGAAGAGGATATGAGAAGTGGCCTAGCAGTTGGATCTTCCTCAAGCTTTGGAGAAAGTACATAGTACTTTTCACGTATCTATGTTAAGGAAGTATGAGCCTGATCCATCGCATGTGATAAGTTTTGAAGACATTGAAGTCTCAGAGGACCTAACTTTTGAAGAAGTGCCAGTAAAGATTCAAGGACGCTGGACTCAACAGCTCAAGAGGAAGTCTATTCCTCTAGTGCGTGTGTTGTGGCAACATCACGACATGCAACACAAGTCGTGGGAACCTCAATCGACGATGCAGAAGCTGTACCCTAGCTTGTTCACAGGCCAAAAAGGTATAAGTTTGTTTTAAATTTTGGGACGAAATTTCTTTTAGGAGGGTAGGATGTAATACCCTGACCCAAATTAGACGTAATTTAGCTTAATAAATCTTGCTTAGACCGGTTCATCTCGAAGATTTCGGTTAGGACTTAGTGCGAAACCCAGGTATGGCCCAATCCGAGCTCGAAAGCTCAGTGATCCAGCTCGTCCTAGCTAGAGGGCAAAATGGTAATTTACCGCTTATTGTTATTATTTTATAAATTGTGTTATTATGTGATTATTATTGGATGATATTATTCTCCTTAGTCAAGGATTTCTATTTCTGATTTTAAAATATTTTTATTTTTAGAAAATAGTATTTAAAACCACCTCTCAAAACCCCGAAAGGGAGAAATAAATATTTTTAAATGGTTTTCGAAACGAGATAAATTTTGAATCAAGTATATTATGTTAGACCATTTTAGTATGGTCTAGTTTATTCTTTCAAACCCTGAAAATGAGGACTATAAATCGTTTTATTTAACACAAGTTAAATCACGTAAATAGTGTTAAATTATAGTTTTTATCTAAATCAATGGTTTTTAATGAGTTCTAAATCTACAATTTTTTATGTTGATCAGAGTTTTTAAGACCCAACTTATCTGTATGGTTGGATTAAGTTCATCAGCTTTTAAAATCATGTTTTAGTTAAAAATCGGATTTTTGTCAAAACAGGGACTTATTTGCAAAATCGAAAGTTGGGAAGGGCTGATCTGCAACCAACGCCCAAACAGTGCGGTTATTGTTCGGGACGTCAGCAGCAACTGCATGCAGCAACATGCAGTGGCCCGATGGCCACCATCTAGGGATCAGTTTTGCTATAAATTGGCCATCAGATGAGCTGATCTCCTCCCACACTTTCATCTCTTCTCTCTCAGTCACTCAGCTCTCTGATTCTCGGACCATCTCCCTCTCTCTCTCGGCCTCTGTTCTTTCCAAATTTTTGCTTAATCGTAGCTTAAAGGAAGAGATTTTCAAAAGTCAGATTTTCAACCCAGGAACTCAAGTGAATGTAACCACTGTGTTCCTCTTTCAATTTCAGTCGGATTAGAATCAAGAAAAACCAAATTTGGCCAAGTTTTGAGTGAGTAAAATAGTTTTAAGTTTAAGGAAAAGCTTGGTTTTCTTTGTATCAGTGAGTTTTCGCTGTTAAAATCGGGCTGCCTAATCGGTGTTAAAGAATGTAACCACTCCCTATGGAAAGAGGACTCACTGTGGAGTTCATCTAATCGGCTAGATGTGAAAATCGAATCCGGGAAACCCACTATTTTCAGATTCGTATTTCATGTTGTGTTGACCATCACTGTCTGCTGTTGCGGACAGTGGAGGAAGAAGACTGTCGGACAGTCGGAGAGTCGATCTTCGGACGGTCTGAGGGTCACACCCTTCGAACAATCCGAGGCAACCCTTCGGACGTTCCGAGCTTCACCCAAATCTCGAAGCATCCGAGGCAAGTTTAACTCGGCCGGATGTTCCGAGCTGAGTTCGGAAGGACCGAACCCCGTTCGGACGATCCGAGCCTCACTCGGCATGTTTCGAGACACACAGACCCACCAAAACCCTTTTTCGGATTTTATCGGTTCGGAAGGACCTTCGAACGATCCGAGACCTGATCTTCGGACGATCTTAAGGCAGACCCACAGTCCGAAGTCAGTGACTAGTTTAGGTAGTGGTTTGGATGATCCGAAGCCACAGTACCTGGTTCCGAGGCTTGTTCCGAGGGACCCAATTTTTAAGAGTAAAATCTTGTTTGTTTGTTGATGCTTGTGATGTTATACCCCTTGATAAATTAAAAAAAGTGTACTATCCCTCTTCTCTTATTACTATAGTGTATATACTATTGTATTCACTTCCAAGCCGACTCTATTGGTCGGGTACTGAGTGACTTCACTTCTAGGCAGACACTATATTTGTCGGGCACTAAGTGACCTCGAGGCCTTACTCAACATGTCAGATCTGGTCCTATCTATAAGACAACCGAGAAGTGACCTGAGTATCTAGAACTAACTCAATAAGTCAATCTGGTCATGCCCAGAAGACAATATGAGTTTTGGACTGAGCACCTTACTATTATTATACTGTGGATTATTGTAATTTAAAATGGTTAGAAACCAAGTAAGAGACTCAATTCCATTTACTTGAGAGATTTTTGGGAAAACAAGTATGGCTTTGAAAATACTACTTATGTGTATGCATTTGATGCTATGCCTGTTGACTTATGATTGATTGTGCACTTGTTTGCTTGTTGAACAGAGACCGCGATACCACACATTTTCGGTGAAGGAACTTAACTTTGCAGTAGGTGTAATCAGGTTCTTATGAGATAAGTCTTGAGCAATGACTGTTTTCAGATTTGATGAACCCACCCATGTGCCTAGATATGATGCACTATTGTAAGAAGTGCTTATGTTAATTGTGAAATACTTATGATGTCGATCATACGAGATATGTAATATTGCTTCCACGTGCCCTTGACTATTGGACCAATATTGGCCATATGTGTGAGATGGTTTACGTCTACTAGACCATGGGTGTCCATAGTTGCTGACTTGAGGAGTGTCAGTATCGGCCATGTGAGGGCCGGAGATGTACTTGTAAGGATGTATTTTGACCATGTCGGGACTTAATACGATGGTCTCAGCATAGTATGTAGGCGTTACGTTGGATGATAGCAGTATTGGAAAAGATGATGGATTATGGGAATGATGATGATATTATAATTGAGTTATTGTCAAGCATGAGATATTATATTGCAACTGTTGATTATTTACTAACCTGGTGTTTACTTAAACTGCACTGTTATATTTCCTTCACTGGGCTAGTTAGCTCACCCCATTCACCTTTCAGGAATGAACCCGAGGAGGAGAACCGTCTGTTTGAAGCTTAGGGTGGATAAGCTACGACGCTGCCTTGGGATTCCCATTGAGGGGAATACCCTTGTATTTGCTTTTTAGTTCTTAAAGCCATTTGTTTTTGTAAAGTACCATGTGTGGTACTTAGTTTGCATTAGTGTAATGTATTAAACTACCATGCGACTGTAGTTACTCTAATGTTTCAATGATAATTCAATGTTGGAATTATGTGTTAATGATTGTGTTTATGTTGGGTAGACTTACGGTATATGTTTGAGTCCACATATTGGGATCATGTGTGACCTTGTGGCCCAACTGTTGATTCGGCCCAGTTAGAATGCTTGAGTTAGTTTAGTTTTTTAAAAAAAAAAATCGATCGCATTCTGAGCCCACTTTTCGGGTCAGGGCGTGACACATGAGATGCAAGTGTAAACATGCTATATAATAATAAACATCATAGCATTAAAATCCCATAGTTGAAACATTGTACTTTGATACCAAAATTAACATAGAAGTAAAAAAATCACATATACATAAATCCAGTGAATCAATAAGGTAGGAATCCTACCAACGACCAAATATCGTGTCCTTGCGTTTTCGTCCAAAAACCACTCACCGATCGCGTCAAGCCGATCGTACACCGCGTGTGAAATCCCGTTACCTTATTACACATAAATAAATTAAACTAGTGATCCATTTGATGTCCATCCACCCCTACTGTCATCCTATGTTCATTTCCATTTACAACCATAGTCTTTTATCCGGTTAAGTCCCCCAAGGGACTTCGGCCATAACTTAGGGCAGAAATTGTTTTTAAGTCCACAAAAATGCATTAGTGGGGTTCGGCCATGCAACATGGCCGAACCTCACTCTCTTGGTTTTGGGCACCTCTTTTTAGTCCTTGATCATTTTAATCAATATGGGTCTAAGATCATTCCATCTTTTGATTTATTAATCTAATCACATAAGTTAATCATTTAACTTGATAAAAACAACCTAAGTCCATAAGACATTCTCCATGGGGTTCGGCCATACAACATGGCCGAACCATGGTCCTTTATTTTCACCATATTCCCATCTTAGCTATCACTCTTTCCATAGCTAATCACTTAACTTATTTACACATAACTTAGGTCCATAAATGATTTATTAACATAAACATAGATCCATAATAAATCCCTCCATTTCTTAGCTTGATCATTCAATCTCTTAAACATGCATAGATCTACAAAATGATCCATCAGAATGGTTCATGGGGTTCGGCTATACAACATGGCCGAACCCATGGTTCCTTGTTTCCATCTTCCCATGGTCCAAATGCATTTAAATCCATCAATATTTCTCCATGGGGTTCGGCCATGTTGTGGTCCATTGTTCTTCATCATCTCCTCATTTTAAATCATCATTTACAACATTTAAAACCCATTTAAAATCACCAACATTGTCCCATCATTTTCATCCTTTAAAACCCTTTAAAATCACTAACATACTTCCATCATTTTCATCCTTTAAAACCCATTAAAATCAATAACCTACTTCCATGGTATGGCCGAACCTATGGTTCATCATTTTCTCTTAAAAATCACATGCCCATGATAAGATCATTTGATGGGGTTCAGCCATACATCATGGCCGAACCTCATCCAATCCCTTTTTTTTCCTTAATGGTCCTTATACATAAAATCTAGGGTTTGGCCATGCAAGGGCCAAACCATGATCTTTGATCATCCTCCATTCCTTATATTGAACATGCATGAGGTCCTTATGCATAACAAGATTAGGGTTCGGCCATGCAAGGGCAAAACCATGTTCTTTGATCATTTCTCATATTTAACCATGCATGTCATAGTCTTCCTCATCACCATTTTTATTTGCATAACCTAACTTACCCATTAACAAGATTAGGGTTTTGTCACTCCAAATACTTAACCATCACATTGATGTTTCTTAGATGGATTTAAATCCATGGCCCATAACATTTTGGCCAACTCTCTAATCCGAAATGGGACCTCATGGTTTCGGCTATTCCATAGCCGAAACCATGGTTCCCTTAACCTCCTTTTAATTTATAAACCTTGTTAAGCAATACATATCGATTCAACGACTCCTCCATTTTCTTTCGTTCTGTCTTGCTCCTCTGATTTTCTCCTTCCTTAATCTTTTCTTCTTCCTCCTTGATCTTCGGCCAAAGAGTGTTGCTTGAGAGGGAGAGGGTTTAAGATGAAAACCCTAAGAGAGGGTTAGGCCTAGGTGAAGGTTTGAGAGAGGGAGAGGAGGAGAGAATGGGAGGAAACTCTAAGTTCTTTTGTCTCAAGGAGAGGGAGAGAGGATAAGATGAAACTCTATCTCTTTTCTCTCCAAGAGAGGATCAGCCCTATGGGTTTGGTGTGTGTGTCTTTTGTCTAGCCCTAGCCTCCCAACCAAGAAGATGCATGGCTTACACTTGGGGTTTTGTCTTTCCCACGTGTCCCAACCAAGGAGACACATGGCTTACACTTGAGGCTTGTCCTTCACATGGCTTACACTTGTCCCTTGGTCAACCAAGAATATGCATGGCTTACACTTGGGGCTTTGTCTTTCACATGGCTTACACTTGTCCCTTGGTCAACCAAGAATATGCATGGCTTACACTTGTCCCTTGTCTTTCACATGGCTTACACTTGTCCCTTGGTCAACCAAGAATATGCATGTGCATTAAATCATTTGCCACCTCACTTGATGAGGTGGATTTGGGTCCCACTTGACCATATCACTCACATGCCACCTCACTTGATGAGGTGGATCCCATGTCTTGATCTTAATTGGGTACATGATCCAATTAAATTAACTCCATCCATGATCCGTTGGATCCTAATTGAGCCATTGCCCCAATTCTTATCCGTCTAACCTTCATTCCGTCTATAAATCTTAAATTTAACAATTAAAATAGATGATACCTAATATAATAATGCATTTGAAAATCCGGGATGTTACATCCACACACCACAACTCTATTCAACATAGTCATATAGATTCTCTATGTATGATTTACAAATCCCAAAGTAGTTCAAAACTCCATGTAGTTGGAATCTATCATATTTCATAATATCACATATTCAATATATCTCAAAAACTTCTTATTTTCATATGATACAAAATCATTCGAGGTATTACTTTCATAAAACAAAACCATTCAAAGGTATTATTTTCATAATCATACCATTTGATTCTTATAGTGCTATAAATCATAAATCGGGAATATATGATTTTCAAAGGAACTCGATTCATCATTTGCCTATTCATTAACAAAATATTACGTCAACACCCATAGCATTTCAACGAAGTAGGAAAACCTAGTTGATATTTGGCCGATTAGCAAAGAAAAGCACTCCGTGAGTTAGCTCGCTCGATTCCAGGTTTACTCTTGGCCATTCGTTCATTGTTCATGCATTGAAACATAACATACATCGCATTAGATTATTTTCCACTAATAATTCCTAATTCAATTCAATGCCTTTAGACTTTGAATCTCATGTTTTATGTCCTAGTTATTACACATGTAAAGGCCTTATAAGAATACATTGGTCTATGTGTTGTCACTGAAATTCATAATAAAAATCTTACAAGTTTGGGGTCTTAACAATATTTCTATCCTCAGAGAGCTTGTTTAAGAAACCTTCACTTAGTATTACTAAGTACATCCAGTAATAAGTCTAAGTGTTTTTTATAACTAATTGAATTCACGTGTTTAGAAAATGAGAGAGTGTGGCTACTGTCACTTCGAAACATCCCCAGGCCAGCATCTGATCGTCCCTAGGCCATCTTTGGATCGTCCCAAGCTTCGAAACGTCTAACGACCCGACCCGATCTTTTTGGATTTGTGGGAGATTTTCATATCTCCATGTTGGATTAGGTGTTTTGGTGGCAGTAGAGAGAGTGTGAGCTCTGCGGTGGGCCCTGATTTGTCCGATTTTGAGGTTGGAGGCTCGAAGGGTATTTTGGTAATTTTGATTTATTATATGATTTTTTTCAGGAAAAATGTTTGAAAACACACATTTCAATATCTTTCATTGGCTTTGACAACTCTAGAAATTTCTCTCTTTAAAACAAAAGGAGCTTCAAAACCTTAACTATAAATTCATCTCTTTCACTTCTCCCCTCTTTGCTTCAACCCTAACCCTAGAGGAGCAATGTCGCCCCCCTCCATAGTGCAGTCGCTGCCCCTCCTCTCTCTTGTTCCTTTCCTCTTTTTCTCTAACCCTAATCCCTCCCTCCTTCCTCTTTTTCCTCTTTTGTAACCTAATCCAAACCCTAAACCTTTCCTAACACCTCCCTCTCTTGAACCGCCGCCGCTGCCCCACTTGTTGCATTCCTCTCTCTCGATTAACCCTCTCTCCTTCCATCCCTCATCTCGATCTCCCTCTCCCTCAGTTCAGCAGTAGCCACCGTACTCCCTCTTCCTCGCCCTCCAACCTCAGAGCCCTAGATTTCACCCTCCCGTCGCCCTGCTAATTCCAGGTAAGCTCCCTCTTCTTTTCCTATTCTTTTATTTTCCTCTTTCTTTCCCTTTGTCTAATTTTCACCAATTTTCTGCAATCTTCTCTGAAATTCCTCAGTGTTCCTAGTTTTTCACTATTTTCTCTATTTTCGGTGGTTTTCATGGGTTTTTTCCCTTTTCTTCTTCCATTTTAGACTTAGTTGAGTCTCGAGTCGACTCAGTTGGGGCCCTTGGGTCAACCCAGCCCTTGGACCTAGCTTGTGACCCAACGTTTTGGTCCATTGGCCCAGATACGACCCAGTAGACCTCTCCCAGTCCAGGTCCAGACTCGATCTCGGCCCAATCAGACCAGGCCCAGGCTCGATCCAGCCCAATCTTAGACCTGGCCCAGCCCAGTTCAAGAAGGCCCAACCCTCAGGCCCAGCCAGACTTGGCCCTACCCATTTTTAGAGCCCAGTTTTAGGCCCGGCCCGTTTCAGAGCCAGTTTTTAGGTCCAAACCATTTTGAAGCCCATTTTCTGACCAGAACCGTTTTCAAGCCCGTTTTTTATGGTCGACCCATTTTCAAGCTCGTTTTAAGGCCCAAACTGTTTTCAAGCACGTTTTCAAGCCTGTTTTCAGTCCCGACCCATTTTCAAGCCCACATTCAGGCCCAAACCGTTTTCAAGCCCATTTTTAGGCCCGAACCATTTTCAGGCTCGTTTTCAGACCCGGCCCAGTTCAGCCTAGTTTTAGGCCCAGCCCAATTTTAGGTCCGTTTTTTCGTTTGACTTCGTTTTACCTTTTTACTTATTCGTCCTTCATTGTTTCAACAGATTGAGCTCCCTTCAACCCATCACGCCACTTGCTCGCTTCGGATTTTCGACTCCGTACACTGTGAGGGGACATATCACTGTTTAAGCATTCATTCGCATCTATTTAACCTTTAACCTTGGACATGGAGTGACTTCAATTGGGCCCTTCGTTGATTAAGCCACTCGGTAAGGGAACCGTTGAATAAAACTGTGGTAAGGGATCCATTTGGGTGCATTCATGTCAACTATATGCGATTAAATAAAAAAAAAATTCTAATTGGATGAATGTACATTGAACATGAAGCTTGAAACTTATTGATAACATGTGGCGTATTCAACTATAACATGTGAATGAATTTATGATGAGAATAAGATGTGTTGGACATCGAACTTGATGCTTGGAACTTAATGATATCTTATTGAGTGTGTCTTTATAAAATGTGAATGAGATCGTGATGAGTATGGGGATTCATGTTTTGAGACCTTGTCATATGCTTGCTTATGTTGTTTTGCATGATCATGATATTACCTGCATTCATTGAAGGAATTGTTCACACGTGTTTGTGTTATAATAACGTGATGATTTTGGTTGTTGGGAGGACTTCCCCGTTACGTTCATGCAGTCGAGACCCCCATAGGAGATGCGGGTTTTCCCGTTGAATTCCGGCGGTTGAGGCAGTTGTGTATTGTATGGTCTCCCTGTTGTATTGGTAGGGAGACCTGAATTGTTGGCGGACCATTGTGAGATATGGAGGTGGTGTCTCGGACTGGTCAGTAGGACCATTGGTTAGTAGTATAGCTGAGTACTCATATACAGAGACATTCATTCTATTATGATGTTCTTGCATTCATGCATATTTTATATGTTGCTAACATGTGATATGCATTATCTCTTCATTGAGCTGGTCGTTTTGAGTAGTCTCCCGATGGCACTGGTAGGGAGACCGGAGTTTACTAGAGGACCCGGTGTGGGCTAGCGAGATGATGTCTTGGATTTGGTCGGTGGATTATTAGTTGGTTATGTTGTTGGGTTTTGCATGTGCATGAGAGCCTCTGTTATCATGACGTTTTTGCATTCATGCGCATGATTTATATATATTATTAACATGTGATATGCTTTATCTCTTCACAAGGCTGGTTAGTTAACCACTTACCTTTCAGGTAGCCCAAACACCGAGAGACCAGGCTAGCCCCTTCAGAGGAGCAATAGCAGTAGATATTTGTTGTTCATGTTTATTCTTAGTTGAGATACTTTGTTTTGTATATTTGTTATCCATATGTTGTTTGTTCGGGTGACTGAATAACCATATTTGAACAATTTATAGTTGCTTGTTATGTTTCCTAGTATTATGGAGTTGTAGTTGCCGAGCGGGAGATAGTTACCCCATTTCCAAAAAAATATATATATATACCTGATATCCGTCTTTTTGTAATGTTTGCGTTATTTCGGAGATAAAACGCCCGTAGCGGGACGAGGCGTTACAGAACATCCCCAAACCAACTTCGAATCATCCCAAGCTTTGGAACGTCCCCAGACCAACTTCAGATCGTCCCAAGCTTCAGCCTTAAAAATAATCACCTCGGATCGTCCTAACTTCTTTCCAGACCTTTCGAGACCTATCTTCCTCAATCACACAGTTTTAGAATCTGTAGAAAACTGTAGAACGGACCGAGTTTCTTGAACTCGAAAATCACTAAAAAGTGGGTCATTGGCTTTGATTTCGAAACCTAACCTCTTAGATTGATTGCACATGTGATTTGTCACATTTTAGAATGTTAATACTCATGATTTGATCAATGAATACATGGATCTAAATCAAATTTTATAAGTTGTGGGAAAACCCAAAAATTCCCAATTTTTCCAATTTTCATTTCCTTAACCTAAATTTGTCTTGGGTTGATTCTAAACCATCCTAATCCTCAAATTAAGTCCTAATACTAAATCCAAGGAGAAAAACTAACCTCTTGTGAAACTTTCCAAGATCTCTCTTCCTTCTTTCTTCTGCCTTTCTTCCTTTTTTTTCTTCTTTTTTTTTTTCTTTTTTTTTTCCCCTCTTTCTTTTGTTTTCTTCTTCTCTTGAGTTTCGAAATGGAGGAGAGAGGGAGAGAAAGGAAATGAAGATGTCACCTACTGGTGTGGAGTGGAAGGAGAGAGTGCCACATGAGAGGAAGGGGGACAGGTCGATGGAGAGGAGAAAAGGGCGAAAGGGGATGAGGGAACCGATGGAGAAGGGAGAGAAATGAGAACTTCCTCATTTCTCTCTCCTCTTTAGTCAAAAGGATGGGGTGTAAGGTTAGCCTTGCATTTAATGCAAAATGGGGGGGAGGGTGGTTGGAGGTCATGTCATTCCATGTGGCATGTCACCTCACCACACCTCGCCACGTCATCACTTATGCGGCACGCCCGCCACATCATTAATTAGTTTCTACTAATTAAAAAAGTTCATTCCATCAAATATTATCAAATTAAAACTCGATGACTCGAAATTGACTCACATTGTGACATCGCTCGGAACCCAGAACTTGGAAGTACGAGGTGTTACAACAGTTTTGGTGCTCTTTGAAGTTCTGGCAATGGTCATATTATTGGGGCCTGTCAGGTGTATATCTCCGCTGCTGATTCCTTTCATGATGTTAATTTAGGAGTTCAAAAGATCCTTATTCAGCTTGTTAAGCATTGCGTCCCTGTTAGATATATGTTCCTTAGATATGCCAGTTTCATCAGTTCCATCAACAATCATGACAATGGTCACTGGAGTGTTCGTACCCATCTGTCTGTAAACTCAAATTTAAGAAAAATTGAAAATTGATTTAATGGTTTGATTAGATTTAAAACTCAATTAGTTGAATTTTACAATAAGTTAGTAGATTTTCTACAAAGTCAACCTAAGAAATTCACTAGCCTGGGCTCAATAAATAAGAAACTCCAAACTACTGAGTGAATGAAAGAAAGGCTTTCTCTCCAGTCTCAACAAAGAAAATACTCTCATTAAAAACATTTTAAATATGCAATTTTACTCTATAGAAAATCAACACATGAATACATAAAAGAATTATAAATTTAAATAAAATAAATTTAAAAAGAACTATAAGAGATAACTCAGCGTAATTGTGAGAACAAACCGCAAAATCAAGATTTCTATTCATTAGCATCCAAAGGCCGTATTTATTATCTTACAATGCATAATTAAAGAAATTCAAGAACGAACACATTAAGGTTGTTCATGCCATGATAGGTCGTTATGACTTTTTTTAAATCCAATTTTTTTAAATCCAATTTATACCTTTATACACAAATAAAAACGTTGTACATCAATATTTTTATTGCACCACTAACTAATTGATAAATGAGTTATATAAAAATCAAATAAAGAAGAAAATAAATCAAAAGAATCGCCTTTAAGGGTGCTTACCAAACATGTCAATCTTAAGAATGTTTTTGGGAAAAAATAGAAAAGAATGAACCTTTCTGTTGGCACCTCCACTTCTTTTTCTTGTTATTTTATATTTCATCTAAGACCTTTGTAATTTCTAAAAAATAGAAATATAAAAATTATCTTTCAATAATCTACTTTTAATTACTAAAAAAATACATTTTTTTCTAATTACTCTCCAAATTAAAGTATTCTTTGAATAATCTACTTTTAATAAAATTCCAATACAGGTTTTACAGTTTTGTATCATTTGGCTCAATTTGATGTGAATAGATAATAGCTTTATCATAATATAGGAACCATTTACAGTAAAAGCCTCTATAATGTATTACTCTATAAAGTTATAACATGTCTAAAATAATATCTGCAGTCGGTCCCAACCTCAGGCCCATATAAAATGTAGTAAATCTCTCTAACTCAGTACTCAATACATTCAGAATAAAAAATGCATGGTCCCAACCATTTTTGTAAAATAATATTCCATACATTCATAATACAAAATTATTGCAAAAGTGTTTAAGAACTTCACAAACACTCTGAAAAACGACCCTACGATGATTTGTTTCTAGATCTGGCCGAAGTGGTAGGGCTTCTCGCTGGTCTTGAGAGTTGCAAACAGAGAGGATCCAATGGGGGCTATGGGCAACAGTCTGGCTTTCAGGCAACAACGGCCTACGGGGAAGAAAGAGAATGAAGATAATTGATTTCAGCTGAAAAGGCTTTTTACAATGGATAAGAGTTTAAGGAGATTTTTTGAAAAGGAATATTGAACGTCAATTTGATAGACCCTCTAATTAAATAGCCTTTCTAATGTAATATATGAACCATAGTCCAACCATATTGTATTATAGAGGTTTTACTATATTTTGACATCACTTAGTTGCAAATAATCACAATTTTATAATATATTTGAAGGTCGGCCCGTCCAATTGTTATAGCAGTAGTGTAACACCTCGACCCACGAGCATGTGAATGAAGTAAAGTTGGAAGAAAACATGGAGATTTTTTTCTCAACCCGTCAACCAAAACTATAATGGTGACACTAAGTACGAGAATGAGATTTCCCAGATACTCATTTTAGGAGGGAAAATAATTCCTCCGAAAATCCTGCAAAGTTTCCTCTATAATTGGACGTTTTGGGGATAAACTTCCCTCCATATTATAACCTTTAAACATTCCACATTTGTTTCCAATAATCAACTCAATCATCATTACATTTACATCCTTGATAAATGAACTAAACTCAATGATTATAGAAAAACTAACATAATACCTTATCAAGGTCTATCCATAACAAGTCTTCATTGACTATGTAGATTAACATACTAATAACTTCTTAATGTAAATGCAAAGCTTAGCATCTTAACAGAGTTCAACAGGTCGCTTCGTTCATCTTCACGGAGAGAACTTGTAATCTAAAGGGAGTGAGCTACATAACCCAGAAGGGAATAATAATAACCGAAGTTTTATAACGTTAAGGGTTAGTCGTATAACCATCATAGCACACCTTTATTATCACATATTCATTCTGAATAATCATTAGTAGTAAATTGTGTCTAGCAACATGTCACGATATGCAACATGCATCTCATACTACTGTAAATCAAAAGGACCTGGCACAACGCCCATCAGACCGTGATCAACATGTCATATTAACAATAAATCATACCAAATATAGCCTCCATCAAGTTCTCAATACAACAGACTCTCTATCGGCTCATAAGCAGCCCTAGGCTCGTCAGACCGATCCCTAGGAGGATATCCATCTAACAGTCCCCCTGTCGGCTCATAAGCAACCCCAGGCTCGCTAGATCGACCCCCAGGAGGCTCTCAACATAACATTCTCCATGACTCCTTGTAAGCATCCCCATGCTCGCTAGACCGACCCCCGGGAGGATCTCAGCATAACAGTCTCCCTGTCGGCTCATAAGCAGCCCCAGGCTCGCTAGACCGGCCCCGAGGAGAATCTCAAACAGTCACAAGACCCTACATACAAGTCTTGAGTATTCTCGATCTACCAATGGTTAAGTCCATGCTCCACCTCGAAGCATAGTAGACTATACCCTACCTCTCATAGGTTAATCATTCTATGGAGTTTGAATATCAAAAACCCACTCATCTAAAGTCTCACAACCCAACGTGCCCCGTGGTCGTACCACAATCTCACAATCACTCCACACCCTAAGTACCCACCATGTACTAAGAGAAAATATCTATGCCCGGATGTAGCCTAGTACTCATTTGCAATATCTAATAACAGTATTGACATTATGTCAACTATCATAGCACACATTGAACAAAATAATGAGGCATATTATTATAACATGTGTTCACGTTCATCATAATATAACACACAACCTGATGCGGAGCAGCAAATCCATGTGGAGTTTCTTTTATTGTTTATTTCTATTTTTTATTTGGTTGTAATTAGAAATTAGGATTTCCTATTATAAGTGAATTTATTTTCGTTTTAGGCTATTTTTAGAAGTTTCTTTATTTAAGGGTCGTATCTCTTATAAAAGCCCTACTTGTAAGCATTATTATAAACGATTTGATAAATAAAGATTGAGATTTTTCACAAGATACCTTTGTAAGGTGCGATTGATTGTTGGAGTGATTCCAAAGAGCATGAGGCTAGGGCGTGAGGCTTGGCGAGAGGTCCTACTTCTGATTCAAGTACTTCTTTGTCATCTTTTTCTTCTTCTTCTCTCTTCCTCTCTCCCTATTTTCATTTTCTTGCAGCCAAACTTTCCATAGGCCCCTATTCCCTTTTCTCCACCAACCATGGTCCATCCTATTGCAGTCGCATATCCTTTCCCAAGCCCCTGCTGCTACTTCAACCCATTTAGTCCCCCTACAGTGCTGCCGCAACCATCTTCATTGTCTGGGACTTCCACTACTCCTTGCATCACATTCCTTATTTCTGTAAATCCCTTTTGCTCTCTTAGTGTTTTTTGTATGGTTGCCCTAACTCCCGCAAGTTTCTCACGTGTCTAAAAACTCTTTAAGTTACTCCCTGTGTGCCCAAGTTAACCACACCCCTTATCCATTTAAGTGTTTGGATTATTGATGAATTAGTTACATTTATTTTTTGGATTTCTTTATTATTTGCAGCTTATCATATTATTTCATTGTTAATTTATTAATTCTAATTTTAATTTCAGCCCATATTAGTTTTAGGTGCATTATTTTCATCACTTTCAACTTTTAGGGAACCAATTTAGGCTTTTAGAGTTACCCTATTAGTTGTCCTATATCAAATTTGGTATCAGAGCCTAGGTTAGGAGAGTTTCTTAACTTTCCAGATCTTAGGTCGCATTTAAAAAATTAATTGATTAATTAATTTAAAATAATTAATTAATTATAAAAAAAATTGCATTGTATCATTCTTAGAGTAGATCATTTTAGGACATTCAACATGGTCCCTGCACATATTGCCAAGGTTGTATTAGAGATAAGTGCTTGCTTAACCCATATGGAAACCAAGTTAGGTTTAGGGACAATTTGTTGTCACTGCCGATGCTACGAGCATGTTGCTCGTGAGTGCCCCACTCAGGTTAAGAAAGTTAGGTGTGTCCCCATACCGTCCCCATCCACAGATCCTATTCCGGTGTCAGTGTGACTCAATCTATCTGAGTCTGTACATGCATCTACACCACACATTCATGAATCGTATGCTAAAAAAAAAATCACATTAATGGATGCGATGAAAAATATGAGCTTGCTACAGATTTTCAATGTGAATCCAAGGAAATTGATGTGGATAATAATGTGGTAGACCTCATACCCAATCCAGAACTAACATCTTCACTTCCAAGACCCACCCCACATCAGCATGATCCTGAATATCCTACTGGCCTTCCTAATCCACAACCTGATCTTGACCATCCTACTGGCCTTTCTAACCCATAGAATGATCCACAACATGAACGGTGTCCTACACCTATCCAGCCAACTCAGCATGTACCTTCTTTACCTACCATACCACCCAAAAGAGCGAAGATAGAATTTATACTGATAGAGGAAGTTGTTTCCACACCTGCAGGAGGACGTCAGTTGTATCCTGTGACATGGAAGCCTAGGCCCCTGACAGATATCACTTGGTTGCCTGAGTTTGAGCTACATCGATTTGCTCCTGATTTAATGGAGATATTTAAGAGTCATGTCACATCGGAGGCGCACTATATTCACATATTGCTGTTATCGCCACCCAAAGTTGGTCATGACATCAGTATCGGATTCCGAGTATATCATTGATGGCGGAGGAGAGCCGATCCAGCATTCTTATTTTGGCCCGATGCTAATCCGCTTGGTTTATATCTGAAGGCCTCACGTACGCGTGATTGCATTTTGAAGATCCCACATTGGGAAGATGCGTGCATGGGTAGATTTGTGTCTTTTCATCTGTTTGAAGTCGAGGTCGAGTTCTTTTTCAGATGGGGAGATTGATGCGGAGCAGCAGATCCATGTGGAGTTTCTTTTATTGTTTATTTCTATTTTTTATTTGGTTGTAATTAGAAATTAGGATTTCCTATTATAAGTGAATTTATTTTCGTTTTAGGCTATTTTTAGAAGTTTCTTTATTTAAGGGTCGTATCTCTTATAAAAGCCCCACTTGTAAGCATTATTATAAACGATTTGATAAATAAAGATTGAGATTTTTCACAAGATACCTTTGTAAAGTGCGATTGATTGTTGGAGTGATTCCAAAGAGCATGAGGCTAGGGCGTGAGGCTTGGCGAGAGGTCCTACTTCTGATTCAAGTACTTCTTTGTCATCTTTTTCTTCTTCTTCTCTCTTCCTCTCTCCCTATTTTCATTTTCTTGCAGCCAAACTTTCCATAGGCCCCTATTCCCTTTTCTCCACCAACCATGGTCCATCCTATTGCAGTCGCATATCCTTTCCCAAGCCCCTGCTGCTACTTCAACCCATTTAGTCCCCCTACAGTGCTGCCGCAACCATCTTCATTGTCTGGGACTTCCGCTACTCCTTGCATCACATTCCTTATTTCTGTAAATCCCTTTTGCTCTCTTAGTGTTTTTTGTATGGTTGCCCTAACTCCCGCAAGTTTCTCACGTGTCTAAAAACTCTTTAAGTTACTCCCTGTGTGCCCAAGTTAACCACACCCCTTATCCATTTAAGTGTTTGGATTATTGATGAATTAGTTACATTTATTTTTTGGATTTCTTTATTATTTGCAGCTTATCATATTATTTCATTGTTAATTTATTAATTCTAATTTTAATTTCAGCCCATATTAGTTTTAGGTGCATTATTTTCATCCCTTTCAACTTTTAGGGAACCAATTCAGGCATTTAGGGTTACCCTATTAGTTGTCATACATCACAACCTCATCGATTACATACATCACGTCATAATATATAACTTCGTCTAGCACATCCCTGATTTCATCAAATGTATCAATAAGGAAATAAATGTAGTAAGATTAAGGTGTGTTTGAAACCCTCACACCATCAATCATCAAAATAATAAATCCATTGGTCTATAGTCCAACATAACTTGAACATACGCACGAGGAGCACGTCAACCTCATCATCGGCTCAACCACCAATCAAACCACATATCACCATCCATAGGTCTAATTACTTAAAACACATGGAGATCCCTAATGTGTACAAACACTACATCATAAGCGATATCAATGATGACGTACAATTAAAAACCTTCGTCATTCACATGTGGTTAACCATTCTCGTGATTTAGTACGTAGTCCACACATTCACCTCTAACCAACACATGCCTAAAAATCCCTGAGTCTCATAGATCTTAGTCAGCTCACAAGGAGTTTGTCAAACCCATCCTTAGTTCGACAATCAACAACTCCAATGATTTCCAGATATCGACCCAATTCACATATTTAGCCCATTTATCTCACCGTGAACCCAATCACCCAGCACTCAATCTACAATACTCTCGTACACCCAAAAATGCATCTCCATAAATCTAGGGGTCTCAAACACCTTCAGACAACAAACATATATCAAGCTATGCGTCCCAAACAATAGACATGAGAAATCTACACAATCTCATCATCGGCACGTACTTCGATAAAACTAGGATCATCACACAACCCTCAAAACCATAGATCTCAACCATAGACCTAATTATGCCACACACATAGAAACCCAACATGTCAAACATAGTTCCAAAGGCCCATCAACTATACTGTGTGACAAAGAACACCCAACACACACACACACCTCACAATCAAGTACATGCATACCACTTCCATGTATAATATTCCAATTTATAACATCATAAATCACATTAACCACATCAAATTGCATCAATTATGATTTTATTGCATAATCATTCAAACATCATATAGATTTAATATAATCGTATTTCTAGGTGCATATGAGAAAATATCACAAGTATGTAAGTCACTTTCTTACAATGGAATGACCTAATGTTCGTCTGCCATTAAACCCTTTAAATTTCTCAACCGTTAACTACCTTAAGATTCCCAACATTTGATAAATAAAGAATACTCAATGCCATCGGATGTTGTGTTAAATCCATCTCTTAAATGCTTATTCATAAGTAAGGTTTGATCTCCCTACCTAAAAATAATGATATTCGCATTGGCTTAAAGTCTCCAAAGGAGGTAGGATAGCAATCAAAGGGCTGCAAATTAATGAGATAACATATGAAGTCTTTTGAATAATCGAAGGTGGAGTTGAAGATCCTATAAGAAATCAAACTATTCTCTTTATTCATTTTTCACAAAATCTTGACTAAAATAGTGAAAAGGAAAGGTCAAGAGGAAAATCAAAGAGACGAACATTTTCAAATGAAACAATCTTTCTAATTTCTTTTGCATTGCACTCATGTTCACCTCCTTACACGGATTGGGTGGCTTCTACACCCACACTTTTCATAAATGAACATAAGTACAACAGTAGGAATGGTTTAAGTACAAATAAATCATGGAAACATAGGACTGAAATCAATCTTTTCTTAAAACCAAATCCATAGAAGGTACACAGGACAACAACTCATAAAACAGTATTGGGTTTCTTCCTTCAAGATTTGAAAACATAAGACTGTTGTGAATCGTTTCTCGTCAAATCAGTAACATACATTTTTCTCCAATTTAAAACATAGAGCAGCAATCATGTCTTTCTAAAACTCATCTTAAAATCAAATGCATTAGTCAGAAGACATTATTTAATTGAATATATATGACAGAAATCTCTTCATTCTCAGAATTTTCTCAAAGTTAAAAATACACAGGGCAACAACACAATTTTATTTTTAAATGGACAGCAGTAACACCAAAATCAGCAATGCCTCTTGCTGTATAAAGTTCCCATTTTCTTGAAAATCGACTATGTCAACTCTAGAATGATCGATCGAGTATAAAACGTGAAAGTTCTCCCTTTGGTTCTAGAACACGATTGACCCTAGAGGGGGTGGAGGTGAATATGTCAATCTAAAAATCGTTGGTCCTTTTAAAAATTACTTGATTGATTGATTAAGTGCAGCGGATATAACAATCAAGTGTGTGTGTGTGTGTTAGCAAATGTGATTAAGCAATCAACACAAGGAATTAGCTCTAACACCACAAGCACAAGGATATAAGATATATAGTGGTTCGGTTAGCCAACCTACATCCACTGTTAGGGCTAGCTCAACCTTGAGCTATCCCCAAATTCACAAAGTGGGGACTTACACCCTCACAATTAGAGTAAGAATTCCACCTCACTCAATCTGCTGGGAATTTCACCAACCACATGTAAAATAGGAATTCTACCTATTTGAATTGGCTGGAAATTCCACCCACCACATGTGCGAGAGACTACACTTTTGGTTTTTTATAGTGGTTCCGGAGCCAAGCCTCCTTAATCCACTTTCACAGGACAAAGGTTTTAAAATAAAATTAAAACCAAAAAGCATTTGTCTTTTAGCTCTTTCTCGAAGATGTGTGCTTATTAAAGATCCACCCAATGTGTGTTCGAGTTAATTCCGAATCTCCGCCTTATAGCCGTCGTTGAGCAATCACAATTTCAAGGTGACTAGGAAACTAGTTCTACCAAATCTTTCCTACTTTGTATCTTTTCTTTTCTCCTTTCTTTCTCTATTTTACTAACTCAATCAATAGATTGGTTGTATTAGATTCTCAGGTGTAGGCACAAGAGAGTTGATTGTTCCTTAGAGTGTGTGTGTATTTTCTCAGTTCAAGTAAGATAATTAAATGATCACACAACTCTCATATTTATAGAGGAGTCAACACAGTTTTTCAAACTGTCCAATACTGACAGGTCGGAGGCACTGATGGGTCGGTATTCATATTTATTATCGTTCAACTATCTGACTGTTGTACATTAAATGCACTCCCAACAGCATGATTAATTCCCTGTCGACAGGTCGGTCTCACCGATGGGTCGACAGTTATGGTACCGAGAAGTCGGTCCATAGGAAAGTCTCGTTCTAGGGCAACACCATGTAGACAGAGTTTCATGTGTCGAAACTTGTCCTGCCCAGAACGACCTGTCGACCTTTACCTAGGGGTCGGTCCTGATACTCTCAATCGGTCTTAAATTGCCGAGATGTCTATTTTCTCGACAATCCACTTGAGTTCTAAGTTCTAGAAATCATAAGTTATCATCGACAAGTCATTGACCGCGAGGGTCATTAAGTTTATCACCGAGGGGTCTGTGCATACGAGACTCTCGATCAGAGGCATATTTAGAATGACAATTTAATGTTTCAGAACCTTTGTTAATCTGGCCGACCAGGCTTTGACCACGATGGGTCGATCCTGTCTCCACTGAGGGGTTGGTGAGAACAACGGGTCAAGCTGATAGTGAACTTAATTCATATTTCCAATTCGCTTCCAATTCACTGTCGATCTTCAATCTTGATCACCTTGAGTCTTCAAGCTTCTTACCAAGTGTTTTTTCCTAAGTCATGGAATTGACAAACATAAGGACTTGGCAAAGTCCGGGCACTAACAAAATGTCCTTTAAAAATTGAAATCACAAAAAATGCATCCTCCATTTTTCTCATTTTAGAAATCCCCAATATGAAGACATTGATAAATATGAGTTTTGCATAATTAATTAAACTCATGTGTTGTCTTACCTTGATAAAAGAATTACAAATCAAAAAGAGGTGAAAGAGGTCTATCGATTTTTGAAGTAAAATCAGAGAGGAGAAGAAGACTTCGCTCAGTCTGATGCTGGTTCTCCCACCGTCGTCGGTGCTAAGCGCCAATCGTGGATAGAAGAAGAAATAAATAGAGAAGGAGAGGTTCGGTGGTGTGAGGGGTTCTCCATTGGAGAGGATGGGTCTTTTATGGAGAAGAGTCGACCATGGGATGGTAAGAGAGAGGGAGGGAGGAGATTGTGGAGGATGTAAAGCGGCAGGGAAGAGAGAACTTAGGGATTTGGGGTCATGGATCTTATTACATTTTGATTATTTATTTATTCGCTTAATTATTCAAACAAAATAATTAGTTTGGATTAACTTCAAAAGTGTCATATTGTTTACTACGAAATTCTAATTTAATCATATACTTATTTGCTTATTTGCTCAACAGGAATCAACGAGGTTTAAAATTTAAAAATCTAATTAATTCTCCAATTAAGTTAAAAATTCAAAATTAAATAAAATCTTGATAAGATAAATCATCTAAAAACTTTTGCTCTATTAATTTTCCTCGATTAAATTGTCTAATAACTTCAAAATTTAATGAATTAAATTCCCAGTGTACATCGATGTCTCGTGACCCAAAGGTCGGATCATTACAACTAGATCCGGAGCTGTAAAAGGAGGTTTATTGGACTTGGACCTCCCATGGAATCAAAAGATACTAATAAAAAAATTCTAGTAAAACATATTCTATCGAAGTGCTTATATCTTAAGGTCTACGTAATTGAATGTGACGTAAAGAGAACTACACGAGTAAATTGTATATGAAGTTTTACTTTTATCTGATCATTATGTTTTTTGAGTTTGAACTTTTAAAAATCAATGAGATATACTCATTAAATTTAAAAACTAATTTGTGACGCCCCGAATCCCGCTCGAGATTTGGCGAGTAAAAATTGCCAAAAGATTTTATTTCTTTCTATTGTCAAATTAAACATTTCTCTAATGTGAGAATTTTTGCTGAAATTTCAGTAGAATTTCCCATCTTGGAGAAATGTTTAGTTCAACATAAAGGAAAAAAAAATGAAAATATTTACTAAACCCATATTTCAGAGTTCATAGCTTGACGACAAAAATTATGACTTAGATATCAAATGATAGTGAAATTTAAATGACCATCAAATGAATCGAATTATGTAAAATTCATCATTCATCCAATGAGATTTAGGGTTAGAAAGACTCACTAATTGTATCTCGCCAACTCTTCTCATAGTCTCGTACTAATGGTGTTGACGAGAAGAGAAGAGGAGCAGAGGCGCGGCCTTCTCGAGCAGTCAGTTATCCTTCTCGCCATTTACGCTGGAAAGAAGAATTTTAAACGGAATCTTTCTATTCTTTTTTTTCTTTTTATGATTTGAAGAACGCAAATCTTTCCATTTGTACAGCATCAACAAACCAATATATCTTAAGAAAAGTTTGGAAAACGGTTTCCGATTTATCTAAAAACCATTCTAAAAGCCAACCACTTTCATCACATGGATCAAAACCCGTTTCTCTTTCTCTCCATTTTCAAAAGGGACAAAACATACGCCCTCTCTTTTCTCTTCCTTTTCTCTTCTTTTATTGCATTTTTGAATGTCATTGGACCCTTCCAACCTCAATCTCTTCTTCAGTTTCCTATTGGCTTTCTATCTGAAAGATCTTCCACCACAGAAACATGTGATTATTCGTACGGCAAATGGATTTGGGATGAAAGTGTTCCTCTCCAAACCTATAACGAGGATTGCCCATTTCTTGACCCGGGTTTCAAGTGTCAGAAAAATGGAAGGTTGCATCAAGATTATCTCAAATGGCGATGGCGACCACTCGGTTGCGATCTTCCAAGGTAGGAACTCCTTTTTTTTTTTTTTTTCTCATATTAATTTCTTAATTAAAATTAGATCTTTAATCATGATTTGATAGAAGTGTGCCATCATCACCACACTTCGCGGACACGAAGAAGACATTTTAAAGTGAGATACATGGGCATGTTGTGATGGGACTGAAACCTCCTTATCATCGTCACAATATTGAAACATCATTAAAGCCTATGTCTTTTCTTTTTGCTGAAGCCCATTTTTTTTTTCCAATTTTCGTTTCACAATAATGTTTCGTGACAACTCATGTTGTTCCACCTCGGCCAATGAAATGTATAGAAAGTATAAACTCTCACCTTTGGGATGCCCCTATTTGAAGTGCTACGTAGCGCCAATAAAATGATAAGCCCCACCAACTGTTGTGCAAAATCGATATCAAATAATGGAAGTAAAAACAAAATTAAACATTCAAACAAAATCTTATATGGATGGGCTGAAGCCTACAACCACAGGTAACAATAAAAAAATTCTACTAACACACTCATCGAGCCTCTTGTAAATTGAAATTGGATCTATATTTAATTTAAAGTCATTCTAAACTTCCTCTCAATTTGGATTAAAAATCTATTGAAGATTGTCTCCATTTCGATTGTTGGGGAGAAGCCTCTATCTTAAAAATATTTTAAAAATAAATTGCCGTTGTTGGCATGAGTTAAACCGGCAATGATTTCATTTCAATTCTTCTTTTTTATCATGACTTGCTAGATTCAATGCAAGTGACATGCTGGAAAGGAGCAGAAATGCACGTATTGTATTTGCAGGCGATTCGATGGGGAGGAATCAATGGGAGTCACTGTTATGCATGCTTTCACGGGCAATTCCAAACCAGTCCAGCATCTATGAACAAAACGGGAATTCCATAACCAAACACAAGGGTCATCTCTCCATCCTATTCAGTGAATACAACTTGACAGTAGAATACTACAGGGTCCCTTTCCTTGTAACCGTTGGTCGTCCACCCACCAACTCATCTCACAAAATCAGAAGTGCAATTCGCGTCGACGAGCTACATTGGAAATCCCAGAAATGGGCTGGTGCCAATATTCTAGTTTTTAATGCAGGGCATTGGTGGACTGAAGATAAATTCTTCAAGATGTATGATTTGATTGCTACCTTTTTCCAGTTTTGCATCTCATGTGGAAAGTCAGTCTGCTTCTAATGGTATTGTGTCAATTGAAGCCTGTCTGTCTGTGCAGGGGCGCGTATTTTCAAGAAGGAGAGATTGTAAACATGACAATGGACATGAGGGAAGCATTCCGAAGGTCACTCCAGACATGGAAGCAATGGGTTGTCTCAAATTTAGATCCAGTAAAGACCCACATATTCGTTAGGAGTTTTTCTCCAACACATTTCAGGTCATAATTCTCTTGGTCGAGTAGACTCAGCTATACTACTAACTTTAAAATGCAGGTCATGCAATTGCCGTTTTCTGCTCAGTGAATTTTAGACTGGTTTACTTAGGTTTTAAGGCTCATTTAGAAGAGAAACTGTAGTCCGCATCATGGTTTGAAAAGCTAGATTCGGCACTGGACACCATCACACTATTGTCATTAATCTCAAATCAATGCAAGAAAACAAGCAAATTAATTAGACAAATATAAAAGACACAAATTTTCGTGGTTCGGCAAAAGGAAAATCTGCTAACTCTGAAGAGGGGATACAATTTCACTCTCACATTATTTAATTTTCTTAAAAAAAAAAAGAAGAATATATAAGTTGGGTTGGTCCAAATCGACTGAAAGCAGGCTGAGCCTGATTAAGCCAAATAAATAACAAATGTTCACTTTGGTAAGATTTGCAGGTCACCTCTCTGATATCACAACCTTGGCATGAAAATCTCACACCAAACAAACTATGCTCCAGCAAATGCATCCACAGGTTCCACACACCCGAAGGTGCTCAAATATGTAGGTTGTTGATCAAGTCTAAACAATGCTTGAACTTGACCACAGTTGCTACCTTGGTCAGCATATCTGCAAGATTTTCTGCAGTCCCAATTTTATGAAGGAGAATGACATCGATGTGCTTCTTTCATGAATTATGAATTTGGTTCTTTGCTAAGTAAATTGCATTCTGACTGTTACATTAAACATTCACTTGCTCCTCAATAATGTCCAACTCCTCAATCAACCCATGTAGCCAAATGGCTTCCTGAATAGCCTCTGTCACTGCTATGTACTCTGATTCAGTAGTAGAACGAGCAACAATAAACTGTAACGTCGACCTCCAACTCACCGGTCCCCTAGCAATTGTGAAGACATATCCTGAACTAGACCGATGTTTATCCAAATCATCGGCATAGTCTGAATCCAAATATCCAGTGAAGTGTTGACCAAACTTGTCATCCTACTCAAACATCAAACCAACATCAAGGGTACCTAAAATGTATTGTAAAATCCATTTCGCTGCATCTTAATGCCATTTTCCTGAATCATGCATGTTCTTGCTCACCATACTGACAGCCTGTGGAATGTCAATCCAGTACACACCATGGGATACATTAAGCTACCATGGGATACATTAAGCTACCAACTGCACACACATACTCACGCTCCTCATCTGTGCGAGGAGACATCAAACCACTAAGCTTAAAGTAAGTAGACACAGACTTGTTGTGATTAATCTCAATTCAATGCAAGAGAACAAACAAATCAATCACCTAACTAAAGAAGACACATATTTACGTGGTTCAGCCAAATGCCCTACGTCCACGGACAACACGGGGAAAATCCACTAACTCTAAAGAGGGGATACAATTTCACCCTCACAGTATATAGTTTTCATACAAAAAAAGAAACACGTCGGGTTGGACCATTACAAGTTGGGTTGGGCCAAATTGAGCCAAAACAGGCCGAGCCAAATCGAGACAAATAATCAACACACACCATGGTCGATAACCTGGCTGAGTTTGATTAGAGATGGTAGGTTCATTGGACTCTAGAAATCCCTTTGGCGAGAGTTGAGTATGCGGAATCAAAAAGTCTTTTCTATCTAGTTATTGATAAAATAGAGAATCATGACATGCTCTATCCGAACAAAAACACACACAACTTATATATGAAGCGGCCTAGGTAATGAGTGACATATGTTAGGATTATTAGCGCAAATAACCCACACCAAATAAATATCGGAGTTTAACAAGCACAAGCACAATACCAACAATTTCACGTGTTTCGGCCCACTTAGTTTACGTCCACAGAGCGTGATAATGATTTTATTAAGAGACAAATATATAGATATAAGAATAAATTCATTTATAAGAAAAACCAAATCAAACACGAACTTTGAGAAGCTTATGTAAATCTGATTTCTTGCCACTGGATGAAGAACTTTGTAATTTACTCATGCTGTATATTGCTTCTCTCTCAGCATCCACGGAGATGTATACAAGATCTGGTTCTCCACGTAGGAACACACCCATGTCTGAACAGAGCGCCTTTGCACCGATATTTATGCCCAGTCAGAACACCTTGAACTTAGGAGCAGTCTCTCTAATGGCTCAAATCTGTAGCTTAGCAGAAAAAGACAGAGAAATTAAATTTTTCCTTAACTTAGGAACATGCCACATATTCTCCAATGTTTTCACTATGCCATTGAACATCCTGATTTTGATTGTCCCAACTCCAATGGTCTTGCAACTCTCATCATTGCCCACATGGACAAATCCTCCAGCCCAAGGTTTGTATGTGTCAAACGATTCTCTACATGGACACATATGGTAAGAATATCCAGAATCTACAATCCATCTATCAATTGGATTATCTGTACTTGTGGTGATTGATAACGACACAATTGTATCTCCCTGTATGACACTTGTTTGATCTGAACTTTGCAATCTGACCTCCGGATCACGTTTCTTTTGGTTGTAGTCCATCATCTTATGTCATTCTTTCTCGCAATAGAAACACTTAAGCTTTTCTCCACCTCTCCCTCTGAAATTGTCATGGTCATAAGGTTTTCTGCTTTTGTTTCTACCCCTACTCTATGTAATAAGAACCTGTGTTTAAGAAGGACCCGAGGACTTTCTTATTGTTTCCTCATTCAACAAACTAATTGTCACTGAGCTCATAGTGACAACATCGTCTGGTGCTAAATTGCAAAATGACACCACTAAGGTCTCCCAACTGTCAGGTAGAGAATTGAGAAGTAGTGGATCCTGCAACTCACCATGTAACACCAACTTCATGGATGAGAGTTGATTTACAATACTCTGCATTTCATTCAGATGTTCCGCAATTGAAGTTTCACGCCCCGACCCAACGGGAGCATGAGAAACAAGAATTTTTTTTTTTTTTTAACTCCGAAGCATGCATAACTCATAGTACAAACACATGACACCCACACGTGTAACAAGATCTCTATGGATCCTAGGACTTATTGGACTCTTGATTTGATCGAACTGAATTTTCAGCTGCCTACGTACTCCAATGGAGATCAGATCTTGCGTATTTCTCAATTCATTTATTTTAATAGCACTAATCTCGTGCCATTCATGATGTCACATCAAGACATTCTAATTATCCAATCGTGGGCTTCATCAGTAGAATAGATCTCATCTATCATGGGTCTAGCCAATCACGGCTCTATACCAACCATGGAACACCTTCAACTAAGGGATCAATGCCACACATGGGATAAACCTCAACTATGAGACTTATACCCGAACATAAGTACATCCCTCCTCGATGACGATACTTTAAATATGGATCCAATCCTGTATAGAATCAATGCCCTCCATGGAAATATCCATCCATGGTATACAACAGTCATCCATGGTCGCAAAGCCCTCCATGGGAATAACCATCCATGGGAAATAATATTTATCCATAGAACCGCCACGTCCACCATGAGACCAATACGTCTACCATGTGACCAACATGTCTATCATGGAGCCAATATGCCTACCATATAACCAATATCAAGGCATCAATCCAATATGTCCACCATGGGAACAACATCCATGTGATAATCATCTATCTCTGGTAATATTCCATCAGTGATAATCATTTTTCCATGAGTATAAATCATCCATGAATATAATCTCTCCATGGGTATAACTCATGTAGGAACACTTCATCTACCATGAGATCTTCTATCTGTAGGAACAACATTCGCATGAATCACTATGTGACTGTGGCAACAATATAAAATCATAAAAATACCATGACCCCTAGCAAGACTTAGGGCCCATGACTTACTAAGCGGGAGACTCGCGACTGGCGTGATCAATTCTACCTCACCCTACATCCCTTCACCTCATGGGTGATTAAGTCAAGCTTTAAGGCGGTCTGACTGCGCCTTATAAAGCTAGTACCATCCCCATGGGGCAAACGAGTATCTAGCCCTGCATATCAGCGCACATCAAATGTGTTATATAGCCATGAGAGTGCCCTACAACGAATAGCATGTGAGGGACTCGCTCCTCGATGACAACCATACGGGACCAAGTCTCCGTAGTCAACCCCACTGTCCAGAATACCTCTTTGGAATGGGTAGTCAAACACCATAATCATGTGAAGGACGTACCCATACCACATCTCAATATCAATATCACGTGAGGGACGCACCCACAAAATAATAATGTATGAAATGGAATATAAATCATGTTTTGCAACACTGTCTTGCTATCAATCTCATCAATGTGAATACAATGTCCACTCAAGGACACCTCTATGGAACAGGCTGTCAAAACATTATGATCCCTTGCAGGACATATGCCACGACTTAAAAAGTGGGAGATCTCAATACAACATAGATAATCTACCTCACCCTGCGTCCCTTTTGTCCTATGCCAAGGTAATCTAAAAATTACGGCTTATCAGGCTGACATATCATCCAACAAGGGTGTAATGCCAAACCCTACACACAAACATGGGTGCCTTACCAAGTTGACTCATCATCTAAAGATGCGCAATATCTAATTATGCGTCCAACTATCACGTTTTATTAAACTAATACCACCCTCATGGAGTGTCCACATATCTAGCCCTGCGTATAAACATGAACGCCTTACCAAGTTGACCCCATTACCCAATTAGTAAATGGTATCCAACATTGCGCCTAACACGTCTTATTAAGTCAGTACCGCCAGCATAGGTTTACGAGTATCTAATCTTACGCAATGCGTTTTACTAAGTTAGTACCGCCCATATAGGCTCACGAGTATCTGACCCGTGTATAAAATAGTCGTGAGAGCGTTCTACAGCGCAAACTATGTGAGGAGCTATACTCCTCAACGACAATCACAAATAGTACCAAGTCCCATAGCCGACGCCATCTTCCCATAGGGTTTCTTAAACAAATCATCATCACACCAATCTCCTCATGGGAGTGGGGACTACTACTAGTGGGGCCCAAATAAGAGAAATCTACATCCTCAAGTCCTATATACTCGTTGGTTCTAATCCCAACACTAGTAATTTTCAATCTCATCATGCCCATTACCACAACATCCCATATTCACCTCCTAGATAACCTCTTAGGCACACATCAGTGAGTAATGCAAAATGGATCATATTCACAATTACATGGGCAACATAAATGACATAATCATATCATGACCATAAGTTCACGAGGATAATAACATAGCTCATTCCATTACGTTTCATACATTAAACATATTCATCATATTGGGTTATTTTATGGACATGGACTACACATCAACTCTGAGATACATATATCGGGTTTATTTAACATATTCTTAGCCCTTATAATTAATTCAACCCGTCTCATAGTGGTTTATCATCCTAAGTCCAATTACTCCATTTTTTCACAATATTAACCCAATTAGATTCAACAATAATTCATCTCAACCCTTTCGAAGAGTTTCCAACAATTAACACAATTTATCCGTTATTCTTAATATAAATGGATGAGACACAATGCATCTTTTGATCGAGATGAGGCACAATGTTATCCAGTTGCCTACGTACCACATAGTGGATCAAATCAACTGTAGTTCATTATTTTCACATTTCTGTTGACATTGGGGAGTGATCATACTTTTAATTTGGGGAAATCAAACAAGGTTTTCGTAGCATTTACATTACATTCCATGCATTCTCAATCATGCTAGCCCATCCCCATTGTAGCACAGGTTAACCCCATTGGGATCTAAGATACTTGACCTTAACTCACCCGTGTTACTTAGTCTAACCCTTTTATCAAGTTCATCTTCAAATCATGGAAATTTGTTCTACACATGGTTAGATTGATCCACCACAACCATTATCAATATAGGTACTCACTAGTGATGTACACATCATCACAAAGTCCAAGCATGGCATTAAAACACATTCATCATGCTTATTATATGAGTTACCTATCTAAGAATTCCAATCACAATCATGAGAATTCATTTGATACATACGTTTCTTATAACCATACACAAATATGGAAAGTTATTAAGGCCCTACATTACATCTTGGGCAATCTTGATTTATCATACATTCTATCATAGTTTAATATATCACAAATCTATAAATTCTCAATTATAGAAACATCTAATTATAGATAACTTGGGAAACTTATACACATGTATCTGATACAATATATTCACATCAATCACATATAGGCATAAGGAGGTCAAACAATAACCTTACCCAACTATACATTGGAATGTGCATAAGGCAACATTCACTCAAACATATTATCACACACCTTGTGAGTATGAAATTTTACAAATATTTCCAATGCTCTAAGTGTATGACATTCGCCAATTTTACCTAATTTTATCAAACTTGAATCGTATCGAAATTGGTCTAGGGATGTGATTGGTGAATCGAAAATCGTAAAATTGTACGATTCATATATCCTCTTATTCCCATAACTATTTTGTTGACTTGAGCCATTACATGAAGTACTTTCGTTGTATTCCAGATTCAGTAACTTTCTTATTAGAAAGGCCTTGTTGCCTGCAGTCTTTCTCTCATATAATCCCTCCAATTTCTTCTAGAGAGATTGTGACGTCATCTCAGTAGACACGAGATGAAACACACTATCATTTATCCACTGTCGAGTAAAACTGAGACATTTTCGATCAAGAGCTTTCCATTCATCATTGGACATTTTGTCCTTCAGTTTCGCCTTCCCCTTCTCATCGGAAGACTCTGGCTCTGGTATCTTCTGTCTCCCTTCTATTGGTTTGTAGAGATCTCTACAGTATAATAGGTCTTCCATCTTTGCCTTCGCCAATGAGGCTAATCATGCAGGATGTGTTGATCTCCATCTCCTCCGACGATTCAAACAACCCGAAGCCTCTTACTGTGTTGTATTATGTTCACCCACAATTCCCTGGTCTGCAACCAAAGCTAATGATACTACTTTTTAGGATTATTAGTGCAAATAACCCCCACCAAATAGTTATCGGAATAAAACAAGTATAAGCACAACACCAACAATTTTGATGTGGTACGGCCCACCTGGCCTACGTCCATGGAGCATGATAATGATTTTATTAAGATAGAAATGTACAGATACAAGAATAAATTCCCTTATAAGAAAAACCAAATCAAACCCGAACTTTGAGAAGCTTATGTAAATCTGAGTTTCTAACACTGGATGAAGAACTTTGTAATTTACTCCAACTGTATATTTGATGCAGCGGGTAGGATCAGGTTCAAGGATTAAGAAGGCAATGGGTTAAATGGAGATGTTAATAGGGAATTGATGGGCAATAGTGTTGTTGGGTCAATCAATAGAGGCCTAGATGTCCAAGGTTGATTGATGGCTACAAGGATTTAATGGGGTTCAATGTAAAGGGGCAAGGCACACCATCGGTCAATGGTCATGATGTAGGTAAGTTGTTGTTGACTCACAAATAAAAGAAAAAGGGATATTGGAAGAAGGGCCAGGACGATGGAGGATGAATGAAGTCACGAAGATGAAGGGTTGGCTACAACGAGTGGGTCGCAGATGACTTGCAACTGATCTAGACCTGGGTAAGAGGCCGACGATCTGAGCGTTAAAGAGAAGGAGAAAAGAAATAGAGAAAGAAGAAGAGGGGATTGCTGGAACTCCAGCTTGGAGTCTGTACAGCACCAATGAGAATAAAGAAGTAGAAAGAGACGTGGGAATTCACCCACAAGAGGAGAAGAAGGAAGAACCCGCGCACGGGAAAGGAGAATTCCCATCGGAACAAATTTTATTATTCCATCATAATAATTACAATAACCAATGGGGTTTTTATAGAAAACCCAAATTCTTAAAATAGAAATAAAATGAAAACGAAAATGGAAAATAAACCTAAATAATCCTAATTTAACTCTTAAGTCTAAAAATAGTAAATTACTAAAAACAATAATAGAAAGAAACCTAGATAAATCTAATTTTACAAATATGGAAATAAAAATAAACTAAAATTAGTAATTTCCCGGATCTCTTCAATTCTTGGCCAAGTTTTCGATTCGGGTGACATTCTAATTTTCAGGGCAATACCTGTGTGTTGAGCGATGGCTCTAATTCCACGTTTTTCTATCGTAACAAAATAAGGAAACTGAGTTCTTGTAGAAGCCAACAAGCATGTAAACAAGATTGCATGATATCAAGAATCTGATAAGTGGGAATAGGATTCTTAGAAGGAAAGAATAATCCAACGTGGTTGTGTAATGGGAATACACATGGAGAAAATCTCTCTAGATATACTCGGCAGCATGGAGAGATTTTCTAGGATTTACCACCGTGTTTTGCATATATACTAGGCATTGGGTTATTAGAGTTTTTGCCTTCATCGCCCACATGTATTGTGGTGGTCACCACGGTGGATACCTCAAGAGGAAGAGGTGGGTGACGTGAGCTGCAGATCTGATGCTGTCTGGAGGACAGCTCGACGGCCGGAGAGGGACAGGAGCAACAGTGCAGTACCGCTGCAGATCTGGGTTTTCAGATCTGTGAGTGGCAGCCAGCAGAAGTGCGGCTGGACAGATGAAACTCCATCGCTAGAGCAAAAGTGCAGGAGGTGTGTGTGAGACATACCATCATCGGAGATGCTCGCGTTAGAGAAGCATATCGGAAGTTGCTCGTAAGACTTAGGAAGCGTAGAGGGAGTAACACAGAAGTTGGGTTCACTATTCTGGGTATGAGAGAGATTACATCAACTGAGAGGTGACGTCGGTGTGTTGTATACATGGGTGTAAAAGGGGCTCGGGACTTCGGATTTGGGCTCATGACTCATGGGAGTCATCATTATTGTACATGTATTTCTTTCTCTTTTATAGTGAATATTCTGTCGCTCCGTGGACGTAGGCCAGGTGGACCGAACCACGTAAAATATTGTGTTGTGTTATGTGTTTATTTCCGTTTGATTTTTCTTGTTTCCGCGCGTAACGCTAACACTGTGCTACATCAATATTGCTTCTCTCTCAGAACCCAATGAGATGTATACACAATCTGGTTCTCCACGTAGGGACACACCCCTTGTCTGAACAGAGTACCTCTGCACCAATCTTGTATGCCCTGTCAGAACACCTTGAACATAAAAGCAGTCTCTCTAATGACTCAGATCTGTAGCCTGGCAGAAAAAGAAAGAGAACCCACTTGTTGGCTGCAGTACTTGCTTTCCTTTGTCACAATTGATTTGGGCTTGTGAAACCCAAGAAAAACTCCTCTATGCAGTGTTGCTATGTTAGTATGTTACCCTACTTGCGCCCCACTTCTACAGATCTTCTTGTTCACAGTGTTGCAATCACCGATTACCCTCTCAAGATTCTTGTGCTGTCCTTTTATAACCTCTCTTGCCTCCAAAGGCTTTCTTTTATATCTAGCACATACAGGCAATGTTGTGTGCACATGGCCGGCCCTAAGATTTCAGAGACCCTAGGTGAACTCTTAAAAGGAGGCCTTTTGTCCTTATATACACTAAAAAAAAATTATATATTTTTTTTATAAAGTGTGAAATATCCAAATAAAATATAAAAATCAAATTTATAACAAAGTATTATTTAAAATTTATTCTTCTCGGATTTTGACATGCAAAATTACTAATTAAATTACTATATTGAAGTTCTTTTAACATATCTTTTTCAATAAATTTATAAAGAATTAATAAGTTCTTTTTTATAAATTTATAGTTTTTCATATTTTATTATCTTTTTTACTTTTTATTATCTTTTTTAAAATAAAACACTAAATACCCAAAACAGATCTCAAACACCCATTAAGAATTCAAAATGATGAAATAGATAAAAAAAATACCTGCAAAATGACAGGATAGAAAAAAATATATATATAATAAAATTGGGATAAAATTGTATACATCCCCTACTTATATAATCCACTTTAGTATCACAATTAGTCATATATAGTTCAAAACCATTATATTATAAAATCTCACCGAAGCGAGTCACGTTAGAGTATGCACTAAAAACTATAAATGAAAATATTTACACTGTCATTAGTTGTCGAGAATTATGCTGAAATTAAAGGGTTGAATATAACAAAGATGTTGAAGGTCAATTTAACATTTTCACCACGAGAACTTAAAAAGTAAAACGTTAGAAAGGGTAAAAACCCATGAGAATAATAATTTTTTTTAAAAAGTTATCATTTTAACTAAGGTAGGTCTAACCTTTTGACTTGTGTTGTGGCAAATTGGCAATCACAATATGCCTCAATAACCACAAGACTAGATTGTCGGCTGGTAGAGTCAAATCTGATTTAAATTCACTCAAAACGTGGAACGCAGTCCGCGAAACGAGAGGGATTTTGGGCCGGACGTTGGTTGGGATATTGGGTCAGGCCCCGAGGCCCTTTACAGGTTATATAGATCTTTGGAGGCCCTAGGCTCGACCCTACTTTGCCTATAGGCAGGGCCGGGCCTGCGTGTGCAATCCATTCGTTTCCAGTACATCAATATTGGTTGTATCACATGCAGCCACCGCCACATGTATTCTACATAAAACCACTCTTGCCATATCATTAGATATTCTTACCTAAAAAGAATTCTATGCAAATCTAAATGATCAAGTTGCTGTCAACAAAGGCACAAGCTATCTTTCAACATGTAGTCCAAAGGAGGATTTTATGCCTAAAATCAAGCTGCCTACAAAATTGCCTCCAAGCAAATCCATCCAGCACACATGTACCATCAACATGTATGCTGCAATCTTCATTACTAAATAGGATTTGATCCTCTCGAGTACTAGTAGGCATATCCAATGATAAAGAACATCCAGCTACATTGGTAGCTAATTTGGAGTCCTTCTAACAATGGCTCTCTCTTCTAATATTATTAGAACTTTATCTATACTTTTAAGGAATTCGAACCACCCGCTTAACGACATGAAGAATAAAATTTGCAGGAATGGAACATGGAATGATGGAGGAACGTGCGACAATATGAAGCAACCAGAAACAAACTATTCGCAGGTGCAAATGGAACCGTGGCAAAATATGATCATTTGGAGAACAATTGAAGAGATAAAGAGATACAGCATAAAGGTGCAGTTTTTAAACATTACATATCTGACTGAGTTGAGGCAAGATGGCCACCCTTCAATTCATCGGGAGCTTGGCACTCCTCTTCCTCTCATACAAGACTGTAGCCATTGGTGTCTTCCTGGAGTACCTGACACATGGAATCTCCTTCTCTATGCCTCCTTACTCACACAAGGCTACAACACTGTAAACTATACCATACGTACATGAAATTCAAAATTCAAATGAGTTTTAACTATTAGTGTAAGGAATTTACTTTAGAGATCTAGAATGAACAATGGAACTAAGAAATTGGTTTTCTTTTCGATTTATTAGCAACCAGGGATGATTTACTCATTGTACTTTAGCATTTGAACAGGGCCGTCTAGACACAAGCTGAGGCCTAAGATGAAAAATCTAAACGGGGCCGTCTTGATATTTAATATATTATTATAAATAATATTTAATTAAAATTTTAATTATATATAATAAAAAAAATTATCTAAGATCTACTTTTCTTGCTTTTTGAGATGCAAAATTACTAATTAAATTTTTATATTCAAGTTTTGCTAAAATTTCATTTTCAATTGATAATATGGCTAATTCACTTAATCTTTCTTGTGACATTGTTGATCGTAAATAAGATTTTATTAATTTTAGTTTAGAAAAACTTCTTTCTGCAGAAGCAACTGTTACAGGTATTGTCAATAATATTCTGTATGCAATATCAGTATTTGCAAACGAATCTAGTGTTTTAATATAATTCAAAATTTCAATTGGAGTTATTTCTGTTTGTAAAATTTCTCTTAAAACTTTTAACTCTGAGAACAAATCTAAACCATCTATATCTGAAACCTCATTATGTTTCAAAAGACATTCAAGATTAAGATAATATTTTTTCAAACTATCATCATTTAATGATTTTAATTTTTTAAAATCAAATAAAAAACCAAAAATATCTTCATATTTTTTAAATTGTTCAAACCTACTTTGAATTGAAGAAATCGCTTGATCTACTATATATAAAAAATAACTAACTTTAAAAGATTCTTTGGCCGATTGCGTTGACTCATCATTGACATTTTCATCAAACTGTTTTTTTCTACAAATTTTACGTCTTTCATTAAATACAGGTTCTATGTCCATTTTAGTTGCAATCTCTTTCGCTTCAGTCATAGCTAATGTAAATCCATTTTCTGTATACTTACTAAAAAAACTAATAAGACCTTCTAAGTGATCTATAGCAACATCAATATGCATATTTTTAGATTGTAAAGTTTTACTAAGTTAACAGCAAATAATATATTATACCAAATAGTCATACCTAATAAAAATTCAAAATTTTCGATCTCATATATAGCTAAACTTTCAGTTTCACTTCTTGTTTTAGGGTCTTCACTAGTTTCTGCTAATTGAAGTAGAGCATCTCTAATTTCTGGAGCCTGATATTTTATCGTTTTAATAATTTCAATACGACTTTCCCAACGTGTTTGTGACAATGACTTTATAGTTAAAGTAGACACATTATCTTATAAAATTTTCCACCGCTTTGTAGAAGAAGAAAATAATGTATATATACGTTGTACTATAAAAAAAGATATAGCTTTAGGACACGAGTTTACCATATTACAAAGTATCAAGTTTAAATTATGAGAACCACATGGTGTGTAGAAAGCTCTAGGATTTATATCTAATAGTCTTTTTTGTACACCTTTTTGTTTTCCTTTCATATTTGATCAATTATCATACCTTGTCCTCTTACATCATTAATATCAAGTCCTAAACTTTTTATTACATTTGAAAGTTCATTAAAAAACCCTTTTCCAGATGTATCGTCTACTTTTAAAAATTCTAAAAAATATTCTTCAATTTTATTGGATCTATTGAAACATTCATGCAACGCAATATTAGAGTCATTTGTTCTTGGTGACTTGCATCCGGAGTACAATCAAGTATAATTGAATAATATTTTGCCTCTTTAACTTTTTTAATAATTGTACTTTTAATTTCAAATGCTAAAATATGTATTAATTCATTTTGTATATTATGTCCAAGATAATGATTACGGATTTCACCATTTTTAATACGACGAAGATGTTCTTGCATTATTGGATCAATTTTGCAATCATTTCAATTAAACCTAGAAAAATTTCATTATTTTCTTCATATATTTTTCTATTATTTCCACGAAATGGTATGTTATTTTTAGCAAAAGCTTCCACAACAGCAATAATTCTTAAGAGTACTTTTTTCCAATGTTCTTTCTCTTTGTTAATCTGTTCTTGAATATCTTTATCGATTGTCTTATTTTTTAACAATCTTGATTCTAAATCAATCCAACTTTTCATATTTATAATATGCTCATTTGTTAGTTCGTGATGTTTAAGCTTAGAATTAAGATTTTTTCCAATCTCTAATTCCATTTGTAACTAACACACTTGTACTCGGTTTTGAATTAAATAACTTGCAACAAAAACAAAATACCAAATCCATCTCTTTTGAATATACTAGCCATTTTTTATTTTTCTTTTCTCCATTTGATAATACTCTAGTATAATAGTTAGTAGAGAAATGCTTAGAGTTGTTATCCATAAGAAATTTTATATTTTTATCTCTAATTGGACCTCTTTCTGCTAATAAATCTCTTACTTTTGTATCTATAGTTTCCTATCGTCCTGGATCATAACTAATTGTAGAAATGGAATCGGTTATTTCATTTTCTTTTCTTATTTCTTTTTTTTCTAAATTTTTAAAAGTGTCATTATGAATCTGTTCATTGTCATTCTTTTCTACCGTAGTTCATCATGTTCTAAATCTATTAAATGAATTTGTTGTTCATTTGTTAAATCTTCATTCAAATTACTTGTTAAATTTTGTTTATTGCCACTAATAAATTTATCAAGAGCCCCTCTTTGAGATTGAACTAATTTTTCTATTCTTTTTCTTTTTTGAAGTTTTTAAAATCCAGATTCATATTTTTTAGTAGACATATTTATGATTAAAACACAATTATAATTAAGACGAAAACCTTTAAGATTACAAATAACTAAAAAAAACTAAAATTGAAAGGTTAAAGAACAATAAAACTTGGCACCGTGAAAATACGATAATTGATGAATGGTTGTAAGGTCCTTTATAGCTCTATTATTCTACCAATTCACCTCTAAATTAAAAGTCACAGCTTTATCTGCATGGAAAAACAAAGGAAAAAAAATATAAGGCTTAGATTCAATAAGAATACCCAAATACTCTAGAATAAAACATGCTCAAAGTATACATATTATGGCCAAACTGATAAAAAAATGTAGCAGCCCAAATACAGTAAAATAAAATAAATAAATGAAATGTCACATGTTTCTTTAGAATATTAGAGAGAGATGGAAAAGGGTTCTGTCAATTTGTGTAAGGTAAATAGTTGTTATTACGATTAAAGAAAGAGACTGTCATCATCTATAGAAGAATCCTCCTCCCATCATACAAATGGTGAGGTGTCAACTGATTGAACCCTTCTCAGATGGGTCAACACTCAACATAGATAGGTCATTGACCAATCCAACTCTGTTGTTGTTGGCAGGGTTTCATTGGTATAGTGTACAATCACATGGTTGCTTTCCTAAATGAGAGCAATTTATTGGTTTTGTCACAAGATGGATTCACCACAACCAAAGCCATTGACATTCACAATGGCCAAACATGGATGAGAACAAAGTTGAGCAACAACTGAGATGGTTCCACATTCATATGCCAACAAGTACGTTGTGGGATGGGGAGCTGTTTACTGGAAATCAAATCTCAGATTTCTCATGGATCTAAAATTACTTGTAGTTAGAATCCTCCAATCTGGAGAAAAATGATTGTTTTTATCAGACATCTCGATGAAATGAGTAGTACTAGACTCCTTTTTTCAGAAAAAAATTACAACTTTCAAGTAATTGTTCTCTGTTGATTTTCAAGTTTCAATCTTACTTCCTGTGATTTGGCTGATTTTTCTAACCAGAGGTCATTCAACAAGAAAGAGTATTCCCGAATTTACCCAAGAATCCAAAGTCCAAACCATCACCTTTTAACATGAAGCTGAGAAGGTAATAGCTCAAACCTTCCCTGCCTTACCCGACAATGATTAACTTGCATAACCCATAAAACCAATACCACCTCTCACTCATCCCAAATAAATTAATTAATTAGGCTTTCTTTCAGGCTAATTGGGCTCGGACTTTTCAATACTAATTAGGCTCGAGCTTGGAACCAACTTTCACTGAAAAAAACCCTAATAGTTGCATTTTCTAACTTTTATAATTTTATCACTAATAAAATACTCAGAAAGGCTTGACAGCAAACCACCCATTAATCCTTAGTTGGAATTTCTTCACTGTTTTTTGTACCTACTTTCAGCTCAGAAATGCTGCACACCAGCTTTTACCAACTCACATTTCTTTCATGGGTAATCAAGTTTCCACGAAAATAGCGTAGAGAAACAGAGAAAATAGTAGAGGGAGAGAGAGAGAAGGAGATGGGTGTTGTAAGACTATACCAACTGATTTGAAAATAACTATAACAATGTTTTTATCTAAAACTATAAACAGATTTGAAGATTTCTTTTCCTTCATTTTCTTTCCCTCTTTTTCAGAGAGGGGATGGGCGATTTGGTTAAGAGATGATTTTATTTTTCTTTTCCTTTGCAAGAAAGAAATTAAACCCAAATGAGAGAGAGGAGATACAAGAGAAAACAATTAATCAAATTATCCTGATCTAAAACAAAACCAAGAACAAATGCAGGCTTTGCTATGTCTACTCATCACAATCCAATAGACTTAAAATGCACGACACAACAAGAAAACATCCAAAACCCATCTCAAGAAAATGAAAGTAGAAGATAATAAAAAGTGCCCACATGAAATAACAAACAGATCCAGCAGAAAGAAAGTGTCAGAACTGGAAAAAAAAAAAAGCCCAAAAAACAGAGACTCGGAGATGGATATACCTTAAACATAAGAACCAAGACAGTGTTTTGTCTCTCCTTCTTCTCCAAATCTGACGAAATGGGTTCTTCTAAATCTACCTAAAGATTCTAGATTTAGGATTCCAATAACCAGAGGAAACGGAAGCAAACGCACTTGACAGAGTCACAGAGCTGCCGCAGTAGACTGTAGACGCAGTTGAAAGGTGCAGTCGTGCAGGACTGTCTCTGAAAATGGTTTGCTACAGAGAAATTCCTTTCAAAAGAGAGCACTGAGAGAGGAGAGCGAGAGAGAGCCATTGAGACAGTCGGGAGCGAGAGAGAGGAGAGTGAGAGAAGAGAGAAAAGAGAGAAGAGAGAGCAGCTAGGGCATGGGAAAGTTTTTATCCAGACTTTTTTCCCTTTTTTCCTATTACCTATTTTTAGGTTTTGTAGTGGGCCCCTAATTCTAAGTGAATTTTTTTTTTCGGAGGCCTAATGAAAGGCTTTTTTAGGGGGGCCTAAGGCAACCGCCTTGGTCGCCTTATGGTGTAGACGGCGCTGCATTTGAATGATATTTCCACACGTTGACAGCTGGTGATTATGGGTAGATCAAAATGAACACCCATGACTGAATCCATAGTTAAAAAATTAAAAGAAATACAAACTTCAGACTTTGTTTGAATGGATTCAATTCGACCAAATTTCAAGTCGAGTAAAGCAGCGAATTTTTTAAATTTTTTAAAAAGCCCAATACGAAATTTTAGGTACAGTCCAAATTTTAATTTTTGTAACCCTTGTGCAAACAGATGTTTTGTATGAAAGGACTTAGAATGCCGTTGAGGGACTACATAGCCAGCTTCAGGCATTCGTACCATTATTATCATTATTATTGAGTATAATAACAATAATAAAAATTAATAATGATTTTTATAAATTTGTGTCACTTAAAAATTAAAATTAATTAATTTGAGTAGATAACGAAATGAATTTAAGACGTTAATGTGTTAGATTTAATTTTGAGCTAAATATGATCACGAAATATAATTTTTTAATGAACTTTAAAATGAGATGAAAGATGACATATGATAAGTAAGAGATATTGAGAGAGAAAAAATGTTAACGAAATAAAGAATAGTAAGAGAGAAATTGTTATGTCCTACCCCATGGGACATGTGATTATTTTTTTTATACTTCTAATCAAATGCTAACCTCATTCCAACAATAAACCTCAAACAAATGGTGTTTCACGCACATGGGAAAAAAATTCTTACCATTTCTAAGTTCGTCAAAGACCGGATACCCTCTAACAATAAACTCGGCAGGGTTGAATCTAATATGGGAATTCGAAAAAACATTCTCTCAATCAGACCATCTTGATAAATAATCCTAAGCGACATATAAATCACTCAGTGGACAAAACACTGCAGACCATCACGTCTAACCTATGTGGTCCCTGAAATGCAACTCAACACGTGGATCTCAAATCTCAATCAAAGCATACAAAGCAAAAGCTTAAGGGAAATTAAAAAAATCTAACTCAAAGTTAATTATTACAACCCATAATATAATAAAAAAGTGAAATGTTTCTCAAACCAACAAAAGGGCTCTACAACCCACGACCATCAATGCTCTTACCCATCCATGCCGAACTCTAGGGATCCGATTGGCCCCACCTCAGGTAGCATTCCTGACATCTGTAAGGCTGAGCTAAACATGCACTACATCATACTCATACCTGGATAATATCTATAAAATATTATTCTAAAAAACGTATGCCTTTCATACTTATTCATCAAATACAACACCAAGGGTTATCGATTATCATACAATCACAATCAAACCACTGAATCCATAGTTTAAAAAACTAAAAGAAATTAAAACTTTAGAATTCGTTTGAGTTTACCTGACTCTGACAAAATTTCAAGTCGAATAAATCGGCGATTTTTTTTTTTAATTTTTAATTTCTAAAAAAAATCCAAATAGATTCTAGACTCAACGAAATTTTATTTTTTCAGACACTTGTGCAAACAGAGGTTTTGAATGGAAGGACTTATAATGTTGTCGAGGGATTAAAAAACCAGCTTCAAGCATTCGAACCTTTATTATCATTATTATTGAGTTTTATAACGATAAAAATAATTAATAAAGATTTTTTATAAATATGATATAAACTTAGCTTCATATGTATTAGTTTGCGATAAGATCTACAAATTTCTTGATTGTTTTAAGTGCAGCGGAATATTTCAATCAAGAGATTTGTTTAATGTGATGGATTGTACAGTTAATTTTTTACACATTCACACTAAGATTTTCACCCCTTTACATAAAGCTTGATTATCGATGGTAGTGCACAATGTATAGAATAAGATAATCAATATGGAAAGTGATATGTGTTAAGAAGAGTACTTGAATACTAAATACAAACATACAAAGGTCAAACACCATAAGACCAATTTAAAGTGGTTCGGTTAGCCAAACTACATCCACTGCTAGGACTCGCTCAACCTTGAGTTATCTCCAAAATAACTATTGGGGACTTACACCTTTAAAGTGGTTCGGTTAGCCAACCTACATCCACTGCTAGGACTCGCTCAACCTTGAGTTATCTCCAAAATAACTACTGGGGACTTACACCCTCACAATTAGAGTAGGAATTCCACCTCACTCAATTGGCTGGGAATTTCACCCACCACTATGCCAGAGTTGATGCTCTAGAGTTTTTTTATAGTGGTTCCGGAGTACCTCCCATTAATCTACTTTCGGAACAAATGTTTTAAAGAAAATTAAAACCAAGAAGGACTTGCCGTTGAAGCTCTTTCTCTTGATGTGTGCTTCTTCAAGATCTCACCCAATGTGTGCCAGCGCTCCTTCTTGTAGCCGCCGTTGATCAATCACAATCCGGAGTGTCAAGGAAACTGGTTTTACCAAAGGTTTCCTAGTTTATGGTTCTCTCCTACTCACTTTCGAACTCAAGCCTCAGATTGGTCGTTTATGAGTTTTCATCATTCCTCTCTCTCTTAGAACATAATTCATCTGATTAGTTCTATTTGATTCCCCTAGTGTAAGAACGTGAGAGAAAGTGATTCTTCTGTTGGCCCTTGTTTAAGATCATTGGTGAAGATGATGGTCCAACTGATCCTTCCGAAGGATACCAACTGGTTGCATAAAGATTGGTTTATATAACGAAGGCAACAAGTTGTAGTAACAGTAATGTACCGATAGGTCGGTTGCACCGAGGGGTCGGTACTAGAAATGTTACCGTTACAAACCCGACTGTTGTGCATTAATAGCACTCACAATGGTAATATTCTTTCCCGGTGGACATGTCATTGTCGTTGATGGGTCGACATTTATGATACGGAGAGGTTGGTCCATATGAGAGGTTCTGTCTAGTGCAAAACATGCTCGACAGTAGTTTCATCTCTAGAAACATGTTACCCAGAATGACCTGTCGCCCTTAATTGAGGGGTTGGTCCTAGTACTCTCGATTGGTCTTTGATTGCCGATATGTCTATTTTTTCGAGAGTCCACAAGAGTTCAAGGATTCCAGAACTCAAGATTTTGAATGAGGAGTCGTTGACCAAGAGGGGTCATTGCAGCCTTTCATCGAGGGGTCGGTGCATACGAGACTCTCGATTAGAGGCATACCCAGAATGATAGTTCAATATTCCAGAACCTATGTCAATCTAGACGATCAGTCCTTAACCATGATGAGTCGATTCTGTCTCTACCGAGAGAGTCAGTGAGAACGACTGGTCGAGCTGTCAAGCTTCCTCACTAGGCTTCATATGATTTAACCATTTGTTTTTCTAAGCCTAGGGATAGTCCTCTCTATGGTGTGGGTACCACCTAAAGTCATCTATGGCCATAATGCATGTTTTGTAATTGCCATAATGATGAGCTTCAATCTGGTGGAGCATGATCTTTTCTTTTGTTCATCTTAGGTCTTCAAGTTTCCAACAAGTGCTTCTTTCCGAATCATGGAATTGACAAACATAGGGACTTGGCCAAGCCGAGCCACTAACATTATGCATCAAAATTAGGTAAAGCCTAGAGCCACCTTTCCATATCCAATGCATTCATCCATCATATTAGATGTAGATCATCCGATCCATCAATTATATAGATCAACCTTAGAATCATAATCATCTCATCATTTTCATAGTTATTCTTAGCCATCCATTAGCTAACCAGTAGGTTTAGATCCCATTCAATCATAGTCATTTAAACATATATTTTGTGATTTTTTTTGGGTTCAAAATTGCACTCATATGCTATCCTATTTAATTGGTTCGTATGCTTGCGAGTTATAAATGTAAGATTTGCATCCACAACAAGTTTTTGGTGCCGTTGCCGGGGAAATCAAATCAAATAAATAATTAATTTGAGTACCATTAAAATTATATGATTTGCGAAAGATTGCTATATTTGTCATATTTCTATTTTAGGCCACTCTTTAAAATTGGAAATTTTTATTTTTGGAAAGTTTCCTTTAATTAGAGATTTTTGAAAATATGAATATTCTCGAATTAATCCATTTTTGGAAAGTTGCTAAATTTTGAAATTTCTATAATTAGAATTTTCTAATAATTTTTAGAGATCTTTTAATTTATTAGTTTCCTCCTTTAGCAAGAATTTTCTAATCTTGGAAATTATAATAAATTATTTTGGGAATGTTTATATTCTTAGAAAAAACTATTTTTCGAAAGTTTCTAAACAGAAATTTTCTAGATTTAGAAATTTCATCTAACTTTTGAAAGATCCAATCATTGATTAAAGTGGTGAAACCAATCTTAAATTACTATGGTCTTGTCTCATTTAAAATTCTTGATTAAGTTGTAAATAATACATCTCATTCACTAGTTGTAGTTTAGGAAAATACATTTAGTTTATGTTCATGCATTCTTTGAATTAGAATCCACACCAAGGCTTGTATGTAATTCTAATTTACCACACAACATTTTATTATTTGCATATTTGCTTAAATGTTGTGTGGTAAATTAGAATTGCATTTTTCACAATATCTAGAAAAACAAGATAGTAAAATTGGTTCATGCATCTCCTAAATAAAATCAATTATGGAACCATTAGGATTAGCTTTTAGGGTTTAATGCTCATTAGGAACCTTTTCAATCTAAATCAATTTTTGTAACCAGCGAATAATTTATCTTCAAGAATGGTGTCTAAGGCAAGTTCTGTCACCAAGGTGTGAGGTCAAGCAGGTCTAAGGATAAGTTGGGATGAGATGTCATCTGTGATCCCCCACTTACCTAGGAACTTACCTGGGCATCTTGTGGTTAAACTCTCATTGGAGACTTAGACTATTTGGAAAGAAAATTAAAAGAAAGGTCTAGTTTTTAGGTTCCCTGTAGAACCCAATAAAAATTCAATTGTATTAGTGCAACTTGAATCTTAGATTTTAAGCATATTTTGTATGTTATTTGGTTGAACGTGAATGATCATGTCTGTATATGCCTCGCTGGTCACGTAATTCTTCCAATCGCTTGGTTCAAGTTATACTGCCCATCAATGCACTGATTGTTACATCCGGAGCCTAGTCAGGGTCAGTCTTAGACATAGACAGTACACCATCACCAGTATCATTATCATCATCTATATCATCATCACCTAGAATGGCCGAAGGACCTAGAAATGCGAAAACTCTTCGAGGTTACTTTTCATCGTTCAGAGCTGATACACCTTCTAGTGTAGTTATCCCACCAACCAATGCATCCTATGAACTTAAGCTATCCCTTCTACATATTTTACCTTCATTTTATGGCCTTGATCGTGACGATCCATATTTACATGTCAAAGAATTCTAAGAGATTTGTCACACCATTAAAATTCAAAATGTCATTGAAGAAGCAATTAAACTTTGCCTATTTCCTTTTTCTTTCAAAGAAAAAATGAAGTCATGGTTGAACTCATTGTGTGCAGATTCCATCAGAATATGGGATCAATTGGTTAATAAATACTTGAATAAATTTTTCCCTATATCTAAAATAAATGCACTCAAGAAAGAAATCTCAAATTTTGCACAGAAAGAGGGTGAGCAATTCTCAGAATTGTGGGAAACATTTAAGGATACATTGAGCAAATGTCCTCATCATGGTTTTGAAACTTGGAGACTCGTGCAATTTTACTATGATGGCTTAAATACATCTAGCCGTACTTTAGTTGATTTTATGAAAAATGGGGCATTTTTCGAACAAAATGAAAATGAAGGATGAAGAATGCGTTAACTGTAACTCAAGTGATAAATCCACCATTAGGAATGAATAATGAGGTTTGTACATTGTGTTCGAACCTTGGACACACTGCCCAGAATTGTCCATCCTCATTGTCAAATGTTGAGTGCTCAACTGAGCAGGTTAATCCACTCAATAATTTTGGAAGACAGCAATGAACCCCATTTTCTGCCACATACAATCCTAACTGGAGTAATCATCCAAATTTCTCTTGGCGGCAAAATCAACCTCTAAGTAACGGACCCCCCAAAAAAAAAAAATTAAAATCAAGCATACCAACCACCTCAAAATCAACAATTTCATCCATCCCAGCCAAATTAGTTTTATCAATCCAATCCATCTGACCGTGGGCCTTCTCTTGAGGATACATTGCGTTAGTTCATGCAATCTACCCAGCAGGCTATGCACAAGCTTGAAACACAACTTGGTCAATTAGCCATTGTGATAGGAGTCATGGAGAAAGGCAAACTTCCCAGTCAACCTATTCTCAATCCTAAGGGAGAGTATGAGGTTTCATCATCTAAATCAGAAGATGTCAAATCAATTACTACTGTAAGATCAGGACGACAGGTTGATAACAAGATGGAAATACATAAACAACAGGATGACCAAATTCCTGGTCAATCCAAGCATGAGGATAATTCATCCCAGTCCAAATTTTACCGGATCACTCTGCTAGAAAAACTTATGTACCTAAGGCTCCATATCCTCAAAGGTTGAATACAAAGAAAGGAGTTCCTTATGGTGACATATTAGAGTATTCTAACATGTCAGTATCAATATCCCTTTACTAGATGCCATCAATCAAGTTCCTTCTAAAGCCAAATTTCTCAAAGACCAGTGTACAACAAAGAGAAGAACTAATGTACCCACAAAGGCATTTTTAGCAGAAAATGCAAGTGCACTTCTCCAACAGCCATTTCCAATCAAACATAAAGACCCTGGGTGCCTAACCATTTCATGCACCATTGGTACATACACAATTGACATGGATTTATTAGATCTTGGAGCAAGTGTCAGCCTACTGGCATGCTCTGTTTATGAGAAGCTAGGTTTAGGAGAATTAAAACACACCCTATCACATTGCAATTAGCAGATCGATCGATGAAAATCCCAAGAGGTGTGATAGAGGACATTCTAGTGAAAGTCGACGATTTCTACTTTTCTGTCGATTTTGTCGTATTGGATACTCAACCCACTCAAAACGAAATGGGCACATTCTAATTATTCTTGGATGAACATTTCTGGCCAATGCTAAAGCTGTCATCAATTGCCAAAATGGTATGCTTCGATTATCATTTGGAGATCTGACAACTAAACTAAATGTGTCTGGTTTATGTCACCAACCTCTTTGCACAGATGATCCATGCGAGGTTAATATGATCCAGAATTCTATCAATGATTCTTTTCTTCACTTCATATGTTATGATCCATGTGAGAAGTATTTGTCAACCTTTAGCCCAGACTTCAATGAAAATGGTACACAGGAAGTGAGTGATGTATTTGATGCATCTACGTTTGAACAGAAAGTCATAAAATTTGAATCTCTCCTTGTTAGTCCATCTGTATTGTCTTCTTCTGTCTAGAAGCCACCGAAATTAGAACTCAAAACACTCCCTGAGACTCTGAAATATTCTTATTTGGGACCATCAGAACTTTACCTGTTATCATAGCTTCCGATTTAACTCGTAGCTATTTTAAGAGATCACCGTGAAGCAATTGGATGGTCCATTGCCGATCTCAAAGAAATTAGCCCCTCTGTGGTCATGCATAAAATTCACTTGGAAGAAAACTCCAAGACATCTAGGGAACCACAGAGAACACTACATCCAACGTGCAGGAAGTAGTAAGAATAGGAATTTTAAAATTTCTCGAAGTAAGAATCATTTACCCAATTTCTGACAGTGCATGAGTAAGTTCGATACAAGTTGTTCCTAAAAAGTATGGTGTGACTGTAGTAAAAAATGAGGATAATGAGTTAATTCCAACACACATTCAAACGGGTTGGAAAGTTTGCATTGACTACCGTAAATTAAACATTGCCACCGGAAAGGATTACTTCCCTCTTCTGTTTCTTGATCAAATACTGGAGCATTTAGCCGGTCATGCATTCTACTGCTTTCTTGATGGTTATTTTGGCTATAACCAAATCTATGTTTCTCTTAAGGATCAGGAGAAAATAACATTCACCTGTCCATTCAAAGCTTTTGCATATCGTTGTATGCCATTTGGGTTGTGCAATGCACCTGCCACTTTTCAGCGGTGCATGATCAACATTTTCTCTTGTATGGTTGAACGTTTCCTGGAAGTCTTCATGGACGACTTCTTTATTTTTTTATCTACTTTTGATCAATGCTTGCACCATCTCACTCTTGTGTTAGTCAGATGCAAAGAAAATAACTTCGTACTAAATTGGGAAAAATGTCACTTTATGGTAAAATCAGGCATTATACTAGGACACATTATCTCTGAAAATGGAATCGAAGTAGACAAAGCCAAAGTCGATTTGATCTCTAATCTTCCAAGACCTCAAGTTGTTAAAGAGATCAGATCATTCTTAGGTCATGCTAGATTTTGTAGGAGGTTTATCAAAGGATTCAATGACATATCGCGTCCTCTTTGTAGACTCTTGACCAAGGATGTTGTTTTCAATTTTGATGAGAAATGTGTCATAGCCTTTGAATAATTGAAAACCACTTTGATTTCTGCTTCGATAATATAGCCACCTGATTGGTCTATTCCTTTTGAAATTATGTGCGATACTTCTAGTTACGCCATAGGAGTTGTGTTAGGACAAATGATAAACAAATTGCCTCATGTTATCTATTATGCGAGCAAAACTCTAAATGTCGCTCAACTCTGTTATTCAACCACGGAAAAAAGTTGTTGACTATCGTATTTGCGCTAGACAAACTTTGATCCTATCTAGTGGGTTCAAATGTCATCGTCTATTCAGATCACGCTGCACTTAAGTTTTGTCTTTCTAAGAAATATCCTAAGTCCCGCCTGATTAGATAGATACTCTTGCTAAAAGAATTTGACATAGAAATTTGAGACAAGAAATATTCCAAAAATGTGGTAGCAGACCATTTGTCTAGATTGATCACTGAATTCACATATGATAATTGTCCTATCACTGAATCATTTCCAGAAGAACAACTCATGTAAGTATCCTAAGTACTAGCACATGTCAAAATTTTGCAGATATTGTCAATTATCTTGTTACTGGTCAAATGCCTTTACATTGGACTAGGCAACATAGGGTTAAGTTTCTGGCACATGTCAAAAGTTTCATATGAGATGATCCATATCAGTTTAAACATTGTGCGAACCAAAGTCTTCGTCGTTGTGTCCCAGAAGAAAAACAACAAAGCATCATAAGTTTCTATCATGATCAGGCTTGTGGAGACCATTTCAGTGCTAGAAAGACAACTGCGAAAATTTTGCAGCGCAGATTTTATTGGGCATCCATGTTTCGTGAGACATACCTTCTGTACTTCATGCGATAGATGTCAAAGATTAGGTGGTATATCTCGTCGAAATATGATGTCTTTAAGACCCATCTTAACTGTTGAACTTTTTGATGTTTGGGACATCGATTTCATGGGACCATTTCCCAACTCTTTTAGCAATTTATACGTTTTCGTAGGTGTTGACTACGTATCAAAGGGGGCCGAAGCGGTGAAATGCAAAACAAATGATCACAATGCCGTCATCCGTTTCTTGAAAGAAAATATTTTCTCTAGATTTGGTATTCCACGAGCCATCATTAGTGATGGAGGAAAGCACTTTTATAATTGCCTATTCGAAAAGTTGATGAAATCATATGGGGTGATACATAAGGTTGCTACTCCATATCACCCACAAACAAGTGGGCAAGTGGAAATTTTAAATCGAGAAATGAAGCATATCCTTGAGAAGACAGTCAATCCAACTCGGAAAGTTAGTCTTCCAGACTCACTGGTGCACTATGGGCATATCAAACAACTTTTAAAGTACCCATAGGAATGTCACCCTATCGTTTGGTTTATGGGAAAGCCTGACATCTTCCAGTTGAGATAGAGCACAAAGCCTATTGGGCTATAAAGAGTTTCAATTTTGCTCTAGATGTAGCTCGACAGCACAGAAAGCTACAACTAGCTGAGTTGGAAGAAATAAGAAATGAGGCTTATAACACAGCTAGAAAGTACAAAGATCGGATGAAAATGCTTCATGACAAACACATTCTTAGGGAAATGTTTACAGTTGTTTAAAAGGTCTTGTTGTACAATTCTCAGTTATATCTTTTCCTTGGGAAATTGAAATCTAAATGGTTTGATCCATTCATTGTTACATTTGTATTCCCACACTTCTCGCCAGTCGCAGCCAATATTCCATCAGGTATAGTGGTACCTGCAACCAATTTCACTTTTGAATTTAACCAGCTCCTTAACACTTTCTACTAGTTTTTTATGATCTTGATAGAGAGAATCCGTACCTTCATTTCAAAGAATTCTTAGAGATCTGCACCGCAATTAAAATTCAAGGAATCACTGATGAATATATCTGACTTCAATTATTTCCTTTCTCTTTCAAAGAAAAAAATGAAATCTTGGTTAAATTCTTTACCTGCGAATTCCATCACAACTTGGGATCAACTAGTTAATAAATTTTTGAATAAGTTTTTCCCAGTATAAAAAACAAACGCCCTCAAGAAAGAAATGATAAATTTTAATCAAAAGGAGGGTGAACAATTTTGTGAAGCATGGGAAAGATTCAAAGATATATTAGCAAAATGCCCCCACCATGGTTTAGGTCATGATGGATTTTACATAAGGTTTATCAAATGATTCAGTGACATATCGCGACCTCTCTGTAGACTCCTGACCAAAGATGTCATTTTCAATTTTGTTGAAAAATGTGTCATAGACTTTAAAAAATTGAAAACCGCTTTGACTTCTACTCCAATCATACAGCCACCTGATTGGTCTATACCCTTTGAAATCATTTGAGGACCCTCTGACTATGTAGTAGGAGCCGTGTTAGGATAAAGAACGAACAAATTGCCTCATGTTATCTACTCTGCTGGCAAAATGTTGAATGACGCTCAGCTTCATTACTCCACCATGGAGAAAGAGTTGTTAGCTGTCACATTTGCGCTGGACAAATTTCAACCTTATCTAGTAGGCTCGAAGGTCATCGTCTATTCAAATCATGCTGCACTCAAGTATCTTCTTTCCAAGAAATATGCTGACTCCTGCCTGATCCGATGGAGACTTTTGTTACAAGAGTTTGATATTGAAATCCAGGACAAGGAAGGTTCCGAAAATGTGGCAGCAGAGCATTTATCTAGATTGATAACTGAGATCACTGATGACACCCATCCTATTACTGAATCCTTCCCTGATGAACAACTCATGTCTATATCCCAAGTACCATGGTTTACTAATATTGTCAATTATCTTGTAACCAATCAAATGCCTCTACATTGGACTAAGCAACATAGAGTTAAGTTTTTGGCACAAATCAAAAGTTTTGTGTGGGACAATCCATATTTGTGTAAGCATTGTGCGGACCAAATCATTTGTTGTTGTGTCCCTGAGGAGGAACAATGAAGTGTCATAAGTTTTTGTCATGATCAAGCCTGTAGAGGCCACTTTAGTGTTAAATAGACAGCTGCAAAAATATTGCAGTGTGGATTTTACTAGCCCTACATGTTTCGTGATACCCATACCTTTTGCGTTTCATGTGGTAGATGTCAAAAATTAGGAAGTATAACCCACCGGAATATGATGCTTTAAATCCCATCTTAATCGTTGAACTCTTTGGTGCTTGGGGCATCGATTTCATGGGACCCTTCTTGTAACGCCCTGCCCTTTTTCACTCTCTTTCCGAAAATCAGAGTCTATTTTTTTTTAAATAAAAGAGTGATAGAGAGCGGGACGTCACGACGCGAGTTAAGTCTGGACTTCTAAAGTCCGACCCTTAACTGGCCAACCCTACGTGTGCATGGACTACGTCCATGAAAACTGTTCACACGTAATATATTAACTTGCAGAAATAAAACATAAACTGCAGATTACAATAGAACCTAAATCAATTCCTTTTCAGATAGCAAAGTACTTCAATTCTTTAACCATAATTAAAGTTAACTTAAATATCCAACAAACCATTCAAACCATAGCAAAATTATCTAAGTTATTACATGCTCGAAATCTAGCTACTCAAATTACAAGTCCATGAGTAACTTAAATAATTTATAATCCAATCACATATCCAAGCTCCTATGCTTGGCTCCGATCACGTTCATCGTCCCTTTCGTTTCCTGTGTCAGCCACTAGGGTAGAAGTAGGGCGTTAGAACAATGCGCCCAGTAGGTATTCCATTTAGGGTCTACACATGGTTAGTACAAATCATATATAATAACATAATGTCAAAACCATTTAAAACAATGCCATGTCACGATGTCAAATGCAATGAGTCCCACCCATCACAAGTACATATAACCTCTTGATGGGATTCTCATCATCAAGGTACCCCCACATAGGTCTTTCGGACGCCCCGACGGAGTGTGGCCCCTCCGGTTTCTTCTTGATGGAAAATGCACATCAAGGTACCCCACATAGGTTTTTCGGACGCCCCGACGAAGTGTGGACCCTCCGCGTACATATCCTTCACCCCATGCCATGCATGAGATGCTAATGAAACACATGCTATTTTATATTATAAACATAGCATTAAAACTCACATTTGGAAACATATCTTTTACAACATAAATTCATCAAAATAAGATAAAAACCATCATACATAAACCCATGGTTTCAAAAAGGTAGAATCCTACAAAGACCTCTAAAGTGTCCTTGCTTCTTAAACCGACAACCGCTCACGATCGTGCACCGTTTGTGAAGCCCCATCACCTTGTTACATATCAACAAGTCAATCCCATATTCCATTTGATTTAACATTAGGTCTAAGTCCATAAACACAACCTTGTGGGGTTCAGCCATACAACATGGCCGAACCTCACCCACTTGAATTTGTCCCTCTTTTGATTTAACCAATCATATACAAGTAGACCACTTTAAAAACACTAAGTCCACCAAATACACCTTAGTGGGGTTCGGCCATACAACATGGTCGAACCTCACCATCTTGATTTTAGTCCCTTTTACAAGTCCTTTGATCTTTTAATTAAGTCCAAGACCATTCATCCTTTGATTCACTAATCTCATCACTTATGCAACAATTATTTAACATTAATAATAAACTAAGTCCACCAAACACATTCCTCATGTGGTTCGGCCATACACCATGGCCGAACCCATCATCTATCATTTTCTCCCATATTTACATCCTTGCCATTGTTTTATCTGTGGCTGTCCATTTCATTCATTTAAAACATGCTTAGGCTAATAAATAACCCACTAACATGGTTCATGGGTTCGGCCATACTCCATGGCCGAACCCATGATCTTTCATTTTAGCCTATATTTACAATATTGCCGTTATCTCCATCTCCTTATTTTTAGGTCGAAAAAGATATGTTCATGACTAAATAATTCATCAACATGAACAAAACCCATAATCCAATCCTTCCATCTTCTAACATAATTATTCTTCTAATCATGATTGGTCCATGAATGTCCCATAAAAATTGATTCATGGGGTTCGGCCATACTCCATGGCTGAACCCTATGATGTCTATATTCCATCTTTAAAATCCATTAAAATATTAACAATGTCCTTCCATGGGGTTCGGCCATACATCATGGCCGAACCCTATGGTTCATCCCTTTTCCATAAACCTCATCATTCATCCCTTAATCTTTCTTCCATGCTTATAATCCTTTGAAAACCTTTTAACATCATACACATAAACTTAATATTTTTACCCTTCAAACTCTATTTAAAATAACCAATGTTCTTTCATTGGGTTCAGCCATACAACATGACCGAACACTATGGTTCATCATCTTCTCTTAAAAATACTTTGACCCGTAAAAATTCCTTAATTCCTTTCCATTAAAATACCATAATCATCCCCCAATTTTCTTCCATGGGGTTCGGCCATACACCATGGCCGAACCCTATGGTTCCTTACTTTAACCCAAATATATACAAATACCTACTGGTTCCGCGACTCCTCCAGTTTTCCTTCGCTCCGGCTTGTTCTTCCGATCCTTTCCTTGGCCTTTTCCTCATTCTTTTTGATCCTTTAGCCGAGTGTGAGAGCTTGAGAGAGAGATAGAATTCGGCCTTGTGTGAGAATGATAGAACTTTGAGATGGAACTCTATGTCTTTGGTCTTGAGGAGTGATCGACCAAGAGAGGGTTTGAATTTGAAATGTGTAACCGTCCACCTCCATTTGTTTGAATTTGAAATGTGTAACTGTCCACCTCCATTTGTTTGAATTTGAAATGTGTAATCGTCCACCACCATTTGTTTGAATTTGAAATGTGTAACCGTCCACCCCATTTGTTTGAATTTGAAATGTGTAACCGTCCACCCCCATTATCTCTCCATGTGGGAGTTTCATCCATGAGATGAAACTCTAAGGCTCCAACGTGTATGCCATTATTTGAATTTTGAAACAACCAACCACCTTCATCTTCACACTCCACTCACTTGAGATGAATATCCCCATAACTTCCCATCCAACTCATTTTACTCAACTCATTCATTTAACTCAACTCACCTCTTTAATTCAACTCGTTTAATTCACTTGAATCAACTCAATTATTTGATTCCATTTCCAACTCAAATCAGCTCCAACTAAGTTAGGCTTGAACTCACTTGGTGATCAACCAAGTCAACCACAGCCCATTGGGTCCCAATTGGGCATTTTGACCCAAATAACAACATTGACCCAATTAAATACGCCTTACCCATTTACTTTAAATTGAAACTTATACCATAACCGTTGGGTCCTAAGTGGGCCATTGACCCAACACCTTTCCCATTTAAGATTCATATCCGTCAATTCACAATTAAAATGGCAAATTCCGTAAATTTTGTTAACATGGAATTCTGAAGTGTTACACTTCCCTAATTCTGTTGGCAATCTATATATCCTTGTAGGTGTTGAATACATATTAAACTGGGTAGAAGTGGCGGCATGCAAAACCAATGATCACAAGGTTGTCACCCATTTTTTGAAAGAAAATATTTTCTGTAGATTTGGTATTCCATGAACAATCATCAGTGGTGGAGGTAAACACTTCTGTAATTGCCCATTCGAAAATTGATGAAATCATATGGGGTGATTCACAAAGTAACTACTCCCCCTATCACCCACAAACAAGCGGATAAGTGGAAATATCAAACAGAGAAATTAAACATATCCTTAAGAAGACAATAAATCCATCACAGAAGGACTGGTCTTCCAGACTCACTAATGCACTATGGGCTTATCGAACAGCGTTCAAGACACCCATAGGAATGTCACCATGTCGTTTAGCGTATGGTAAGGCTTGTCATCTTCTAGTCGAGTTAAAACACAAAACCTATTGGGCTATCAAGCGTTTCAATTTTTCTTTTGACTCGGCTAAACAACTCAAGAAACTCCAATTGACTGAGTTGGAAGAAATACGAAATGAAGCTTATGATACAGCCAGAAAGTACAAAAAACAGATGAAAATTTTCATGACAAACACATTCTCCATAAAGTGTTCACTGTTGGTCGGAAGGTCTTATTGTACAATTCTAGTTTACATCTTTTTCCTCGAAAATTGAAGTCAAAATGATTTGGTCCTTTCATTGTCCCAGATGTATTCCCACATGGAGCCATTCAAATCAAACATCCTAAGAATGGTCTTGCATTCAAAGTCAATGGTCATCGATTAAAACCATTCTTAGAGTTTCACAATCTAGAAGGAGAGGCAGAAGTGTTGTTCATTGATCCAATTTACCAAGACTGATCCATTTATCCATTTACCCATACACCCACACCCATTCATCCGTATTCACCCATTTATCCATTTAACCCCATTCACCCAGACCCACCTACCAATATGTCTATGTCTGAGTTAGTCTAAGTCGTCAGTGTCTAGTTTTGAGTTTATTCAGTCTACTTTAGGTCTTTCATTGAGTAAGTCTAGCAGTCAATCATACATCATTTCATTCCAACGTACATCTCATAACCCGGTTGTTCGTTTTCTAAGATATTTGTTCTTTTACACCTGGCCAGTGTAGATTATGGAACATTGAGGACAATGTTTAATTCGAGTTTGGGGATACTAAGGTCATCATATGTCATTCATCCATACAAAAAAAGTTCAAATTTTCAGTATCCATCATCCATCTTTGTTTTTGTGACCAGCAGACGTTAAAGAACTGGATAGATGTCATGCACGTAGATGGTTGAGTTTTTGTTTTCGCAATATGTCTGTCTAGAACACAAATTCCCCCAAACTTGTGTAGGAAAATCATTTCCTTAGCTATGAGGGTGAGGAAGCTGGAAATCCAAGAGGAGCAACCCAGACCTCTTGTGGTCGAAGCACTCTGGCCGCAAAAAGGAAAACTAAGATGCTTGATATCTGTCACAAATACGGACATTGGAACTGTAATGGAATAAGATCAGACTATGGAGTTCGTTGTGAGACAACAGTAAGTAGACTCATAGGAAATAGACACTAGAGGAACACCAGTGGAGACTTAACCCAGTCAGCTTTAGAGCCATTCTTTTCTTCTGAGGGTTATAAATCAATTCAATTTTCTTTGGTAGTGAAATAAGTCATTGTTGATCTCATTATTCTTCAAATTTGGTCATATTACTGAGAACGCCATCAAATTTGAGTTAATATGCCTGGAATTTTTCCAAATAAATTTGAAACAACGAAATCATTTGATGAAGCCTAGGATATGATATAGGCCATTTTTGTATCATTTGAGTCTAAAAGTCCACCTATATTTGGTCATTTATCCTGATACTTTCCCATTTGAGCCTTTAAAGTAGCATATTTTCTTGACCAACCATGTTTACCATACCCAACTCTAGTTCAGGAGTATGAGCCAATTGAAAATATCCATGACCTATTCTTAGAAAAGGTTAGAGATGACAATTTGGGATGGTACTATAAAAACAAGGGCAAAAAAAAAAAGAAAAAAAAAAAGGAAATAGCATTTAAAGAATGGAACATCCAGATACCAAAGAAGGATCCCATGAATATATATATATATATATAGAGAGAGAGAGAGCGAGAGAGAGAGAGAGAAAGAAGAAAAATAATACTTTGAAAAGTGCTTCAAAGAAAAATAGAGGAAAAATATCCCATTCAACATCTTGAAGACCTCTAACCCTTCTATTCAAAGTACTTATTTTTAGAGCCTTCTACCCTTCTTAGATATGACCCGGTCCTAAGCCACGTTTCGTCCTAATAGGAAGTCCTATTGATCTTGGGTCTAAATAGGACATTTCATATGGAGAGTAAAGGAGGAAAAATAATGGTATTTGACTTAATGTTCTCAGGAAAGTGGCACCTATTCATGAGATCATTCATTTTCTTTGATATGAACTATCTTTGTTAATACATATGTGAGATATTTTGATTTTCATACATAAACTATGCTCACATATACCTTTAGAGAAAATGAACCCAAACCTCTGAGTGCTAAGTTTTCCAAGATATATCCAGTGAGGTTTGCTGTCAAAGCGCATTTTCCAATGGTGTGAACAAAACTTGGGTCTATTTGGGAAATGTAGTCTATCTTAATATTGTCTAAGCACACACTAACTCCTGGTATAAGCCATGTAAAATGAAATTTAGAGTTGTATGATGTTTAAACCCCTTGTCTATGTGTTCTTATTAAAGATGTTGATATTTGTGGGTATTATCACTGAAAGCCCTCATGAGACTATAACTCGTCCACTAGTGATAAGCTAGTGGTTTAAGGGCTTGCTGCATATGCTAAATACGATTGAGAGTACCAGCGAAAGTGGTGTAGTTTAGGTTTAGTTTAGGATTTGTGTGCTTTTATTCTTAGAATCTTTTAGTCTTTTTACGTAGTTTTGTTCGAGAACTATCAAACTCTAAGTTTGGGGGTATTTGTTGAGCACTAAGATATTACATTTTTTTACCCTTGATTATTGGGCTAGTTAGCCTTGATTTTGTATTATATCACATGCATTTAATATCATTTTCTAGTCTTGTAGATAAAAATTGAAAGTTTAGGAAAATAATCTCAAATCAGTGGATAATTGCAAGTTTGTTGATTAATTTGGAAGACCTAGAATTGCTATGATTAATTTCACTCCACTTTTAGGGTTTTCATGTAAATTGCTTAGTCTAGATCAAGTTATGAGAGTCTAGATTAAACCAATATTTTAAATTTTATAGTGGTGAAGTTAATTATTTAATTCTGGAAGAGAAAACATGCAATTCAAAAGGCAAAGGCTGAAATTCAAGATTAATGGGCAAGAGATCCACTCTAATTGGGCCAACCTAAGCTCTACAGACTATCACTAGACCAAGCCACAGATAGTCCATGTCCATATCACAAATGGGCCAGGCCAATGTGCACTTCAAAGTCCAAAGGCCCAAGTCCTCGAGCTCAAGTCCAAAGTCCACTGGAGGTCCATGTGTGTAACGCCCCGCTGATTTTCACTTGCTTTCAGAAAATCAGAGTCTATTTTATTTAAAAAAAGACTGATAGAGAGCGGGACGTCACGACGCGAGCTAAGTCCAACCTTCTAAAATCCGACCCTTAACTGGCCAACCCTATGTGTGCATGGATTAAGTACATGAAAACGGTTCACACATAACAATATAAAAACATGCAGATTAAAATCATAACTGCGGAATTATAATGAACCTAATTCTATTCCATTTTAGATAGCAAAGTACTTCAAGTCTTTAATTATAATTAAACTTAACTTGAAATATCCAACCAACCATTCAGACCATAGCAAGGTTATCTAAGTTATTACATACCGAATTCTAGCTACTCAAATTACAAGTCCATGCGTATCTTAAGCAAATAAAAACTAAAAGCATCCAACTCTTATGCTTGGCCCTTTTCGCATTCATCGTTCCCCTTGTTTCCTATATCATCCACTAGGGTAAAAGTAGGGCGTTAGAACAACGCGCCCAGTAGGTATTCCATTTAGGGTCTGCACATGGTTAGTACAAATCATAAATTATAACATAAAGTCAAAACCATATAAAACAATGCCATATCATGATGTCAAATGCAATGAGTCCTACCCATCACAAGTACAAATAACCTTTTGACGGAATTCTCTTCATCAAGGTACCCCCACATAGGTCTTTCGGACGCCTCTACAGAGTGTGGCCCCTCCGGTATCTTCTTGATGGGAAATGTACATCAAGGTATCCCCACATTGGTCTTTCGGATGCCCTGACGGAGTGTGGCCCCTCAAATATCCTTTTGATGGGAAATGCACATCAAGGTATCCCCACATTGGTCTTTCGGACGCCTCGACGGAGATACTATTTTACCCCATGGGGTGGTGCTGGATTCGTTAGATGCGGTTCAACCACCTTAGAGCTTGACTGAATCACCTTTGGGGTGAAGGGATGGAGGGCGAGGTAGACTTGATCACGTTGGACGTTGGTCTTCCGCTTAGAAAGTCATGGGTCCTAAGTCTTGCTAGGGGTCGGAGTCTATTTATGATTTGATATTGTTGCCACAATCACGTAGTGATTCATTCAAGTGTTGTTCCTACGGATAGAATATCTCATGGTAGATGATGTGCCTGGATTAATTATGCCCAACGATGGATTATGCCCATGGAAGGATTATATTCATGGATGGTTATTAACCATGGATAGATGATACTCACGGATAGAGTGATACCAGGGATGGATGTGTATAACCGTGGATGATGGTTCCCATGGTGGTTTGGATTGATGCTGGTTATCGGTACCATGGTAGACATGTTGGTAGTGTGATGGACCTGTTGGTCCCATAGATGATGTATATTCTAATGATTGGGACATGTCTCGATCTACATCCCCGTTATAAGAAAAAGGTGTTAGTCGTATTATGACTTGTATCACAGGGAAGTTAGTGTTGAGAGATACTCGGTATCGTAGAAGTTTTGAACAAAAGGTGTTAGTCACATAGTGACTTATGTGCAAATGAAGATATGCTTAATTTTGGAGATGTACTTAGTGGAAAAGATAAGACTAGTGAAACTCGAATGGGAAGCTATGGGCGACTACCGAGTTAGACTGATCAGCTGACTCTGTAGTTAGCCGATGGAGTTCCAGGAGAGTACAGCTAGAAACCTAGTTAAAAAGGGAATCAGCGAAAGCCTTGAGTATGTAACACCCCGGTTTTCCAAGTTATTAACATATATGAAAATTACTCATTTAATTTGTGAATTATTAGATATGGACCTTAGATGGGTAAAGTGTTCGGTCATTGCCCAATTAAGACCCAATGGATTGTGGAAATGGTTTCAATAGAATTAAATGGGGCTGAATTAAAATGGTAATGTAATATATCTATCTAGATTAAATGATTATGCACATAAGGGGATTACTAAATTGAAAGGTTTCTCGGCCGTGTATATAAGATTTGCACATCCAAGATGATGCGCTGGGATCTCTTTAAGAGGGGTCTTTCCTTGGTTAAAAAACGACACTAAGGGAATTGCTAAGTAGGGGCGCTCAACACCTTCTAAGATGGAACCATGTGGAAGTTTATAAAAGAAAGACATAGAAGGGGCGCATGGCACCTTCTAAATATGGGACCAAGTGGAGGATTTATAAAAGAAAGGAAGCATAACAAGGGCGCAGAACAATTGCTATTTCAGCAAGGGGCGCACGGCATTAGGCAATGGCTAAATTAAAGGGTCTTGGTATCTTCTAAATATAGGACCAATTGGAAGTTTATAAAAGAGTGGCAACATAAGGGGCGCATGGCATTACACAAATTAAAGAAGGATTGACGCTGGTTTGCACATTGGCAAGAAGGTGTTCTCGGCTAAAGATCAAGGAGAAGATTGGAAGAGCAAGAACAAGCGAAGGAAAACCGGAGGAGTCGCGGAACCTGGTAAGTAGTTTGATAATTTTGTTTAAGAAAAGGAACCATAGGGTTCGGCCATGGTGTATGGCTGAACCCCATGGAAGAAAATTAGGGAACGATTATGGTAATTTGATGGAAAGAATGGACCATAGGGTTCGGCCATGCACATGGAAAGACATGGTTTAATTTATAGGTTTGAGGGATGAAAACCATACAATGTAATAAAGATGTTAAAGGGTTTTAATGGATGTTTTTGGTAAAGAACCTTAGACCATGGGTTCGGCCATGGAGTATGGCCGAACCCCATAAATAATTATGGAATTATGTTCATGTATTTAGATCATGGAAAATGATGGGAAAGGTTAGTTATGAATTAATTTAAATGGATGGAAGGTTTGATCATTTTAGATGCAATTAGATCATGAAAACCATGGAAGGAATATCAATGATTTTTTTAAAGAGAAGACCATGAACCATAGGGTTCGGCCATGGTGTATGGCCGAACCATAGGGTTCGACCATGATTATTAAATTAGAAAATTTCTAATGATGGACTTTTGGATAAAAAATGAAGGAACCTTGATTTATGGATTCAAGAATGGGAATTGACATAATTAAAAGTTAGACATCATACGGTTCGGCCATGGTGTATGACCGAACACCATGAAGTAATTTTTAATGGGTCCCTCATTGGTGAATCATGTTTGGATTAAGGAATCGGTTATGAATCATTTTAAAGGATTATATGGAGTGTTATACATGTTTAAATAAATGAATGGACCTATATTTTGGAACCTAAACATAAGTTGTTGGAGGTAATGGCAATATTGTAATGTAGGCTAAAAATCAAAGATCATGGGTTCGGCCATGGTGTATGGCCGAACCCCATGAGGAATGTTTTGGTTATGGATTTGAACAATGGCAATGATGTAAATAAGTGTGAAAATGATAGACCATGGGTTCGGCCATGGAGTATGGCCGAACCCCATGGGGAATGATATATGGTTTTAATGAATGAAGGGTTAGAATAATGGAATGGTAGCCATGGATGGCAATATTGTAAATAAGTAAAATTAATAGACCATGGGTTCGGCCCTGGTGTGAGGCCGAACCCCATGGGGAAGGTGTGATGGATTTAGGGTTTATATGTTTTAAATGAATAAAATGGACAGCCATAGATTAAGCAATGGCATGGATGTAATAAAGGGTGAAAGTAATGGATCATGGGTTCGGCCATGGTGTATGGCCGAACCCCATGAGGAATGTTTTATGGACTCAGACATTTTTGTAAATCAAATGGGACATGATTTTAATTGATTGATATATTATAAGGTAACGAGACCTTACAAGGTATGTACGATCTTGAATGGTTACCGGACGAAAGCGCAAGGACACGTTAGTGGTCTTTGGTAGGATTCCACCTCTTTGAAACCATGGGTTTATGTACAATGTTTTTATCTTATTTTGATATATGATGAATTTATGTGGTAAATGATATGTTTCAATTATGAAGTTTTAATGCTATATTGACAATATGAAATAGCAAGTGATTCATTAGCATCTCATGCATGGCATGGGGTGAAGGATATGTAACCGGAGGGGCCACACTCTGTCGGGGAGTCCGAAAAACCTATGTGGGGTACATTGATGTGCTTTTCCATCAAGAAGAAACCGGAGGGGCCACACTCCGTCGGGACGTCCGAAAGACCCATGTGGGGGTACTTATATGTACTTGTGATGGGTGGGACTCATTGCATTTGACATCATGACATGGCATGGTTTATATGGCTTTTGACATTATGATATTATTATATATGTTTTTTACTAACCATGTGTTAGCCCTAACTGGAATACCTACTGGGCGCGTTGTTTTAACGCCCTACTTCTACCCTAGTGGATGATACAGAAAACCAGGGAAACGATGAATGCGAAAAGGGCCTAGCATACGAGCTTGGATGCTTTCAGTTTATATTTTGATTAAGTTACTTATAGACTTGTATTTGAGTAACTAGACTTCGGGCATGCAATAATTTAAAAGATTAGCTATGGTTGGATGTTTATTTTGGATAATTATGTTATGTTAATAATGATTAAAGACTTAACGTACTTTCCTATCTGAAATGGAATAGAACTAGGTTTTATTATAATTCCGCAGTATGATTTTAATTCTGCATATTTATATTGTTATGTGTGAACTGTTTTTCATGGACTTAGTCTATGCACACATAGAGTTGGCTAGTTAAGGGTCGGACTTTAGAAGTTCGGACTTAGCTCTCATCGTGACGTCCCGCTCTCTATCACTCTTTGTTTATAAAAAAATATATATATATAGACTCTGATTTTCGGAAAGCTAAGTTAGTGAAAAAGGCCGGGCGTTACAGAGCATAGGCTCGCATTGACAGGCTACCTCATTAACAAATTTTTCAATGAGGGGCAAGGTCATCACTAACCTCACACTATAATGCCCCGCCCTTTTTCACTATCTTTCCGAAAATCAGAACCTATTTTTTTTTAAAAGTGATAGAGAGCGGGACGTCACGACGCGAGCTAAGTCCGAACTTCTAAAGTCCGACCCTTAACTGGCCAACCCTATGTGTGCATGGACTAAGTCCATGAAAACGGTTCACACATAATACATTAACTTTGAGGAAAATAACATAAACTGCGGATTAGAATAGAACCTAACTCTAGTCCATTTTTAGATAGCAAAGTACTTCAAGTCTTTAACTATAATTAAATTTAACTTAAACATCCAACAAACCATTCAAACCATAGCAAAATTATCTAAGTTATTACATGCCCGAAATCAAGCTACTCAAATTACAAGTCCATGAGTAACTAAATAAAAAGTATTCCAATCACATATCCAAGCTCCTATGCTTGGCTTCGATCACGATCATCGTCCCTTTCTTTTCCTGTATCATCCACTACGGTAGAAGTAGGGCGTTAGACCAACGCGCCCAGTAGGTATTTCATTTAGGGTCTACACATGGTTAATACAAAACATATATAATAACATAATGTCAAAACCACATAAAATAATGCCATGTCATGATGTCAAATGCAATGAGTCCCACCCATCACAAAACATCCTCTTGATGGGATTGTCATCATCAAGGTACCCCCACATAGGTCTTTCGGACGCCCCAATGGAGTGTGGCCCCTCCAGTTACCTCTTGATGGCAAATGCACATCAAGGTATTCCACAGTGGTCTTTCGGACGCCCCGACGGAGTGTGGCCCCTCCGGTTACATATCCTTCACCCCATGCCATGCATGAGATGCTAATGAAACACATATTATTTTGTATTATAAACATAGCATTAAACTCATATTTGGAACATATCTTTTACCACATAAATTCATCAAAATAAGATCAAAACCATCATACATAACCCATGGTTTCAAAAAGGTAGAATCCTACCGAAGACCACCAAAGTGTCTTTGCTTCTTAAACAGGCAACTGCTCACGATCGCGCACCGTTTGTGAGATCCCGTCACCTTGTTACATATCAACAAATCAATTAAGACCAAGTCACCTTTTATTTACAATATTTAAGTCCATAAATTTGTCTTGGTAGGGTTCGGCCATACAACATGGCCGAACCTCACCCACTTAGTTTTTAGTCCATCTTTGAGTCCTTTGATCTTTTAACTAAAGTCTAAGATCATATCCCTTTAATTCATTAAATCTAACATACATAAACCCAAATTCCACCAAACATTCCCCATGGGGTTTGGCCATACACCATGGCCGAACCCATGGTCCATTATTACCACTTAATTACAACATTGTCATTCTTCTATCCATGGCTAACATTCCATTCATCTGAGCATGCATAAGTCCACATTTTGATCCACAAAATGGTTCATGGGGTTCGGCCATACACCATGGCCGAACCCTATGGGGTCTAAATCCAATTTATCCATTGAATCATTTCCCCTCCTTAGGTCCATAAACCAAGGCCCCTCTATGGGGTTTAACCATATATTTAGATTCATTCTTTTTTACCATCATCTACCATGTTTAAAATCAATTAAACTTACCACCATTCCCCATCATTTCCATGATCTAAAATCACCTAAGTCCAACAATATTTTTCCCTTTAATCCCTTCAAAAATCATTGATAACCCTTCATGGTGTTTGGCCATACACCATGACCGAACCCATGGTTCATGGTTCTTTCACCAATTATCATTTTAACACCATGTAAAATGATTAGTATTCCTTAACATGCATCTACAATTTCCATGTTTTGAAACCCATAAAAATTATTAAACAAACCACATAATTTCAATATCTAAGAAAACGCTAAGTCCATAAATATTCCTTCCATGGGGTTCGGCCATACACCATGGCCGAACCTTATGGTTCATCATTGGTCTTTAACCATTATAAAATTAGGGTTTGGCCATTTTCCTTGACCCTTGATCCTCTTTTGTTATTTATGATTATAAAATTAGGGTTTGGCCATTCTCCTTCTTGCTCCTTTCCTTCCTTAGCCTATTCTTCCTTCCTTCTTGCTCTTTAGTCGAGACTGGTCTTGATGAAACCCCTTGAAGTGATTCAACCAAGAGATATAGTTTGAGAGAGAGAGGAGGAGCTTGGGATAGAAACTACTCCAAGTTCTTGTCTTCAGGGTGGTCGGCCTTGTATGAGAGAAAGTGAGGGTAATGAAAACACTCTAAGTATTCTTGTCTTAAGAGTGGTAACAGCCAAGAGGGAGAGGGAAAGAATGAAATGAACACTATAGTCTTTCCTTGATCAATAAGGTCGGCCAAAGGTGGTGTCCCTTGGTGGCACCCCTTTGTAACTCCCATATTCCTTTACCTCCCTTTTTAATGGTCCATGTGGGGGTTTCATCCTTGAGATGAAGCACATCCAACTGTTGGCTCTTGGGTTTCCATCTTAAGATGGAAGCCCCCCCATGTTTCCAACGTGTGCTTGCGTTGATGTTAACCTTGTGTAACCTCCACAAAACGACACCTCTCCATTTAATTCCCATTTGGGGGATTCATCCCTGGGGTAAAACTCCCATGTAGCCAACGGTCTTGCCTTGGCTTGGACCACAAAACCATCCCTTTCCCTTTGATGATTCATTTGGGGGTTTCATCCATGAGATGAAACTCCCACACCTCCAACGTGTAACCCATTGGAGTTTGAATTTTAAACAATAAAATTCTTCCATTTCCCACTCCACTCAACTCATTATTTCAACTCATCATTTTAATTTAACTCATTTGAAATCAATTCAAAACCTTGATTCCATTTCCAATTTAATTCTGTAATGCCCCGCCCTTTCCGAGATTCAGAGTCTAATATTTTTTTTTTTTAAATAATAATATAATAACATCGGAAGAGGGCGGATGGTGTTATGACTCGAGCTAAGTCCGGACTACCCAAAGTCCGACCCTTAACTGGCCACCCATGTGTGCATGGACTAAACCCATGATAACAATCCACACATGGAACTAAACAAGTTATGCAGAATAAACTAGACTAATTGTGGAATTAAACTGAATAGATAGCAAGTACAAGTCTCAATTATTAAAATAACTTAATCCAAACATCCATTGTCAACACCATAAACAAACCATAGCAAAGTTTACTAGCTATTACATGTCCATAAAATATAACTCAAAAGACAGTAATAAAGAAATCACAATCATCAATCAAGCGCTTAAACTTGGCTCCCCTCCTGGTCCTCGACCTTCTCTTTTCCCTTCCTTGTTCCTGCATTATCCTCTAAGGATAGAATTAGGGCATTAGACCAACGCGCCCAGTAGGTTCCCGATCAGGGCTACCACATGATTAGTATATAAAGCAAGCATATATTTCATAGTACATGATCATCAACAAAACATCTGAAATCAATGCTATGTATGTAAGTACGAATGTAATGAGTCCCACCCATTACAAGTATACATAGCTATCACTTGACGGGATTCACATGTCAAGGTAATCCAGAGTAATCCACATTTCTTCTGAATAGAAGTCTAATGTCGAGGTAAGCCAGAGTAAGCCACATTTCCTCTGGATATGTAATACCCCAATTTCTCAATGAAGTGGAAAATTACCAAAATGCCCCTGAGTTGTTAAATTAATTATTTTGTGATGTTAAGTAAGGAAATAGTGGGGCCCATTGCTCAAAATAAAATCATATGAGCACATTATGAATGTTAAGTTTTATTGGTTGGGTAATTTTCATCATTTGGGTCAAAAATGGCTAAATGGGTCAAAGGGCCCAAATGGGGCCCATCGGGTCTTGCTGGGTTATTTGACCGTTTTGTGATTTTAAATTAAAAGGGGTTAAGCCTATTTGATTGGAAATCAAGTGGAGGAAAAATGGGTAGGCTTGATCCATATGTAAAAACCAATTGGAAATGATCAAAATACCATAAATGGGTCATGTTGTCAAAAACGGGTCAAGGAGCTAAAAGTGGACCCAGCGGGTCGAGTTGACTATTGTTGACCGTGTGAACCCTCAAGGGATCTCAAACACGAGTCAAATCAGTTGAGTGGGACTGAGGTGAGTTGGAATAAAATAAAAAGGTGAGTTAACTCATGTGCATTAAATGAAATGCATTAAATGTGATGAGTTGGGTTGGAATAAAAATACCTTGAGTTGGGTGAGTCAAAATGGAAACCCATGGGACTGTAAATCAGTGAGTTCAAGTGGGAATTGGAAGAGTTTTGCCCAGCTTTAACCACCCAAACAAGTCCCACACGTTGGGGACTTGTTGGGGTGATTTTCATGATGGCATTTAAATGGGAATACATGGGAATTGGATGAAATGCATGGGAGTGCCAAAGGGTGTGTTGGAAGTGCCAAGGGGTGCCTTGGATGGCACCCAATGCTCACCGTTTTGAGCAAGAAGTTATGAGGAATTGAGAGGTTTTTTGGGGGCTGAAAAACAAAAGGAGTGATCACCCTCACTTGGCCGAATTCCACATTGCAAAAGCATTAGAATTCCATCTCCTTTCCCTCTCTCAAGAACACCTCCTTGGCCGAATTTTATCTTGGTGATTTCACCATTGGTTCATGCTTCTAATCAGCTGAGACAAAGGAAGAAAGAAGGAAGGAAACAAGAGGGAAGAAGGCAAGGAGCAAAGGCATAAGAAAAGCTTGGAATTTGGTAAGAATTCCTTACAATGTTATTTAATAAGTTAGATTAAGTGGAACATGAATTGGCCATGGAATGGCTGATTTTATCAAGGACCTAAGCCTTGGTTAAAGGTTGTCTTAAGTGGTAAACAAATCACATTGGGTTCGGCCAGTTTGGATGGCCGAACCCCATGACATTTGCTTGGGTATTTTGATGGTTTTTGGAGGCTAAAAACCATGCAAAAATGATGAACAATTGTATGTGTTTAGATGCAAGATAAAGGATTTTAAATCTTGGATTTGGATGGCATAATTCAGCCTTGGAATAGCCAAATGCATCAAGAGTCTAAACCATGGAAGAAGGTGTCAAAAGAAATGAAAAGAGTTGGTTAATGGTTATGGTTTTTGAAATTTAAAACCATCCATTTGGGGACTGTTTTTACTTATTTTATTAAGATTTAAAATACATGCTTAAAGAGGGTTAAAACATGGGTTTGGATATCAGAAAAGGCTGAAGATATGTGGTCTAATCAGTGGAGTAAAATTGGAGAAGATGGACCATGGGATCGGCCATCTTGGATGGCCGAATCCCATGATATCATGTTGAAATCTTGATGATTTTTGTAGGATAAAACCATGCAAATGTTTTACTGTTTTGGATGATTAGATTAGACATAAGATGACATGTTTAAGTGGTTCAAACCAAAGGCCATAGGGTTCGGCCAATGAGCATGGCCGAACCCCATGCAATGGTGTGATCATTTTGTGGTTAATGGTGATGGTTTTGAGAGATAAAAACCATACATTATCATGGAGTTTTTATGTGATTTACATGAAGATTATGTACTGATTTTGGTTGGCCAATATATGGCTGAACCATGGTAATGTTATGGTTAAGTTACTGATCTAAAACAGTAGATTAAAACTGGAAAAATGGACCATGGGGATTGGCCATCTTGGATGGCCGAATCCCATGAGGTATGATGGTTATTTGGACAAAATAATTAGATGGTTTTGAGAGGTTAAAGTGCAGCAATGATGTGCTGATTTTATATGAATAAGTGACACCAAAAATATGTATGAAAGACCAAAACATGGACTTAGGGTTCGGCCACCTTGGATGGCCGAACCCCATGTAAGTCTTTCATGTGTTTGGTGAGTTAAAAACCATATGAAGATATGGTGTTTTTATGGTAATAAATGGATTAATATGTTACTGTTTTGGTGGGTTAATATGCGGCTGAACCATGTTTAATTCATGGTTGAGTTAGCATGATTAGACCCTGAGTGATCATGGTGTTGGTTGGATCAAGTGAACCCTAGGGTTCGGCTATGAGTATGGCCGAACCCCATGGGGCTGTTTTGAAATAAATGGGCTGTTTTGAATGGGAACTTATGGTTGTTTTAATTAAGGAGACATACATGATAATTATGGACTATGTAATCAACCATTGATGATGATGGAAAGTGGGATAAAAACCCATAGGATGTGGTTCGGCCAAGTAGTATGGCCGAACCCAATCAATGATTATTTGATAAGTTTGGAGATTAAAGTTGACGAATGAAGAACCCCACAAGATGTTTGGGTCTTATATGTGAATGGATATTTAAATATTAGAATGATTTACTTATTGTTACATCACAAGGTGACGAGAGTTGAAGGAAGTACGAGTCGTGACCGAGTGAAGCTCAAAAAGGAACGGACACTTAATCAAAGTTTAAGTAGGTTTCCTACCTACTTGTAACCACGGTTTTTACCCAGTTTTACTTATGATACTCTTGTTTAATATATGTGTTTCAAATGATATCTTATGCATTAACAAATGGCATACAGGCATTGGCATCTCATGCATAGTCATGGGATAATGAATGAAGTTCTACAGTGATGGCTACAAATGTACATGATGGGGGTTGCTCATTGCATGTACATAGAAGAGATGAATGTTGTTGTAATTTACCTTGCCGGTGCATGGCACGTCAAGTGATGGCTACGATGGTACATGATGGGGGTTGCTCATTACATGTACATCGCTTATAGAAGAGATGAAGGTGTGTTGTAATTTACCTTGTCGGTGCGAGGCACGTCAAGTGATGGCTATGAAAGTACATGATGGGGGATGCTCATTGCATGTGCATATTTCATAGCATTGTTTTACCTGTTTTGATGATCATGTAATATGATATGTATATGCATGTTTTATATGCTAACATGTGGTAGCCCTGATTCGGGAACCTACTGGGCGCGTTGATCTAACGCCCTAATTCTATCCTCAGAGGAGATTGCAGGTACAAGCAAGGGGAAAGGGAAGGTCATTGACCAAGAGGGGAGCTGAGCCTAAGTGCTTAAATAATGGATTTGGATTACGTTTTATTACTGTCATTTGAATACTATTGTTGGACATGTAATAATTCGTTATTTGCTATGGTTTGTTTAGGATCATAACTTGTGGATGGTTGATTTATGTTATTTAATATTTAAGAATATTACTTGCTATCTCGTCTTTTTATTCCGCATGTTGATGTTAGTTCCATGTGTGAATCACTATCATGGTCTATTCCATGTACACATGGGTGGCCAGTTAAGGTTCAGACTTGGGTAGTCTGAACTTAACTCGCGTCGTGACGCCGCCCGCTCTCTTCCGTTGTTTATATAAAAAAAAAAAAAAAAAAAAAATTAGACTCTGAAACTCTCGGAAATGGCGGGGCGTTACAGTTGGTATCAGAGCGAAACGGGAAGTTGAATCATCGAAGTAAGATTAAGACGGTTTCATGTCTCACTGACGGATAAGAATCCCAACTGACCGACTTTTCGGAGTCCGCTGCCTGGGGGCCGGATTAATTTACTTCGAGTGACTCGGACTGAACAATCAATCTGAGAACGACAATGAATGATAGCAAAGTAAAGTACAATCATCATAATTGGACAAATCATACGTAGCAAGGTAGGATGAACTCCCCTGAAATCCCCACACTGAGAAACAAACATTAGGAAATTAGAGATTTCCCCAGAAATAAAAAGAAAACAAAGAATGTTGATTTGGTAATCTTCCTAAACAAAGTACATGATATTTTGCATGATCAAAATTCCCTGGAAACCAAGAGTGGTTTATTTAGAATTATTGATGAATATGTTTGTGTTTGAAATGATGTGGCACAGATATGTCAAGCAACGAAGAATACACTGAGTTATGGGATAAAGGGACACCAAGTTGTCCGGTAGATTTGGTGTCAACTTCCGACAGTATCAGTATGGAAGTTAATGTGGACCTTCAGGAGGGACCTCCTGAAGAAGCTGATGTGGACTTAGCGCCTCTTCCGGAGGATCTGGGATTTTTCTTTTATGAGGATCCAATGGAAGACTTTCCTATAATACTGGAATCGGCGGGGGAAGTAGATCCCTATGATACCTGTGAGTTGTGTAATCAGGACGACCACAACAGGTTGTATTGTCCTCATCCATTGGGAGTTGTATGTCCGGTTTGTGGACTACACGGGCATGGAGAGACGAGGACTAATTGTCCTTGTATTGGAGGACCTGGAATAATCCCCTGCACAACATGTGAAGTATTGGGGCACACGGCGATGACGTGTCCTGATAACCGATTCAAGTTCGCTTTTGATGCGGAGTCTTCTACGGAAGACTAGGATAGGAAGTAATAGTAGGGGTATTAAAAAGGGGGTTATTGTTGTAAGGGGGTATATTTTGTTATACATAGGGTTTGTTTCACCCTACCCACCTTTGTACAAAGATGCAATTTGAATTTATATAAATATGTGATTTCATGTTTTTATGAGGATTCATGGCATGTGTTGTATATTATTAATGGAAACTAAGTCTATGATGTTTCCATGAATTAGGACTAAATGGCACCACAGAAAAAGGTGGTAAAAGATCTGAAGGGAAAAGAGAAAGTTTTACCGATCGGACTAGGTGAGGGGGTGTCAAAGAGAAGGACTCGTCAGGACGATAAAAAGAAGGATGATGTGCTCATTATCCCACCACAAGGGAAAGTGGTATCCCGACGCAAGAAGGCGTCATCGGAACCTGATAGAGAGCAATCCGTTCATGACGAAGAGAGGTCTATACATGAACAACCTCACAGTGAGGAAGAATCTCACCACTCTCGGCGGGAAGAAGAAGGGAGTGACCCTACGAATCAACAGGACGACGAGGAGGAATATGACTCGTCGTATCGACGCGAGGAGGAGGAGAATAGTAATATGACTGTACCCTTTGTACCTCCTGAACTGCACAGCTTGGTGCAAGCCGTGGTTACATCTGTCCTCCAACAACATTTGAACGGAGGGGGAAACATGAGCGAAAATAATGACCGAAATATGGTCAGAGATTTTCAGCACCAGCGCCCACCTTACTTCAAGGGCAGAGAAGGGCCTATTGCGGCCGAGAATTGGTTGGAGAAGATTTCGCATATATTGACTCTTTTGAACATCAAGAGTCATGCCCATAAAATATTATTGGCCACGTCACAGCTGGTGGATGACGCTGCCAAATGGTGGAAGGTGGTGGAGAAACAACAGGCACTTGTGCCAAGAAGAGAAAGAGTTGCTATGACCTGGGAGCAATTCTCCGCGACATTTCTAGAGCGCTACTTTCCAGAGGAAGAAAGAGAACGTCAAATTCAGGCCTTTATGATGTTAGTACAAGGTTCAATGACGGTGGCTGAGTATCACCAAGAATTCCTCAGCCTGTCAATCTATGCATACTATATTGTGGACACAGAATATCGAAAGGCTCGCAAGTTCGAGCGTGGGTTACGGCCAAACATTAGGGCCAAGGTAACTGTGTTCAAAGCAGCCACGCTGGCGGAAGTGGTCAGCAGGGCCACCATTGTGGAACAAGAGATGGCGGAATTTGCCAGAGTGGACAACCGCCGAGCTCCGAGTGGGAGAGGTGGGTATCAACCCAACAAAAAGTTCAGACCGAATTTCAGCAGACCCTCACCGTCTGTTGGATCAAGTGGGGGCTTTCGCCCCAACCAGCCCACTCAATCTGTTGCGGTCACTCAAGCATCTCGAGGAGTGAATACTTGCTTCCACTGTGATCAACCTGGTCACTACAAAAAGGATTGCCCAAAGCTCAACAGGCTGTCTAACTCAAGAGGATCATTTCGTCCGCCAGCTAGACCGGCATACTCCAGAGGAGGCAGAATGCAGGGCCGGGGAGGTCGAAGGTCTAACCCTGCTGGAGCAGGAAGATTATTCACTCTAACTTCTCCAGAGGAAGAGGAGGAGGATCATCCTGTGATACAAGGTATGGCGGCAGTGAGTAGCTCATATGCATATGCACTATTTGATTCCGGAGCGTCACACTCCTTTATAGCTGCATCGTTTATTACTGCTACTGGTACATTAGTGCAAAGATTAGCCACAGAACTTACTATTGTATCCCCTGTCGGAGATTCGGCATTGGGACTTATTTGTACTGCGGTTAACACCGAATTAGCTGGACTCAGATTTGAGTTCAATTATTTAGTGCTGGACATGTCGGAATATGATATTATATTCGGAATGGATTGGTTGGCAAAGTTTCATGCCAACATTGACTGTTATGGTCGAAGAGTGACATTTAAGTCACCCGAGGGCAAGCAATATATAGTTCGTGCAGATAAACAAAGTGGATTACAGGAAGGATTAAACCACGTGGTATTGAATAATATCACCATAAACAAAGCTCCAATTACTGAACTTCCGGAAATTGTACAAGAATTTGGGGATGTGTTCCCAAAGGAACTCCCTGGTTTACCATCTATGAGGGAGATTAACTTCGAGATCAGACTGTACCCTGGCACAACACCAGTGTCGTTACCACACTATCGGATGGCACCAGCAGAGATGTCAGAACTAAAGAAGCAGATTGATGAACTGCTTAGGCTGGGTTGCATCCGGAACAGTACATCATCATGGGGAGCACCAGTGTTGTTTGTGAAGAAGAAGGACGGTTCACTACGGATGTGCGTGGACTACCGGAAGCTGAATCAGTTAACAGTCCGGAACAAGTACCCTCTACCCAGGATCGATGATTTATTCGATCAATTGAGGGGTTCAAGCCATTTTTCAAAGATCGATTTGATGTCTGGTTATCATCAAATTCGAGTTAGGGAGGAAGATATAGAAAAGACAGCTTTTCGGACGCGGTATGGACTGTTTGAGTTCGTGGTCATGCCATTTGGACTCACGAATGCGCCGGCAGTATTCATGGATTTGATGAATAGAATCTTCCGTCCCTATTTAGATCAATTTGTAATTGTATTCATTGATGATATCCTGATCTATTCTAAGAGTCAGGAGGAACACGCAGAGCATCTACGTATAGTTTTGAATATTTTGAGGCAGAATAAACTGTATGCCAAGGCCAGTAAGTGTGAATTTTGGCTATCTCAAGTGAATTTCTTAGGACATGTTATATCCGAGGAAGGAATAGCCGTAGATCCGGCTAAGGTGACGGCCGTGAAAGACTGGAAAGCGCCAAAAAACGTAACCGAGATCCGCAGTTTCTTAGGATTGGCGGGTTATTATCGGAAATTTATTATGGATTTTTCCAAATTAGCGTCTCCATTGACTCGACTCACTCAGAAAGGAGTCAAGTATGAGTGGTCAGATCTGTGCAACCAAAGGTTTGAAGAGCTAAAAGACAGACTTACAACCGCTCCTATTTTGATTTTGCCGGAAAAGGGCAAGGGTTATGAAGTAGAATGCGACGCTTCGGGAGAAGGACTGGGGTGTGTCCTCAGTCAAAATCATCGTGTGGTGGCTTATGGTTCAAGACAACTAAAAATACATGAACGCCTCTATCCTACGCATGATCTTGAACTAGCCGCAGTGGTCTTCGCTCTCAAAAGCTGGAGACATTATCTTTATGGCGAGAAGTTTGAAGTGTATTCTGATCATAAGAGTTTGAAATATTTATTTGATCAGAAGGAGCTTAATCTAAGGCAGCGCAGATGGATGGAGTATCTGGCGGATTATGAGTTCGAACTTCGATACCATCCAGGCAAGGCAAACAAGGTGGCTGATGCTCTTAGCCGCATATCACATGCATCCATGGCATATCTGATCAGAACCGAGTGGGAGATGTTGAATACCATTCGAGAGTTCAATCTATACATTACAAACCGTGGAGTTTTGCACAATTTAATCATACGGTCCAATATAGTCACCAAGATTGAACAAGAACAAAGAGCAGATCCGGAAGTGGAGGACATTTGGGCCAGGATGTCTACTGGCACCGTTGTACCGGAATGGGAACTACGACCAGGACAGGGTCTTGTATTCCGGGGAAGAACTTATGTGCCAAAGAGTTGCAGGAAAGAGCTAATGATTGAGGCACATCAATCCAAGTTCTCTATTCATCCGGGTAGCACCAAAATGTATCACGATCTAAAGAGGCATTATTGGTGGCATGGACTAAAAAGGGATGTGGCGGAATTCGTGGCACACTGTCTAACTTGTCAACAAGTTAAGACTGAACACCAAAAGCCACCAGGGTTGCTCAAACCCTTAGCCGTGCCAGAATGGAAATGGGAACATATTTCCATGGACTTTGTATCCGGGTTGCCGAGGTCTTCAAAGGGTAATGACGCCATTTGGGTCGTAGTCGACCGGCTGACCAAGTCTGCACATTTCATTCCTATCAAGATGACGGATTCGTCTGAGACGTTGGGTCGGCGTTATATTAAAGAAATCATTCGACTACATGGTATTCCCCGAACGATAGTATCGGACAGAGATGGCCGTTTTACCGGCAGAGTATGGCAAAGCATGCAGACAGCCATGGGGACTGAGCTATTGACTAGCACCGCATTCCATCCACAGACTGATGGTCAGTCTGAAAGAACAATACAAACCTTGGAAGACATGCTGAGAGCGTGTATGTTAGATTTCAAAGGAGGATGGGAGGACCACTTACCATTGGTGGAGTTCTCCTATAATAACAGCTATCAGGCAAGCCTTCAAATGGCTCCTTATGAGGCTTTATATGGTAGACCGTGTAGGTCACCGGTATGTTGGACAGAGGCAGGTGAGCCTGCATTGATCGGACCGGAACTAGTCGCAGAAACTACTGCACAAATTAAGTTGATACGTCAACACTTGTTGACTGCACAGAGTCGGCAGAAGAGCTATGCTGATAAAAGGAGACGGTTTCTGGAATTTGAAGTGGGAGACTTGGTGTTTCTAAAAGTCTCACCACGAAAGGGACATATGAGGTTTGGTAAGAAAGGAAAACTGTCGCCAAGATATGTGGGACCGTTTTCCATCATAAGAAGGATGGGGGATGTAGCTTACCAATTAGCACTTCCGTCGCAATTAGCAGCTCTACACGATGTGTTCCACGTGTCGATGCTAAGGAAATACAATCCGGATCCGTCCCATGTTTTAAATGTTCAAGATATTGAAGTACAAAGCGACGTGACGTACGTCGAGAAGCCAGTCAGGATAGTGGAGACCGAACAAAGGGTGTTGCGAAACAGAGCGATTCAGTTCGTAAAAGTGGTATGGGACCGTCATGGTGATGAAGAGGCCACATGGGAACTTGAATCGGAGATGAGAACAGCTCACCCCGAATTGTTTGTGTAATTTAATTTGAGAACCCTACTTCACTCGATTTTCGGGACGAAAATTTTAAAAAGAGGGTTATATTGTAATACCCCAATTTCTCAATGAAGTGGAAAATTACCAAAATGCCCCTGAGTTGTTAAATTAATTATTTTGTGATGTTAAGTAAGGAAATAGTGGGGCCCATTGCTCAAAATAAAATCATATGAGCACATTATGAATGTTAAGTTTTATTGGTTGGGTAATTTTCATCATTTGGGTCAAAAATGGCTAAATGGGTCAAAGGGCCCAAATGGGGCCCATCGGGTCTTGCTGGGTTATTTGACCGTTTTGTGATTTTAAATTAAAAGGGGTTAAGCCTATTTGATTGGAAATCAAGTGGAGGAAAAATGGGTAGGCTTGATCCATATGTAAAAACCAATTGGAAATGATCAAAATACCATAAATGGGTCATGTTGTCAAAAACGGGTCAAGGAGCTAAAAGTGGACCCAGCGGGTCGAGTTGACTATTGTTGACCGTGTGAACCCTCAAGGGATCTCAAACACGAGTCAAATCAGTTGAGTGGGACTGAGGTGAGTTGGAATAAAATAAAAAGGTGAGTTAACTCATGTGCATTAAATGAAATGCATTAAATGTGATGAGTTGGGTTGGAATAAAAATACCTTGAGTTGGGTGAGTCAAAATGGAAACCCATGGGACTGTAAATCAGTGAGTTCAAGTGGGAATTGGAAGAGTTTTGCCCAGCTTTAACCACCCAAACAAGTCCCACACGTTGGGGACTTGTTGGGGTGATTTTCATGATGGCATTTAAATGGGAATACATGGGAATTGGATGAAATGCATGGGAGTGCCAAAGGGTGTGTTGGAAGTGCCAAGGGGTGCCTTGGATGGCACTCAATGCTCACCGTTTTGAGCAAGAAGTTATGAGGAATTGAGAGGTTTTTTGGGGGCTGAAAAACAAAAGGAGTGATCACCCTCACTTGGCCGAATTCCACATTGCAAAAGCATTAGAATTCCATCTCCTTTCCCTCTCTCAAGAACACCTCCTTGGCCGAATTTTATCTTGGTGATTTCACCATTGGTTCATGCTTCTAATCAGCTGAGACAAAGGAAGAAAGAAGGAAGGAAACAAGAGGGAAGAAGGCAAGGAGCAAAGGCATAAGAAAAGCTTGGAATTTGGTAAGAATTCCTTACAATGTTATTTAATAAGTTAGATTAAGTGGAACATGAATTGGCCATGGAATGGCTGATTTTATCAAGGACCTAAGCCTTGGTTAAAGGTTGTCTTAAGTGGTAAACAAATCACATTGGGTTCGGCCAGTTTGGATGGCCGAACCCCATGACATTTGCTTGGGTATTTTGATGGTTTTTGGAGGCTAAAAACCATGCAAAAATGATGAACAATTGTATGTGTTTAGATGCAAGATAAAGGATTTTAAATCTTGGATTTGGATGGCATAATTCAGCCTTGGAATAGCCAAATGCATCAAGAGTCTAAACCATGGAAGAAGGTGTCAAAAGAAATGAAAAGAGTTGGTTAATGGTTATGGTTTTTGAAATTTAAAACCATCCATTTGGGGACTGTTTTTACTTATTTTATTAAGATTTAAAATACATGCTTAAAGAGGGTTAAAACATGGGTTTGGATATCAGAAAAGGCTGAAGATATGTGGTCTAATCAGTGGAGTAAAATTGGAGAAGATGGACCATGGGATCGGCCATCTTGGATGGCCGAATCCCATGATATCATGTTGAAATCTTGATGATTTTTGTAGGATAAAACCATGCAAATGTTTTACTGTTTTGGATGATTAGATTAGACATAAGATGACATGTTTAAGTGGTTCAAACCAAAGGCCATAGGGTTCGGCCAATGAGCATGGCCGAACCCCATGCAATGGTGTGATCATTTTGTGGTTAATGGTGATGGTTTTGAGAGATAAAAACCATACATTATCATGGAGTTTTTATGTGATTTACATGAAGATTATGTACTGATTTTGGTTGGCCAATATATGGCTGAACCATGGTAATGTTATGGTTAAGTTACTGATCTAAAACAGTAGATTAAAACTGGAAAAATGGACCATGGGGATTGGCCATCTTGGATGGCCGAATCCCATGAGGTATGATGGTTATTTGGACAAAATAATTAGATGGTTTTGAGAGGTTAAAGTGCAGCAATGATGTGCTGATTTTATATGAATAAGTGACACCAAAAATATGTATGAAAGACCAAAACATGGACTTAGGGTTCGGCCACCTTGGATGGCCGAACCCCATGTAAGTCTTTCATGTGTTTGGTGAGTTAAAAACCATATGAAGATATGGTGTTTTTATGGTAATAAATGGATTAATATGTTACTGTTTTGGTGGGTTAATATGCGGCTGAACCATGTTTAATTCATGGTTGAGTTAGCATGATTAGACCCTGAGTGATCATGGTGTTGGTTGGATCAAGTGAACCCTAGGGTTCGGCTATGAGTATGGCCGAACCCCATGGGGCTGTTTTGAAATAAATGGGCTGTTTTGAATGGGAACTTATGGTTGTTTTAATTAAGGAGACATACATGATAATTATGGACTATGTAATCAACCATTGATGATGATGGAAAGTGGGATAAAAACCCATAGGATGTGGTTCGGCCAAGTAGTATGGCCGAACCCAATCAATGATTATTTGATAAGTTTGGAGATTAAAGTTGACGAATGAAGAACCCCACAAGATGTTTGGGTCTTATATGTGAATGGATATTTAAATATTAGAATGATTTACTTATTGTTACATCACAAGGTGACGAGAGTTGAAGGAAGTACGAGTCGTGACCGAGTGAAGCTCAAAAAGGAACGGACACTTAATCAAAGTTTAAGTAGGTTTCCTACCTACTTGTAACCACGGTTTTTACCCAGTTTTACTTATGATACTCTTGTTTAATATATGTGTTTCAAATGATATCTTATGCATTAACAAATGGCATACAGGCATTGGCATCTCATGCATAGTCATGGGATAATGAATGAAGTTCTACAGTGATGGCTACAAATGTACATGATGGGGGTTGCTCATTGCATGTACATAGAAGAGATGAATGTTGTTGTAATTTACCTTGCCGGTGCATGGCACGTCAAGTGATGGCTACGATGGTACATGATGGGGGTTGCTCATTACATGTACATCGCTTATAGAAGAGATGAAGGTGTGTTGTAATTTACCTTGTCGGTGCGAGGCACGTCAAGTGATGGCTATGAAAGTACATGATGGGGGATGCTCATTGCATGTGCATATTTCATAGCATTGTTTTACCTGTTTTGATGATCATGTAATATGATATGTATATGCATGTTTTATATGCTAACATGTGGTAGCCCTGATTCGGGAACCTACTGGGCGCGTTGATCTAACGCCCTAATTCTATCCTCAGAGGAGATTGCAGGTACAAGCAAGGGGAAAGGGAAGGTCATTGACCAAGAGGGGAGCTGAGCCTAAGTGCTTAAATAATGGATTTGGATTACGTTTTATTACTGTCATTTGAATACTATTGTTGGACATGTAATAATTCGTTATTTGCTATGGTTTGTTTAGGATCATAACTTGTGGATGGTTGATTTATGTTATTTAATATTTAAGAATATTACTTGCTATCTCGTCTTTTTATTCCGCATGTTGATGTTAGTTCCATGTGTGAATCACTATCATGGTCTATTCCATGTACACATGGGTGGCCAGTTAAGGTTCAGACTTGGGTAGTCTGAACTTAACTCGCGTCGTGACGCCGCCCGCTCTCTTCCGTTGTTTATATAAAAAAAAAAAAAAAAAAAAAATTAGACTCTGAAACTCTCGGAAATGGCGGGGCGTTACAGTTGGTATCAGAGCGAAACGGGAAGTTGAATCATCGAAGTAAGATTAAGACGGTTTCATGTCTCACTGACGGATAAGAATCCCAACTGACCGACTTTTCGGAGTCCGCTGCCTGGGGGCCGGATTAATTTACTTCGAGTGACTCGGACTGAACAATCAATCTGAGAACGACAATGAATGATAGCAAAGTAAAGTACAATCATCATAATTGGACAAATCATACGTAGCAAGGTAGGATGAACTCCCCTGAAATCCCCACACTGAGAAACAAACATTAGGAAATTAGAGATTTCCCCAGAAATAAAAAGAAAACAAAGAATGTTGATTTGGTAATCTTCCTAAACAAAGTACATGATATTTTGCATGATCAAAATTCCCTGGAAACCAAGAGTGGTTTATTTAGAATTATTGATGAATATGTTTGTGTTTGAAATGATGTGGCACAGATATGTCAAGCAACGAAGAATACACTGAGTTATGGGATAAAGGGACACCAAGTTGTCCGGTAGATTTGGTGTCAACTTCCGACAGTATCAGTATGGAAGTTAATGTGGACCTTCAGGAGGGACCTCCTGAAGAAGCTGATGTGGACTTAGCGCCTCTTCCGGAGGATCTGGGATTTTTCTTTTATGAGGATCCAATGGAAGACTTTCCTATAATACTGGAATCGGCGGGGGAAGTAGATCCCTATGATACCTGTGAGTTGTGTAATCAGGACGACCACAACAGGTTGTATTGTCCTCATCCATTGGGAGTTGTATGTCCGGTTTGTGGACTACACGGGCATGGAGAGACGAGGACTAATTGTCCTTGTATTGGAGGACCTGGAATAATCCCCTGCACAACATGTGAAGTATTGGGGCACACGGCGATGACGTGTCCTGATAACCGATTCAAGTTCGCTTTTGATGCGGAGTCTTCTACGGAAGACTAGGATAGGAAGTAATAGTAGGGGTATTAAAAAGAGGGTTATTGTTGTAAGGGGGTATATTTTGTTATACATAGGGTTTGTTTCACCCTACCCACCTTTGTACAAAGATGCAATTTGAATTTATATAAATATGTGATTTCATGTTTTTATGAGGATTCATGGCATGTGTTGTATATTATTAATGGAAACTAAGTCTATGATGTTTCCATGAATTAGGACTAAATGGCACCACAGAAAAAGGTGGTAAAAGATCTGAAGGGAAAAGAGAAAGTTTTACCGATCGGACTAGGTGAGGGGGTGTCAAAGAGAAGGACTCGTCAGGACGATAAAAAGAAGGATGATGTGCTCATTATCCCACCACAAGGGAAAGTGGTATCCCGACGCAAGAAGGCGTCATCGGAACCTGATAGAGAGCAATCCGTTCATGACGAAGAGAGGTCTATACATGAACAACCTCACAGTGAGGAAGAATCTCACCACTCTCGGCGGGAAGAAGAAGGGAGTGACCCTACGAATCAACAGGACGACGAGGAGGAATATGACTCGTCGTATCGACGCGAGGAGGAGGAGAATAGTAATATGACTGTACCCTTTGTACCTCCTGAACTGCACAGCTTGGTGCAAGCCGTGGTTACATCTGTCCTCCAACAACATTTGAACGGAGGGGGAAACATGAGCGAAAATAATGACCGAAATATGGTCAGAGATTTTCAGCACCAGCGCCCACCTTACTTCAAGGGCAGAGAAGGGCCTATTGCGGCCGAGAATTGGTTGGAGAAGATTTCGCATATATTGACTCTTTTGAACATCAAGAGTCATGCCCATAAAATATTATTGGCCACGTCACAGCTGGTGGATGACGCTGCCAAATGGTGGAAGGTGGTGGAGAAACAACAGGCACTTGTGCCAAGAAGAGAAAGAGTTGCTATGACCTGGGAGCAATTCTCCGCGACATTTCTAGAGCGCTACTTTCCAGAGGAAGAAAGAGAACGTCAAATTCAGGCCTTTATGATGTTAGTACAAGGTTCAATGACGGTGGCTGAGTATCACCAAGAATTCCTCAGCCTGTCAATCTATGCATACTATATTGTGGACACAGAATATCGAAAGGCTCGCAAGTTCGAGCGTGGGTTACGGCCAAACATTAGGGCCAAGGTAACTGTGTTCAAAGCAGCCACGCTGGCGGAAGTGGTCAGCAGGGCCACCATTGTGGAACAAGAGATGGCGGAATTTGCCAGAGTGGACAACCGCCGAGCTCCGAGTGGGAGAGGTGGGTATCAACCCAACAAAAAGTTCAGACCGAATTTCAGCAGACCCTCACCGTCTGTTGGATCAAGTGGGGGCTTTCGCCCCAACCAGCCCACTCAATCTGTTGCGGTCACTCAAGCATCTCGAGGAGTGAATACTTGCTTCCACTGTGATCAACCTGGTCACTACAAAAAGGATTGCCCAAAGCTCAACAGGCTGTCTAACTCAAGAGGATCATTTCGTCCGCCAGCTAGACCGGCATACTCCAGAGGAGGCAGAATGCAGGGCCGGGGAGGTCGAAGGTCTAACCCTGCTGGAGCAGGAAGATTATTCACTCTAACTTCTCCAGAGGAAGAGGAGGAGGATCATCCTGTGATACAAGGTATGGCGGCAGTGAGTAGCTCATATGCATATGCACTATTTGATTCCGGAGCGTCACACTCCTTTATAGCTGCATCGTTTATTACTGCTACTGGTACATTAGTGCAAAGATTAGCCACAGAACTTACTATTGTATCCCCTGTCGGAGATTCGGCATTGGGACTTATTTGTACTGCGGTTAACACCGAATTAGCTGGACTCAGATTTGAGTTCAATTATTTAGTGCTGGACATGTCGGAATATGATATTATATTCGGAATGGATTGGTTGGCAAAGTTTCATGCCAACATTGACTGTTATGGTCGAAGAGTGACATTTAAGTCACCCGAGGGCAAGCAATATATAGTTCGTGCAGATAAACAAAGTGGATTACAGGAAGGATTAAACCACGTGGTATTGAATAATATCACCATAAACAAAGCTCCAATTACTGAACTTCCGGAAATTGTACAAGAATTTGGGGATGTGTTCCCAAAGGAACTCCCTGGTTTACCATCTATGAGGGAGATTAACTTCGAGATCAGACTGTACCCTGGCACAACACCAGTGTCGTTACCACACTATCGGATGGCACCAGCAGAGATGTCAGAACTAAAGAAGCAGATTGATGAACTGCTTAGGCTGGGTTGCATCCGGAACAGTACATCATCATGGGGAGCACCAGTGTTGTTTGTGAAGAAGAAGGACGGTTCACTACGGATGTGCGTGGACTACCGGAAGCTGAATCAGTTAACAGTCCGGAACAAGTACCCTCTACCCAGGATCGATGATTTATTCGATCAATTGAGGGGTTCAAGCCATTTTTCAAAGATCGATTTGATGTCTGGTTATCATCAAATTCGAGTTAGGGAGGAAGATATAGAAAAGACAGCTTTTCGGACGCGGTATGGACTGTTTGAGTTCGTGGTCATGCCATTTGGACTCACGAATGCGCCGGCAGTATTCATGGATTTGATGAATAGAATCTTCCGTCCCTATTTAGATCAATTTGTAATTGTATTCATTGATGATATCCTGATCTATTCTAAGAGTCAGGAGGAACACGCAGAGCATCTACGTATAGTTTTGAATATTTTGAGGCAGAATAAACTGTATGCCAAGGCCAGTAAGTGTGAATTTTGGCTATCTCAAGTGAATTTCTTAGGACATGTTATATCCGAGGAAGGAATAGCCGTAGATCCGGCTAAGGTGACGGCCGTGAAAGACTGGAAAGCGCCAAAAAACGTAACCGAGATCCGCAGTTTCTTAGGATTGGCGGGTTATTATCGGAAATTTATTATGGATTTTTCCAAATTAGCGTCTCCATTGACTCGACTCACTCAGAAAGGAGTCAAGTATGAGTGGTCAGATCTGTGCAACCAAAGGTTTGAAGAGCTAAAAGACAGACTTACAACCGCTCCTATTTTGATTTTGCCGGAAAAGGGCAAGGGTTATGAAGTAGAATGCGACGCTTCGGGAGAAGGACTGGGGTGTGTCCTCAGTCAAAATCATCGTGTGGTGGCTTATGGTTCAAGACAACTAAAAATACATGAACGCCTCTATCCTACGCATGATCTTGAACTAGCCGCAGTGGTCTTCGCTCTCAAAAGCTGGAGACATTATCTTTATGGCGAGAAGTTTGAAGTGTATTCTGATCATAAGAGTTTGAAATATTTATTTGATCAGAAGGAGCTTAATCTAAGGCAGCGCAGATGGATGGAGTATCTGGCGGATTATGAGTTCGAACTTCGATACCATCCAGGCAAGGCAAACAAGGTGGCTGATGCTCTTAGCCGCATATCACATGCATCCATGGCATATCTGATCAGAACCGAGTGGGAGATGTTGAATACCATTCGAGAGTTCAATCTATACATTACAAACCGTGGAGTTTTGCACAATTTAATCATACGGTCCAATATAGTCACCAAGATTGAACAAGAACAAAGAGCAGATCCGGAAGTGGAGGACATTTGGGCCAGGATGTCTACTGGCACCGTTGTACCGGAATGGGAACTACGACCAGGACAGGGTCTTGTATTCCGGGGAAGAACTTATGTGCCAAAGAGTTGCAGGAAAGAGCTAATGATTGAGGCACATCAATCCAAGTTCTCTATTCATCCGGGTAGCACCAAAATGTATCACGATCTAAAGAGGCATTATTGGTGGCATGGACTAAAAAGGGATGTGGCGGAATTCGTGGCACACTGTCTAACTTGTCAACAAGTTAAGACTGAACACCAAAAGCCACCAGGGTTGCTCAAACCCTTAGCCGTGCCAGAATGGAAATGGGAACATATTTCCATGGACTTTGTATCCGGGTTGCCGAGGTCTTCAAAGGGTAATGACGCCATTTGGGTCGTAGTCGACCGGCTGACCAAGTCTGCACATTTCATTCCTATCAAGATGACGGATTCGTCTGAGACGTTGGGTCGGCGTTATATTAAAGAAATCATTCGACTACATGGTATTCCCCGAACGATAGTATCGGACAGAGATGGCCGTTTTACCGGCAGAGTATGGCAAAGCATGCAGACAGCCATGGGGACTGAGCTATTGACTAGCACCGCATTCCATCCACAGACTGATGGTCAGTCTGAAAGAACAATACAAACCTTGGAAGACATGCTGAGAGCGTGTATGTTAGATTTCAAAGGAGGATGGGAGGACCACTTACCATTGGTGGAGTTCTCCTATAATAACAGCTATCAGGCAAGCCTTCAAATGGCTCCTTATGAGGCTTTATATGGTAGACCGTGTAGGTCACCGGTATGTTGGACAGAGGCAGGTGAGCCTGCATTGATCGGACCGGAACTAGTCGCAGAAACTACTGCACAAATTAAGTTGATACGTCAACACTTGTTGACTGCACAGAGTCGGCAGAAGAGCTATGCTGATAAAAGGAGACGGTTTCTGGAATTTGAAGTGGGAGACTTGGTGTTTCTAAAAGTCTCACCACGAAAGGGACATATGAGGTTTGGTAAGAAAGGAAAACTGTCGCCAAGATATGTGGGACCGTTTTCCATCATAAGAAGGATGGGGGATGTAGCTTACCAATTAGCACTTCCGTCGCAATTAGCAGCTCTACACGATGTGTTCCACGTGTCGATGCTAAGGAAATACAATCCGGATCCGTCCCATGTTTTAAATGTTCAAGATATTGAAGTACAAAGCGACGTGACGTACGTCGAGAAGCCAGTCAGGATAGTGGAGACCGAACAAAGGGTGTTGCGAAACAGAGCGATTCAGTTCGTAAAAGTGGTATGGGACCGTCATGGTGATGAAGAGGCCACATGGGAACTTGAATCGGAGATGAGAACAGCTCACCCCGAATTGTTTGTGTAATTTAATTTGAGAACCCTACTTCACTCGATTTTCGGGACGAAAATTTTAAAAAGAGGGTTATATTGTAATACCCCAATTTCTCAATGAAGTGGAAAATTACCAAAATGCCCCTGAGTTGTTAAATTAATTATTTTGTGATGTTAAGTAAGGAAATAGTGGGGCCCATTGCTCAAAATAAAATCATATGAGCACATTATGAATGTTAAGTTTTATTGGTTGGGTAATTTTCATCATTTGGGTCAAAAATGGCTAAATGGGTCAAAGGGCCCAAATGGGGCCCATCGGGTCTTGCTGGGTTATTTGACCGTTTTGTGATTTTAAATTAAAAGGGGTTAAGCCTATTTGATTGGAAATCAAGTGGAGGAAAAATGGGTAGGCTTGATCCATATGTAAAAACCAATTGGAAATGATCAAAATACCATAAATGGGTCATGTTGTCAAAAACGGGTCAAGGAGCTAAAAGTGGACCCAGCGGGTCGAGTTGACTATTGTTGACCGTGTGAACCCTCAAGGGATCTCAAACACGAGTCAAATCAGTTGAGTGGGACTGAGGTGAGTTGGAATAAAATAAAAAGGTGAGTTAACTCATGTGCATTAAATGAAATGCATTAAATGTGATGAGTTGGGTTGGAATAAAAATACCTTGAGTTGGGTGAGTCAAAATGGAAACCCATGGGACTGTAAATCAGTGAGTTCAAGTGGGAATTGGAAGAGTTTTGCCCAGCTTTAACCACCCAAACAAGTCCCACACGTTGGGGACTTGTTGGGGTGATTTTCATGATGGCATTTAAATGGGAATACATGGGAATTGGATGAAATGCATGGGAGTGCCAAAGGGTGTGTTGGAAGTGCCAAGGGGTGCCTTGGATGGCACCCAATGCTCACCGTTTTGAGCAAGAAGTTATGAGGAATTGAGAGGTTTTTTGGGGGCTGAAAAACAAAAGGAGTGATCACCCTCACTTGGCCGAATTCCACATTGCAAAAGCATTAGAATTCCATCTCCTTTCCCTCTCTCAAGAACACCTCCTTGGCCGAATTTTATCTTGGTGATTTCACCATTGGTTCATGCTTCTAATCAGCTGAGACAAAGGAAGAAAGAAGGAAGGAAACAAGAGGGAAGAAGGCAAGGAGCAAAGGCATAAGAAAAGCTTGGAATTTGGTAAGAATTCCTTACAATGTTATTTAATAAGTTAGATTAAGTGGAACATGAATTGGCCATGGAATGGCTGATTTTATCAAGGACCTAAGCCTTGGTTAAAGGTTGTCTTAAGTGGTAAACAAATCACATTGGGTTCGGCCAGTTTGGATGGCCGAACCCCATGACATTTGCTTGGGTATTTTGATGGTTTTTGGAGGCTAAAAACCATGCAAAAATGATGAACAATTGTATGTGTTTAGATGCAAGATAAAGGATTTTAAATCTTGGATTTGGATGGCATAATTCAGCCTTGGAATAGCCAAATGCATCAAGAGTCTAAACCATGGAAGAAGGTGTCAAAAGAAATGAAAAGAGTTGGTTAATGGTTATGGTTTTTGAAATTTAAAACCATCCATTTGGGGACTGTTTTTACTTATTTTATTAAGATTTAAAATACATGCTTAAAGAGGGTTAAAACATGGGTTTGGATATCAGAAAAGGCTGAAGATATGTGGTCTAATCAGTGGAGTAAAATTGGAGAAGATGGACCATGGGATCGGCCATCTTGGATGGCCGAATCCCATGATATCATGTTGAAATCTTGATGATTTTTGTAGGATAAAACCATGCAAATGTTTTACTGTTTTGGATGATTAGATTAGACATAAGATGACATGTTTAAGTGGTTCAAACCAAAGGCCATAGGGTTCGGCCAATGAGCATGGCCGAACCCCATGCAATGGTGTGATCATTTTGTGGTTAATGGTGATGGTTTTGAGAGATAAAAACCATACATTATCATGGAGTTTTTATGTGATTTACATGAAGATTATGTACTGATTTTGGTTGGCCAATATATGGCTGAACCATGGTAATGTTATGGTTAAGTTACTGATCTAAAACAGTAGATTAAAACTGGAAAAATGGACCATGGGGATTGGCCATCTTGGATGGCCGAATCCCATGAGGTATGATGGTTATTTGGACAAAATAATTAGATGGTTTTGAGAGGTTAAAGTGCAGCAATGATGTGCTGATTTTATATGAATAAGTGACACCAAAAATATGTATGAAAGACCAAAACATGGACTTAGGGTTCGGCCACCTTGGATGGCCGAACCCCATGTAAGTCTTTCATGTGTTTGGTGAGTTAAAAACCATATGAAGATATGGTGTTTTTATGGTAATAAATGGATTAATATGTTACTGTTTTGGTGGGTTAATATGCGGCTGAACCATGTTTAATTCATGGTTGAGTTAGCATGATTAGACCCTGAGTGATCATGGTGTTGGTTGGATCAAGTGAACCCTAGGGTTCGGCTATGAGTATGGCCGAACCCCATGGGGCTGTTTTGAAATAAATGGGCTGTTTTGAATGGGAACTTATGGTTGTTTTAATTAAGGAGACATACATGATAATTATGGACTATGTAATCAACCATTGATGATGATGGAAAGTGGGATAAAAACCCATAGGATGTGGTTCGGCCAAGTAGTATGGCCGAACCCAATCAATGATTATTTGATAAGTTTGGAGATTAAAGTTGACGAATGAAGAACCCCACAAGATGTTTGGGTCTTATATGTGAATGGATATTTAAATATTAGAATGATTTACTTATTGTTACATCACAAGGTGACGAGAGTTGAAGGAAGTACGAGTCGTGACCGAGTGAAGCTCAAAAAGGAACGGACACTTAATCAAAGTTTAAGTAGGTTTCCTACCTACTTGTAACCATGGTTTTTACCCAGTTTTACTTATGATACTCTTGTTTAATATATGTGTTTCAAATGATATCTTATGCATTAACAAATGGCATACAGGCATTGGCATCTCATGCATAGTCATGGGATAATGAATGAAGTTCTACAGTGATGGCTACAAATGTACATGATGGGGGTTGCTCATTGCATGTACATAGAAGAGATGAATGTTGTTGTAATTTACCTTGCCGGTGCATGGCACGTCAAGTGATGGCTACGATGGTACATGATGGGGGTTGCTCATTACATGTACATCGCTTATAGAAGAGATGAAGGTGTGTTGTAATTTACCTTGTCGGTGCGAGGCACGTCAAGTGATGGCTATGAAAGTACATGATGGGGGATGCTCATTGCATGTGCATATTTCATAGCATTGTTTTACCTGTTTTGATGATCATGTAATATGATATGTATATGCATGTTTTATATGCTAACATGTGGTAGCCCTGATTCGGGAACCTACTGGGCGCGTTGATCTAACGCCCTAATTCTATCCTCAGAGGAGATTGCAGGTACAAGCAAGGGGAAAGGGAAGGTCATTGACCAAGAGGGGAGCTGAGCCTAAGTGCTTAAATAATGGATTTGGATTACGTTTTATTACTGTCATTTGAATACTATTGTTGGACATGTAATAATTCGTTATTTGCTATGGTTTGTTTAGGATCATAACTTGTGGATGGTTGATTTATGTTATTTAATATTTAAGAATATTACTTGCTATCTCGTCTTTTTATTCCGCATGTTGATGTTAGTTCCATGTGTGAATCACTATCATGGTCTATTCCATGTACACATGGGTGGCCAGTTAAGGTTCAGACTTGGGTAGTCTGAACTTAACTCGCGTCGTGACGCCGCCCGCTCTCTTCCGTTGTTTATATAAAAAAAAAAAAAAAATTAGACTCTGAAACTCTCGGAAAGGGCGGGGCGTTACAGGATAGGATTCTTATGTCAAAGTATTTCACAGTGTAATCCATAGTACTCCTTATTTCCTATGGATAGGGTTCCAGTTTCCCAAAGTCATCACCCCATGCCATGCATGAGATGTCAATGCATTATATATCATTTGTAAATGTAAATCTCATCATTCAAAAACCAATTGAAACATAATAATAATAACATATCTCATCAAAATCATGATAAACCAATCATAATAGTGGTTACAAGTAGGTAGGAAAACCTACGGAAACTTCGCTTAAGTGTCCGTTCCTTTTAAGCTTTACCCGATCACGACCCGAACGCCTTTCACGTTCCGTTACCTTGTTATGTAACAGCAAGTCAATACTTAATCTTCTTGATTTCTAATCAAGTTTGGATCCCATAAATCATCTTGTGGGGTTTGGCCATACCCATGGCCGAACCTCACCAACTTAGGATTTAATCTTCATTTTCATTTGATCAACCCTTAAACACTTTACCCTTTAAATATATCTTGGTAGGGTTCGGCTATACAATATAGCCGAACCATACCACTTTGGTTTGACCCTTCTTCTAAGTCCTTTAATCCTTCTCTATTCATTTTTATCATTTGACTAGTATTTACGGTTTTGCCATCAGCTTTAAACCATATTGAAACTAACATCCATAACCAATCCACCTTAGTGGGGTTTGGCCATACAACTTGGCCGAACCTCACCCATTCAATTTGGGTCTTTTAATCTTTCATAATTAAGTCTAGTTACCAATTTATCCATGTGATTAACTAGTCCTTAATCTTCCATCATTTTCTTGGTTCCACAAATGCTTAAGTCCTCCAAAGTCACTTCATGGGGTTCGGCCATACATATGGCTGAACCCAATGGTTCTTCATTTCTAGCCATTTTCATAATACAATCCATCTATAATTTCCACTCCAAATAAACCATAAAATGGTCGATGGGGTTCTGCCATACACATGGCCGAATCCAATGGTTCCCTTGGTTCAATGATTCCATCATATGTACTTAACTTAAGCTCTACTCTTTAACCATGATAATGACATGGTTCAGCCATCCAATGGCTGACCCAAAACAGTAACCATATCTCCATTTAAATCACATAGAAACCCCATAATTTTGTATGGTTTTTATCTCTTAAAAACCATCACAAATTACCATAAAAATATCATACCATTTCATGGGGTTCGGCCATCCCAATTGGCCGAACCATATGGCCTATAATTTTAAACCTTTTAACATATAATTTGTGTCTTATTAAAACATATAACAATCACCATAGTATTGTAGGGTTTGTAGACTTCAAAACCATCAACCTAACAAAATAAATTTCATGGGGTTCGGCCAACCAAGGTGGCCGAACCCAATGATACATTTTTACCATTTTAAACAACCTGGTTTAAACCCTTGATGCATTTGGCTATTCCATGGCCAAATCATGACATCCAAATCCATGATTTAAACACCCTTTCATCTTGCATCTTAGGTCTGAATAAAACATCCAAAACAGTCCATCATTTTGCATGGTTTTAACTTACAAAAACCATTAATCATAACCATAATATTTCATGGGGTTCGGCCAACCAAAGTGGCCGATCCCTATGGTCCATGTTTGCTATCTTTTAAACATCAAAATACATACTCCAAACCCTTGGTAGATTCGGCCATCTCAAGGCCAAATCATATTCCATTTAACCCATTTTACAATAAAAACTCTATGGATTACTTACCAATTTTCCAAGCCTTTCTTCTTGCCTTTGCTCTTTGCTTCCTTCCCTCTTTCTTCCTTAGTCTCTAGCCGAGTAGGTGCTTGATCAATGGTGAAAAACACCAATAGCTGGTTCGGCCAAAGAGATGTGTTCTTGAGAGAGGGAAAAAGATGAGAATTCTAAGGTTTTGCAATCGACAAATTCGGCCAAGTGATGGGGTTTGTTGCTTTTGTTAAACAGCCCCATAACCTCTCATTAATCCTCATCAAATCTTGCTCAAACCAAGAAGTCACTTGCTGCCAAGCAAAGCACGCCTTGGCACCAACCAATGCATCCTTTCAGCTCCCATGTTGGGTCTTGGGTTTCCATTATGAGATGGAAACCATAATGGAAACCCATCCAAGTTTCCAAAATGAATTCTATCTCATGCCATTGAAGTCCATGCGTGGAAGCCCACACCTCACTCCACCAACGTGTGAGACTTCTCTTGATGGTGTTTAAGGTTATGGAAACTCCTCATCTTCCATTGACTCACTTGAACTCAAGGTCCCTTTGATTTCCAACTCAACTCACCCAACTCACTACACTTAATGCATATCATTTAATGCACTTGAGTCAACTCATTACTTGATTTAATTCCAACTCACTTCAGTCCCAACTCAATCTGATTTGACTCACATTTGAACTCACTTGAGAGTCCACATGGTCAACCATGGTCAACATGGTCAACCCGACCCATTGGGTCCCCATTTGGCTCATTGACCCAATTGACGCCATGTCCCAATTATGGGTTGTTTTAACCAATTGCATGTGATTTTCATATGTGCATCAAGCCTACCCATTTATGCTCCATTTAATTTCCAATCATTTCAGCTTAACCCCATTAAATTTGGGCTCACCCAATGGTCAAACAAGTCCATTATGACCTATTGGGTCCTTTGACCCAATTAACCATATTGACCCAATTTGATGTTCATTACCCATTCACGATAAATTGGCCCTTATAATATGTTCATATGGTCTTAATTTGAACAATGGGCCCCACCATTTTCTCATTTACAATCACATTTATTAAATTCACCAATCAAGTGGCATTTTCGTAAATATTCATATTATTGAGAAATTGGGGTGTTACAAATTTAGCCCCACATAATTTAAACTTGAACTCACTTGGTAGTCAACGCAAGTCAACCATGACCCATTGGGTCCCAATTGAGCATTTCGGCCCAATTAACAAATTTTGACCCAATTAACACTCTTGACCAAATTAAACACATCTTACCCATTTATTTCTATTGAAACCATTTCGACAATTTGTTGGGTCTTAATTGGGCAATAACCCAACACTTTACCTGTAACGTCCCGCCCTTTTTCACTCGCTTTCTCTTTGGAAAATCAGAGTCAATTTTTTTCTTTTTATAAACGAAGAGTGATAGAGAACGGGAAGTCACGACGCGAGCTAAGTCCGAACTTCTAAAATCCGACCCTTAACTGGCCAACCCTATGTGTGCATGGACTAAGTCCATGAAAACAGTTCACACATAACAATATCAACATGCAGAATAACATCATAACTGCGGAATTATAATAATAACATACGGAATCATAATAGAACCCAGTTCTATTCCATTTCAGATAGCAAAGTACGTCAAGTCTTTAATCAATAATTAACGTAACATAAGTATCCAATCAAACATCCAACCATTTAAGTTATTACATGTCCGAAGTCTAGTTACTCAAATACATGTCCATAAGTAACTTTATTCAAAATATAAACTAAATCATCCAAGCTCCTATGCTTGGCCCTCCTTGCATTCATCGTTCCCCTGGTTTCCTGTGTCATCCATTAGGGTAGAAGTAGGGCGTTAGAACAACGCGCCCAGTAGGTATTCCAGTTAGGGCTAACACATGGTTAGTACAAAATATATATAATAATATCATAATGTCAAAAACCATATAAACCATACCATGCAATGATGACAAATGCAATGAGTCCCACTCATCACATGTACATAAAAGTACCCACCACATAGGTCTTTCGGACGCCTTGACGGAGTGTGGACTCTCCGGTTTCTTCCTGATGGAAAAACACATTAAGGTATCCCACATAGGTTTTTTGGATGCCCCGATTGAGTGTGGTCCCTCCGGTTACATATCCTTCATCCCATGCCATGCATGAGATGCCAATGAAACACATGCTATTTTATCATATAAACATAGCATTTAAAATCACATTTAAAACACATGTTATTTTTATCATTTAAACATTGCATTTAAAATCACAATTTGAAAGATATCCCTCGCAATATAATTCATCAAAATAAGATAAAAACATTGTACATTAAACCCATGGTTTCAAAGAGGTGGAATCCTACCAAAGACCGTTAACGTGTCCTTGCGTCTTTCGTCCGGTAACCGCTCACGATCGTACACACCTTGTGAGGTCCCGTTACCTTATAATATAACAATCAATTAAAACCCAGTCCCATTTGATTTACAATAGTGTCCAAGTCCATAAACCAAACCTGTGGGGTTCGGCCATACACCATGGCCGAACCTCACCCCTTTTGTTTTAATTTCTTTCTTTGGTTTATTAATCAATAACCCCTAAGTCCGTGAAACCTTCCCCATGGGGTCGGCCATACACCATGGCCGGACCCATGGTCCATTTAATTTAGTTATTTACAACATTGCCATTATTCCATTTTATAGCCAATAACATAAACAAAACCCATAATCCCATAAATCATTTCCCATGGGGTTCGGCCAACACCAATGGCCGAACCCATGGTTTATCATTTTCAGTCGTTATTACCAAATTGCCATTAACTCATGTTCATGTCCAAACCGATCCATAATCAAAACATTTATCATGGGGTTCGGCCATATATCATGGCCGAACCCATGATCTTGATTTTTAGCCTATATTACAATATTGCCATTCATGGCTAACATTCCACAACCAATCCTTTCATTTATTAATAAATGCCTAAGTCTATGTTTTGATCCACAAAACCCATCTCATGTGGTTCGGCCATACATCATGGCTGAACCCATGATCTTCCAATTTAGGCGATATTTACAATATTGCCATTGATTCCATCAACTTATGTTTGGGTTCCAAAACATAGATCCATTTATTTATACATTATATACATGGATCCTCCAATGATGAACGCACTAAAATTTCCCCCATGGGGTTCGGCCATACATCATGGCCGAACCCTTTGGTTTCAATATCTCCATTTAATCAATCACCAAAATAAGTCCAAAACCGATCCATACATTGATTCATAAAACAGTTCATTAACCATACCAATACACCTCCATGGTTTTCATGATCTAAATTCATGAACATAAATCCAATTAACAACATTCTAACCGTCCAAGGTTTTCATCATTATAAATCCATACATTAAATCAATATTCTTTTATGGGGTTCGGCCATGCACTGTGCCAAACCCTATGGTTCATGCTTCCATTAAATTATCAAATCATCTTTTATTCTTTTTCCATGGGGTTCGGCCATACACCATGGCCGAACCCTATGGTTCCTTATCTTAAAATAAATTTGTCAAATATACTAACCGGTTCCGCGACTCCTCCAGTTTTCCTTCGCTCTGATTGGTTCTTGCTCTTCCAATCTTTCTCTTCCTTGGTCTTTTCCTCTTGCTGGCTGCCTTCTCTTCCTTTTTGTTTTGCCGTGAATAAGACTTGAAAGCGGAAGAAAATTCGGCTATGGTGTGTAAGCCGTGCGCCCCTTATTGCCTTATCTTTTATAATTTCCAATCGCCCAATCTTAGAAGGTGCTAAGATTGTAATTGCCTTGAGCCCCTCTCTTCTTTTCTTTTATCAAACCAATTGTCCTATCTTAGAAGGTGTTGATATAGTAATTGCCATGCGCCCCTCTCCTAACAAGGAAAGGACTCTTTTTAAAGAGATACACTCCACTCGGCCAATCTTGTTTGAAATAGCAATGCCGTGTGCCCTTGGCTTGAGTCTTAATTGGAAGTTACCGACCTTCCAATTTGGCACTTGCCTAAATGTAGTTCTCATCAAGGAAAGGACCCCTATTTAGATACTTCATCTTATCTTGCGCATAACCCTTTACACGGCCTAAACAATCTTTTAATTTAGCAATCTCTTTTTAAAATATTCTAGCACTCAATGTGGATATGAAAATCCCACATACATCTAATGCGCTTATCCTTTTAATTCAACCCCATTTATTTTTATTGAAACCATTTCCAAAACCGTTGGGTCTTAATTGGCCAATGACCCAACACTTTACCCATATAAGATCTATATCTAATAATTCACAAATTAAATGGGTAATTTTCATATTTATTAATAACTCGAAATCCTGGTTGTTACATTACCTGTCTAAGGTCCATATCTAATAACTAACAAATTAAATGGGTAATTTTCATATATGTTAATAACTTGAAAATCCGGGGTGTTACACACACAGAGAGCAGACGAATGAACGTATTGAGCAAGTACGTATGGAAAATATCTTGGTAGCAGGTAAAGTGAAAACAGAGTACATTGATCTACATGAGATCACAAATGCTCATGAGGAAAAGATATAACATGAGACAGAATAAAGGGTGTTACGGAACCGAGCGATTCAGTTTGTCAAGGTGGTATGGGATCAACATGGTAATGAGGAAGCCACCTAGGAACTTGAATTGGAAATGAAAACAGCTCATCTTGAGCTATTTATGTAATCTGTTTGGAACCCTCCTTTGCTCGATTTTCGGGACGAAAATTTTCAAAAGAGGGTTGTAATGTAACACCCCGTATTTTCAAGTTATGAATTTATATGGAAATTGTCCATTTAATTTGTAAACTAATGGAGATAGACCTTAGATGGGTAAGGTGTTGGGTCAATTGCTCAATTAAGACCCAATGGATCATGGATAAGGTTCACTTGAAGTAAATGGGTAAGACTTATGTAATTGGGTCAAGGTTGTCAATTGGGTCAAATGCCCAATTGGGATCCAATGGGTCATGGTTGACTTGGTTGACCACCAAGTGAGTTCAAGCTTAATTAAATTGGGGCTGAATTAAGTTGGAAATGGAATAAAGTAATTGAGTTGATTTTAAGTCAGTTAAATGTGTTGAATTAAAGAGGTGAGTTGAGTTAAAGAGATGAGTTGAGTGGAAGTTAGTGGGACCGTGATCTTAAGTGAGTGGAGTGGGAAGGTGGAGAGATGCATCTCACAAGACCAAATCAAGGCTACATGTTGGAGACATGGGAGTTTCATCTCATGGGATGAAACTCCAAATGGATCATTAATGAGGAGGTGAAAGGTTTTTGGAGGTTACACAAGGCATACATGTTGGAGAGATGGAGGGTTTCCATCTTGGGTCATACGGTTGGAGTGTTTCATCTCATGGGATGAAACCTCCAAATGGAACATTAAGGAGGGAGGTGAAGGGTCATGGGAGTTACAAAAGGGCATCACCAAAGGACAACACCCTTGGCCGACCCTCATTTATCAAGAAAGGACTTGGAGTTTCATTTCATTCTCTCCCTCTCTCTTTTGGCCGATCCCCCTCTCAAGACAAGGAACATTTAGAGTATTTTCATCTCACTCTCTCCCTCTCACTCAAGGCTGACCACTCTCATGGACAAAGGGAGAACACTTTTGAGTTTTTATCTTAAATCTTCTCTCTTTCTCCCTCTCTCAAACTTATACCTCTTGGCCGAACCACTTCTAGAGATTTTATCAAGATCAATCTCGGCCAAGGATCAAGAAGGAAGGAGGAAGAGGCTAAGGAAGGAAAAGATCGGAGGAACAAGAAGGAGTTGTAACACCCCAGATTTTCAAGTTATAAATATTTACGGTTTTTGCCATTGAAATTGTGAATTAATGGATACAAACCTTAGATGGATAAATGTTGGGTCAATTGCTCAAATAAGACCCAACGGATGGTAGATGTGGATCAATGGAAATAAATGGGTAAGAGTTATTAAATTGGGTCAAGATTGTCAATTGGGTCAAAATGCCCAACTGGGACCCAATGGGTCATGGTTGACTTGGTTGACCACCAAGTGAGTCCAAGCTTAATTAGGTTGGGGCTGATTTAAGTTGGAAATGGAATCAAATAATTGAGTTGATTCAAGTGAATTAAATGAGTAGAATTAAATGAGTGAGTTGAGCTAAACGGATAAGTTGAGTTGAATGAGTTGGATTGGAAGTTATGGAGACCTTCATCTCAAGTGAGTAGAGTGGGAAGATGAGGGGTTGTAGTTGTTTCAAAGACTCAAGTCAAGGGTCACACGTTGGAGGGGGGAGTTTCATCTCATGCATGAAACTCCAAATGGTCATTAATGGGGACGGTTTTGATGTTACACAAGGTTACACCAAAGGCACACATTGGAAGTATGGGGGTTTCCATCTCAAGATGGAAACCCAAGAGCCAAACCATTGGGAGTGTTTCATTTCAAGGATGAAACCTCCAAATGGATCATAAAGGAGGAAGGTGAAACGGCATGGGAGTTACCAAGGGGTGTCACCAAAGGACACCACCCTTGGCCGACCATCATGGATTAAGAGGAGGAAGTTGGAGAGTTTTTGGTTGTTACACAAAGACATTCAAGGCATACATGTTTGGAGGGTTTCCATCTCATGATGGAGACCCAAGAGGCACAAAGTTGGTGAGTTTCATCTCATGGGATGAAACCCCCAAAGCAAATGATAATGAGGGAGGTGAAAGGTCAAGGGAGTTACAAAGGGGTATCAACCAAAGGACACCACCCTTGGCTGATTTATATTGGGCAGCAAGGAGAATTCCTTGTTTTATCTCACTCTCTCCCTCTCTCACTCAAGGCCGACCACTCTCAAAGAGAAAGGACTTAGAGTAGTTTTTGATCTCAAGCTCTCTCTCTCTCTCTCTCAAACCTACACCCTTTGGCCGAACCCTCTCCTTGGGTTTTCATTCAAAGCCTTTCAAGCACTCTCGGCCAAGGATCAAAGAGGAAGAGTAGGCTAAGGAAAGGATCGGAAGCACAAGTAGGAGGGAAAGAACCGGAGGAGTCGCGGAACTAGTAAGTGCTCAATAAATTCTTATTAAGTAAGTGGTCAAGGAAACATGATTCGGCCATTGCATGGCCAAACCCTAAAGGGGATATACAAGAACCATTAAGAATAAAAAAGGGGTTGTATAGGTTCGGCCATGATGTATGGCCGAACCCATCAAAGGTTATGATCATGGTGATTGAATTTAAAAGAGGAGATAAGGAACCATAGGGTTCGGCCATGGAGTATGGCCGAACCCCATGGAAGAAAAAATGAAGGGATATATGATATGTTTTAATGGAAGGTTAATGATGTTTTTAAAAGTTTTAAAATGAATGTAATGTGATGGACTTGGATGCATTTGATTACCACAAAGAATGGAAAAGAGGAGCACCAAAATCCAAGGGTGAGGTTCGGCCATGGTGTATGGCCGAATCCCACCAAGTACCATTTATGGATTTAGATATCATAGGGTTTGGCCATATGTATGGCCGAACACCATGAACCATGTTTGTGGAATATTTACTAGCTTAAGTATGTCTTAAATGAATGGAATGGACAACCATAGATAAAACAATGGCAAAGATGTAATTAAGGGTGAAAAGGATGAACCATGGCATGGCCGAACCCCATGGAAAATATTTGGTGGATTTAAATGGTAATCAATGATAAACAATTGTGGTACAAGTGATTAGATGTATGAATCAAGAGGTTATGATCTTGTATCTAACTTAAAGATCAAAGGGTTGAAAGATGAGCATAAAACCAAGGAAGTGAGGTTCGGCCATGTTGTGTGGCCGAACCCCACTAAGGTGGATTTTGGTGGGCTAAGAGTTAAGTAATTAGTTAAGTGGTGATTGAGTAATAAATAAAGAAAGGGTTAAAATCAAAGTAAGTGAGGTTCGGCCATGGTGTATGGCCGAACCCCACAAGGGTGTGTTTATGGACTTAGACCAAATGGTAAATCAAATGGATTATGGATTGACTTGTTGATATGTAACAAGGTCACGGGACCACACAAACGGTGCGCGATCTTGAACGGTTGCTGGTTTAAAGCTCAAGGACACCTTAGTTGTCTTGGGTAGGATACCTACATCATTGAAACCATGGATATGTATTATGTATTTATGATGATTTTATTTCATGTTTGATAAGTTATTTTGGTATCAAACAATATGTTGCAATTATGGGATTTTCATGCTATGTTTTGTAATATTCTATAGCATGTTGGCATTTGCATCTCATGCATGGCATGGGAGGGATGTTATGTAACCGGAGACCCACGCTCCCTCGGGGCATCCATAAGTCGTGAGGGGATACTTTGATGAGGAGCTTTCCATCAAGAGGATACTGTGTATGAAATGTAATCGGAGGCCACACTCCGTCGGGGCGTCCGAAAGACCACTGTGGGGATACCTTGATGAGGAGAATTCCATCAAGAGGTTACATGTACTGTGATGGGTGGGACTCATTGCATATGATAGCATGACATGGCATTGAATCGGCATGATTATGATCTTTATTATCATGCAAGGTTTCTGTTTTTTATCTGTATGATTGGATCTCTATTATCATACATGATTTTGGATACGATGTTTTATAAGTATGGTATGATTTATTATATCTGGACTTGATATATATAATATCTGGATTTTTGGTACTAACCCATGTGTTAACCCTAATTGGAATACCTACTGGGCGCGTTGTTCTAACTCCCTACTTCTACCTTAGTGAATGACACAGGAAGGGAACGAAACGAGGACGTCATTGGAGCTAAGCTTAGGAGCTTGGATGATTAAATTATATTTTGCTTACGTTATTCATGAACTATGTATTTGAATGGCTAGCATTCGGAATTGTAATAACGTAGGTATATTTGCTATGGATTGGATGGTAAATGTTTGGATATTAAAGTTATGATAATTATGGTTAAGTGTTGGACTACTTTGCTATCTAAAATGGAATAGGATTGTTATCCTATTGTTATTCCGCATATATGATTTATTCCGCAAGTTAACTTGAGTACGTGTGAGCTGTCTCAGTGGACTTGTCCACGCACACGTATGGTTGGCCAGTTAAGGGTCGAGCTTTGGAAGCTCGAATTTAGCTCGCATCATGACGTGCCGCTCTCTATCACTCTTTTATTAAAAAAAAAATAGACTCTGATTTTTGGAAAGTAAGTGAAAAAGGGCAGGGCGTTACAGGAGTGAAAGAAACCAGAGGAGTCGCGGAATCGGTAAGTACTTGAGGAGATTTTATTAAGTAAGAAAAGATGGTCAAGGAACATGGCCGAACCCTAGTCATATTATGGCTAAGGACTTCTTACATGAACAATATAACGATTATGATCATGGATCATGGGTTGGCCTTGCATGGTCGAACCCTAATTTTATTACGGTTAAGGACTTTATGCATGGCTCATGTATGGAATGGTGAATGATCAAGGATCATGGTTTGCCCTTGCATGGCCAAACCCTAAGTTTTATGCATGAGAATTCTCAAGGACAAAAAGTGGTGATGGGTGGGACTCATTGCATTTGACATCATGACATGGCCTGGTTTATATGGTTTTTGGACTTTATGTTATTATATGCATGTTTTGTACTAACCATGTGTTAGCCCTAATTGGAATACCTACTGGGCGCGTTGTTCTAACGCCCTACTTCTACCCTAGTGGTTGACACAGGAAATGAGGGGAACGATGAACGCGAAAAGGGCCAAGCATAGGAGCTTGGATATGTGATTGGATTATATTTTATTAAAATTACTTATGGACTTGTATTTGAGTAACTAGACTTCGGACATGTAATAACTTAGATGATTTGCTATGGTTGGATGTTTACTTGGATAATTATGTTGTGTTAATGATGATTAAGGATTTGACGTACTTTGCTATTTGAAATGGAATATAACTAGGTTCTATTATAATTCTGCAGCTATGATTTTAATTTCGCATGTTTATATTGTTATGTGTGAACCGTTTTCATGGACTTAGTCCATGCACACATAGGGTTGGCCAGTTAAGGGTCGGACTTTAGAAGTTCGAACTTAGCTCGTGTCGTGACGTCCCGCTCTCTATCACTCTTTGTTTAAAAAAAATAAAAATAGACTCTGATTTTCGGAAAGCTAAGAGAGTAAGAAAGGGCGGGGCATTACAGTTGTCTCCTCTCCCGCAAAGGTCTTTGTAACGCCCGCCCCTTTTCACCGAAAATCAGAGTCTATTATTATTATTTTTTTTTTAAATGACAAAGGGCGCGGAGGTCACGACGTGAGTTAAGTCCGAGCTTCTAAAGCTCGGCCCTTAACTGGCCAACCCTATGGGTGCGTGGAACGGAGTCTACAGAGAATAGTTCACCCCTAGAAGAAAACTCACGGAAAGTTACATTAAATGCGGCAAGACATTACAGACTATCCTACCAATTTTTCTTTCTAGATAGCAAGGAAGATTTCATCATTTAATTACCAAAATGCCATAACATCACACGTCTACCACAAAATCCAAAACATAGCAATAAGTCTAAAATATTACATTTCCAACAAGCTAAACTATTTCAAATTACATTATCCAACATAAACATTAGTAGACTATCTAGCACGCCTTTACAAGCTCCTCAGCTTAGCTCCCATCCCGTCCTTCTGCTCCGGCATTTCCTGCATCATCAGCTAGGGTAGAAGTAGGGTGTTAAACAACGCGCCCAGTAGGACTCCGAGTAGGGCTAACACATGGATTAGTGATAACAAAGCATATAGACAATACATAACGAAAAGCCATAGAATGAATGCCATGCCATGGGTGTTTGTGTTATGAATCCCACCCATCATCCTTACTAGCCCGATGCCATATCCCCCTTGACGGTAAGGCCTCGTCAAGGTGTAACCACAAATACAATATCCCCCTTGATGGAAGAACCATCATCAAGGTATAACAATAAATACAACATCCCCCTTGACGATAAGGCCTCGTCAAGGTATAATAATCCATACATCATCCCTGATGAGTCAAACACATCATAATGTCCCCATGCCTGTTTATCGGTCGCCCCGACAGAGCATGGGCTCCGGTTTCATTTCATCCTTCTCATGCCATATCCCTCCCATGTCATGCATGAGATGTAGATACCATATGCCATGTAATGAATATAATAACCAACTATGGCATTTAAAAATTCCATCAATAAAACATATGACTTGATTATCAAAAGTAGATCAAGCAAAGCCTCAATAAACACATCATAGACTTAAAATCCATTTTAAACCAATCATATGCTTACCAAATTAAATCAAGTAAAAACCCCTACATAATACATAATTCAAAACCAATTTTAAAACAAACCATATAATTTCCAAAATAATTTAAAGAAACCATCACTCAATCCATGGCTTACAAAAAAAGGTTAGAATCCTACCGAATACCGATTAGCGTTCTTTCTTCCGTTTCCGTCCGACAGACCCTGTCGCCGATCACGCACCGCTTGCGATGTCCGGTACCTTATTATACATATCAATTAGTCCATGTATTAACCATTTAAATCCATAAATCACATCTTAGTGGGATTCGGCCATATGCCATGGCCGAACCTCACTAACTAAGTTTTGCGGGTCCCATTTAGTCCATTAAATATTTTAATCATATGGATCTAAAAACCAGCCACCTAGGCTTTATTAATCACTCATAAGGTTGTTACTTAGAGTCCCTAAGTACATGACCACCTCCTATGGGTTTCTTCATTTTGGCCAATATTTACGGTTTTGCCACTACCCTTCCATGGTTACTCATTTACTTAATCTATGTACATTATGGTCCATAATTGATCCATAACTTAGACCCATTAATTGATTCACAAAATGGTTCCATTGATGTCCTATTAACCATGATATGCACATTAATAATTTAGTCCTTAACTTAGCCTAATTTTTCTATTCATCCAACTACATACACACACCCTTCCTTTGTAAGGTCTCGGAATTTGTGAATTAATATAAATGTGAATATTTTTAATGATGGAAATTGGAAAATTGATGGAGTAAATGGTAAATGGGCCAAAATTTGGATAAAGGCCCAAGTGTGGCCCAATAGACTATGGCTTGGATTTAAATTTATTTAAATGGGTCAAGAATGGTCAAATTGGGTCAAATACCCATTTGGGACCCAATGGATCAAGATGGTTATGCTCTAAAGTAAATGGGCTAGATGGAAATGTAATTGGGCCATAGGCCCAATGGTAATCCACTTAGAGTGAATTCAATGAATTTAAATCACCTAAGTTATTTGGAATTAAATCAAGGTAATGTGGCCAAGTGGGACCCACCTCCATCTCATCAAGTGAGGTGGCGTGTGGGCCAAGGTTTGGTGGGGCCGACCACCATGGTTGAATTGGTCAACCATGGGTGGGTATACAAAGGTGATTTAAATAAATAAATGGAAATTAAAGTAACCTAAATATCTAAATATTAAATGATTAAAATAATTTAAGTGAAGTGGTCAAAGTGGGGTCAAGAGGTGAAAACCAAAATACCTCATCTCAACCTCAAATGTAAAACACGTTGGGCTTGGTGGTGGTTTAGATAACCACCACCATAAAGCAATTAAAATATCTAAGAAAATATCTCATAAGGTTGGTGAGTTAGTTAATGTAAAGTGTAGGTTAAGTTACCAAAGGGAGTTAAGTCTCATCTTTTCCTTTCTCCCTCTCTTTTCATTCTCATTTTAATCTTTCACTCTCCCATGGCCGTCCCACACTAGGAAGGAGAAGAGAAGAAGAAAATTAAGGAAGAGAGCTAAGGAGAAGAGAAGAGAAGGAAGAAGTGGAGATCTAAGCAAAAAAAAAAATTACTCTAAGATTAAGGTATTTCCCTCCCCTCTCATCATCTCTCCCTTTCCCTCTCTCAATTTAAGCTCTACTTTGGCCGATCCTAGGGTTGGGGATTGCCACCCTTGATCAAAGATCTTAACCTACCAAAGATCAAAAGGAAGGAGAGAGGAGGCTACGGAGACCGACGGGAGCGGCGGAAATCGGAGGAGACGTCGGATAGTGAGTATTTCTTAAACAAGAAATTTTGGATTTTAGGGTTTAAGATTTAGGGTTTAGTTTTGTAAAAATTAATGGTGGTTACATAGATATATGTCATGGATGTTAAACCCCTCAAATGTGAGGGTGGAAGATGGAGGAAACCCTAAGTGGGAAAAATTAGGGTTAGGTTAAGAAAATAAATAAATGGGTTATGTGCATTATGTAATTTATGAAATTTAAGCATAGAATGGGATGATTGGAAGAAGAATTATTGGCCATAGGGTTCGGCCATGTAGCATGGCCGAACCCCATGGTGGGTGGTTTGGTGGTTGGTTTAATTGGTTAGGGTTTTTTGATTAATGAATTTAGGGTTTTAATGAATGCATGGGAGTAAGGTTTTAAAATGAGTTTATGATAAAAATGTAATGGAGTTTTATGGTTTTGAAATGCATGGAGGGAATGAGCCCTGAAGCATGGGTTCGGCCATGGTATATGGCCGAACCCTATGGTGATGAAATGATGATTAAATGGTGGGTTTAAAGGATAATGTGTTGATGAATTTAGGGTTTTTAAATGAACAAGTGTAATGATCCAAATGGGGTTAAGAATATGGTTTAGCTGCATGATTTAAAACCTCTCATGGGAAGACTTGTGATAGATCTAAAATGCGCCAAAAGATTCAAGGAAAATGGGGAACAAGACATCATGGGTTCGGCCATGGTGTGTGGCCGAACCCATGACCCATTTTGTAAGTCATTGTATGAGCTAAGGTTGGGTCCATGTTTGTGTTTAGATGATGGAAAATTTTATTAAATTAGATGGCTGATTTTGTTTCATGTTGGATCATGGCTAGTGAATCCTTAATGGATCTAAGTTATGGATGAATTTTAGACTTAAAATATACATCAATGGGTGAATGATTAAACATGGAAGGGAGAGTGGCAAAATGGTAATTATTAGCCACATTGAAGAACCATGTGTTCGGCCATGGTACATGGCCGAACCCCATGTATATTGGACATGAGCTTGGGTGCATTAGGATGACCTAATGAATGATTTAAATTGAATGGTGAATGGTGTTTGTGGTCTCCAAATGAAATGAATGAATAATGCACTCATAGTAGTTAAATGCATGAGGTAAATCCCATGAAAAGATTTGATGAATTTGATGTTTTTGGACCCAAGAAAAAATGGAGAAAGGAACATCATGGGTTCGGCCATGGTGTATGGCCGAACCCATGCGCCAAATTGTAAATCAATTTGGGTTTAAGGTCAATGGGTATATATGTGATTAAGTATAGGGTTTGAATGGGTTTAAATGAGTAATGGTTAGATTAATTACATGAAAATTTTTAATGTTTTGGTAAGTCAATAATGGACCTAAGTTAAGGACCTAAGTTGTGGATTAAATTTTGGGCTTAAGTAGGCATGAATTAATGAAAAATTGTTTATGTGAAGGGTAGTGGTAAAAATGGTAAATATGGGCTAAAATGAAGAAACCCACTTAGTTATGATTTATGGGCTTGGAAATGATTAAAACTTGGATTGATTTGGTAATTTAATAAGGTACCGGATAGCGCGAACGGTACGCGAGTCGGTAGCCCGATTGTCGGACGAAAACGAAATAAAGACGCGAGTCGGTATTCGGTAGAATTCCTACATTTTTGTAAGCCATGGATTGGGTAATGTTTTCTTTAATTTATTTTGGAAAGCATGTGGTTGTCTTTAAGATGAGTTTTGGATTATGCATCTTGTGATGTTTTCCTTTAAATTATTTTGGAAATTATGTGAATGCTTATGATGGGTTTTGGATTAAATATTGTGGGATGGTTTCCCTTTGATTTAGTTGGTAATCTTGTAATTGTTTTAAGATGGGTTTTATTACTATTGAATTTCATATATTACATGGCATATGGCATCTTCATCTCATGCATGGCATGGGAGGCATATGACAGGGGAAGGATGAAATGAAACCGGAGTCCATGCTCCGTCGGGGCGACCGATAAACAGCATGGGGACATTTCACATATGTATTATTATACCTTGATGAAGCTTTGCCATCAAGGGGGGACTTTTGTAATTATGATACCTTGATGATGGTTTTTCCATCAAGGGGGGGATGCCTAGTGTGGACCCCATCCTGATGAGGCTTTTTCCATCTAGAGGTCATAGCACGATGATGGTATGGATTTTATTTGGGACACTATGGATGGTTGAAAAAGGGACATTGTAGAATGATGATGAGATTGATGGGTGGGATTCATGACATAGAACACCCATTACATGACATTGCCCAAAGTGCATGGTTTTTCTATAATATTATCTGCATGCCGTTATTACTAATCCATGTGCTAGCCCTACTCGGAGTCCTACTGGGCGCGTGTTCTAACGCCCTACTTCTACCCTAGCTGACGATGCAGGAGATGGCGGAACGGAAGGACAGGACGGGAGTCAAGCTTAGGAGCTTGGGAAGGCGGACTAATTATTTTGTTTAAGTTTATTTTGGAAAAATGTGTATTTGTATAATTTAGCTTGTCGGAAATGTAATAACTTAGATGTCTTGCTATGTTTTATAAATTATTTTGGACAGTACAGTATGAGGGCATTTTAGTAATTTAATGGATATCTCTACCCTGCTATCTGAAAATTGGTAGAATAGTGTCATTATCATCCGCATTAATTTTTATGTGTTGCGAGCTTTCTTTCTCCGCGTGAACCGTACTCGTAGATTTATGTTCCACACAAACGTAGGGTTGGCCAGTTAAGGGCCGGGCTTTAGAAGCTCGGAACTTAAGTCGCGTCGTGACGTCCGTGCCCTTTGTCACTTTTATGTAAAAAAAAAAAAAATAGACTCTAATTTTCGGTGAAAAGGGGCGGGCGTTACAGTTGTTATCAGAGCGAATTCGGAAGAATGACTCTCTCGAAGTAAGATTAAGACGGTTGCATGTCTCACTGGCAGCTAAGAATCCCAACCGACAGACTCTTCGGAGTCCGCTGCACGGGGGCCGGGTTAATTTACTTCGATTGACTCAAACTGAAGTGTTTAATCTGAGAACAACAATTGACGGAAAGGAATGATAGCAAGGGAAGAAAGATTCATTCTAGGAGAGATTTATTGAAACATAGCAAGATAGGGTTTACTTCCCCAGAAATGAGAAAACATCTAGGTTTTTTCCCCCAAAGTGATGAAACAGTACTAGATTTATCAGACATAGCAAAGTAGGATGTACTTCCCTGGTATCCCCAATTTGAACAACAGACAATAGGAATTTAGAGATTCCCCCCCCAGAAACAAAGGAAAAACAAGTGTGCTTATTTGGCAACTTTCCCCAAACAGAATACATTGTGGTATACATAAGAAATTCCCCAAAACCTAGATTGGTCTTATTGGAAATTGCAGTTGATGATTTTTTGGGTTCTAATTGTATTCTATGAATACAGGTATCTCAAATGAAGGGGAGTGTACAGAATTATGGGATAAGGGAACCCCTAGCTGTTTCATAGATTTGGTGTCTGCTCCCAGCATAAAAGTTAGCATGGACATTCAAGAGGGACCTCCGAGGAAGATGAATAGGATTTAGCATCTCTTCCTGAGGAGAATATGGAAGACTTTCCAATGATAAGAGAGTCGTAGGGGAAATGGAACCCGATTATAAGCGCGAGTTGTGCAACCAGGTTGGGCACAACTGTACATACTACCCCTACCCTCTTGAAGTGGTATGCCCGGTTTGTAGACTACATGGATACGGGAAAGAAAGACTAACTGTCCTTATATTGGAAGATAATTAATGATTTTGGGGTTTTAAATGAAGGAAATAAGTGTGATATTAAATTACACAAGCATACTTGTATTGTGAGTGCATGTGAATATACATGTGTTGCATATGCTTATGAGTGAAGTAAATGTGAATAAAAGGGGTGGGAAGTATTTGGTAATGTGATATATGGGTATACTTGGGGATGGTACAATGGCTTTTATAAATGGCTTTTATATTAGTGATGACCATGGTTTGATAATTTGTCATGACCAAGTGAAGAGATTTATGTTATGACATATAATGGGTGATGATGTAAACTCCTTGTGAAGGGGTATAAGAGGTTCTTATGTGAACAAAATGCCATTTGAGAGATGTTGGATAAACAATGTACTTGAAAGAGACCGGGATGCATGGGTTAACTTGCCACATGAAACTCGTGAGAGGATGACATTATGAGGAGAATGTGAAGGGTCTAGCTTGCAAAGACTAATATGTTGTATGAAAATCTTGTAAATCTTGTAGCTATAATGCAATTGCATTCTCCCAATGTTTAGTGTAGAGTATGAACGGGTGATGATAGGCTTTGAAGTGGGTTTATGGCCTTAAAAGGCATGAATGAATAATGGACCATGAATTTATGAAAGTATTTTATTTAGTGATTGCATGAGGATTCCCTATGATATTGCTTTGATAATTGGTGGTATGCAATGAATAGTCATTGAGGAATAAGGATGTGTTAGAGACTATGTGTATGATGATGAGTTGATAAAGTGCCGGGAGTTGTGAATATGTAGTATGCATGAAGAGGCCGTGATATGCCAATGCATTTGGTTGGAAACCTAGGTGGGGCTGATGAATAATTCCAATGTTTAGGGATTTGTGGATGGTCATGGATGGTCTTCGAATGTATTGGGATGACTTGCTTTGGATGAGTAGGATTATTATTTTAAAAATCTCTCGGTGTGTGTTGTAAATGGGGCAGGGTAACCTAATCATAATTATGTTGAATCACTAGATCATATTAATGTGTTATTTCTTATGTTACCTCAAGTTATTGTTTGATGAGAATGGAGACGAAAGATCTTGTTACACATGAATTATGTTATTCGATGATTGTGTGTAATTTCAATTCTGCGTGGCTTGCTAATGAAGGCATATGAACCGTATGATGTGGTAACCATTGATAACGTAGGCGTGTAGAGTGGAATTTGATGATTGGTGAAATTGGTAATACTTGTGAATATTTTAGTGGTGAATGGGCACTATTTGACATGATCTAAGTAAGCTTAGATATAACACTGTTTTTATGGAATCTATGAAAATATGTGGAATAATCCAGAAGGGTAGGAGATTAGTATCTATATGATTTGGATTGATGTCGGGTATTGGTATTGTAGGAGTTATGAACAAAAAGGGTTAGTCACATAGTGGCTTATATACAAATAAAGGTATGATTGCTTTTGAGAGATAGACCTAAGGGAAAGGTTAAGAGTCTAGTGAAACTTGAATGGGAAGCTATGGGCGACTACCGAGTAAGACTGATCACCTGACTCTATAATTGGCCGATGGAGTTCCATGAGGGTGAAGTTAGAAACCTAGTTAAAATGGAACTCATAGGTCGATATGAGTGATATTGATGTAATTAAGAGATATTTAGCACAATTGAACGGGAACAACGAATAGACCCAGAAATGGAGGAGATCTGGACCATGATATCTACATGTGAAGTAGTATCGGAAGTTGAGTTACAACCCGGATAGGGTCTTGTGTTCCGAGGTAGGACGTAGGTACCTAAGAGCTGCGGAAGGGAGTTGTTGGTTGAGGCACACCAAACCAAGCTCTCTACCCATCCGGACAGCGCCAAAGATGTACCATGATCTTAAGAGGCACTATTCGTGGCATGGACTCAAGAGAGATGTGGCAGAGTTTATGCTCGCTGCCTAACTTGTCAGCAGGTCAAGGTGGGGGCATCAGGAGCAACCGGGGTTACTCAAACCCTTACCAGTGCCGGAGTGGAGATGGGAACATGTAGCCATGGACTTTGTAACAGGGCTGCTAAGGTCATCAAGGGGCAACGATGCAATATGGGTCGACGGTACATCCGAAATATTATCAGACTACATGGTGTACCCCGGACTATTGTGTCCGACAGAGATGGCCGATTCACTAACAGAGTATGGCAGAGCGTGCAATCGGCTATGGGGACCGACGTGTTGACCAGCACAACATTCCACCCATAGACTGATGGACAGTCGGAAAGGACAATACAGATGTTGGAGGATATGCTGAGAGCATGTATGTTGGATTTTAAGGGTGGATGGGAGGATCACTTGCCATTGGTGGAGTTTTCTTGCAATAATAGTTACCAGGCAAGCCTCCAAATGGCTCCATTTGAGGCCTTATATGGTAGGCCGTGTAGATCTCTAGTGCGTTGGACAGAGGTCGGTGAGCCTGCACTGATTGGACCGAAGTTGGTTGCGGAGACTACGGCGCAGATTAAATTTATACGACAACATTTACTCACTGCGCAGAGCCGTTATACGAATTACGCCGACAAGAGGAGAAGTTTCCTCGAGTTTGAGGTGGGAGACTTGGTGCTTTTGAAAGTCTCACCACGGAAGGACACATGAGATTCGGAAAGAAGGGGAAATTGTCACCTAGATTGTGGGGCCGTTTCCAATCCTAAAGAGGGTGGGGGAAGTAACTTATCCGTTGGTGCTTCCTCCACAGTGATCCTCTTTACATGATGTGTTTCATGTGTCCATGTTGAGGAAGTACAACCCTGATCCTTCACAGGTGTTGAACGTACAAGACGTCGATGTACAAAGCGACATGACGTATGTGGAGAAACCGATCAGAATGATCGGGAGCGGACAAAGGGTACTGCAGAACCGTGCCAGTCAGTTCGTCAAGGTGGTATGGGAACGACATGGCAATGAAGAAACCACCTGGGAACTTGAGTCGGAGATGAGAGCCTCTCATCCGGACCTCTTTGTGTAAGATGTTTTGAACCTCTACTTCGCTCGAATTTTCGGGACGAAAATTTTAAAAGAGGATTGTATTGTAAGGTCTCAGAATTTGTTAATTAATATAAATGTGAATATTATGTATTTTAATGATGGAAATTGGAAAATTGGTGGAGTAAATGGTAAATGGGCCAAAATTTGGATAAAGGCCCAAGTGTGGCCCAATAGACTATGGTTTGGATTTAAATTTATTTAAATGGGTCAAGAATGGTCAAATTGGGTCAAATACCCATTTGGGACCCAATGGATCAAGATGGTTATGCTCTAAGGTAAATGGGCTAGATGGAAATGTAATTGGGCCATAGGCCCAATGGTAATCCACTTAGAGTGAATTCAATGAATTTAAATCACCTAAGTTATTTGGAATTAAATCAAGGTAATGTGGCCAAGTGGGACCCACCTCCATCTCATCAAGTGAGGTGGCGTGTGGGCCAAGGTTTGGTGGGGCCGACCACCATGGTTGAATTGGTCAACCATGGGTGGGTATATAAAGGTGATTTAAATAAATAAATGGAAATTAAAGTAACCTAAATATCTAAATATTAAATGATTAAAATTATTTAAGTGAAGTGGTCAAAGTGGGGTCAAGAGGTGAAAACCAAAATACCTCATCTCAACCTGAAATGTAAAACACGTTAGGCTTGGTGGTGGTTTAGATAACCACCACCATAAAGCAATTAAAATATCTAAGAAAATATCTCATAAGGTTGGTGAGTTAGTTAATGTAAAGTGTAGGTTAAGTTACCAAAGGGAGTTAAGTCTCATCTTTTCCTTTCTCCCTCTCTTTTCATTCTCATTTTAATCTTTCACTCTCCCATGGCCGTCCCACACTAGGAAGGAGAAGAGAAGAAGAAAATTAAGGAAGAGAGCTAAGAAGAAGAGAAGAGAAGGAAGAAATGGAGATCTAAGCAAAAAAAAATTACTCTAAGATTAAGGTATTTCCCTCCCCTCTCATCATCTCTCCCTTTCCCTCTCTCAATTTAAGCTCTACTTTGGCCGATCCTAGGGTTGGGGATTGCCACCCTTGATCAAAGATCTTAACCTACCAAAGATCAAAAGGAAGGAGAGAGGAGGCTACAGAGACCGACGGGAGCGGCGGAAATCGGAGGAGACGTCGGATAGTGAGTATTTCTTAAACAAGAAATTTTGGATTTTAGGGTTTAAGATTTAGGGTTTAGTTTTGTAAAAATTAATGGTGGTTACATAGATATATGTCATGGATGTTAAACCCCTCAAATGTGAGGGTGGAAGATCGAGGAAACCCTAAGTGGGAAAAATTAGGGTTAGGTTAAGAAAATAAATAAATGGGTTATGTGCATTATGTAATTTACGAAATTTAAGCATAGAATGGGATGATTGGAAGAAGAATTATTGGCCATAGGGTTCGGCCATGTAGCATGGCCGAACCCCATGGTGGGTGGTTTGGTGGTTGGTTTAATTGGTTAGGGTTTTTGATTAATGAATTTAGGGTTTTAATGAATGCATGAGATTAAGGTTTTAAAATGAGTTTATGATAAAAATGTAATGGAGTTTTATGGTTTTGAAATGCATGGAGGGAATGAGCCCTGAAGCATGGGTTCGGCCATACCCTATGGTGATGAAATGATGATTAAATTGTGGGTTTAAAGGATAATGTGTTGATGAATTTAGGGTTTTTAAATGAACAAGTGTAATGATCCAAATGGGGTTAAGAATATGGTTTAGATGCATGATTTAGAACCTCTCATGGGAAGACTTGTGATAGATCTAAAATGCGCCAAAAGATTCAAGGAAAATGGGGAACAAGACATCATGGGTTCGGCCATGGTGTGTGGCCGAACCCATGACCCATTTTGTAAGTCATTGTATGAGCTAAGGTTGGGTCCATGTTTGTGTTTAGATGATGGAAAATTTTATTAAATTAGATGGCTGATTTTGTTTCATGTTGGGTCATGGTTAGTGAATCCTTAATGGATCTCAGTTATGGATGAATTTTAGACTTAAAATATACATCAATGGGTGAATGATTAAACATAGAAGGGAGAGTGGCAAAATGGTAATTATTAGCCACATTGAAGAACCATGGGTTCGGCCATGGTACATGGCCGAACCCCATGTATATTGGACATGAGCTTGGGTGCATTAGGATGACCTAATGAATGATTTAAATTGAATGGTGAATGGTGTTTGTGGTCTCCAAATGAAATGAATGAATAATGCACTCATAGTAGTTAAATACATGAGGTAAATCCCATGAAAAGATTTGATGAATTTGATGTTTTTGGACCCAAGAAAAAATGGAGAAAGGAACATCATGGGTTCGGCCATGGTGTATGGCCGAACCCATGCGCCAAATTGTAAATCAATTTGGGTTTAAGGTCAATGGGTATATATGTGATTAAGTATGGGGTTTGAATGGGTTTAAATGAGTAATGGTTAGATTAATTACATGAAATTTTTTAATGTTTTGGTAAGTCAATAATGGACCTAAGTTAAGGACCTAAGTTGTGGATTAAATTTTGGGCTTAAGTAGGCATGAATTAATGAAAAATTGTTTATGTGAAGGGTATTGGCAAAAATGGTAAATATGGGCTAAAATGAAGAAACCCACTAAGTTATGATTTATGGGCTTGGAAATGATTAAAACTTGGATTGATTTGGTAATTTAATAAGGTACCGGATAGCAGCGAACGGTACGCGAGTCGGTAGCCTGATTGTCGGACGAAAACGAAATAAAGACGCGAGTTGGTATTCGGTAGGATTCCTACATTTTTGTAAGCCATGGATTGGATAATGTTTTCTTTAATTTATTTTGGAAAGCATGTGGTTGTCTTTAAGATGAGTTTTGGATTATGCATCTTGTGATGTTTTCCTTTAAATTATTTTGGAAATTATGTGAATGCTTATGATGGGTTTTGGATTAAATATTTTGGGATAGTTTCCCTTTGATTTAGTTGGTAATCTTGTAATTGTTTTAAGATGGGTTTTATTACTATTAAATTTCATATATTACATGGCATATGGCACCTACATCTCATGCATGGCATGGGAGGCATATGACAGGGGAATAATGAAATGAAACCGGAGTCCATGATCCGTCGGGGCGACCGATAAACAGCATGGGGACATTTCACATATGTATTATTATACCTTGATGAGGCTTTGCCATCAAGGGGGGACTTTTGTAATTATGATACCTTGATGATGGTTTTTCCATCAAGGGGGGGATGCCTAGTGTGGACCGCATCTTGATGAGGCTTTTCCATCAAGAGGGTCATAGCACGATGATGGTATGGATTTTATTTGGGACACTATGGATGGTTGAAAAAGGGACATCGTAGAATGAGGATGAGATTGATGGGTGGGATTCATGACATAGAACACCCATTGCATGACATTGCCCAAAGTGCATGGTTTTTCTATAATATTATCTGCATGCCGTTATTACTAATCCATGTGCTAGCCCTACTCGGAGTCCTACTGGGCGCGTGTTCTAACACCCTACTTCTACCCTAGTTGACGATGCAGGAGATGGCGGAATGGAAGGACAGGACGGGAGTCAAGCTTAGGAGCTTGGGAAGGCGGACTAATTATTTTGTTTAAGTTTATTTTGGAAAAATGTGTATTTGTATAATTTAGCTTGTCGGAAATGTAATAACTTAGATGTCTTGCTATGTTTTATAAATTATTTTGGACAGTACAGTATGAGGGCATTTTAGTAATTTAATGGATATCTCTTCCCTGCTATCTGAAAATTGGTAGAATAGTGTCTATTATCATCCGCATTGATTTTTATGTGTTGCGAGCTTTCTTTCTACGCGTGAACCGTACTCATGGATTTATGTTCCACGCACGCGTAGGGTTGGCCAGTTAAGGGCAGGGCTTTAGAAGCTCAGAACTTAACTCGCGTCGTGACGTGCCCGTGCCCTTTGTCACTTTTATGTAAAAAAAAAAAAATAGACTCTGATTTTCGGTGAAAAGGGGCAGGCGTTACATCCTTAGTCCATAAAATGACTTACAATTGAATCATCATTCTTAACCACATCTTGGGTCCCTAATTGATCCATCAACCATACAACAAGACCACTTACCTCAACCATCTAATTAACCTAATTCCATTAATTTTTAAACGCATGAACACACCTTAAACCTTAGCCATGGGTTTTTATTAAAACTAGCCCCTTTAATTCAACCTAATCCCCATTTTTTCCTTGGGTCTTTTTCACCACATTTAGATCCATAATAAGCCCTCCCATGAGGAGGTTTACATCATGCATTTAAATCATCAACTTTGATCATCACTTGATACATTCTTGAGTCCATTAATGACCCCTTTAATCATGACCTATTCCCCATTAATTTAAACACACACAGAAGTCCAACTATGAGGGATTTTAACTCATACATTTAAATCATCCTTCCTTAATCATCATGAAATACATTTTGGTCCATTAGTTTAACCATAACTCCCATTTATTTTTTCATGGTTCCAAAACACCAAATTCATCCAAATCTCCCCCATGGGGTTCGGCCATACACCATGGCCGAACCCATGGTCCATGGTTTTACTTTTAAAAAAAACTCATTTCCACCCATTTATAAATTCAAAATCATTAACCCCTTCCATGGTTCTCATTCTTCAAAACCCCATTGAAATCACTTAGCCACCTTCCATGATTTCCTTCCCTAAAAACCCCTTAAAACTTACAAACCTTTGACCCTTTTTTTTTTTTTTAAGCCTCCAATTTATTAGTACATTATTCCATACCTTCCATCCTTCCAAATCCATTTAAATTTACAAACACATAACCCTAAAAACTCCATTAAAGATCCTTAATTACCTACATTTAACCATTAAAATCTTAAAACCTAAATCATCCTCCATGGCTTCCATCATTTATAAACCCTAATAATTCACTTACACACCTACCATGGGTTCATGGTTCATCATTCATTGGTGACATTTAAGATCATTAGAAACCTTAACCTTCATCCATTAACTTCCACAATTTCACACCCAAAAATCATTACAACAACTCATTATAGGGTTCGGCCATGGTCATGGTCAACCATTTATTCATGTCTTTTAAGACCATATAAACCACTTTACATCTTCATGAATTTCCTCATTCAAGATCCCTAAAAGAAAATATCACTACACTTAATCATTATGAGCCTCAATATCCTTAACCATTCTTCCATGGTTTTAAACCTTAAAATTCCATTAAAATTCCCAAATTTCCTTCCATGTCTTCCATTCTTCACAACCTTACTAAAATCATTCAATCAACCACCATGGGGTTCGGCCATACTACATGACCGAACCCTATGGTCCATGGTTCTTTACAAACATTAAATACTCTATGCTTAATTAAACTTAAATCCATAATGTCCCTTCATTGTTCTTAATCTATTTATTTTCCTTAACCCTAATTTACCCATTAGGGTTAATCCACTTTCCATCCTTCAAATTGATGGATTTAAAACCCATGGCATAAAATCATTTGGCCACTATTAAATTTAACAACAATGAATCCCAAATCTTAAACCCTAAAAATCCAAAACTCTTGTTTAAGAAATACTCACAATCTGTCGTCTCTTTCGTCTTCCGCCACTCCTGTCGGCTTCCTTAGCCTCCTTTCTCCTTTCTCTTGATCTTTGGTAGGCCAAGATGCTTGATCAATGGTGAAAACCCCCAAGCTTAGGATCGGCCATAGTAGGGCTGGATTTGAGAGAGAGAGAGGAGAGGATGGACATGAGAAAGAAGATGGTAGATCTTGACCTTGGAATGGTGGACCATCCTTGCACTTCTTGTCTTCTTTCTTCTCTTCTTCACTTCCTTTCTTAATTTTCTTCTTCTCTTCTTAGAGTGTGGAGCGGCCATGAGAGATATTAAAAGAGGGAGAGAGTGAAAGGGCTCATTGGAGTGAAGAGAAATGAGATAAAAAAAGTCATAAGATACATTCCACATTAAGTCTCCCACCAACCAAGCTTAGATATTTATCTTGCTTTATGCTTTATACTTTATGGTGGTGGGATAAACACTACAAGCCAACGTTTTGGCCTTTGTAAATGAGGTGGTTTGGTCATTCAATTTTGACCATTTGACCACCTTTATGATTATTTAAACATTTAATTAATTAGATAATTAGGTTAATTTAATTCCCATTTACTTAATTCCTTTTGTTTAAATTCCTTCATGCATCCACCCATGGTTGACCAAGTCAACCATGGTGGCCGACCCCACCAACTCTTGGTCCACACGCCACCTCACTTGGTGAGGTGGAGGTGGGTCCCAATTGGCCACATCACCTTGGTCTAATTCCATCACCAACTTAGGTGATTTAGCTTTAACTAAGTCCATTCCAACCAATTGGATCCTCATTGGGCCCATGGCCCAATTACATTCATCCATACCCATTTATCTTAGGGCTTACATTATCTTAATCCATTGGATCCCAAGTGGGTATTGGGCCCCATTTGACCATCCTTGGCCCAATTGGCCATCATCGACCACTTAAATGATTTTAAAATCCAATCCATGGTTTATTGGGCCATACTTGGGCCGTTGTCCAAATTTTGGCCCATTTACCATTTATTCCATTAGATTTCCAATTTCCACCATTAAAACAAACAATAACCACACATATTTTAGTTTGCAAATTCCGGGCCATTACATTAATCATTATTGACCAATTAAATGAATTTCATCCAACCCATGGTCCATTGGACCATGCTTGGGCCTTTGCCCAAATTTTGATTCACTTAACATTTATTCCATTAAAATTCTCAATTTCCATCATTAAAATAAATAATAACCACAGATATATTGATTCACAAATTCTGGGTCATTACAGTCTTATGGTCCCTCCTTCACCTCCCGTGCCCTAGACCGGTCGATAGGACCTCTTGGAGTGATTTCTCTTCAGAAACCATAGGGTTTTTGTTCCTCCCGTCTCTAGAAGCCTGAAAATCACGGTTTTTGTGATTTTCGTAGATAAGGTTAGGCTCAGTCTTCACCTCATTCACCTCCAAGACACTGTTTAAGGATCTCCTCTTGGAAAAACCATGCTCAGAAAGATGGCAGCCCGGTCGCGTCCTCAGACCTTTGAAGAAAGAGGTGAGTCCAGTCAGTGGGCCAAAAGAACTAAAGATCAGCCTCTCGATCTTGTTCTGAACCTAGCTCTGGAAATCCTGCATTTGTTCAAGCTGGTAAGTTCTCTCCTCACATACCAGAATCCAGTTCTCACTAGAGAACCCAACCAGAGGTCGAAGAAGACCCCATCATTGACAAGGATGTCATCTTCGTCGAAGAACAATGTGAAGAAATGAGAGAAAATGTAGAAGAGGAGAATGCTCTTAGAACTGGTAGTGAAGACTATGTCGTTATCCCTAATGACACCAATGAGGAGGAAAGTCAACGTTCTGAGGACTTTTGGAGAGATACTGAGGAAGAAGAAGAATACCAATATCCCTCTCAAGAGAATGTCAATCTGGGCAGAAGGGTCTTCAGACTTGAAAGAAAATAGACTACTTTGAGACAAGGATAGCATCAGGTTGTCTGTTCAGGACCTAGTCTCTGCTATTTCCTCCTCTGCCAGAGTTCCAGATCCTCGGTCCCCTTCTACTCCAGTACTCCTCGGGATGGCTCTGCTTAGGATAGTTTTTCATGTTCTCTGCTTTGAAAAACTATACATTTTGATATTTTGTCTAAGTATCCATGATGCCCTCCCCTCCATAACCATATGTACTGCACGAATTTGATTATCAATGATATAATATAGTTTGCTATGGTTTAATGATTGTATTGCTGTGTTTGAATGCCTTTTATATCTAGTCTATGGTTAACATGGTGTTTGTTAAATAGGTTAACATGCAGGGATGAATGAGTTGGTTTTGTATTGGCATGTTAGGGAGATAAGGATTGGGTTTGATGTTGCACACATCGATGGAGTTAAAGGAAACACAAAATATGTGTTGATTAGTTGTTGTCACTGGTCATGACAGTTTATGGAGGAAGGTGGATGCAAGCTTGAAAGAAAGCTTGGAAAAAAATTAATTTAGAGGCAGCTAAGTTTATGGGGAAGATAATCTGAAAAAGCTAGAAAATATAGCTTACTCCATGGGGGAGTTGAGTCAAAGAATCTAGAAAAGATAGCTTGGAGAATGGGGGAGAAGACTTCAAAAAGGGAAGCTAGGTCAGTTAGCTTGACCCCATTGGGGGAACACCTTTAAGATAGCACAAAACTTAAAGGGGAAGAAAAAGAGTAATGCAATGGCAATTTGCGTTGTATTGTGGGGGAGATCAATGTTTGAATGCATGAGAAACATGCATTGATCAATGGAGAAGTTAAATGAGTTGGAAGTGAAAGCACTAAATGTATGAAGCATGGTGGAGTGCTTGAAATCCAATCGATGTTTACCTACTAATACTTTGCCAATTGTATGACAAAATGGGAGAGAAATTAGTAGAAGTTATAAGACATCAAAACCAATTATAGGGAGTATTTGGTGAAGCCTAAGTGCTTGGCTCTAGAAAGAGAGAGCCATAGAGGGGAGGAATATAAAGAAGCCAATGGATATGGAAGCATAACACCCCAATTTCTAAACGAAGTGGATAATTACGAAAATGCCCCTGGTTTGTTAAATTAAATGTTTGTGATGTTAAATAAGGAAATGGTGGGTCCCATTGCTCAAATTAAGATCATATGAGCACATTATAAATGTCAAATTTGATTGGATGGGTAATGTACATCAATTGGGTCGAAAATGGCTAAATGGGTCAAAGGGCCCAATTGGACCCAATGGGTCATAAGGGACTTATTAGACCATTGGGTGAGCCCAAATTTAATGGGGATAAGCTGAATTGATTGGAAATCAAGTGGAGCAAAAATTGGTAGCTTGATGCACAAGTGAAAACCATTTAAAAATGGCAAAATCAGCCCATTAATGGGTCATGTTGTCAAAACGGGTCAAGGGACTAATTGGGGACCCAATGGGTCGGGTTGACTAAGTTGACCACAGATGACCATGTGGGCCCTCAGATGAGCTCAAGTGTGAGTTAGTTCAGCTTGAGTTGGACTGATTTGGAGTGAGTTTTAATTAAGAAAAGAGTTGACTCAAATATGGTGCATTAAATGTGTTGAGTTGGATGAGTTGAGATGGAATAAAAAGTTCATGAGTCAAGTGAGTCAAGAGGAAGTGGAAAGGAGTTCTAATCTCACACAACTCTTAATCAAACAAATCCTTAGCCGTTGGATTGAAAGGGTACTTTGGCCAAAGCCAAGGGACACCATGTCATGCATCTCATCTCATGAGATGCATGGGTTGAAAATGAATGGAGGCAACGTTTGGATGAAGGGGTGCCTTGGATGGCACCCAATATCCCATCGTTTTTGCCAAGAAGTAATTAGGGAAATGAATGGAAGTTGGGGCTGAACTACAAAAGGGATAGACCATCTCCTATGGCCGTTTTTCACACAAGAAGTCCTAAGGAAATTCTCATCTCTCTCCCTCTCTCCAAACTCTCTCTCTTGGCCGAACCTGTTGCTGTGCTTCACCATTTGATCCAGCACCATTTCGGCAAAAGATTAAGGAAGAAAGAAGGAAACAAGAGGGAAGAAGGCAAGGAGCAAAGGCAAAGGAAGATTGATAAGTGTTTAGGTGTTATTTTATTTAATAAGATGGAACAAATGGAGCATGTATTGGGCCATGGGTATGGCCGAATGCATCAAGGTTTTAACCTTGAGTAATGGAGGTTTTAAAATTGTAAAAGGGATCATTGGGTTCGGCCACCTTGGAGGGCCGAACCCCATGAAATAATTGGTTGGTTTTATATGGTGTTTGAAACATAAAAACCATGCAATTTGTGGGACTGGTTTAGATGTTTTTATTGGATTTAAAATGCATGTTTTAAAGAGGGTTAAAACATGGATTTGAATGTCATAAAGGACTGAAGGTAACATGGGTCTAAACCATGGATATAAATTGATAAAATGGACCATTGGGCTCAGCCACCTTGGATGGCCGAACACATGAAATGATGTTGGAATTTTGATGGTTTCTTTTGTAAGTTAAAACTACGCAAAGGAGTTACTGATTTGGGAGATTAATTTAGACATAAGATGAATGTCTAAGAGGTTCAAACCAAAGGCCATAGGGTTCGGCCAATGAGCATGGCTGAACCCCACGAAAACACATGATCATTGTATGGTGATTTTGATGGTTTTGAGAGACAAAAACCATTCAAGTTTATGGTGTTTTTATGGGAATTAAATGAATATATGTTTACTGTTTTTGGTTGGTCAATATATGGCTGAACCATGTATTGTTCATGGTTGAAATAGCATGTTAAAACCATGAGTAATCATGGAGAATATTGAACCAAGTGAACCATAGGGTTCGGCCATGGGTATGGCCGAACCCCATGGACCATGGTATGGGTTAAATGGACTAAGTTTATGGGTAGTATTTGTTATTGCTTCCATGATGTTCTAAAGGGTTTAATGTAACTGAAAGAGTGATGGATTTGGATGCTAATGTTCATTAAAAAGAAAGGCAAAGTGGAACATCAAAATCAAAGGGGTGAGGTTCGGCCATGGGTATGGCCGAACCCCACCAAGTGTTATGAATGGTGTTTGGTTTTAAAAAGGTTTAAAAATATCTCCATGGAGAACCATTTGGTCATGGATAAAAGGGATTATGAGGATTGGCCATGTATAGGGCCGAACCCCATAAAATGACAATGGCGGATTAAAGGTTAGATGATTAGTGTGTGAATTCTTAGATGAATGAATTGGAAATTAGAATTTTGTATGAAGAATAAAAAGGATCAAAAGTGAGATGGTGAGGTTCGGCCATGTTGTATGGCCGAACCCCACTAAGATGGATTGGTTTTGGATAATGGTGTTTAGCAAAATTAATCATTGGTTAGAGAATGGCAAAATCATAAGTACAAGTTAAATTGCAAAAGGACATGAAAGGAATATCGAATCCAAATGATGAGGTTCGGCAATGGGTATGGCCGAACCCCACAAGATGTTTTGGGTCTTAGATGTGAATGAGTAATTAAAGGATAGTATGATTTACTTATTGTTATATGGACAAGGTACCAGAAGTTGAATGACGTGCGAGTCGTGACCGGGTGACGCTAAAGAAAGAACGAACACTGAAGTGAATCTTCAGTAGGTTTCCTACCTACTTGTAACCACAGTTTTATCTTGGTTTTTATGAGACTCATGTTTTATTTTATTGGTTTTGAATGATGGATATTATTTACATGTTTTATATATACATTGGCATCTCATGCATGGACATGGGATGATGATTATAAACACCGGAGCCCACACTCCGTCGGAATACCCGAGATGCAACTGTGGGGCCTCCTTAGGTGGTGAAAGTCCCGCCAGGAGAATTACCTGATGATTATAAACATCGGAGCCCACACTCCGTCGGAATGCCCGAGATGCAACTGTGGGGCCTCTTTAGGCGGTGAAAGTCCCGCCAGGAGAACTAATATGTTGATATAAGACACGTCAAGTGATGGCTATATGTATGTGTGATGGGGTGGGGCTCATTACATTTACATACATACATAGCATGGTTTAATATGTTTTTGATAATCAGACATTTGATATATGCATGATTTATAAGCTAACCATGTGGTAGCCCTGATCGGGAACCTACTAAGCGCGTTAATCTAACACTCTAATTCTATCCTTAGAGGATAATGCAAGAACAAGGAAGGGGAAAGAGAAGGTCGATGACCAGGAGGGGAGCCAAGCCTAAGCACTTGATTGTTGATTTGGATTTCTTTATTACTGTCATTTAGTTATATTTTGTGGACATGTAATAATTTGATACCTTGCCATGGTTTGTCTAGGATATTAACAATGGATGGTTGGTTTATGTTATTTATTAATTGAGACTGGTACTTGCTATCTATTCAATCTATTTCCGCAGTTAGTCTAGTTTATTTCGCAAGTCATTGTATAGTTCCATGTGTGGGTTGTTATCGTGGGTTTAGTCCATTCACACATGAGTGGCCAGTTAAGGGTCGGACTTGGGTAGTCCGAACTTAGCTCGCGTCATGACGTCTCTCCGCCCTTGTCCTGTTTATTTAAAAAAAAATAAATAAACTTTGAAAATCTCGGAAAGGGCGGGGCGTTACATGAAGAATGTCTATGCTTGGAGTTTGGAAGATCAAACTAAAGAGGATTGGGGGAGAAAATCTTCTCAACACTGATAGCGTGGGTATGCTATGGGTAGTGTTGGTTGCTAGGAAATCAATGGTGTATGGGGTAGAATGAATGTTAATCTTGTTTAGTCCATGGATGCATATTTATGTTTGGACTAACCCCTCTAATGATTGTCTAGTGTTGCTTGCTTATATGCTTGAACAGGAAAACATAATTCGAAGCAAGCTGAACAAGAATATGTGAAGGTCATAGTGTTATTTTCCGTTTCAATATGTACATATAAACAATGTCATATTTTTGTATTTAAATGTGATGTAATAAGGGTAGTTTTGTAATTGAGTTAGCTTCTAGGTTTTGTCTTTAAATTGACAAAGGGGGAGATTGTTAGTGCCCCAACTTGCCGATTCCCTAAGTTTGTCAATTCCATGACTCGGGAAGAAGCACTTGCTAGAAACTTGAAGGCTCAAGATGATCAAGATTGAAGGTCATGCTCCACTAGATTGAAGCTCATCATTATAGCAATCACAAAATAGGTATTTGGCCATAGATAACTTTAGGTGGTACCCACACTTTAGGAGGTAATTCCCAGGCTTAGCTGAACAAGTGGTAAAATCATAAAAAGCCTAAAGAGGAAAGCTTGACAGTGCATTGGAAATGAACTTGGAAATATGAATTAAGTTCACTATCAACTCAACCAGTCGTTCTCACCTACCCCTCGGTGGAGACAGGATCGACCCATCGTGGTCAAAGACTGGTCGGCCAGATTGACAAAGGTTCTGGATCATAGAACTATCACTCTGGGTATGCCTCTGATCGAGAGTCTCGTACGCACCGACTGTAACGCCCCGCCATTTTCACTCGCCGATAATCAGAGTCTATTTATTTTTCTTTTTATAAAAAGAGTGAGAGAGAGTGGGAACGTCACGACGCGAGCTAAGTCCAAGCTTCCAAAGCCAAGCCCTTAACTGGCCAACCCTATGTGTGCGTGGATTAAGTCCACAAGAATGGTTCACACCCAATAAGGTTATACATGCGGAATAATTCATAGATGCGGAATTATAATAGAATAACTATCCTATTCCATTTTAGATAGCAAGAAAGTCCATCACTTAAACATAATTACCTTAAGTTAAAATATCAAAAATTAACAATCCAAACTATAGCAAATAATCTAAGTTATTACAGTCCCAAATACTAGCTACTCAAATTAAATGTCCAGAATGTAAACTTAAATAAAATAGATCTAGCTCATCCAAACTCCTAAACTTGGCTCCGATCGCGTCCTTCGTTTCGTCCATTTCCTGTGTCATCATCTAAGATAGAAGTAGGGCGTTAGACAACATGCCCAGTAGGCACTCCAAGTAGGGTCAACACGTGGGTTAGTATAAAAATCCCATAGATAACATAATATCAAAATCATGCAACTCAATGCCATGCCATGGGTGTCATATGCCATGAGTCCCACCTATCATTCATGTCACAATCACATAGTAGCCTCTTGATGGAAAATCCTCATCAAGGTATCCCCACGAATGCCTTATCGGTAACCCTGAATGAAGCGTGGACTCCGGTTACAATTCAATCATACATCCCTTGGAATCATCGTAGATTCCTCCCCACAATTGTTTATCGGTCCCACCGAACGAAGCGTGGACTCCGTTTACATCACAATTATCAAAACCCGGAATCAGTGTGGATTCCTCCCCACAATGTTTTATCGGAAAACCGAATGGAAGCGTGGATTCCCCTCATTTGATCCCTCCCATGCCATGCATGAGATGCAAATGCCAACATGCTATGTAATAATAAACATCATAGCATTTAAAATTCCATAATTGAAACATATCATTTGATACCAAAATAACTCATCAAAACATGAATTAAAATCATCATATATACATATTCCATGGTTTTCAATAAGGTAGGAATCCTACCAACGTTCAATTATCGAGTCTTTGTGTTTCCATCTAAAAATCGATCACTGATCGCGTCAAGCCGACTGTACACCATTTGTGAAATCCGTTACCTTTTTACATTTAACACATACAAACATTAATTTGGTGATCCATTTAGTCCCATAAAATAACCAAATTAATTATTCCAATTGATTTAAACCATTCCTTTCATCCTTCCAATTTAACCTAACCATTTGGAAAATCATATAAATATTTCATTTCTAAAATCAGCCGGTTCCCCGTTGTCCACTACCCACTGTCCACCAAAGCTTACTTGTGGGGTTCGGCCATACAACATGTCCGACCCTCACTCTTTGGTTTTGACCCCCCTTTTTAACTCTTGTTTTATTTTACACAAAATGGGTCAAATACCATCCATCTTTTGATTTATTCATCCAATCACATATAGTTAATCATTTAACAACTCAAGTCCATAAAGATGTTATCTTCATCATACACCTAGGTTCATGAAAAGCCCTTCATGGCTGAACCCATGGTTCCTTATTTTATCATTTCTCATCTTAGCCACCATTCATTTTCATAGTTAATCACCTAACTTATTTACACATAACTTAGGTCCATGAATGATTTATTAACATAAACATAGATCCACAATAACATTCTCCATTTTCTTAGCTTGATCATTCATCCTTTAAACAAGCATAGATCTACCAAGTGATTCATCAAAATGGTTCATGGGGTTCGGCCATACAACATGGCTGAACCCATGGTCCTTTGTTTCCATTTTTCATGGTCTAAATACATGTAAATCCATCAATATTTCTCCATCATTTCATCCTTTAAAAACCCATTAAAATTAATAACCTACTTCCATCTTTCCATCTCATTTCTTCGATGGATTTTGAATCGATGGCCCATAAAATTTTGGCCAACCATTTCCAATCTATATGGAATCTTCCCTTTAATCTCTTTTTACTTAATAAAATCTTGTCAAATACCACTTACCGATTCTGCGACTCCTCCGATCTTCTTTCGTTCCTTGGTCTTTTCTTTCTCCTCCTTGATCTTCTTTCATTCCTTATTTTTTTTGTTTCTTCCTCCTTGATCTTTGGCCAAAGAGTGGTGCTTGATTAAGATGAAAATCCTAAGAGTGGTTCGGCCAAGGAAGAGGTTTGGGAGAGAGAGAGGAGGAGACAATGGGAGAAAACTCTAAGTCTTTTTCTTGTCTTGTGAGGGATCGGCCAAGCTTGAGAGAGGGAGAGAGGAAGAAAAGAACTCTCTTTGTTGTGCAATGGAATTCGGCCAAGGGTGGTGTCTCTTGGGTTATGCCCCTTTGTAACAACCAAAACCCTTCACCTCCCTCATTAATGCTTCCTTTGGGGGTTTCATCCCATGAGTTGAAACTCTCCAACTGTGTGCCCCTTGGGTTTCCATCATCTACCCAACATGTATCCATGGGTTTCACCTCATGAGATGAAACCCCCCACCTTCCCAACTTGTGTATTCAAGATGGAAACCATCACCTCCCCCCCCCCCCCCCCCCCCCCCCTCCCCCCCAACCAACTCCCATCTTAACTATTGACCAACCAATGTGTCCCTTGGTCGTCATCATGGCATCCATTCACCTCCAACGTGTGTCCCTTGGGTTTCCACCATGAGATGGAAATCTTCCATCTTCCCACTCCACTCACTTCAATTCAACTCAACTCAATTTAAATGAACTCATTTTGAAACTCAAGCACTTGAACTCAACATTAATAAATTCCTTGATTCCATTTTGAATTCACTCAATTGAACTTAATCCAATTTTATTCAGGCACACCTTAATTAAACTTGAACTCATTTGGTGGTCGACCAAGTCAACCATGGCACTTGGGGTCCCACTTAGCCATGTCACATACATACCACCTCACTTGATGAGGTGGATCTCATGCCTTGTATCTTAATTGGTTATTAGACCCAATTATCAAACCTTACCCATTTACTTCTAATTAGCTCATCTATGACCATTGGGTCCCAATTGGGCATTTGATCCAATTGACCACCTTGACCCAATTAAATAAATCTTACCCATTTATTTCAATTGAACCTTATCCATAACCTGTTGGGTCCTAATTTGGCAATTGACCCAACTCTTTACCCATCTAAGGTCCATCTCCATTATTTAATTTCAAATTCCATTAATTCACAAATTAAATGGACAATTTCCATATATATTCATGAAATGAAAATCCGGGATGTTACACCGACCACACAGTGAAAGGCTGAAATGACCTATCATGGTTAACGACTCATCAATGATAACTTATAAGTTTTGGAACTTAGAACTCATGTGGACTCTCGAGAAAATAGATATCTCGATATTTCAAGACAGAACGGGAGTACTAGGACTGACCCCTCGGTAAAGGGCGACAGTTTGAAAAACTGTGAAGACTCCTCTATAAATATGAGTGTTGTGTGATCATTTAATCATCTTCCTTGAACTGAGAAGAGTCACACACTCTAAGGAATGATCAACTCTCTTGTGCTTACACTTGAGAATCATATACACCCAATCTATTGATTGAGTTAGTGAAAGAGAGAAAGAGAGGAGGAAAGAAAAGATACATACTAGGAAAGATTTGATAAAACCAGTTTCCTAGTCACCCTGGAATTATGATTGCTCTACGACGGCTACAACGAGGAGCGCCAGCACACATTGGGTGAATATTTGAGAAACACATATCTTCGAGAAAGAGCTTCAAGGCAAATATTGCTTGGTTTTAATTTTATTTTAAAACTTTTGTCCTGTGAAAGTGGATTACGTAGGCTTGGCTCCAAAACCACCATAAAAAATCTAGAGCGTCGTCTCTAGTACATGTGGTGGGTGGAATTCCCAGCAAATTGAGTGAGGTGGAATTCCTACTCTAATTGTGAGGGTGTAAGTCCCCACTTAGTGAAATTGGGGATAAATCAAGGTTGAGCTAGCCCTAATAGTAGATGTAAGTTGGTTAACCGAACCACTATACATCTTGTGTCCTTGTGCTTGTGGTGTTAGATCTTAATTCTTGCGTTGATTGCATTATCACATTTGCTAAAACACATACACTTGATTGTTATATCCACTGCACATAATTTATCAATCAAGTAAATTTTAAAAGGACCAACGGTTTTAGATTGACCTATTCCTCCCCCCCCTCTCTCTCTCTCAGGTCAATCTTGTTCTAGCTCCCAAGGGATTTTCAATTGGTATTAGTGCCTAGTGCTATTTATAAGGATTTAACCATCCGAGCTGATCCAGGCTAGAACAACATGGGAGACTGTCATGCAATAGCCAAACCCCTAACCTCGATGGAACAAACTATGTTTCATGGAAGGCCAAAATGAGAAGCTTCTTCATTTCCATAGATTCATCGGTATGGGATATTGTAAAGAATGGATGGCAGGAACCCATGGAAGAGAAGATAATAGCAACCACCTGAACCATGTTTGTGACACCCAAACCTTTTTCCTTTTGGACCCTTGCTGAAAAAGTTGTTCAGACGGCTGATGGCAAAGCCATGAATGCCTTAACTGTGGAGTATCCGATAGCGAGTACAGGCGAATTATGACATGTGAAACTGCAAAGGAGGCATGGGAAGTTTTTGAAAGAACTCATGAAGGCACCTCAATAATTAAGAGGTCCAAACTTCAGATCCTTCAAAATCAATTTGATACTCTTAAAATGAGGGAAGATGAAGTCTTCATGGATTTCTATTCCATGATAAGCGACATTTTTAATCAAATGTTATCTCTAGGTGAAGGGATACCCGAGGACAAGGTGTGTACCAAAATTATCCGAATCTTGCAGAAAGATTCAAGCCCAAGGTGGTAGTTATGGATGATAACAGAGATGTGTCCTTACTGAATATCGATGATTTGGTTGGTTCATTACAAATATATGAACTACACTTTGAACAACCAAAGGACAAACCCATTAACTTGAAATCTTCCTTAAAACAAAAGAAACAAAAGAAAAAGAAGATATTTCGGAAGATGAATTCTCAAGTGATGAAATGGCAATATTTGCCAAAATTTTTTATAAAAACTTTGTTAAAAGAAACAACTCGAGAAGAATGGGAAATGGTGAATCAAGTAAAAGATACCCTAGAAGACAAGAAGAAATTAGAGGGAAACGGAAGGAAAGAGAGGTTGCCAAGGAGCAAACATGTTATAATTGTGGGGGTAGAGGACACTTCATGAATGAATGTCCCTCAGAAAAAATTCAGAAGGCTATGAATGTGGGCGTGACCCATGTGGACAACTCTGAATCAGAGAGTGATTCCAGCAAAGAGACCCAAACAAAAAGGAATTGAAGTAGATAAATCCAAAGTCAAATTAATCTCTAATTTGAAGAGATTAGGTCATTCTTAGGTCATGTTAGATTTTACAGAAGGTTTATCAAAGGATTCAGTGACATATCGCGACCTCTCTGTCGACTCCTGACCAAGGATGTCCTTTTCAATTTTGATGAAAAATGTGTCATAGCCTTTGAAAAATTGAAAATTGCTTTGACTTCTGCTCCGATCTGGAAGGACCCGGAATTTTAAATCCTCTTATTATGTAATTTTTTTTTCATATAAATGAAATATATGTGATTTGGTCCAAATAATGTACATGCTTATTGAAAGAAATAAAGGGAAACTAAAATTTCCTTGAGCGATACATCTACCTGGTCAATGTGTCGGGGAGTCTGAACATTTCGAAGCGATACATCGATTGGATCGATGTATCGGGGAAAGATTATCAAATGGGTCCACCCATCGACAAAGTAGATGTGTCGAGTAGACGGAACATCTTCAGCAGACGCTTTGTCTACCACAGCCCAAACCATTCTTTTCTCTATGCATGGGCATTTACAATGACCCTTTAGTTTTCAAGTACTCGATTAGGGGTCTACGGATAGCAAAAGGTGAAGATAAAAAGAAGAGAAAACGAAGGGAAAGGGAAGAAAATAAAGAAAGAAAAAAAATAGAGGAAAAACAGTTTAAACGTAAGAAAAACCAAAGTGCTTAACCACCCCTCTTAACCATCCGAGTACACCCTCTCTCACACCCTAACCTTCAACTCGACCGGGAAACCTTTCACCTCCTCACGGGCTTCCTTTGTTCCAGGAAAGGAAGGAGAGACCAAGTGAGATCAGATTTCACCCATTCAAGCACACCTGCGAATCACTCGAGGTTGGGGAATTTCTGATAGTTTCAAAATAAATCAATACCCTTAGGTTGTTTAGAAAACTTGTATGAATGTATTGGGAAAGAAATTACCCAATAACCATAAACACCTAAGTAAAAGGAAGCCATGGACGATGGGTCCATGACTTTTGACTCAACCCAGTCGACATGTCGACTTCAAGGATGTGTTGTCTGGGGCGAGAATTCAGCGAACCGAAGATGTTAAGTATGGAAATGGAACCCAAGACGACACATCGCTTATGTCAATGATGAAATAAAAAAATAATAAAACGTACGAATGATGAACTGATCTCGGGACGACATATCGACAACGTCGATGTGTCGGCCTGAGGTACGACAGACATAATATGGAACGAAGGGATGAATAATTGATTTCAGCACGACCCATCGACTAAGTGTGTTGTGTAACACCCCCGATTTTCCTTGGCTTATAAAATTATTGGATTGGCCCACTTGGATTGCAATTTACTTGAATTTGAGATTAAATGGTTGAAAAGGACAATGGATGGGCAAGGAAATGGGTCAATTACCTAATTAAGACCCAATGGGTCATGGGTGAGCATGATTTTAAAGTAATTGGGTAAGTTTTGTTAAATTAGTTTAATTGGATAATTTAGTGCATTTAATGCATTAAAGTCCACTTCATCAAGTGAGGTGGTATGTGAGTGATGTGGCATTGCCATGTGGCATACATGTCATCACATGGAAGCCAACTAAGCAAGGATGCCACATCATCAAGTGACATGGCCAATGTGGGACCCAAGTGCCATGTGGTGACCACATGGCCAGCCATGACATGGGTTGACTTGGTCAACCGTGTGCGAGTCAAGTGTTGAGTTAAGGTTTTGTTTGAGTTGAGAAGACGAAGGGATGAGATGGGGTAGCTTGTCTAAGTACATTGTACTTAGACATTAGGAGGCCAAGGGACTCATTGGGAAGCCAAGGGGTCTCTTTGGTTTAGGCCAAGGGTCTCCTATAATGGCCCGCTCTTTTTCACTCGCCGAAAATCAGAGTCTATTTTTTTTTTTTTTTTGAAATAAAGAGTGACAGAGAGCGGGATGCCACGAAGCGAGCTAAGTCTGAGGTTCTAAAGCCAGGCTCTTAACTGGCCAACCATACGTGTGCGTGGACCGAGTCCACTAAAATAGTTCACACGCATTAAAGTTATACTTGCGGAATAAACCCATTGCGGAATTAATATTTGATCACATAAACCAACTATAACCTTTACTTAGCAAGGAAGTCAATCACCCAAAACTTAACTGAACTTAAAATCTGAGGTAACGTCAAACCATAGTAGAATAATATCTAAGTCATTACAATCCCAAAATGCAATTGGCTCAAACACACTGTCCAGAACTAAAACTTAAAAATAAGCAATAAGCTACCCAAGGTCCTAAACTTGGCTCCTTTCGCGTCCTTCGTTCCGTCCATTTCCTGTGTCATCATCTAAGGTGGAAGTAGGGTGTTAGTCAATGCGCCCAGTAGGAATTCCAAGTAGGGTTATACACATAGATTAGTATAAAGTCAAGATTCATACCATACTTGTAAAACATAATACCTAAAAAAAGAGCATGATAATAGAGATCATAATCATGCTGATAAAACCAAAACAGTGCATGATACTCATAACAAAATCATGCCAATGTAATGCCATGGGTGTCATATGCCATGAATCCCATCCATCAATCATATCACAAATCACATCAGTAGTCCCCTTGATAAGCAAACCACATCAAGTATTTCTGTCAAGACTCACCACGAATGCCTTATTGGTCCCACCGAACGGAGCGTGGACTCTGGTTACATTTCAAACACAGTATACCTCTCCCCACGAATGCCTTATCGGTCCCACCGAATGGAATGTGGGCTCCGGTTACATTTCAAACACAGTATATCTCTCCCCACGAATGCCTTATCGGTCACACCGAATGGAGCGTGGACTCCGGTTACAATTCAATCATACATCCATTGGAATCAGTGTGGATTCCTCCGCATGGTTGTTTATCGGAAATCCAAATGGATCGTGGACTCCCCTCAATTGTTCCCTCTCATGCCATGCATGAGATGCAAGTGCAAACATGCTATGTAATAATAACCATCATAGCATTAAAATCCCATAGTTGAAACATGGTACTTTGATACCAAAATTAACATAGAAGTAAAAACATCACATATACATAAATCTAGTGTATCAATAAGGTAGGAATCCTACCAACAACCAAATATCGTGTCCTTGTATTTTCGTCCAAAAATCGATCACTGGTCGTGTCAAGCCGATCGTGCACCGTTTGTGAAATCCCGTTACCTTATTACATTTAACACATATACATACATCAATTTGGTGATCCATTTAATTCCATCAACCCCTACATCAACCTAGGTTCATCTCCCTTCACCATCATAGTCTTTTATTCGGTTAAGTCCCCTAAGAGGTTTCCAACATACATTGGGGCTGAAGCATCTTTTTAAGTCCACAAAAATGCCTTAGTTGGGTTCGGCCATACAACATGACCGAACGTCACTGCCTTTGTTTTGGACCCCTCTTTTAGTCCTTGATATTTTTAATCAATGTGGGTCCAAGATCATTCCATCTTTTGATTTATTAGTCCCATCACCTAAGTTTATCATTTTACATTAAATAAAAACCCTAAGTCCATAAAACATTCTCCATGGGGTTCGACCATACAACATGGCCGAACCCGTGGTACTTTATTTTCACCATATTCCTGTAACGCCCCGCTCTTTTTCACTTGTTTTCAGAAAATCAGAGTCTATTTTTTTTTTATAATAGAAGAATGAGCGAGAGCGGGACGTCATGACGCGAGCTAAGTCCGAACTTCTAAAGTTCGACCCTTAACTGGCCAACCCTACATGTGCATGGACTAAGTCCATGAATACTGTTCACACGTAATAATATATATATGTGGATTAAATCATAAACTGCGGATTATAATAGAACCTAAATCTATTCCATTTTAGATAGCAAAGTACTTCGCCACTTAACCAAATTACCTTAAATTAAATATCCATAATAAACCATTCAAACCATAGCAAAATTATCTAAGTTATTACATGCCGCATTCTAGCTACTCAAATTACAAGTCTATGAGTAACTTAAATACAATAACATTAAACATATCCAAGCTCCTATGCTTGGCTCCGAACACGATCATCATTTCCTTCATTTCCTGTGTCATTCACTAGGGTAGAAGTAGGGCGTTAGAACAACGCGCCCAGTAGGAATTCCGAGTAAGGCTAACACATGGGTTAGTACCAAAAATCATATAAATAACATAATACCAAAACCATATAAAAACAATGCCATGTCATGCTGTCAAATGTAATGAGTCCCACCCATCACAAATACATATAACCTCTTGATGGGATTCTCATCATCAAGGTATCCCCACAGTTGCCTTACGGACGACCTGACGGAGTGTGTTCTCCGGATTCTTCTTGATGGATTAAGCTGTAACACCCTGCCCTTTTCAAGCTTAATAATCAGAGTTTATTTTTTATTTTTTATTTTTAATAATAATAAAGTGATCAGGGCGGAGTGTCACGACGCGAGTTAACTTCGGACTTCTAAAGTCCGACCCTTAACTGGCCAAGTTCATGTGCGTATGGACTAAGTCCATAAAAAACTTATCCACACATCGTACAAATACAACTTGCGGAATAAACTTAGTCTTAATCTAACTGCTTGGTTATAATAGATCCTAAGACTACTCCATTTTATATCTTTAGATAGCAAAGTACATAATCGTCCAAAATTACCAAAATAACCTTAATGTATGCATTCATTCTAAACCATCCAAATCCTACCAAACCATAATTAACTAAATTATTACATGCCAAGAACATCTAATTAACAAATTACATTGTCCAAATAACTTAAATAAAAGTCCATAAACCAATCCATAAATCAAAGTCCATTAAAAATCCATTCACAACCCAAACTTCTACGCTTGATTTCCTTCACGAACCTCATTCTTTGCCTTTCCTGCGTCATCCACTAAGGATAGAGATAGGGCGTTAGATCAACGCGTCCAGTAGTGTTTCCGTTTAGGGCTACCACAAGGTTAGTATAAAAACATGCAAATAGTATCTCAATACATGTTTATCAAAATTCCATAAAACAATGCTATGTATGAAATGCACATGTAATGAGTCCCACCCATCACTATTGTACATAGCCTTCTCTTGACGGGATTCTCATTGTCAAGGTACCCCACAGTGGTCTTTCGGACGCCCCGATGGAGTATGGCCTCCGGATTCCTCTTGATGGGATTCTCATCATCAAGTACCCCACAGTGGTCTTTCGGACGCCCCGACTGAGTGTGGCCTCTGATTACAACACCATCATCCCATGCCATGCATGAGATGTCTATGCAAACTTGACATTTACAAATATAACTTTACATTCATATAACTTATCAAAATAAACATAAAACAACAAATAAAAGTGTGGTTACAAAAAGGTAGGAAACCTACTCAATGATCACTTAGGTTGACCGTTCTTTTAAACCGTCACCCGTTCACAACTCGTACACCGTTCTAACAATCCCAATACCTTATTTACATAACAACAAGTTAAACATAAATCCATTTAATTGCCAACTAAACCTAAGCTCCAAAAACCACTTAGTGGGGTTCGGCCATACTCCATGGCCGAACCTCACCCACTAAAACTTTGGTCTCTTTTTATCTAACCCAAAAGCATCCACATAACCAAATCCTCCAAATGAACCTTGGTAGGGTTTGGCCATACAACATGGCCGAACCTTACCACTTTGGTTTTGGCCCATATATCCAATCCTAGCCCATATATCCAATCCTATGATCATTCCATCTTTGATCATTTCATCCATAATTACCATTATGCCATTTAGACTAACCTTTTGTTTAATTTTCCTTAAACACCAATAACCATAACTAATCCACCTTGGTGGGGTTCGGCCATACACATGGCCGAACCTCACCACTCAACTTTTGATCCTTTAAATCTTTCATTAGCCCATCTCCGATTATAAATTAGCACTAAGTCCACCAAATGACCCTTTAGTGGGGTTCGGCCATACTACATGGCCGAACCTCACCAAACTGATTTTGTCCCTCTTTCATCATCTTTGATGGTTGATTAATTTCTTATATTAAGTCCATATATAAACATATATAATTCTTAAATCAAAGCATATAATTATTACATAATTTCCATCATAACTTTACTCTAACTGAACCATAAAAACAGTCCATGGGATTCAGCCATACACTTAGCCGAACCCTATGGTTTCTTTGATGTAAACCCTCCACTATTTGTCCATGGTTTTGATCAGCAAATTAGCCATAACATTGACATGGTTCAACCATGCCATAGCTGCTCCAAAACAGTAAACTTATCTCCATTTTAAATCCTTTAAAACCTTCATTACATAGTATGGGTTTTATCCCTCAAAAACCATAAAAATTAGCACATTCTTTCATGGGGTTCGGCCATCCAAAGTGGCCAAACCCTATGATCCATGTTTTGTTATTTTGAAACAGCACAATACTTGATCTAAACCATTGATGGATCTGGCCATACAATGGTCGGATCACATTCCCTTAACCAACCTATTTAACAAGGGTTCAAAGTGCACTTACCAATATTGCGACTCCTTCGGTTCTTTGACTACTTCTTGATCCCTTCACCTCCTTAGCCTCTCCTTCTTCCTTTAGCTGAGACTAATCGTGCTTGAAGACTCTTTGAAATTGTTCAGCCAAGATATTGATTTGAGAGGGAGAGATAGAAATTTGCTCTTGAATGAAAGTGATAAAACCTTGATGTAAAACTCCTTTGCTCAATGTGTGCTTTTGTCTTGGTGAAAGAATCAGCCAAGGACTGATTGGTATTAAATACAATCAGCCAAAGCCTTTGGTATTGAGAGATGAACCACGTCCAAGAGAGGGAGAGAGAGAGAGAGAGAGAGAGAGAGAGAGAGAGGAAAAATGAAGCTCCTTTGGCTAATGAAATTCAGCCTAAGATTGGCACCCAATGTAACTCTCCTTCCATTTACTTCCATAATTTATTTCATGTGGGGGTTTCATCCTTGAGATGAAACTCTCCAACGGTTTTGGCTTTTGGCTGCCCTAGATACAACCTTTCTCCATCACCTCTCCTAAATGTTAACACACTTTGTAACTCCCATTTGTTTAATACCTTCTTTGAGGTTTCACCTTTGAGATGAAACCCTCCATGTTCCAACGGCTCCATGTATGTCTTTGTTGTTTGCATTCCCTCCATCATTCATCTCTCATTTTCCTTGCATGTGAGAGTTTCGTTTTAAAATAAAACTCCCATAGGCTCCAACAGTCATGTTTTTGGTTAACCTTGTGTAACTTCCATAAGTCCATTCATCTCCCATTATTTACCCATATGATTCACTTGGACCAACTCAACCTCCCAACTCCCTTTTAATTCTCATGCATAGAATAATTCTCATGCAATCCAACGTGTTTTATGTTTTGAGTTTTGAAACACAACTCCTCACATATGTAACTCCTAAAGACAGCCACACCATTCATTACTTATCTAGGGTTTACATGCATGAGAATACCTCTCCATGCAGCCAACGTATTTAAGGGTTTGAAAATAAACTCCTCACCTATGTAACTCTTAAAACCTCCACATCATTGATTACTTAAGAGTTTCATGCATGGGATAACCTCCCATGCAATTCCAACGTGCATATGAATCTTTAACTTTGCAACACAACTCCTCAGCACATGTAACTCCCAAAACCTCCACCAACATTTAACACTTAACTAGGAGTTACATGCATATGATAACTTCCCCATGCAGCCCACGTTTTTCTTTGTTTTACACTTGAAATCAATCCATTCCACTCTCATTCACCAATGTCACTTGCTTAAAATTAATTTAACTTCCTCAACTCAGCCCATTCATTTAATTCAACTCAATAATAAATTCAACTCCACCTTTTAAATTCAACTCATCCATTTAATTTGAGTTAACTAAATACTTGTTGGCACTCCCATTCACTTCAGCCTAACCCAATTAATCTTAAGCTCACCCAATGGTCAATTATGTCCACAACGACCCATTGGGTCCCAATTGGGTCCTTTGACCCAATTAACCACTTTGACCCAAATAAATGTACCATACCCATTTAATTTAGTTTAATCCACATAACATGTACATTGGGTCTAGATTGTGTAATAGCTCGGATTTTTAAATTAATATATATGTTGGCTATTATTAATTTTAATGATGCAATTGGGAATTTAGATGGAATAGATGTTAAATGGATCCAAATTTGGACAATGGCCCAAGTATGGTCCAATGGGCCATGGATTGGAATGAGTTCACTTCTACCCTAGCTGATGACACAGGAGATGGAGGAAACGGTGGACATACTGGACGCCAAGCTTAGGAGCTTGGGAAGCGGATACTAAATTTATTTAAGCTTTATATTTTGGAAATGTAATTTGAGTAACTTAGCTTGTCGGGCTGTATAAATTATATTTCTCACGATGGTTTGGACTTTAGTCATGGACGATTATATTTTGTGATATAAATATGAATCATAGGGGCATTTTGGTAATTCAATGTTGTATCTTCCTTTCTATCTAAAAACCGGTAGGATAGACTCTATTATCATGTTCCGCAATGATTATAATCCGCGAGCTTACTTCCTACGCGTGAACCGTTCTCGGGGACTTAGTTCCGCGCACGCGTGGGGTTGGCTAGTTAAGGGCCGGGCTTTAGAAGCTCAGACTTAACTCGCGTCGTGACGTCCGCGCCCTCTCTCACTCTCCATTTCAAAATATATATATATATATATATATATATATATATATATATATATATATATATATATATATATATATATATATATACTCTGATTTTCAAAAAGCGAGTGAAAAAGGGGCGGGCATTACAGTACGTATCAGAGCGAAATCGGTAGAATGAATCTCTCGAAGTATGATTAAGACGGTTTCACGTCTCACTGACGGATAAGAATCCCAATTGACCGACTCTTCGGAGTCCGTTGCACGGGGGCCGGTTTAATCTGATTCGATTGACTCAGACTGAAACATTCAATCTGAGCGCCACATTTGACGTAAGAAAATGATAGTAAGGGAAGTACAATCATTATAACCTTGATGGATTAATCGAACATAGGAAAATTTCCCCGATTTCACCAAAATGGACAAACATAGCTATTTGGGAAGTTTTTCCCCAAACTAAGTATGCATATTTGGCAATTTTCCCCAATATGAGAGACAATACGTAATACTTAGGAATTCCCCTCAAAAACTAAGTATGTGTATATTGGCAAATGTTTTCGAAACTAAATATGAACGCGCCAATATTATGAAGACACTAAGTCAATATTTTTGCAATGACTTAGGAAAAAATGCCGCCAAAAAGAAGAACCCGTCGCAACCCACGAGTAGAGAAAGAGGTAACACCCCCTCGACAGGAAGAAGAGGTGCCACCACCTCATCAAGAGGAAGTACACCCACCGCATCAAGAGGAGGCACAACCATCTCATACAGCCGAAGGACAGAATAGTATAAACATACAAGGTGTACCTCCCGAGCTAAGAGACGTAGTTCAAGCGGCAGTCGCTTCTGCTCTTCAACAACACTCAAGCGGAAATACGACCGCCAGCGACTCCAGTAAACAGGAAGATGGTCAAGGACTTCCAACAACAGCACCCTCCCTACTTCAGGGGAACAGAAGGGGCCGTCGAAGCGGAACATTGGTTAAAAAGGATCAATCAGATCTTTAATCTGTTCCAAATTTCCAATCCTGCTGACAAAATCTTGTTGGCCACTTCCCAACTGATCGAGGATGCTAGTAGTTGGTGGGAAATTGTAGAAAAACAACAAGCATTGGTGCCAGAAGGGGAAATGACCATCATGACATGGGAATGGTTCTCAGCCACCTTCCTAGAACAATATTTTCCGGAGGAAGAAAGAGAGAGCCAGACTGAAGCTTTCCTCTCATTGATACAAGGCAGCATGACGGTGGCAGAGTACCACAGAGAATTCCTTAAACTGTCCGTCTATGCATTCTACATGGTGGATACTGAACACCGAAGGGCCTGCAAATTTGAACGTGGCCTTCGGCCAAGCATCAAGGCTAGAGTGACCATTTTCAAAGAGCCCACACTGGCAGGGGTGGTTAGCAGGGCCACCATCGCAGAACGGGAACTAAATGAGATAGTACCGTTCGACAACTCCCGAGGGCAGGGTGGGCGAGGTACATTCCAACCCAACAAGAAGTTCCGTCCGAATCCTAGCAGGCCCTCAGCCTCCACGGGATCCACCGGGGGCTTCCGCCCTAATCAGCCTTCTACATCAGCATCAGTCACACAGGTTCCCCGGGGTGGGAACACCTGTTATCAATGTGGCCAACAGGGCCACTACAAGAGAGTGTCCACAGACTAGCCGACCCTCCAACTTCAGGGGCCCTTTCCGTCCACCAACTAGACCAACACAGTCGCGGGGAGGCAGAACATACAAACAGGCGGGGCGGGCACCAAACCCTGCGGGATCTGGACGACTCTTCACCATACCATCTCCAGTAGCAGTGGACCGTTCAGTGATGCAATGTATGGCTGTAATTGGTAGTTCCTATGCTGTTACTTTATTTGACTCTGGAGCATCACATTCATTTATATCTGCTGCATTCATATCTGCCACGGGTACACTAGTACAAAACCTGTCCACATCACTCACCATTGTATCCCCCGTCGGAGACACATTGTTAGGACTTATATGTACGGCATTGAACACGGAACCTACGGGATTCAGATTCGAGTTCAATTATTTAGTAATCGATATGGCAGGAATATGATGTCATATTTGGCATGGACTGGTTGACTACGTATCAGGCCCATATTTACTGCCATCTTCGTAGGGTAACATTTTGGTCACCCGAAGGAAAGCGGTACGTGGTACACGCTGACAGGCAGGGTATCCCTAGAAGGCTACAGGAGGAACTGAACCATCTTGCCTTGAACAACCTCAGATTTGATAAGGCACCAACGGTTGAACTTCTGGCGGTAGTAGCAGATTTTGCCGAGGTATTCCCAATAGAACTCCTTGGTTTGCCACCCAAGAGGGAGATAGACTTTGAAATAAAATTATACCCCGGCGCCGCTCCAGTATCATTACCCCATTATAGGATGGCACCAGCTGAAATGACCGAGTCGAAGAAGCAGAGTGATGAACTGCTCAGACTAGGCTTTATTCGGAACAACATATCTGCATGGGGAGCCCCAGTGTTATTTGTAAAGAAGAAATACGGTACCCTGCGAATGTGTTTGGATTATAGAAAGTTGAACCAGCTGACTGTTCGGAATAAGTATCCCCTACCCCGGATTGATGATCTATTTGATCAACTTAGGGGTTCCTCTCATTTATCCAAGATTGATCTAATGTCCGGATATCACCAAATTCGGGCTAGAGAGGAAGACATAGAAAAGACAGCTTCAGGACACGGTATGGTCTATATGAGTATGTAGTCATGCCGTTTGGGCTTACTAATGCACCGGCGGTGTTCATGGACCTGATGAATAGGATATTCCGTCCTTACTTAGATCAGTTTGTGATCGTATTCATTGACGATATTCTGATCTACTCCAAAAGTCAGAAGGAACATGCCGAGCACCTGCGGATAGTCCTAGACACCTTGAGAAAGAACCGATTGTATGCTAAAGCCAGCAAGTGTGAATTTTGGCTATCTGAAGTCAACTTCTTGGGGCACATCATATCAGAGGAAGGTATAGCCGTGGACCTGGCTAAGGTAGCAGCAGTCAAGGAATGGAAAGCACCGACAAATGTGACCGAGATCCGCAGTTTTCTGGGATTGGCCGGTTACTATCGGAAATTCATCATGGACTTCTCCAAGATTGCAGCTCCACTTACCCGACTCACTCAGAAAGGAGTCAAGTTTGCGTGGTCCAATCTGTGTAATCAGAGATTTGAGGAGCTAAAGGAGAGGCTTACGACCGCTCCTATTCTGATCTTGCCGGAAATAGGCAGAAATTATGAGGTGTACTGTGATGCCTCTGGTGAGGGACTGGGGTGTACACTCAGTCAAAGTAATCGTGCGGTGGCGTACGGATCAAGACAGTTGAAAATTCATTAACGCCATTATCCCACACATGATCTAGAACTATCAGCGGTGGTCTTCGCTCTCAAAAGCTGGAGACACTACCTCTATGGTGAAAAGTTTGAGGTGTTCTCGGATCACAAAAGTCTGAAGTACTTATTTGATCAGAAAGAACTCAATATGAGACAACGTAGATGGATGGAATATCTCGCGAATTATGAGTTCGTACTTCGGTATCATCCTGGCAAGGCGAACAAAGTGGCGGATGCCCTCAGCCGCTTGTCACATGCGACAGTAGCCAGCATGATCAGGACGATCCAACATGGTCTCCGAGATTGAACGGGAGCAACGGACAGATCCAGACGTGGAGGAGATTTGGGCTAAGATGTCTACCGGTGAGGTTGTACCGGAGTGGGAGTTACGACCAGGACAAGGTCTTATGTTCCGAGGTAGGACATATGTGCCTAAGAATTGCAGAAGAGAGTTGTTGATTGAAGCACACCAAACCAAACTCTCTATCCACCCGGGCAGCACCAAGATGTATCATGATCTTAAGAGGCACTATTGGTGGCATGGGCTTAAGAAAGATGTAGCAGCCTTTGTTGCTTGTTGCCTGACTTGTCAGCAGGTTAAGGCAGAACATCGGAAACCACCAGAATTACTCGCACCCTTACCAGTACCAAAATGGAAATGGGAGCACATATCCATGGACTTTGTAACAGGGTTGCCAAGGACATCAAAGGGCAATGATGCGATATGGGTCATAGTGGATCGGTTAACCAAGTCCGCACATTTCCTTCCCATCAAAATGACAGATTCATCAGAGACTTTGGGTCGACGGTACATCCGAGAGATCATCAGGCTACATGGTATCCCCCAGGTCTATTGTGTCCGACAGGGATGGACGATTCACCGGCAGGGTATGGCAGGGCATGCAGTCGGCTATGGGGACCGACGTGTTAACTAGCACAGCATTTCATCCACAGACCGATGGACAGTCAGAGAGGACGATACAGACACTGGAAGATATGCTGAGAGAATGCATGCTAGACTTCAAGGGCGGATGGGAGGATCATCTGCCACTGGTGGAGTTCTATTACAATAACAGTTACCAGGGAAGTCTCTAGATGGCTCCGTTTGAGGCCATGTATGGTAGATCGTGTAGATCGCCAGTGTGTTGGACGGAGGCCGGTGAGCCTGCGTTAATTGGGCCAGATTTGGTTGCAGAGACTACAGCACAAATTAAGCTAATACGGCAACATCTACTCACTGTACAGAGCCGTCAGAAGAGCTATGCCGACAAGAGGAGAAGGTTCCTCGAGTTTGAGGTGGGAGATTTAGTGTTCTTAAAAGTCTCACCACGGAAAGGGCACATGAGGTTCGAAAAGAAAGGGAAATTGTCGCCTAGATTTGTGGGGCCGTTTCCGATACTGAAGAGGGTGGGGGGGTGGCTTATCAGTTAGCGCTCCCTCCACAGTTGTCATCTCTACATGATGTGTTTCATGTGTCATGCTGAGAAAGTACTATCTTGATCCTTCTCATGTAATAAATGTTCAAGACATCGATGTACAAAGCGCTGTGACATATGTGGAGAAGCCGATCAGAGTTATTGGAAGTGAACAAAGGGTACTGCGGAACCGCGCCATTCAGTTCGTCAAGGTGGTATGGGAACGACATGGCAGTGAAGAAACCACCTGGGAACTTGAGTCGGAGATGAAAACCGCTTATCCAGAGCTCTTCGCATGAGTTGTTTTGGACCCCTACTTCGCTTGAATTTTCGGGACGAAAATTTCAAAAGAGGATTCTATTGTAATAGCCCGAATTTTCGAATCAATATATTTGGCATTTAATTATTTTAGTTTGGAATTTGATGTGATGAAATGCCAAATGGATCAACTTTGGGACAAGGGTCCAAGAATGGCCCAATTGGGCCATAGATTGGATGAAATCCATTTGATGGGTCAATAAGAAGTAATTGGGTCAAAGATGGTCAATTTGGGTCAAAGGGCTATATGGGACCCAATGGGCCAAGGTAGCTAAGCCCAAAGGTAAATGGGTAAGACAAAAATTTAATTGGGCCATGGGCCCAATGGTGATCCAATAAGAGGGATACATTTAATAAAATTTAAATCACCTAAGTTAGGTGATAAATGGACCAAGGTAACATGGCCAATGGGGCCCACCTCCACCTCACCCATTGAGGTGGCGTGTGGACCCAAGAGTAGTGGGGCCGTCCACCATGGTTGACTTGGTCAACCATGGGTGGATCTTAGAGGGAATTTAATGAGATTAAATTAAGTAGAAAGTGATTAATTAAATTAACCTAGGGATCAAGTGATCTAAGTTAATTAACTTAATCTAAATTGGTCAAGTGGTCAAAACCATCCCAACAAACACAAACCACTTGAAAAAACACAAATTGAAACCATGGATTAAAGGTGGTGGTTTTATCCCAACCACCACCATTAATGCATATTGGTTGGTGAGGAGTTAATGTGAAGTAACCAAAAGATGAGACTTCATCTCATTGTCTCCATTTCCATTTTCTCTCTCTCCATCCCTCCTCACACACACAAAAACCGTCCCATGCACTAAGGAAGGGAGAAGAACTTAGAAGAAAGGAGAAGAAAAGAAAAGGAGAAGGAAAACTTTGGGCCACCAAGATCATTGAAGAATTCTCCCTCATCTCCATAATCCTTCTCTCTCAACCTAAATCCCATCTACCTTAGCCGATCCAAGCATGTTCCACCATTGATCAAGCATGTCTAGCCGATTAAACAATGAGAAGAAGAAGAGAAGAGGCTAAGGAAATCAAGAGGAGAAAGAAAGACATGAGGAGTCGTCGGATTGTAAGTATCTCTAAGAACAAGAGGTTAATTTTTCATGGTTTAATGGGCCATAGGGTTCGGCCATTAGCATGGCCGAACCCCATGGTAAATAATCGATGACATTTAATTAAGGTTTAAGGTTTAAAATGTTGGAGAATGATTAATGGTTTTATGAGGATTTCAAGATTTTAAAATGATTAAAAAGTTGGTAAGTTTTAAAGGTGTTAAATAAGAAAATTATGAGGTATGTAGATGATTTCAAGTGGCCTCAAAATAATGGAAATATGATATTTTAAAGAAATCATGGACTATAGGGTTCGGCCATACAAGGTGGCCGAACCCCATGGTTAGTGATTTATGAGGGTTAGGGTCCTTAAATGCTCATTGATTAATGGTTTTTAAGGTTTGAAAATGACGGAGAATGCTTAGGGTTTCAAGGGTTAAATGTAGGCAAATTTTCGGAAAAATGTTTTATGATGGAATCCATGGATTATATTTTAGAATTCTTTTATAAGAATGGAACTATGGTAATGGTTAATTATTTTTATAAAAATGGAAAGATGGAAGACGATGGAGGAAGTGATAATTTCAATGGATTTGAAAGTGTATGATATAAAGTTTTAAAGGGACCAAATGTAACGCCCGCCCCTTTTCACCGAAATCAGAGTCTATTTTTTTTTTTGAAGAAGAGTGACAAAGGGCGCGGACGTCACGACGGGAGTTAAGTCCGAGCTTCTAAAGCCCGGCCCTTAACTGGCCAACCCTACGTGTGCGTGGAACGAAGTCCTTGGAGAATGATTCACACATAGAAGTAGCTTGCGGAATATTAAACTACGTGCGGAATTACTATAAAGATTGTCCTACAAATTTGAGATAGCAGGGAAGATAACATTCATAATATTACCAAAATATCACAACGTCTCAACTTCCAAAATAAACCAAAATATATGAAGTAATCTAATTATACAGTCCGACAAGCTAAACTGTTCAAATATACATTTCCCACAAATAAACTTTAATAAAGTAAACAGTCCGCCTCCCCAAGCTTCTAAGCTTGGCTCCCGTCCCGTCCTTCTGCTCCGGCATTTCCTGCGTCATCAGCTAGGGTAGAACTAGGGCGTTAGACAACGCGCCCAGTAGGACTCCGAGTAGGGCTAACACATGGATTAGTGATAACAAAGCATATAGATAATAGTATAACGAAAACCATACAATGAATACTATGCCATGGGTGTCTGTGTTATGAATCCCACCCATCATCCATACCATCATGCTGTCATATCCCCCTTGACGGCAAAACCTCGTCAAGATACAAACAATCACAAATCATCCCCCTTGACGGCAAAACCTCGTCTAGATATAAAACAATCACAAATCATCCCCCTGGACGGCAAAACCTTGTCCAGATATAAAACAATAACAAATCATTCCCCTGGACGGTAAAACCTCGTCCAGATACGAAAACAATCACAAATCATTCCCCTGGACGGCAAAACCTCGTCCAGATATAAAACAATCACAAATCATCCCCTTGGACGGCAAAACCTCGTCCAGATATAAAACAATAACAAATCATTCCCCTGGACGGCAAAACCTTGTCCAGATATAAAACAATCACAAATCATCCCCCTGGACGGCAAAACCTCGTCCAGATATAAAACAATCACAAATCCTCCCCCTTGATGGAAGAACCATCATCAAGGTATCATAATTACGTACAACATCCCTGATACATCCAACACATCAAAATATCTCCATGTCTGTTTATCGGTCGCCCCGACGGAGCATGGACTCCGGTTTCATTTCATCCTTCCCCTGTCATATCCCTCCCATGCCATGCATGAGATGTAGATGCCATATGCCATGTAATGAATATAATAACAAACCATGACATTTAAAGAAAATCCCATCAATAAAACATATAACTTGATTACCCAAAATAGATCAAGCAAAGCCTCAATAATCACATCATAGCATTAAAACCCATTTTAAATCAATCATATGCTTACCGGAATAAATCAAGTAAAAGCCCCTACATAATACATAATTCAAAACCAATCTTAAAACATACCATATAATTTCCAAAATAATTCAAGGAAACCATCACTCAATCCATGGCTTACAGAAAGGTTAGAATCCCACTGAATACCGACTAGCGTTCTTTCTTCCGTTTCCGTCCGACAGACCCGGTCGCCGATCCGCGTACCACTTGCGATGTCTTGTACCTTATTACATATTAACAATTAGTCCATGTTTTAACCATTTCTAAACCCATACATCATGTCTTAGTGGGTTTTCCTCATTTTGGCCAATATTTACAGTTTTGCCATTACTCTTCCATGGATAATTCATTCCCTCTTCCATACACATTATGGTCTATAATGGATCCATAACTTAGACCCATCAATGATCCATAACTTAGGTCCATTAATGACCCAGCAACCATATCATGTGATCATAAAATTAGTCCTTTTATTAACCTAACCCTTATTCCTTTATACCCATACAAAACCCCATACTTAACCCTTTAAATGGTTAATGGGTCATGGGTTCAAAATATCCCATTCATCAAATCTTTCCATGGGGTTTACATCATGCATTTAACCCACAATGAGTCCATTATCCACTCATTCCCTTTATTCATAATTGATCCATACACTCACCAATCATGAGATACAACCATATCTTAACCTAATCCCCTTTAGCTAAAGCATATCCATAGACTTTAACCTTAGCCTATCCATTGGTTCACAAAAATGGGTCCACTGATGTCTCATTAACCATGACATAAGAACATTAGCAATTAACCATTTAATTAACCTAACCTCCATTTATTTAAAACATAAATATATAACCCCATACTTAGACCATTAAATGGCTCATAGGTTCATTAAAAATCAGCCCTTTCAACTTAACCAAAATCCCCATTTTTCCTTAGGTCTTTGGTTACACTTTAGATTCATCGCAAGTCCCTCCATTGAGATAACCTAAACCATACATTTAATTCATCATTCTTTAATCACATTTAAATCCATTAACTTAGCCACATTCCCATTGCAACTATCAACATTAGGTCTACATTGGTCCACCAACACCACCAACATTTCCCATTAATTTAACCTAATTCTTATTCATTCACACACATACATACCCCATTACTTGACCTACAAATGGGTCATGGGTGTCCTTTTCCCATTTTTTTCTTGGGTCTATTTACATCATTTAGATCCAAAATAAATCCTTCCTTGATGTGGTTTAAATCACACTTTTAAACCATTACTCTTAACCACATTTGGATCATTACATTTGGTCAACCTTAATTATATTTAAGGTTCATTCAAGCCACCAATATTTCCTTATTGTCTTCATGATCCAAATACTTTTAGATCCACCAAGAACCTCTGCATGGTTTTATTTTTTTAAATCATTATTTCTACCCCTTTCAAAATCACTACATTCATTCATTGAATTTTTAAAATTCACTAGCCACTTACATTTAATCATTAACCACTTAAAACCCTAAATTATTATCCATTGCTTCCATTCTTACAAACCCTAATAATTTAATCAATCACCTACCATGGTTTTTCTCATAAAAACCCCTTTTTAATCTTCCAACATTTAATCATTAAAAACCTCAAAATCATAAACCATTCTCCATGTTTAACTAATTTAATTTCATAATATCCTTAATCCATTTAATTTGTTCTTAACCTTAATTTATCCATTTTTCCAACCTTCCATTTGATGGATTTGAGATCGAAGGCCTATGATTATTTGGCCACCACCAAATTTAACAAGAATGGATCCCAAAACTTAAACCCTAAAAATCCAAATCTCTTGTTTAGGAATTACTTACAATCCGACGCCTCCTCTGACTTTCGTCACTCCCGTCTGCTTCCTTGGCCTCCTTTCTTCTTCCTCTCCTTGTTTAATCGGCTAAGATGCTTGATCAATGGTGACAACGTCCAAACTTGGGTTTGGCCATAGTAGGATTTGCTTGAGAGAGAGAGAGAAAAGGAGATGGTGAGAAATAAGATCCCAACCTTTGATCTTGGAGTGGTGGGCCTTTACTTGAATTTTTTCTTCTCTTCTTAGCTTTCATTTCTTCTTTCCTCCATGGTTTTCTTCCTCTCCACTTCTTGGGCATGAGGAACGGCTATGAGAAAATGGGAGAGATGGAGTGAGTAAATAAAATGAGAATGGGATAAGATGAGAACCCATCTTATCCCATGGTAGCTTACTTTACACTTTAACATGAATTTCCCACCAACCAAGCCTAAGATATTTTTTATGCTTTTTGACCCAACAACATTATCCAACGTTTTTGTGTCCTCCAATGGTGGTTTTGGTCTTTCATTGACCATTTGACCACCTTTTTAACTTAGCTTAATTAACTAATTAATTGGATCATTAAGTTAATTAATTTCATTCAACTTAACTCCACTTGCTTAAATTCCCTTTATGCCTAACCCATGGTTGACCAATTCAACCATGGTGGCCGGCCCCACCAAATCTTGGGTCCACACGCCACCTCACTTGATGAGGTGGAGGTGGGTCCCACTTGGCCACATCACCTTGGCTTAATTCAAATTAACTTAGGTGATTTAAATCCATTCCATACATTCCAATTGGATCACCATTGGGCCTATGGCCCAATTACATTTTCATCTTACCCATTTACCTTAAAGCTTACATCATCTTGATCCATTGGGTCCCAAATGGGTATTGGGCCCAATTTGACCATCCTTGGCCCATTTGACCATCTTTGACCCTTTAAGTAAACTTAAATCCAATCCATAGTCCATTGGGCCCTAGTTGGGCCTTTGTCCATATCTTGATCCATTTACCCTCTATTCCATTAGATTTCCAATTTCCACCATTAAAACAAACAATAACCACATATATTTTGATTTACAAATTCCGGGCCATTACATTAATCATTATTGACCAATTAAATGAATTTCATCCAACCCATGGTCCATTGGACTATACTTGGGCCTTTGCCCAAATTTTGATTCACTTAACATTTATTCCATTAAAATTCTCAACTTCCATCATTAAAATAAATAATAACCACATATTTATTAATTTAAAAATTTCAGGCCATTACACCAAATGAATGAAAATTATTGATTTTTAAATTGAATTTTAGCAAAGAAAACCATGGACTAACATTGAGGAAATAATGGCCTCATATGGCTCCAATAAAGGTGAACCATGAACCATGGGTTCGGCCATGGTGTATGGCCGAACCCTATGGTGATATTTTAGGACTTTTATGAATAGAAAATGATGGGGAAGAATGATAAATTTAAATGGATATATGGGACTATGTAATGTTTAAAATGGGATGAAAAATGAGGTTTTAAGTGAATGATTTAAATTTCATTGGAGATTGGATTAAAGAGGGTAGAATGAACCCAAGAAATTGGAAAAATAGACATCATGGGTTCGGCCATGGTGTATGACCGAACCCATGATCTCTTTGTGGGCCACCGTTAGGGCCAAATAGGAAATGACATATGGGATTAAATGTTTTTTTAAAATTAAATAATAGGTGGCTGATTTTAGATATGTTATGGAATCATAAATGGGTCTAAGTTATGGATGAATTTTAGACTTAAAGTAGACATGAATGGGTGAATGATTAAACATGGAAGAGGGAGTGGCAAAACGACAAATATTAGCCACACTGAAAAACCATGGGATCGGCCATAGTACATGGCCGAACCCTATGTGGGTTAGAAGTAAAATTCAATGCAATGTGAATGATGAAAAGAAACGTATAGATGCTGCGTTTTAGGCTCGCTCATTGGAATATTTGAAATGGCCAAAATCGGATTTTATGTATGTGTTTTACACCACAGAAAATAAGGCTAAGTTAAGGGCTGATTTTCGATAAAATTGTAACATAATTAATGGCCATTAATGGGTCTAAGTAGATGGATCAATTATGAACTTAATCATGGAAAAACGTATGGACTAATTCGGTAAATGTAATAAGGTATCGGGACGTCGCAAACGGTACGCGATCGGCGACAGGATTATCGAACAGAAACGTAACGGAACGCTACGCGGTATTCGATAGGATTCCTACCTCTTTGTAAGCCGTGGATATGTGATGTTTATTTTACTCTATTTTGATGATTATGGGACTTATATTATGATGAGTTTTAATTTATGAAGTATATGATGGTGTTATGGATTACATTTTAACATTATGCATTATATGGCTATGTATGGTATATTAAATTTATGGTTTATCTATATACTACATAGCATAATGCACGTACATCTCATGCATGGCATGGGCGGGAAAATAATGAAACCGGAGTCCATGCTCCGTCGGGGCGACCAAGAATCAGACATGGGGATAGCCTGAGGGCTATAACCGAAGTCCATGCTCCGTCGGGGAGACTGAGAATCAGACATGGGGATAGCCTGAGGGCTATAACCAGAGTCCATGCTCCGTCGGGGCGACCGAGAAGCAAACATGGGGACAATACATTGTATGATCATACGAATGATTGGTGGGACACATGACATAGGCACCCATGGCATAGCACTCATTACATGCTTATTTTGTTATATTTTATTGTATCGTTATGCGTGTTATCACTAATCCATGTGCTAGCCCTACTCGGAGTCCTACTGGGCGCGTTGACTAACGCCCTACTTCTACCCTAGCTGATGACACAGGAGATGGAGGAAACGGTGGACATACCGGAGGCCAAGCTTAGGAGCTTGGGAAGCGGACTACTAAATTTAGTTAAGTTTTATATTTTGTGATATAAATATGAATCATAGGGGCATTTTGGTAATTTAATGTTGTATCTTCCCTTCTATCTAAAAACCAGTAGGATAGACTCTATTATCATGTTCCGCAATGATTATAATCCGCGAGCTTACTTCCTACGCGTGAACCGTTCTCGTGGACTTAGTTCCGCGCACGCGTGGGGTTGGCCAGTTAAGGGCCGGGCTTTAGAAGCTCGGACTTAACTCGCGTCGTGACGTCCGCCCCCTCTCTCACTCTCCATTTCAAAAAAAAATATATATATACTCTAATTTTCGAAAAGCGAGTGAAAAAGGGGCGGGCGTTACATGATGAGGCTTTTCCATCAAGGGGGACATTATGTATGATTGAAAAATGACATTGTACAATGGTAAGGATGATGGGTGGGACTCATGACATAAGACACCCATAGCATGGCATTGATTTCATGGTTTTGTTATATTATTCCCTATATGCATTATATCACTAATCCATGTGTTAACCCTACTCGGAGTACCTACTGGGCGCGTTGTGTAACGCCCTATTTCCACCTTAGCTGATGATGCAGGGGATGGCGAAAATGAAGGACGCGACGGGAGCCAAGCGTAGGAGCTTGGGGAAGCGGGTTAGTTAATTTACTTAAATTTATTTTGGAAATGTAATTTGAGTAACTTAGCTCGTCGGACTGTAATAATTTATATTTCTTGCTATGGTTTGGACTTTACTTTTGGATGTTATGATTTTGAGGTAATTTAGTAATTTACGTAATGTAACATCCTTGCTATCTAATAAACTGGTAGGATAGACTATTATAATTCCGCATTAAGTTATAATTCCGCGAGCTTACTTTCTACGTGTGAACCGTTCTCGTGGACTTAGTTCCACGCACACGTAGGATTGGCCAGTTAAGGGACGGGCTGTGGAAGCTCGGACTTAACTCGCGTCGTGACGTCCCGTACCCTTTGTCACTCTTATTTTTTTAAAAAAAATAGACTCTGATTTTCGGTTAAGTAGCATAGTGAAAAGGGGCGGGCGTTACAGATTGAACAATGAACCCACAATTTACTCATCTAAGGTTATATCCTTTTCATTCACCATTTCAATGGCAATTTCGTAAATACTGATCAACTGAAAATCTGGGATATTACAATACAATCCTCTTTTTAAAATTTTTTTCCCGAAAATCAAACGAAGCAGGGTTCCAAATTTTCCGCTGATTCCACTTTAACTAGGCTTCTAGTTTCACCCTCCTGGAATTCCATCGGCTAACTACAGAGTCAGCTAGCTAGACTAACTCGGCAGTTGCCCAAAGCTTCCCGTTCAAGTTTTACTAGACTCTTATCTTTTCCATTAAATACATCTCCAAAATTTTGCACATCTTCATTTGTACATAAGTCACTATGTGACTAACACCTTTTATCGATACCCGGCATCAATCTAAACTACCATGGGAACCATCATCCATGGTTAATAACCATCCATGAATATAACCCTCCTCTGGGTATAATCCACGTGACATCCTCTACCATGAGATATTTTATCCACGGAAATAACACTCAAATGAGTCACTACCTGACTGTGGCAACCATATCAACTCACAAATATACCCCGACCCCTAGCAAGACTTAGGGCCTGTAACGCCCGCCCCTTTTCACCGAAAATCAGAGTATATATATTTTTTTTTAAAGTGACAAAGAGCGCGGACGTCACGACGCGAGTTAAGTCCGAGCTTCTAAAGCCCGGCCCTTAACTGGCCAACCCTACGTGTGCGTGGAACGAAGTCCACGAAGAACAGCTCACGCGTAGACGTAAGCTCAAGGAATATTTAATTAACTGCGGAAGCTATAATAGAGACTATCCTACAAAATTTAGATAGCAGGGAAGATTTCATCATTTAATTTACTAAAATGCCATAACATCATATGTCTACAATAAAATCCAAAACTGAGCAATAAGTCTAAATTATTACATTTCCGACAAGCTAAACTATACAAATACACATTTCCCAAAATAAGCTTAAACAAAATAATTAGTCCGCATTCCCAAGCTCCTAAGCTTGGCTCCCGTCTCGTCCTTCTGCTCCGGCATTTCCTGCGTCATCAGCTAGGGTAGAAATAGGGCGTTAGACAACGCGCCCAGTAGGACTCCGAGTAGGGCTAACACATGGATTAGTGATAACAAAGCATATAGATAATAATATAACGAAAACCATAAAATGAATGCTATGCCATGGGTGTCTGTGTTATGAATCCCATCCATCATCCATACGATCATGCTGTCATATCCCCCTTGACGGCAAAACCTCGTCAAGATACAAACAATCACAAATCATCCCCCTGGACGGTAAAACCTCGTCCAAATATAAAACAATCACAAACCATCCCCCTGGACGGTAAAACCTCGTCCAGATATAAAACAATCACAAATCATTCCCCTGGACGGCAAAACCTCGTCCAGATATAAAACAATCACAAATCCTCCCCCTTGATGGAAGAACCATCATCAAGGTATCATAATTACATACAACATCCCTGATACATCCAACACATCAAAATATCTCCATGTCTGTTTATCGGTCGCCCCGGCGGAGCATGGACTCCAGTTTCATTTCATCCTTCCCCTGTCATATCCCTCCCATGCCATGCATGAGATGTAGATGCCATATGCCATGTAATGAATATAATAACAAACCATGACATTTAAAGAAAATCCCATCAATAAAACATATAACTTGATTACCCAAAATAGATCAAGCAAAGCCTCAATAATCACATCATAGCATTAAAACCCATTTTAAACCAATCATATGCTTACCAGAATAAATCAAGTAAAAACCCCTACATAATACATAATTCAAAACCAATCTTAAAACATACCATATAATTTCCAAAATAATTCAAGGAAACCATCACTCAATCCATGGCTTACAAAAAGGTTAGAATCCTACCGAATACCGACTAGCGTTCTTTTTTCCGTTTTCGTCCAACAGACCCGGTCGCCGATCCACGTACCACTTGCGATGTCCTGTACCTTATTACATATTAACAATTAGTCCATGTTTTAACCATTTCTAAGCCCATACATCATGTCTTAGTGGGTTTTCCTCATTTTGGCCAATATTTACGGTTTTGCCATTACTCTTCCATGGATAATTCATTCCTTCTTCCATACACATTATGGTCTATAATGGATCCATAACTTAGACCCATTAATGATCCATAACTTAGGTCCGTTAATGACCCAACAACCATATCATGTGATCATAAAATTAGTCATTTTATTAACCTAACCCTTATTCCTTTAAACCCATACAAAACCCCATACTTAACCCTTTAAATGGTTAATGGATCATGGGTTCAAAATACCCCATTCATCAAATCTTTCCATGGGCTTTACATCATGCATTTAACCCACAATGAGTCCATTATCCACTCATTCCCTTTATTCATAATTGATACATACACTCACCAATCATGATATACAACCATATCTTAACCTAATCCCCATTAGCTAAAGCATATCCATAGACTTTAACCGTAGCCTATCCATTGGTTCACAAAAATGGATCCATTGATGTCTCATTAACCATGACACAAGAACATTAGCAATTAACCATTTAATTAACCTAACCTCCATTTATTTAAAACATAAATATATAACCCCATACTTAGACCATTAAGTGGCTCATAACAATGGCTCATAGGTTCATTAAAAATCAGCCCTTTCAACTTAACCAAAATCCCCATTTTTTTCCTTAGGTCTTTGGTTACACTTTAGATTCATCACAAGTCCCTCCATTGAGATAACCTAAACCATACATTTAATTCATCATTCTTTAATCACATTTAAGTCCATTAACTTAGCCACATTCCCATTGCAACTATCAACATTAGGTCTACATTGGTCCACCAACACCACCAACATTTCCCATTTATTTAACCTAATTCTTATTCATTCACACACATACATACCCCATTACTTGACCTACAAATGGGTCATGGGTGTCCTTTTCCCATTTTTTTCTTGGGTCTACTTACATCATTTAGATCCAAAATAAATCCTTCCTTGAGGTGGTTTAAATCACACTTTTAAACCATTACTCTTAACCACATTTGGATCATTACATTTGGTCAACCTTAATTATATTTAAGGTTCATTCAAGCCACCAATATTTCCTTATTGTCTACATGATCCAAATACTTTTAGATCCACCAAGAACCTCTCCATGGTTTTTTTTTTTTTTTTTAAATCATTATTTCTACCCCTTTCAAAATCACTACATTCATTTATTGAATTTTTAAAATTCACTAACCACTTACATTTAATCATTTAAAATCTTAAAACCTTACCTCATCCTCCATGGCTTCCATTCTTATAAGCCCTAAGAATTAAATCAATTACCTACCATGCTTAAGTACATTTTTAATACATACTATCCTTAATGCATCCTTCACAAATCCACATACACCCATGTTTAATTAATTTAATTACATAATGTCCTTAATCCATTTATTTTCCTTAACCTAACCCTAATTTACCCATTAGGGTTTTGTCCACTTTCCATCCTTCAAATTGATGGATTTGAAATCCATGGCATAAAATCATTTGGCCACCATTAAATTTACAAAATGAATCCCAAATCTTAAACCCCAAAAATCCAAAATTTCTTGTTTAAGAAAATACTTACAATCCGACGCCTCCTCCGACTTTTGCCACTCTCGTCGGCTTCCTTAGCCTCCTTTCTCCTTCCTCTCCTTGTTTAATCGGCTAGGATGCTTGATTACGATGAGAAACCCCCAAGCTTGGGTTTGGCCATGGTAGGGTTTGCTTGAGAGAGGGAAAGGAGGAGATGATGAGAAGAAGATGGTAGATCTTGACCTTAGAATGGTGGACCATGCTTGCACCTCTTCTCTTCTTTCTTCTCTTCTCCTTCTTCCTTTCTTAATTTTCTTCTTCTTTTTCCTTAGAGTGTGGGGGACGGCCATGAAAGATCAAGAGTGGGAGAGAATGAAATGAGGATGGGATAAGATGAAAACCCATCTTATCCCCTTGGTTGCTTATGTCACACTTTATCATAACTTTCCCACCAACCCTAAGATATTTATCATGCTTTTTCTTTTTCTTTTTTGACACAACTACCTTAGCCAACGTTTTCCTTTTCCATGTTTTGCAATGGGTAGTTTTGGTCTCCCCTCTTTGACCACCTTTTTGATTAACTTAATTAATTAAACCATTATTTAGGTTAATTTAATTTCCATTTAATTTAATTCCATTAAATTTCTTCCATGAAATCCACCCATGGTTGACCAAGTCAACCATGGTGGCCGGCCCCACCAAACCTTGGGTCCACACGCCACCTCACTTGATGAGATGGAGGTGGGTCCCATTGGACCATATCACCTTGGTCAACTTCAAATTAACTTAGGTGATTTGAACCCATTCAATTCATTTCAATTGGACCACCATTGGGCCTATGGCCCAATTACATTTCCCTCTTACCCATTTACCTTAGGGCTTACATCAATTTGATCTATTGGGTTCCAAATGGGTATTGGGCCCAATTTGACCATCCTTGGCCCAATTGACCATCTTTGACCCTTTAAGTAAACTTAAATCCAATCCATAGTCCATTGGGCCCTACTTGGGCCTTTGCCCAAATTTTGGTCCATTTACCATTTATTCCATCAATTTTTCCAATTTCCATCATTAAAATAAATAATATCCACATATTTATTGATTTAAAAATTTCGGGCCATTGCAGGGCCCATGACTTACTAAGGGGAAGACCCACGTCCAACGTGATCCGGTCTACCCCGCCCTGCATCCCTTCACCCTAAGGGTGATTCAGTCAAGCTTAAGGCGGTCGGACCGCGTCTAACGAAGCTAGCACCACCCCCACGGGATAAAATGGAACTAGTTCTGTGCATCCACGCACGTGAAGTGTACGAAATAGCCGTGAGAGCGCCCTCCAGCGCGTAGGATGCGAGGGACCCACTCCTCAACAGTAAACCCTACGGAACAAAGTCTCCGTATTTCGTATCGAGGTTCCCACAGTCTCATAGTTACTCTAAGCCATACTCATAAAATCTTTATTCTTATCTCATCAATATCACGTAAGGGACGCACCCATGCCACATGTCAATAAACTCAAGCGACCTTGTCACATGCATCTCAATGCCATAGACTTTATAAACTCTTAAGTTTCCATACTTTATTGAAAATTATTCAAACTTCCATCATCATACAAGGGTTGGTAGGGTTAGAACAGACCCTTCAAAACGTACTCACAACCCTTACAAAATCTTTCCCTTTTTCCCCGACATTTTCTTACCCTTTCTTAGTCTACTCTTCCGTCGAAGACCCTACATCATTATAAAAATCAAGGAAGCTGTCAGGGCATGTTGTCGACTTGTGCTCCAACACTCCACAAGTCAGACAGGGTATTATTCCTGGTCCCCCAATGTAAGGACAATTAGTCATCTCCTTCCCGTGCCCGTGTAGTCCACAAACAAGGCAAACGACCTCAAGGGGGTACGGGTAGTAAGTACAATTGTGCCCCTCCTGATTGCACAACTCGCACATATACCCGGGCTCTATCTCCCTACCGATTCTCCTATCATGGGAATATCTCCCATATACTCTTCTGGAAAAGGGCCTAGATACGCTTCGACATCCTCGGGAAATCTTACCTGGACGTCTCCGTTAACTTCCACAACGCGGTCTGGCCTGTTGGAGTTGTTGGAAAAAGAAGTCAGATCGATAGGACAGTTAGGAGTTCCTTTGTCCCACATCTCTGTATACTCTATGTTGCTCTACATATCTGTATCAAAGCAACAGAAACATATCAATGACAATAGCACTTCTTATCAAACTAATCTTTGTTTTGGGGAATTTTGCCAAATAAACATCTTGTGTTTTTCACTATTTTGGGGAAATTTCCAAATAAGCAAACTTGGTTTTCCTTTGTTTTTGGGGAAAATTTCTAAATACCTTATTGTTTGTTTTCTCAATTTGGGGAATATCGGGGAAGTGTATCCTATTTTGCTATGTTTGGTAGATCAACTATAATGACTGTACTTTTGCTATCTTTCACTGTTGTTCTCAGATTGATTGTTCAGCCTGAGTCTACGAAGTAAATTAATCTAGCCCCCAGTCAGCGGACTCCGAAGAGTCGGTCAATTGGGATTCTTATCTGTCAGTGAGACATGAAACCGTCTTAATCTTACTTCGGAATATTCAACTTCCCGTTTCGCTCTGATACCAACTATAACACCCCGCCCTTTTCAAGCTTAATAATCAGAGTTTATTTATTTATTTATAATGATAATAAAGTGATCAGGGCGGAGTGTCACGACGCGAGTTAAGTTCGGACTTCTAAAGTCCGACCCTTAACTGGCCAAGCTCATGTGCGTATGGACTAAGTCCATAAAAACTGATCCACACATGGTACAAATACAACTCGCGGAATAAACTTAATCTTAATCTAACTGCGGGTTGTAATAGATCCTAAGACTACTCTATTTTATATCTTTAGATAGCAAAGTACATAATCGTCCAAAATTACCAAAATAACCTTAATGTATGCATTCATTCTAAACCATCCAAATCCTACCAAACCATAATTTACTAAATTATTACATGCCAAGAACATCTAATTAACAAATTACATTGTCCAAATAACTTAAATAAAAGTCCATAAACCAATCCTTGCATCACCTCTCCAAATGTGAACACACTTTGTAACTCCCATTTGTTTAATACCTTCTTTCAGGTTTCACCTTTGAGATGAAACCCTCCATGTTCCAACGGCTCCATGCATGTCTTTGTTGTTTGCATTCCCTCCATCATTCATCTCTCATTATCCTTGCATGTGAGAGTTTCATTTTAAAATAAAAATCCAATAGGCTCCAACGGTCATGTTTTTGATTAACCTTGTGTAACCTCCATAAGTCCATTCATCTCCCATTATTTACCCATATGATTCACTTGGACCAACTCAACCTTCCAACCCCCTTTTAATTCTCATGCAGAGAATAATTCTCATGCGATCCAACGTATTTTATGTTTTGATTTTTGAAACACAACTCCTCACATATGTAACTCCTAAAAACAGCCACCCCATTCATTACTTATCTAGGGTTTACATGCATGAGAATACCTCTCCATGCAGCCAACGTATTTAAGGGTTTGAAAATAAACTCCTCACCTATGTAACTCTTCAAACCTCCACATCATTGATTACTTAAGAGTTTCATGCATGGGATAACCTCCCGTGCAATTCCAACGTGTATATGAATATTTAACTTTGCAACACAACTCCTCAGCACATGTAACTCCCAAAACCTCCACCAACATTTAACACTTAACTAGGAGTTACATGCATATGATAACTTCCCCATGCAGCCCACATTTTCTTTGTTTTACACTTGAAATCAATCCATTCCACTCTCATTCACCAACGTCACTTACTTAAAATTAATTTAACTTCCTCAACTCAGCCCATTCATTTAATTCAACTCAATAATAAATTCAACTCCACCTTTTAAACTCAACTCATCCATTTTATTTGAGTTAACTAAATACTTGTTGGCACTCCCATTCACTTCAGCCTAACCCAATTAATCTTAAGCTCACCCAATGGTCAGTTATGTCCACAACGACCCATTGGGTCCCAATTGGGTCCTTTGACCCAATTAACCACTTTGACCCAAATAAATGTACCATACCCATTTAATTTAGTTTAATCCACATAACATGTACATTGGGTCTAGATTGAACAATGAACGCACAATTTACTCATCTAAGGTTATATCCTTTTAATTCACCATTTCAATGGTAATTTCATAAATACTGATCAACTGAAAATCTGGGATATTACATAAGCACATTAAGGTCTTCCTATGAATACCTTACGGACGCCCCGACAGAGCGTAGCCTCCGGTTACAAACTTCCCTCCCATGCCATGCATGAGATGTACATGTTCACATGCTATGTAATAAAATAGTCATAGCATTAAAACCACATATTTTGAAAACATATTAACTTTACAACATAAACCATCAAAATAAGAGATTAAACCATATTACATAACCATGGTTTCAAAGAGGTAGAATCCTACCAAAGACCACTAAAGTGTCCTTGCGCTTTTGTCCGGAAACCATTCACGATCGTACACCCCTTGTGAAGTCTCATTACCTTATAACATATCCATAAATCAAAATCCATGTTCCATTTGCTTTCCTGTTATTTAAGTCCATAAACCATCCTTGTGGGGTTTGGCCATACACCATGGCCGAACCTCACCTACTTGAATTTGGTCCCTCTTTTTATTTAACCAATCCCATCCAAGTAAACCATTTTAAAAACCCTAAGTCCACCAAATACACCTTAGTGGGGTTCGGCCATACAACATGGCCGAACCTCACCATCTTGGTTTTGGTCCCTCTTTCAAGTCCTTTGATCTTTTCATTAAGTTTAAGATCATTCATCCTTTGATTCACTTATCTCATCACTTACTACAATTATTTAGCATTGATAATAATCTAAGTCCATAAAAAAATTCCCCATGGGGTTCGGCCATACACCATGACCGAACCCATGGTCCATCATTTCCACCCATATTTACATCTTTGCCATTGTTCTATCCATGGCTAATTACTCAACTTATTTACATATGCCCTCAATTCCAAAAATGATCCAAAACTGATTCCTTAATCCAAAACATGGTCCACAAAAGAATGACCCATAAAAATTGGTTCATGGGGTTCGGCCATCACCATGGCCGAATCTATGATGTTTCATTTCTCATCTTCTCCATTTAAATGATTTGTAATCTTAGGTCCATAATAAACATTGGTCTATAATTGAATCCTCCATTTAATCCTCCATTCATTAAAACATGCATACATAGATCCTAACATCCATAAAACAATTCATGGGGTTCGACCATACAACATGGCCGAACCCATGATGTCATTTTTCCATCCTTCATCTTAATATCATTAATAACCTTTCCCATGGGGTTCGGCCATACCTCATAGCTGAACCCATGGTTCTGGTTCCCATCCATAAGTCCATTCACACCCTTTTAAAACCTTTTAAAATTATAAACATCCCTCTATGATTTCCATCTTTCAAACTTCCATTAAAATACCCAATATCCTTCCATGGGGTTCAGCCATACAACATGGCCGAACCCTATGGTTCATCATAGAGTCTTTATAATAAAATTAGGGTTCGGCTATGTAATGGCCGAACCATGTCCTTGACCATCTTTTTCTTATTTTTGCAATTTATCGAGCACTTACCGATTATGTGTCTCCTCCGGTTTCTTTCACTCCTTCTTGCTCCTTCCCTTCCTTAGCCTCTTCTTCCTTCCTTCTTGATCTTTGGCTGATGATGATCTTGATAAAACTCTCTTGGAGTGTTTCGGCCAAGAGTATATATTAGAGAGAGGGAGAAAGAGAGAAGATTAAGATAAACACTCCAAGTGTTTTCTCTTTGTCTATGAGAAGTGATTCGGCCTTGTGTGAGAGAGAGAGTGATGAAAAACACTCTAAGTATTCTTGTCTTGATAGGTGTAACAGCCAAGAGGGAGAGGGAGAAAAGGAAATGAAAACTAAAGCCTTTCCTTGATCAATAAGGTCTGCCAAAGGTGGTGTCCCTTGGTGGCACCCCTTTGTAACTCCCATGTTCCTTTACCTCTCTCCTTAATGCTCCACTTAGGGGTTTCATCCATGAGATGAAACTCCCAAGGCTCCAACTATGTAGCCTTGTTTGAATTGTGTAACTCCCATTTTCATTTACCTCCCTCCTTAGTGCTCTACTTGGGGGTTTCATCAATGAGATGAAACTCCCAAGGCTCTAACGGTGTAGCCTTATTTGAATTGTGTAACTCCCATTTTCATTTACCTCCCACCTTAGTGCTCCACTTGGAGGTTTCATCCTTGAGATGAAACACTCCCAACGGTTTGGCTCAAGATGGAAACCCCCATGCTTCCAACGTGCAAGCCTTGATGTAAGCTTGTGTAACAAGTCCAAACCGTCCTCCTCCCATTTAATTCCCCATTTGGGGGTTTCATCCACGAGATGAAACTCCCATTCCAACGTGTATGCCATTGTTTGATTTTTGAAACAACAAACCACCTTCATCTTCACACTCCTCTCACTTGAGATGAATATCCCCATAACTTCCCATCCAACTCATTTAACTCAACTCACCTCTTTAATTCAGCTCATTTAATTCACTTGAATCAACTCAATTATTTGATTCCATTTCCAACTCAAATTAGCCCCAACCTAGTTAAGCTTGGACTCACTTGGTAGTCAACCAAGTCAAACACGACCCATTGGGTCCAAATTGGCCATTTTGACCCAATTAACAATCTTGACCCAATTGAATACATCTTACCTATTCATTTCAATTGCAACCATATCCACAGTCCATTGGGTCTTAATCGAGCAATCGACCCAACACTTTACCCATGTAAGGTCCATATCCAATAATGCACATATTAAATGGGCAATATATATATATTGATAACTTGAAATTTCGGAGTGTTACAATACAACCTCTTTTTAAAATTTTCGTCCCGAAAATCTAGCGAAGTAGGGTTTCAAACATTTACATAAATAGGTCAGGATGAGCTGTTCTCATTTCCGACTCGAGTTTCCAAGTGGCTTCTTCAATACCATGTCGATCCCATACCACCTTGACGAACTGAATCGCTCGGTTTCATAATACCCTTTGCTCTGTCTCCACCATTCTGACAGCTTCTCGACGTATATCACGTCGCTTTGCACCTCTATATCTTGTACATTCAATACATGACAGGGATCAGGATTCTACTTCCTCAACATCGATATATGGAACACATCGTGCAAAGACGCCAATTGTGAAGGAAGTGCCAATTGATAAGCCACCTCGCCCATCCTCCTTATGATTGAAAACGGTCCCACATATCTAGGTGATAGTTTCCCCTTCTTTCCAAATCTCATGTGTCCCTTTCGTGGTGAGACTTTCAAGAACACCATGTCCCCCACTTCAAATTCAAGGAACCTCCTCTTCTTGTCAGGATAGCTCTTTTGACGACTTTACACAGCCAATAGATGCTGCCGTATCAACTATATCTGCGCTGTAGTCTCTGTGACTAACTCAGGTCCAATCAGTGCAGGCTCACCGGCCCACTATCTAGCACACGGGTGATCTACATGGTCTGGTAAGTGTTTTTTTATGAGAATTCTACCAACGGCAAGTGATCCTGCCATCCACCCTTGAAATCTAGCATGCATGCTCTCAGCATATCCTCCAATGTTTGTATTGTCCTCTCAGACTGCCCATCAGTCTGTGGATGCAATGTTGCACTAGTCAGTAGATCTGTTCCCATGGCCGACTGCATACTATGCCATACTCTGCCGGTGAATCTGCCATCTCTGTCGGACACTATAGTTCGGGGAATACCATGTAATCGAATGATATCCTTGATATACCGCCGACCCAAAGTCTTAGATGAGTCTATCATCTTAATGGGAAGAAAATGTGTAGACTTGGTCAGTCGGTCTACCACGACCCATATCGCATCGCTGCCTTTTGAAGACCTTGGCAACCCCGTCACAAAATCCATGGAGATGTGCTCCCATTTCCATTCTGGCACTGGTAAGGGTTTGAGTAACCCTAGTGGCTTCTAATATTCCGTCTTAACCTGCTGACAAGTTAAGCAATGAGCCACAAATTTTGCTACATCCCTCTTGAGTCCGTGCCACCAGTAATGTCTCTTTAGGTCGTGATACATCTTGGTGCTGCCTGGATGAATAGAGAGTTTGGTCTGATGTTCCTCAATCAGTAGCTCTCTTCTGCAACTCTTAGGCACATATATCCTACCCCGGAATACAAGACCCTGTCCTGGCCATAATTCCCATTCCGGTATGACCACGCCAGTAGATATCTTGGCCGATATCTCCTCCATTTCCAGATCTACTCGCTGCTCCTGTTCAATCTTGGAGACCATGTTGGACCGTATGATCAAATTGTACATACTCCCATGGTTACTGATATATAGATTGAACTCTCGTATTTTATTCAGCATCTCCCATTCTATTCTGATCAAACATACCACTGATGCATGTGATATGCGGCTGAGGGCATCTGCCACCTTGTTCGCCTTGCCAGGGTGATATCGAAGTGCGAACACATAATCCTGCAGATATTCCATCCATCTGCGCTGCCTCAGGTTGAGCTTTTTTTTTTATCAAACAGGTACTTCAAGCTCTTATGATATGAAAACACTTCAAACTTCTCGCCATAAAGATAATGTCTCCAGCTTTTGAGGGCGAAGACCACTGCAACTAGTTCCAGATCATGCGTGGGATAGAGGCGTTCATGTATTTTCAATTGCCTTGAACCATAAACCATCACATGATGAGTTTGACTGAGGACACACCCAAGTCCCTCTCCTGAAGCATCGCATTGTACCTCATAACCCTTGCCTCCTTCTGGGAAAATCAAAATAGGGGCCGTTATAAGTCTATCTTTCATATCCTCAAATCTCCGGTTGCACACATCTGACCACTCAAATTTGACTCCTTTCTGAGTGAGTCGGGTAAGTGGAGATGCAATCTTGGAGAAGTCCATGATAAACTTCCTGTAGTAACCCGCCAATCCCAAGAAGCTACGGATCTGGGTTACATTCCTCAGTGCTTTCCATTCTCTCACTGCAGCCACTTTAGTCTAGTCTACGGCTATACCCTTTACTAATATAACATGCCCCAAGAAGTTAACCTTGGGTAACCAAAATTCACACTTACTGGCTTTGGCATATAACCTGTTATTCCTCAAAGTGTTCAGAACTATCCTCAGGTGCTCAGCATGTTCTTCCTGAGTTTTGGAATAAATCAAAATGTCATCAATAAATACAATGACAAATTGGTCCAAGTAAGGACAGAAAATCATGTTCATTAGATCCCTGAACACAGTCGATGCATTGGTGAGTCCAAACGGCATAACCACAAACTCATATAGTCCATACCATGTTCTAAAAGCTGTCTTCTCTATGTCCTCTTCCTTAACCCGGATTTGATGGTATCCGGACATCTGATCAATCTTTGAAAAATGGCTGGAACCCCTCAGTTGATCGAATAGATCTGTAATAACCCGAATTTTTGATAAATATATATATTGGCATTTATTCATTTTAATTTGAAGTTTGATATAATAAAATGCCAAATGGACCAAATTTTGGGACAATGGCCCAAGGATAGCCCAATTGGGCCATGGATTGGATGAAACCCATTTAATGGGTCAATGAGGATTAATCGGGTCAACGATGGTCAAGTGGACCCGATAGCCATGTGGGGCCCAATGGATCAAAATCGGTTCAAATCCTAAGGTAAGTGGAAAAGGAGGGAATCTAATTGGGCCATGGGCCCAATGGTTACCCAATAAACCTTGAATTGGAATTGATACATGTAATTGGTCAATGGTAAGTAATCCGGTCAAAGATGGTCAATTTGGGTCAAAGAGCCATGTGGGACCCAATGGGCCAAGGTAACTAAGCTCTAAGATAAATGGGTAAGACAAGAATCAAATTGGGCCATGGGCCCAATGATGATCCAAAAAAAAAAGGGATACAATTAATAAAATTTAAATCACCTAAGTTAGGTGATAAATGGACCAAGGCAACATGGCCAATGGGGCCCACTGCCACCTCACCCATTGAGGTGGCGTGTGGACCAAGGAGAAAGTGGGACCAACCATCATGGTTGACTTGGTCAACCATGGATAAAATTAAGAAGACTAAGGTGGATCAAGGTAAATTAAATTGATTAAAATTATTGTAAAATTACCTAAGTTAAAATCAAGGGAATTAAAATAACATGACCAAGTGGGGCCCACCTCCACCTCATCAAGTGAGGTGGCGGGTGGGATAGGTATATGTGGGGGCCGTCCACCATGGTTGACTTGGTCAACCATGGGTGGATTTATTAGATAGATAATTTAAGGGAATTAAATTAGATGAAAATTAATTAACCTAAGTGAGGGCTTAACTTAATTAAGTTGATTAATTAGGGTCAACATAAACAAGTCAAAGAGGACATGGGAGCCATGCTTGGTGGTTGGGTCTCAACCACCACCACCCAAGTCAAGCTAGCCCATGCTTGGTGGGTGGGGAAAATTAATGAGGAATCTAAGTCACTCCAACCACCTCCCTCTCATTTCAAACTACCCATTTGACTCTAGCCCTCCACACACACAAGGAAATTCGTTTTTCACCTTGCAAGGAGAAAGTGAAGAAAACTTAGAAGAAAAAAAAAAAGAGAAGAAGAGAAGAAAAGAGGTGGAACCTTGGATTCACCTCTTGAAGATCAAGAGTTACCATTCTTCATCATCTCCCCCTCTTCCCCTCTCTCAAAACCTAACACTATCTTAGCCAATCCAAGCATGTCCCACTATTGATCAAGCACATCTAGCCGATCAAAGATCAAGAAGAAGGAGAAAAGAGGCCAAGGAAGTTGACGGGAGCGACAAAGACCGGAGGAGTCGTCGGATAGTAAGTATGTTCTAAACAAGAAATTTATTATTTAGGGTTTTTAATTTTAAAATCCATCCTTGCCATATGATGGTGGCCAAATTATTTTAGGCTATGGAATGGATCTAAAATCCATCAAATGGATGGCAAAGAAATGGAAGAGATGGTCTAAGGAAAAAATGAAATGAATGGATTAAGTATGGAAAAGATGGAAGTTTTAATGGATTGAATGGACCTTAGGGTTCGGCCATGTAGCATGGCCGAACCCCATGGCCAATGTGGGATGATTTTTAATTAAAGTTTGAAGGTTTGAAATGGTGGAGAATGATGTATGATAATTAGTTTTCAAGTGATTTTAATAGTGATTTTAAAGAGGATTTAAAGGCATAGAATGGAATGGATGAATGATCATAGGGTTCGGCCATGTAGCATGGCCGAACCCCATGATGAATAATGAGTGATTTACTAAGATTATTAGGTTTGAAGATAATGAAGAAATTAGGTTAAGTTAATGATGAAATTTAAATGGATTTACAAAGTGAATGATATATTTTAGAGGGCCAAAATGAATGAGGATTATTGATTTTAAAAAGGGATTTCTTTTGGACAAAAACATTGGTCTAAGGATGGCATCAATGGATGATGAGCCATGAACCATGGGTTCGGCCATGGTGTATGGCCGAACCCTTGGTGGTATTTAATAATTCTCTTTATGATGAAAAAGTATAGAAAATGGTTAAGAAAAATGGATGGATTGTATGGATGTTTCAATTATGATATGTGATGTTGGTAATTTAAATGGATGATTTAATTAGAGGTATGTTTAAAAGGGTGAATGAAACCAAGAAAAATGGGGACGGAAACATCATGGGTTCGGCCATGGTGTATGGCCGAACCCATGACCCAAATTTTGATCAATTTTAGGCTAAGATTAAATGCATGTATCAATGCTTAGGAGTTTGATTTAAAGGGCCAAAATGATTAAAGTTTTGTGATTTTAAATTGGATTATTTTGGGACAAAACTTAGTCTTTGAAAATGGTATCCATAAAGGTGAACCTTAGGGTAGTGATTAGTAGATTTAATAAATGGAAAATAATGTAGAAGAATGCTAGATTTTAATGGATTTATAAAAATGATATGTGGGGGTTTAAATGGAATGAAAATGGGGACTTGAATGGATAATTTAAAATTCATTGGAGATTGGATTGAAGGGAGTAAAATGGACCCAAGGGAATGGAAATAGGCACCATGGGTTCGGCCATGGTGTATGGCCGAACCCATGACCCATTTGGAGGTCATGATTGTGGGCCACCTTTAGGGCCAAATGTGAAAGGTTATATGGGGTTAAATGTTTTTCAAAAATTAATTAATAGGTGGCTGATTTTGGATATGATATGGAATCATAAATAGGTCTAAGATATGGATGAAATCTAGACTTAAAATAGACATAAGTGGGTGAATGATTTACCATGGAAGAGAGAGTGGCAAAACGGTAAATAAGTGCCCCATTGAAGAACCATGGGTTCGGCCATGGTACATGGCCGAACCCTATGCGGATTAGAAGTAAAATTCGATGCAATATGAATGATGAAAAGAAACGTATAGATGCTGCGTTTTAGGCTCGCTCATTTGGATATTAAAATTGGCCAAAAATCGGATTTATGTATGAAGTCTAAAACCAATGGATAATGGGCTAAGTTAAGGACTTAATCATGGATGACGTATTCGGTAAATGTAATAAGGTATCGGACGCCGCAAACGGTACGCGATCGGCGACCGGATTATCGAGCAGGAAGCGTAACGGAATGCGACACGGTATTCAGTAGGATTCCTACCTTTTTGTAAGCGATGGATATGTGATGGTGTTTTAAATTATTTTGACTTGGCTTATTATGGATTTATGATTATAATTTATGATTTATGGGACTTGCACTATGATGGGTTTTAACTTATGAATTACATGATAGTATCATGGATTATATTTTAATATTATGCATCATATGACTATGCATGGTATATCGAATATGGTCTATCTATATACTACATAGCATAATGCACCTACATCTCATGCATGGCATGGGCAGAAAAAAATAAACAAACCGGAGTCCATGCTCCGTCGGGGCGACCGAGAATCAGACATGGGGATTGCCTGAGAGCAATAATCGGAGTCCATGCTCCGTCGGGGCGATCGAGAATCAGACATGGGGATAGCTTGAGGGCTATAACCGGAGTCCATGCTCCGTCGGGGCGACCGAGAAGCAAACATGGGGAACATGATATTGTATGATCATACGGATAATGGGTGGGACACATGACATAAGCACCCATGACATAGCATTCATCACATACTTATTTTGTTGTATTTTATGTTATCGGTATATGTGTATCACTAATCCATGTGCTAGCCCTACTCGGAGTCCTACTGGGCGCGTTGACTAACGCCCTACTTCTACCCTAGCTGATGACGCAGGAGAGGCAGGAAGCGGTGGACATACCGGAGGCCAAGCTTAGGAGCTTGGAAAGTGCAGTCCTAGTTTATATTATGTTTACATTTTGGAGATGTAATTTTAAAGTAACTTAGCTTGTCGGGTTGTATAAATTTACGTTTCTTGCGATGGTTTTGGACGTTACTTATGGACGATACATTTTGTGATATAATCATGAACATAGGGGCATTTTGGTAAATTCAATGTTGTATCTTTCCTTCTATCTAAAAAACCAGTAGGATAGACTCCATTATCATGTTCCGCAATAATCATAATCCACAAGCTTACTTCCTACGCGTGAACCGTTCTCGTGGACTTAGCTCCGCGCACGCGTGGGGTTGGCCAGTTAAGGGTCGGCCTTTAGAAGCTCGGACTTAACTCGCGTCGTGGCATCCGCGCCCTCTCTCACTCTTCTATTTCAAAAAAAAAAAAAAAATAGACTCTGATTTTCGGAAAACAGGTGAAAAAGGGCCACGCGTTACAAGATCATCGATCCTGGGTAGAGGGTACTTGTTGCGAACCGTCAGCTGGTTTAGTTTTCGGTAATCCACATAAATTTCTTACTATGGTTTGGTCTTTACTTTGGACATTATCATTTTGAGACATAATTATGAATTTAGGGGTATTTTAGTAATTTAAATGATGTATCTTCCCTGCTATCTAAAAATTGGTAGGATAGTCTCTATTATAATTCCGCATTTTTGTTTAATATTCCTTGAGCTTACTTCTACGTGTGAACCGTACTTGTGGACTTAGTTCCACGCACACGTAGGGTTGGCCAGTTAAGGGCCGGGCTTTAGAAGCTCGGACTTAACTCGCGTCGTGACGTCTAGCGCCCTTTGTCACTTTTATTTTAAAAAAAAAAAAAATAGACTCTGATTTCGGTGAAAAGGGGCGGGCATTACACGTTGATCTAACCCCCTATCTCTATCCTTAGTGGATGATGCAGGAAAGGGGAAGAATGAGGATCGTGAAGGAAACCAAGCATAGGAGCTTCGGCTTTGAATGGACTTTTAATGGATTGATTTATGGACTTTTTATATGGACAATGTAATTTTATACTTAGATGTTGTCAACATGTAATAATGTAGTTAACTAGTTACTATGGTTTGGTTTATTTTGGATGGTTTGGACTGAATGTTAGTCTAAGGTTATTTTAGTAATTTTGGAGAATATGAATATGTACTTTGCTATCTAAAGATGTAAAATGAAGTAGTCTTAGGATCTATTATAACCCGCAGTTAGATTAAGATTAAGTTTATTCCACAAGTCTTATTTGTACCATATGTGGATCGGTTCTTATGGACATAGTCCATACGCACATGGGCTTGGCCAGTTAAGGGGTCGGATTTTAGGAGTCCGAACTTAACTCACATCGTGACATTCCGCCCCGATCACTTGTTTATTATTATTAAAAATAAAAAATAAACTCTGATTTTAGAGTGAAAAGGGCGGGGTGTTACAATGTATGGCCGAAACCCACAAGGGTGTGTTTATGGACTTAGACCAAATGTTAAATCAAATGGAATATGGATTGACTTGTTGATATGTAACAAGGTGACGGGACCACACAAACGGTGCGCGATCTTGAGCGGTGACCGGTTTAAGAAGCAAAGGCATTTTAGTGGTCTTGGTAGGATTCTACCTCATTAGAACAAGGTTATGTAATATGTTTTTATCTTTATTTTGATGATTTATGCTGTAAATATATTATGTTTCAAATGTGGAGTTTTTAATGCTATGGTTATTTATATTACATAGCATATGGACATGTACATCTCATGCATGGCATGGGAGGGAAGTTTGTAACCGGAGGCCACGCTCCGTCGGGGCGTCCGTAAGGCAATCGTGGGAAGACCTTGATGTGTATAATCCAATCAAGAAGAATCCGGAGGCCACACTCCATCGGGGTGTAACACCCCGCCCTTTTCCACTCTCTTTCCGAAAATCAGAGTCTATTTTTTTTTTTAAAGAGTGAACGAGAGCGGGACGTCACGACGCGAGTTATGTTCGAGCTTCTAAAGCTCGACCCTTAACTGGCCAACCCTATGTGTGTGTGGACTAAGTCTACCAAGATAGTTCACACACATAAGGTAACATGCGGATAATATCTTATACTACGGATTATAATAGAACCTAACTCTATTCCGATTTATTAGATAGCAAAGATGTGCGTCCGTTTACAATGTTTATCTTAACTGAAATAATCAAATAAAATCATTCCAAACCATAGCAACATAACTAAGTTATTACATGTCCGACATTCTAAGTTAACTCAAATTACAAGTCCAAATAATAACTTAAAACAAATATAAAGTAAACTCATTCAAGCCTCTAAGCTTGACTCCGATTGTGCTCATCGTTCCCTTTGTTTCCTGCGTCATTCACTAGGGTAGAAGTAGGGCGTTAGAACAACGCGCCCAGTAGGTATTCCGATTAAGGCTACCACAAGGTTAGTATAAAGAATGCATCTAATATAATAATACATGATTGTCAAAGCCTTACAAAACAATGCTATGTATGTATGCAAATGTAATAAGTCCCACCCATCACAAGTATATATAGCCTCTTGATGGGATTCTCATCATCAAGGTACCACCACATAGGCCTTTCGAACGCCCCGGCGGAGTGTGGACCCTCTGATTTCCTCTTGATGGGATTCTCATCATCAAGGTAACCCACATAGGTTTTTCGGTCGCCCCGACGGAGTGTGGCCCCTTCGGTTACATAACCATCACCCCATGCCATGTATGAGATGTCAATGAATACATGCCATTTGTAATAAAATTTTAGCATTCAAATCCTCTTTGAAACATAATAATTTAACACATATCTCATCAAAATCAAGATTAAAACAGCAAGTATAAATCATGGTTACAAAGAGGTAGGAAACCTACACAAAGGTCACTTAAAATGTCCGCACTTCTTAAACCGTCACCCGTTCACGATTGCGCACCGCTCAAGAAGTCCCGTTACCTTGTTACATGTCAATAAGTCAAACACATATCTCATTTGGTTTCTAATTAACTCTAAGACCAAGCACACCACCTTGTGGGGTCGGCCATACACTATGGCCGAACCTCACCTACTTGAATTTGGCCCTTACTCTTATTTATTACTCAAACATCACTTTGCTAATAACTTAGCCCTTTGTCCACCAAAATCCATTAGTGGGGTTCGGCCATACAACATGGCCGAACCTCACCACCTTGGTTTTCATCTCTCTTTCAAAATCACTTGATCCTTTTAATTAAATCCAGTCACTAATCCATAATCCAATCATTCACACATAAAGCATCTAGCACTCATAGCACATAAGTCCATAAAATTCATTAGGGGGTTTCGGCCATACACCATGGCCGAACCTCACCATCTTGATTTTATGCTCATCTTTCAACCCTTTGATCTTCAAGTTAGATACAAGATCATGACCTCTACATCTAATCACTTGTTCCATATATGTTTATAATTGATAACCATTTAAACCCACCAAATATTTCCATGCGTGGCCGAACCCATGGTTCATCCTTTTCACCCTTAATTACCTTCTATGCCATTAATCATCCATGGCTAATTAATTGGTTTATTTACTTATAACCAAGTCCCAAAAATGATCCACCAAAAGGTTCATGGGGTTCGGCCATACACATAGCCCAACCCTGTGATACCTAAATCCATAAAAGTACTTGGTGGGGTTTGGCCATACACCATGGCCGAACCTCACCTTTTGGTTTTGGTACTCCCTTTTTTTTTTCATTCTTATAGATCCAACAACTCAACACCTTCATAAATTATTAACCATCTTCAAAAATTACTTAAACATGACACACCATCCATCATTATCTCTCCATCTAAATCCTTTTAAGACACTAACAAAATCAAACACATACAATTGTGATTTCCTTCCTTCAAATCCTATAACATAAATCCAATGTCTTTTCCATGGGGTTCGGCCATACAAGATGGCCGAACCCTATGGCCCATGTTCTTCCCTTTTAAACATCATTTTAAACCATAAAATTTCCTTGACTCTTTCCATGGGGTTCGGCCATGTAGAACCATTTTCTTATTTGAAAAGAGTTTATTGAGCACTTACTGTTCCCGCGACACCTCCAATTTATCCTTTGCTCCGGCTTGTTCCTTTCCTTCCTTAGGCTCTCCTTCTTTTCTTGATCCTTTAGCCGAGTGTGAGCTTGATCAATATAACTCCTCCATAAGTGGTTCGGCCAAGAGGGTATAAGTTTGAGAGAGAGATAGAATTCAGCCTTGTATATAGTTTGAGATCAAACACTTTTCTAAATCTTTTTGTCTTGATGAGTGGTCGGCTTTGTGTGAGTGAGGGAGAGAGTGAGATGAGAAAAACACCAAGTGTTCCTTGTCTTTGTGAGGTGGGAATGGCCAAGAGGGAGAGGAAGAGTGTGGCTTTAAGATGACACCTTCTCTTGGTTAATGAGGGTTGCCAAAGGTGGTGTCCTTTGGTGACACCCCTTGGTTACTCCCATGTCCTTTCATCTCCCTCCTTTAAGTCTCAATTGGAGGTTTCATCCTTGAGATGAAACACTCCCAACGTGTGGCTCTTGGGTTTCCATCTTGAGATGGAAACCCTCTAAGCTTCCCTACGTGTGTGGTTTGTGTAACCCCCACCAAACGGCCCACCTCCCATTGATTCCCCTTTGGAGTTTCATGCATGAGATATAATTCCCATGCATCCAAAGTGTATACCTTGTGTTGATTTTGAAATATGTAACTCCCAACACCTTTCCATCCAACTCACTTCTGAAATAAATTTATTTAACTCACTTAACTCAACTCATCCAATTAATTCAACTCAAACATTTAATTCAACTCAGCCATTTGATTCTACTTCTAACCCAAATCAGTCCCAACTTAATTAAGCTTGAACTCACTTTGATGGTCAACCAAGTCAAACACGACCCAATGGGTCCCAATTGGGCCTTTTGCCCCAAGTAGCCACCATGACCCAAATAAATGTAACTTACCTATTTACTCTACATTGAACACTCATTCCATAACCTTTGGGTCATAGTTGGGTCATTACCCAAAACCTTACCCATCTAAGGTCCATTTCTATTAATTCATAATTTAAATGGACAAAATTCATGTAAATTGATATCTCGAAAATCCGGGGTGTTCCACGGGGCGTCCGAAAGACCACTGTGGGGATACCTTGATGAGGAGAATTCCATCAAGAGGTTACATGTATTGTGATGGGTGGGACTCATTGCATATGATAGCATGGCATGGCATTGAATCGGCATGATTATGATCTTTATTATCATGCAAGGTTTCTGGTTTTTATCTATATGATTTGATCTCTATTATCATACATGATTTTGGATACGATGTTTTATAAGTATGGTATGATTTATTATATCTGGACTTGATATATATAATATCTGGATTTTTGGTACTAACCCATGTGTTAGCCCTAATTGGAATACCTACTGGGCGCGTTGTTCTAACGCCCTACTTCTACCCTACTGAATGACACAGGAAAGGAAGAGACCGATGATCGTGAAAGAAGCCAAGCTTAGGAGCTTGGATATCTGATTGGATGTCTTTATTAATATTTTAATTAAGCTACATTTTGGAATTGTAATTTGAGTAGTTAGATGTCGGAATGTAATAACGTAGGTATATTTGCTATGGATTGGATGGTTAATATTGGATATTTAAGTTATGATAATTATGGTTAAGTGTTGGACTACTTTGTTATCTAAATTGGAATAGGATTGTTATCCTATTGTTATTTCCACATATACGATTTATTCCGCAAGTTAACTTGAGTACGTGTGAACTGTTTTCGTGGACTTGGTCCTCGTACACGTATTGTTGGCCAGTTAAGGGTCGGGCTTTGGAAGCTCGGGCTTAGCTCGCGTCGTGATGTCCCGCTCTTGCTCACTCTTCTATTTATAAAAAAAAAAAAAAGACTCTGATTTTCGGATTAAAGCTAGTGAAAAAGGGCGGGGTGTTACACGTTCATCATCCCTTTCCTTTCCTGTGTCATCCACTAGGGTAGAAGTAGAGCGTTAGAACAACGAACCCAGTAGGTATTCCATTTAGGGTCTACACATGGTTAGTACAAATCATATATAATAACATAATGTCCAAACCTTATAAAACAATGCCATGTCATGATGTCAAATGCAATGAGTCCCACCCATCACAAGTACATATAAACTCTTGATGGAATTCTCATCATCAAGGTAACCCCACATAGGTTTTTCGGACTCCCCGATGGAGTGCGGCCCCTCAGGTTACCTCTTGATGGAAAATGAACATCAAGGTACCCCCACATAGGTCTTTCGGACGTCCCGATGGAGTGTGGCCCATCCGGTTGCCTCTTCATAGAAAATGCACATCAAGGTACCCCACATAGGTTTTTCGGACGCCCCGACGGAGTGTGGTCCCTCCGGTTACATATCCTTCACCCCATGCCATGCATGATATGCTAATGAAACACATGCTATTTTATCTTATAAACATAACATTAAAACTCATATTTGGAACATATCTTTTACGACATAAATTCATCAAATTAAATCAAATAAACTATAGTACATAAACCATGTTTTCAAAAAGGTAGAATCCTACCAAAGACCACTAAAGTGCCCTTGCTTCTTTAACCGGCAACCGCTCACGATCGCGCACCGCTTGTGAGGTCCCGTTACCTTATTACACATCAATCAATCAAACCATGTTCTATTTTATTTCTATTAAGTCTAAGTCCAGAAACACAACTTTATGGGGTTTGGCCATACACTATGGCCGAACCTCACCCACTTGAATTTGTCCCTCTTTTGATTTAACCACTTACAAGTAACCATTTTAAAACCTCAAGTCCACCAATTACAACGTTGTGGGGATCGGCCATACACTATGGCCGAACCTCACTTACTTGGTTTTAGTCCCTCCTTTTATTTATTACTCAATCATCACTTAGCTAATTATTTAACCCTTAGTCCACCAAAATCCACCTTAGTGGGGTTCGGCCATACAACATGGCCGAACCTCACCATCTTGGTTTTGGTCCCTCTTTCAAGTCCTTCGATCTTTTAATTAAGTCCAAGATCATTCATCCCTTGATTCACTAATCTCATCACTTACAACAACTATTTAGCATTGTTAATAATCCAAGTCCATAAAAATATTCCCTATGGGGTTCGGCCATGGTGGTCCATCATTTTCACTCTTAATTACATCCTTGCCATTGTTTTATCTATGGTTGTCTATTCCATTCATTTAAAACATGTTTAGGCTAATAAATAACTCACTAACATGGTTCATAGGGTTCGGCCATACACCATGGCCAAATCCTAGATCTTCCATTTTAGCATATATTTACAATATTGCCATTATTTCCATCCTTATTTTTAGGTCCAAAAACATATGTTCATGACTAAATAACTCATCGACATGAACAAGACCCATAATCCAATCTTTCCATTATGGGGTTCGACCATACACTATGGCCGAACCCTATGATGTCCATATTCCATTTCTCCCTTGAATCACTTACCCTCCTTAGGTCCATAAATCAAGTCTATCATTGAATCCTCCTTTTATTCATCCACTCACTAAAACTTGCATACATAGATCATAACATCCATAATCAGTTCTTCCATGGGGTTCGGCCATACAACATGACTGAACCCTATGGTTCATCATTTTCTCTTAAAAATACTTTGTCCCATAAAAATTTCCTTTTTATTCTTCAAGAACCCATAAAATAACCAAGGTCCCTCCATGGGGTTCAGCCATGCTCTATGGCCGAACCCTATGGTTCATCCTTTCCATTAAAATACCATATGCTTCCCTTAATTTTTCTTCCATGGGGTTCGGCCATCCACCATGGCCGAACCCTATGGTTCCTTTCTTTAAACAAAATTTATAAAAAAACCTACCGGTTCCGCGACTCCTCCAATTTTCCTTGCTCCGGCTTGTTCTTTCAATCCTTTCTTTCCTTAGCGTTTTCCTCCTTCTTCTTGATCCTTTGGCCGAGTGTGAGAGCTTGAGAAAGAGAGATAGAATTCGGCCTTGAGTGAGAGGGAGAGTGTTCGGCCTTGTGTGCTAGCTTGAGATCAAAATATTTTCTAAGTCTTTTGTCTTGAGGAGTGATCGACCAAGAGAGGGTTTGAATTTGAAATGTGTAACAACGTGTATCCTTGTTTGAATTTGAAAATGAACCAAAACTCCCCACCTCTCCAACGTGTAACCTTTGAATTTGAATTTGAAATGTATAACCGTCCACCCCATTATCTCTCGATGTGGGAGTTTCATCCATGAGATGAAACTCCATGGCTCCAACGTGTGCCTTTGAATTTGAATTTTCAAATGTATAACCGTCCACCCCATTATCTCTCCATGTGGGAGTTTCATCCATGGGATGAAACTCCATGGCTCCAACGTTGGCTTTGAATTTGAATTTTGAAACAACCAACCACCTTCATCTTCACACTCCACTCACTTTAGATGAATATCCCCATAACTTCCCATCCAACTCATTTTACTCAACTCATTCATTTAACTCAACTCACCTCTTTAATTCAACGCATTTAATTCACTTGAATCAACTCAATTATTTGATTCCATTTCCAACTCAAATCAGCCCCAACTAAATTAGGCTTGAACTCACTTGGTGGTCAACCATGTCAACCACGACCCATTGGGTCCCAATTGGGCATTTTGACCCAATTAACAATCTTGACCCAATTGAATACATCTTACTCATTTATTTCAATTGCAACCATATCCACAATCCGTTGGGTCTTAATTGGGCAATTGACCCAACACTTTACCCATCTAAGGTTCATATCCATTAAAATGGCAAATTCCGTAAATATTGATAACATGGAATTCCGAAGTGTTACAGTAACTATTGCTTGAACCAAACTTTGTAGTTCAGGAGGCACCACCGATATATTCACACTGCTTTGTTCCTCCTCCTCTTGGTGGGATGGTTGTTCATCATGTTGAGGTGGTTGTTCTTCCTCTTCATGTCGAGATTGTCGTTCCTCCTCTTCATGTTGAGAGGTTGGTACCACTTTTTCCTTCTCTTTTTGGTTTTGTCGGGTCTTTCTCTTTGGAGGCATTTTTCCTAAGTCTTTGAAAACATTATTGACTTAGTTTCCTCGTATAGTTTGTATTTTCACAATTTTGGGGAAATTTCCAAATAAGCACTCTTGGTTTTTCTTTGTTTTTGGGGAAATTTCCTAAGTATCTAATATTTGTTTTCTCAATTTGGGGATATCGGGGAAATATATCCTATTTTGCTATGTTTGATAAATTCAATTATTTTGACTGTACTTCCTTTGCTATCATTCATTGTTGTTCTCAGATTAAATGTTCAGTCTGAGTCTAATGAAGTAAATTAATCCAGCCCCCGTGCAGCGGACTCCGAAGAGTCGGTCAGTTGGGATTCTTATCTGTCAGTGAGACATGAAACCGTCTTAATCTTACTTCGAATGATTCAACCTTCCCGTTTCGCTCTGATACCAACTGTAATGCCCTGCACTTTTTTACTTGCTTTCAGAAAATCAGAGTCTATTTTTTTTTAAAATAGAAGAGTGAGCGAGAGCGAGATGTCACCACGTGAGCTAAGTCCGAACTTTCAAACTTCGACCCTTAACTGGCCAACCCTATGTGTGCATGGACTAAGTCCATGAATATGGTTCACACGTAATAATATATATATATATATATATATATATATATATATATATATATATATGTGGATTAAATCATAAACTGTGGATTATAATAGAACCTAAATCTATTCCATTTTAGATAGCAAAGTACTTCATCACTTAACCAAATTACCTTAAATTAAATATCCATAATAAACCATTCAAACCATAGCAAAATTATCTAAGTTATTACATGCCGCATTCTAGCTACTCAAATTACAAGTCCATGAGTAACTTAAATAAAATAACATTAAACATATCCAAGCTCCTATGCTTGGCTCCGATCACAATCATCATTTCCTTCATTTCCTGTTCATTCACTAGGGTAGAAGTAGGGCGTTAGAACAACGTGCCCAGTAGGAATTCCAAGTAAGGCTAACACATGGGTTAGTACCAAAAATCATATAAATCCACTTAATACCAAAACCATATAAAAACGATGCCATGTCATGATGTCAAATGCAATGAGTCCCACCCATCACAAATACATATAACCTCTTGATGGGATTTTCATCATCAAAGTATCCCCACAGTTGCCTTACGTGTAACGGCCGCCCCTTTTCACTATGCTACATAGCCGAAAATCAGAGTATTTTTTTTTTTTTTTTAAATTAAAGAGTGACAAAGAGCGCGGGACGTCACGACGCGAGTTAAGTCCGAGCTTCCACAAGCCCGGCCCTTAACTGGCCAACCCTACGTGTGCGTGGAACTAAGTCCACGAAGAACGTTTCACCTGTAGAAAGTAAGCTTGCAGAATATTTAACCAAAAGCGGAATTATAATAGAGTCTATCCTACCAATTTTAGATAGCAAGGAAGTTACATCACTTAATTAATAATAACACCTCAAAATTATAATGTCCAACATAAAGTCCAACCCATAGCAAGTAATCTAAAATATTACAGTCCAACGAGTTAAGTTACTCAAATTACATTTCCAAAATAAACTTAAGTAAATAAACTAGCTCGCTCCTCCAAGCTCCTACGCTTGGTTCCGGTCGCTTCCTTCATTTCCTCCATTTCCTGCGTCATCATCTAAGGTGGAAGTAGGACGTTAGACAACGTGCCCAGTAGGTACTCCGAGTAGGGTCAACACATGGATTAGTGATAACATAACACATAGGTAATAGTATAACAAAAACCATGAAATCAATGCCATGCCATGGGTGTCTTATGTCATGAGTCCCACCCATCATCCTTACCACAACATATACAATATTCCCCTTGATGGAAAAACCATCATCAAGGTATCATAAATACAAGTATCCCCCTTGATGGCAAAGCCTCATCAAGGTAATCATAAACACATAGTATCCTTCTTGTTTGGATAGCCTCATCAAGATAATCATAAACACATAGTAACCTTCTTGTTTGGATAGCCTCATCAAGATAATCATAGACACATAGTAACCTTCTTGTTTGGATAGCCTCATCAAGATAATCATAAACACATAGTAACCTTCTTGTTTGGATAGCCTCATCAAGATAATCATAGACACATAGTAACCGTCTTGTTTGGATAGCCTCATCAAGATAATCATAAACACATAGTATCCCCATGTATGTTTATCAGTCGCCCCGACGGAGCATGGACTTCTGTTTCATTTCATCCCTCCCATGCTATGCATGAGATGTAAGTGCAATATGCCATATAATAATAATTCAAACCATAGCAGTTAAATCCCATCTTAAAACATATCATTTGATTACCAAAATAAATCAAGAAAAACATGCATAAACACATAATCCAAGGCTTACAATAAGGTAGGAGTCCTACCAAATACCAACTAGTGTTCCTTTGCGTTTCCGTCCAAGAACTCGGTCACCAATTGTGCACGCTTGCGAGGTCCGATACCTTATTACATATCAGCAAATTAAACCATGTTTCAGCCACGCCTAAGTCCATTACTCATGCCTTAGTGGGGTTCGGCGGTACACCATGGCCGAACCTCACTAACTAGGTATTTTGGGCTCATTTAATCCATTAATCATTTTAATTATATGAGTCTAAAATCTAGCAACCCTATGCTTTATTAACCACCATAAGGTCATCATAAAAGGACCTAAGTCCATGACCAACCTCCATGGGGTTCGGCCATGCACCATGGCCGAACCCATGGTTCTTCATTCTTGGCCATAATTACAATTTTGCCACTACTTCTTCCATGGTTAATCACTCATTTATTTTTACATCCTTAGATCCATAACTGATCCATAAATTTGGATCCATTGATGACTCACCAACCATGACATAAAATCATTAAAAATCAGCCATTAACTTAACCTAATTCCCATTCATCTAAACATATGCATAGTTCCAAACTTAGCCCATCAAATGGCTTACAAATGGGTCATGGGTTCGGCCATACACCATGGCCGAACCCATGATGTCTTTTCCTCATCTTTTTCTTGGATCTTTTATCACATTTAGATCCACCACAAGGTCCCTCCATGAGGGGATTCCATCATACATTTAAATCACCATTTTTGAACATCATTAGGTACATTTTGAGTCCATTGAAGTCACCAACCTTCCCTCATCATTTTCCATATTTTTCACTCTTAACATCACTAACACACCACCATAGGGTTCGGCCATACACCATGGCCGAACCCATGGTTCATGGTTCATCCTTAGTTGTAAGGTTTAGGGCCATAATATCACCAATATTTGTCCATGGTTTCCTTCACTAAAACCCCTTAAAACTTACAAACATTTAATCATTCTAAGCCTCAAAATCATTAATACATTACTCAATGGTTTCCATCCTTTAAACCCATGGAGAAAAACTTAGTATCATTCCATGGGGTTCGGCCATACACCATGGCCGAACCCTATGGTAGGTTATATCTCCCAAAAATCTCATTTCTGTGCTTTCATCTTTGATAGTTTTCATACAAGAAAACCCTAGGGTTTGGCCATGCAAAGACCAAACCATAATCTTAGACCATACATCTTATTTTAGTCATGCATGGGGTCCTTTCCACATCTCCAAAATAATTAGGGTTCGGCCATTGTGATCCTTGAACCCTTCTTGTCATGCATGCATGCATAATCCATATACATACATAGTGTCTTTATTTGTTCCATTATTCATAGCCTACCTTACCCATTAGGGTTTGTCCACTTCCTAATCCCTTTCTTGGATGGATCTTAAATCCATGGCCCATAACATTTTTGGCCACCATTTAATCCAAGAAATGGACTCCATTTTAATCCTTAAAAACATAACATCTTGTTTGGAGATACTTACCAATTCGTGGCTCTCCCGGTTGTCTCTTGCTCCTCTTGGTTCCTTAGCCTTTCTCCTTTCTTCTGCTCCTTGATCTTCAGCCAAGGTGTGGGCTTGATCCAATGAAATCTCCAAGGTTTGGTTTGGCTAAGGTGTAGTATGTTTGAGAGAGGGAAGGGGGGAGAGGATGGGAAAAATCTTCTAAGTCTCCTTGGTCTCAAGGAGTGGTCGGCCAATGCTTGAGATTCCCTCTTCTTTTTCTAAGTCTTTTTCTCTTCTTCTTGGTGTTTTCCATGGGAGAGAGAGAGGACGGTTTTGGGAGAGAGGGAGAGAGTGAGATGAGAATGAGATGGAGAAATGGGTTTTCCATCTCATCTTGGTTGCTTGGGTTACACTCCTCCATGATTCCATTCACCAACCAACATGGGGGAGTATGGGCTCACATGACCTTAGTGGTGGTGGTTGGGATGAAACCACCACCATGCCAACGGTTTTGGTGTCCAAGATGGGTGGTTTGGGCTTCCCATCATGTCCATTGACCAACCATCATGGGGAGAGGTATGGGCTCTCATGCCTTAGTGGTGGTGGTTGGGATGATACCACCACCCCTTGCCAACAGTTTTGGTGTCCAAGATGGGTGGTTTGGGCTTCCCATCATGTCCATTGACCAACCATCATGGGGAGGGGTATGGGCTCTCATGCCTTAGTGGTGGTGGTTGGGATGATACCACCACCCCTTGCCAACGGCTTTGTGATGTCTTGGATGGGTGATTTGGGTGGTTTCTTTGAGATGAAACCACTCATTGACTCACCCCTTTGACTCACCCATTTGACTGACCTAATTGACTCACCCATTAAATTAATTTGATTTCTAACTAGGTCATTTAATTACTTAATTCAATTCCATTTTATTTCCTTAGATTTCCTCCATGAATTCACCTATTGTTGACCAAGTCAACCATGGTGGCCGGCCCCACCAATTCCTTAGCCTATCCGCCACCTCACTTGATGAGGTGAAGGTGGGTCCCACTTGGTTATGCCATCTTGATTTATTCATAACTAACTTAGGTGATTTAATTAATTCCAAGTTAACTTAGGTGATTTAAACCAATTCAATCCATTCCAACTAATTCGATCACCATTGGGCCCATGGTCCAATTAAATTTACCTCCTACCCATTTACCCTAAAGCTTAAATCATCTTGACCCATTGGGTCCCAAATGGGTATTTGACCCAATTGACCATCCTTGACCCAATTACCCATCATTGACCCACTCAAATGAACTCATTCCAATCCATGGCCCATTGGACCATACTTGGGCCATTGCCCAAATTTTGATCCATTGAACATCGATTCTATCAAAATTTTCAATTTTCATCATTAAAATAAATAATAGCCAACATTACGGGCTATTAGATTACGGACGCCCCGACAGAGTGTGTTCTCCGGATTCTTCTTGATGGATTAAGCACATCCAGGTCTTCTTATGAATGCCTTACGGACGCCCTGACGGAGCGTAGCCTCCGGTTACAAACTTCCCTCCCATGCCATGCATGAGATGTACATGTTCACATGCTATGTAATAAAATAGTCATAGCATTAAAACCACATATTTTGAAAACATATTAACTTTACAACATAAACCATCAAAATAAGAGATTAAACCATATTACGTAACCATGGTTTCAAAGAGGTAGAATCCTACCAAAGACCACTGAAGTGTCCATGTGCTTTTGTCCAGAAGCTGTTCACGATCGTACACCCCTTGTGAAGTCCGTTACCTTATAACATATCCATAAATCAAAATCCATGTTCCATTTGCTTTCCTATTATATTTAAGTCCATAAACCATCCTTGTGGGGTTCGGCCATACACCATGGCCGAACCTCACCTACTTGAATTTGGTCCCTCTTTTTATTTAACCAAGCCCATCCAAGTAAACCATTTTAAAAACCCGAAGTCCATCAAATACACCTTAGTGGTGTTCGGCCATACAACATGGCCGAACCTCACCATCTTGGTTTTGGTCCCTCTTTCAAGTCCTTTGATCTATTCATTAAGTTCAAGATCATTCATCCTTTGATTCACTTATCTCATCACTTACTACAATTATTTAACATTGATAATAATCTAAGTCCATAAAAAATATTCCCCATGGGGTTCAGCCATACACCATGGATGAGAAAAACGACAGTAAGGGAAGGACAATCACTATAAATTTTAGATTTATCAAACATAGCAAAATAGGTCGTCCCTCCCCCGAACAAAAAACATCATGTGATATCTAGAAAATCTCCCCAAAACAAGAAATACAAGATGTCACTTAGGCAATTTTCCCCAAGTAAGGAACACAAGTGATATATAGGAGAACTAAGTAGAACTCTCCCCTCCCTATGATTATTTGAGAAATTATAACTTCAAAGTATGTGAACACAAGTTCTTATTAGCAAACTAAGTCAACCAATGATTCAATGATTTAGGAAAATGCCTCCAAGAAGAAGAAATACCCGACAGAACCCACATCAGGAAGAGGGACAGGACAATGTGAACATTCCTGAGGTACCTCCCGAGCTACATAGCTTAGTGCAGGTAGTAGTCACCTCCATTCTACAGCAACACCAGAACGGCAATGGAGGCACAACCTCCAATGAATCTCAGGACCGAACAATGGTCAAAGATTTCCAACAACAGCGTCCCCCTTATTTCAATGGGAAGGAGGGACCTGCAGGAGCGGAGAACTGGATAGAGAATATCACAAAGATCTTGAAGCTGCTTAAGATCACCGATGACCAAGACCGAATGCTACTGGTTACCTCACAACTGGTAGATGATGCCGGTAAATGGTGGAAGGTCATCGAACATCAACAAGTGCAGATTCCAGCGGAGGATAGGACAGAGATGGCTTGGGACCAATTTGTTGGGACGTTTCTGGACCATTACCTTCTAGAAGAAGAGAAGGAGCGCCAGACACAGGCATTCATAGCTTTGGTCTAGGGTACCATGACCGTCGCAGAATACTACCAAGAATTCCTCCGTCTATCATGTTATGCTCTATACATGGTGGACACGGAGTATAAGAAGGCCTGAAAGTTTGAGCGGAGCCTGCGACCAAACATCAGAGCCAAAGTTACTATTTTCAAATCAGCTACTTTGGCAAAAGTGGTCAGTCGAGCTAGTATAGCCGAACAAGAGTTGATGGAGACAGTCAAATTTGTGAAGAACAGACGAAGCCAGAGTGGGGAAAATTATTTCCGCCCTCGCAAGAAATTCAGACCCAACTTTGGGAGACCCTCAGCCTCCACTGCTTCCACTAGTGCCTTTCGTCCCAGTCAGCCCTTCACATCAGGACCAGTCTCTCAGACTCCTCGAGGTGTTATCACCTGTTATCAGTGTGGCCAGCAGGGCCATATCAAGAGGGAGTGTCCACAGAACAACAAACCTTCTTACTCCAGGGGTTCTTTCCGTCCTCCAGCCTGGCAAGCTCAGTTACAAGTATCCAGGGCACATAACCAGACAGGACGGGTACCCATTTCGATAGGATCTGGATGGCTATATACTTTATTTCTTTCTCCAGAGACAGTGGATCACTCAGTGATTCAAGGTATGGAAGTAGTTGGTAGTTCTTATGATATTGCATTATTTGATTCAGGAGCATCTCACTAGTTCATATCTGTTACTGGTATCTTAGTACAACAACTGTCCACTGCACTTACTATTGTATCCCCTGCTTGAGACACATCACTGGGTCCGATCTGCACCTCCGTAGACACTAAACTTGCTGAGTTCAGATTTAAATTCAATTATCTAGTACTCGAGATGACAAAATACGATATCATATTTGGCATGGACTGGATGGCTACCTTTCAAGCCGGTATTGACTGTCACCTTCGCAGAGTGATATTCTAGTCACCCGAGGGAAAACATTTTATAGTACATGCCAATAGACAGAACATTCCTATGACCAGGAAATTACATGAAGAAATGAACCATCTTGTGCTGAACAGTATTAGACTAGACAAGGCGTCGGTGACTAAGGTATTTCCGACAGAACTCCCTAGTTTGCCTCCAAAAAGGGAGATTAACTTCGAGATTAAACCTATCCTGGCACTACTCCTGTATCATTGCCTCATTATTGGATGGCCCCTGCAGTAATGTCTGAGCTGAAGAAACAAATTGATGAGTTGCTCAGACTAGGATGCATCAGGCATAGCACCTCATCTTGGGGAGTACCGGTATTATTTGTGAAAAAGAAAGATGGTACTCTTCGGATGTGTGTGGATCACAGGAAGTTGAATCAGCTGACTGTCAGGAACAAGTACCCTCTATCCAGAATTGATGATCTGTTTGATCAACTAAGAGGCTCCAGCCATTTCTCCAAGATTGATCTTATGTCAGGCTACCATCAAATCCGTGTTAGAGATGAGAACATAGAAAAGACGGCTTTCAGAACTCAGTATGGACTGTATGAATATGTGGTCATGCCTTTTGGACTCACAAATGCACCAGTCGTGTTCATGGATCTAATGAACAGAATATTCGTCCTTATCTGGATAAGTTCGTAATTGCCTTCATTGACGATATTCTAATTTATTCCACCAGTCGGGAGGAGCATGCTGAATATCTGAGGATAGTCCTAGACACACTGAAGAATAATCAGTTATATGCCAAAGCAAGCAAGTGCGAGTTCTGGCTATCTGAGGTCAATTTCTTGGGACACGTCATATCAATAGAAGGAATAGCCGTGGACCCGACTAAAGTGGTAGCGGTTAGAGACTGGAAAGCTTCGAAGAATGTGACTGAAATCCACAGCTTTCTGGGACTGGCTGGCTACTATCAGAAATTTATTATAGACTTCTCCAAGATTACGGCTCCACTCACCCGACTAACTCAGAAAGGAGTCAAATTTGTATGGTCTGACGTGTGCAATCGAAGGTTTGAGGATCTGAAACAGAAGCTTACCACTGCTCCCATTCTGATTTTTCCGGAGAGAGGGCAAACGATATGAAGTATACTGTGATGCTTCAAGAGAAGGACTTGGATGCTCTTTGACTCAAAGTCATCATGTGGTGGCAATATGGTTCAAGGCAACTAAAAATCCATGAACGCAACTATCTCACTCATGATCTAGAACTAGCTGTAGTAGTCTTCGCCCTCAAAAGCTGGAGATACTATCTATTTGAAGTGTTTCCAAACCATAAGAGCTTAAAGTATCTGTTTGATCAAAAGGAGCTCAATTTGAGACAGAGCAGATGGATGGAATACCTACAAGACTATGAATTTACACTATGATATCACCCTGGCAAGGTAAACAAAGTGGCAGATGCCCTCAGTCGCATTTCACATGCAACTGTGGCCAGTCTGATTATGAAAGAATGGGAAATGTTGACAACCATCCGAAAGTTCAATTTGCACATCAAAAATCGTGGAAACATGTATAATCTGATGGTACAATCCAGTATGGTTCCCAAGATTGAACAAGAACAACTGACAGATCCTGAAGTGGCAGAAATGCGGGCCAAGATGTCGACTGGAGAGGTCATGCTAGAATAGGAATTACGACCTGGACAAGGTCTCTTATTCTGAGGCAAGGCATATGTACCTCAAGGCTGCAGAAGAGAGCTGTTGACAGATCATCAATCAAAGCTCTCCATCATCCAGGTAGCACCAAAATGTGCTATGATCTGAAAAGGCATTATTGGTGGCATGGACTAAAAAGAGACATGGCTGACTTTGTCTCTCACTATCTTACTTGTCAGAAAGTCAAGACAGAGCAACAGAAGCCGCCAGGACTGCTCAAGCCCCTACCCGTGCCCGAGTGGAAGTGGGAACACATTGCCATGGACTTTGTGACAGGACTGCCAAGGTCTTCAGAGGGTAATGATGCAATTTGGGTTATAGTGGACCGTCTGACCAAGTCTGCACATTTTCTCCCTATCAAGATGACAAACTCGTCTAAGACTTTGGGACGGCGGTATATAAAGGACATCATCAGGCTACATGGTATACCCAGAAATATTGTGTCCGACATAGATGGCGGATTCACTGGCAGAGTGTGGTAGAGCATGCAATCGGCTATGGGAACAAATTTATTATTCGGCAAAACTTTCCATCCACAAACCGATTGTCAGTCGAAACGAACAATACAACAATTGGAGGATATGCTGAGAGACTGCATGCTAGACTTCAAGGGTGGTTCGGAAGATCACCTACCACTGTTCGAGTTTTCATACAACAATAGTTACCAGGCAAGCCTCTGTAATGCTCCGCCCTTTTTCACTCGACGAAAAACAGAGTATTTTTTTCTTAATAAAGAGTGAGAGAGAGAGGGAACGTCACGATGCGAGCTAAGTCTGGGTTTCCAAAACCCGACCCTTAACTGGCCACCAATACGTGTGCATGGACCAAGTCCACTAAAACAGCTCACATGCTTACAAACAATTGAGGAATAAACATATGGATAAGATTTCATTCATAAACATGTCATCAATATTAAGCAAGGAAGTCAATCACATAAAATTAACTGAAGTTTAAATACCCAAATGTCATCAAACCATATCAAAATAAACTACATTATTAAAATCCCAAAATATCAGTTATCTCAATACATTGTTCCAAATCAACTAAGTAAAATAAATAAAAACTGCCCAAGCTCCTATGCTTGGCTTTCTTCACGTCCCATGTCCTTTCCATTTCCTGTTCCAATCATCTAAAGGGTAAAAATAGGGCGTTAGTCAACTTGCCCAGTAGGAATTCCAAATAGGGTTATGTACACATAAGATCAATATGAAAATCATGATACTACATCAAATCAAAACAGTAAAACACCTCATAGTATTAAAAACAACACATGGTAATGATATCCAAATCATGATAATGTATGTGCCATATCATGGGTGTCATATGCCAATGATCCCTCACTCAAACTCCAAATCCAACATAATACAAATCATATCAATAGTTTCCTTGATAAAATAAAACCATATCAAGGTGTTCCCTTGGCCATTTACGTCCGCAGTGTTTTGTGACTGCACCACCAAGTCACTATTATACCTCCCCACGTATGTTAATCGGAATTACCGATGGAGAGTGGACTCCTCCCTCTGCGCAGGGTTTTTGGACTGGTTACCTCGGAGCTCTTTGGCCCAAATTACGCCGTACCCCTATCTAGCAATCCCAGAGAAGGCCAAAATATCAATGGTTCACACAGCTTCTTTCAAGCTAGTTTTCAAGCCCCAAGTCATGTCAGGACAGTTCATAACTTGGCTTGTTGTATCATGTACTCCTTCCCATACCATGCATGAGATCATGAATGCAATTATGCCTTTTCATTTCAAATCACATGTTACCATCGAAAACAATTTCATAATCATTTACATTTATTTAATCAAAGTAAGTCATCATCTTTGAAAATACAAATCAGTAACACAAATGTATATAAAAGATCCACATGTATTTCAATAAGGTAGGAATCCTACCAAATTCCAATATACTATCCTTGCTGTTTTTGTGAAGATCACATTCAGCGAAATCCCTTTACTTAACGAATTCATTTGTATACATATGTTAATTTGATTATCCATTTAGTCTCCATCATCTCCAATATCGTTCCAGATACACTTAAGTTTCTACCCGCAGACTTTCAGTCGACTGAAATACACATTCAATCCGCTGAAATCCAACTAGGAACTGTTTTAATCCTGACTCGTAATCTTTCAGTCGACTGAATCACAGATTCAGTCAGCTGACTCTGAGTCAAACCCTTTATATTCTCGGTCAATCTTTTTTCAGTCGACTGAATCACAGATTCACTCAGCTAACTTTGGATCAGATTAACTATGTGTTAGGCCAGTATAAATTCAGCCGACTGAATCCATGATTCAGTAAGCTGAATCCTCAACCAATCATTTTCGTGTTTGACAAGTAATCATTCAGTCGACTGAAACACGCCAGATCCCTTTTCTTATTTGTTACGTCTGTGTTCAGTCGACTGAACACAGACGTAAACCTTATATATTTTAATCATATCTATGTTCAGTCGACTGAATCATAAGATTCAGTCTGCTGAAACTCCCAGAAATGGTTTTCTGTTTCAGCCAACATCAGTTCTGTCAACTGAATCCCAGATTCAGTCAACTGACTGTTTGTCAGTCTCTTTTGTTCGATTCTTTGGCTAGACCTTTCCTCATGGAATCCATTCCTTATTAATTTAAAAAATAAATCATACCATTCATATTAATTTTAGTGAGTTTACTCTACCCCCCATCCAAAGCTAGAGTCCTTTTCATTATCCTTTCAAACCTTAGTTTACAATTTGAATTCGGACATCCACTTTGTCTCCAACACATATTCATTCTACAAATGGGCATCTAGTTCTATGACCCTATAACAGTTTGGTCATCCCTTCAAATCAGATATGGAATCCATAGGTTCGGCCATACCATGACCAAAACCATGGATTCCCTTAATCCCATATTCTAAACTTATTAAACTCAAAACATACCTTATTTTCCCAGTCTCCTTCTTTTTCTTTTGGTCTGTTTTCTTTCTTCCTTAGACCTTCCTCTTCTTTCCTTTGCTCTTCATAATTTCTCTAAGTGTTGAAATGTAGATGGGAGAGGGAGAAGAGAATAAAGAAATCTCTTTGTTTCGATGAGATAGACTCGGCCAAAGGTGTGAGCAGCCCCTTGAATTATGACCCTTTGTATACCAGTCCCAACTCTTCCACTTCCCCTCTTTAATATTTGTCCAAGTTTAACCGAGAGGACACTTGGCTTAAGTTTAAGAGATCCCTTTGACTTCCATCAAGTCATGGGTTTTCATCCCCATGAGATGGAAACTCTCCATCTTCCCTCCTAACTCATATTTAAATGGAAGTCTCCTCAACTTCCGATTCAACTCAACTCAAGCATTAACTCACTTCTTTTGGACTCACTTCCCCACTTAACTCAAGTAACTTAATTCTTTTAAACTCAACACTTGAACTCAATTCAATTTCAACTCCATTTAATTGAAACTCAATTGAGCTCATTTATTCATGGTTGACCAAGTCAACCATGACTTAGCCGATCATGCATGTGGTGACATGGCACGTGGGTCTTATCCTTGACATGTCACTTACATGCCACCTCACTTGATGAGGTGGGTTAAATGCATTGGGTCCCAATTGGATTGATTGTTGACCCAATTAAATTACCTTACCCAATTACTTTCAAATTAGCTCATCTATGACCCATTGGGTCCCAATTGGGTAATTGACTCATTTAAATACATTTACCCAATTACTTTCAATTCAAACTCTATCCATGATCCATTGGATCTTAATGGGTTATTGACCCAACTCCTTACCCATCTAAAGTCCATTTCATCCATTAATCTTAAATTCAATCAATTTTTAATTCAAAATAGACCAAATCCAATATATTATAAGTGATGAAACTTCGGGGTGTTACAGCCTCAAGATGGCTCCATTTGAGGCATTTTATGGTAGACCTTGCAGATCTCTAGTGTGTTGGACCGAGGCCGGGGAGCCTGCTCTTATTAGACTTGATCTGGTTGCAAAGACCACGGAACAGATCAATGTGATACGACAACATCTGCTCACGGCACAGAGTCGTCAGAAGAACTACGCTGACAAAAGAAGAAGACCTCTTGAGTTTGAAGTGGGAGACCTAGTATTCCTGAAGGTTTCTCCACGAAAGGGACACATGAGGCTTGGAAAGAAAGGGAAGTTGTCACCTAGATTTGGGGGACCCTTTCCAATCTATGAGAAGGTGGGGGAAGTGGCCTATCGTCTGATACGCCCTCCACAGTTGTCAAGATTGCACGATGCATTCCATGTTTTTATGCTGAGGAAGTACAACCCTGACCCATCACACGTGCTGAATGTACAAGACATAGAAGTACAAAGCGATGTATCTTACGTCGAGATACGGTAATGAGGAAGCCACTTGGGAACTTGAGTCAGAAATGAGAGCAGCTCATCCTAAGCTATTTGTATAATTGTTTGAAACCCTACTTCGCTCGACTTTCGGGACGAAAATTTCAAAAAGAGGGTAATATTGTAACACCCCGGATTTTTCTTAGCTTATAAAATTATTGGATTGGCCCACTTGGATTGCGATTTAATTGAATTTGAGATTAGATGGTTGAAATGGACAATAGATGGGCAAGGAAGTGGGTCAATTACCCAATTAAGACCCATTGGGTCATGGGTGAGCTTGATTTTAAAGTAATTGGGTAAGTTTTGTTAAATTAGTTGAATTGGATAATTTAGTACATTTAATGCATTAAAGTCCACCTCATCAAGTGAGGTGGCATGTGAGTTATGTGGCATACAGGTCATCACATGGAAAGAAACTAAACAAGGATGCCACATCATCAAGTGACATGGCCAATGTCGGACCTAAGTGTCATGTGCATGACCGGCCATGACATGGGTTGACTTGATCAACCACGTGTGAGTCAAGTGTTAAGGTTTTGTTTGAGTTGAGAAGATGAAGGAATGAGATTGGGTAGCTTGTCTAAGTACATTGTACTTAGACACAAGGGAGGCCAAGGGACTTATTGGGAAGCCAAGGGGTCTCTTTGGTTTAGGCCAAGGGTCTCCTTAGTTAAACCAAGGGCTTCATTGGTTAAAGGCCAACCAATTATGAGAAGATGAAGGGAAGAGCTTAAGGCTTCAAGATAAAAACACAAACAAAAGGGCTGCTCAAACCCCTTGGCAAAAATTTTCTCCACTTCTCTCCCCTCTCCCTTTCTCCCACCTCTACCTCCATACATTGGAGACTTTGAAGAACAAAGAAAGGAGAAGAAGAATTAAGGAAGAAAAGTGTAACGCCCCGCCCTTTTCACTATTTCGAAATCAGAGTATATTTTTTTTATATATATAAAAGAGTGACAAGGGAGCGGGACGTCATGACGCGAGCTAAGTTCGAGCTTCCAAAGCCCAACCCTTAGCTGGCCAACCAAGCGTGTGCGTGGAACTAAGTCCACGGAAACGGTTCACACGCGCTAAGTTAAGCTTGCGGAATGGAAACTTAATGAGTCTATCCTACCAATTATTAGAGTCTATCCTACCAATTATTAAAAAGCAAGGAAGTACATCACTTAATTAAAAAATACCCTAACTTATAATGTCCAAAAGTAAAGTCCAAACCATAGCAATAGTCTAAGTTATTACTGTCCAATGAGCTAATTACTCAAATTACATTTCCATAAATGAAACTTAAATAAATGAAACTAGCTCCTCCAAGCTCTTAAGCTTGGCTCCGATCACGTCCTTCACTTCCTCCATTTCCTGCGTCATCGTCTAAGATAGTAGTTGGGCTTTAAACAATGCGCCCAGTAGGTACTCCGAGCAGGGTCACACATGGATTAGTATAACAAAAACACATAAATATAATTAATATCAAAACCATGAAAGTAAATGTCATGCCATGGGTGTCATATGCCATGAGTCTCACCCATCATCCATATCATCATTATATAACATCCTTCTTGATGGAAAATGCACATTAAGGTACCCCCACAACTGCCTTACGAACGCCCCGACGGAGTGTGGATCTCCGGTTACAAATTACAATCATACAATATCCCTCTTGATGGAAAACCCTCATCAAGGTATCACAATCTCATAGTATCCTCCTTGATGGATAATGCACATCAAGGTATTCCCACAAATTCCTTACGAACGCCCCGACGGAGTGTGGATCTCCGGTTACAAATCACAATCATACAATCCATAGGAATCACTGTGGATTTTTCCCCACGGTTGCTCTATAGAAAATCCGAATGGAGCGTGGACTCCTTTCAATTGATCCCTCCCATGCCATGCATGAGATGCAAGTGCAAACATGCTATGTAATAATACAAATCATAGCACTCAAATCCCATCATCAAGTCATACCATTTGATACCCAAAATAATTGAAGTAAAACATTCATATACATATAATCCATTGCATTCAATAAGGTAGGAATCCTACCAATGTCTAAATACCGGGTCCTTGGGTTTCCGTTCAAAGATCGCGCACCGCTTGTGAGATCCCGTTTCCTTATTAAACATCAACAAATCAAACCAAAGTTCCATTTGATTTCCAACCATGTACAAGTCCATAACATGCCTTAGTGGGGTTCGGCCATACAACATGGCCGAACCTCACCCACTTGGTTTTGGGTCCCTTTTTAATCTTTATCATTCTAATCATGTGGTTTCAAGATCATGCCATATTTTGTTTATTAACCAATCACATAAGTTAAACATTTAAAGAACCCTAAGTCCATAAACATTCCCCATGGGGTTCGGCCAAACTGTAACACGCCGTATTTTCAAGTTGTAAATATTTATGGAAATTGCCCATTTAAGATGTAAATTAATGGAGATAGACCTTAGATGGGTAAAGTGTTGGGTCAAGTGTCTAATTAAGACCCAACAGATCATCGATAAGGTTCACTTGAAGTAAATGGTCAAGACTTATTTAATTGGGTCAAGATTGTCAATTGGGTCAAATGCCCAATTGGGACCCAATGGGTCATGGTTGACTTGGTTGACCACCAAGTGAGTTCAAGCTTAGGTTAAATATGGCTGAATTAAGATGGAAATGGAATCAAGTATTTGAGTTGATTTAAGTGAGTTATGAGTTGAGTTAAAGAGATGAGTTGAATGGGAAGTTAACGGGACTTTCATCTTAAGTGAGTTAGGTGATAAGATGGAAAGTTGCACCTCATGAAACCCAAATCAAGGTTGTACACGTTGAAGGTGGGAGTTTCATCTCATTGGATGAAACTCCAAAAGGATCATTATGAGGAAGTTGAAAGGTTGGTTATTACACAAAGTACATACAAGGCTACACATTGGAAAGGGTGGGAGTTTCATCTCATGGGATGAAACTCCAAAAGGAATATTAATGAGAAGTTGAAGGGCTTTTGGTTGTTACACAAAGTCATCCAAGGAATACACGTTGGAAGATGGAGGAGTGTTCCATCTCAAGTGGTGTCTTGGCCAAGCCAAGGGACACTTGAGAAGACACCATCATTATGAGGAGATGAAGGGTTTTTGGTTGTTACACAAGGTATACCCTTGCATACACGTTGGAATATGGAGGGTTTCCATCTCATGATGGAAATCTAAGGGGCATATGGTGGGAGTGTTTCATCTCATGGATGAAACCTCCAAATGGAACATTAAGGAGGGAGGTGAAGGGGCATGGGAATTACAAAAGGGCATCACCAAAGGACACCACCTTTGGCCGACCCTCATTGATCAAGATGAGGAAGTTGGAGAGTTGTGTTGTTACACAAAGATTGTAACACCCCGATTTTTCAAAGATATCAATATTTACGAAAATTCCATTGGAATGGTAAATTAAAAAGATATGATCGTAGATGAGAAAATGGTGGGGCCCATTGTACAAATTAAGACTCATTGTACATATTATAAGGATCAAAATAAAGTAAATGGGTAATGTACATCTAATTGGGTCAAGATAGTTATTTGGGTCAAAGGACCCAATTGGGACCCAATGGCTCATGATGGACTTATTTGACCATTGGGTGAGCCCAATTTTAATTGGGTTAGGCTGAATTGATTTGGAATTAAATAAAGGATAAATGGGTAGGCTTGATGCAAGTGTGTAAGCCACATTCAAATGGCTAAACCACCCATAAATGGGTCATGGCGCCGATTGGGTCAATGAGCTAAATGGGGACCCAATGGGTCGAGTTGACCATGGTTGACCATGTGGACCCTCATGTGAGGTCAAAGGATGAGTCAAATCAGGTTGAGTTAGGGCTGAAATGAGTTGGATTTGAATTAAGCAATGGAGTTGACTCAAGTGCATTAAATGAATGGTATTAAATGTGGTGAGTTGAGCTAATGAGTTGGATGAGTTAAGTTGGAAACCAAAGAGATCTTGAAATCCATTGAGTCAAATAAGGAGGTGAGGAGTTGCCTTGGTCTTAAACATCACAAAAACAAGTCCCACACGTTGGTGGCTTGGGAGTTATGATTCATGCATGGACTTTAAATGGAATGGGATAAGTTTTGAATTGGGAATATGGAGAGTTTCCATCTCATGATGGAAACCCAAAGCCCAACGTTGGGAGTGCCAAGGGGTGCCTTGGTTGGTATCAAATGACTCCTTGGTTAGACCAATATTTATGAGGGCAAAAGAGAGGTTTAAGGGGCTGATATACAAAAGGGTTGCAATACACCATATGGCCGAATTTTACATCTCAATAAGCTTGGAACTTTCATTTCTCTCCCTCTCTCAAAACCCATCCTCTTGGCCTAATTATCCTTTGGTGTTTTCACCATTGTTCAAGCTTTCAATCAGCTAAGGACTAATGAAGCAAGAAGGAAGAAAGCAAGGATCAAAAGGAGAGAAGAAAAGCAAAGGAAATTGGTAAGTGTTTACATAAGAATGTAGTTAAATAAGTTGGTAAAAGGGAGCATGATTTGGCCATGGCTTGGCCGAATCCATCAAGGGTTTAAACGTTTGATAAGGTTGTTCAAAAAGGATAAAAATGGATCATTGGGTTCGGCCACTTTGGATGTAACACTCCGATTTCTCAATAAGATGAATATTTACGAAAATGCCCCTGGATTGGTAAATTTATTAATTATGATGTTAAATGAGAAAATAGTGGGGCCCATTGTTCAAATTAAGATCCTATGAACATATTATAAGGTTCAAATTATAATGGATGGGTAATGTACATCAAATTAGGTCAAAATGGTTAATTGGGTCAAAGAATTCTCAACGGTTGGAATAATTACAAAAATGCCCCTGGATTGGTGAATTCAATAAATGTGATTGTAAATAAGGAAATAGTGGGACCCATTGCTCAAATTAAGATCATATGAGCACATTATGAATGTCAAGTTTGATTGGATGGGTAATTTCTCAATGAAGTGGATAAATTACGAAAATGCCCCTGATGTGTTAAATTAATTATTTTGTGATGTTAAGTAAGGAAATGGTATGGCCCATTGCTCAAATTAAGATCATATGAGCACATTATGAATGTCAAGTTTGATTGGATGGGTAATTTACATCAGTTGGGTCGAAAATGGCTAAATGGTTCAAAGGGCCCAAATGGGACCCATCGGGTCTTACTGGATTATTTGACCGCTTTGTGATTTTAAATTAAATGGGGTTAAGCCTATTTGATTGGAAATCAAGTGGAGAAAAAATGGGTAGGCTTGATCCATATATAAAAACCAATTAGAAATGACCAAAATACCATAATTGGGTCATGGAGTCAAAAACGGGTCAAGGAGCTAAAAGTGGACCCAACGGGTCGAGTTGACTATGGTTGACCGTGTGGACCCTCTAGGGAGCTAAAATACGAGTTAAATCAGTTGAGTGGAACTGAAGTGAGTTGGAATTAAATCAAGGGTTGAGTTAACTCATGTGCATTGAATGAAATGCATTAATTATAGTGAGTTGGACATTGAGTTGAGTGAGTCAAAAATGGAAGTCAAATGGGCTGAAAATTCAGTGAGTTAAGTGGAATATGAGGAGGTGTGGTGATCTCAAACAAACCAAAACAAGTCCCACACTTTGGGGACTTGTTATGGAGAGTTTCATGCAAAACATTAAATGGAATATGGGGGGTTTCTATTCCATTTGGAAACCCCAAGCCTTCAATGTTGGAATGCCAATGGGTGCATTTGTTGGCAGCAAGTGTCCCACTGGTTTAGGCAAGAATTGATGAGGAAGTGGAGGGGTTTTGAGGGCTGAATTATTAAAGGAAACAAACACCATCTTGGCCATTTTTCACCATTGAAAAGCCAAGATTCTCCATCTCTCTCTCCCTCTCTCCAATTCATTTGCTTAAGTGGAACAGCAGAGGTTTTTAGCATCAATTATTCAAGCTTAAACCAGCAAGGAATTAAGAAAGAAGGAAGGAAATAAGAAGGAAAGGAAGCAAGGATGAAAAGGCAAGACAAGAGCTTGGAATTTGGTAAGTGTTTCATGGACTTTTGGATTAATAAAGTGGGGTATGTATTGGGCCATGGTCATGGACGAATACACCAGTGTTTAACCTTGATTATGAAGGATTTAAAATGGTAAAAAACCATTGGGTTTGGCCACCATGGAGGGCTGAACCCCATGTAAGAGATGGCTTGGTTTTCATGTTTTGAAACATGAAAACCATGGATTTTGTGGACTGTTTTTGGGTTTTGATTTAAGATTTAAATACATGTTTTAGAATGGTTAAAAAACATGGATCTGATTGACATAGGGACTGAAGTTTATATGGTCTAAAATCAGTGGATTAAAAGATGGAAATGGACCATTGGGTTCGGCCACTTAGCATGGCCGAACCCCATGAAAACAAGTGGCTAGTTTTGATGGTTTTTAGAAGTTAAAACCATATAAGTTGGGACTGATGTTAGATGTTTGTAATAGATTTAAAATACATGTTTTAAAGAGGGTTAAAACATGGGTTTGGATATCAGAAAAGGTGGAAGTTATGTGGTCTAAATCAGTGGATTAAAATTGGAAAAAATGGACCATGGGGATCAGCCATCTTGGATGGCCGAATCCCATGGAGTTGTGTTGATTTTGGATGTTTGTTTGAAAGGTAAAACCTGATTTTTATTTACTGTTATTACATGATTATCTGAGGTTTAAAAATAGTAAACATAACCATTGGGTTCGGCCACCATGGAGGGCCGAACCCCATGTAAAAGAATCTTGGTTTTCATGTTGGGAAACATGGAAACCATGGACTTTTATGGACTGTTTGGATGAATTTAATTAGAGGGTTTCTAAGAGATATAAGGGCAGCAAAAGGTTACTGATATTGCATGATTTAAATAACACCTAATGCATGTTTGAAGGATCAATTCATGGACATAGGGTTCGGCCAACTTGAATGGCCGAACCCCATGAAAGAGATTGATGATTGTTGTGAAATCAAAGAGTTAGAAACCATGCAATACCATGGGGTTTCTATAGGAGTTTAAATAGAATTAGGTTTGCTGTTTTTATGCCTAAGATACAGGATAAATGATGAAAGATTATTAGCAGAATTGAATCCCAAAGAGCCATGAGGTTTGGCCATGTGAATGGCCGAACCCCATGGGTTGCTTTATGGTTTTTATTTTGTTTACTTAGGGTTATGGTTACTGATTTGGGTCAGCCTTTGGATGGCTGAACCATGTATTGATCATGGTTGAATTAGCATGATTAAACCATGAGTGATCATGGTGATAATCAGATCAAGAGAACCATTGGGTTCGGCCATGTGCATGGCCAAACCCCATGGGGCTAGCTTTGGGATGAATGGACCAAGATTTATGGGTTTTCCTATGTATGTTAAATGAAATAAGCTTGCTGTTTTGGGTTGGCCATGGGATAGCTGAACCTTGTAGTTAATATGGCTAAATGGTAGAGCCTAACTTGTAAACAAATGATGGGATCATTGTGTAGGAGGATCATAGGGTTCGGCCATTGATTGTTTTGTTGGAGATTATGACTTGGTTGTATGAGTTGGATTAAGTAAACATATGGATTTATCTTTGGACTTAGTGATAAGTAGATAACCAGCCACTAAGGTAGATTACTTTTATGAACTTTGATTATGAGCAAGATTAGACATTGGTTATACCAATGGCAAATCTGTGAATACAAGTCAAACGAAGGGATTGATCAAAGGACTCACATGATGTAGTTGGGTCTTAGATATGAATGAACAAGTAAGTGATAGTATGATTTATTGATTGTTATATGGATAAGGTACCGGAAGTTGAACGACGTGCGAGTCGTGACCGGGTGACGCGAAAGAAAGATCAAGTACTGAAGTGAATCTTCAGTAGGTTTCCTACCTTTATTGTAACCACTATTTCATATGTTGTTTTATGTTGATTTCGATAACTTATATGATTGTAAAGTTATGTTTCTAAATGACATGTTTGCATAGACATCTCATGCATGGCATGGGATGATGGTGTTGTAACCGGAGGCCACACTCCGTCGGGGCGTCCGAAAGACCACTGTGGGGTACCCTGATGATGAGAATCCCATCAGGAGGAATCCGGAGGCCACACTCCGTCGGGGCGTCCGAAAGACCACTGTGGGTTACCTTGACGATGAGAATCCCGTCAAGTGATGGCTATGTTGAATGGTGATGGGTGGGACTCATTACATGTTCATTTCATACATAGCATGTTTTTATGGAATTTTGTCTCACATGTATTATTATTATGTATATGCATGTTTTATATGCTAACATGTGGTAGCCCTGATTCGGGAACCTACTGGGCGCGTTGATCTAACGCCCTAATTCTATCCTCAGAGGAGATTGCAGGTACAAGCAAGGGGAAAGGAAAGGTCATTGACCGGGAGGGGAGCTGAGCCTAAGTGCTTTAATGATGGATTTGGATTACGTTATATTACTGTCATTTGAATACTATTGCTGGTCATGTAATAATTCGTTATTTGCTACTGGTTTGATTAGGATAATAACCTGTGGATGGTTGATCTATGTTATTTAATATTTAAGACTGTTACTTGCTATCTCGTCTTTCTATTCCGCAATTATCTAGATTATTCCGCATGTTGATGTTAGTTCCATGTGTGATTCACTATCATGGTCTATTCCATGTACACATGGGTGGCCAGTTAAGGTTCAGACTTGGGTAGTCTGAACTTAACTCGCGTCGTGACGCCGCCCGCTCTCTTCTGATGTTTATTTAAAAAAAAAAATTAGACTCTGAAATTCTCGAAGAGGGCGGGGCGTTACATTGGATGGCCGAACCCCATGAAAAGATTTGGTTATGTTGATGGTTTTTGAAAATTAAAACCATTCAAGATTGTGGAGATTTTTAGATGTTTTTATTAGACATAAGATATATGGTAAAGAGGTTCAAATCATAGGCCATAGGGTTCGGCCACTTGGGATGGCCGAACCCCATGAAAGGATTTGACAAGCTTATGGTATTTTTGATGGTTTTGGGAGATAAAAACCATACAAGGTATGGAAGGGTTAAGGTGTTAAAAAAATGGAGATAAGGTGTATGTCTTGGGTCGGCCAATGTATGGCTGAACCATATCTTTCTTATGGTTAAATTAGTATGTCAAAACCATGAATAATTATGGGAAGTATTGAACCACGAGAACCATAGGGTTCGGCCATGTGTATGGCCGAACCCCATGGACCATTTTATGGGATAAATGGACCCTTGTATGGGTATTTGGATTGAAGTACATGTGTAGAAATTATTGTTGGTTTTGTAATGTTTTTAAAGGGTCTAAAATATGACTAAATGGTGAAGTATGATTAATGGATAAAAGAACCAAGGGTGTTCTATAGGGTTCGGCCATGGGTATGGTCGAACCCCATAGAAAGAAACATAGGTCTTGTTTGGGGGTTTTGAAGGATAAAAATTATGGAATGATATGAATATCTTAAATGGATTGTTAGCATGTTAATAGGTGGAAATAAAGAACCATAGGGTTCGGTTGTATGTATGGCCGAACCCCATGGAGTAGTTTTGATGGATGTAAGTGATGTTGGAACCAAGAACATGATGGAAGATTAAGGGCTAGTTAATCACATGGACAGATGGGTAACTAGTATTAATTATGAAGGATTAAAAGACCAATTTGGATTGGTGAGGTTCGGCCATGTTGTATGGCCGAACCCCACTAAGTTGGATTAGTTTTGGATGATGGGGATTAGCAAAGTTAAACATTGGTTAGGCCAATGGCAAAAATCGTAAATACAAGTCAAATGGTAAATATGAAGGGATTGATCAAAGGACTTGAAAAGAGGGGTCTAAAACCAAAGTGGTATGGTTCGGCCATGCTATATGGCCGAACCCTACCAAGGTATATTATTTAATATAAGGTGTTTATGTAAGTTATATCGTAGCATTGATCAGATGAAAAGGAAAATCAAATCCAAAGTGGGTGAGGTTCGGCCATGGGGTATAGCCGAACCCCACAAGGTGGTTTTTGGGACTTGGATTTGAATGGAAATTAAATCATTAGTATCTTGACTTGCTGATATATAAATAAGGTATCGGGACTCCTTAAACGGTGCACAAGTAGTGAACGGGTGAGGATTAAGAAGCGAAGGACATTTGAGCGGTCTTTTGGTAGGATTCCTACATCATTGAAACCATGGATATGTATTATGTACTTTTGATGATTTTATTTCATGTTTGATAAGTTATTTTGGTATCAAACAATATGTTGCAATTATGGGATTTTCATGCTATGTTTTGTAATATTCTATAGCATGATTGCCATTTGCATCTCATGCATGGCATGGGGGGGATGTTATGCAACCGGAGCCCACACTCCGTCAGAATGTCCGTGATGCAACTGTGGGGCCTCCTTAGGTGGTGAGAGTCCCACCAGGAGGATACTTTAACCGGAGACCTATGCTCCGTCGGGGCGTCCGTAAGTCGTGAGGAGTAATTTGACGTGGTGAATACTATCAAGAGATAAGAATACTATCCAGAGATGAGAAAACTATCAAGAAATGAGAATACTATCAAGAGATTATATGTATGTGATGGGTGGGACTCATTGCATAAGACATATGCTAGCATGACATGGTATTGAATCGGCATGATATGATCTTTATTATCATGCAAGTTTATTGGTTTTTATCTGTATGATTGGATCTCTATTATCATACATAATTTTGGATATGATGTTTTATAAGTATGATATGGTATATTATATCTGGATTTTATATACTAACCCATGTGTTAGCCCTAATCGGAATACCTACTGGGCGCATTGTCTAACGCCCTACTTCTACCTTAGTGGATGACATAGATAAGGGAAAGGCCGAGGATAGCGAAGGAAACCAAGCATAGAAGCTTGGATATCGGAATGAACTCTTATTTATTGTTATTTGGATAATTTGCATGGATATGTAATAACGTAGAATACTACTATGGTTTGGTTTGTTTTGAGTTGGATATTTAATTTAAGTTATTATGGATAGGACTTGTACTTTGCTATCTCATATGGAATAGGATTGTCATCCTATTGTTATTCCGCATATTTGATTTATTCCGCAATCAGTTATGTATATTCCGCAAGTTTTATTTGGTTCCATGTGTGTACCAGTTTTCATGGGCATAGTCCATGCACACATGGGTGGCCAGTTAAGGGTCGGACTTGGGTAGTACGGGCTTAGCTCGCATTGTGACGCCTCCCTCTCTCTTCCACTCTTGTTTATTTATAAAAAAAAAAAAATAGGCTTTGATTTTTGGAAGGTTGGAAAAGGGCGGGACGTTACAAAGACACACATGGCTACACGTTGGAACATGGAATGAAACTCCCAAAGTAAGTATCAATGGGGAGGTGAAAGGTCATGGGAGTTACAAAAGGGGTATCAACCAAAGGATACCACCCTTGGCTGAATTACATTGGAAAAACAAAGAGGATTCTTTGCTCCATCTCACTCTCAAGCTCTCACACAAGGCCGACCCTCTCTCATTGACAAAAGACAAAGGACTTAGAGTATTTTCTATCCCAAGTATCCCTCTCTCTCTCAAACCTACACTCTCTTGGCCGAACCCTCTCCTTGAAGTTTCATCTCAAGATCTCTCAAGTTCACACTCGGCCAAGGATCAAGGAGGAAGAACAGGCTAAGGAAGAAGAAGATCAAAGGAATAAGAAAGAGTGAAAGAAATCGGAGGAGTCGCGGAATCGGTAAGTACTCCATGAGATTTTATTAAGTAAGATGGTCAAGGACATGGGCCGAACCCTAATTCTTATGGCTAAGGACTTTATGCATAAACCGTGTATGGAATGGTGAATGACCAAGGATCATGGTTTGGCCCTTGCATGGCCAAACCCTAAGTTATATGTATGAGAACCATTAAGGACAAAAGAAGGGTTAGATGAGGTTCGGCCATGATGTATGGCCGAACCCCATCAAAGGATTATAATCTTGGATGCATGATTTTTAAATGGAAATGATGAACCATAGGGTTCGGCCATGGTGTATGGCTGAAACCCATGGAAGATTATTAATGATTTTAAAAGGTTTTACATGGAGAAATATTGAATTGGTTACATGTATTTAGATCATGGAAGTAAGGAGGAATGTTATTAATTTTTGAATGGTCTTAAAGGTTATAATGGTGGAGGACCATGGACCATGGGTTCAGCCATGTTGTATGGCCGAACCCCATGAAGGGAGGTTATTGATTTTAAAGGGGTTTTTAAGCATGAAAACCATGAAAGTATATGGGTGATGTGAAAGGGTTTTAAAGGATGGAAACCATAGATGTATGTTTGTGTTTTTAAAAGGTCTTAAAGGACCATAATGATGAAAGATTATTGGTGATTTTAAGTGGGTTTGAAAGGTTGTAAATGATGACCAAAAATGAGGAAATGATTAAGAACCATGGACCATGGGTTTGGCCATGTTGTATGGCCGAACCCCATGGAGAAATATTGAGGTATTTACATGTATCAAGACCATGAAGATGATGGAGAAATGTGGTCATCTTAATATGTTTTTAAATATGGAAGATGATGTTTTAAAATGAGAGACCTAAGTGTATGATTAAACCCCCATGGAGGGACCTTGGTTTATGGACTTAAATATTGTAATAGATTTAATGAAGAACATGGAAATGGGACGTCATGGGTTCGGCCATGTTGCATGGCCGAACCCCATGAACCAATTATGGACCATTGATGGATCATTTGGTAGATCCATGTATGATTTAAGAGATGAATCATCAAGCTAAGAAATGGAGGAGCTTAGTCATGGAACTATGTGGTGTTGATGAATGATTTATGGACCTAAGTCATGTATAAGTAAGCTAAGTGAGTAGCTAAGAAAGAATAACGGCTAAGATGTAAAAGGGATGGAAATGAAAGATCATGGGTTCGGCCATGGTGTATGGCCAAACCCCATGAGGAATGTTTTTGTGGACTTAAGTGGTTATTAATGTTAAATGATTAACCTATAAGTGATTAGATTAATGAAACAAAGATGTGTTTATGGACTTAGACATAATTGTAAATCAAATGGAACATGGGTTTGATTGATTGATATGTAATAAGGTAACGGGACCTCACAAGCGGTGTACGATCGGTGATCGGTTTTCGGACAAAAACGTAAGGACGCGTTAGTTGATCATTGGTAGGATTCCTACGTCATTGATACCATGGAATATGTATGATGGTTTTAATTCCTATTTCGATGAGTTATTTTGTATAAATGATATGTTTCAAATATGACATTTTAATGCTATGATTTGTATAATTGCATAGCATGTGGACATTTGCATCTCATGCATGGCATGGGAGGGATGATATGTAACCGGAGACCACACTCCGTCGGGGCGTCCGTAAGGCAACTGTGGGGGTACCTTGATGTGCATTATCCATAAAGAGGTAACTGGAGACCCACGCTCCATCGGGGCGTCTATAAGTCATGAGGGGTACCTTGATGTGCATTATCCCATCAAGAGGTAACCGGAGACCACACTCCGTCGGAGCGTCCGTAAAGCAATCGTGGGGGATACCTTGATGAGGAGCTTTCCATCAAGAGGGTACCATGTGATTGTGTTATGGCTGATGGGTGGGACTCATGGCATATGACACTCATGGCATGGCATTGATTCAGCATGATTATGATCTCTATTATCATGCATGGTTTCTGGTTTTATCTGTATGATTGGATCTCTATTATCATACACTGTTTTGGATACGATGCCTTATAAGTATGGTATGATATATTATATCTGGATTTTTGGTACTAACCCATGTGTTAACCCTAATTGGAATACCTACTGGGCGCATTGTCTAATGCCCTACTTTTACCCTAGTTGTGACACAGGGAATGGACTGAACGAGGACGTGATCGGAGCCAAGCTTAGGAGCTTGGATGATTAAGTTTCATTTTGTTTAAGTTACTCATGGATAATGTATTTGAGTAACTAGCAGTCGGGAATGTAATAACGTAGATATATTTGCTATGGTTTGAATGTTAACTTTGGATATGTTAACTTAAGACAATTGTTACTAAGTAATGGACTCCTTGCTATCTAAAATGGAATAGAATTGTTATTCTATTATATTTACGCATCTATGATTATTCCGCATGTTAACTTGAGTACGTGTGAACGGTTTTAGTGGACTTGGTCCATGCACACGTATGGTTGGCCAGTTAAGGGTCGGGCTTTGGAAGCTCGGACTTAGCTCGTGTCGTGGCGTCCCGCTCTCTCTCACTCTTTTATTTTAAAAAAAAAATAGACTCTGATTTTTCGGCAAGTGAAAAAGGGCGGGGCGCTACACATACACCATGGCCGAACCCATGGTCCTTTCACTTTCACCATATTTACCTCTTTGTCATCATTATTTTCATGGCTAATCACTCATTTTATTTATACATACTTAGGTCCATAACTGATCCATAAACATGGATCCATAATTGATTCATTAATCTTGACATGAAACCCTAACAAATCCCTAACAAGTACCTCCATTCCTTAGCTTGATAATCCATTCATTTTAAACATGCCAAGATCCATAGATTACCCATTAAATGTAACGCCCCGGGTTTTCAACATGGTCTCAAGATTGAACAGGAACAACGAGTAGATCAGGAAATGGAGGAGATATGGGCCAAGATGTCTATTGGCAAGGTCGTACCGGAATGGGAGTTACGACCAGGACAGGGTCTTGTATTCCAAAGTTGGATATATATACCTAAGAGCTGCAGAAGAAAGTTACTGATCGAGGCACACCAGACCAAACTCTTTATTCATCCGGGCAGCACTAAGATGTACCACGACCTAAAGAGGCACTACTAGTGGCATGGACCCAAAAGAGATGTGGCAGAATTTGTTGCTCATTGCCTAACCTGTCAGCAGCTTAAGACGGAACATCGGAAACCACCGGGGTTACTCAAACCCTTACCAGTGCCGGAATGGAAATGGGAGCACATCTCCATGGATTTTGTAACCGGGTTGCCAAGGACCTCAAAGGGCAACAATGCGATATGGGTCGTGGTAGAATGATTGACCAAGTCTGCACATTTTCTTCCCATCAGGATGACAGATTCATCTGAGACTTTGGGTCGAAGGTATATCAAGGATATCATTAGGCTACATGGTATTCCCCGGACTATTGTATCCGATAGAGATGGCCGATTCACCGGCAGAGTATGGCAGAGTATGCAGTCAGCCATGGGGACAGATCTACTGACTAGCACAACATTCCATCCACAGACTGATGGACAGTCGGAGAGGACAATACAAACATTGGAGGATATGCTGAGAGCCTGTATGCTAGACTTCAAGGGTGGATGGGAAGATCACTCGCCGCTGGTAGAGCTCTCATACAACAACAATTACCAGGCAAGCCTTCAGATGGATCCATTCAAGGCTTTATACGGTACACCATGTAGGTCACCTGTGTGCTGGACAGAGACCGGTGACCTTGCACTGATTGGACCCGAGTTGGTTGCAGAGACTACAGCGCAGATACAATTGATACGGCAACACCTATTGGCTTCATAAAGTCGTCAGAAGAGCTACGCTGACAAGAGGAGGTTCCTTGAATTTGAGGTGGGGGACATGGTGTTTTTGAAAGTCTCACCACGAAAGGGACACATGAGATTTGGAAAGAAGGGGAAATTGTCTCCTAGATATGTGGGACCGTTTTCAATCATAAGGAGGATGGGGGAGGTGGCTTATCAATTAGCACTTCATTCACACTTGTCAACCTTGCACGATGTGTTTCATATATCTATGTTGAGGAAGTACAATCCTGATCCCTCATATGTACTGAATGTACAAGACATAGAGGTGCAAAGCGATGTGACATACATCGAGAAGCCGGTCAGAATGGTGGAGACAAAGGAAAGGGTATTACGATACCGAGCGATTCAGTTCGTTAAGGTGGCATGGGATCGACATGGTAATGAGGAAGCCACGTGGGAACTGGAGTCGGAAATGAGAATAGCTCACCCCGAGCTATTTATGTAAATTGTTTGAAACCCTGCTTCGCTCAATTTTCGGGACGAAAAGTTTAAAAAGAGGATTGTATTGTAACACCCCGAGTTTTCAAGTTATCAATATGTATGAAATTTGCCCATTTAATTTGTGAATTATTGGATATGGACCTTAGATGGGTAAGTTGTTGGGTCAAATGCCCAATTAAGACCCAATGGATGGTGGTTATGTCTCAATTGAATTAAATGGGTGAGTGTATTTAATTGAGTCAAAATTGTTAATTGGGTCAAAATGCCCAATTGGGACCCAATGGGTCGTGGTTGACTTGGTTGACCACCAAGTAAGTTTACATTAAGTGGGGCTAAATTAAATTGGAAATGGAATCAAGGTAATGAGTTGGTTTTTAAGTGAGTTAAATAGATTTGAATTAAACATGTGAGTTGAGTTAAAGAGGTGAGTTAAGTGATAAGATTGAGAGTTACATTTCAAAAGGTCAAACCTAAGATGTTCACATGTTGGAGGTGGGAGTTTCATCTCATGGATGAAACCCCCAAAATGGAACATCAATGGGAGATGGACGGTTACACAATCAAAGGCAAGATATACACGTTGGAATGGGAGTTTCACCTCATGGGATGAAACTCCAAAATGGAACATCAGTGGGGAGGTGGCGGTTTTGTGTTGTTACACAAGCCAAGTCAAGGCTACACCATTGGAGACATGGAAGTTTCATCTCATGGATGAAACCCCAAGTAAAGCATTAAGGAGGGAGGTAAATGGGAATGGGAGTTACAAATGGGTGTCACCAAAAGACACCACCTTTGGCCGGCCTTATTGATCAAGAAAGACTTTAGTTTTGATTTCACTCTCTCTCCCTCTCTCCTTCTTGGCTAAATCACTCTCAAGGCAAGAACACTTAGAGAATTTCTATCTCATTCTCTCTCCCTCTTATACAAGGCCAACCACCCTCAAGTAAAGGACTTGGACTATTTTCTATCCCAAGCTTCTCTCTCTCTCAAACCTATATCTCTTGGCAGAACCGCTTCAAGGGATTTCATCAAGATCATTCTCGGCTAAAGAGCAAGAAGGAAGGAAGAAGAGGCTAAGGAAGAAAAGGAGCAAGAAGGAGTGAAAGAAACCGGAGGAGTCACGGAATCGGTAAGTGCTTGATAAGACTTCATAAATAAGAAAAAAGGGTCAAGGACAATGGCCGAACCCTAATTTTATTATGGCCAAAGACTCAATGATGAACCATAAGGTTCGGTCATGTTGTATGGTCGAACCCTATGGAAAGGTATTAAGGAAGTTATATGGGTCTAAGTGATTTTGAAGGGAAGATGATGAACCATAAGGCTCGGCCATGTATGGCCGAACCCCATGGAAAGACATTGGTTATATTTTAATGGATTTGAAGGATGAAAATCATAGATGTAAGTGTATGATGTTAAAAGGTTTAAAAGGGTTTAAATGGATGGATGTATGAGAACCATCAAAGAATCAATCATGGATGTATAATATGTTTTAATGGAAATAATGAACCATAGGGTTCGGCCATGTTGTATGGCCGAACCCCATGGAGAGACAATGCTGGATAGTGTTGTTAGATTTAATTGATTTTGAATATGTTAATGAGGATCAAAAAGGATGAACCTAAGGGTATGATTTAACCCTCCCATGGAGGGTCTTGTTTATGAACTTGAGATGGTGAATTATTTAATGGAGAGGATGGAAACAAAGAACCACGGGTTCGGCCATGTGTATGGCCGAACCCCATGGACCATCTTAATGGGCCATTTGGAGATTTAACATGATTATAAATGAAGGCCAAAGGGGTGAAATTAAAGGACCATGGGTTCGGCCATGGTGTATGGCCGAACACCATGGATGATGTTATTGGATTTAATTTGAGAAAAATCAAAGGACTAAGGGCACAAAACCAAAGAAGTGAGGTTCGGCCATGTTGTATGGCCAAACCCCACTAAGGAATTTTATGGACATAGGGTTTTTATGTTAGATGATTAATGTATGTATGATTAGATTAATGGATTGTGTGATAGGACTTAAGTTAAAGAATCAAAGGACTCAAAGGAGGGACTAAAACCAAGTGGGTGAGGTTCGGCCATGTTATATGGCCGAACCCCGCCAACATATGTTTAGGAACTTGGACGTTATTGTAAATTAAATGGGACATGGGATTGATTGGCTGGCATGTTATAAGGTAACAGGGCTTCACAAGAGTGTTCGATCGTGAACGGTTTCCTAATGAAAGCGCAAGGACACTTTAGTGGTCTTTGGTAGGATTCTACCTCTTTGAAACCATGGGTTATGTATGATGATTTCTGATTCTTATTTTGATGGTTTATGTTGTATAAATGATATGTTTTCAAATATGAGGTTTAAGGCTATGATTGTATTATTACATAGCATGTGTTCACTTACATCTCATGCATGGCATGGAGGGATGTTTGTAACAGGAGGCCACGCTCCGTCGGAACGTCCGTAAGGCATTCTTGGGAAGACCTTGATGTGCATTATCCGTCAAGAAGAATCTGGAGAACACACTCCGTTGGGGCGTCCGTAAGGCAACTGTGGGGATACCTTGATGAGGAGAATTCCATCAACAGGATACATGTATTTGTGATGGGTGGGACTCATTGCATTTGACACCATGGCATGGCATTGTTTTACATGGATTTTGTATTATGTTATCTATATGTTTTATGTACTAACCATGTGTTAGCCCTACATGGAATACCTATTGGGCACGTTGTCTAACGCCCTACTTCTACCCTAGTGAATGACACAGGAAATGAAGGGAACGATGAGCGTTAATGGAGCCAAGCATAAGAGCTTGGATGTGTTTAATTTATATTTTGATTAAGTTACTCATAGACTATGTAATTTGAGTAGCTAGCATTTGGGCATGTAATGACTTAGATATTTTGCCATGGTTTGAATGGTTTATTTTGGATATTTAAGTTAAGAAATCATTGATTAAATGACGGACTACTTTGCTATCTAAAAATAGAATAGAGTTAGGTTCTATTATAATTCCGCAGTTATGTTTATTTCCGTAAGTTAACTTATTACGTGGAAACCGTATTCATGGACTTAGTCGATGTACATGTATGGTTGGCCAGTTAAGGGTCGGGCTTTAGAAGCTCGGACTTAGCTCGCGTCGTGACAACCCTCTCTCTATCACTCTTTGTTTATTTTTTTAAAAAAAATAGACTCTGATTTTCGAAAAGCAAGTGAAAAAGGGGCGGGGCTTTACTGTTGGTATTAGAGAGAAACGGGAAGGTTGAATCTTTCGAAGTAAGATTAAGACGGTTTCATGTCTCACTGACAAATAAGAATCCCAACTGACTGACTCTTCGGAGTCCGCTGCACGGGGGCCAGATTAATTTACTTCGTTAGAGGACTGAAACATTCAATCTGAGAACAACAAGGAATGATAGCAAAGGAAGTACAGTCACAATAATTGGATTTATCAAACATAGTAAAATAGGATATATTTCCCTATATCCCCAAATTGAGAAAACGAATACTTGGAACTTAGGAAGTTTCCCAAAAAACAAAGAAATACAAAGAGTGCTTATTTGGAAATTTCCCCATAATGTGAAAACACAACTTTACGAAGGAGTTAAGTCAATAATGTTTTCAATGACTTAGGACAAATGCCTCCGAAGAGAAAGACCAGACAAAACAAAAGGAATGAAAAGGAGGTATAAAAATTTCAACATGAAGAGGAGGATCAACAATCTCAACATGAAGAGGAAGAAGAACCATCTCAACACAATGAATAATCATCTCACCTAGAGGAGGAAGAAAATAGCATGAATATACCAGTGGTACCACCGAATTACAAAGCTTGGTCCAAGAAGTGGTCACTTCGGTTCTTCAACAGCACTTGAACGGAAATTGGACCACTAGCGAGGCCAATGACAGGAGCATGCTCAGGGATTTCCAGCAACAGCGCCCCCTTTACTTCAAAGGGAAAGAAAGGGTTGTCGGAGCAGAAAACTGGTTAAAGAAGATTACTCAGATCCTGACCCTGTTAAAGATCTCGAGTCATGATGACAAGATCTTGCTGGCTACATCACAACTAATCGATGATGCCGGTAAATGGTGGGAGGTGTAAAGATGCAGCGAGCACTCCTTCCGGAAAGAGAAAGGACTGCAATGACTTGGGAGCAGTTCTCAGCTACATTTCTGGACCATTACTTTCCCTGAGGAGGAGAAGGAGCACCATACTGAAGCATTTCTATCTTTGGTACAAGGTACCATGACGGTGGCAGAGTATCACCAGGAGTTCCTCAGTTTGTCCTGTTATGCACTTTATATGGTGGATACGGAGTACCGAAGGATTCGCAAGTTTGAACGGGCCTACAGCTAAGCATTAGGGCCAAGGTAACCATATTCAAGGGAGCCACACTGACAGAGGTGGTCAGTAGGGCCACTATAGCAGAACAAGAGATTGCTGAGATAGTGCAGTTTGACAACCCCCGAGGTCAGAGTGGGAGGGGTACATTTCAGCCGAACAAGAAGTTCCGACTGAACTTTAGCAAACCCTCACCTTCTACTGGGTCATCAGGGGACTTTCGTCCCAATCATCCCTCCCCATCAGCATCAGTCACTAAGGTTCCCAAAGGGGTAAACAACTGTTTCCACTGTGATCAGCAGGGCCATTTCAAGAGGGAATGCCCACAGTTTAGCAGACCCTCTTATTCCAGAGGTTCATTTCGCCCACCAGCTAGACCAACAATTCACGAGGAGGCAGGGCATATAATGTAACACTTCGGAATTCCATGATATCAATATTTACGGAATTTGCCATTTTAATTGTGAATTAACGGATATGAGCCTTAGATGGGTAAGGTGTTGGGTCAATGGCCCGATTAGGACCCAACTGTTATGGTATAAGGTTCAATTTAAAGTAAATGGGTAAGGCGCATTTAATTGGGTCAATGTTGTTATTTGGGTCAAAAGCCCAATTGGGACCCAATGGGTCATGGTTAACTTGGTTGACCACCAAGTGAGTTCTAGCCTAATTAAATGGGGCTGAATTAAAATGGTAATGCAATATATCTATAAATAAGGGATCTAGATTAAGTGGCATGCGCATAGAGGGAACTTGGAAGATTGCATGCGGTTGTAGAGACTTGGAGTCGAAGCCAAGGTAAGGATATGCATAAGAGGTGTATGAGAATAAGGTGTCAACGGATGGAAGGTATGGATGGAAAGATTTTCGGAATGGGATATTGTGCATACGAATGTGAGATTTTAGGATATATGCATACCCACGTTGATGCGCTAGTGTATCTTTAAAAAGGGGTCCTTTCCTTGTTGAAAGCGATACTAGGGGATTGTTAAATAAAGAAGGTGCCAAAGACTAAACACATGAGGTTACGGTTTTTGGGCTAAATCAGAATAGCAGTTGCAATCTTCCCACACGGCTGAAATTGTTATGTGCTATTTCAGCCATATAGGATAGGTGGAAGTATTTTCCTATATATAATATAGTCGTGTGTGGAGCCAGAAGGAAGGGAACCACGAGTATTGAGAGGTAGAGAAGGTGATTCCAGCTTTAAACAAGCCAGTGGGAAGTGCTGAAAGGTGTGAACCAAACAAAGAGATACAGCAGGTTGCATAAGCTGTGTGATAGATCAAGTAGAAAGAAGAATACATACAAAAGAGGCTACGGAAGGAAAGGATAGGAAGAACAAGTCAGAGCGAAGGAAAACCGGAGGAGTCGCAGAACCGGTAAGTATTTTGATAATTTTGTTTAAAGAAAGGAACCATAGGGTTCGGCCATGGTGTATGGCCGAACCCCATGGAAGAAAATTAAGGGATGAATATAATAATTTAATGGAAGGATGAACCATATGGCTGAACCCATGGAAGGACATAGGTTATTTGATTTATGGGAGAAAAAGATGAATCATAGGGTTCGGCCATGTTGTATGGCCGAACCCCATGGGAAAGGTTATTTATGATTTTCTTTTAGAAAGGTTTTAAATGGATGTATGGTTGATAGTTTTAGATGCAAATAGATCATGAAAACCATGGAAGTTGATTAATAATTTTATTGGGTTTCAAAGCATGAAAATTATGGATGTATGTATGAGAACCATCAAAGGATTCAAACCATATAGGTTTGATATATTTTTAAGGAAAATAAGGAACTATAGGGTTTGTCCATGGTGTATGGCCGAACCCCATGTAAAGGAATTAAGGATTGTAAATGGTGAATGAATTATGTATGGATCACTCTTGGACTTGGGGTAGTAAATGATGAAGTAATTTAATGGATAAATATGTTGTTTTAATGATCATGGAAGATTAAAATGAAGTCTTGTGTATGAACTCAAGATATCATGGGTTCGGCCATACATGAACCATTTAATGAACCTTTTGATGGAACATGTTTAAAGGGATATAATTGTATACATCTATGTTCTATGATTAGGTTATTGGTTAAGGATTTGTATGAATGGCAAGGATGTAAATAAATGATAGACTATGGGTTCGGCCATGGTGTATGACCGAACCACATGGGAAATATTTGGTGGACTTGGGGGTTTTATGTTGAGTTTTATGAATGATCAATTATGGAACTTAAGGTTAATTGATAAATCTAAATATATGATTAAACCCCATGGAAAGGATATTGGATGAATGATTTTTAAGAGAAGATTATGAACCATAGGGTTCTGCCATGGTGTATGGCTGAACCCCATGAACTATTTTTATGGATGTTATGATCCATGTATGCATGTTTAAATGAATGCATGATTGAATCATGGAAATAAAGGACCATGGGTTCGGCCAAAGTGTATGGCCGAACCCCATGAAGAAGGTGTTGTGCATGAAAAGTTAGTCATGGATCTATATTGTGGACCTAAACATAAGGTGATGGAAACAAAGGCATAGAATGTAAATATGGGTAAAAATGAAAGATCATGGGTTCGGCCATGGTGTATGGCCGAAACCCATGAGGAATGTTTTATGGACTTAGGTGGCTACCAATGGTAGATGATTGATTGCTAAGTGATTAAATGATTAACTTAGGGGTTATTGATTAATAAATCGAATGAGGGACTAAAACCTAGTAAGTGAGGTTCGGCCATGGTGTATGGCCGAACCCCACAAGTTGAGTTTATGGACTTAGACATTATTGTAAATCAAATGGGACATGGTTTTAATTGATTGATATATTATAAGGTAACGGGACCTCACAAGGTGTGTACGATCGTGAGCGGTTACCGGACGAAAGCTCAAGGACACGTTAGTGGTCTTTGGTAGGATTTCACCTCTTTGAAACCATGGGTTTATGTACAATGTTTTTATCTTATTTTGTTGAATTTACGTTGTAAAAGATGTGTTTCAATTGTGAAGTTTTAATGCTATATTTACAATATAAAATAGTATGTGCTTTATTAGCATCTCATGCATGGTATGGGGTGAAAGATATGTAACCGGAGGGACCACACTCCGTCGGGGCGTCCGAAAAACCTATGTGGGATACCTTGATGTGCATTTCCATCAAGAAGAAACCGGAGAGGCCACACTCCGTCGGGGTGTCCGAAAGACCTATGTGGGGGTACTTATATGTACTTGTGATGGGTGGGACTCATTGCATTTGACATCATGACATGGCATGGTTTATATGGTTTTTGACATTATGATATTATTATATATATTTTGTACTAACCATGTGTTAGCCCTAAATGGAATACCTACTGGGCGCATTGTTCTAACGCTCTACTTCTACCCTAATGGATGATACAAGAAACAAGGGGAACGATGAAGGCGAAAAGGGCGAAGCATAGGAGCTTAGATATGTGATTGGATTATATTTTATTTAAGATATTCATGGACATGTAATTTGAGTAGCTAGACTTCGGGCATGTAATACTTTAGATAATTTGCTATGGTTGGATGTTTATTTGGATAATTATGTTATATTAATTATGATTAAAGACTTGACGTACTTTGTTATCTAAAATGGAATAGAATTAAGTTCTATTATAATTCCGCAATTATGATTTTAATCCGCATGTTTATATTGTTATGTGTGAACCGTTTTCATGGACTTAGTCCATGGACACATAGGGTTGGCCAGTAAGGGTAGAACTTTAGAAGTTCGGACTTAGCTCGCGTCGTGACGTCCTGCTCTCTAATCACTTTGTTATTTAAAAAAAAAAATAGACTCTGATTTTCGGAAGCGTAGTGAAAAAGGGCGGGGCGCTACATATAACCAGGCGGGACGACCGCCTAACCCTACCAGATCTGGACGATTATTTACTTTAGCTCCTCCAGCAGCAGTGGATCACTCTGTGATTCAAGGTATGGCCGTAGTCAGTAGTTCCTACGCCTTTGCATTGTTTGATTCTGGAGCATCCCACTCTTTCATATCTGCTGCATTCATAACTGCTACTGGCACATTAGTACAAAAACTGTCCACATCACTCACCATTGTATCTCCCGTTGGAGACACGTCTTTGGGGCTTATATGCACAGCAGTGAATACTGAACTCACTGGTTATAGATTTGAGTTCAACTATTTGGTCCTTGATATGATTGAGTACGATATTATCTTTGACATCTGGTTGACTAGCATTCAAGCCAATATCGATTGCCATCTTTGCAGGGTGAAATTTTGGTCACCCGAGGGGAAGCAATATGTGGTACATGCTAACAAACACAGCATCCCTATAAGAAGAAGACTGCATAAAGGGTTGAATCATCTGGTATTGAACAGTATCAGAATAAACAAGGCACCGGTGGCTGATCTTCCGGCGATAGTGAAAGACTATGCGGATGTATTCCCAAAAGAACTCCCTAGCTTGCCACCCATGAGGGAGATTAATTTTGAAATCAAGCTGTACCCTGGCACTTCTCCAGTGTCATTACCTCAATACCGGATGGCACCAGCTGAGATGTCTGAGCTAAAGAAGCATATTGATGAACTGCTCAGAGTAGGATGCATCCGGAATAGTACATCGTCTTGGGGAGCTCCGGTGTTGTTTGTAAAGAAGAAGGATGGTACACTGCAGGATGTGTGTGGATTACCGGAAATTAAACTAGCTAACTGTCCGGAACAAGTACCCTCTACCCAGGATCGATGATCTAATTCGATCAACTGAGGGGTTCCAGCCACTTTTCGAAGATTGATCTGATGTCCAGCTACAATCAAATCAGGGTTAAGGAGGAGGACATAGAGAAAACAGTCTTCAGAACACGGTATGGACTATATGAGTTTGTAGTCATGCCGTTTGGACTCACCAATGCACCGGTTGTGTTCATGGATCTAATGAACAGGATCTTTCGTCCTTACTTGGACAAGTTCGTGATTGTATTTATTGATGACATCCTGATCTACTCCAAAAGTCAGAAGGAACATGCTGAGCACATGAGGATAGTTCTGGACACCTTGAGGAAGAACAAGCTATATGACAAAGCAAGCAAGTGTGAATTTTAGCTATCTGAAGTCAACATTTTGGGGAATGTCATATTAGCAGAAGGTATAGCCGTGGACCAGGGTAAAGTGGTGGCAGTGAGAGATTGGAACAGCGCCGAAAAATGTGACTGAAATCCGTAGCTTCCTGGGTTTGGCTGGTTATTATCGGAAGTTTATCATGGACTTCTCCAAGATTGCATCTCCACTTACCCGACTCACTCAAAAAGGAATCAAGTTTGAATGGTCTGATGTATGCAATCAGAGATTCGAGGAACTAAAGGAGAGGCTTACAACAGCTCTTATTCTGATCTTGCCGGAAAGGGGCAATGGATAAGAAGTATTTTGTGATGCTTCAGGAGAGGAACTGGGGTGTTCTCTCAGTCAAAGTCATCGTGTGGTGGCTTATGGTTCTAGCTGTTGAAAATACATGAACGCTTCTATCCCACGCATGATCTGGAACTAGCCGCAGTGGTCTTCGTCCTCAAAAGCTGGAGACACTATTTAATGGCGAGAAGTTTGAAGTGTTTTTAGATCATAAGAGCTTGAAATACTTGTTTGATCAGAAAGAACTCAACTTGAGGTAGTGCAGATGGATGGAATATCTGCAGGATTATGAGTTCGAGCTTCGATATTACCTTGGCTAGGCGAACAAGGTGGCAGATGCCCTCAGCCGCATATCACATGCATCAGTGGCATGTTTGATCAAGACAAATGGGAAATGCTGAATACCATTCAAGAGTTCAATCTATATATCAGTAACAATGGGAGTATGTACAATTTGATCATACGGTCCAACATGGTCTCCAAGATTGAACAGGAACAACGAGTAAATCCAGAAATGGAGGAGATATGGGCCAAGATGTCTACTGGCGAGGTCCTACCAGAATGGGAGTTACGACCAGGACAGGGTCTTGTACTCCTAGGTAGGATATATGTACCAAAGAGCTGCAGAAGAGAGTTACTTATCGAGGTACACCAGACCAAACTCTCTATTCATCCAGGCAGCACTAAGATGTACCACGACCTAAAGAGACACTACTGGTGGCATGGACTCAAAAGAGATGTGGCAGAATTTGTTGCTCATTGCCAAACCTGTCAGCAGGTTAAAACAGAACATCAGAAGCCACCGAGGTTCCTCAAACCCTTACCAGTGCCGGAATGGAAATGGGAGCACATCTCCATGGATTTTGTAACCGGGTTGCCAAGGTCCTCAAAGGGCAACAATGCGATATGGGTCGTGGTAGACCTATTGACCAAGCCTGCACATTTTCTTCCCATCAGGATGACAGATTCATCTGAGACTTTGAGTCGAAGGTATATCAAGGATATCATTAGGCTACATGGTATTCCCCGAACTATTGTATCCGACTGAGATGGCCAATTCACCGGCAGAGTATGGCAGAGTATGCAGTCGGCCATGGGGACAAATCTACTGACTCGTACAGCATTCCATCCACAAACTGATGGACAGTCGGAGAGGACAATACAAACATTGGAGGATATGCTGAGAGCCTGTATGCTAGACTTCAAGGGTGGATGGGAGGATCACTTGCCGCTGGTAGAGCTCTCATACAACAACAATTACCAGGCAAGCCTTCAGATGGCTCCATTCAAGGCTTTATACGGTACACCATGTAGGTCACCTGTGTGCTGGACAGAGACCGGTGAGCTTGCACTGATTGGACCCGAGTTGGTTGCAGAGACTACAACGCAGATACAATTGATACGGCAACACCTATTGGCTTCACAAAGTCGTCAGAAGAGCTACGCTGACAAGAGGAGGTTCCTTGAATTTGAGGTGGGGGACATGGTGTTTTTGAAAGTCTCACCACGAAAGGGACACATGAGATTTGGAAAGAAGGGGAAATTGTCTCCTAGATATGTGGGACCGTTTTCAATCATAAGGAGGATGGGGGAGGTGGCTTATCAATTAGCACTTCATTCACACTTGTCAACCTTGCACGATGTGTTTCATATATCTATGTTGAGGAAGTACAATCCTGATCCCTCACATGTACTGAATGTACAAGACATAGAGGTGCAAAGCGATGTGACATACATCGAGAAGCCGGTCAGAATGGTGGAGGCAAAGGAAAGGGTATTACGATACCGAGCGATTCAGTTCGTTAAGGTGGCATGGAATCGACATGGTAATGAGGAAGCCACGTGGGAACTGGAGTCGGAAATGAGAATAGCTCACCCCGAGCTATTTATGTAAATTGTTTGAAACCCTGCTTCGCTCGATTTTCGGGACGAAAATTTTAAAAAGAGGATTGTATTGTAACACCCCGAGTTTTCAAGTTATCAATATGCATGAAATTTGCCCATTTAATTTGTGAATTATTGGATATGGACCTTAGATGGGTAAGTTGTTGGGTCAAATGCCCAATTAAGACCCAACGGATGGTGGTTATGTCTCAATTGAATTAAATGGGTGAGTGTATTTAATTGAGTCAAAATTGTTAATTGGGTCAAAATGCCCAATTGGGACCCAATGGGTCGTGGTTGACTTGGTTGACCACCAAGTAAGTTTACATTAAGTGGGGCTAAATTAAATTGGAAATGGAATCAAGGTAATGAGTTGGTTTTTAAGTGAGTTAAATAGATTTGAATTAAACATGTGAGTTGAGTTAAAGAGGTGAGTTAAGTGATAAGATGGAGAGTTACATTTCAAAAGGTCAAACCTAAGATGTTCACACGTTGGAGGTGGGAGTTTCATCTCATGGATGAAACCCCCAAAATGGAACAACAATGGGAGATGGACGGTTACACAATCAAAGGCAAGATATACACGTTGGAATGGGAGTTTCATCTCATGGGATGAAACTCCAAAATGGAACATCAATGGGGAGGTGGCGGTTTTGTGTTATTACACAAGCCAAGTCAAGGCTACACCGTTGGAGCCATGGGAATTTCATCTCATGGATGAAACCCCAAGTAAAGCATTAAGGAGGGAGGTAAATGGGAATGGGAGTTACAAAGGGGTGTCACCAAAGGACACCACCTTTGGCCGACCTTATTGATCAAGAAAGACTTTAGTTTTCATTTCACTCTCTCTCCCTCTCTCCCTCTTGGTTGAATCACTCTCAAGGCAAGAACACTTAGAGAATTTCTATCTCATTCTCTCTCCCTCTCATACAAGGCCGACCACCAGCAAGAAAAGGACTTGGACTATTTTCTATCCCAAGCTTCTCTCTCTCTCAAACCTATATCTCTTGGCCGAACCACTTCAAGGGATTTCATCAAGATCAATCTCGGCTAAAGAGCAAGAAAGAAGGAAGAAGAGGCTAAGGAAGGAAGGAGCAAGAAGGAATGAAAGAAACCGAAGGAGCCGCGGAATTGGTAAGTGCTCGATAAGACTTCATAAATAAGAAAAGATGGTCAAGGACAATGGCCGAACCCTAATTTTATTATGGCTAAAGACTCAATGATGAACAATAGCATGGCCGAAGCCCATGGAAAGGTATTAAGGAAGTTATATGGGTATAAGTGATTTTAAAGGGAAGCTGATGAACCATAGGGTTCGGCCATGTTGTATGGCCGAACCCCATGGAAAGACATTGGTTATATTTTAATGGGTTTGAAGGATGAAAATCATAGATGTATGTGTATGATTTTAAAAAGTTTAAAAGGGTTTAAATGGATGGATGTATGAGAACCATCAAAGAATCAATCATGGATGTATAATATGTTTTAATGGAAATAATGAACCATAGGGTTCGGCCATGTTGTATGGCCGAACCCCATGGAGAGATAATGATGGATAGTGTTGTTAGATTTAATTGATTTTGAATATGTTAATGAGGATCAAAAAGGATAAACCTAAGGGTATGATTAAACCCTCCCATGGAGGGTCTTGTTTATGAACTTGAGATGGTGAATTATTTAATGGAGAGGATGGAAACAAAGGACCATGGGTTCGGCCATCACAAGGCCGAACCCCATGGATCATCTTAATGGGCCATTTGGAGATTTAAAATGATTAGAAATGATGGCCAAAGGGGTGAAATTAAAGGACCATGGGTTCGGCCATGGTGTATGGCCAAATTGTGTTTTTGGAATATAAGTTGGTATAAGGACGTGAATGTATGATTAAATATGGTGAAAATTGAAGGACCATGGGTTCGGCCATGGTGTATGGCCGAACCCCATGGATGATGTTATTGGATTTAATTTGAGAAAAATCAAAGGACTAAGGGCACAAAACAAAAGGAGTGAGGTTCGACCATGTTGTATGGACGAACCCCACTATGGAATTTTATGGACATAGGGTTTTTATGTTAGATGATTAATGTATGTATGATTAGATTAATGGATTGTGTGATTGGACTTAAGTTAAAGGATCAAAGGACTCAAATGAGGGACTAAAACCAAGTAGGTGAGGATGGGCCATGTTGTATGGCCGAACCCCACCAAGATATGTTTAGGGACTTCGACGTTATTGTAAATCAAATGGGACATGGGATTGATTGGTTGGCATGTTATAAGGTAACAGGACTTCACAAGGGGTGTTCGATCATGAACGGTTTCCGGACGAAAGCGCAAGGACACTTTAGTGGTCTTTGGTAGGATTCTATCTCTTTGAAACCATGGGTTATGTATGATGATTTCCAATTCTTATTTTGATGGTTTATGTTGTATAAATGATATGTTTTCAAATATGAGGTTTTAAGGCTATGATTGTATTATTACATAGCATGTGTTCACTTACATCTCATGCATGGCATGGGAGGGATGTTTGTAACCGAAGGCCAGCCTCCGTCGGGGCGTCCGTAAGGCAACTGTGGGGATACCTTGATGAAGAGAATTCCATCACGAGGATACATGTATTTGTGATGGGTGGGACTCATTGCATTTGACACCATGGCATGGCATTGTTTTACATGGATTTTGTATTATGTTATCTATATGTTTTATGTACTAACCATGTGTTAGCCCTACTTGGAATACCTACTGGGCGCGTTGTCTAACGCCCTACTTCTACCATAGTGGATGACATAAGAAATGAAGGGAACGATGAGCGTGAATGGAGCCAAGCATAGGAGCTTAGATGTGTTTAATTTATACTTTGATTAAGTTACTCATAGACTATGTAATTTGAGTAGCTAACATTTGGGCATGTAATAACTTAGATATTTTGCTATGGTTTGAATGATTTATTTTGGATATTTAAGTTAAGGTAATCACTGCTTAAATGACGGACTACTTTGCTATCTAAAAATGGAATTGAGTTAGGTTCTATTATAATTCCGCAGTTATGTTTATTTCCGCAAGTTAACTTATTACGTGTAAACTGTATTCATGGACTTAGTCCATGTATACGTGTGGTTGGCCAATTAAGGGTCGGGCTTTAGAAGCTCGGACTTAGCTCACATCGTGACGACCCGCTCTCTATCACTCTTTGTTTCTTTTTAAAAAAAAAAAATAGACTCTGATTTTGGAAAAGCGAGTGAAAAAAGGCGGGGCATTACATTAAAATGGTTCATGGGGTTCAGCCATACAACATGGCCGAACCCATGATGTCATTTTTTTCTCCTTTTCCTTAAATCATCTACCACATTAGATCCATAACCCAAGTCCCTCCATGGGGGGGTTTAATTATACATTTAGGTTCATCATTTTAGATCAACATTTACCACATTTAAAACCTATTAAAATTACCAACATTCCCCATCATCTTCGTGGTCTAAAAACATCTAAAAACGTCAATATCTTTCCATGGGGTTCGGCCATACACATGGCCGAACCCATGGTCCATGGTTCTTCACCATTTACAATATTTGACACCATTAAAATCATTAACATTCATTTATGATTTTCATCCTTTAAAACCCATTAAAAATCATTAATACACCTCTATGGGGTTCGGCCATACACCATGGCCCAACCCTATGGTTCATCATCTTCTTTAAAAGTCCAATACCAATGGTTAGATCACTTGATGGGGTTTGGCCATACACCATGGCTGAACCTCATCCAATCCCTTTTTAGTCCTCATGATCCATATACATAGAAATCTAGGGTTTGGCCATGCAAAGGCCAAACCATGATCTTAGATCATATACCTTGTCGTAGACATGCATGAGGTCCTTTCCATATATCCATAACAATTAGGGTTCGGCCATGCAATGGCCGAACCATGATCCTTAACCCTTTTTAGCCATGCATGCATACATAAACCATATATACATAGTGTCCTTAATATTCCATCATTTACGTAGCCTATCTTACCCATTAGGGTTTGTCCATTTTCTATCTCATTTCTTGGATGGATTTTAAATCCATGGCCCATAATATTTTGGCCAACTCTCCAATCCAACAAATGGGATTCCATGGTTTCCTTTAACTCCTTCAAATTAATAACATTCTTGTCAAGTGTTACTTACCGATTCTGCGGCTCCTCCGGTTTCTTTCACTCCTTCTTTTTCCTCCGATCTTCTCCTTCCTTAGCCTCTTCTTCCTTCCTTCTTAATCTTTGGCTTTGAGAGGGAGAGGGACTAAGATGAAACCCCCAAGAGATGGTTCGGCCTTGGTGAATGATTGAGAGAGGGAAAGGATGAGAGAATGGAAGATACCAAGTGTTTCTTTGTCTTAGTGTATGGGTCGGCCAAGCTTGAGATCCAAATTTCTCTAAGTCTTTCTTTGTCTTTCTCTTAGAGTGATGGTCGGCCAAGAGAGGGAGAGAGGGAGAGAGTGAGATGAGATGGAAAGGGATCAAATGTAACGCCCCGCCCTTTTTCACTCGCTTTCCGAAAATCAGAGTCTATTTTTTTTTTAAAGTGATAGAGAGCGGGACGTCACGACACGAGCTGAGTCCGGACTTCTAAAGTCCGACCTTAACTGGCCAACCCTATGTGTGCATGGACTAAATCCATGAAAACGGTTCACACATAATAATATAAACATGCGGATTATAATAGAACCTAGTTCTATTCCATTTTAGATAGCAAAGTACTCCGTCAATTATAAATGATTAACTTAACTTAAATAACCAAAGTAACCATTCACAAACCATAGCAAATATCTAAACTATTACATGCCCGAAGTCTAGCTACTCAAATTACATGTCCATGAGTAACATAAATAAAAATAATCCAATCACATATCCAAGTTCCTATGTTTGGCTCCGATCACGTTCATCGTCCCTTTCCTTCCTGTATCATCCACTAGGGTAGAAGTAGGGCGTTAGAACAACGCGCCCAGTAGGTATTTAATTAGGGTCTACACATGGTTAGTACAAATCATAGATAATATCATAATGTCAAAAACCATATAAACCATGCCATGTCATGATGTCAAATGCAATGAGTCCCACCCATCACAAGTACATATAAGTACCCCCACATAGGTCTTTCAGACGCCCCGACGGAGTGTGGCCCCTCCGGTTTCTTCTTGATGGAAATGCACGTCAAGGCATCCCACATAGGTTTTTCGGACACCCCGACGGAGTGTGGTCCCTCCGGTTACATATCCTTCACCCCATGCCATGCATGAGATGCTAATGAAACACATGCTATTTTATATTATAAACATAGCATTAGAACTCACATTTAGAACATATCTTTTACAACATAAATTCATCAAAATAAGAATAAACCATCATACATAAACCATGTTTCAAAAAGGTAGAATCCTACCAAAGACCACTAACGTGTCCTTGCTTCTTAAACCGGCAACTGCTCACGATCGCGTACCATTTATTGTAACACCCCGCCCTTTTCACTCTAATTTTCAGAGTTTATTTTTTTTTATTTATAATAATCATGTGATCGGGGCGGAGTGTCACGACGCGAGTTAAGTTCGGATCTCTAAATCCGACCCTTAACTGGCCAAGCCCATGTGCGTATGAACTAAGTCCATAAAACTGATCCGCACATGGTACATATATAACTTGCGGAATGAACTTAGTCTAAATCTAACTGAGGTTATAATAGAACCTATGACTACTCCAATTTTCCATTCTTAGATAGCAAAGTACATAACTTATTCTCCAAAATTACTAATCAATCTTAACTAATCGTTTAATCAAAACATCCAACATAAAACAAACCATAGCATCTATCTTAACTACTTATTACAAGCTAACATAACTAATTACCAAATTACATTGTCCAAATATATCAAATATCAAGTCCATAAAATAGTCCATTCATAATCCATTCCAATCATTCAAACCGCCCAAGTTTCCGTACTTGGTCCTCTTCTCGATCCACGTTCTTCCGTTTCCCTGCATCATCCACTAAGGATATAGATAGGGCGTTAGATCAATGCGCCCAGTAGTGTTTCCGAATAGGGCTACCACATGGTTAGTCAAAACATGCAAATAATATAATAATAATATATGTGAGACAAAATTCCATAAAAACATGCTATGTATGAAATGAACATGTAATGAGTCCCACCCATCACCATTCAACATAGACATCACTTGACGGGATTCTCATCGTCAAGGTAACCCACAGTGGTCTTTCGGACGCCCCGATGGAGTGTGGCCTCCGGATTCCTCCTGATGGGATTCTCATCATCAGGGTACCCCACAGTGGTCTTTCGGACGCCCCGACGGAGTGTGGCCTCCGGTTACAACACCATCATCTCATGCCATGCATGAGATGTCTATGCAAACATGTCATTTAGAAACATAACTTTACAATCATATAAGTTATTGAAATCAACATAAAACAACATATGAAATAGTGGTTACAATAAAGGTAGGAAACCTACACTTGTTTACTTTGTTCGACCTTCCTTTGAACCGTCTTCCGATCACGGCTTGTACACTGTTCTAGAAATCCCAAAACCTTCTTTACATAATAGCAAGTTAAGCATTCCTTCATGTGATTCTAACTTAGTCTAAGTCCCAAAAATCCACTTAAACTTCCATGTCCTATATTAGCCATAGAACCCCATAGTTTTGGTCATTTTAAACATGCTTTTGGTCTCATTTAGACATAGGATAATAGTATAATGTTATCATGTTTTTACCTTTCAAAACCATCCAATAAGCCCATCACTTTGTATGATTTCCATTTTGTAAAACTCAATCCAAATATCCACATAGCAGTCCATGGAGTTTGGCCATACATATGGCCGAACCCTATGGTTCTTGGTGTAATTAATCCAACCATTGTCCATGGTTTTAATCCATAATTTAACCATAGTATTAATATGGTTCAGCCAAGCCATAGTTACCTAAAAACACTAAGCTTATCTTCACTTTAAATCCTTTAAAATCTCACAAAACCATTTAATACTTCCATGAAATGTCATACCATTTCATGGGGTTCGGCCCACCCAATTGGCTGAACCTCATGGCCTATGGTTTAGATCCATTTATCCATTTATAAACTTGGTTTATTCTTAAATCAAAGCACATTATGTTTACATAAAAATCCATCCTACACTTGACCCAAATAACCATCAAAAACAGTCCATGGGGTTAGGCCATACACATGGCCGAACCCCAAGGTTTCCTTGATGTAAATCTTCTTATCCTACTTACTGATTTTTGGCCACAAAATGACCCATTTGACATATAAAATTTACCATTTAGAAACATGATTTTTGTCCTTTAAAAACATCAAACTTAATCCACTTTTATCATCTAAAGACAGTCCCATACTTGTATGGTTTTAACTTCCAAAAACCATCCAAATAAATCAATTATTTCCATGGGGTTCGGCCATCCAATGGGGCCGAACCCTATGGTCCATCTTTTTATCTCATTCATGTACCTCCATCCAATATCTAACCTTTGTTAGATTTGGCCATCCAATGGCCGGGTCATGATTTAAAAATTGTTTATCGAAAACCTACCGTTTCCGCGACTCCTCCAATTGATCTTCCCTCCGGCTTGTTCCTTTCCCTTTCTTAGCCTCTCCTTCTTCTTGATTCCTTGATGGTCAAGGACTGATTAAGCAACCAGATGCTGCTCTTATTTTTTTTAAATGTAGGACACGGCAAAGAGGTAGAGAGAGAGAAAGAATATTGGCTTCAGATGAGAAACCTTGATCCCCCCCCTCCTTTGCTCAATGTGTGCTCTTGATTTGGTGAAAGAAAACAACCCAAGACTGATTACAATCCGCGACCAGCCGCTGTTCTTGGTGTTTGGGAAATGATATCAGTCCAAGGAAAAGAGAGATAGAGAGAGTAAAATGAAAAGAAACCCTTTGTTTAACCAAAATCAGCCCAAGGTTAATTCAGCCCTTGTGTAACTCATCTCTCCATAACTAGAATCCTTTAAGTTCCTTGGGGTTTCATCTATGAAATGAAACCACCCCCCCCCCCCCCCCCCCGCCCCCCTCTCTCCCCTCCCCTTAGCATCCAACGACTCTCTTATCTTTGAAGGTGAGAGTTTCATATGGAAATGAAACTCCCACACCAATGGCTAGTCTTTGTAACAGCCCACCTTCATTCATACTTTACATGGGAGTTTCAAATGAAACCTTATGTGTTTCACCGTCTCCCATTGGCTGTTTCTTTTAAAATGAAACCCATCATATACCAACGACCCTATGCTTGTCTCTTTAAGTCTTCTCCTCATTCATCTTTCATTTACCAATTCAAATTGGAGTTTCATCATAAGATGAAACTCCTCCCCTCCTCCAACGTCTTCCATGTACTTTCAAAATGTAACTCCCATTTCCTTTACCACTTAAATGGGAGTTACATGCATGGTAATACCTCCCATGCAGCCAACGTTTATTGTGTTTAAAAAAAACTTGTAATCAGCACACACCACTATCATACACTCACTTCAAATATTTATTCATCCAACTCTTTTATTTAACTCACCCAAAACTCAACTCATTCATTAATGTAACTCAACTAATAAATTCCACTCAACTCAACTCCAACATTTATTTCAACTCAAACCCAACTCAAACATTTAACTCATCTTAACCCAATTAAGCTTTGAGCTCACCAAATAGTCAAATATGTCAACTACGACCCATTGGGTCCAATTTGGTCATTTTTTACCCATTTAACAAAATTTGACCCAATTATGACTTTTGACCCGTTTAAGTATATCTTATACATTTATTTGTTTTGTAAACAAAACTAACATCCTTTGGGTCTTGATTGAACCATTGACCCATTTAAATTCAAATCAATTATATCACAATGGAAATTCTATAAATATGAATAATTTCATGTAAATTGATAACTTTGAAATTCCAGGGTGTTACATTTATGAGGTCCTGTCACCTTGTTACATATCAACAAGTCAACTAATGTTCCAACCATGTCTAAGTCCATAATATATGCCTTAGTGGGGTTCGGCCATAACTATGGCCGAACCTCACCCACTTAGTTTTTGGGGTTCCTTTTTAATCCATAGGTCATTTTAATCATGTGGGTCTAAGATCAGCCACCCTTTGATTCATTAACCCAAATACACATAATTTCATCATTTAAAAGTCCCTAAGTCCCAAAAACACTCCCCATGGGGTTCGGCCATACACCATGGCCGATCCCATGGTCTTTCATTTTTTACCATATTTACATTTTTGCCATTATTCCTTCCATGGTTAGTCACCTTCATTTATTCACTCATGTTTAGGTCCCAAAACATAGATCCATACTTAACCCATAAAAATGGCTCATAAAATGGGTCATGGGGTTCGGCCATACACCATGGCTGAACCCATGATGTCTTATTTTTCATCCCCCCTTAAATCATTTACCATATTTAGACCCATAACAAAGTCCCTCCATGAGGGGGTTTAATAATGCACTTTGGCCCAATATTTTGCAACCCATAATCCCTAAGCATTTCCTCCATCATTTCATGGTCAAAATAGCTCAAGTCCATTAATATTTTCTCCATGATTTTCCTCATTTAAAACCCCTTTCAAAAATTACTAACATTATCCATGCAAAACCTTAAAATCATTAACCAACATTCCATGGTTTTCATCCTTTAAACTCGTTAAGAATCACTTAATTTCCCTCCATGGGGTTCGGCCATGCTCTATGGCCGAACCCTATGGTTCATTCTTTCCATTGAAATACCATATTCCTCCCCTAATTTTTCTTCGATGGGGTTTGGCCATGCACTATGGCCGAACCCTATGGTTCCATGTTTCCTCTTTTAAATCCAATCAAAACATCATAACCTTCCATGGTTTTCATCCTTCTCAGAATTATTAAAAAACACCAATGTTCTTTCATGGGGTTCGGCCATGCACTATGGCCGAACCCTATGGTTCCTTACTTTAAACAAAATTTACCAAATACCTACCGGTTTCGCGACTCCTCCGGTTTTCCTTCGCTCCGACTTGTTCTTCCGATCCTTTTCTTCCTTAGCCTCTTCCTCATTCCTTCTTACTTCTTTGGCCGAGATTGTGACTTGAGAGAGAGATAGAGTTCAGCCAAATTATGTGGGTTTGAGAAAGGATCGGCCTTGAGTGAGAGGGAGAGGAGTTTGGGATGTAAACTCTAAGTTCTTTTCTCTTTTGTCCTTGTGAGTGGTCGGCTAAGAGAGGGTGTGAGGGAGAGAAACAGCCAAGAGGGAGAGGGAGAGTTCGGCCTTGTTTGAATTTGAAAATTAAACCAAAACTCCCCATTATCTCTCCAACGTATAGCCTTGCCTTTGTTTGAATTTGAAAATTAAACCAAAACTCCCCATTATCTCTCCATCGTGTGCCTTGCCTTTGTTTGAATTTGAAAATTAAACCAAAACTCCCCATTATCTCTCCAACGTGTGCCTTGCCTTTGTTTGAATTTGAAAATTAAACCAAAACTCCCCATTTGTTTGAATTTGAAATATGTAACCACCTCCATTATCTCTCCATGTGGGAGTTTCATCCATGAGATAAAACTCCATGGCTCCAACGTGTGACTTTGAATTTGAATTTGAAATGTATATCCATCCACCCCATTATCTCTCCATGTGTAACCATTGTTTGAATTTGAAATAGCCATAACCCCTCCATCTCTCCAACGTGTAACCATTGTTTGAATTTGAAATAAACCAAACCTCCCCACCTCTCCAACGTGTATCCTTGTTTTGAATTTGAATTTTAAACCAGAACTCCCCACCTTTTATTTAATTCAAATCAACTCAACTCACTTAACTCATCACTTTAATTAATTCAAATCAACTCAACTCACTTGGTGGTCAACCAAGTCAAACACGACCCATTGGGTCCCAATTGGCCATTTTGACCCAATTAACAAACTTTGACCCAATTAACAATCTTGACCCAATTGAATACATCTTACCCATTTATTTCGATTGCAACCATATCCACAATTCGTTGGGTCTTAATTGGGCAATTGACCCAACCCTTTACCCATCTAAGGTCCACATCCAATAATTCACAAATTAAATGGGCAAATTTCATAAATATTGATAACATGAATTTCCGAAGTGTTACATCAAAAGCCATCTTTCCCCTCTTGTCTAGGGTTTGCTTGGGTTAGACTCCACCCTCATCAATGTGGAGTCTTCCCCATGAGCTCATTGACCCAACTAAGGAGTGCATGCCCTCCACATGGCACATACCACTCCCATGCCCAACAGTTTTGGCTTGGTTTCATGGGTGGTTTGGTGGTTTCCATGAGATGAAACCACCACCTCTCTTTTGACCAATGCATGGTCTTGCATGTCCCCATTTTAAGTTTCTTGTCTTGCATACCACCCCCATGTCCAACGGTTTTGGTTTGGGTTTCCTTGGGTGGTTTGGTGGTTTGGATGAGGTGGAACCACCACCTCTCCATTGCCCAATCATGGTCCTTGCATGTCCTCCACTTAGGCATCTTGTCTAGCCAAGGGGGGTGCATGCCCTCCACATGGCATATACCACCCGTTATGCCCAACGGTTTTGGTGTGCTTTCCTTGGGTGGTTTGGTGGTTTCCATGAGATGAAACCACCACCTCTCCTTTGGCCAATGTAGGCCCTCCACCTAAGCATCCTTGTGTAGCCAAGGGGGTGCATGCCCTCCACATGGCACACACCATCCCCCAACGGCTTTGATGGAGTGGATTCATTTGGTGGTTTGGTGGTTTCCATGAGATGAAACCACCCTCTTAACTCACTCCATCTTTTGGTCTTTAGGTGACTCACTCCCTATTTGACTCACCTTATTTTAATGTAACTCAACTCTCAACTCGTGCATTGATTTTATTTCCATCTAACTTAGGTGATTCAATTAATTTATTTAATTCCACTTATTCCACTTGACTCACTTTAATTTATCTATAACTCACCCATGGTTGACCAAGTCAACCATGGTGGTCGGCCCAACCTATGTCTTGGCCCACACGCCACCTCACTTGGTGAGGTGGAGTTGGGTCCCACTTGGCTATGCCACTTGGATTTCCACTCCTACACTTGCCACCTCACTTGATAAGGTGGACCCCATGCCTTTGATCACAATTGGGTCCATGACCCAATTAAACCCATTTCTTACCCATTTACCCTAATGCTCAATCCATCTTGACCCATTAGGTCCCAATTGGGCATTTGACCCAATTGACCATATTGACCCAATTAATTGGAAATAATCCAATCCATGGTCCATTGGCCCAACTTTGATCCATCTTACATCCATTTCATCAAAATTCTCAATTTCAACAATTAAAATAAATAATAGCCAATATATTTCCTGATTTAAAAATCCGGGCTATTACAAAAAGATAGATCAAAAGAAAAGAATGAGACTGAAGGAAGGTATGTCCAAGGCTTAATAACATGGGAATGAATCCAAGGAAACCATAGGTTTGGCCATGGTGTGGCCGAACCCATGGGTTCCATGAATGGTTGGAATGGATGGCCAAATTGTTATAAGGCCATGGAGTTGGAAATCCATCCAAGGGATGGTTATGGGTTGAAACAAAACAACCATAGGATTAATCCAAACTCATGTTATGAGGATACTAGGATTGGATGCATTATGAAAAACTCTAACCTTGGCTAGTGGGTAGGATAAGTTTGTTAAGGGCCTTACAATGCATGCAAACACAAAGAACTGACAAAAAGTCAGTCGACTGAATCTTATGATTCAGTCGACTGAAAGTGTGCTGGCAATGCAAACAAAGGATCTATTGGTGTTTTAGCCGACTGAATCTTATGATTCAGTCGACTGTAAGTATACTGGCCACGTACGTAATTAATCTGGTTGTGTTTCAGCCGATTGAATCTGCGATTCAGTCGACTAAAAGTATACTGGCTAAGCACATATGGGGTCTGTTGGTATTTCAGCAGACTGAATCTTATGATTGTAACACCCAAGATTTTTCAATGTATTATTATATTGGATTTTGTCTATTTAAATTATTAAGTTTGTTGAATTTAAGATTTATGGATGGAATGGATTTTAGATGGGTAAAAATTGGGTCAATGGCCCAATTATGATCCAATGGATCATAGATAGGGTTTGATTGCAAGTAATTGGGTCAATTACCCAATTGGGACCCAATGGGTCAAGGTGAATGGATTTTGAAATTAAATGGGTAAACGTTTAATTTAATTGGGTCATGTACCCAATTGAGATCCAAGGCATGGGATCCACCTCATCAAGTGAGGTGGCATGTGAGTGACATGGCCAAGTGGGACCCAAATCCACCTCATCAAGTGAGGTGGCAAATGGTTAAGGTAACCTACATGGACGGCTAAGCCATGGTTGACTTGGTCAACCATGGGTGAGTTCAAATGTGTTGAGTGGCTTGAGTTGGAAATTGAATCCACATGAGTTGAATAAGAATTTATTAATGTTGAGTTCAAGGGCTTGAGTTGAAGAAATGAGTTCAAAAAGATTGCATGGAGTGAGCCGAGTTGCATGGAAGAGGAAGAGGCTCTAAGTGAGTCAAAGGGGGAGATGGAGGGTTTCCATCTCATGGAAACCCTAGGCATGCACGTTGGGAACCAAGGAGGTGCCCTGGTTGTGCCAAGGGACTCCTTGGTTAGACCAAGCACTAATGAGGGTAGGTGAGGGAGGCTAGGGTTGATTACAAAGGACACACACCAAACCCTTAGGCCGATTTTTCCATCTCAAGAAAGATAGAATTTCCAGCCGATTTTTCCATCTCAAGAAAGATAGAATTTCCATCTCTCTCCCTCTCTCAATCAACACCTTTGGCCGACCCTTCCATAGAGAATTTTCCATCTCATTCTAGCCCTCTCTCAACTACCTTGGCCGAATGCTCCATTGAAGAACAAGGAGGTCCTCATCTCTCTCTCTCCCATTTTCGGCTCTAGACTTAAAGAAACTGAAGAACAAAGGAGGAAGAAGAAAGCACTAAGGAAGGAAAAAGACTAAGGAAGAATTCAGAGAAAAAGAAACGAAGGAGACACAGAAGAGGTATGTGTTGAGTTTAATGTTATGGGATTATGACAAAGGAAACCATAGGTTTGGCTATGGCGTAACCGAACCGATGGGTTCCATATTCGATTGAAAAAGATGGCAAGAAAAATTATGCTAAGGCCATGGACCTTGAAATTCATCCAAAGAAAGGTTAAATGATTGAAAAGATTGGCTAAAACCGTTACAAGCCATGAAGGTGGATATCCATTTGAAGATGGAATATGTTTTGGAATAAATGGTCAAAATCGTTGAATGATCATAGAGTCAGTATCCATTCAAGGAATGGGTAGGGGTTGAGGACCAACAACCATGGGATTGAATGAAGATATATGGATGATGTTAAAAGTGTTTTAAAAGAATAAGGAAATAAATTATAAGAGGAAGGGTTAAGACAAACATCAAACAATTAAGGACTTAATACATGTTTAAAATGGATAAGGGTGATAGCAAACAACCAAGGGTTACACCGTCTGTGGACGGGTATCACCGTCCGCGGACGGGTTTCTATCATCCGCGGGATGGGTTTCGACTGTCCGCGGACGGGTAACAAACATAAATAGGGTGTTGTCTGCCGATGGGTTACACTCTCTGTGGAACGGGTGTGGACCGTCTGCAGGACGGGTAACGGGTAGCGGACATAGGGTATCAGACCACGGCTGTGCGCTGTTTGAGGACGGGTAACAGACTTGAGTACAGTGCTGTCTGTGAATGGATTACAGTCTGTAGGATGGGTTTCTGCCTTCTGCAGGACGGGTTTCTATCGACCACGGACGGGTTTCTGTCATCCGTCGGATGGGGCTATGGATGGGTAATCGACTGAATTTTAAACGTGAAATTTTAATATAATTTTTCCAGATTGTTTAAGATGAGTAAAGGATGATGGAAATTGATTGGGTAATTAAATTAACATATGTGTGTGATGAATTCGTTAAGGTAATGGGATTTCACAAATGGGTGTACGATCGGCTTTGACGTGATCGATGATCGATATCTTCACGAAAACATCTGTAATAGCCCGAATTTTTAAATCAATATATGTATATATGGCAATTATTTGTTTTAATAATGGAAAAATGGGAATTTTGATGACATGGATGTTAAATGGATCAAAATATGGACAAAGGCCCAAGTATGGTCCAATGGACCATGGATTTGATAGGATTCATTTGAAGGGTCAATAATGGTCAAAGTGGGCCCGATAACCAGGTGGGATCCAATGGATCATAATTGATCCAAGCTCTAGAGTAAATAGTAGAAAATAATTTAATTGGGCCATGGGTCCAATGGTGACCCAATTAATTGGAATTGATCACCTAAGTTAATGAGGAAATAATCAAGATGACATAATCAAGTGGGGTCCACCCGACCTCATTAAGTGAGGTGCAGGGTTGACTAAGATTTGGTGGGGCCGGCCACCATGGTTGACTTGGTCAACCATGGTGGATACATGAAAGATTTGAAGGGAATTAATAGGAATTAAATTATTAAATTAAAGGGGCTAAATTAAGAAAGAAATTAAATAATGGGGTGAGTCAAGATGGTTTCCCATCTTAATTGACTCACCAAACTCATTGGAATGAGTTGTGACTCAAACCCATTCCAACCACCTCCACTAAAGGGGACAATGACCCTAAAATTGGGGGCATGCAAGCCCATACCTCCCTCCATGCTTAGTAGGTGGAGGGAGTCAAACCAATCATCACAACCATCTCTCTTTCACTCTCTTCCTCTCCTCTCCAAACCGTCCTCCCTCTTGCAAGACCAAGAAATACACTAAGGAGAAAAGAAGAGAAAGAGACTTAGAGGAAAGGGAAGAAGAAGCTAAGTGTTGGCCGATCACTCCTAAGACCCAAGACTTGAGATATTTCCCCATTTCCTTCTCCGTTTTTCCCTCTCAAAGCTGCTACACCTTGGCCGAACCAAACCTTGGTGACCTTACTTTGACCAAGCTCACCATTGCCGAGTATCAAGGAGGGAGAAGAAGGCGAAAGGTGAAGGAACAAGAGGAGCAAGAGACAACCGGGAAAACCAAGGATTGTAAGTATTTCCAAACATGCCGTTATGGCTCTTTTAAGAGAATCGCGAAGGAAGGAAGTACAAAATATGCAATGGAGAAGACTGACAAACAGTCAGTCGACTGAATCTGTGATTCAGTCGACTGAACTGACAATAAACGAACCAGAAACGAAGTTCTGGGAGTTTCAGCCGACTGAATCAGGGATTCAGTCGACTGAACTGATAATGGACGAATCAGAAACGAGTTTCTGGGAGTTTCAGCCGACTGAATAAGGTATTCAGTCGACTGAACTAAGGATGATACACTACAGAATGAGTTTCTGGAGGTTTCAGCCGGCTGAATCATGGATTCAGTCGACTGAACATAAACGTCTCGGAGAAGAAAGAAGATTATGGAAGTTTCAGCCGACTGAATGTGTGATTCAGTCGACTGAATGAATACTTATTGAACACGTAAGTGGTTAGTGATATTTCAGCCGACTGAATCTATGATTCAGTCGACTGAAAATGAACTGGAAAAACGAACAGATAACCTGAGGCAAAGTCAGACGACTGAATCTATGATTCAGTCGACTGAAAGAGTAGGAACCATGTTTCAGCCAACTGAATGTATATTTCAGTCGACTGAAACTGAACTGGCAAGAACAGACAGACAATCTGATTCAAAGTCAGCCGACTGAATCTGTGTTTCAGTCGACTGAACTCCTGATTCAGTCGACTGAGCTCCTAATTCAGTCTACTGAATTGAAGGGTACGGTTTTGAGTATATTAAGTGATCGCTATTAAGCCGGTAGAAGAAATGGAAAATTATATTAAATTAAAGGGACTGATTTTAATGATCCTACGACACGATTTGGTAAGTCATTAACGGACCTAAGTGTATGGAACAGTTATGGATTAAATTATGTGTGTAATTTTAGTCAATGGGAAGAGAGTATAAGTTGAGGGATGATTATGTTAATCTTGTAACGTGGTTAAAGACCATTAATGAACATAGGTTTACGATCAGTTAGAGACTTAATCGTGGATAAGATATAGACTAACTTGGAAATGCATAATAAGGTATTGGCACATCGCAATGGTACGCGAACGGCGACCGGGATAGTCGGACGAGAACAGAAAAGGACGTTATCATTATTTGGTAGGATTCCTACCTTTTTGTAAGCAATGGATATATAATGGTATTCTAAATTATTTTGGTTTGCCTTATGATGGATTTATGATTATGATTTATCTTATGACGAGTTTTAAGTTATGAATTATATAGATTATATTTTAATATTATGCACTATATGGTTATGTATGGTATATCAAAATTATGGTTTATCTATATATATACTACATAGCATAATGCACTACATCTCATGCATGGCATGGGCCGAAAAAAATAAACAAACCGGAGTCCATGCTCCATCGAGGCGACCGAGAACAGGCATAGGGACATTGATATGATATCACCGGAGTCCATGCTCCGTCGGGGCTACCGAGAACAGACATGGGGACATTGATATGGCATCACTGGAGTCCATGCTCCGTCGGGGCGATCGAGAAGCAAGCATGGGGACACCTTGAATAGGATTTGCCGTCAAGGGGAATAAGAAATTTCGTTATGATGTAGATGATGGGTGGGACACATGACATAAACACCCATGGCATAGCATTCATCACATGCTTATTTTGTTATATGTTACTTTATCGGTATGTGTATTATTTCTAATCCATGTGCTAGCCCTACTCGGAGTCCTACGGGGCGCGTTGACTAACGCCCTACTTCCACCCTAGCTGGTGATACAGGAGATGGAGGAAACAGTGGGCGTGACGGGAGTCAGGCTTAGGGGCACTGGGGAAGCGGCTATTTTGTTTATCAAATTTTATTTTGGAAATGTTGTAACTCAAGTAACATAGCTTGTTGAATTGTAATAATTTTGGATTTATCACTATGGTTTGGATTAAACTCTGTATATTAACATTTTGAGATATAATCATGAACATGGGGGTATTTTGGTAATTTGACGTTGTATCTTCCCTTCTATCTAAAACCGGTAGGATAGTATCTATTATAATGTTCCGCATGTAACTATGTTCCGCGAGCTTACTTCCTACGCGTGAACCGTACTCGTAGACTTTGTTCCGCGCACACGTGGGGTTGGCCAGTTAAGGGCCGGGCTTTATGAGTCCGAACTTAACTCGCGTCGTGACGTCCGCGCCGTTATCACTTTGATTTAATTCAAAAAAAAAATAGACTCTGAAATATAGTGAAAATGGGCGGGCGTTACGGTTGGTATCAAAGCGAAATCGGAAGAATGAATCTCTCGAAATAAGATTAAGACGGTTGCATGTCTCACTGACAGCTACGAATCCCAACTGACCGACTCTTCGGAGTCCGCTGCACTAGGGCCGGATTAATCTACTTCGATTGACTCAGACTGAAACATTCAATCTGAGGGTCACGTGTGACGTAAGAAAATGATAGTAAGGGAAGTACAATCGTTATAACGTTGATGGAGTTAGCAGACATAGGAAAATTTTCCCCAACTTCACAAAAATGGACAAACATAGTTATTTGGGAAGTTTTCCCCAAACCAAGTATGCAGATTTGGCAATTTTCCCCCAAATATGAGAGACAATACGTAATTCTTAGGAATTATCCCCTCAAAGACTAAGTATGAGTATATTGGCAATGTTTTCAAAGCTAAATATGAACGCACCAATGTTATGAAAGAACTAAGTTGATATTTCTTTTCAATGACTTAGGAAATGCCACCCACCAAGAAGAAAAACTCGCAGAAATCCCCAGGTAGAAGAGGAGGTACCACCACCTCATCAAGAGGAAGTGCACCCACCGCATCAAGAGGAGGTGCCACCACCTCATCCAGCCGAGGGCCAAAACAGTATAAACATACAAGATGTACCTCCCGAGTTAAGGGATGTGGTTCAAGCGGCAGTCGCTTCTGCTCTCCAGCAACACTCAAGCGGAAATGCGACCGCCAGCGACCCCAGTAAACTGGAAAATGGTCAAGGATTTTCAACAACAACACCCTCCGTACTTCAGGGGGACAGAAGGGGCTGTTGGAGCAGAACACTGGTTAAAAAGGATCACTCAGATCTTTAATCTGCTCCAAATTTCAAATCCTGCTGATAAAATCCTACTAGCCACTTCTGAACTGATCGAAGATGCCAGTAGTTGGTGGGAAGTTGTAGAAAAGCAACAAGCCCTGGTGCCAGAAGGGGAAAGGACCATCATGACATGGGAATGGTTCTCAGCCACCTTCCTAGAACAATACTTTCCGGAGGAAGAAAGAGAGAGCCAGACGGAAGCCTTCATCTCATTGGTACAAAGCAGCATGACGGTAGCGCAATACCACAGAGAATTCCTTAAGCTGTCTGTCTATGCATTCTACATGGTGGATACTGAACACCGAAGGGCCCGCAAGTTTGAACGGGGCCTTCGGCCAAGCATCAAGACTAGAGTGACCATTTTCAAAGAGCCCACACTGGCAGGAGTGGTCAGCAAGGCCACCATAGCAGAGCGAGAGTTGAACGAAATAATGCGGTTTGACAACCTCCGAGGGCAAGGTGGGCGTGGTACATTCCAACCCAATAAGAAATTCCGCCCGAACTCTAGCCGACCCTCACTCTCCACAGGCTCTACGGGGGGCTTTCGCCCCAATCAGCCCTCCTCATCAACATCAGTCACACAGGTTCCCGTAGATGGGAACACATGTTACCAGTGTGGCCAACAGGGCCACTTCAAGAGGGATTGCCCACAGATCAACCGACCCTCTAACTCCAAGGGTGCCTTCCGCCCTCCATCCAGATCAACTCAGTCGCGGGGGGGCAGAACATACAACCAGGCAGGACGGGTGCCAACCCCTACCGGATCCGGACGACTCTTCACCATACCGACTCCCGTAGCAGTGGATTGCTCGGTGATGCATGGTATGGCTGTAATTGGTAGTTCCTATGCTGTTACATTATTTGACACTGGAGCTTCACATTCATTTATATCTGCTGCATTCATATCTGCCACGGGCATGTTAGTACAAAACTTGTCCACATCACTCACCGTTGTATCCCCGGTTGGAGACACATCACTGGGGCTCATATGTATGACATTGAACACTGAACTCGCGGGGTTCAGATTCGAGTCCAACTACTTAGTGATCGATATGGCGGAATACGATGTTATATTTGGCATGGACTGGTTGACCACATATCAGGCTCACATTGATTGCCACCTTCGTAGGGTGATATTTTGGTCACCCGAGGGAAAGCGGTATGTAGTACACGCTGACAGGCAGGGCATCCCTAGAAGGCTGCAGGAAGAATTGAACCATCTTGCCTTGAACAGTCTCAGATTGGATAAGGCACCAATAACCGAACTTCCGGTGGTAGTAACAGAGTATGCCGAGGTATTTCCAACAGAGCTCCTTGGTTTACCACCCAAGAGGGAGATAGACTTTGAAGTCAAATTATATCCCGGCGCCGCTACAGTATCACTACCCCATTATAGAATGGCACCAGCTGAGATGACCGAGTTGAAGAAGCAGATTGATGAACTGCTCAGAATGGGTTTTATTCGGAACAGCACATCCGCATGGGGAGCCCCGGTATTATTTGTGAAGAAGAATGACGGTACTCTGCGAATGTGTGTGGATTATAGAAAGTTGAATCAGCTGACTGTCAGGAATAAGTATCCCCTACGCCGGATTGACGATCTATTTGATCAGCTTAGGGGTTCCTCTCACTTTTCCAAGATTGATTTAATGTCCGGATATCATCAAATTCGAGTTAGAGAGGAGGACATAGAGAAGACTGCCTTCAGGACACGGTATGGCTTATATGAGTATGTAGTCATGTCGTTTGGGCTTACTAATGCACCGGCGGTGTTCATTGACCTGATGAATAGGATATTCCGTCCTTACTTAGATCAGTTTGTGATCGTATTCATTGACGATATTCTGGTCTACTCCAAAAGTCAGAAGGAACATGCCGAACACCTACGGATAGTCCTAGACAACCAATTGTATGCAAAAGCCAGCAAGTGTGAATTTTGGCTATCTGAAGTCAACTTTTTGGGACACATCGTATCAAAGGAAGGTATCTCCGTGGACCCGGCTAAGGTAGCAGTAGTCAAGGAATGGAAAGCGCCGACAAATGTGACCGAGGTCCGCAGTTTTCTGGGATTAGCCGGTTACTACCGAAAATTCATCATGGACTTCTCCAAGATTGCAGCTCCACTTACCCGACTCACTCAGAAAGGAGTCAAGTTTGAGTGGTCGAATCTATGCAACCAGAGATTTGAGGAGTTAAAGGAGAGGCTTACGACCGCTCCTATTCTGATCTTGCCGGAAAAAGGCTAGAAATTATGAAGTGTACTGTGATGCCTCCGGTGAGGGACTGGGGTGTACACTCAGCCAAGGTAATCGTGCAGTGGCGTACGGATCAAGACAGTTGAAAATTCATGAACGCCATTATCCCACACATGATCTAGAACTAGCAGCAGTGGTCTTCGCTCTCAAAAGCTGGAGACACTACCTCTATGGTGAAAAGTTTGAAGTGTTCTCGGATCACAAGAGTCTGAAATACTTGTTTGATCAGAAAGAACTCAACATGAGACAGCGCAGATGGATGGAATATCTGGCGGATTATGAGTTCGCACTTCGGTATCATCCTGGCAAGGCGAACAAAGTGGCGGATGCCCTCAGCCGCTTGTCACATGCGACAGTAGCCAGCATGATCAGAATGGAATGGGAAGTATTGAATACCATCAGAGAATTTAAACTCTACCTCAATAATCATGGGACCATATATAATCTGATCATACGATCCAACATGGTCTCCGAGATTGAACGGGAACAACGGACAGATCCAGAAGTGGAAGAGATTTGGGCTAAGATGTCTACCAGTGAGGTTGTATCGGAGTGGGAGCTACAACCAGGACAGGGTCTTATGTTCCGAGGCAGGACATATGTGCCTAAGAATTGCAGAAGAGAGTTGCTGATTGAAGCACACCAAACCAAACTCTCTATTCACCCGAGCAGCACCAAGATGTATCATGATCTTAAGAGTCACTATTGGTGGCATGGACTTAAGAAAGATGTGGCAGAGTTTGTTGCTCGTTGCCTAACTTGTCAACAGGTCAAAACAGAACATCGGAAACCACCGGGCTTACTCGCACCCTTACCGGTGCCAGAATGGAAATGGGAGCACATATCCATGGACTTTGTAACAGGGTTGCCAAGGTCATCCAAGGGCAATGATGCAATATGGGTCATAGTGGACCGGTTGACCAAGTCTGCACATTTCCTTCCCATCAAGATGACAGATTCATCAGAGACTTTGGGTCGACGGTACATCCGGGAGATCATCAGGTTACATGGTATTCCCCTGTCTATTGTGTCCGACAGGGATGGCCGATTCACCAGCAGAGTATGGCAGGGCTTACAGTCGGCTATGGGGACCGATGTATTAACTAGCACAGCATTTCATCCACAAACTGATGGACAGTCAAAGAGGACGATACAGACACTGGAGGATATGCTGAGAGCATGCATGCTAGACTTCAAGGGCGGATGGGAAGATCATTTGCCACTGGTGGAGTTCTCTTACAATAACAGTTACCAGGCAAGCCTCCAGATGGCTCCATTTGAGGACTTGTATGGTAGGCCGTGTAGATCACCAGTGTGTTGGATAGAGGCCGGTTAGCCTGCATTGATTGGGCCGGATTTGGTTACGGAGACTACAACACAGATTAAGTTGATACGGCAACATCTACTCACTGTACAGAGCCGTCAAAAGAGTTATGCCGACAAGGGGAGAAGGTTCCTCGAGTTTGAGGTGGGAGACTTAGTGTTCTTAAAAGTCTCGCTACGGAAAGGGCACATGAGGTTCGGAAAGAAAAGGAAACTGTCACCTAGATTTGTGGGGCCGTTTCCGATACTAAAGAGGGTGGGAGGAGTAGCTTATCAGTTGCGCTCCCTCCACAATTATCATCTCTACATGATGTATTCCATATATCTATGCTGAGGAAGTACAACCCTGATCTTTCTCATGTGATAAATGTTCAAGACATCGATGTACAAAGCGATGTGACATATGTGGAGAAGCCGGTCAGAGTAATCGGGAGTGAACTAGAGGGTACTTGCGGAACCGAGCCATTCAGTTCGTCAAAGTGGTATGGGAACGGCATGGCAATGAAGAGACCACTTGGGAACTTGAGTCGGAAATGAAAGTCGTTTATCCGGAGCTCTTTACATGAGATGTTCAGAACCCCTACTTCACTCGAATTTTCGGGACGAAAATTTTAAAAGAGGATTCTATTGTAATAGCCCGAATTTTTAAATCAATATATATATGACAATTATTTGTTTTAATAATGGAAAAATGGGAATTTTGATGACATGGATGTTAAATGGATCAAAATATGGACAAAGGCCCAAGTATGGTCCAATGGACCATGGATTTGATAGGATTCATTTGAATGGTCAATAATGGTCAAAGTGGGCCCGATAACCAGGTGGGATCCAATGGATCATAATTGATCCAAGCTCTAGAGTAAATAGTAGAAAATAATTTAATTGGGCCATGGGCCCAATGGTGACCCAATTAATTGGAATTGATCACCTAAGTTAATGAGGAAATAATCAAGATGACATAATCAAGTGGGGTCCACCCCACCTCATTAAGTGAGGTGGCGGGTTGACTAAGATTTGGTGGGGCCGGCCACCATGGTTGACTTGGTCAACCATGGTGGATACATGAAAGATTTGAAGGGAATTAAATAGGAATTAAATTATTAAATTAAAGGGGCTAAGTTAAGAAAGAAATTAAATAATGGGGTGAGTCAAGATGGTTTCCCATCTTAATTGACTCACTAAACTCATTGGAATGAGTTGTGACTCAAACCCATTCCAACCACCTCCACTAAAGGGGACAATGACCCTAAAATTGGGGGCATGCAAGCCCATACCTCCCTCCATGCTTGGTAGGTGGAGGGAGTCAAACCAATCATCACAACCATCTCTCTCTCACTCTCTTCCTCTCCTCTCCAAACCGTCCTCCCTCTTGCAAGACCAAGAAATACACTAAGGAGAAAAGAAGAGAAAGAGACTTAGAGGAAAGGGAAGAAGAAGCTAAGTGTTGGCCGATCACTCCTAAGACCCAAGACTTGAGATATTTCCCCATTTCCTTCTCCGTTTTTCCCTCTCAAAGCTGCTACGCCTTGGCCGAACCAAACCTTGGTGACCTTACTTTGACCAAGCTCACCATTGCCGAGTATCAAGGAGGAAGAAGAAGGAGAAAGGTGAAGGAACAAGAGGAGCAAGAGACAACCGGGAAAACCAAGGATTGTAAGTATTTCCAAACATGTCGTTATGGCTCTTTTAAGAGAATCGCGAAGGAAGGAAATACAAAATATGCAATGGAGAAGACTGACAAACAGTCAGTCGACTGAATCTGTGATTCAGTCGACTGAACTGACAATAAACGAACCAGAAACGAAGTTCTGGGAGTTTCAGCCGACTGAATCAGGGATTCAGTCGACTGAAATGATAATGGACGAATCAGAAACGAGTTTCTGGGAGTTTCAGCCGACTGAATAAGGTATTTAGTCGACTGAACTAAGGATGATACACTACAGAAGGAGTTTCTGGAGGTTTCAGCCGACTGAATCATGGATTCAGTCGACTGAACATAAACGTCTCAGAAAAGAAAGAAGATTATGGAAGTTTCAGCCGACTGAATGTGTGATTCAGTCGACTGAATGAATACTTATTGAACACGTAAGTGGTTAGTGATATTTCAGCCGACTGAATCTATGATTCAGTCGACTAAAAATGAACTGGCAAAACGAACAGATAACCTGCGGCAAAGTCAGCCGACTGAATCTATGATTCAGTCGACTGAAAGAGTAGGAACCATGTTTCAACCGACTGAATGTATATTTCAGTCGACTGAAACTGAACTGGCAAGAACAAACAGACAATCTGATTCAAAGTCAGCCGACTGAATCTGTGTTTCAGTCGACTGAACTCTTGATTCAATCGACTGAACTCCTAATTCAGTCAACTGAATTGAAGGGTACGGTTTTGAGTATTTTAAGTGATTGCTATTAAGCCGGTAGAAGAAATGGAAAATTATGTTAAATTAAAGGGACTGATTTTAATGATCCTACGACACGATTTGGTCAGTCATTAACGGACCTAAGTGTATGGAACAGTTAAAGAGAGTATAAGTTGAGGGATGATTATGTTAATCTTGTAACGTGGTTAAAGACCATTAATGAACATAGGTTTACGATCAGTTAGAGACTTAATCGTGGACAAGATATAGACTAACTTGGAAATGCATAATAAGGTATTGGCACATCGCAACGGTACGCGAACGGCGACCGGGATTGTTGGACGAGAACAGAAAAGGACATTATCATTATTTGGTAGGATTCCTACCTTTTTGTAAGCAATGGATATATAATGGTATTTTAAATTATTTTGGTTTGGCTTATGATGGATTTATGATTATGATTTATCTTATGATGAGTTTTAAGTTATGAATTATATGGATTATATTTTAATATTATGCACTATATGGCTATGTATGGTATATCAAAATTATGGTTTATCTATATATATACTACATAGCATAATGCACTACATCTCATGCATGGCATGGGCGGAAAAAAATAAACAAACCGGAGTCCATGCTCCGTCGGGACGACCGAGAACAGACATGGGGACATTGATATGATATCACCGGAGTCCATGCTCCGTCGGGACGACCGAGAACAGACATGGGGACATTGATATGATATCACCGGAGTCCATGCTCCGTCGGGGCAACCGAGAACAGACATGGGGATATTGATATGGTATCACCGGAGTCCATGCTCCGTCGGGGCGACCGAGAAGCAAGCATGGGGGCACCTTGACTGTAACGCCAGGCCCTTTTTCACCCGCTTTCCGAAAATCAGAGTCTATTTTTTTTTTTTTTTGAAATAGAAGAGTGAGAGAGGGCGCAGACGCCATGACGCGAGTTAAGTCCGAGCTTCTAAAGCCCGGCCCTTAACTGGCCAACCCCACGCGTGCGCAGAGCTAAGTCCACGAGAACAGTTCACGCGTACGAAGTAAGCTCGCGGATTATAATTATTGCGAAACATGATGATAGAGTCTATCCTACCGGTTTTTAGATAGAAGGGAAGATACAACATTGAATTACCCAAATGCCCCTAAATTCATAATTATATCACAAAATGTAATCGTCTATAAGTAACGTCCAAACCATCGCAAGAATGTAAACTTATATAACCCGACAAACTAAGTTACTTTCAAATTACATCTCCAAAATGTAAACGTAAATAAAACTAAGACTGCATTGCCCAAGCTCCTAAGCTTGGCTCCTGTCATGTCCACCGCTTCCGCCATCCCCTGCGTCATCAGCTAGGGTAGAAGTAGGGCGTTAGTCAACGCGCCCAATAGGACTCCGAGTAGAGCTAGCACATGGATTAGTGATAACACACATACCGATAAAATAACATATAACAAAATAAGCATGTAATGAATGCTATGCCATGGGTGCTTATGCCATGTGTCCCACCCATCATCCGTATGATCATACAATGTATTATCCCCATGTCTGCTTCTCGGTCACCCCGACGGAGCATGGACTCCGGTTATAGCATAAGAGCTATCCCCATGTCTGATTCTCGGTCGCCCCGACGGAGCATGGACTCCGGTTATAGCATAAGAGCTATCCCCATGTCTGATTCTCGGTCGCCCCGACGGAGCATGGACTCCGATTTGTTTATTTTTTCTGCCCATGCCATGCATGAGATGTACGTGCATTATGCTATGTAGTATATAAATAAACCATAATTTTGATATCCCATACATAGCCATATAATGCATACTATTAAATATAATCCATATGATTCATAACTTAAAACTCATCATAAGATAAATCATAATCATAAATCCATCACAAACCAAATCAAAATAATTTAAAACACCATCACATATCCATCGCTTACAAAGAGGTAGGAATCCTACCGAATACCGTGTAGTGTTCCATTACGTTTTTCGCTCGATAATCCGGTCGCCGATCGCGTACCGTTTGCGACGTCCGATACCTTATTACATTTACCGAATTAGTCCATGATTAAGTTCATAATTGATCCATCTAATTAGACCCATTAATGGCCATTAATTATATTACAATTTTATCACAAATCAGCCCTTATCTTAGCCCATTATCAATTGGTTAATACACATAGATAAATCCCATTTTTGGCCAATTTACGAGCCTAAAACGCAGCAACTATCCGCTTCATTTAATCATTCATAATGTATTTGATTTTCATGTCTAATCCACATAGGGTTCCGCCATGTACCATGGCTGAACCTATGGTTCTTCAAAGTGGCACTTATTTACCATTTTTGCCATTCTTCTTCCGTGTACATTATGAATTCGTATTTGACCCATAAACTTGGGCCCAATTGTGATTCCCTAACCATGACATCATGTACCTAAAATCAGCCACTTATCCAATTAATTTTGAAAAACATTTGATCCCCATATGTCCTTTCACATTTTGTCCTAAAGGTGGCCCACAAAGAGATCATGGGTTCGGCCATACACCATGGCCGAACCCATGGTACCCTATCTTCATTTTCTTGGGTCCATTTTACTCCCTTTAATCCAATCTCCAATGAATTTAAATTATCCATTCAAGTCCCCATTTTCATCCCATTTAAAACCTCACATATCATTTTTATAAATCCATTAAAATCTAGCATTCTTCTACATCATTTTCCATTTATTAAAATCACTAATCACCACCCTAGGGTTCACCTTTATGGATGCCATTTTCAAAGACTCATGTTTTGTCCCAAAAATAATCCATTTTAAAATCACTACCCTTCATTCATTTTGGCCCTTTAAAACTTATATCATACACTTTGTAATCCATTTAAAACTATCATTTTCTCCATCATCTTCTATCTCTTCACTCTCATTAAAATAATTAATCATCACCATAGGGTTCGGCCATGTACCATGGCTGAACCCATGGTTCATGGTTTATCTCCTCCATGCTATTTTAGAAGCCATAATAATCATGTGCATTTGCCATGATTTTCTCATCTTAACAATCCTTTAAAATCACCCATTTTTAATCATTGGAAATCTAACTTTCATTAACCATTCTCCATACCTCCATTCATATAAAAACTCTAAAATTCACAATCACTAATCATGGGGTTCGGCCACATTGTATGACCGAACCCTATAGTCCATGATTTCTTTTAAAACATCATACCTCCATTTGAATTAAATCGTCCATTTACATCACCATTTCCACCCCATTTAAACATCACATTCTATACTCAATAATTCCATTTAAATCTACCATTTTTCTCCATTATTTTTAAACCATATAATCTTAACAAATTTCCCATTATTCACCATGGGGTTCGGCCATGCTACATGGCCGAATCCTATGGTCATCCATTCATTCCATTCTATGCTTTCAAGGCCATGAAAGATCACCCATATTTTCATGAAATTTCCTTATTTAAAACCTCTTAAAATTTATCAACTTTTAATCATTTTAACATCTTGAAATCCTCATAAAACCATTAATCATTCTCCATACTTTTAAACCTTCCAACCCTAATTAAAAATCATTCAACATTGACCATGGGTTCGGCTATGCTACATGGCCGAACCCTATGGCCCATTAATCCATTAAAATCCCATTTTCCTATGCTTAAAAATTCCATTTTTCCATTTCATCTTTTTCTTAATCCATTCCTCCATTTTTATCCATTTCTTATCCTACCTTTTGATGGATCTTAGATCCATGGCCCACAACGTTTTTGGCCACATTTGGTCTAAGGAATGGATTCCATATCCTAAAATAAAATCTTGTTTTAAGAAATCTTACCGCACCGACGACTCCTCCGCTCCCACAGCCCCTTCCTTTCCCTTGAAGTAGGGAGGGCGTTGTTGTTGGAAGTCCTTGACCATCTTCCGTTTATTGGAGTCGCTGGCGGTCGCATTGCCTCTTGAATGTTGTTGTAGAGCAGAAGTGATTGCCGCTTGAACTATGTCTTTCAACTCGGGACCGGAGGAGTCGTCGGTGCGGTAAGATTTCTTAAAACAAGATTTTATTTTAGGATATGGAATCCATTCCTTAGACCAAATGTGGCCAAAAACGTTGTGGGCCATGGATCTAAGATCCATCAAAAGGTAGGATAAGAAATGGATAAAAATGGAGGAATGGATTAAGAAAAAGATGAAATGGAAAAATGGAATTTTTAAGCATAGGAAAATGGGATTTTAATGGATTAATGGGCCATAGGGTTCGGCCATGTAGCATGGCCAAACCCCATGGTCAATGTTGGATGATTTTTAATTAGGGTTGGAAGGCTTAAAAGTATGGAGAATGATTAATGGTTTTATGAGGATTTCAAGATGTTAAAATGATTAAAAGTTGATAAATTTTAAGAGGTTTTAAATAAGGAAATTTCATGAAAATATGGGTGATCTTTCATGGCCTTGAAAGGCATAGAATGGAATGAATGGATGACCATAGGGTTCGGCCATGTAGCATGGCCGAACCCCATGGTGAATAATGGGAAATTTGTTAAGATTATATGGTTTAAAAATAATGGAGAAAAATGGTAGATTTAAATGGAATTATTGAGTATAGAATGTGATGTTTAAATGGGGTGGAAATGGTGATGTAAATGGATGATTTAATTCAAATGGAGGTATGATGTTTTAAAAGAAATCATGGACTATAGGGTTCGGCCATACAAGGTGGCCAAACCCCATGGTTAGTGATTGTGAATTTTAGAGTTTTTATAAGAATGGAGGTATGGAGAATGGTTAATGAAAATTAGGTTTCCAATGATTAAAAATGGGTGATTTTAAATGATTGTTAAGATGAGAAAATCATGGGAAATGCACATGATTATTATGGCTTCTAAAATAGCATGGAGGAGATAAACCATGAACCATGGGTTCGGCCATGGTACATGGCTGAACCCTATGGTGATGATTAATTATTTTAATGAGAGTGAAGAGATAGAAGATGATGGAGAAAATGATAGTTTTAAATGGATTACAAAGTGTATGATATAAGTTTTATAGGGCCAAAATGAATGAAGGGTAGTGATTTTAAAATGGATTATTTTTGGGACAAGACATGAGTCTTTGAAAATGGCATCCATAAAGGTGAACCCTAGGGTGGTGATTAGTGATTTTAATAAATGGAAAATGATGTAGAAGAATGCTAGATTTTAATGGATTTATAAAAATGATATGTGAGGTTTTAAATGGGATGAAAATGGGGACTTGAATGGATAATTTAAATTCATTGGAAATTGGATTAAAGGGAGTAAAATGGACCCAAGAACATGAAGATAGGGTACCATGGGTTCGGCCATGGTGTATGGCTGAACCCATGATCTCTTTGTGGGCCACCTTTAGGACAAAATGTGAAAGGACATATGGGGATTAAATGTTTTTTCAAAATTAATTGGATAAGTGGGTGATTTTAGGTACATGATGTCATGGTTAGGGAATCACAATTGGGCCCAAGTTTATGGGTCAAATACGAATTCAAAATGTACATGGAAGAAGAATGGCAAAAACGGTAAATAAGTGCCACTTTGAAGAACCATAGGTTCGGCCATGGTACATGGCCGAACCCTATGTGGATTAGACATGAAAATCGAATACATTATGAATGATTAAATGAAGCGGATAGTTGCTGCGTTTTAGGCTCGTAAATTGGCCAAAAATGGGCTTTATCTATGTGTTTTAACCAATGGATAATGGGCTAAGATAAGGGCTGATTTGTGATAAAATTGTAACATAATAAATGGCCATTAATGGGTCTAATTAGATGGATCAATTATGAACTTAATCATGGACTAATTCGGTAAATGTAATAAGGTATCGGACGTCGCAAACGGTACGCGATCGGCGACCGGATTATCGAGCGAAAAACGTAATGGAACGCTACACGGTATTCGGTAGGATTCCTACCTTTTTGTAAGTGATGGATATGTGATGGTATTTTAGATTATTTTGATTTGGCTTATGATGGATTTATGATTATGATTTATCTTATGATGAGTTTTAGATTATGAATCATATGGATTATATTTTAACATCATGCATTATATGGCTATGTATGGTATATCAAAATTATGGTTTATCTATATACTACATAGCATAATGCACGTACATCTCATGCATGGCATGGGCGGAAAAAAATAAACAAACCGGAGTCCATGCTCCGTCGGGGCGACCGAGAAAGCAAACATGGGGATAGCTGAGGGGCCATAACCGGAGTCCATGCTCCATCGGGGCGACCGAGAAGCAAACATAGGGATAATACATTGTATGATCATACGGATGATGGGTGGGACACATGACATAGGCACCCATGGCATAACATTCATCACATGCTTATTTTGTTATATGTTATTTTATCGGTATATGTGTTATCACTAATCCATGTGCTAGCCCTACTCGGAGTCCTACTGGGCGCGTTGACTAACGCCCTACTTCTACCCTAGCTGATGACGCAGGGGATGGCGGAAGCGGTGGACATGACAGGAGCCACGCTTAGGAGCTTGGGCAGCGCAGCCTTAGTTTATTTACATTTACATTTTGGAGATGTAATTTTAAAGTAACTTAGCTTGTCGGGTTGTATAAGTTTACATTTCTTGCGATGGTTTGGACGTTACTTATGGACGATTATATTTTGTGATATAAATATGAACATAGGGGTATTTTGGTAATTCAATGTTGTATCTTCCCTTCTATCTAAAAACCGGTAGGATAGACTCTATTATCATGTTCCGCATTAATCATAATCCACGAGCTTACTTCCTACGCGTGAACCGTTCTTGTGGACTTAGCTCCACGCACGCGTGGGGTTGGCCAGTTAAGGGTCGGGCTTTAGAAGCTCGGACTTAACTCGCGTCGTGGCGTCCGCACCCTCTCTCACTCTTCTATTTCAAAAAAAAAAAAATAGACTCTGATTTTCGGAAAATGGGTGAAAAAGGGCGGGGCGTTACAGATTACATTGGCCGTGTATGAGATATGCGCATGAGGTGTTGGAGTATTTTAAAAAAGAGTTCTTCCTTTCTTAAAGAGTGAAACTAGGGGAATGCTAAATAAAGAAGGTGTCCAAATAAAGATAGGATTGTTTGCCGTGTGGGAGTTATGCGCCAAAAGGGATTCTTCCCTTGGTTAAAAATGGCACAAGGGAATTGCTAAGTCAAGAGGATCTTGGCACCTTCTAATTAGGATTGAGTGGAAGGTTTTATAAAAGAAAGACATAGAGGGGCGTACGGCATACACATTGAAGGGGTTTTCATCAAAGATCAGTCTAGACATATCAAGAGAAGGAAAGAGCAGCCAGCCGAGTGAAAGATCTAGGAGGAGAGGAGGCTAAAGAAGAAGAAGTTTGGAAGAGCAAGAACAAGCAAAGGAAAACTAGAGGAGTCGTAGAACCGGTAAGTAGTTTCGATAATTTTGTTTAAAGAAAAGAACCATAGGGTTCGGCCATGGTGTATGACTGAACTGTAACGCCCGGCCCTTTTTCACTCGCTTTTCGAAAATCAGAGTCTATTTTTTTTTTTTTAATGGAGAGTGAGAGAGGGCAAGGACGTCACGACGCGAGTTAAGTCCGAACTTCTAAAGCCCGACCCTTAACTGGCCAACCCCACACGTGCGCTGAACTAAGTCCACGGGAACGGTTCACGCGTAGAAAGTAAGCTCGCGGAAACTAACTGAATGAAGAACATGATAATAGAGTCTATCCTACCGGTTTTTAGATAGAAGGGAAGATACAACATTAAATTACCAAAATACCCCTATGTTCACATTTATGCCTCAAAACGATATTGTCCATAATGCAGTCCAAACCATAGCAAGAAATATAAATTATACAGTCCGACGAGCTAAGCTACTTTAAATTACATCTCCAAAATGAAACTGAAATAAAACTAGATATCCGCTTCCCAAGCTCCAAAGCTTGGCTCCCGGCGCGTCCACTGTTTCCTCCAACTCCTGCGTCATCAGCTAGGGTAGAAGTAGGGCGTTAGTCAACGCGCCCAGTAGGACTCCGAGTAGGGCTAGCACATGGGTTAGTGATAACATGCATACCGACAATAATATAATAAACATATGATGAATACCATGTCCATGGGTGCCTATGTCATGTGTCCCACCCATCCACCGTATCATCATAAAATATCGTATCCCCTTTGACGACAAAGCCTCGTCAAGGTGTCCCTATGTTTGCTTCTCGGTCTCCCCGACGGAGCATGGACTCCGGTTATAGCATAAGAGCTACCCCATGTTTGCTTCTCGGTCTCCCCGACGGAGCATGGACTCCGGTTTCATTATTTTCCCGCCCATGCCATGCATGAGATGTAAGTGCATTATGCTATGTAATATACATATATATCTCATAAACTTAATATATCATACATAGCCATATAATGCATAACATTAAAAATATAAACCATAGTATGAATATATAATTCATAAATCAAAAACCCATCATAATACAAATCACATGATTATCAAAATAGATTAAAATAACCATCACATATCCACGGCTTGCAAAGAGCTAGGAATCCTACCGAATACCACTTAGTGTCCCGTTACGTTTCCGTTCGATAATCCAGTCGCCGATCGCGTACCGTTTTGCGACGTCCCGATACCTTATTACACATTTACCGAATTAGTCCATTTGTTATCCATGATTAAGTTCCTAACTGATTACAACCTTAGATTCCTAATTACGTCACACGTTTATCAAAATCAGCCCCTAACTTAGCCACATTTCCCATTGGCTTAAACACATCCATAAATCCAATTTTGGCCATTTTAAATATTCCGATTTGCGAGCCTAAAATGCAGCATCTATCCGTTTCATTTAATCATTCGCAATGTATCCAATAAAAATAGCCACTTAATTTAATTAACTTTGAAAACATTTAATCCCATAAATCATTCTATATTTGGCCTAAGATGTGGCCCACAAAAGGGGTCATGGGTTCGGCCATACACCATGGCCGAACCCATGGTACCTAATTTTCATTTTCTTGGGTCCATTTTACTCCCTTCAATCCTATCTCTAATGAAATTAAATCATCCATTTAAGTCCCCATTTTTTTTCATCCCATTCTAAATCATCACATACCATACTCATAAATCCATTAAAATTAACATCTCCCTCCATAATTTTCCATTCCTTTTACCTTTCATCAAAATCACCAAATCTCACCATAGGGTTCGGCCATACACCATGGCCGAACCCATGGTTCATGGCTCACCTTCATGGGTGCCACTTTAAGGCCATTATCTCACTCATGTTTGTCCAAGAAAAATCCATTTTTAAAATCAATAACCCTCATTCATTTTGGCCCTTTTAAAACTTCCAAAATATTAACCCATTAATCCATCATTTCCATCCTTTAAACCCATTTAAAAATCACTTTCCAACACCATAGGGTTCGGCCATACACCATGGCCGAACCCATGGTTCATGGTCCATCTTATCCATGCCATTTTTTGAAACCAAAATACTTATTTACATTTCTCAATAAAGCTCTTTAAAAATCATTAACTTTAAAACCTTAACAATCCACATTAACATCATCCCCATTCACCATGGGGTTCGGCCATGCTACATGGCCGAACCCTATGGTCTATCTATTGATTAAAAAAATTTCATACTCTCCATGCTTTAATACAACCTTAAAAATTCCAAAATTACAATCATCTCCATGTCTTCCATTATTTAAAATCATAAATCACTAATGTTTACTCATTTAAAAACCTAAATCTCATTAACCGTTTTCCAAACTCTTAAACCTTGAAATGTTAATAAAACCATTAATCACTTAGCATTTAAGAACCCTAACCCTTTCTCCATATTTTTCCAACTTTGAAATCCTCATAAAACCATTAATCATTTTAGTACTTAAAAACCCTAATTAAGTTCATACTTCACCTAATCACCCACCATGGGGTTCAGCCATGCTACATGGCCGAACATGGCCGAACCCCATGGCCCATGATTTTCTTTCAAACTACACAAATCCATGCTTAAAAATTTATATCCCAGACCATCCTTAATCCATTTATATATTTTTTTTTCCTTAAACCATCTCTTCCATTTCATCCATTTCTTATCCTACCGTTGGATGGATCTTAGATCCATGGCCCACAACATTTTTGGCCATATTTAGTCTAAGAAATGGATTCCATAACTTATCTTAAAAGAAATATCTAAACTCTTGTTTTAAGAATTCTTACCACCCGATGACTCCTCCGGTCTTTCTTTGCTTCTCCTCTTGCTCTCCTTAGCCTTCTCTTCTCTTCTTCTCCTTGATGTTTGATCGGTCAAGGTGTGCTTGATCAATGGTGAAACATGCTTGGATCGGCTAAGGTAGATCTTGATTTTGAGAGAGGGAGAGGGGAAGGTGATGAGAAATTGTCTAGCCTCCTTGATCTTGAGGTGGTGATGGTTGGTCAATACTTGATTTTTCCTTTCTTCTCTTCTTTTCCTCTAAGTCTTCTTTTTATTTTCCTTAGCACATGGAGGGATGGTTTTTGGGAGTGGAGGAGATGGAGATGAGTGAAATGGTTAGGAAAGAATGAGATGGAATCTCATCTTTTGGTTAACTTAGGTCACACTCCACATTAACTCTTCCCACCAACCAACATGGCATTAATGGTGGTGGTTGGGATAAAACCACCATTTAAGCCCATGGTTTTCAATTTGTGTTTCTGTAAGAGTGGTTTGTGTTTGTTGGAGTGGTTTGTGTTTGTTTGGGTGGTTTTGACTATTTGACCATTTTAATTTAGGTTAATTAACTTAGGTCAATTTGATCCTTAGGTTAAGTTAATTAACTTCTTCCCACTTAATTTAATCTCATTAAATTCCCTCCAAGATCCACCCATGGTTGACTAAGTCAACCATGGTGATCGGCCCCACCACCCTTGGGTCCACACGCCACCTCAATTGGTGAGGTGGAGGTGGGCCCCATTTGGCCATATTACCATGTTCAATTTATCACCAATTTAGGTGATTTAAATTTTATTAAATCTATCCTTCTTATTGGATTACCATTGGGTCCATAGGCCCAATTTCATTTTTGTCTTACCCATTTACCTTAGGGTTTATATTAATTTGATCCATCGGGTCCCAAATGGGTATTAGACCCAATTTGACTATCCATGACCCAGTTACTTACCATTGACCAACTAAATGAATTAATTTCAATTCATGGTCTATTGGGTAACCATTGGGCCCATGGCCCAATTAAATTTCCTCGGATCCACTTACCTTAGGGCTTAGCTACCTTGGCCCATTGGGTCCCATATGGCTATTTGACCCAATTGACCACCCTTGACCCAAATTTATCATCGTTGACCCATTTAAATGAATAAATCAACTCCATGGCCCATTGGACCACACTTGGGCCATTGTCCCAAAATTTGGTTCATTTGGCATTTTATCTCATCAAACTTCAAATTTAAAATAATAAATGCCACTATATATTGATCCAAAAATTCGGGCTATTACAGAAACCCATGGTAGAAAATTGGGAGATGAATATAGCAAGTTTAATGGAAAGGATGGACCATAGGGTTCGGCCATGCATGGAAAGACATGGTGTATTTTTATGGGTTGAAAACCATGGACGGTTAGGATGTTTTGATTGGATTTAAAAGAGGAAATATGGAACCATAGGGTTCGGCCATGGTGTATGGCCAAATCCCATGGAAGAAAAATTAAGGGAAGCATATGGTATTTTAATGGAAAATTAATAAGAAATTTATATGGGATTAAATGATTTAAGAGAAGTTGATGAACCATAGGGTTCGGCCATGATGAAGGGCCGAACCCCATGGAAGGACTTTGGTGATTTTTTTTAATGGAAGTTTGGAGGATAAAAATCATGGACCATGGCCGAACCCCATGGAAAAATATAGATGGACTTAAATTGGTGATTGATCGAATGGAGATCATGGAGATGATGGCAAAGTTGTAAATACATGCTAAAATGGAGGATCATGGGTTCAGCCATGATGTATGGCCAAACTCCATGAGGTTTTTTATGGACTTAGGTTATTATTAGCATGTTTTTAAAGAATGAAATGGAAAGTCATAGATAGAACAATGGTAGAAACGTAAATAGGTGAAAATAATGGACATAGGATTCGGCCATGGTGTATGGCCGAACCCATGAACTATTTGTATGGATTATTTTGGAACATAAGCCTTATGAAAATAAGCAAGGTAAATGGTTAAGGATATGTATAATAGTAATGTTGTAAATAAGTAGAATTAATGGACCATGGGTTCGGCCATGGTGTATGGCCGAACCCCATGGGGAAGGTTTGATGGACTTAAGGTTTATGTATATTAAATGAATGAAGTGGTATGAATGGCATAGTTGTAAATATAAGTAAAAATGAAAGATCATGGGTTCGGCCATGGTGTATGGCCGAACCCCATGAGGAATGTTTTATGGACTTGGACTTTATGGTAAATCAAATGGGACATGGTTTTAATTGATTGATATATTATAAGGTAACGGGACCTCACAAGGTGTGTACGACTGTGAGCGGTTACTGAACGAAAGCGCAAGGACACATTAGTGATCTTTGGTAGGATTCCACCTCTTTGAAACCATGGGTTTATGTACAATGTTTTTATCTTATTTTGATGAATTTACATTGTAAAAGATATGTTTCAATTGTGAAATTTTAATGCTATGTTTATTATATAAAATAGCATGTGTTTCATTTGCATCTCATGCATGGCATGGGGTGAAGGATATGTAACCGGAGGGGCCACGCTCCGTCGGGGCATCCGAAAAACCTATGTGGGATACCTTGATTTTTTTTCCATCAAGAAGAAACTGGAGAGGCCACACTCCGTCGGGGCGTCCGAAAGACCTATGTGGGATACCTTGATAATGAGAATTCCATCAAGAGGATATATGTGTTTATGATGGGTGGGACTCATTGCATACTACACATGTCATGGCATTGTTTTTATATAGATTTATTAATATTTTATATGCATGTTTTGTAGTAACCATGTGTTAGCCCTAATTGGAATACCTACTGGGCGCGTTGTTCTAACGCCCTACTTCTACTCTAGTGGTTGATACAGGAAAAGAGGGAAATGATGAACGCGAAAAGGGTCAAGCATAGGAGCTTGGGTGCTTTCAGTTTATATTTTGATTAAGTTACTTATGGACTTGTATTTAAGTAACTAGACTTCGGGCATGTAATAATTTAGAAGATTGGTTATGGTTGGATGTTTATTTTGGATAATTATGTTATGTTAATAATGATTAAAGACTTGACGTACTTTGCTATCTATGAAGTGGAATAGAACTAGGTTCTATTATAATTCCGCAGTTATGATTTTAATTCCGCATGGTTATATTGTTATGTGTGAACTGTTTTTCATGGACTTAGTCCATGCACACATAGGGTTGGCCAGTTAAGAGTTGGACTTTAGAAGTTCGGACTTAGCTCAGGTCGTGACGTCCCGCTCTCTATCACTCTTTGTTTTAAAAAAAATAGACTCTGATTTTCGGAAAGCTAAGCGAGTGAAAAAGGGCGAGGCATTACAACCCCGACAGAGCGTGGTCTCCGGTTACAACTCAATCTACATCCCTCTTGATGGAAAACTTTTCATCAAGGTATCCTCACGAATGCCTTACGGATGCCCCGACGTAACGTGGTCTCCGGTTACATTTCATCCCTCCCATACCATGCATGAGATGCAAATGTCAACATGATATGTAATAATATAAATCATAGCATTTAAAATCTCATATTTGAAACATATCATTTATACAAAATAACTCATCAAAATATGAATTAAAATCATCATACATATCCCATGGTTTCAATGAGGTAAGAATCCTACCAATGACAAACTTATGTGTCCTTGCGTTTTCGTCCAAAAAAGCTCACTGATCATGTCAAGCCAATCGTACACCGCTAGTGAGGTCCCGTTACCTCATTACATATCAATAAATCAAAACCCATGTTCCATTTGATTTCCCACCATGTTTAAGTCCATAAACATGCCTTAGTGGGGTTCGGCCATACAACATGGCCGAACCTTACTTACTTGGTTTTGGGTCCTTCTTTTTAGTCCTTTGATCTTTTAATTAAGTCCAAGATCATTCCATTAGTTTTACATTAATGAAAGCCCTAAATCCACAAAAAAACATTCTCCATGGTTCAATCATACACTTAGTCAGTTATTTATACTTAGATCCAAAACATGATCCATGGGGTTCGGCCATACACCATAGTCGAACCCATGGTCCTTTAATTTCACCATTTGGCCATTCTTTCCTTCCATAGGTAATCACTTCTTTTGTTTACACATAGGTTAATCATCTAACATAAATAAAACCCTAAGTCCACAAAAACTTCTCCATGGGGTTCGGCCATACACCATGGCCGAACCCATGGTCCATCATTTTACCCTATTTACATCTTAGTCATTATTTCCATCACCTCATGCTTAGGTCCAAAACATAGATCCATAACTAAACATTTCATTTGTTTAATCATGCATAGATCTCTTAATAACCCATTAAAATGGTCCATGGGGTTCAGCCATACACCATGGCCGAACCCATGATATCTCATTTCCCATCTTCTCCTTTAAATCATTTACAATCTTAGGTCCATAATCAAAGTCCCTCCATGGGGGTTTAATCATACACTTAGGTTCATCCTTTTAGATCATCATTAACATATTTAAAACCTACTAAAATTACCAACATTCCCCATCATTTTCATGCTCCAAAACATCTAAGTCCATCAATATCTTTCCATAGGGTTCGGCCATACACCATGGCCGAACCCATGGTCCATGGTTCTTCACCAATTTCAACATTTGAGACCATTTAAAAATCAATAACATTCCTCCATTATTTCTCTCCTTTAAAACCTTTTAAATCACTAACACCCTTCCATGGGGTTCGGCCATACACCATGGCCGAACCCTATGGTTCATCATTTCCATTAAAATAAATCATACATCCATGATTGATCCTTTGATGGGGTTCGGCCATACAACATGGCCGAACCTCATCCAACCCCTTTTTGGTCCTTGATAGTTCTTGTACATACCATTTCGGGTTTGGCCATGCAAGGGCCAAACCATGATCTTTGATCATCCACCATTTCCCACATGGTACATGCATAAAGTCCTTTAGCTATAACAAGATTAGGGTTCGGCCATGCAATGGCCGAACCATGTTCTTTGACCATCTTTTCTTACTTAATAAAATCTCATCAAGTACTTACCAATTCCGCTACTCCTCCGGTTTCTTTCACCCCTTCTTGTTCCTCCGATCTTCTCCCTCCTTAGCCTCTTAGTCCTCCTTGATCTTTGGCCGAGAGTAAGCTTGAGAGGTCTTGAGATGAAAACCCAAGGAGAGGGTTCGGCCAAAGATTGTAGGTTTGAGAGAGGGAGAGGAGCTTGAGATAGAAAAACTCTAAGTCCTTTCTCCTTTGTCAATGAGAGTGGTCGGCCTTGAGTGAATGTTTGAGAGAGAGAGAGAGGATGAGAGAATGTAAACCCCTTAGTCTTTTCTTGTTCAATGAGGATGGTCGGCCAAGAGAGAGAGGGAGATGAAGACTATGGAATTCGGCCAAGAGTGGTGTCTTTTGGTTGATGCCCCATTGTAACCACTATGGCTCTTCACCTCTCTCATCATCATTTACTTTGGGGGTTTCATCCCATGAGATGAAACTCCCAACCATATGACCCTTGTGCTTCCATCATGAGATGGAAACCCTCCATGTTCCAACGTGTACCCTTGAACATGTGTGGTGTAACATCAAAACCCTTCACCTCCCTCATTTAATGCTTCCTTTAGAGTTTCATCCCATGAGATGAAACTCCCACCTCCCCAACGTGTGTACATGGTGGTGTTTGGTCTTATGAGATGCAACTCTCCATCTTCCCACTCCACTCATTAAAATGAAAGTCCCATTAACTTTCCATTCAACTCACCTCTTTAACTCAACTCATATATTTAAATCAACTCTAGTTAACTCACTTAAAATCAACTCATTTCCTTGATTCCATTTCCAATTTAATTCAGCCCCAATTTAATTAAGCTTGAACTCACTTGGTGGTCAACCAAGTCAACCATGACCCATTGGGTCCCAATTGGGCATTTAACCCAATTAACAATCTTGACCCAATTAAATAAATCTTACCCATTTATTTCCATTGGACCTTGTCCATAATCTGTTGGGTCTTAATTGGGCAATTGACCCAACACCTTACCCATCTAAGGTCTAGCTCCATTAATTCACAAATTAAATGGACAATTTTCATATATGTTCATGAATTGAAAATCCGGGGTGTTACAGACCACACAACATGGCCGAACCTCACTAACTTGGTTTTGGGTCCTTATTTTTAGTCCTTTGATCTTTTAATTAAGTCCAAGATCATTCCATTAGTTTTACATTAATGAAAGCCCTACATCCACAAAAACATTCCCCATGGGGTTCGGCCATACACCATGGCCGAATCCATGGTCCATCATTTTCACTCATTTACATCTTTGCCATTATTTCCATCTCCTCATGCTTAGGCCCAAAACATAGATCCATAACTAAACATTTTCCATGGTTCAATCATACACTTAGTGTAACGCCCGCCCCTTTTCACTATGCTACTTAGCCGAAAATCAGAGTCTATTTTTTTTTTTTAAATAAGAGTGACAAAGGGCACGGGACGTCACGACACGAGTTAAGTCAGAGCTTCTAAAGCCCGGCCGTTAACTGGCCAACCCTACGTGTGTATGGAACTAAGTCCACGAGAACGGTTCACACGTAGAAAGTAAGCTCACGGAATTATAACTTAATGCGGAATTATAATAGAGTTTATCCTACCAATTTATTAGGTAGCAAGGAAGTTACATTACTTAAATTACTAAATTACCTCAAAATCATAACATCCAAAAGTAAAGTCCAAACCATAGCAAGAATTATAAATTATTACAATCCGATGAGCTAAGTTACTTAAATTACATTTCCAAAATAAATTTAAGTAATTTAACTAGCCCGCTTCCCCAAGCTCCTACGCTTGGCTCCCGTCGCGTCCTTCATTTCCGCCATCCCCTAAGTCATCAGCTAAGGTGGAAGTAGGGCGTTAGACAACGCGCCCAGTAGGTACTCCGAGTAGGGCTAACACATGGATTAGTGATACAATGCATATAGGGAATAATATAACAAAACCATGAAATCAATGCATGCCAAGGGTGTCTTATGTCATGAGTCCCACCCATCATCATTACCATTGTACAATGTCCTTTTTCAATCATACATAATGTCTCCCTTGATGGAAAAGCCTCATCAAGATAAATCAACACAAGTGTCCCCCTTGATGGCAAAGCCTCATCAAGATAAATCAACACAAGTGTCCCCCTTGATGGCAAAGCCTCATCAAGGTTTCATAACAAATACAAATATCCCCTTGATGGAAAAAACCATCATCAAGGTATCCCCATGTTTGCTTCTCGGTCGCGCGACGGAGCATGGACTCCGGTTCCATTATTATCCCTCCCATACCATGCATGAGATGTAAATGCAATATGCCATATAATATATAAATCATAGCCATAAAAACCCATCTTAAACATATCATATGATTACCAAAATAATTCAAGAAACATCCATACACATATAATCCATGGCTTACAATAAGGTTGGAATCCTACCAAATACAGACTAGTATTCCTTTGCGTTTTCGTTCCGAATTCGGTCGCCAATCGCTTACCGCTTGCGATATCCCGATACCTTATTATACATCATCAATTAGGCCCATGTTTTAATCATGTCCAAGTTCATTATCCAAGCCTTAGTGGGGTTCGGCCATACACCATGGCCGAACCCTACTAATTAGGTTTGTGTGTCCCATTTAATCCCTTAACCATCTTAAACTTGTGGGTTTAAAATCCAGCAACCTATGCTTCATTTAACCATACATAAAGTCATCATTTAAAGCACCTAAGTCCATGATCAACCTCCATGGGGTTTGGCCATACACCATGGCCGAACCCATGGTTCTTCATTTTGGCTCATGTTTACGTTTTATGCCACTCCTCTTCCATGGTTAAATTACCTCTTCTATCCATGTACACTTAAGTCCATGATTGACCTATAAACTTGGATCCATTAATGACCCATCAACCATGTCATAAGATCATTAAAACAGCCCCTTTACTTAACCTAATCCCTAATAATTTAAACACATACATAACTCCAAATTTAGCCCATCAAATGGCTCACAAATGGGCCATGGGTTCGGCCATACACCATGGCCGAACCCATGATGCCTTCCTCATTTTTCCTTGGATCCATTACAACATTTTTGATCCACAAACAGTCCTTCCTTGAGGGGGTTTCCATCATGCATTTAGATCACCATTTAATTTCATCTTTAGGTACATTTTTGAGTCATCATTGTACCAATATTCCCCCATTATTTCCCATATTTTTACACCTATTAAAATACTAATACATCGCCATAGGGTTCGGCCATACACCATGGCCGAACCAATGGTTCATGGTTCATCTTCCTCTACCACTTTTGAGGCCATAAGAACCATTCACGTTTCTCCATGGATTTCCCTCATTAAAACCCTTAAAATTTTGCTAACATTTAATCATTAAAACCTTAAAATCATTATCATCATTCCATGGTTTTAATCCTAAAAACCCCATTAAAATTACTTAATTACCTACCATAGGGTTCGGCCATACAGCATGGCCGAACCCTATGGTCCATGATTCCTTCAAAAATCACATTTCCATGCCTTGAATAAACCTTAAATATATAATGTCCTTAATGTCCATTTATTTTTCTTAACCCATCTCACCCATTAGGGTTTGTCCATTTCTCATCCTTTCCTTGGATGGATTTTAGATCCATGGCCCATAATATTTTGGCCATCATTTAATCCAAGAAAATGGATTCCATGATCTCTTTTTAACCCTTAAAAATGTAAATTCTTGTTTGGAGATACTTACCAATCCGGCGGCTCCTCCAGCTTCCTTTTGCTCCTCTTGGTTCCTTGGCCTTCTTTCTTCTTCTTCTCCTTGTTGTTCGGCCAAGATGAAGGTAGATTGAGAGAGGAAAAAGAGGAGAGAAAAGGAGCTATCCTAAGGTCTTGAGAGTGGTGGTCGGCCAAGCTTGGGTTCTCTTGTTTCTTTTCTTCTTCTAAGTCTTTCCTTCTTTCTCTTCTTTCCCCTCGGTGTTTTCTTTTCTTTTGGTCTTGGGAGAGGGAGGGACGGTTTTGGAGAGTGAGAGATGGAGAGATGGAAATGAGATGGGAATGAGATGAGAATGGGGTGGAGGAATGAGACGAAAACCCATCTCATCCCTTTGGTTTACTTGGGTCACACTCCTCCATCATTTCCATTCACCAACCAAGTATGGGCTCACATGCCTTAGTGGTGGTGGTTGGGATGAAACCACCACCATGCCAACGGTTTTGGGGTCTTTAGATGGGTGGTTTGGCCTTCCCATCAAATCCATTGACCACCCATCATGGAGAGGGGTATGGGCTCACATGGTTTTGGTGGTGGTGGTTGGGATGAAACCACTACCCCTTGCCAACGGTTTTGGGTGTGTTTCTTTGAGTGGTTTGGGTGGTTTCAATGAGATGAAACCACCCATTGACTTACCCCTTTGACTCCTCATTTGACCCATTTGACTAACCTAACTATTTAATTAATTCATTTGATTAATTTGATACTTTAATTTAGGTCCCTTAATTACATCATTTAATTCCATCTAATTTCCTCAATTCTCCTCCATGAAACCACCCATGGTTGACCAAGTCAACCATGGTGGTCGGTCCCACAAATTCTTAGCCAACCCACCACCTCACTTGATGAGGTGGAGGTGGGTCCCACTCGGTCATGTGCCTTGAACTAATCAAGATTAAACTTAGATGATTTACATTAATTAAATCAACTTAATTCACTTTGATCCTCTTTAATTCCTTTTGACTTATCCATGGTTGACCAAGTCAACCATGATAGTCGGCCCCACCTAAGTCTTGGTCCACACGCCACCTCACTTGATGAGGTGGAGGTGGGCCCCACTTGGTCATGCCATCTTGATTCATTCATAACTAACTTAGGTGATTTAAATTTAATTAAATCCATTCCAACTAATTGGATCGTCATTGGGCCCATGGCCCAATTAAATTCTCCTCCTACCCATTTACCTTAGAGCTTAAATCATCTTGACCCATTGGGTCCCAAATGGGTATTATCTTCAAGAAAGTAGAAGAATGGAATGCATTTATGACCCAATGGAATGACTTGGTCGAGTCTCCATCTGAAGTTGCATTTAATGAAGCGTTTGAGGTATTAAAACAACATTTTCGTGATTATTCGGATGCAATGAATTATATTAGAAGGACATGGATCCCACATAAGAAGCATTTCGTCAAGGCATGGATCGGTTGGAATTTACATTTTCAAAATGCAGCAACTTCAACGGTTGAAGGTGCACATTCAGTGTTAAAACGATATATAGCTAACTCCACTAGGGATCTATATATTATCCAAATGAAGATATCCCATGCAATTGAAAATCAGTTTCAAGACTTCAAGATTCAAATGGAGGATGAAAAAATCCGGTTTACTCTTACTGTTTCGATTCCTTTCTTTGATGAAGTGAACGGCAGAGTATCACAATTTGCATTGTCTGAGGTTTACAAGCAATATGTTATGCTCATGAACAGGTCATTTTTACCCAATTGTACACATGAGTTTACAGCTTCCATGGGCTTACCTTGTGCTTACAGAATGCAATTGATGAACAAGTTACATTTGGATCAGATCCATCCACAATGGAGAATCGATTTGATTTCAGTTGACAACTTGAACATTGAAATGAATCGTCCTGGGGATGAATTAGATGTTCACTAGGAAGACATTAAGAAAAAATATGGAAACATGTCTACATTTGATAAAGAGGAGCTCCGAGATCAGTATCCAAGATCTTGCCAGTGATGAGATGCATATCAGCCAACCTATTATGTAGTACAGCAGAGGACGTCATCCAGGTTCAAAGAATTCAAAGGGTCAAACATCTACAAGACGAGATCGTTCCTCATTTGAGATTGTAGAGAATCAATTGACTGGAAGAAGATGTGGGTTATGTAAAAATATTGGTCATACGAAGAGAACATGTCCGAATAGAAGTACTGCACAGGCATCCTGTAATGTAGATTCAAATGCTTTGCCTCAACCTCATGATTATTACGCTGAATCGCAAACAACGAGTTTGTCTCAATTATCCGAAGTAAGTTTCTTTTACATAATATAGATATTCACATTTTCATTCATATGGAATAAGGTCAAAAATACTAACACATACTCATTTTTCCACAACCGACTGGTTCTTATGACTTCTTATGACTGGTTTGTCCCTAAATATGGGACCTTAGAGTGGATTGTCGCTAAACGTAGGACCTTTGAGTGGTCAGTCAACAAGTATGGGACCTTAGAAATCAGATGGCCTGGTTAAAGAAGAGTTTTTCCCATTAGTGAGGAAGTTTGTCAAAGAATGCTGGAGTAAACAACCACAGGTTGTTTAATCTAGCATTCTTTGACAAACTCTTCACTAATGGGAAAAACTCTTCTTTAATTAGGCCATCTGATTTGTAAGGTCCCATACTTGTTGACTGACCACTCAAAGGTCCTATGTTTAGCTACAATCCACTCTAAGGTCCCATATTTAGGGACAAACCACCACTCAAAGGTGCCATGTTTAGCGACAATCCATGAAACCCATATTTAGTGTCAGACCACTCAAGGTCCCATATTTAGTGACAGACCATTCAATGCTCCCATATTTACTGACAGACAAAGGGTCCCATGTTCATTCAGTTGTTTACAAACAAACCATTCACCATGTTCATTCAAATAGATGAAATATTTCATAAAAAAAAAAACCATTCACTATGTTCATTCGAGATTGACAAACGATGTCATAAAAAGAAAACATTCACCATATTCTTTCAAAATTTACAACATTTACATATGAATATCAAAATTTCAAATACAACGGCTATTCGGAGTCAGGAGCTGGGGTAGATGTAGAAGCAGGTGCAGATGTAGAAGCTGGGGCAGATGCAGTATCAGGAGGTGCTGGTGCCGATGAAGGAGGTGCTGGTGCCAATGGACGACGTCCAGTCAAACGCACCTGACGAGTGGGGCCTGTAGGATGAGGCTGAGTGGGGCCTGTCGAACGAGGATGAATGGGGCCAGATGGAAGAAGTTGAATGGGGCCAGTCAGACGAGGCTGTGGGATGTCAGTCGGGCGAGCCTCACTCGTGTCAGTGGACGAAGAGGCTCTCCCCCATGATTGATTTATCATTTTCTCAGCTATCAAACATCTGACGCTCTCGGATGATGAATCGCATCCAAGATGTGTTGTTACTCCTTCTTTTTGCAATAAAAGAACAGAGTTTCTTATCACATCTACCACTTGATTCTCCAAATTATTCAGCCTTCTCATCGTCATTCTGACCAACTCACCATTTTTTTTATCAATTTTGGCATTCATCCTCCCTTTCATCTCAGCCAATTTATCGTCAACCATTCCCTCAAGCCTTCCAATCAGTCTTCCTTCCATCTCAGCCAATTTTTCATCAACCACTCATTCAAGCCTGCCCATAAGCCTTCCTTCAATCTCGGCAAATTTCATATCAATTTTTTCATTCAGTTTTTTTATGCTGTCAAGAATTAGCATAGTACTGACTCCTGTGTCATGTGCCTCTGCCCTCCCAACTGTAGGTACCTCTGCCCCCCTAACTTCAGGCGCCTTTGTCCCTCCAACTTTAGGTATGTCACCCTCCTCCTCAGGTGCCTCAACCTCAATAGGACCATGTTCTAATTTGGGAACCCAACGTGCATTGTCGAGTTTGAATCCCATCTTGCCCAAAGTAGACGCATCGAATATATCCGTTTTCTTCATAGCTATTTTCTCTTCAGGGGGAGGGTGATCCCTTCTTGTCAAAACAAGTAAGACAGAAATAAACCATATGGAAGGCTACATTTTCTAATCTTACAAAAATGCAACCATGTGCTTTATTATGATGAAAGATATATAAATTTGTTTGCGATTCAAAATGCACCATATCAGGAAACTATCAAAATACGGCACCTGATTACTAAGCCCTTTTCTAGGTAAAATATTCTTCCTAATAATGTAATATGCAATTCGGGCTTCTAGGGTTAGCTCCATAAGCCCGAGCTTATCTCCTTTGGCACCATCACTTCGCCCACACAATTGGGTCATGGCCTCCGAGGGAACGAATCTGTCAACATCTGTGGGCCATGAATTTGGTTCATATTTTGAAATAGTGGCACTGGAAAACTGAAACATTCTGTCCAGTGCCGAAGTTGAAATTTCAATTTATGTCCCCCTAACTTTGGATTTTATGGAGTGTCTCGGCCCGTCTTCCTACATATTTGCATAAAATTCATTCACCAATTTTGGGTAAAAATCTTCTCTTATTCCCAAAAATCTCCCCATCCAAGTATGTGAATATACTCATGGATTCTTAATTCAAATGCAGAAAAAAGCTTAGGTCAATGATTTTACCATAAATCATCAGCTGAGAGTACAAATCCTCTCGGTAGAATGTGGCGGCTTCTAAAGAGTTGAAGTGGTTCGGGTCGAAGATCTCCGTCTCCATAGGTGTCTCCGTCAATCTCACTCTCTTCCCTCTAGATGAAGCCAACACCTTCATTTTTCTCCCTCTCGATGTAGACCCTTTGGATGCCATGTGGAATGAGGGCTGTATCCGGAGAAAAAGAAATCGGAGAAGAAGAAGAGAAAGGGTATTCGGAGAGGGCAAAATCGATCGGTTGGAAGAGGGGCGAGGGAAGATCGATCGATCGATTTCGAGAATCGTGCGGTCGATTTGGTGAAGAGGAAAGAGTCGATTGATCGATTGGAGAAAAAGAAGAGAAAGGTGGATAGGGGGAAAGATCAATCGATTTTATATATAAGCTTGCGATCGATCGTACGATCACAGAAATCGATCGATCGATCTTGCCCTAAACAAACAATCGATCGATCGATCCCATACAATCGTGCGATCGATCTTGATAGGAGAGGTCGACTGTCAAACTGTCAACCTCTCAATTAAAATCGATCGCACAATTCTATGTAATCGATCGATCGATCTTGCCCTAAACAAACAATCAATCGATCGATCCCGTATAATCGTGCGATCGATCTTGATAGAAGAGGTCGACTGTCAAACTGTTGACCTCTCAGTTAAAATCGATCGCATGATTCTATGTGATCGTGCGATCGATCTTTGAATGGGTCACAATCTATCGATTGATCAATGGGACCGTGCGATTGATCTTGAGAGGAGAGGTCGACTGTCAGTTAAAATCGATCGTACGATCCCATGGAAGCGTGAGATCGATCGAATCTCGTGTTATGATCAATCGATTGATTCGAAAATGAACTGTCGGATCGATCGATCGATCGTATACGACTCAGATCGATCGATCGACACGAAATGGCGTTGCAGAATCGATCGGTTGATTTCGAGCGGAAGGGGCAAAATCGTAATTTCCAGTAAAAAACCCAAAATCGGTGTCTGTTGGCAGAAACTTGCGGTGTCTAAATGGGGATCCTATATAATGTGTTGTTGTACATGCGTGCCCCTATCATCTTGCTTCTCATGCTTGTGCTAATATCGGCTTATTAAATAGAGATTCATGTAAGATTGTATGAGTTGGTTTTATATTGACATTTTTGAAGATGTGAAGTTTGGGGAAGCACAAGTTTGTGCTTAAGACCCTTTGTCAATTTTTCACAAAAAGGGGCAGAATATTAGAAGCTTTAAATAATCTTGAAGTACGGGAGAGACCAATCTTGAAGTATGGGGGAGTAAGAAGTGAAAAATAAGAAAAAATCTCAATCTTTAGTCCATAAGTTGTGGGGAAGTAATTATGTTTTCATTACTCATGTGTTTGGACTAACGAACTAATTTGGAGACTCTAGCTTCCATCTAGCTCGCTTGTCGTGTATGTATACAATTATATATTAAAAATAAGCAAGCTGAGCAAGAATATGAAACAAGCCTAAAGTGTTCAATGTCATTTGAAATTATTTGTAATTGTTGTATTATTTACATTCAAATGAGTTGTAATGGGATTGAATTATGTAGTTGAGTCTGTAATTCATAACTTCTAGGTTTTTGTCCTGAAATTGACAAATGGGAAGATTGTTAGTGTCCCAGTTGACCGAGTCACCTTTTTTTCAATTCTGTGACTCAAGAGAAGCATTGCTTTGGAAGACTGAAAACATGAATCAAGACTCAAATGCCATAAAGGTTGACTCAAGTTCAAAATTGGAAGATCAACTGATGATTCAACATCATCTGTATATGGCAATCACAGAGGTAAATTGATCATAGATGACTCTAGGGTGGACTCCATACCTCTAGGATGACCTTGACTAGACAGAAAACGAATTGGAAAAATCAATCAAGTCTAGGTGGACCTTTGACATCCAACTGAATCAATGAACTCAAAATTGCAAAACTGGTTATCTGTTAGGACGACATGTCATGTATGGCGATCCATCGCTAGGTACAGGACAGACCCGTTGTGGTCCACGACCTATCGTATGGAATGACAAGAGTTCTGGTTGGAAAATACAGTCAAACTGGTTCGCTCTTGTTGAGCACTGAAATCTTACATTTTTACCCCTAATTATTGGACCGGTTAGCTCTCAATTCTGTGTATATTGGTGCATCTAATATAATTTCTTAGTTTTACATATTAAAAAATGGAGAATACAGAAAATTAAGCAAAGTGAGTGGATAATTGCTAGTTTTGAGCCTAAAATAGAAGATCTGAAATTTTAGTAATTAATTTGAGCCACTTTTAGGTTTTTCATGTAAATTGGTTAGTCTAGATCCAGTTATGAGAGTCTAGACTTAATTAATATTTTAGATTTTAAAGTAGTGGAGTTAACTATTTAATTCCGGGAGAGAGAACATGCAATTCAAGTGCCAAAGACTAGAAATCAAGATCAAATGGGTAAGAGATCTACTTCAATTGGGCTAAGCTAAGCTCCACAGGCCAACATTAGGCCAGGCCACAGGCAGTCCATCCGCATATTACAAGATGTGCCAGGCCAATGTGCACTCCAAAGTCCAACAAAGGCCCAAGTCCTCAATTTAAAGTCCAAGGTCCACTGAAGGGCCATGTGCTCATTTATAGATCCAAAACCCAAGTCCATAACCCATTCACACGTCCAAACCTTGTCCATTTCCATGTCATCCACACCTTCCAATCTTCATCTTAAAACCTAACCCTTCATCGTATACCAAAATTAGATAAAACCCTAGATCCACCTATCAAATCCAACCCATACATGCATTAACATTAGATCTAGACCATCCAACCCATCCATCATCTAGATTTACCTTAGGATCACTTGCATTCATATATCACCTATGCATCCATTCAATTAGATCATCCATCAATCATCTAAATCATTAGATCTTAGGAAATTTTATCACATCCATTCATATCATTCATAAACCTAGGAAAAACCCTAGATCCACCTTACTTATCCAATGCATACATTCATCATCTTAGATTTAAGCCATGGATTTTATCATCCATCTTGATCAACCTTTGAATCTTAACCCTCCATTAGGAAACTTACCATTTATATAATTTATTTTAATCAACTTACCTTAGAGCCATTAGATCTAGGTCCCATTCAATCATAGCCATTCGTTCATAAAAACCCTAGATATAGAACAACTTGGAATCCAAGCAACTAAAATCTCTCCAAATTTCATGATTTGGACGTTTATTAGGTCAAGATGGATCTGCAAGATGGTACATGTGTAGAAAAATGGAATTTGCACTCCACTTTCCAAACCAATCCTAAATCCCATTTTTTTTCTCCACCATTGCTTAACCACCAATCCAAGCACCCAAATTTCATGTATACCCTATTGTAAGCCCTAGTTTTCAATCTTAAATCCCATCCATCCAAATTTCATGAGATCTAATCCAAGCCATCAATCCATAACTTAAACCCAAATTAAATCCTAGCCATCCATTCCAACCCTGAGCCTATAAATAAAGCACTAAGCACACCATAGAATTCAAATTTGACCTAAAGCTTGAGAGGACCAAGGCTGGAGCAAAAGACAAGAAGACAGGAACACCATTCGAATTTACAAAGTGAGAGTTGTAAATTTTATTTTTATGTTGTCTTTCTTGTATTTTATTTATAATTGCATGTACTTAATTCTTCCATGAAATAAATACAAAGCATCCATTTAGAATCCTGAAACATCCAAGTTGTAGAATTCTACTGTGATTATTTTACTTTTAATTTCAAGGTTGTAACTTTTGTTTCTTTAATTAAATATGAGCAAATGCAATAGTTAGGATCATGAATGTAAATGTTGAATATTGATTACTAAGGTTTAATTAATTAAATTAAAACTTGTGAATCTTGTCTTTATTAGTGAGTATGAACATTTCAGATCTTTATGCAAATTTCAGATATACGTTTTGTATTTGTTTACACATTTTGGGTGATGAACGGTCTATTCCACACAACAAACCTTTACGTTACTGCACCTTTAATTTTAGTCATTTATTTTCATGCATTTTAATTCTCTGTCTTTTAATTATGTTAAATCCCATGTTTGTTGTGTAACTCTTGTTCTAACCCAAATCTTGTATAATTTAATCTTTTAATTCTTTAATTTACGTTATTCTCTTATTCTTTTAATTCTTTGTATTTACACTCTCTCTCAATATTCATTCAATTAAAGATTGGAGATGTGGTATTTTAATCTTATAACTTCTAATTTTGACTATGATTAAGATTATCATTTAATTCACCATTTTAATTCAAGGACAATTAATTCATACATCTTATTTGCTGATTTTTTAAATTAGATACTTGACTCATATAAAGCTTCTACTTCTTGAAAATAATTCTTTTTAAAGGAACACAAATTTAATTTTAATTCATATATCTTGAGATTTTCCTTTGGCTTCGACCTCGCACTCAATCGCTATACTATACATGGTTCGTGCGCTTGCGAGATTTACAAATTTAAAACATCAATAAGTTTTTGGCACCGTTGCCGGGGAAAATAACAAAATTAAATTGTGTTCTCTTTAAGAATTAATTATTTTTAGGAAAAATTGTTATTTTTTGAAAATTCTATTTTTGGCAACTCTTTAAAAATGGAAACTTTTTCTAGTTTTGAAAAGTTACCTTAAATAAGAAATTCTTGAAAATCTCAATAATTTATATCAATTTATTTTTTGAAAAGTTTTCCATTTTTAGAAAAATCTATTTTTGGTAATTGATCTATTTTTGGAAACCTTCCAATTTTAGCAAAATTTCCTAACTTAAAACTTTTCTAAAATTTTAGAACTTTTATCTAACTTAAGAAATCTTCAAAATAAGATGTCAAATCTCGGAATCATGGAATAAATTTTTAATTTGGTGTAATTTGATTTAATTTCCATAATCTTATCATATTTTAAAATTCTTGTTTATAGATTGTAAATATTGCACCTCTTTCTTTAATTGTAGTTATAGGCAATGTAAAAAATATCTCCGATATTTTCATTTTTATCACAAAAATATCGGCAAAATAACTTTTGGCCATTAAAAACCTGAGTTTATCACGTCTGCAGTCTTTAACGGTAAATTCCCGTTAAAAACAAGTTTTTATCGCGAGAAACGATAAGTTGCCATTAAAATCACGAGATTTTACCGTTAAATTCCCCTTAAAAACGCTTGGGCCAAATATATATATTTTATTTCTGAAATATCGTTTATGTTTTCAAGCTCCGGCCACATTATTTATTTTTATATTTATTTTTATTATTTTTTAAATAATATATTTTCAGCGAGATTTTTCCATTAAATTTCGGATTAAAAATTTGAGAATTTGAAAATATCCCGCTATTAATAATTGTTGTTAATATCCCGAGAATGAGATTTGTGACAATGGTTATATGAAAACATCATTTAGATTAGGTTTTTTGCATTATTTATGAGAGTCAGAATCTTCACTTTGTTTTGTGTGTTTCATTGTACAGGGATTTTGAATTGCACAATAAAAATTTCTGGCAGGAAAGCACTACAGGCTAAGGTAAGTGTCTAACCTCATTTTCTTTAATTTTTATTTTTCCATGCATTCATATAGATTTTATTTAGGGTGTTTTGCATTTATTTTGCATAAAAAAAATAAAAATATTGCATATTTACTTTGATCATGCATTTAGGTTGCTAGTTTCATCCATTATATTAGATTGTTTGCATATTTGCTTTGATTATTGCATTGTTAGATTTAAGATTGCATTCACAAACATAGAAAAATAAAAAAGATAAGTAAATAAAAATGGTTCATGCATCTCCTAATAAAATCAATTAAGGAACAATTAGGCTAGATTTTTAGGGTTTCATGCTCATTAGGAACCTTTTCAAATCAAATCAATTTTTGTAACCACTGAATAGTTTATCTTCAAGAATGGTGTCCAGGGCTAGTTCTGTCACCAAGACATGCGGTCGAGCATCATCTAAGGATAAGGTGGGACGAGATGTCGCGTGCTCCCCACTTACTTGGGAACTTACCTGGCCATCTTATGGTTAAACTCTCATTGGAGACTTAAATTCTTTGGAGAAAAAAATAGGAGCAAGTCTAGAGACAAATTTTAGGGTCCTACTAGCAGCCAATAAAAATTTTAATTTCTCTTAAAGAAATTTGAATCTAGATTTAGGCATTTCTTGTGTGATTTTGTTTGAATGTGTGTGATGTATGATTCATTGGTCTAGTGACTCCACCAATCGCTTGGTTTGAGTTACACTTCCCGTCAGTACATCAATCGTTGCGTCCGGAGCTCAGTCAGGCCCAGTCATAGATAATCCACCCTCATCACCATCACCCAATCATTCATTTCATCCACACCAGAACCATCAAAGGATCAACCCAAATTGACCCATTTACCTATCTACCCATTTACCCATCCACCCATTTATCCACTTACCCATTTAACCCATTTACCAATTTACCTAGCCACCCATTTACCCATCACCCATTACCCATCCACCCACACTCATTTACCCATATTCATCCACTCATCTTCCTTTACCCAGACCCACTACCCACATGTCTATGTCTGAGTTGGTCTGAGTCCTTAGTGTCTAGTTTAGGTTTGCATTGAGTCAGTCTAAGATTTTAGTTAATTTGTTAAAGTTAATCTAGCCTAGGATTTTTATTAAGTCAGTTTAGGAATTTTGTTATTAGGTCTATTTATAGTTTCGCGTTGTGAGCCATTTTAGGTACTTCTAAACCCAGTTAGCTTTGTTCTGATATTTTCTGATTTGCACCTGATCACTGTAGATTAGGGAATATTGAGGATAATGTTCAATTCGAGTTTGGGGGTATTGAGGGGTTACATTTGAGTCCAATAATAAAAAAATAATTGTTTTCTTAGGAAAAGATAGGCAGACTTAATCTTTCAAAGGAAGAGTAGGCGAAGATTGAGACTCTTTGGTGCTTAACAAGACTGTCAATCTTAGCTTCAGAAAATCATGCGTCTTGACAATCTGACGTAAAAAGAGTCACATTTTTAACATTAATACTTAGATAGAGATCTTTATATCATACTTTTCCAAAAAGACTTTTATAGCATTTATATTTGGAAAAACTTGTACACAGCCATATTAAATTTAGTCTGAAAAAGAAAAATATTCACGAGTTGAGTAATCACTAGAGGAATATCAGTGGAGACTTAACCAAGTGAGCTTTAAAGCCATTCTTTTATTCTAAGGGTTATAAGTCAATTCCATTTTCTTTGATAGCGCAAATAAGTCGTTGTTGATCTCATTATCTTTCATCTTGGTTATAATACTAAGAACGCCATCAAAATTGAGTTATTATACCTGAATTTTTTTTGAATTTATATGAGACAAGGAAACCACCTGTTGAAACTTAGGATGTGATATAGGCCATTTTTGGATCGTTTGAGCCTAAAAGCCCACCTATACTTGGTCATCTTATCTTGATAGTTCCCCAGTTCTGCCTTATATAGCCTATTTTCTTGACCAGACATGTCTACCATACCCAACTCCAGTTCAGGAGTATGAGCAGATCAAAAATATCCATGACCTATTCTTAGAAAAGGTTAAAGATGAAAAATTAAGGGATGGTACTCTAAAAACAAAGGCATAAGAAAGAAAAGAACAAGAAAAAAAAAAATAACATCCAAAAAGGGAAACATCCAGATACCAAAAGAAGGATGTGAAAAAAGAAAAGAAAAATAAAGAAAAAGAAAATACTTAGAAAAGTGCCGAAAAGATAAATAGAGGAAAAATATCCCATTCAAAATCATGAAGACCTCTAACCAGTTCAAAGTATTTATCTTTATAGTCATCTGTCCTTCTTTGATTTGACACGATCCCATGCCACGTTTCATCCTAATAGGAAGTCCTATTGATCTCAGGTCTAAATAGGGTATTTCATGTGGAGAATAGAAGAAGAAAGATTTTGATATTTGATTCAACGATCTCAGGAAATTGGCACCTATTCATGAGATCATTCATTTTCTTTTGAATTAAGCCTTCTTTGTTATTACATATGTGAGATATTTGGATTTCGAACACATCACTTCTGCTGACATATATCTTGAGAGAAAATGAACCCAAACATCTGAGTGTTAATTTTTTCGAGAGATATATCCAGTAAGGTTTGTAGTCTAAGCGCATTTTCCAATAGTGTGAATAAAACTTGGGTCTATTTGGAAAAAGAAGTCTATCTTAATATTGGCTAAGCACACACTACACTCCAGGTATAAGTCTTGTAAAATGAATTTTAGAGTTATATGATGTTTAAACCCCTTACCTATGTGTTCCTGTTAAATATGTTGATATTTGTGGGTATTATCACTGAAAGCCCTTACAAGACTATAACTTGTCCACTAGTGGGGAGCTAATAGTTTAAAGGCTTGTTGCATACGCTAAGTGCAATTGAGAGTACCAGCAAAAGTGGTGTAGTTTTTAGGTTTAGTTTAAGTTTTGGTTTAGTCTAGGTATAGTTAATGTTTAGATTAGGATTTTTGTTTTCAGTCCTTTTAGGTAGTGTTTAGTTTTTAGTCCTTTAGGCCTAGTGACTACTCCAAGCCCAGCAGGTTCCAATTTCAAATCCAGTTTTTAGTTTCAGGGCCAATTTGGCCCGGTTTGGGTCTGATAAGCACTAAAAAATGACAGTTTACTCCTTAAAATTGGATTAGTTAGCCATTGTTTTGTGTACATTTGGTATATTTAATAATGTTTTGGAGTTTTGTAGGGAATATGGAGAAATTAGAGAAAAGAAATTAAAATGAAAGAAAATTGATAGAAAATGTGCTTAATGCAAAGCCTTGGACCGAGTCGACAAAAAGGCCTTTCAAATCTATCATCGGACTCCAATCTCATTAGTTTTAGGCCCTCAAAGCTTACATGGCCAGGCCCACTTCCTGCCCATTGAAAGAGCCACATTCACATGATAGCACCTGTTAAGCAAACAGAGAGGCAATTGAAAATAATTTACAATCAACGCTTTTTGCAAGCAGTGAGCAAAGATGAATGAGACTAATTTTTACTGGAGATAGCAGCGGCAGGGTTCGGTGTTCAAGCAGATCTGTTTGGAATTTGTTTATGAAGTGCAAGCAGTCTAAAGTGTTAGCAGCCTGTGAACAGAATTCACGCTGTTTGTGAGCAACAAAAGAAGGCTACGTGTAGTGAATTGCGAGAGAAGTTTGATGTTGCAAAACTAGAAGAACTGGTAACCAGCGTGAAGGGAAGATGATCTGATTAAATAGGCAAAAGGGAGGTTTCAAGGTGGATTACAGTGATGCTACCATGCTGTAAACTGGGTCCGACTCTGCTGCAGATTTCATACAGCAACATTTGAATGTTGCAAATCTTCTTTACATGCAGATCTATTGAGCAATCAAGTAGAGAGCAGAACATCGTCCAAGCATTCAGCAGGACAACAGAGCATCAGACAACAAGGAGTTGACAGAAGCTATGTACAGCAGATAGAAAAAAAATACAGCAACAAAACAAAGGGAGCTGCTGCCCATTCATTCACCATCCTATGCAGATTATAAAAAGAAAAATCAGCAAGCATACCAAAAGATCAAATCTGTGACAGAAGCAAAGACAAAATAGAAACACGGCAACAAGAAAAAATGGAAAGGTGAGAAAAGGACAATGGTTGAATCGTATGTAAAGAAAAGAGCAGCTTAGCAGAGGCAAGCTATTGTAAACCATGAAAAGCAGCAAAATGTGTAGCAACTCAATCTGTGAAGTTGCCGAGCAGAAGTGGGCAACACATCTAGCAGCCAAGCATGGAGACAACAACCATTGTACACAATCAGATTGCAGCGTTACAAGGCAGCATCCAAGTTCTACCAACCCTTCTCTCTCGGGCTGTGTGTTTGTTTCTCCAAGTTCTCTGGATGTTTTTGACAGACTTCACACTGGAAGCAAACAGAGGAGCCACCATTCGAGACAAGAAGCATCAGCAAGACATTGAACTGATAAAACGCAAACAGAAAACAAAGAAAAAAATATTGCAGTTTTTCGTTGGCAAGAAGTGGGTACTAGTGTTGACTCAATGTGGGTCTCGCATGGTCCTCCATTCAAATTCGAAGAAAATAAAAGAGATAAACGCAACAACAATTTTTTTTAACAGAGAAAGAAAGGGAAACAACAAACAGAGAGATTAGCTAGCTGATTTGGATGTGTTTTCCTTGCTGTCCAAACGAAAGAAAGGAAATAAAGAATTGAAGAGGTCGAAGGAGGGTATTGGCTGATTAAGATAGACAGTGGATGCATGAGAAAAGAAACCAATCAAAGTGGAGATCGGCAAGAATTAGAAAATGAAAGATAAGAATAACAGACACTACGAGGTTGAAAGAAAAAAATAGAAAATAGAGAATGCGGTTGATTGAAGAACAAGAAAGAAATAAAAATAGAAAAGAAGAGAGGTCGGCCATACCTGCCATCGGCTGAAGTTGAAGTGGGTCTCATGCCTTGTTAATATTACTTCTTCAAACTTCTATAAATTGGAAGCCTCTCTTACAGCACAATTCGAACTTGGCTGAGAAAAATTAAGGTTGTGCATTGGAGAGGAATAGAAGAAGAAAAGAAGAAAGTCCAAGGGTCTTAGGTTGGTTACATTTTTTATGTGATTTAGAATCTTCACCAAAGTTTGTGGTGTTCTATTTTGCAAGAGATTTAAATCGCGCACTAAAAAATTTTCGAATTTAAGCGCTATAGGCCAAGGTAAGTTTCTAGGCTCATTTTCTTTAAATTTTCTATGTTCATGTATTCATATAGATTTTACTAGGTTGTCTTGCATTCATTTTGCATAAAAAAAAATCATATTTAATTTGTTCATTCATTTAGATTGCTCGTTCATGCATTGGGATAAATAGTTTGCTCATTGTTTTCATATTTGCTTGAATCTTACATTAGTAACTTAGGCCTACATTTAAAAAAAACAAACAAGAAAAATCCAAAAAGATTAGTAAAATTGGTTCATGCATTACCCAATTAAAATCAATTTAGAACCATCGTCTCGGGTTGTTCATGCTCAATAGGACCATCTCTAATTCAGTTTATTTTTAGTTCACCGGTGAATAGTTATGCTTAAAGCATGGTGTCTAGGCTAGTTTTGTCACTATGGTGTAAATAGTCGTAAGGATAAGTGGAAGATTAAGTAGACTGCCATTGAGCTCCTCCACTTACCTGGAAACTTACCTAGCTGTGTTAATGGTTAAACTCTCCTCGAGAGGCTAAAATTTTTTGGAAAGGAGATTACGAGCAGTATAGAGTCTATGATCTGTGTGTCACTCTAGGTTTAGGGCATATTTTGTGTGAATTTGTTTGACCATGTTTGTTCATGTTTGTGTATGAGTAGTTGGGTTCGCGACTCTACCAACCGTTTGGCTCGAGTTAAACTGTCTGTCGGTCCATCGTTCGTTGCGTCCAGAGCCCAGTCAACCTCAATTAAAGTTAGTCTACTACCATCACCCAAAATGGCCGGATAATAGGAGAAAACCCTTCGAGATTATTTTTCATCGGTCGTAGCCAACACACCTTCCAGCATAATAATCGCAGCCACCAATGCCACCTATGAGCTAAAACCAGCCCTTTTACATCTCCTTCCCGCTTTCCATGGCCTTAATAGTGAGGATCCTTACTTACACGTTAAGGAATTTTTAGAGATTTGCGCCACTATCAAACTTCAAAATATCACTGAAGAATCTGTTAAACTTCGCCTCTTTCCTTTTTCTCACAAAGAAAAAGTGAAATCATGGCTGAACTCCCTTCCTGCAAATTCCATCAGAACATGGGATCAATTGGTAAATAAATTCTCGAATAAATTTTCACGATTTAAAAACAAACGCCCTCAAAATAAAAATTTCAAATTTTAGTGAAAAAGAGGGTGAACAATTCTCGGAGTCATGAGAAAGATTTAAGGATCTATTGAGTAAATGTCCACATCACGGTTTTGAAACTTGGAGACTCGTTCAATTTTTCTATGATGGCTTAACCACATCTAGTCGTACTTTGGTAGAGTCTATGAAAAGTTGGCCATTTTTTTACCAAGTCAAGATGAAGGATGAAATCTCTTGGAAAATTTGTTAGAGAATTTTCAGCGTTAGACTTTTCCAAAAGGGAGATTTCAAAGCAAAAACCCGAAAAAGGAGGTTTGTACGAAGTCAACAATGATTTTGATGTTAAAATAGCAATCTCAAGTCTGAGTAAAAAAGTAGAGGCTTTAGCAATGACTCAGAGGGTGAGTCCATCAATGGGTGTGTAGTCTGAGGTGTGTGCCTTGTGTACTAACTCGGGACACACATCACAAACATGTCCTTCCCTAGAGGCAAATTCAGAGTGCTTAGCTGAATAACCTAACGTATTAAATAATTTTGCGAAGCAGCAAGGTAGTCCATTTTTTGCGACTTATAACCCCAATTGACGGAATCACCCTAATTTATCTTGGAGACAGAACCAACCCATGAATCAGGGACCTCCTCAGTTCCAAGCACCCAATCAACCATATCACCCACCTCAGAACCATCCATACCAGCCACCACCCCAGGGTCTGTCCTTTTAGTCTGGTCCTTCTCAACAACGTAAGCCCTCTATACGTTGCAGCAATTCATGCAGTCCACCCAGCATGCTATGCATAAGTTTGAAACATAGCTTGAGCAGTTAGTCACCGCCTTAGGTGAAAAGGAGAAAAGCAAGTTCCCGAGTCAGCCTATCCCAAAACCAAAGAGCGAGTATGACGTTTCATCGCCTAATCCGGGTGATGCCAAATCAATTACTACCTTAAGATCAGAGAGACAGGTATACAATAAAGTGGAAATGCCTAGACAACTGGAAGACCATACTGATTGTCAACCAAAGCATCAAGAGGACCCGCCTAGTTCATCTCCCGTCCAAAATGTACCAAAAACATCTGCTAGAAATACATATTAACCAACGATAAACAACGGTTACCTTATGGTGACATACTAGAGGTGTTCAAACATATCAGTATCAACATCCCTATACTTGACGCCATAAATTAGGTACCTTCATATGCCAAATTTTTGAAAGACCTCTGTACGGTTAAGTGGAGAAATAATGTTCCCAAAAAGACATTTCTAGCAGAAAACACCAGTTTACTCATCCAACAAGGGTTTACAATAAAGCAAAAGGGTCCTAGGTGCCTAACCATCGCTTGCACCATTGGTACATTTGAAATTGATATGGCCTTGTTAGATTTTGGAGCCAGTGTCAGCCCACTGTCATACTCAGTCTATGAGCAATTAGGGTTGGATGAGTTAAAACCCACTACTATCACACTACAGTTGGTCGGTCACTCTGTGAAAATTCTGAGGTGTGACAGAAGACGTTCTGGTGAAAGTCGACAAATTCTTCTTTCCGGTTGATTTTGTGGTGCTGGATACACAGCTTGTTCAGAATGAAAGTGAGCACATTCCAGTTATTCTTGGACGACCATTATTGGCCACTGCCAAAGCTGTTATCAACTGCTAAGATGGTATGCTTAGGTTGTCATTCGGAGATCTGACGACATAACTCAATGTGTTTGGCATGTGTCGACAACCTCCTTGCACAGATGACTTGTGTGAGGTTAATATGATTCAGAGTTCTGTCGAATAATATTTTCTTCACTTTATTTACGATGATCCATTCGAGAAGTTTCTGTCCACCTTTGGCACAAACTTCAATAAAAATGTTGAGCAAGAGATGAACGCTCTACTGAACAAAGTTCCATATGTTCATGTTAGAGCAAGGAAATTCAAACCTCTCCCTATGAGTCAATCTGTACCAGTTCCCTCGGTCGAGAAGCCACCAAAATTAGAGCTCAAACCACTCCTTGAGACTCTTAAATATTCTTGCTTGGGACCACTAGAAACTTTACATGTCATCATAGCTTCCGACTTGCCTTGAGAACAGGAGTTTAAACTCCTTGCTGTTTTGAGAGAATACAAAGAAGCTATAGGATGGTCCATTGCCGATCTCAAAGGGATTAGGCCCTCTGTGGTTATGCACAAAATTTACTTGGAGGAGAACTCCAAGACATCTAGAGAACCACAAAGAGGCCTGAACCCGGTGTTGTAGGAAGTGGTAAGAGCCGAAGTTTTAAAGCTTCTCGAGGAGGGTATCATCTACCCGATCTCTGACAGTGCATGAGTGAGTCTTGTAGAGGTTGTTCCAAAGAAGTCTGCTGTGGCGGTAGTAAAGAATGAGGCTAATGAGCTAGTACCTACCCATGTCCAAACTGGGTGGAGAGTTTGCATTGACTACCGAAATCTTAAAACTGCTACACGTAATGACCACTTCTCTCTTCCATTAATTGATCAGATGCTTAAGCGTTTAGCTGGTCATGCATTCTACTATTTTCTTGATGGTTATTCCTTCTATAACCAAATTTGTGTTGCTTTCGAGGATCAGGAGAAGACCACCTTCACCTCTCCATTTGGTACATTCGCCTACTGTCAGCATGCCTTTTGGGCTGTGCAATGCACCTGCTACCTTTCAACGGTGTATGATCAACATATTTTCAAATATGGTAGATCGATTTCTGGAAGTTTTTATGGATGATTTCTCAGTCTTTGGTTCTTCGTTTGACTAATGCCTACATCATCTAACCCTTGTGTTAGTCTAATGTAAAGAAAAGAACCTATGTACTCAATTGGAAAAAATGTCACTTCATGGTTAAACATGGCAAAGTCTTAGGTCATATTATATTAGAGAAAGTAATAGAAGTTGATAAAGCTAAGGTTGATTTGATCTCTAGTCTTCCACGACTCCAAACTGTTAAAGAGATCAGATCATTCATAGGGCATGCTAGTTTCTATGGGAGATTTATCAAAGATTTCAGTAAAATTTCCAGACCTCTATGTAGACTCCTGACCAAAGATCCTAGTTCCGATTTTGATGATGAGTGCGTCCACACTTTTGAAAAGTTGAAAACTGCATTGACCTCTGCTCCGATCATTCAACCTCTTGATTGGTTTGTTCTTTTTGAGATAATGTGTGATGCTTCTGACTACATGATGTACACTGGAAAATGACAAATTTACCTCTAAATATTAGATTAGTTAGCTCTTGAAATTTGGTTATTTTGTAGTTTTATTGTTATATATTTTATATCTAAAATTATTAATGTTAGTATCTCATGTTAATTAATTTTATCTAATTAAGTGTTTTTGTGTGTTTTTAGGATGGTTGCATAGAAACATAAGACAGACCTGTAATTGTTGAAGTCATCTACTGGCTTAGTTTGACCCAAGATGTCAAAAACACCAATGGGCATTGGCTGTTGTTTCTAAACATAGTGTGAAGAAATAACAAGTGTATGAAGTATGGAAATGCACGTGGTATGCTTTGGGTTCTACAGCAAAGATTTGTAAGCATTCTATGGAAGAACAACAAATAGAAGAACCCTTGCAGAAAATCAGTCAAGCATGAAAGTAGAGACACTTTAAGAGGTTTTGAAGAAACCAATTGTAAAGAAGAAGAAAGAAAAGCAGCAAACTGTTGTGTCGAGCAGCCACTTGAGAGGGGTGAAGAGCATAAAAAGAGAAAATATAGCAGCAACATCTTCGCAGCCAGCATTCTAAACACCAGATCGTGTGAATACATGCAGCAGCCAGCAAGAAGAGGAAACCCACTTTGCAGCCATCGTGCAAACAAAGAGAAAGAGCTGGTTGGTTTCTTGAGGTCCCAACCCACATGTATGAGGAAAGAATGAGGAAATCCAAATAAAAGAAGGGATGCTGGGTTGTTTCTCTGCACATAGGAGATGGAAAAATTAGAAAAAGACAACAACAAGAAGCTTAGGCCAAAGTTGAAAGATACCATTCCAAGCTCAAATCAGCAAACAAATTGAGAGAATGTTTCAACTCAGCTGATCTCTAGTATGCAGCATAAAGGATTTATCTGTGAGTGAAACCATACATAGCAAATAGAGGAAAAACCATTGAAAAAGAAGGAAGATCAGTCCACCGACAAGCCAGCTGTCCCATGCAGAGAAAAGAAATAAGGTGAAAAATAGAATAAGGTAATTGCCGAGAATAGGATTGGCTGAAGGTGGAAGAGATAATGAGCAGAAAAGAATAGAAAGGAAAGAGATAAAAATAGGAAGGATGAGAATGGAAGGAGCCGTGCAAACAGAGAAAACATGGACCAGCCGACTGAAGAGAGAAAAAAGAGGAAAAAAAAAAGAAGTTGCCGTGGAGAGTGAAGTCGGCCAACAAGTGTTCGGCTGAGTTGGGGAATGGGACCCACCTAGCCTTGCTTATTTTACAACCTCCAAACATTATATAAAGAGGCTTTGGGCTACAGAAAGAATCGAACCTCGACATTGATTTTTGGAGAATTTGGAGCAATGGATAATTTTGGAGCTCTTTTTCTTAGTTAGTTTTTTTATTTTATTTTATTTTATTCTTTTGTAATTAGTTTCTTTTATTTTTATTTATATCTTGTAATTTAGTTCCATTAATAATAATATAATTTCTTTGTCTTTAATTTCTTCAATTCAATGTCAATGTGATTAATTTCAGTTATAAATTAAAAAAAGTCCATGAATCTTCTTGTTTTGTTTTTATTTAAATCCAAAATTCCAATGCATTGTAATTCTTAATTCCAAATTTTATTAATAATTAAAAGGCAGAAAAACACTTAGAATTATGGTTTTCCACTTATTTATTTCTGTATAATGAAAATTTGATTTTATTTAATTCTTTTTATGGAATTATGTGAGAGATTATTCTAAATTGTTCAATGAAGGCAAACAAACATTTTAGACTGAATAGAACTTAATTTTTTCAGTCTAAGGCTCTTTTTAAGAGCAGAAAAACTTTTAGAATCGAAATTGGAAGTTGAAATTTTATTTAGCCTAAGGCCGGATTTGAATTTTCTTATTTTAATTGATTTCATAAATTTCATAATGAGGATTTTAATAGATGAAGAATTTGAGTGCATGATAAATAATAAATGTGAGTTCCGTATTCTAGGCCTTGATATTATTTTTAAAATATGAAAAATTAAGTCTCCATAATTCTTTAATCCAGTTTCACTGTAAATATGTACAAAGGTAGTTTAGGTGTTTTAAATTTATAATTCTTTTTAAAATTCAAAAACTCATAAAAATGGAGAACTAGGTTGGTAATTAAGTAATAGTATCTTAATTTTGTTTTCTAAGTTTGTAACGCCCGCCCTTTTTCACTCGCTTTCCGAAAATCAGGGTATATTTTTTTTTTTAATAGAAGAGTGAGAGAGAGCGGGACGTCACAATGCGAGCTAAGTCCGAGCTTCCAAAGCCCGACCCTTAACTGGCCAACCATACGTGTGCGTGGACCAAGTCCACTAAAACAGATCACACGTACTCAAGTTGACTTGCGGAATAGTTCATACATGCGGAAATATAATAGAATAATCTGTAACGCCCTGCCCTTTTTCACTCGCTTTCCGAAAATCAGAGTCTATTTTTTAAAAAAAAAATAGAAAAGTGAAAGAGACGGGACGTTACGACGAAAGCTAAGTCTGAGCTTCTAAAGCCCGACCCTTAACTGGCCAACCATACGTGTGCATGGACCAAGTCCACAAAATACGGTTCACATGTAATAAGTTTAACTTGCGGATTACATCATAACTGCGGAATTATAATAGAACCTAATTCTATTCCATTTTAGATAGCAAAGTAGTCCATGTCTTAACCATACTTATCTTAACTTAAATATCCAAAATAAACCATTCAAACCATATCAAAATATCTAAGTTATTACGTGCCCGAATTCTAGCTACTCAAATTACATAGTCCATGAGTACTTAAACCAAATGAAATTAACCACATCCAAGCTCCTATGCTTGGCTCCGGTCACGTTCATCATTCCCTTCATTTCATGTGTCATCCACTAGGGTAGAAGTAGGGCGTTAGATAACATGCCCAGTAGGTATTCCAAGTAGGGCTAACACATGGGTTAGTACCAAAAATCACATAGATAGTATAATAACAAAACCATGTAAAACAATGCCATGCCATGGTGTCTTATGCAATAAGTCCCACCCATCACAAACACTTGTAACCTCTTGATGGAATTCTCCTCATCAAGGTATCCCCACAGTTTCCTTACGGACGCCCCGACGGAGTGTATTCTCCGGTTACTTCTTGATGGATAATGCACATCAAGGTCTTCCCACAAATACCTTACGGACGCCCTGACGGAGCGTGGCCTCCAGTTACATATTATCCCTCCCATGCCATGCATGAGATGTAAATGTACACATGCTATGTAATTATACAATCATAGCATTAAAACCTCATATTTGAAACATATCATTTTTACAACATAACTCATCAAAATAAGAATAAAACCATCATACATAACCTATGGTTTCAAAGAGGTAGAATCCTACCAATGATCACTAGAGTGACCTTGCGTTTTAATCCGGCAACCGCTCACGATCGTGCACCCCTTGTGAGGTCTCGTTACCTTATAACATGTCAATCAATCAATCCCATATTCCATTTGATTTACCATTAAGTCTAAGTCCATAAACACAACTTTGTGGGGTTCGGCCATACACCATGGCCGAACCTCACTCACTTGGTTTTAGTCCCTCCTTTGATTTATTAATCAATCTTCACTAAGTTAATCATTTAAACCCTTAGTCCCCAAAATACACCTTAGTGGGGTTCGGCCATACAACATGACCGAACCTCACCATCTTGGTTTTGTACCCTTCTTTTCAATCCTTTGATCTTTTAAATTAAGTCCAAGATCATGCCATCCTTGATTCATCAAACACTTATAAGTTAATCATCTAACCTTGTTAACACTCTAAATCCATAAAACAGTCCCCATGGGGTTCGGCCATACACCATGGCCGACCCCATGGTCCATCATTTTCACCTATTTACATCTTTGCCATTATCCCTCCGTGGCTAATTACTTAGTTTATTTACATATGACCTAAGTCCCAAAAATGATCCATACATGATTCCTTAATCCAAAAACATAAAACCACTAATGATTTCTAATCATGCTTAAATCTCCAAATGGCCCATTAAGATGGTCCATGGGATTCGGCCATACACCATGGCCGAACCCATGATGCCTTATTTCCATGTTCTCCATTAAATTAATTTACCATCTTAAGTTCATAAACAAGTCCCTCTATGGTTGATCGTTTTAAAAACCTATTAAGATCATTAACCAACTTCCATGGTTTTCATCGTCCAAGTGTTCTCCCTTTGTCTTGGGAGGAATCGGCCTTGTGTGAGAGGGAGAGAGTGAGATGAACTACACTAAGTGTTCTAGTCATTGAGGAGTGATTCGGCCAAAAGAGGGAGAGGGAGAGAGTGAAATGAAAACTATACACCTTTCTTGATCAATAAGGTCGACCAAAGGTGGTGTCCTTTTGTGACAGCCCTTTGTAACTCCCGTGCCCATTTACCTCCCTCCTTAAAGTTCCATTTTGGGGGTTTCATTCGTGGGGTGAAACTCCCATGTCTCCAACGGTGTGCTATGGGTATGCCTTTGTGTAACCACCAAAACATTCACCTCCCTCATTAATGACCCATTTGGGGGTCTCGTCCATGAGATGAAACTCCCATCTCCCAACGTGTAGCCTTAGTTTGAATTGTGTAACAACACAAAAACCGTCACCTTCCCATTCATGATCCATTTTGGAGTTTCATCCAATGAGATGAAACTCCCATGCATCCAACGTGTAGCCTTGACTTGGACTTGGTGGGATGCACCTCTCCACCTTCCCACTCCACTCACTCTTTATGTCACGCCCTGACCCAAAGGGTGGGCCCGGAACGCAACTGATTTTTTTTTTTTAAACTAAACTAACACAAGCATTCTAACCGGGCAGGATCAACAGTTAGGCCAAAAAATGATCCCCAACATGTGGACCCAAATATATACCATAATTCTATCAAACAAATAGGCATAAAAATAACACATAGCATGATCACATAATTCCAACCATTGAATTATTATTTCAAAATCACATCAGAGTAATTACAGAAGCGTATTAGTCTTAGTACATAACATTGATACAAATCAAGTACCACACCCGATACTTTACAAAAACAAATGGTTCCAAGAACCAGAAAGCAAAGATAAGGGTATTCCCCTCAGTGAGAATCCCAAAACAACGCCGCAGCTTATCCATCCTAAGCTTCATATAGAGAGTTCTCCTTCTCGAGTTCATCTCCTGAAAGGTGAGTGGGGTGAGCTAACTAGCCCAGTGAAGGAAATATAACAGTGCAATTTAAGTAAACAACATGTTAGCACAAAAATCAATAGTTGCAATAATATCTCATGCTTGATAACAAATAAACATAATATCATCATCAGTCCCATAATTCATCATTTCGTTTCCAATACTGCTGTCATCCAATGTAACCCCTTGATACTATACTGACACCAATAGTATTAAGTCCTGACACGGTCAAAATACCCTTTGCAAGTACATCTCTGGTATACACCTCAAAACTGGTACTGACACACCTTGCCAGTCACTGTCGACCCACCTGGTCCAGTAGACGTAACCGACACCTTCGGCTATGGTCCAATCGTAAAATGTACGTGGAAGCAGTATTTCACAACTCATATGATCAACATCGTAGCATTCACCATTACCATAAGCACTTCTTACAACAGTGCATCAAGTCTAGGTACATGAATGGGTTCATCAAATCTGAAACCACTCATTGCTCAAGATCCATCTCAAATAACAAAACCTATTTACATCTTACTGCAAAGTTAAGTTCCCTCACCGTATATGTGTGGTATCGCGGTCTTTGTTCAACAAACAAACAAGTGCACAATCATTATCACGTCAATATACATAACATCACACAAGTAGTATTTCGAAATCATACTTGTTTTCCCAAAAATATCCAAGGTACATGGAATTGAATCTCCTACTTGATTTCTATCCTTTTTAAATTACAATAATCCACAAGATATAATGATAAGGTGCTCAGTCCAAATCTCATATTGTCTTCTGGGCATTGACCAGATTGACTTATTGAGTTAGGTCTAGATACTCGGGTCACTTCTCGGTTATCTTCTGGATAGGACCAGATCTGGCATTTTGAGTAAGGCCTCAAGGTCACTCAGTTCCCGACAAATATAACGTCGGCCTGAAAGTGAGATCACTCAGTGCCCGACCAATAGAGTCGGCCTGGAAGTGAATACAATAGTATATATACTATAGTAATAAGAGAAGAGGGTTAGTACATTTTTAATTTAACAAGGGGGTACTAACATCACATGCAACAAAACATATAATCAAACAATATTTTACACTTCAAAAACTGCGTCCCTCAGAACATGCCTCAGAACCAGGTACTGTGGTTTCGGATCATCCGAAACACACCTAAACTAGTCACTGACCTCGGATCATGGGTCTGACTTCGAATCGTCCGAAGTTCGGGTCTCGGATCGTCCGAAATCCATCCGAACCGAAAAGATCTGAATAACGGGTCTCGGTGGGTCTGTGCACTTCGGAACATCCGAAATGAGGCTCGGATCGTCCGAGTGGGGTTCGGTCCTTCCGAGCTCAACTCGGATCGTCCGGCTAAGTCAAGCTAGCCTCGGATGCTTCTGGGCTTATGGTGAAGCTCGGAATGTCCGAATGTTGCTCTTGGACAGTCCGAAGGGCTCGGACAGTCCGAAACTCGACTCTTGGACCCTCCGAGAGTTGTCTTCCTCACTGTCTGCACCAGCAGACAGTAACGGCAGACACACTATGAAATACGAATCTGGAAACAGTGGGTTTTCCAGATTCGGTTTCCACATCTAGCCGGTCTGATGGACTCCTCTGGGAGTCCTCTTTCCATAGGGAATGGTTTGGAGCTTTGAAGCTCACAAGCCACTGGATTTTAACACTGAAAGCTCACAGGTATAAGAGAACCCATGGTTTTTCTTAGACTTCAAACTGGTTTTACTCACTCAAAACAGGGCCAAAACTGGTTTTTCTTGATTTTATCGGGACTGAAATTGAAAGAGGAACACAGTGGTTACCTTCACTGGGGTTCCTGGGTTGAAAATCTGACTTGTGAAAATCTTTTCCTCTTAAGCTACGTGTGACTGAAAAACAGTAAAACAGAGGATCGGCTGGGTGGAAGGTTGCTGGATCTCACAGCTGAGAGGGAGACTGAGAGAGAGAAGGGCTTTGGTGGGAGTTTAAGCTCTTGGAGAAGGGCTGAATATATAAAAAATTTGCCGGTAGAAGCTGGCCGACAGCGGACGTCCAGTACAGTGAAAACACTGTTTGGAAGTCCCAGTTGCAAATAAGTCCCTCTGAAATTCTGGTTTTGCAAGAAGGCTCCTAATTTGATAAAAACTCGATTTTTAACTTAAAGGCATGATTTTAAAAACTCAAAATCTTAATCCAACCTTACAGATAAGTTGGGTTTTAAAAACTTTAATCACCATAAAAATTTGGGGATTTAAAACTCACTAAAAACCATTGATTTAAATAAAAATCACAATTTAACACTATTTACTTAATTAAACAAATGTGAAATAAAATAACGTATAAACCTCATTTTGGGGTTTTAAAGAATAACTAGACGATGCATAAAATGGTCTACCAGAAAATACTTGTTTCCAAAATTATCTCATTTCAAAAACCTTTTAAAATAATTATTTCTCCCTTTCGGGGGTTGGACGGGCGGTTTTAAATACCATTTTGTAAAAATAAAATTATTTAAAATAAGAAATACAAATCCTTGATTAAGGAGAATAATATCATCCAACAATAACCACATAATAACAAAATTTATAAAATAATAATTATAAGCGGTAAATTATCAAATTGCCCCTCCAGCTAGACGAGTTGGATCACTGAGTATTCGAGCTCAGATTGGGCCACATCTGGGCTTCTCACTAAGCCCTAACCGTAATCTTAAAGATTAACTGGTCAAACAAAATTATTAAGCTAAACTAAGCCTAATCTGGGCTAGGGTATTACACTTTAATTCAACTCACCACTTTAATTTAACTCATTTAAAATCAACTCAATTCCTTGATTCCATTTCCAATTTAATTCAGCCCCAATTAAGTAAGCTTGAACTCACTTGGTGGTCAACCAAGTCAACCACGACCCATTGGGTCCCAATTGGGCATCTTGACCCAATTAAATAAATCTTACCCATTTATTTCAATTGAAACCATATCCACAACCCGTTGGGTCTTAATTGGGCAATTGACCCAACACCTTACCTATCTAAGGTCTATATCCATTAATTCACAAAATAATGGCCAAATTCCATATATATTGATAACTTGAAAATCCGGGGTGTTACAAAGTTAAGTTAAGGTTATTTATATTTTTAGATTAAATCCACCATCTTAATTAAAAAATTAGTTAAATTGTTAGATTCCATATTTAAGTCTACAATATTTCTAAATTAAAATTAAAACTCATAGATTCAATATATTATTCCATATTCATGATTTATCTCCATATTTCTTAAAGTTCTTAAAATACGTAATTCAGTGGTATGTTTTTCATGGATATATTTTCCTAAGTTCCGATGGGTTCGACCTCGCACTTAATCACTATACTATCTAAATGGTTCGTACGCTTGCAAGTCATAAATTTAAATTTGCATAACACTACGTACTAGGAGCTGTTTTAGGTCAAAGGGTAAATAAGTTACCTCATGTTATCCATTATGCGAGCAAAACGTTGAACGATGCTCAACTGCATTATTCCACCACGGAAAAGGAGTTGTTGGCAGTCGTTTTTGGGCTAGACAAATTTCGATCTTAATTTTTGGGTTCAAAGGTCATTGTCTACTCTGATCATGCTGCTCCTGAAGTATCTTTTGTCTAAAAAAAATGCTAAGTCCCCGTTTGATCAGGTGGATTCTCTTGCTACAAGAATTTGATATTGAAATCCGGGAAAAGAAAAGTTCGGAGAATGTGGTAGTGGACCATTTGTCTAGATTGGTAACTGAATTTTCTAATGACCCCGATGCCTATTACTGAACCCTTCCCAGATGAACAACTCATGTCAGTTTCCCAAGTACCTTGGTTTGCAAATATTGTGAATTATCTTGTCACTGGTATGATACCTGATCATTGGACTAAACAAGATTAGTCAAAATTTTTGGGAGAAGTCAAGAATTTTACATGGGATGATCCATACCTGTTCAAATACTGTTCAGACCAAATCATTCGTCGTTGCATCCTGGATAACGATCAAGTCAGTGTCATTAAGTTTTGTCTTGATCAACTTGTGGAGGTCATTTCAGTGCGAAAAAGACCACTGCAAAGATTTTACAGTGTGGTTTTAATTGGCCTTCAATATTTAAAGATACCCATACCAATTGTGTGTTATGTGAAACTGTCAGAGGTTAGGTAGTTTATCTCGTTGGAATATGATGCCGCTAAATTCAATTTTAACTGTTGAGTTTTTTTATGTTTGGGGCATTGATTTCATGGGATCGTTTCCTAATTTCTTTGAAAATATTTACATTTTAGTTGGAGTCGACTATGTCAATAAGTGGGTAGAAGTGGTGGCTTGAAAACGGGGTCGACTATATCCTCCGTTTCTTGAAAGAGAATATTTTCTCTAGATTTGGAATACCACAAGCCATCATCAATGATGGCATCATATGGGGTGATTCATAAGGTTGTTACTCCTTATCATCCGTAAACTAATGGGCAAGTGGAAATTTCAAACCGAGAGATAAAGCATATTCTAGAAAAGACAGTTAATTCATCCAGGAATGATTGGTCTTTAAGACTTACTGATGTACTTTGGGCATATCGTACTGCATTCAAGACCCCATTGGAATGTACCCTATAGGATAATGTATGGGAAAGCCTGTTATTTGCCAGTTAAGTTAGAGCATAGAGCATATTGGGTTGTCAAGCATATGAATTTTGCTCTAGACAAGGTTGGGCAGCATAGAAAGCTCCAGTTGTTTGAACTAGATGAAATTAGGCGTGATGCCTATGACATTGCAAGGAAGTACAAGGACAAGATGAAACTAGTTCATCATAGACACATTCGACGAAAAACATTCATTGTGGATCAGAAAGTTCTGTTGTACAACCCAAGACTTCATCTGTTTCCAGGTAAACTTCGATCAAAATAGTCAGACCCGTACATTGTTCATGAAGTTTTTCCACATGGGGCAGTTCATATTAAGCATCCTAAGAGTGGCCATGTTTGGAAAGTTAATGGTCAGCACCTTAAATCATTCTTAGAGTTTCACAGGCCGGAGGAAGAAGTTTAGATCCCGCTAGATGATCCTGTCTACTATGATTGACTAGGATGATCATCCCATCCATATCCACCCATTCATTCATCCACCCATCATTCTATGTCTGAGTCTGAGTCTGTCTGTGTCCGTGTGTCCATTTTGTCTACTCTATCTAGGTTAGATTTTTGAAATTTGTGTGACTCTCTGAGTCTGTGTTGAGTTTGTCTGTGTGTCGGTTGTTAGTTTGTTAGTTTAGTTTAAGATTTTGTTTTCGTTGATTCAGTCCTTGTGTTGGTCTAGATTCGTTGTTTTGTGCTTTTGTGTTTGTTTGTTTTGCAGGTTTGAAATAATAAAACCATCTCAGGTATTTCTCAACCGAAGTCGTTCTATTCTGATATTTTCTTCTAATTTGTTGATGGGCTGGTAGATTAGGGAACATTGAGGACAATGTTCAATTTAAGTTTAGGGGTATTTGGGGGGGGGGGGGATTATATAGTGTCTGTTTTAAGTTTTGTGTCCATTTTAGAGTCATTTAAAAAAAATCAGTCTTGTTTGTTTTTTAACAAAAAAAAATGATTTCTCAGTATTAATATGTGGATTAAAACCTTTATATCATGTTTTTCCAATTGAATTTTAGAAAATTTATGCTTGGAAAACTTTTACACAGCCATATTAATTTTAGCTTGAAAAAAAAAAGTATTCACGAGTTAAGTGATCATCAGAGAAATACCTGTGGAGACTTATACCTAGTGAGCTTTTGACCCATTTGATTTTTTATCTGAGGGTTATGAGCAAATTCTTAATTTTCTTTGACATGCGCATTATCTCGTTGTTGACCTCATTATTCTTGTCTTGGTCATATTACTGAGAATGACATCAAATTTGAGTTAGTATACTTGAAATTTTTCTAAATTTATTTGAAGCAAAAAAAAAATATCCATATGAAGCTTAGGAAGTGATATAGGCCATTATTTTAGATCGTTTGAGCTTTTCAAACTTACTTATTTTGGTCATATTACCCTGCTAGTTATCAATTTTTAGCCTTATATGAGAATTATGCGTATTTTTGTTGTTAGCTATGTTAACCATACCCAACTCCGGTTGTGGAGTTTGTGCCAAAATTGAAATGTCTATGACATATTTTAGGGCCCTGAAAAGGTTAGAGATGATTGTTATGGGGATGGTACTGTGAAGAAAATCTAACACTTGAAAAAAAAAAGTGAAAAAAAACTGTGAAAAGAAAAAAGAAAAAAAAAAAAAGAGGGAACATCCATACATCAAAAGAATGATGTGAAAAAAGAAAAAAAAATGATGCTTTGGAATCCATGAAAAAGAAAAATAGAGGAAGAATATCCAATTTTAAAATTTTGAAGACTTTTACCTTTTCTGTTCAAAGTACTTAATTTTAGAATCTTGTTATCCTTCTTTGATATGACCCGATCCTAAGCCACGTTCGTCCTATTAGGATGTCTTATTGATCGTTAGCTAGTATTTAACTGGAGAATAGATGAAGAAGAATTATGGTGTTTGATTCAACGTTCTCAGAAAAATAAGATTCATTCATGAGATCTATGATTTCTTTGTTATAATTCGTTCTTTGGTAATAAATTTGTGAGATATTTGTATTTGAAAAATTATTCTGCTCACATATACTTTTGAGAGAAATTTAATCTAATCTTTGAGCGAAAGTCTTTCTTAGAGATATACCTCTGTGAGATTTGAATTTGAAGCGCATTTTCTGATTGTGGTTGCTAAACCTGTGCAATATTTGGAAAACTAAAGCTGTATTGATATTTGGCAATCACACACTACACTCCGGGTGACAAAGAGTCTTACCTTGTATCCACCTTAATTGGGTTTCTTTTAGGATTCGGTGTTGGTGGATATCTTTTAAGCATATGTTTTATTGGGCTATGTCTTTGTGCTTTTCTTTCCAGGTACCACTTCAGATGATAGCAATTTCTTTTGAAATGCCCATCCTTGTGGCAAAAATGGCACTTACCCGTTAAAGGGTGAGAGATACATGTTTTTCTGAACACTTCATGGTTCATAAGTACTTTGGTAGATGAGGCACCAAGACCAGACCTATCACCATGTTGTCTAACCGCACCAAGGAGTCTTTTAAGCCTTTCATCTCCTTGGGTAAACTTGTCTTGGAATTTTTTGTGGTGAGTTTTTAGGATGTTGACTTCCAAAGACAGTTTTTTAACATCTTCTTCAAGAATCTTATTATGTTGCCACAAATTCTCGACATACTTGCAATGTATGTTTACTTCTTCCTAAAGAGTCTTATAACTCTCTTTTAGGTTTGTACTTTCATAATTAGAGAGTTCTAGCTTGGAGATTAGGAGAGATTTTTCTATTTTTAAATCTTCCACTTGATTAGAGAGATTCAAGTTTTCATTTTTAACCTTGTTGAGTTTTTTAGCCAGCCTCTCACTCCCAAGGAACAGAGCACTGTAGGAAGCTTGAAGATTTTCATCATCTTCACTCTCATCCTCTGTTTCAATTGTGGGATTTTTAAGATCACATTTGATCAAGGCTATGAGACCTTTTGACACAACAGTTTTCTGTTGGGTCACATCATCTGAATCACTTTAGAAGTTTCAACATGGGTTACACCCACATTCATAGCCTTTTCTATTTTCTCCGAAGGACACTCATTCATGTAGTGTCCTCTCCCTCCATAATTGAAGCAGGTCTGCTCCTTGACATCCTCTCTACCTTTCCCTCCGAATTCGTCTTGCCTTCTTAGGTAATTTTTATTTGGTTCACCCTTACCCATTCTTCTCAAGTTGTTTCTTTTAGCAAAGTTTTTATAAAGCTTTTTGGTAAACATTCGAATTTCATCACTTGAAAGTTCATCTTCCGAAAAAATTCTTTTATCTTACTCTGTTTTAAGGAAGATTTCAAGGCAATAGATTTATCCTTTGATTGTTCAAAATGTAATTCATAGTTTTGCAAAGAACCAACCAAATCATCAATTTTAATTAAGGACACATCTTTGTTGTCCTCCATAGGCACAACCTTGGGTTTGAATCTTTCTGTAAGATTTCGGACAATTTTGGTGCACACCTTCTCCTCGGTATTCTTTCCCCTAAAGCGTACATTTGATTTACAATGTCGCTAACTTTTGAATAAATGTCCATGAAGACTTCATCCTCCCTCATCTTAATAATGTCAAACTGATTTTGGAGGATCTGAAGTTTGGATCTCTTGACTATTGAGGTACCTTCATGGGTTCTCTTAAAAACTTCTCATCCATCTTTTGCAGTAATACAAGTCATGATTCTCCTGTATTCATTGTCTGAGACTGCACAATTTAGTGCATTCATGACTTTACCATCTGTTGTCTGAGCAGTTTTCTCAGCAGGGGTCCAAGATGCAAAGGGTTTAGGTGTCTTGGATACGGTTGAGGTATTTGCTACCGTGTTTTCTTCCATGGATTCTACCCATTCAGTCTTTACAATATCTCAAACCGACAAGTCAATGGAAACAAAGAAACTTTTCATTTTGGCCTTCCACGACGCATAATTTGTTCCATCGAAGTACGAAGGTTTGGTTATAGCGTGATTGTCTCCCATGGTGTTGTAGTTTGGATCTACTCGGATGGTTAAATCATTGTAACAAACACTTGGCTCTGATACCAATTGAAAGTTCCATTTACAAGGGTGCTAGAATGTAATACCCCAGCCCAAATTAAGAGTTAATTTTCGTTAATTAGATTAATTAAATAAATTTTAGCCGTTGATTATGATTTTGTTCCTCCAATCATGAAGATTACGAAATAAGGTTTCCAACGGATCCGAGTTCGATAGCTCTTTTCATTAAGTCTCAAAGGTATAATGGTCAAATATGAATATAATAATATTATTTTAGGCTTAAACCTTAGCTACTCTGAAAACTCAATCATTTGACCTAGTTAAAACTCCAAATTTTAGATTATGCATTATTTTTAAATTCTGAACTTAACGGAATTCCAATCTCAACCTAATTCTGCCTATTTTTACTACCTATATTTTCTTAGGTGACAGAACCCCAATTTTATAGGAGAGACAAAATCTTAAAAATATACAAAAAGAATTAATACTCGATTTGTATCATAACGAACCTTCTTGTACTTTTATATTTTTAAAAATATCAAGTTTTGACATGTATTTTGCAACGAGAAATCTGAGCCGTTGTTTTAACTAAAAATCTTCTTTCACTTAGAAAATGTGACTTTTGACTTCAAAACACTTCGGGACTTTAGAATATTTTTTCAGAGTAATTTACTCTACTTAATTGTAAAGTTGGATATTTTTAAAGAGATTATTCAAAATTAGGAAATTTTGACAAATCAATGATTTTTGACTAAAATACTGAGTTCTCGACGTCAGTTTCTCACCAAATTTTAATACCATTTTCAGCTTTTAAAACCTAATCTTATGGACTGATTAGATCAGTCTAGTGGGACCTAGAAATACCTTAATATGTAAAAGGACATACGAGGTATTGTTAAAATGAATTCTTAATAAAATAATAATAAAAGAATCTGAAGAAGATTTCATCTTCAACGATTCTTACTTCGGCTCCAAACTTCAAAAATCTATAAAATGGATTGAAGGGAGCTCACCCACATCGTCTCTTTCTGTCTTATTCATTTTCTTCCTTCCTTTTTTTTTTCCTTCCTTCCTCTTCCTTCGTTTAACAGCAGAGGAAGAGGAAGAGAAAGAGAGGAGTAGAAGGAAAAAAAAAAACGACATGCAGTTGTTGCTGCCTCTCCAATCGTTTTTCTCTTTCCTTTTCCTTCTTTCTGCTTTGGTCGACAGTAGCAGCAACGCTCGGGTTTTTCGTGTTTTCATCGGGTTTTCCAAACTAAGTCAATTCTTATCGGATTTTTGCGTACAAGGTAATAAAACTATCCATTTCTTGTTTTTATTAACTATAAAGCAAGTTAGGAGTAAAAAAACGTAGTTATGGGCTTTAAAATTGAGTTTTACAAAATAGAGGGTAAAATAAGTTTCGTCCTAAATTTTAAATTATACCCTTTAAAATCAGTTTTACTTTATGTTTAAAATTCAGTTTTTTTACCTTAAGTAAAATCAGAGAAAAGATTAACCCCATCTGACTATTGTGTGCTTACTTTCCCGCATTGTGTGTTTAAATTCCAGTACTGTAACCTCTGGGCCACACTATCATCCGTAGTGGCACTAGTCGCTCGATGATACCATCTGAGGAGGTGCTTACTCAACCGACGGTCTTGAAGTGGGGCACTGAGTACTTTATTTACATTCTCGTACTGTACCCTCTGGGCCGGAATCCCCCATCATTAGCACAACGGAAACACCGCTCGGTGACCATCAGTAGCGCTATGGAAACGCCATTCGATGATAAAAAGGATTGGGCAATGAATATTTTATTTACTTTACTGTCTCTGTACCCTCTGGGCACCGTCTCAATACGTCTCCTTAACTGGAAAGCAATATGAGACGAGGCACTGACTACTTTTCATTTTTATTTTATTATGGTGTTTTGGATGGCTAACAGCTCACCCTCTGACATAATTTAAAGAAGTATAAAGAGTTAGGTGACTCATTACACTTATCATGTTTTTGTTAGAAAATGCATGAGATTGGGTAGATAATCCATAAATGTCCTGGAATTTATATTATTATTTTATTTTTACAAATTTCTCTGATAAACACTGCGGGTAAAGATGAGGAGACTCGAACCAACACTTGTATTGTGTTATATGTTAAACCCACTAACAGCAAACTGAAATGGGACCAATAGTCATTTAAAGATGGAAAAGGCTATATAGGTCTAGAATACGATACCTGACACTGGTTACATATAAGAGATGTAAATATTCTAATTGTTTAGAACGTAGGCGTTAAAAATGGTGTCGGGGAGTCGAGGACTTATAACCTCTAATGCAGTATGGACCCACGGAGTGTCTGGGAATTGTCGAGTAAAAACTGAGTGAAGGTATTAGTGTTATTAAATCTAATTGTATATGTTTGTGTAAATATTGATTCTTTATTGATCATTGTATATTGGTGTTGGATGCACCAAATGGTAAGGCCGAAATATGGTGGTTCTCTCTGAATAAGTCCCTGTGTAAGGAGGGCACTAGAAATCATGCATTTGACATTTGCATGTGAAAATTATGGTTATAAGTTAAATCTGTGGAAGATAATAATTTTGTAAAGTCTGATATTGGCCATTGGGTTATAATTGCTGAGATTAGCGGAACACCGTTTGTGAACCGTTGAGTTGGACGTGTTAATAGGTTGTGGTCGACCGCCATCAACCTTTGGTGTTGGATGTGCTAGTAGACCGGGTCGTGGAGACCTTGAGATATTAGGCTGAGCACCATTTGCGAACCATTGGGTTGGACGTACTAGTAAGCCGGGTCGTGGAGACCTTATGCACTTGTAAGTTGTTGTATTATTTCCAGTGGATGGATTTAATACTACCGAAGCTTAGTGGGGATCTTCGGTGAGGTTCAGCTTAAGACCTCAATACGTGGGATATAGCTTGGTGGGAGATACCCATATGAACAATGAGATGTATCTTAGTGAGTTGCATTGGTTACTGGGATATGACTAGATGAATGATTACCCCAGTGGCTTAGGACCTCAATACGTGGGATATAGATTGGTTGGAGATCCCCGTATGAACAATGAAATGTATCTTAGTGAGTTATTGGAATCTTACTAGGTGAATGATTACCCCAGTAGATAAATGAGATATGACTAGGTGAATGATTACCCCAGTAGATAAATGAGATATGACTAGGTAAATGATTATCTCAGTGGAAAAATGGGATTTGACTTGGTGAATGATTATCCCCAGTTGATTAGCAAAGTATGACTTGGTGAATAATTCCTCTAACTGTTTATAACATGATGGTTAATGCATGTATGACATAATAAGATAAGACTTAGTGGTAAATATTGGTATAGGACTATAAGGGTAAACAATGTCCTATAAGAGTGATTCGAACATAAAAATGGATCATAGGTTGGTAAATTGCATGTTCATTTGCATTGATACATGCATGCCATGGTTTCTGATTTATTTGAGTTCTCCTCACTGGGCTAGTAGCTCACGTCCCTTATAATGCAAAGTATCACCTGGAAGATGGAGTGGAGGAACCAATGGTGTCTCGTCAGGAGTCGGAACTTGGGAATGGTCAGTGGTTTCCCGCACTTGGAAACTAAGCGTACCTTTGGCTATTTTCTGTGTTTTTATTATAAATATGCCTCATGTGGCATAGGAAACTTATGTCTGTAAGTTTTAATGTTGTATATATTATAATGGTGTATTAGTATGCTTAATATATAGTTTCTCACGTGTTTTGAGGGTTAATGGATAATGGTGGTTGTTTAGAAGAAAAAAATAGTCGTGTTCCGAGCCCACATCCAATTCGGGGCATGACAAAGAATAATACGATTGGCCCTAGAGGGGGGTGAATAGGTCAATTTAAATCGTTGGTCCTTTTTGAATTTACTTGATTGATTAGTTAAATACAGCAGATACAACAATCAAGAGTATATGTGTTAGCAAATGTGATTAAACAATCAACACAAAAAAATAGCTCAAACACCACAAACACAAGGACACAAGATGTGTAGTAGTTAGGTTCGCCAACCTACATCCATTATTAGGACTCTCCCAACCTTGAGTTATCCCCAAATTCACTATGTTGGGACTTACACCCTCACAATTAGAGTAGGAATTCTACCTCACTCAATTGGCTGGGAATTCCACCCACCGCTGTGTCAGAGACGACGCTCTAGAGTTTTTTTTATAGTGGTTCCGGAGCAAATCCCCTTTAATCCACTTTTGGATTACAGGTTTTAAAAAGAAAATGAAAACCAAGAAGAACTTGCCTTAAAGCTTTTTCTCGCAAATGTGTACTTCTTGAAGATCCCACCTAACCTGTGTCGACGCTTCTCCTTGTAGCCGTCGTAATGTAATCACAATCTCTGGGTGACAAGGAAACTTGGTTTAACCAAAGCATTCCTAGTTTATGGTTTTCTCACTTGCAAATTCAATCCGAAGATTGGTTGTTTATGATCTTTCTCTCCTCCTCTTTTTCTCACTTGTAAACACAATCAATAGATTGTTTGTTTATGATCTTTCCTTCAAGAGTTTTGATCGTTCCTTAGAGTAAATAACTCTTTTTAGATCGAGGAAGATAGTAAAACGATCACACAACTCATATTTATAGAGGACTTTTAGTGGTCATTTAGACTGTCCAGGACCGACAGGTCGGTGTTCATATTTATTACCTTTCAACCACCCGACCGTTAGGCATTAAATGCACTCCTAACAACATAATTACTTCTCAGCTAACATGTCTGTGCCGCCGATGGGTCTACAGTTATGGCACCGATGGGTCGGTCCATACGAGAGGCTCATTCTGGTGCAAAACATGCTTGATAATAGTTTCCACTTTAGAAACCTGTTACCCAGAACGACCTGTCGCCCTTTGCCGAGGGGGTCATACCTGTTACTCTCAATCGGTCCTGATATACCGAGATGTTTGTTTTATCGAGAGCCCTTATGAGTTCACAGTCCAAAACTCATAAGTATTATACTAACGAGTCGTCGATCATGATGGACCGTTCAAGTTTATCACTGAGAGGTTGGTGCATATGAGACTCTCGGTCAGAGGCATATCCAGAATGACAGTTCGAAGTTCTACAACCAATGTTGATCTGGTCGACCAGTTCTTGACCACGATGGGTCGATCTTGTCTCCACCGAGGCGTCAGTGAGATAGACTGGTTGTACTGACAGTGAACATAATTCATGTTTCCAAGTTCACTTCCAATTCACTGTTCAGCTTCCTTTCTAGGCGGTTATGTTTATTACCAACATATGTAACTAAGCTTAGGATTAGTCCTCTCTCATGTATGGGTTCCACCTAAAGTCATCTATGACCATATACATGTTTTTGTGATTGTCATACTGATGAGCTTTGAGCTTGGTGGAGCATGATCTTCTTTCTGGATAATCTTGAATCTTCAAGCTTCTTGGCAAGTGCTTCTACCCGAGTCATGAAATTGACAAACAGGGACTCGAACAAGCCGGGGCACTAACAGATTGTTTAAATCACATTTGCTAATACACACTCATTTCATTGTTATATCCTCTGCACTTAAACAAATCAATTAAGTAATTTTAAAAATGACCAACGATTTTAGATTGACCTATTCTCCTTCCCCCCCCCACCTCAATTATGTTGTTTTAGCTCCCAAGGGAACTTTCACATGGCATTAGCATCTTCACCTGATTCAGAAGGCCTTTTCCATTCATGTTATGCACCTACATGATGTAACGCCCGCCCATTTTCACCGAAATCAGAGTCTATTTTTTTTAAAAGTGACAAAGGGCGCGGACGTCATGACACGAGTTAAGTCCGAGCTTCTAAAGCCCGGCCCTTAACTGGCCAACCCTACAGGTGCGTGGAACGGAGTCCACAGAGAATAGTTTACCAGTAGAAGAAAGCTTACAAAAAGTTACATTAAATGCGAAAAGACATTACAGACTATCCTACTAAATTTTCTTTTCTAGATAGCAGGGAAGATTTCATCATTTAATTACCAAAATGCCATAACTTCATATGTTTACCACTAAATTCAAAACATAGCAATAAGTCTAAAATATTACATTTCCGACAAGCTAAACTATTTCAAATTACATTATCCAAAATAAACATTAGTAACTATCTAGCACTCCTTTCCAAGCCCCTTAGTTTGGCTCTCGTCTCGTCCTTCCGCTTCGCCACCTCCTGCGTCATTAGCTAGGGTAGAAGTAGGGAGTTAGACAACGCGCCCAGTAGGACTCCGAGTAGGGCTAACACATGGATTAGTGATAACAGAGCATATAAAAATATTATATCAAAATCATACCCTTTGGTACAATGTAATGCAATGGGTGTTTTATGTCATGAATCCCACCCATCAATCTCATCATAATTGTACAATGCCCCTTTTTCATCCATACATAATGTTCAAAATATAATCCATACCATCATCGTGCCGTGACCCTCTTGATGGAAAAACCTCATCAAGATATGATCCAATCGTAAAATACCCCCCTTGGCGGCAAAGCCTCGTCAAGGTGTCCCCATGCCTGTTCTCGGTTGCCCCGACGAAGCATGGACTCCGTTTTCATTTCATCCTTCCCCTGCCATATCCCTCCCATGCCATGCATGAGATGTAGATGTCATATGCCATGTAATGAGTATAATAACAACCATGACATTTAAAAATCCCATCAATCAAACATATGACTTGATTATCAAAAATAGATCAAGTAAAACCTCAATAAACACATCATAGCTTTAAAAACCCGTTTTAAACCAATTATATGCTTACCAGAATAAATTAAGTAAAAACCCCTACATAATACATAATTCAAAACCAATATTCAAACAACCCATATAATTTCCAAGATAATTCAAAGCAACCATCACTCAATCCATGGCTTACAAAAATGTTAGAATCCTACCGAATACCGACTAGCGTCTTCGTTTCGTTTTCGTCCGATAGTCCTACTACCGTCACGCGTACTGCCCGCGATATCCAATACCTTATTAAATTTCCAAATCAGTTCAAGTTTTAACAATTCCTAAGCCCATATGAAAAATCGGTCACTATTTAGGTTTTGTGGGTCCCATGTCATCTATTAAACCTTTTAATCCCATAAGTCTTAAAATTTGGCCACCCTAGGCTTTATTAATCACTTATAAGGTTATTACATTAGATCCCCTAAGTCCATGATCAATTTCCATGGAATTCTTGAATTTGGCCACTAATTACGGTTTTGCCACTACCTCATTTTCCATGATTAAACACTCATTTATCCATGCATGATTTAATCCATAATTGATCATAGACTTAGATCCCTAACTTAGGTCCATTAATGACCCATTGAACCATGTCATAACATCATTAAAATTAGTCTTTTTATTAATTTCACCATTATTCATTTAAAGCCATCCATAACCCCATATTTAACCCTTTAAATGGTTCACCAATGGCTATGGGTTCAAAATACTTAATTCATCAACTCTTCCCATGGGATTTACCTCATGTATTTAACTTCAATGAGTCCATTACTCATTCATTTCCTTTGGAGGCCACACACACACACACCATTCATCATCCAATTTAACCCACCAAAATGGATCACAATTGGGCCATGGGTTCGGCCATCCACCATGGCCGAACCCATGGTGTCCTTTCCCCATTTTTCTTGGATCTATTTACACCATTTAGATCCAAAATAAATCCTTCCTTGAGGTGGTTTAAATCACACTTTTAAACCACCACTCTTAGCCCCATTTGGATCACTACATTTGTTCATTTGAAACCCTAACTCATTAACACATTAATCCATCTTTTCCATCCTTTAAACCCATCATTTGATCACCATTACATCACCATAGGGTTCGGCCATTTACCATGGCCGAACCCATGGTTCATGATCCACCATTCATTGCTCCAAAAAACCTACATTCACCAAAATATTAATTTCATCAATCTTCCCATTTTTCCATGGCTTCATACCCTAAAACCCTAATTAACTTCACACACAACAACCTAGGGTTCGGCCATACACCATGGCCGAACCCATGGTTCATAATTCATTCTCTTTTATACCTTCCAATTCCATAAAATCCATTCGCATTTTCATCATAAAACCATTTTAAAAACTTGCCCAATGCACATAATCCATTTATTTATTTTCTTACCCAAACCCTAATTTACCCATTTAGGGTTTCCTCCATCTTCCACCCTCTCATTTGATGGGTTTAACATCCATGGCATAAATTTATGTAACCACCATTAAATTCTACAAAAATAAATCCCAAATCTTAAACCCTAAAAATCCAAAATTTCTTGTTTAAGAAATACTCACAATCCGTCGTCTCCTCCGACTTCCGCAGCTCCCGTCGGTTCCCTTAGCCTCCTCTCTCCTTCTTCTTGATCTTTGATAGGTCAAGATGCTTGATCAATGGTGACAACCCCCAACCTTAGGATCGTCCAAGGTAGGGTTTGAATTGAGAGAGGGAAGAGGATGGAGATGGGAAAAATGTCTCAAGATCTTTACCTTGAGATGGTGGTCCAACATTTTCTTCCTCTCCTTGAGCTCTTCTCTTTTCTTTCTTAATTTTCTTCTCCTCTTTTCCTTGCTAATGTGGGACGGCAATGGAAGAATGGGAGAGACGGAGAGAGTGAGTTGAGGGTAAAATGAAAAGGATAAGGTGTAAACCCATCTTTATCTCTTTGGTTATTTAACCTTCACTTTACATTAACTCTCTCCACCCACCCACAAGATATTTATCTTGTTTTATGGCTTATGACTCCACGCCCCTAAGTCCCAACGTGTTTTATTTTTTTGAGTTTGGGATGAGGTGATTTGGTTTTCACCTTTTGACCCCACTTTGACCACCTCATTTGGATAATTTTAATCATTTAATATTTAGATATTTTGGTTACTTTAATTCTCATTTACTTAAATTACCTTATACATCCACCCATGGTTGACCAATTCAACCATGGTGGTCGGCCCCACCAAACCTTGGGTCCACACGCCACCTCACTTGGTGAGGTGGAGGTGGGTCCCACTTGGCCACATCACCTTGGTTTAATTCCAAATAACTTAGTTAATTTAAATTTCATTCCATTCATTCTAAATGAATCACCATTGGGCCCATGGCCCAATTACACTTCCATCTTACCCATTTACCTTAGAGCTTAACCATCTTGACCCATTGGGTCCCAAATGGGTATTTGACCCAATTTGACCATTCTTGACCCATTTAACCCCTCATTGCCCCTTTAAATGAATTTAAATCAACTCCATAATCCATTGGGCCATACTTGGGCCTTTGCCCAAACTTTGGCCCATTTACCATCTAATCCACAAATTTTCTAATTTCCATCACTAAAATAAATAATATCCACATTTATATTAATTTAAAAATTCCGGGCCATTACACATGATCCTAGCATTATCTCCTCCATTCTCTTCCCTCGATCATGTCCCTAGAATTTTTGCACTTATCTGGTTGTGTGCTCTTCTCTGATCGCAAGGGTGGGCTGCTCGGTCATGCGTCTCTCTCCTTCCCAGGCGCAGATGCTTTTAATCTTTTGGATGATTTTGAGTCTAGTCCTCTATTGCCAGTCGGCTCTGGCGTTTTGGAATTAAGTTGATTGTTTATTTCCCCCCTTGTCCTAGTTGTTGTCCTCTTTTGTTTGGAAGGAGTTCTGATTGCTTTTGGGACTTTTGTTGTTGGGCTCTTTTGCCTGGCCCGGGTTGTGGGCAGTTTTGTGAGTGTACATATTTTCGGGACTGTCCCCATTTTGAATAAAACACTAACCCATCATTCAAAAAAAAAAAAAAATCATTCGCCATAAAAATTGATAAATAGGTTAACATTAATATATTAGGCTTTTTAATTTGTTTTCTTGTTCATTCTAAAATCAGGTCCATGGTGGTTCAATCTTGTGCTCTCATATCTCTATACTCCAATTTGATTCGTCCGCTTAGGAGTAATTTAAAATTTCACAAGAAGTTTTTGGCGCCGTTGCAAGAGACTTGGGTTTCCAACGGAAAAATAGAATTAAAAAAGCTATTAGTTTAATCGTTCCACTATTTGTAGATTTAGGAATCTTGCATTTATTTTTAGGTTTCATGCATGATTTTATGTGATTTAGGGTTTTCACTTAGGTTTTGCATGTTGAATTTCGCAGAAATTTCGAATTGCATGCTAATTTTCTTTTCAAAAAACACTACATGCCAAGGTAAGTTCTTAAACCACTTTCTTTGATTTTAAATTTTTCATGCATTCATATAGTTTTTATTTGCATTAGAAAAACAAAAAAATTGCATATTTAAATTTTTTTCTTGCATATTAAGATGTTAGTTCATGCATTAGATTAAATTGTTTGCTTATTATTTGCATATTTTCTTTTAATCTTGCATTGTTAGACTTAGGATTGCATTCACAAAAATTAGAAAATACAAAAAGATTAGTAAAAGTGGTTCATGCATTGCTAAGTCAAAATCAATTTGGAACCAAAGCCTTAGGGTTTCATTGCTTGTAGGACCCTCTTTATTAGGGTTAACCAATAGATCATCTGGTCAAGCCTCATCTACATTCGCAGCGTCTAGGAATGTTCTGTCAAAAAGACAAACTTGTCTAAGGATTCTGGGTTTTAAGTGGGACCACTGTGACCCCTCCAGTTTCCTAAGAACTTACATGACTATGTTGTGGCTAGCCTGACCCAATTATCTAAAGGTTTTCTCTTGCAAAGAGTAGGAGTTGTCTAGAGTCTTAGGGTGTGATTTTTTATTTTTTTGGAGTTAGGTCATACATTGTGTGGTCTTTGTTTTATCGTGGTTTGTCATTGTGTGTGTATGCGTAGTTGGCGTCGCGACTCGACCAATCGTCTGGTTAGAGTTGATTTATCTATCATAGAGTCTACGTCATCACATCATTGTTCGTAATGGCTGCCAACGGGGAAGATCAACCTGAGAAAATCTTTACGAGTATTTCTCACCTGTTACAGCAAACCATCCTTTCTACATAGTTCTTCCACAGACTAATGTAGTACACTTTGAGCTAAAACCGTCCATATTGAATCCCCTTCCATCGTTTCACGGTTTTGAACGTGAGGATCCTCACATGCACATTAAAGAATTTCTGGAAATCTGCTTCACTTTCCGCTTCCAATTTTTTTTTGAAGAATCCGTGAGACTTAGCATGTTTCCTTTCACTCTCACGGAGAAAGCGGAATCATGGTTGAACTCTTTACCGGCTGATTCCATCACCACGTGGGTCCAATTGGTCAACAAATTTCTGTCAATGTTTTTTCCATTTCTAAAACTAAAGCCTTAAGGAAAGAAATTTCTGATTTTACTCAAAAAGAGGGTATACAGTTCTATGAATCTTGGAAAGATTCAAAGATCTTCTAAATAAATGTCCCCACCATGGTTTTGACCTATGGGGGCTCGTACAATCGTTTTACAACGGTTTGACTACGTCAAATCGACACAAGGTGGGGCATTTTTAAATTTAAACGACAGAGATGCATGGGATTTCTTGGAAAGTCTGCTAGAGAATTCTCAACAATGAGACTTCTCAAATAAAAGAGAAAGGTCAGTACAAGCACCCAAAAAAGGGAACTTGTATGAAGTTAGCAATGAAGTGGATATGAAAGTTGCTCTAGCCAACCTCACGAGAAAATTCGAAGCTTTGAGTCGGTCAATGAATTTGTCGATGGGTGTGCACCATGAGGTGTATGCTTTGTACTCTAACCTGGGACACACAACACAAACTTGCCCTTCCCTAACCATAATGCAAAAGTGCTTAACTGAATAGACTAATGCACTCAACACATATGGGAAGCAGTAAGAACCCCATTCTCTGCCACATACAACCCTAACTGGCGAAATCACCAAAATTTCTCATGGAGGTAGAATGAGCATGTAAATCAAGGACCTCTTCAATTTCAATTACTCAGTCAGCCATTCCACCCACCCCATAGTCAATCATTCCATCCCCCATCGCAGGATCAATCCTATCAGCCTTGTCCATCCCAGTAACGTAAACCTTCTTTGGGGGAAACACTACAACAATTCATGCAGTCCACCTAACAAGCCTTGTAATCGAATACCCAAGCCATATTGAAGTTTGAAACACAATTGGAGCAACTTGCAAGTGCTATTGGAGAGAGGGAAAATGGAAAATTCCCCAGTCAACCCATTCCCAATCCCAAGGGTCAGTTCGAAGTATGGACTTCAACTACTTCCAACGTGCATCATGAAGATGTTAAATCTGTCATTTCCCTTAAGTCAGGGAAGACAATTGACAATCATGTTAGGATGCCAGAAGAAAGACATCAGGCCAACCAAATCCAAGATCCATCAAAAGTCATTAATCCTGGTGAGAAGGAACCTAAAGAGTCAGTCAGAAATGATTTTGTCCCGAAAGCTCCTTATCCACAAAGACTGACTCTAATTAAGAAAGGTACACCATATAGCGATGCGTTAAAGGCGTTCAAGCAAGTGCACATCAACATCCCTCTCCTCGATGCTAATAAACGAATACATTCTGATGAAAAATTCATGAAAGATCTATGTATAGTAAAAAGGAAAACGAATGTTCCAATGAAAGCATTTCTGACGGAACAAGTGAGAGCCATTATTCAAGAGAAAACTCATGTCACGTACAAGGATCTCGGATGTCCTATTATCTCTTGTGTCATTGGTGTCCATTCAATTGATCAGGCGTTACTTGATATTGGAGCAAATGTTAATTTGATGCCGTATTCTGTATATAAGCAATTGGGTTGAGAGAACTGAAGCCCACTCCTATTACACTTCAATTGTCTTATAGATCTGTTAAAATTCCTAGAGGTGTAATATAAAATGTTCTCATCAAGGTTGATAAATTCTATTTTTCAGTGGACTTTGTAGTCCTAGACACACAACCTGTGATAAACACAAGTGGGCAAATCCCGGTAATCTTGGATCATCCCTTCTTGGCCACCTCCAATGGAATCATCAATTGCAGGAATGGAGTGCTTAAACTGATTTTTGCTAACATGACTGTAGAGCTTAATGTGTTTAATGTAGGTCAACAACCTCCAAATACATATGACCTATGTGAGGTAAACATGATTGAGAGTACAGTCCATGAATCCCTTCCCCTTTTTTTTTTAATTCATTTAAATTCATTTTCTAGCTTAGTCATTAAGTGACATTAATTAGAGTATACTAGATATTCTATTAACAAAATCTTTGGGTTGAGAACATAGAATTTATTTAGGTTGGTAAAGTCGGAAAATTGTTTCGATGTGAAAAGTCAGGTATTTTTTGCAAAAACAAATATTTTAACTAAATCGACAGTCCATATCTATGAGAGTTTGATGTCTCAAACCAGGTGTCTAAAACGTCGTATTAAAAATCTAAAAGTGCCACATAGTTACATAAAATACAGATTAAGTATTATTAACTTTTGCAAATTTTTAGTTCACCGGGTATCTGAAAAATCGGGGTTTTGTGGAATTTCTTGATAATGCTCACTTAAAACATGTGGTGCGGAAAATCTTTGGAGAAATCTAATAAATCCACTGAGTGTAATACTAAAAAAGATAGCGCGTGTGTGATTTTCAAAGTTTGATAATCTAAGAAGAGTGGTTTTACACACTTAGATAGTTTTCAAGGTACTATTCATGATTTTTCCATGTAAAATAAAAGACATTGTGAAATGACTATTTGGCCCTCTAGACTTCAACAAGTTGGGTCACTGAGCTAACGAGCTCAGGTTGGGTCAATGGTCCAAAACACTAAGATTAGACCAAAATAAGGGTCATGGTCTTACATTCGTGCTAAGAGTTATACAAATTTACAAATACTAGACATTTAAACTCAGCTCGAGGGGCTCGACAAACACTTCAGTGTTTCGAGGGCTCAATCAGGGAGCAACAATTGATGAACACGGGAAAAATGACTATTTTACCTCTAAATATTGGATTAGTTAGTCTTTATTTTGTGTATATTAGATATGTTTAATGGTATTTTTGAGTTTTGTAAATTATTGAGGAGAATATAAGGAAATGAATTGAAAGTGAAGAGAAATGTTGATGTGAGCCATAATTGCTAATTTTGGCGAGTGTGTGAATATTACCACTTAAATTTTGAATTTATTGTAAAATGTTATAATTCAAATCCAACTATGTGAATTTGGATTGTGATAATTAATTTTGAGATCATGATTGTCAAAATGGAAAATTCACAACACTAGGTACAATTGGGCCAAATGTTCCAAGTTTGAGGTCCATGTCCATGCCTGCAATGTTAGCTTTTGAGCCAAGCCCATTAAGAGTTCAGGCCAGATGAAACTCCAAGAAACCCAAAAAGTCAAGAGAAAGCCAGTTAACTTGAATTTGCAGTGGCCCCTGTGAGAGTTGAGGAAGCCATCCAATTACAAAAAATGGTGAAAGCCAAAAGGAAAATGCCAAGTTCGCATAAGGCATGCTGATGTTGTGAAATACGATTGTGGTGATTAGGAGGAGATCTAGATGAGACTCTGCAGGAAATTTTGGAGCTAACAGTGCAATGAATCTGTCCTCAATATTCGCCAGATTCGAATGGAGCAAGAGACTTAGATGAAATTGAACTCTTGAAAGGAGAACCTTGGGGAGAAAAATACTCAAAATTTCATTGCTAAGAATCGTATGGAGTCAAATTAAGATGGTGATATGTGCATAATACGGTACAATCGTATGAGCCCATGCACAAAACCCTAATGTGCCAACACCATTGGGAAGAAACCCTAATGCTCCAGTGTTCCCTCACTCTCCTCTCTTTGGTGGACTCTCCTTCATGAGTTATTGAAGTCCTAGCCATCCATCCTAAAAACCCTAATCAATCTTGGCCATCCAATTATCCAAAAATCCTATTAAATATGAGGCCTTTCTCCACATAAGAATTCAAACCTGGTAAAGAGAAACAAGGCTCTGGCGTGGGAAGCATGGGAAGGAGGAGAGAAAAAAAAATACAAGAAGAGAGGGTTCAAATTTTAAGGGTTCAAGGTTGGTCATTCGAATTTTATTTTCTTGTATTTACTTTTATTCAAAATTCCCATGGGGTTGTAATTTCAATTTCATGTTTCATTAATAAAATAAAGGTGTGATGAAATATTTAGTTTATGGTTTTCCAATTATTCAATTATGTGTGATGATTATTTGATTTTATTTTTTATTTTGTAATCAAGTCTATGTTTGGATTTAATCTTAATTGTTTCAAATTAAATGTGATGAAAATTTAGATTGGATATACTTTCTTATTTGATCTAAGGCTCTTATTTTAAGAATGATGAAATATTTTAGATATAGAGAAAAAGTATAAATTTTGTTCAAGTCTAAAGTTTAGTTTGAAATTTTTATTTTAATGAAATCCATCAATCCAAGTTTTAGAATATTTTAATTTATGTGAGTTCTATATTCTAGGCCTCTGTTTTATTATTAAAATATGGAAAATAATGCCTCTTTAATTTTCTACACGACTTCCACTCTAAATATATATATATATATATATATATATATATATATATATATATATATATATATATATATGTTATTTTTGTTTTTGTTCTTAAATTTATTTGAAAGATGGAACTATGTTGGGATTAAAAATAAATATTCTAATTAAATTTTGGTTAGATTTATGCGATTTCCAAGTTTTTAAATTAATTCCACGAGCGCAAGTTTTAAATGAAATTATTCCAAAAGTTTCATAATTAGTTTATGTCTTGTAATATTTTTGGATATATTTTCCATAATTCCCTTGGATTCGACCTTTCACTTTTATGCTATACTATTTATGATTCGTGTGTTGGCGATTACAAATTTAAGACTACAACAACAATATTTGATAATGTTTTGTCTTTCCCAAATGAATGGCCTCGATCAATCTCGAGGGGCTCAACATTGTTGAGGGCCTTGAGCCATATCTCGAGGGGCTCGACAATTTTCATATTTTGGTTTCTTAAGCTTGGTCCAATTTGCCTAAGTGTGTTTAGTTTAATCCTTTGGTCTCCTAAGGCCATTTTACGTGTGTGGTTGCCAAACATATGGAGAATGCCCTGCAACTTGCACTTGATCTTGATTATTCAGACTTCAAACACGGTCCCAAAATTGACAATATAACCCTAACAATTTTAAAAATTTATTCAATTATATAGTTGGTTGGAGGAGATCAAAATATACTGTAGATTGAAAAAATGTAATTAAATTAAATACAAGCATACTATTATTTGACTCTCAATCCAACCAAGGTGTCTAGAATTTACCTCTATAATTTATTTTTAACATTAAAGTTAAGTTATTTGATAACTTTTTTATTTCGGTAATCTTTCTAATGACAAGAATACACTAGACAAAATTTCATATATATATCAATTTCTTTTAAAATGTTATCCATCGAAGTAGATCATTAGTGTGTTGGTTTGTGCTAGTGTAGATATACTGAATTGTCATTTTTGTTTTTTCAAAATCTAACATGGATGTATGAAATCTTTTCAATTATAAATTAATATTTAGGCAATCTAATCCAAATTCACAAATTTTTAATATTTTTATCAAAAATTCTATTTTTTAAAATATTTTAGTCTCATGTGTTGAAAGTTCCAGTAAGTCGAACAAGGAGTCCATCTCATTTCTTAATAAGGGGTTCTTAATATTAATTTTATCTTAGTTATAATTTATTAAGTTAGATTTGTTATAAACTATTATAATAGCTTATTATATTATGTATTTTACATCGAAACAAATTATGATTTTTTATGAAGAGATCAGGCCCGGCCCTGGCCTTAGGAGGAGTAGGCCGCTGCCTAGGGCTCCCAAGTCAGGTTCAATTTTTAAGTTCCCGCACATTTTTTTATGTTATAAATATATTTTAATGTACTAGCAAATGGATTTGTGGTGCAATGGTAGCGCCACTCCCGATTTGAAGGTTGTGTGTTTGATTCATATCTTTTTGCAATTTCTTATAAATATAGACATAATTTTTCTTTAAGTAAAATGGCTTAGGGAGTATTCAAAGTCAACTTGAAAATGCATGACAAGGCTCTAACTCGCTTTACTCGAATTTCTATCGATAGTCAACTCAAATTGATTTGGCCATTTTTTTTCAAATTTTAAATCTATAATTCTAATAAAATGAATTAAACATCATGATAAAAAGTATTTATCCTTTAGTTTTATTTTTCTTTTAAAAATTAAGAATTGGGATGATTAATTGACTCCATTATAAGATTAAAATGATTATATAAATGTGAGATTTTAACTAATCATTATTCTTATCATTTTTTTCAGAAATTTTAATAAAAGTGTGACCTAAAGAAGTCCATAAATGAGGAAACTTAGTGTTCACTGTAATATAGATGGTTGAATGGAAAGAAAATGGGTTTAAATTTGAATGACTGTTTTGTGGTTTATAGTTTATAATTGAGTGATAATTTTTTAATATAATTTTATTTTATAAGTTGTTTTAAATGCATTATATACTTTAGCATGTCAACTACTCTTTTTAAATACAATAAAATAGTAATAAAAAATAAAAAATCAACATGCATGACACAAGTGGAAATTAAATTTGTCATAAGAAAAATTGAATGGATTAACTATCTTATTTATTGAAAAAGATATGTTAAAAAAACCTGAATATAGTAATTTAATTAGTAATTTTGTATCTCAAAATCCGAGAAGAATAAATTTTAAATAATATTTTGTCATAAATTTGATTATGATATTTTATTTGAATGTTTCACACTTTATAAAAAAAAATATATGATTTTATTTTTGTGAGTGTATAAAATGCCATCTTAAGAGTTCGCTTAGGGCCCTTGAAATCTCGGAGTCATCTCCAGAAGAGATGTCTTGATATTTTTTATTCATTTGTTAAAATTTAAAAAAATTATATGTAAAAAATATTTTTTCTTCATCTCACTTTTTCCTGTTAAAAAACAAATATTTATTTTATGAGAAAGAATCTATTGAAATTATATAATATTATTAGAAGATATAATATTATTTTTTATTCAAAAAAATTATTTACTAATTATATTTTATAAAATTTTAATTTATTTTTATATTATATATATTTACTAAAAATCATTAATTATCGTATTAATATAACAAATTTGTTTATTTTTATCAAACAAAATTCAGAAAGGTAACTCTTGCAGAAGTACATTCGAGGTGAATGTGCACTGCCTATATCACTCAATCGCGTGTACTTCTCTCCTTTGAGAGAGAGGAATAGCGGAATGGTGACAGCAGCGGTAGAGAAGAAGGGAGGAGAAGAGGCTGTGAAGATGAAGCATGGAGAAGGTCTGAGGCAGTATTATTTGCAACACATCCATGATCTTCAGCTTCTTGTTCGCCAGAAGACTCACAATCTCAATCGCCTCGAGGCCCAGCGCAACGATCTCAATTCCAGAGGTTTTTTGAAAAAAAATAAAGTTCCTTCAACTTCATCATAATCAGTTTTCCAAACCGATGTGCAATGTGTTGCGTTGGGGTTTTGTTTGATGTTGGGCACAAACACCTGGAATTGTTGTGAACAAGGGATAGGGTTTGGTTTAAGTACATTTGATCCTTGATTATTGGTTCTTGAGTTGAATTAGGATTCCTGGATTGGGGATGGGCTTGGTTGTTGGGCTACGGTTTGATTTAAAACCTAATTTTTTTTGAAGACTTAGGTATCCAAGCGTCCCACCTGAAAATTTCAGACGTCCCACCTGACTAATCCTTGGGGCATGTGTAAACCTCCGAATCTACACACGCTGGGTACAGAACAAAGGGAAGTGACCCTTTTTGTGTTGAGGGGGACTTGATCCGAGAACCTCTCACAAACAAGGTGGGAATTGACCATCAAGTTAACCCCTCAGGTTTTGAAATCTTTAGTTTGGATAGAATTTTATATTGAATTGAATTTCCTAATCAGTGCTCAGCTCCATGGTGGGGATACGGCGAGAATTAGGTTTTGGTACATTGTTATTTGATGGCTGGATTTGGGAACCGAAATTTGGTTGTTGGTCTATGGCTAGGGTTTGGTGTATGGAGTCCAATCAGAGACTTAGACGAATTCTGGATATGGATATTAAATTTCTGAATGAAGATTTTTGCTTGTTGGTCCAAGACAAGGGTTTGGTTTGAGTATGAACACTTTTGTGGGTTTTCCGATTCAATAGTCAGTTTTGTTGTCGTGGCAACACCTTGTTTGATTGGGTGTATTTCTTCTTAAGTCAGTAGCTCTATTTGGATGCAGGGGAAGGAAAGCACTTTCTCAGCAAATGATAGAAGTTTAACTAAGAATGTTTAAAAATGGTTATTTTCCAGTGAAGTGCTTTCTGTTCCATGTATCCAATGGAGCAATGGATTCTGGATATTTCAGATTTCTGAGTTGAAACTCAATTTACTTGTTGGATGGTTTTGGTGCATTTGATATTCCATTTAGAATCTGGTTTTTAATTTTTGATTTGAGATCTAAATTGCTTGTTTTGCTAGAAGGGTTAGTCTGATAGAAGGATCATCATTTTTAGATTTTTGTGCCCACTTGTTTGAACACTATCCCCTTTTTTAGTCCAATTTTGAATTTTTCTTCACAAAAGACACTATTGTTATCTATGGTGTTATTTGATTGCCCTTTGCTTGATGTCTTACTAGTTGGTACTAAAGTGATGTTGTGAAGTGCATTATCCTTTGTCTGGATCTGCTGGTTTTATGTCTTAAGAAATGCTAGTTATAGATAACTTATTTGTAGTGGAAATAAAAAGGACAAAATATTGCTTGTGGTTGAATGAGGGGACATGGGATTGGTGCACTGATTTATCAATCCATTTCTCTAGGAAGACACTGTTGTTCCCTTTGATGTTATTCAATGCCATGTTTCATTTCTCAAGAAATGGTAGATAAATTTTTTTTTTTTGAAAGGTAATTTCATTGATAAAAAAAGGGGAACACAATGAGGCTTAAGAACAATACCCCAACAAGTAGGGCTGTAACTCGGGTCAGGCGGGCCGGGTTTTAATAAACCCAACCCTAACCCGACTCACAACACATTGAACCCGACCCGACCCGACCCGACCCGAATCAGAAACCTGGTTTAGTGAACCCGACCCGACCCGAGTTGCAGCACGTTGAACTCGACCCGAGTTGCAGCACGTTGAACTCGACCCGACTCACAATACATGTCTTTCACAATGGGATTTTTAATGTTGAATTCAACATATCTTGGAAATAAGCTTATCTGAGCACAAGCCTTTAGAGGTCGGGAAATAAGCTTATCTGAGCAATAGCCTTTACAAGGTGGAATTCAACATATCTTGGAAATAAGTTTCACTCAATAGGGTAGGTTGCTATATTTCCAAGAACTAAAATGGATATTGAACAAGCTTAGCTGAAGATTATCTATCCGACGTTGATGATTTCCATGATAATTAGATCAACACCCAACATAATTAGATCTGCTTCTATTGCTAAATGTAGCCATGGCTTTTATCGTTGGGTAAAAAATTTACCATGATAATCAATTAGATTTGCTTTTAATAGGAATCAAGCAAGTTAAAAAAATATACAGTCCTTCTTTCTTGTCACTTACTTCCACCTACTTTTAAAATGGAAATTCAACAATAATTTGGATACAAATTAAAAGATGACAACTATAATTTTCATCCAAAGAGGATTCAAGTCAGCAACCAATCTTCTCCACTTCACCAAATCTGATTCCTTTACGGATCTACAAGTAATAAATTAGTTAATGAAATATGCATATTCATGACATCAAATTGACAGAAATTTATCATTATTTATAAGGAGAAAAGATTTAAGGAAAGTACCATATATCACCAATCAATCATCGTTTTCTTCAACTTCAGTGACACCTTAAAAAAGGTCAAGAGTAATATCAGATTGTAACAATATAATAACAAAATGAAATAAATACTAAATAGATAGAATTAACTGCCATTACTTGATTCAATCCTATTAGTATCGTCTTCATGATAATAAACTTTAGGTTTTCCCTCCACGACATTGTCACTTATGGCATTTCTTAGCCAATTTTGAGTGCAAACCAATGCCTGCACGACTCCGGGACTCAATGAACTTGGGTACTGGTTGATGACTCTACTTCCAGTACTAAATGCAGACTCTGAAGCAACAGTCGATACTTAAATTGCTAAAATATCTCGAGCCATCATAGAAAGTATAGGAAATTTAGAGCTATTAACTTTGAACCAGTTCAAAATGTCTAAATTAGGATCATCTGGACAAGTTTTTTCTTCATAATATTGTTCAAGCTTCGTCCTCAAGTCTACATTATTCTTTCCAGCACCCTGTCTAAGAAATGTTTTTCGGAGAAGTTCTTTCATCGAATCTGTTGAAGTATCATTCATCATCTCTGTTGAAATAGAAGTGACTACTTGCTTTTGCAGTGAAGAAGAGAAAGAAGTATACTCATTGAAAAGTGCAACCATCACCTTACGAAGTACTTCAGTATATTGATCAGCATCAAAATATGAATAAAGTTCATGATACATAAATTCTACATATTCCAACTTGTAACGGGGATCTAATACCAGAGCAATAGCAAATAGTATATTGCATTTCTTCCAATATTTATCAAATTTTTGCTGCATATTCTTTGCCATTAAAGAAATGCACGAATCATCATTCTTCAACATCTCAAGTAAATGAGCTTGAATCTCACACACTTCATGAAAAACAAGATTTGTAGTGATATATTTTGTCCCCGATAAAACCTTTGTAGCATTATAAGAAACTCTTAAAAGCTTGGAAATTGTCTCAGCCTTTCTCCAATCATCAAATGTTGGAGCAGCATTCTTGGCGTAAATAGGATTGCGTGTCTTCATACGAACAAATGCACTCTCATATGGTAAGGCAGAAGCTAACATAAGATATGTTGAATTCCACCTTGTACACACATCTAAGCACAAGCCTTTAGAGGATGAAATTATTTCTTGCAAGACAACTCTCAAACTCTTGCTTACGAGATTGCGATGACCGCACATATTTCACTCATGTGCGAATAGCTTCAACTGCTGATTTTATCTCACTTAAGCCATTTGGCACAATCAAGTTAACAACATGTGCAACACATTTTACATGGAAGAATTTGCCCCATTGTAACAAAATTCCCTTTCGAGAAAGAGTCTCCACGAGGTTATCCACGGCTGACTTGTTGTTTGTCGCATTATCAAGTGTGATTGTGCATATCTTTTTTATATCATATTTCACCAAGCTTCTCTCAATCATATTGACAATAATTACGCTAGTATGTGATGCTGGAACCATACAAAAACTAAGGATCTTCTTGTGTATCTTCCAATTGTTGTCTACAAAATGCGCTGTGACACTTAAATATCCCAAAGTTTGGTTGGAAGTCCATAAATCAGACGTTAAAGAAATGTGCTTGCATGAAGTACTTAGAAACGACTTCAACTTAGCTTTTTCCAAATGGTAGATTTTCAAAAATTCCCTTCTAACTGTCGTACGAGAGATGAATTGAAATCTAGGATTGATACATTTCACAAATCTCCGAAATGGTGCATGATCAACAATAGAAAATGGAAGCTCTAACATAACTATCATAATGGCCAATTCTCTTCGTGCAAGTTCCATATTAAAACTATAAGGCAAAAGGCCTGCTCCCACTGCCTCATCACCATCTTCTTTTTTAACACTGCCAAAGGTAAGAACTTTCGGACTCTTATCTTTCACCGAATACGCAATACATCGTGTTAAATGTCGACTAAGAGTGTTAGTTTCACTTTTAGAACTAGCTTTATATCTTCTATAGCAATATTTACAAATTGCCATTAAATCATCCCCTTTAGTTTTAGGGTCTCTAATAAAATGTTGCCAAACATGTGATTTTAGTGGGTATCCTTTCTTTGGTTTGCCACTAGTGGCAACTGAACAATCACCCGTAGTCGAAATGATGGTATTGTCATTAGTGACAGGAGTATTGGATCCTAACACCTAATTAAACATTACACATAATAATTAATCAACTATGATAAATAAATAAATCTAGGAAAATAAATTAAATATTAAAGAACTACCAATGAAAGAAAAGGAAATCTTACTTCAACGTCAACATCAACATCATCGTTATGCGAAGCCATTACACTATTTTCGCAAAGGCACTGTAAAAGTAAACAATAAAAATCAAGTTCTTTGCCTTTTTTCATTGCAGTTATATTCTTGTGCTTCAAATTCAGATGATTGGAAACCCTATTTAAATGTGGTTTGAAAAAATAATACAGAGAGAGAATTCAGGGGTTGTTTTCATGATAACAGTAGAAATTGCAAGAAAATATGGGGTGTCAAGGAGTAGAAGAACTGCTCTTAATTGAATTAGTTTTAGACACTTCTACTTCTTTTTGTCTTGAGTCTTGATTACACATGATTTAATATTATAAGCACTAGAACAGTGATTGAATAATTCAAACTTTTATTTTACTCTTTTACTCAATACCCACTAAATTTGGTTTATCTTAACAGCCTAAACTAACATGTTTATTAGAATGGGCTCATAAAATACATGAGCATGACCTGTATGTCAAATATGGTTCAAGCTCATTCATTTACAAGATATTCATTAAAACTCAAAATAATACGTTAAACAGGTGAAAAAGCTTGAACTATATTTTTGTATCCTTCTCTTCTTTTTAATATATTTCTCTTTGTTACTGCTTAAAAAAAAAAAAAAGGTCTATTTATAGGCTGAGTGAATAATGAAAAGTAGAGAGTTTTCCCCCAAACAGCCCTTGGGCTAAGAGACCAGTTTCTCCTTGAAGTAAAAAACCGAAGGACGTCAGTTTCCCCTCAAAGTGAAATCCCTGTCTCCCATTTCCCCATTTTTCCCACATTTTATCTCATTCCATTTTCCGATTCGGGTTCCTATTAGATATCCATTTCCCAACAAAATCAATTATCAACTTGTGAACTTGCAAATTTAAAGGTATTTAGTAGATCTTCATAGGTTCACCTCAAAGCTTTCATGTTTCACCCCATTGTTCAAAGGAATCGTTTTCATTTTCTATGGAAAATGATTGACTTCGTCAAACATTCCTTTTCACAACATTGGTTTTATGTAGAAAACTTGTATATTTCCTTCTCCCCAGACCACAACAGTGAGGTTTGGGATGAAATTTGGCTTACAAAGATCTGGACATAGCTCTGTGTTCACCATTCACCTTCACTAGAGATTTGCCTCTTGCAAATACAATCAGCTTATCATTTAGCTATGTAGCCAAGTTTGCTAGTACTGGGTTTTAACTCAAAAAAAAATAAAATAAAGGGTTGCGGGCAAAATCACTCAAAGAAAAATAGAATAATGAAGGGGTGCAGGCAAAATCACTCAAAAAAAAATAAAAAAAATAGAATAATGGGTTTTAACTAAAACAGAAAAAGATTAATGGGTTTTGGTTTTCACCCAAGAAAAGAGATTTTTACAACAAATTTAGGAGAATCAGAAGAAACAAACTACCTGAGAAAAACCTAGATAGAGAGAGACTCATCAAGGTCCGGCTGGGAAGAGAGGTCGGTGAAGAAGAGGAAAAATAACAACGAGGAGGAGCACAATCTCAGATTCGTAGGTGAGGGAAGGGAGGAAAAAGCTGCGGCTAGGGTTGGAAAATGAAAGTTCTGATTAGGGTTTGAGGGTCAGGGTTTTTATATTAAGTTATGAAATTCGGGTTGGGTCGGATCTTCTCGGGTCGGGTCGGGTTGAAATTAAAAGACCTCAGCCCAACCCGACCCGAATTTCGATCGGGTTTTTCTTTTCTCAACCTGACCCAACCCTATAGCCCGACCATTGTAACCCGACCCGTATGATTTCTCGGGTCGGGTCATGCGGGTTGGGCCAAAACCCGAGTTGCAGCGCTACCAACAAGGGAACATACAAAAGGCAACCCCCAATCATATAAGAGAATTAATAGATTCCGATTCCAACGACAACCCCTGCTTGGCTATTGCATCTGCAACTGAGTTAGCTGACTGAGGAACCGAAGCAATCTTAAAGTCGAAAGGGTCAATAAAATGACGGATCCTCTCAACTTTGTCTAAATAAAGCCAAGCACAAAGAGATCCCACCATCCAACCCACCACCACTGCCACCACCTTAGAGTCTCCTTCCACCAAGCTACCTCGAACCCCCAACTTTTCCAGCTCCAAGATACCCCTCCATAATGCAAACAATTCTGCCTCTATTACCGTCCCATTAGGAAGCGGGCCAGCAAAAGAATTCAAGATATTCCCTAACTCATTGGTAATCACCCCACGATAACCAATACAACCGATCTCACACATACAACTACCATCAAAATTGAGCTTTAGAAGCCCACCTAGAGGAGGAGACCAAGGAAAATGAGTCCTTAGAATTACATGACACCTTGAAGAATCCACCAAAGCCCACTCCCTGCAAACATTAGACATATAGATACCTCAGATTTGGGTCGAACCAACCATCCACCAAGCTGCACGAACTTAATCATGTCTATAAGGTTGACAAGAGAACCAACCGTCCCTTGAAAGATCCTGTGATTTCTTTCCAACCAAATAGACCAAACAATACTTAAGGTAATCACTTTCCAAAGATTCTGCTGAAAGGAGCTCCCATACCGCACAATGTCTCTGTTACAAAAATCACACCAAGATTAAGGAAGACAATATGAAATGCCCAATAACTGCAAGAAATGCTTCCAAATGTTATTAGAGAAACTACAATGAAGAAGCAAGTGCTTCATCAATTCCTCATCAGACAAGCACAAAGGACATGTATTAACAATGAGCATCCTCCTCCTTCTCAGAGTATCAGTAGTTAAAATTTTACCCAATCCTGCAAGCCAACCAAACACCTTCACCTTAAAAGGAGCAACCCCCTCCCATACTTCAGGGTGAACAGAAGGAGTATCGCCCATCCTAATCAAGCTTTTACAAAGCGACTTAATGGAGAAGATACCATAAGAATCTAAATCCAGATTCTATGATCCTTCCCCTAGCCCACTACAAAAACACCTTCCAACAAATTCATGAGAGACCCCCATTCATCCACCATCCAATCCTCCAAATGCCTACGGAATTTTGGTCCCCAAACAACCTTATTTTGAATAACACTATAACATTCCTTAATAGAAGCCTCTTTATTAGCAGCAAGGAAGAAAAGCACTAGAAATTGCAAAGCCGATGAAGCCGCACCCAACCATTTATCTTTCCAAAATAGAATATCATCACCTGAATATGACTATCAAAAGCCTTTGCAATGGAAGTAACACCCTTCCAAAAACTAGATGCTCTCCTATAAACATTTCCTATCCGCCACCCATTACCAAGTAATTGATACTTTCTGCATAGAATATCAGCTGAGTTAGTTGACCGAGTAACCCAAGCAATCTTAAAGTCGAAAGGGTCAATAGAATGACGGATCCTCTCAAAGATAAAGCCAAGCACAAAGAGATCCCACCATCCAACCCACCACCACCGCCACCACCTTAGAGTCTCCTTCCACCAAGCTACCTCGAACCCCCAACTTTTCCAGCTCCAAGATACCCCTCCATAATGCAAACAATTCTGCCTCTATTACCGTCCCATTAGGAAGCGGGCCAGCAAAAGAACTCAAGATATTCCCTAACTCATTGGTAATCACCCCACGATAACCAATACAACCGATCTCACACATACAACTACCATCAAAATTGAGCTTTAGAAGCCCACCTAGAGGAGGAGACCAAGGAAAATGAGTCCTTAGAATTACATGACACCTTGAAGAATCCACCAAAACCCACTCCCTGCAAACATTAGACATATAGATACCTCAGATTTGGGTCGAACCAACCATCCACCAAGCTGCACGAACTTAATCATGTCTATAAGGTTGACAAGAGAACCAACCGTCCCTTGAAAGATCCTGTGATTTCTTTCCAACCAAATAGACCAAACAATACTTAGGGTCGTCACTTTCCAAAGATTCCGCCGAAAGGAGCTCCCAGACCGCACAATGTCTTCGTTAAAAAAATCACACCAAGATCGAGGAAGACAATATGAAACGCCCAACAACTGCAAGAAATGCTTCCAAATGTTATTAGAGAAACTACAATGAAGAAGCAAGTGATTCACCAATTCCTCATCAGACAAGCACAAAGGACATGTATTAACAATGAGCATCCTCCTCCCTCTCAGATTATCAGTAGTCAAAATTTTACCCAACCTTGCAAGCCAACCAAACACCCTCACCTTAAAAGGAGCAACCCTCTCTCATACTTTAGGGTGAACAGAAGGAGTATCGCCCACCCAAATCAAGCTTTTACAAAGCGACTTAATGGAGAAGATACCATAAGAATCTAAATCCAGATTCTACGATCCTTCCCATAGCCCACTACAAAAACACCTTCCAACAAATTCATGAGAGACCCATTCATCCACCATCCAATCGTCCAAATGCCTACGGAATTCTGGCCCCCAAACAACCTTATTTTGAATAACACTATCACAATCCTTAATAGAAGCCTCTTTATTAGCAACAAGGGAGAAAAGCACTATTGCAAAGCCAATGAAACCACACCCAACCATTTATCTTTCCAAAATAGAATATCATCACCTGAATATTACTATCAAAAGCCCCTGCAATGGAAGTAACACCCTTCCAAAAACCAGATGCTCACCTATAAACATTTCCTATCCGCCACCCATTACCAGGCAACTAATACTTTCTGCACAGTATATCCTTCCATAAACCTCCTGTAGAATCCCCCAACCGCCATAACCACTTACCGAACAAAGCATCATTGACCTTACAAATAGGACGAATTCCCAAACCACCTTCTTCCTTTGGTTTGCAAACCTGAAATCGTTTTTCTCTGTCATCATTCCAAAGGAATTGCCTTTGAATCCTTTCTAGCTTATCCACTACTGCTGCTGGACATTTGAAGACACTTAGAAATTATATTGAAAGACTGGAGAGAACTGCCTTTAACAAGATGATTCTACCTCCAAGAGATAGATGTTTACCTTTCCAAGTAGATAACCATCTCTCCATTTTCTCGATAATCTTATCCCAACATGGCTCACAAGGTTTACCTTTACAAAGAGGGATCCCAAGGTACAAAGTAGGTATTGAAGCAACCTTACATCCCAACACAGAAGCCAACTCCATACATTGAGAATACTCAACATTCACTCCCATCAATTCACTTTTATCAAAGTGACAAAATAATAGGTAGATAACTTATTTATGGTGGAACTAATAGGGACAAAATACCATCTGTGTTTGAATAAGGGGAACTGGGTTTGGTGCTCTTATTTCTCAACGTACGATGCCCAGACATGACATGGATATGGTGGGGACACATCATCGATATGGTAAGGGCAAAGATTTTACACATAAAAATGGAGTGTCCAGCATAGACATGTAGCCTACATTAAGGTCTCTATGAAACATAGATCTCAACCCATTTCTCTAGGGAAGCAACCGTTCCTTCTGTTTGGGTGTTCACTTATTGGAGAAATACATACATTCTCTTCCTTCACCATGAGGGAAGATCTCAATCTTCTTGAAGGGTAGAAAGTACAGTACATTCCTTCCTATACTATAGGTAATCTCTTTAATTACCAAATAGATGCAATTTGCTTGTAGGGGAGTCACCACAAATGTAGTCACCACTCCCATGAACTTGTAAAGAAAAGGAGGAATCCCCTTTCTTGATTCCTAGAGAATCCCCTATTTTATTTCCTGATTCAGACATTGCGATTGATTTTCTTGATGCTTTCTCTCCTTGCCCAAGTGAACAAGTGTGCAAAGGTTGATCACATAATTCTTTTTACTTGTGATTTGGTCCATCCCTAACTTTAAAGTATATCTTCTAATTTAAATATTTGTGTTACGGTTATTGGTTAGTTTGTGAATTGGGTGATGGCACTGCATTGTATGTGTAGGGGGGTATTATTTATTCATTTTTTGTAAAATTGAATGTTGGTTGATTGTATCGCAACTTGCTAATTTTTTATGGGTATTTTAATTGGTCAGTTAGGATGCTAAGAGAGGAATTGCAGTTGCTTCAAGAGCCTGGTTCATATGTTGGAGAAGTGGTGAAAGTGATGGGGAAATCGAAGGTTTTGGTAAAGGTACAACAGTGGATTTTGTTTCCATCAGATGATGTAAAAGAAGCTATTATGCCTGGCTATGTGATATCTTTGTGCATAAGGTTTACCAGTTCCCTTTTCTTGTCAAAAGGAATAACAGTCTTAACAATGGTTACATTAAAATTACTTTTCAAAAAAAAAAAAAGTTACATAAAATTTTTAATGTGGAGACTCATTTTGCAGTTGAGGGAAAGTGTTACCTCCTTTTAGCCTTCTTCTATTTTATTCTTTCATTCCCTTTGCAAGCTACTTTAAAGTGCAGGGTAATTGTTTTACAATAAGCTTAAATCCTTCCATCAATCCTGAAAAATTATATTACTCGATCATATTCCAAGCTTTGCTATAGTGTATGCTACCTATTCTTGGTCTTGATTTCTTATGCATCCATTAAAAATCTTAAACAACAAATCTGATGGATTTCAATAAACTGGTAGAATAACTAAGGAATGTTCTATTTTCGATCATTCAAATTTGTCAATTATAACAATTTCATTTTTGGTTGTGGGAACATACCTTGAACGTTGTAACCTTTTACCTAGAGGAGATGAATTAACTTTAACTACTGACTTGATCCCCGACAGTTCTCCAGAGGGGTCGTTACATTGTTTTGCCTTGTTATTAAGAAATTACATAAGATACTTTTCAAACTTCTTGATTTGTTCTATTTTAACAACTTGATTGCTTACCTAAATATCAAAACATTAGAAAGAACATAAACATACTAACTAGAGAGGACAAATTTGATCAATTTCATTTGTCCCTAGGGTAAAATGGTGAATCTTATTAAACAATAGTCACTTTCCAAAGTTCTTCATTTGGATCTTGTAGAATTTTACTTGGGTATCCAATTCACAATGGTCAAGTAGGATGGCCGAAAGAACCAACTCGATAGGCAAAATAGATGGAAAAGGACTGCAAACTTTTAACAAAGATGAAGAACCAATACTTGACAATTAGAAAAATTTGTCTTAAAATGTGAATATGAGTCGAACATTTGGAGAATCGTTGCAATATTTTTATATTGCCCCATTTTGGCACCACAATGTATTATTATCATTAAAAAAAAAACTGGTATTGTTGGCAAATTGTTGATCGGCTACCTATGTTTCAGATCTTGATTGCGTCTCCTTGCAACAATTTCTTCTCCACCGTTGATCTCCTTTTTCGGCAAAGCACCTGCCGGCGTGGACCTACCTACCCCTGCCGTTTTTGACAGGCCTATCCATCCATAAGGTTGGATCTCTAGTTTGGACATTCCTCTGGTTTTAGCTCCTGTTTTCTACCACCAGAATTGTCGCTCGAGAAAACCCCATTTTTTGGTTTTCTCTGCTTCTACAATCTTCTAAGTTGGTTATTAGTTCAACATCATGGCTGCTTCTACTGGATCTTCTACAGTATCTTCTTCTATCACTTTGATTCCTGATATGACATCTTCTGGGCCTACTCATATTGGCAAAATTATCACAGTGTTGTTGAATGAGACCAATTTTTTCCAATGGCCTCACTCCACCAAAATGTTTCTTAAAGTCAATCAACTGTCTGACTATATTGATGGTACTACCACCTGAACTGGCCAAGGATAGTCCCTCTTACCGACCTTCGAAAGCCAATAACTCCTTGGTCAAGTCATGGCTTCTTTGCTCTGTGGAAGATCATGTCCATGCCTCTGTTTATACTTTTCCAACGGCCAAGGATGTTTGGGACGTTCAGGCCCCCTATTCTAATGGTGACAATTAAGCCCGCTTATATGAGTTATATCAGACCGCATCTCATCTTCGTTAGGGGGAGTTATCATTGATTCAATATTATTTCAAACTGCGGACTTGTTGGTTAGAGTTGGATTAACTCAAATCTGTCATATTTGAGCGCCCTGGTGATACTGTTATCCATAGGTAGTTGGTTACTCGAAAACGGAAATTTGAGTTATTGGATAGATTGAATCAGGAATTTGAGCCTATTTGGGCTCGACTGCTTGGGCAACGACCTCTTCCCTCTTTGGATGAGGTCTACTCTGCATTACTTCAGGATGACAACCGTCACTTTGTTATGACTGCTCTAGCGGTTGATAGCTCCGCATTGGTCACCACTCATTCCTCTGTATCTCTTTCAACTTATGGGGCTCCTTCTCATGACAAGGATTCATCTTCCGACACTCATAGGGACAACAAAGGCCCAAGGAAGAAGGGTACCCGTTATTGTACCTATTGCCAGATGACTAACCATTATGTTGATTCATGTTACAAGCTTCATGGGCGCTCAAAGCAAGCTAATCTTTCCACTGCACCTCCTGTTACCTCTTCTTTTGATGTGGCTACGGATAATGCCCCCTTGACCAGACATGACTTTAACTTATTGATGCAACGACTGGAGTGTCTTCAATCCTCTGAGGTTTCGAATGCGTCTCCTTTTCTTTAGGTACCGAGTCGTTTGCATATCACACTTCATTTCATTCTTGGATAATCGATTCTGGGGTTACCGATCATGGCTAGTATGTCTACTCTTGTCTCTTGTTTCTTGTGGTCAAGTAAAATTAGCTAATGGCTCCCCTATTACTATTGCTGGTAAAGGGACAATTCCTATCTCTCCGACCTTGCATTTCTCTTCTGCCTTGCATGTTTCTCATTTATCTCGTAACTTGCTTTTTGTCAGTGTACTCACTAAGAATTTGAATTGCTCAGTCACCTTCTTTCCTTTTCCTTGTGTCTTTCAGGATCTGACCACGAGACAGGTGCTTGGTGGTGGTCGTAAAGTTGGAGGCTTATATCTTCTCGATCAACAGACTCGTGCCTCTAAAGCGTGTTCGACCTCTTCTTCGCCCGATGTGTGGCTTTTGCATTGTCGACTAGGACATCCATCTGACTTTGTGTTAAGCTTGTTCCTTCTTTATCTTTTAATAAGTTTGAGTATGAACATTGCCAGCATGGCAAACATAGTAGAACTTGTTTTCCTCCTCCACTCAATAAACGTGCATTTACATTGTTTTCTATTATACACTAATGTTTGGCCATCTCCTTTTGTCTCTCGCACGTGTCTTTGTTATTTTGTGGCATGATATGGATATATATGATGAAACATAAGTTTGAGGTGTTTGAGCATTTTCGCACGTTTTACAAATGGGTTGAAACTCAATTTGCTTGTAAAATTAAATTTTTTTGCCAGACTATGGTGTCAAATCCCAACTTTCTTGTTCCTCTACACCTTAACAAAATGGTGTAGTCGAAAGAAAAAAACCGACACCTACTTGAGATAGCTCGCCTATGAAGCACGGATACGGCTAAATCCTTCTAGTATCGGTGTCGGTGCATATTTGACACGGATACGGCCGGATACGGCTCATATACGCACCTAATTAATTTAAATATTTTTCAAATACGGATACGCCACTGATACACCACAGATACGCGTAGGTGTGTGAGGATACGACACACAACACGGCGGGACACGCGACAAGCGACCACGTTTGGGAAAAAACTGAGTTGGAAAATGGGAAGAGGAGAGAAAATCAGGAAAATTGGGGAAAAGCTAGGAAAATGAGGGAAAATCACAGGAAACCAAGTAAAACTGTTGAAAATCAAGGAAAGCATGGAGAAATTGGGGAAATCCAGAGAGAGAAAGGGATAGGAAGAAGAATTAAGGAGAAGAAACCTGGAGTTTGGGTGGCAGCGGAAGCCCGAGCCTCTGCCGGCGACGAAGGAGAAAAGGGGGCGATGGAAATCCCAGTGTAGCAACGTTGGAGTCGCAGTATGGAGGGTCCCTTCGCAGCAGAAGGAAGAAGAAGAGAATGGGGGAGGGAGATCGGAACTGAGAGAGAGATTATGTGTTTTAAGAAATTTAGAGATTTTTTAAATTTTTAACGGGACATTAGAGTTGTGATAAGTTATAAATAAATAACTATATATAATTTTAGTATTGTTATTTAGAAAAAAACCTTCATTAATACTTTTAATGTTAAGGCTTAGTATTAATCAATGTTGTCAATTTCGACTCAGATCATGAATCGATCTAGGGGTGTGAATCGTTAATCGTAAATCGTAAATCGTAGACTCATAAGAGTGTTAACATTTTTGACTTTTTTTGCTATAATTATTATTTATACTACAATTACATATAAAATGACATAGAATAAGAATATCATAAAATTGCTAACATTCAAATCATCATAATTCATAAAATTTTATTATCCAAAATTACAAAACATCCGAACTCTAAAGAATATCATTCTCATCAATGTCATCTAAAACATCTATGTAAGATGAAGGTTCAGTGTCTCCTCCATCTGCTACATCCCCATTGCTAATTTCTTCAACGTTTTCTTCTTCTCCTTCAACACCTTTGTTTCCTTCAACGCTCTTTCGCTTTCTCGAATAAACCCCTGTAAATTACAAAGTTCAAATATTTTATAAATTGTGCCTTCTAAATTTTAAATATAATATAATAATCTTCTAGATTTTAAAATGCTTACTCGTTTCTTTCCTAAGATTATTCTCTTACTCATTAAACATCTCGTCCGCATTCAACCAAGAATTGTCTTGTGGAAGAGCTGGATCTTCCTTTTCCGTGATCCATTCATCATCAGATTCCACATCCGATAAGCAAATAGGATCATAGTCTTGCTTTGAACTCCTTAATGTCTGTCTCACTTGTAGTTGTAAATTGTATTTTACATATACAAGGGCATTCATTCTCTTTGCCTCTAGCCTGTTTCTCCTCTTCGTATGAATCTATAAAAGAAAACGTAAAACATTTATAACTTCACTTCTTATATGTTAAGAAATTGCATGAATATATTTAAAGTTAAAAATAAAACGTACTCGTTCAAACACACTCCAATTCCGCTCACACCCTGTTGCGTTGCAAGTTAAACTCAAAATCCTTATTGCAACACGTTGCAATTCTTTAGTAGCCTCTCCATAATCTTCCCGCCAAATGGCTATAAAACATGAGATAATAAATTAAAAAAAATTAAATTGAAAGTTTATACTAAATAAGTAAATATTAAATAACTGGCTGTTTTCTTTTCCTTGTTAATTTGGCCATGTTATCCCCAAAGAATCCTCTTTCAGTTCTGAATGCAAGCAATTGCTCATCGATTTTAATCCTGTTATCTATGTTTATGGCCAACTTATCAAGATATGTATACAACCCTCTTTTAATTTCAGCATCGGGACAAAATGATTCTTCGTAGTGGAAAGAAGGATTCAGATAATATGCAGCGGCATGCAATGGATGGTGGAGTTGATCATTCCAACGAGCATCTATCAACTTCCAATATGGCATGTATTTCTTTTCATCTTTGTTCAATCTTTTTGCAATTTTCTCCTTGGCTTGATCCATGCCCTCATATATGTATCCCATTGCCGGCTTGTCCTCTCCATCAACTAACCAAAGCAATTTTACAATTGGCATTCCAACCTTGGTACAAAATTGAACACGTTTCCAAAACTTACTATAAAAAATTAGATCATTCACTTTTTTCCCCTCTTCAGTCTTGGACAGCGGCATTCTATCCCATTCGTTCGAACTAAACATTTTTCGTAGAGCCAACTCTGCATCTCAGTATGCTTTTCAATGTAAGGTAGCATGTTGCAAATCTCGTTATTGTTGGCCTAACTAACTCACGATTGTTCGTGAATTTTCGCATTAAGTTTAGCAAAACACCATGGTTATAAATGAATTTGGCAATTGCTTTTGCATCAACAATAGTAGATGATTCCAATTTCCTTTTCCCTATATCTTCCAGCATGAGATCAAGGCAATGTGCTGCACATGGAGTCCAAAATAAACTTTTCCTTCTCGCCATCAAGATTTTTCCAGCCTTTATATATGGTGCTGCGTTATCAGTAACAATTTGCACCACATTCTCCACACCTACCTCTTCTATGACTGAATCTATAATGTCGGCCAAGTTCCCTCCATTTTTGCTGATCGAAGATGTGTCAACACTTTTCAGAAAAACACTCCCCATTGGACTATTTACAAGAAAATTAGTAATGGACCGATTCTTTCCATTAGTCCAACCATCTGTCATTATTATGCACTCTTTTTTGGTCCATTCTTTCCTATGTTTTTCCAACATTTTCTCCACATCTTCAGCTTCACTTTTGAGTAAACTATTTCTCATCTCATGATATGGAGTTTTCAACCCAATTCCATATCTTGCAATTAATTCACACGTGTTGGAAAAATGGACTCTTCACCAAATTGAAGGGGCGTGCATTTGCATAGAAAAAACGAGCGATACCTTTGCAAACTGTGATTCTGTCTTCTTTTTTCCAAACTCTGTTAAGAGTTGCTTGTTTCTTATCATCATCCACATTAATAAATTTTTCCGTCGGTCCCTTCCCTTTTGGGTATTGATCATCAAAATAATAATCAGGTCTCCCAGCCTGCATTTGTGCATCGTTTTTTCTTTTTTTTTGGGTGTCCAAATTGTTCTCCATCAATTCAAGGCATTTTTGAGTCACCGACGCGGGACATTTAGGACATGCCGCTACGTCTTTTTTTGTTTTTCCTAAATGGTGTTTCATTCGATAAATACCACCTACTCATTTTTTTTTTTTACAATAGTTGCATTGTCCATGCATATGATCGCCTGGTCCCAATCTAGTGCAAAACTGCCATGCTTCATCTTGTCCCTCATTTCCAGTGCCTCAAACCATTTTAACAATCTTTACAAATTTCTATTGAACATAAATTTATCATCCCCACACAAAAAAAAAAAGACAAAAAAATATTAATCATTCGGTACTGTATTAGTGTATTCTAATCTAGCATTGAGGTAATGTAATTGAAAAATAATTATATGAAATTTACGTAATGGAAAGTTTTGATGTTTTGGCTGCTGGAAAATACAGCATGAGGCCATGAATGATATAATCTTCTAAAAGTATAATGAACAAGAAAGACAGTAAAAAACTAAATAATAAATAGATACATTCAATAATTAACTCTTACCTATGTAAAAAATGCATAAGATGGTCAAGCAATGCACTTTGGCAAAGTGAGGAACATGCATATAGGTTATTATTTCCCAGAACTTAAATTTGTAATGAGAAGAGAGTAACGATGGTACACGGCTTATGGGGTCTTAAGTCTTAAAAAAATGTCAAACAGCTTGTAGATAGTTCATTTCATGATTTAGTATTTTAGTTATTCATCTAATGATTTAAAATAACTGATTTAGTTTAATAAAATATATTTTTATAATATAGTAAAAAATACTATATTCAATAAAATATTTTTATAGTCAATATAATATTATAATCAATTAATAATTAAGTACTATCAGTACTATTTATTTAAATAAATATATAAATATTTTCAATTAAAACTTATTTTTATAATCAATATAATATTATAATCAATTAATAATTAAGCACTATCAGTTCTATTTATTTAAATAAATATATAAATATTTTTCAATTAAAACTTATTTTTATAGTCAATATAGTAAAAAAAATTAATTTATTTTGATAAGATGCTATGGTCTTGATCAACTATGGTCTTTTAAATTAACATTTTATTAAAATAATTGCAGTCCTCACACGACTGTATCTTGTACTCAGTCGTGTGAGGATTGTCTATGTAAAAAAAAAATAAAACAACCACTTCTTCCTCGATGTCCTCATACGAGGACCCTCTCACCTAACATCTAAAATTCTAAATATCTTCCACTTAAGGAGTTCGGATATCTGAGTTCGAAAAAACAAAACCAGCGAAACTTGAGGAAAGGGGAGAAGTAGAAAGCCGAGAAGAAGACGAAAGCGAAACCAGAGAGGAAGTCTAGAAGAGGAATGCGAAAACTAGAGGAATGCGAAAACCAGATAGGAAACCGAGAAGAGGAAAAGAAGAAAAGAGAGAAGCATACCTCGAACCCGAAGTCTCGAACTGTTGAAGGCTTGAAGGACTTCCAGAGAGAGCAGACACCACGGCTTGAAGGAGAAGCGATGCATGAAAAGGGTTTTTTTGTTTGCTTGAAGGAAACACTAAGAGGGCCAGGTATTTATCAATCGTTTTTAGACTTTAATAGGCAATCAAATACTTTCGATCTTTCATGCCATGCACGTCTTTTCCTATTCCCTTGATTTCCCTCTTTTTCCCCCTCTTTTTTGCTAATTTTCCCTTTTCTTCCTTTTTCTTCGACATCGCACGATGGTGCGATTGAAGAGTTTGGAATCACACGATCTGTGATTTCCCAAAAAATCGGACGATTGATGCCACTTTTCGAGTTGACCAGTGAGTTGACTCGATTGGCCATCCGAGTCGAGTTGAGGCAACTCGGACGAGTTTGACAGCACTGGTATTAATGTTATTTTTTAAAGAGAATCATATAATTATTATTAATAAATATAGTTATTATCCTATTAAATATTTGTGAACTGTAATTTATTAAAAAATGTTTCAAAATTTATAAAATAAAAAAAATTGTTTTTATTTCTCCAAAAATTAAAATCTATTTTCAATTAATAAATTTGTTGATATGTTCATGTTTCTATTGGTTAGTTTTTTTCTGATTAGAAACTAATTAGTTGGTATTTGCTCAATTAGTTTACAAACTAATTTATATGATGTTTTTTGTAAATGTCTGAATTTATTTTGTTGAGATATATATATATATATATATATATATATTTAGTGAATCCAGCCGCACCCGTATCATAGTTTTCAAAATTTGCCACACCCCCGTATCGGTGCTTCTTAGTAGCCCGCTCTCTTGTCTTTACCATGCATGTCCCTCATTTGTATTGGCCTAAAGAAGTCTTAACCTCATGTTATCTTATTAACCGTATGCCATCTTGTGTGTTACTAGACAAGTCACCTATTAATCTTATCACTCTACACAAAACCATCCATAGGCCTCCCCTATATGTCTTTGGGTGTGTCTGCTTTGTTCACTAATTTTTTGGTGATAAATTCTCCTAGCGCCGTGCGATGCGTTTTCTTGGGCTATTTCCCTTTCCATAAAGGCTACAAGTGTCTTGATCCCCTCACGGGCAAAACATATGTCTCCATGGATGTCACCTTCTTTGAGATAGTCCCTTACTTTTCCGCACCATCCGTTTCTTCTCCCTCTCTAGTTCTACCCTTCTTCCTGCAGATACAAGTCCTTCTAGCACTGCAAAGCCCATTTTGGTGTATCAACATTGGTAGCTACGACCTCCACTTCCAGTAGATGCGACCACCTCCTCTGCCCCTGGTCCAGATCCATCCACCATTGTAGAGTCTGATCTTCCCATTGCGCTTCGGAAAGGTAAGCGTACTTGTACAAGTCATCCCCTTGCTCATTTTGTGTCCTATCATGCTGTTTCTCTTTTCTATCACAATTTTTTTACAGCTCTGGACAACATTAATATTCCAAGGAGGATTGATACTACCCCCCATGATCTCTCTTGGAAAACAGCCATGGAAGATGGATTAACAACACTTGAAAAAACCAATACCTGGGACATGGTTCCTCTTCCTCCAGGAAAGATTCTAGTTGGGTGTAAATGGGTCTTCACCTTGAAGCATAATTTGGATGGCCTTTCATTGCCAGATAAAAAGCTCGTTTAGTTGCCAAGGGCTTCATACAAACTTTTGGGGTGAACTATAAGGAAACCTTCTCCCCTGTGGCAAACATTACCTCTGTTCGTGTCCTGATTTCTATTGCCACCACTCATGACTAGCCTCTTCATCAATTGGATGTAAAGAATACCTTCCTACATGGTGATCTACAGAATGAAGTATATATGCTCCCCCCCTCTGAGGTTTGTCAAGCAGGGGGAGCCTAACTCTGCCTCCAGACTCAAGAAGGCTCCCAGTGGCCTCAAGTAGTCTCCACGAGCCTAGTTTGAGAAGTTCAACAATGCTTTGTTACCTTATGGTTTCTCCCAGTGTCAGATGGATCACTCTGTTTTTATCTACCGTCTTCACTCACAGGTAATAATGATGCATGAATTTCTAGATTTGAAGAGTATCTACAATGCACATTTGATATTAAAGATCTGAGGTCACTTCGTTACTTTCTTGGGATTGAGGTCGCTCGTTTTTCCAGAGGCCTCTCTCTATCCTAGTGAAAGTATGCTCTCGATCTCCTACAGGATGCTGAGTATTTTGGATGCATACCTGTTGGTACTTCGCTAGATGTCAACACCAAGATATCTGCTTCAGACGACTCTTCTTGATATTCCTACATTCTTTCAGAAATTGGTTGGGAGCTGGTTTATCTCACTGTCACCCGACCTGATTTATCTTATGCTATTGGTTTGGTTAGCCAATTCATGCAAGCTCCACGGGATACCCATCTTCGTGCTGTCTTTCGCATTCTTCAGTATCTTAAGACTCATCCTGGCTGGGGGTTATTTTTTGAGCGGCAGTCTTTGTTAGTGCCCTGGCTTTGTCGAGTCCCTAAGTTTGTCAATTCCATGACTCGAGAAGCAGCACTTGGTAGAAGCTTCAAGACTCATGGTGATCAAGAGTGAAGATCATGCTCCGCCGGATTAAAACTCATCGTTATGGCAATCACAAAACATGTATTTAGCCATAGATGACTTTCGGTGGTACCTACACTTTAGGAGGACCATTCCTAGGCTTAGTTGAACAAATGGTAAAATCATAAAAAGCCTAGAGAGGAAGCTTGACAATGAATTGGAAGCGAACTTGGAAATATAAATTAAGTTCACTGTCAGCTTGACCAGTCTTTTTCACCGACACCTCGGTGGAGATAGGATCGACCCATTGTGGTCATAGACTGGTCAGCCAGATTGACAGAGGTTCTAGATCATAGAACTGTCATTCTAGGTAAGCCTCTGATCGAGAGTCTCGTATGCACCGACCCCTTGGTGATGAACTTAACGACCCCTTGTGGTCAACGACTCGTCGATGAAAAACTTGTGAGTTCTGGTCTTTGAACTCAAGTGGGCTATCGAGAAAACATACATCTTGGTATTTCAAGACCGATTGAGAGTATTAGGACCGACCCTTCGATAAAGGGCAATAGCTTGTTCTGGGCAGGACAAGTTCCAGACATGAAACTCTGTCTGCATAGTGTTACCCCAGATTGAGACCCTCGTATGGACTGAGCTATCGGTGCCATGACTGTCGATTTATCAGCGAAACCGACCTGTCTACTGGGAAATAATTATACCGTTGGGAGTGCATTCAATGCGCAACGGTCGGGTGGTTGAACAGTAATATTCTTAGCCACCGACCCCTCTATGCACCCGATCTGTCGGTACATAACAGATTCTGCAACTGGTTGCCTTTTCTATAAATACCAATCTTTGTGCAACCAGTTGATATCCTTTGGCAAATCTGTCGGACCCTCATCATTATCAGTGAGCTTACACAAGGGCCAACAAAAGATCACTCTCTCTTGTGCTTACACTTGGGAAATCTAATACAACCAATCATAGTGATTGATATTGTGAAAAGAGAGAGAGGGGAAAGGATAATCAAGTAGGATAGATATTGGTAGAACCAATTTTCTATTCACCTTGAAATTATGATTGCTCAACGACGGCTAGAAGGCGGAACGTCGGGATTAACTCGGGCGTACATTGGGTGGATCTTGGAGAAGCACACATCAATGAGATAGAGCTATAAAGGCAAGTGCTTCTTGGTTTTAATTTTATTTAAAACCTTTATCCTGTGAAAGTGGATTAAGGAGGCTTGGCTTCAGAACCACTATAAAAAATCTAGAGAGTCGTATCTGGCACATGTAGTGGGTGGAATTCCCTAGCCAAATGAAATGTGGAATTTCTATTCTACATGTGGTGGGTGGAATTCCCAGCCAAATGAATAGGTGGAATTCCTAGTTTACATGTGGTGAGTGAAATTTCCAGCCAAATGAGTGATGTGGAATTCCTACTCTAATTGTGAGGGTGTAAGTCCCCACTTAATGGATTTGGGGATAACTCAAGGTTGAGCTAGTCCTAACAGTGGCTGTAGTTTTGCTAACTGAACCACTATATATCTTGTGTCCTTGTGCTTGTGGTGTTAGAGCTAATTCCTTGTGTTGATTGCTTAATCACATTTGTTAACACACGCACACACTTGATTGTTATATCCGCTGTACTTAATTAATTAATCAAGTAATTTTTAAAAGTACCAACGATTTTTAGATTGACCTATTCACCCCCCCCCCCCCCCCCCCCCTCCTCTCTAGGGTCAATCGTGTTCTAGCACCAAAGGGAGAACTTTCAATTGGTATCAAAGTCTCGTGCTCTTCATAAAGGATCTAACCATCCGAGTAGATCCGTGCTAGAACAATGGTTATGGGAGAAAGCTATGTTATTTCCAATCCTCCATTTGTTTAAATGGAATGTGCCATGACTCAAGGAAATTAAAGATGTACATTGTCTTTATTTCCATTGATGGATATGGTTGGAAATAGGTGAATAGAAGATGGTCTAAACCTATGGAAGAGATATTTGAGAAATCCTCAAATTTCATGACCACTCTGCCCAAAGACCGAATAACTTGGACTTGTGATGATATGGCTATGTTTTTAAGAAATGGTAAAGCATTAAGAAGCCATCACCAGTGTTGTTTCTCCGAATGAAATTGGGAGAATTATGATATGTGAAACAACAAAAGAGGCATGGGAAAACACATGTAGGGATTGCCTCTTCTAGTTTAATGGATGGCTTCACCTCTCTTGACAAATTGGAGAATGGGGAGTGAGGTGAAAAACTGCCTAAGTACCTCCATTGAAAGTGTCCATCTTGTATCCTCTAGAGAAGAAGAGGATGTTGGAAAGGATTTTGATGAGGATGGTGACCTCCAAGTATCCTCTGGAACCTTATACAAGATACTTGTTTGTACAAGTAGGTTTCCACCCTAGTATTGGATTATACTTGCTTCATCTCATTTCATATGACATGTGACTTGTGCATCATTTGGAAATGAATGAATTATGTGCATTAAGTCTTGTATAGGGTGTGTATGTGCTCACAAATGATCTTGTGCACATACACAATGTCGTTTCATTCCAAGTTTCCTAACCTGTATTTTATATGGAATGAAACTTGCTCCATGCTTGTGAATGGTATTGTTGATCAAACTTTGATTAAATGTGCTTAGGTAATCCATTCATTTACTAGTCTTTTCAAGGGGTGTAACTCATTGGAGTGTTCTTTTTTTGAAAGAATGGTAGGGCTGTTTATCATGTTTTAAGTGTTAACATGATAAAGCATGGAAGCTGTGTGGGTGGTTTCATACCTCATTTCCATGTACCTAATTTGTATATCATCTAGGAAATGAATGTATGTCTTGTGTGCTTGAACTCTCATTTCTATGTACTCTTTATTGGAATACTTTTGAGAAATGATTGCATGTTGTATGCTCTTGGTTTTCATTCCTATTCGCCATATTTGGAATACATTTTGAGGAATGATTTTTGTTCACAAGAAACCATGTCTTAGCTAAAACCTGAGAATGCTGCATCTCATGACATCACACACTTGGGCAATGTATTTGAATTGGTAAATTAAATGTGCCCAAGGTTCTTGGATTGGATTGGATCCATATTTTCAAAGTGGACTTATAACGGTATAGTGATCCATGATCCATGTTTTTGTCCCTACTTTTAGAGGGTTGTTTGAAACTTCAAATGGCACAAAACCTGTGTGAATGTATATATCTACACTGGCATTCAAAGGTGTATAGGCAAAGCATGATATATTGTGAACTTGCATACATCATAGGCACACACACCATATCATCCCTTAATCATCAAATCTTATAGGGATGATTTGTTGACTTTCCAATGTTCTAGTGATGTTTTTTATTAACAAATCTATTAGACATTGGAATTGTGATTTGGAGAAAAGAAAATTAATCATCTCCAAATCTGTCTTGGTTTGCATTCATGGTTTAATCCTTCTTATGTGCCTTGAGATTTGTCACATAAAGGCTTGTTGGGACTGCACCATAGAGGATTGGCTTTCAAAGGGCAAGATCTGGATTGATTGGCATTGTGAAAACCATTTTGATTGGGAAGTCCAAATCCAAAGACTTGGTGCAGTGTGCTTTCAATTGTTGTGCCAAGGAGAGCAGGTCTTGGAAATTGATTGGAAGAAATGCCTCCATCTTTCAATATTAAGGAATTTCCAAGGGTTTGAGTTTTGGGATAATATTCAAACTATTTTTCAGATCTTCTTTGAATCTGAAAAATCTGGGCTAAGGTAATTGTTCATTCTTATACTCTTCATTGTAGTATGATATGTTGAATGAATTAGTTACCTTGGTAGGTTGATGCATTGTACTTGGATTAGTATAAATCTACGTATCATACATGTGTTTTGAAGATCAGCCAGAATTTCTTGTAAACCATATAGTTTTGGTTTTGCATTCTTTGGGCTGGCTGGATTCTTCATGATTTCATGAACTGTGTGCATACTAGCTGTCATACCTTATGTTGTTCATGATGTTCTTCACTCATATGTTCTAATCATGGTATATTTACTATATGAGTGATTCCCTTTTCTAGCATGCATAATTTATGTTTTCAAAAGTATGAATATCTTTGAAAATGCATGTGGCTCCTGTTCTTCATTCTTCCTTCTCTTTAAGTCCAACAATTGGGACTTGTGAAGCACACTTATTTCGATGCTTAAGACCCTTTGTCAATCTATGACAAAAAGGGGGACAGAGTTAGAAGCTTGAAATAAAGCTTGTGTTAAGGGGGAGAATGTAAAAGCTTGATGTAAGCTTTGAAGAAGAAGCTCAAGCTTTGGAAGAAAAGCTTAAAGATCTTAGAGACAAAAGATCTTTAAGGGGGAGATTAATCATATCAATAAAGGGGTTTTTAGTTCACATATTTAGGGGGAGTAATATATGTTGTATTACTATATATGTGACTAACATTTAAGGGAGAGATCTATGCTTCCATCTAGCTTGTGTACAGGTACTTTGGCACACCTTGAGGGAGATAAGATCGAGAAGCTAGAAAATTTAGCTTATTCATAGAGGAGATGAGTCGAAGAAGCTAGAGAAGATAGCTTTGAGAATGGGGGAGAAGACTAGTAAATTAGCTGAACCCATGAAGAAATCAGCTAAGCTGGAAATTAGATTATGCAGGGGCAGATAAAATTGGATGCATAAGAAGCATGCATTAGTCCATGGGGGAGATTTAATGAGTTTGGACATGAACTCATGGAAGCACTAAATGCAAGAAGCATGGGGGAGTGCTTGAAATCCAATTCCTTCAATATGAAGGGGAACTCGACGTTTGCCTACTAACCTTTGTCAATTATATGACAAAATGTGGGAGAAATTAGTAGAAGCTATGAGGCATCAAAACCAATTATGGGGAGTAATTGGTGAAGCCCAAGTGCCTGGACCTCTAGAAAGAGAGCCATAAAGGGGAGGAATATGAAGAAACCAATAGACATAGGGGAATGTCTATGCTTGAAGTTTGGGAGATCAAACTAAAGAAGATTGGGGGAGAAAATCTTCTCAACACTGTTAGCTCAAATAAGCTATGGGTAGTGTTGGTGGCTAGGAAATCATGATGTATGGGGGAGCATGAATACAAATCTAGTTTAGTCCATGGATGCATATTTATGTTTTGGACTAACCCCTCTAATGATTTTCTAGTGTTGCTTGCTTATGTGCTTGAACAGGATAACATGAAATAAAGTAAGTTGAAAAAGAATATGCGAAGATCATAGTCTTGTTTTCCTTTTAAATATGTACATGTAATCAATGTAATATTTTTGTATTCAAAAGTGATGTAATAACGGTGGGTTTGTAATTGTGTTAGCTTCTAGGTTTTGTCATCAAATTGACAAAGGGGGGAGATTGTTAGTGCCCCGGCCCTAAGTTTGTCAATTCCATGACTGGGGAAGAAGCACTTGGTAGAAGCTTCAAGACTCAAGGTGATCAAGAGTGAAGATCATGCTCCGCCGGATTAAAGCTCATCGTTATGGCAATCACAAAACATGTATTTAGCCATAGATGACTTTAGGTGATACCCACACCTTAGGAGGACCATTCATAGGCTTAGTTGGACAAATGGTAAAATTATAAAAGGCCTAGAGAGGAAGTTTGACAGTGAATTGAAAGCGAACTTGGAAACATTAATTAAGTTCACTGTCAGCTCGACCAGTCGTTCTCACCAATACCTCGGTGGAGACAGGATCGACCCATTTTGGTCATAGACTGGTCGGCCAGATTGACAGAGGTTCTAGATCATAGAGCTGTCATTCTAGGTAAGCCTCTGATCGAGAGTCTCGTATGCACCGACCCCTTGGTGATGAACTTAACGACCCTCATGGTCAACGACTCGTTGATGAAAAACTTGGGAGTTCTAGTCTTTGAACTCAAGTGGGCTCTCGAGAAAACAGACATCTTGGTATTTCAAGACCAATTGAGAGTACCAGGACCGACCTCTCGGTAAAGGGTGTCTGCATGATGTTGCCCCAGATCGAGACCCTCGTATGGACTTACCTATCTGTGCCATGACTGTCGATCCATTAGCGACACCAACCTGTCGACCGGGAAATAATTATACCGTTGGGAGTGCATTCAATGCGCAACGGTCGGGTGGTTGAATGGTAATATTCTTAGCCACCAACCCCTCGGTGAGCCCGACCTGTCGGTACATGACAAATTCTGCAACTGGTTGCCTTTTCTATAAATACCAATATTTGTGCAACCAGTTGATATCCTTTGGCAAATCCGTTGGACCCTCATCATTATCAGTGAGCTTACACAAGGGCTAACAAAAGGATCACTCTCTCTCTTGTGCTTACACTTGGGAAATCTAATACAACCAATCATAGTGATTGATGTTGTGAAAAGAGAAAGAGGGGAAAGGATAATCAACTAGGATAGATATTGGTAGAACCAATTTCCTATTCACCTTGAGATTATGATTGCTCAACGACGGCTAGAAGGTGGAACGTCGGGATTAGCTCGGGCATACATTGGGTGGATCTTGGAGAAGCACACATCAACGAGATAGAGCTACAAAGGCAAGTACTTCTTGGTTTTAATTTTATTTAAAACCTTAATCCTGTGAAAGTGGATTAAGGAGGCTTGGCTCTGGAACCACTATAAAAAATCTAGAGCGTCGTCTCTGGCACATGTGGCGGGTGGAATTCCTAGCCAAATAAATAGGTGAAATTCCTATTTTACATGTGGTGAGTGAAATTCCCAGCCAAATAAGTGAGGTGGAATTTCTACTCTAATTGTGATGGTGTCAGTCTCCACTGTTAGGGCCTCGGTTTGACCGAGTCTATGCATTGTCAATTCCGTGATCGAGCGTGACCATGTGTGTTGGACCTTCCTTGGAAGAATGTGAAGATGTCAAAAGATCTACTATGCATAGAAGAATCTACACCGAACATGTGATTGGTACACAGGTAAGTATACTATAGTGGACCTTAGGTCCAGCCTAAACATCTTAGAAATCAATGGTAAACATCTTAGAAATTAATGGTTAATAAATTGGAAATCTGAAAAAATGTTTAGTCTCAGCCTTGAGGCCTCAAGCATTTTGTCGAGGCCTCAAAGACTCCATATCTGAGCAAAGATCGAGACAGCTGTATTTCAGCGTGGGATCACAATGTCATCTGGTCTTTGACCAAATATCTTACAAGATATGGTAAAAAAGATTTGAAAAAGGAGAAAGGCTGCTCATGATTTCGAAAGATCCTATATCTCATCTTGTTTGAAAATCTTGTGGAAATAAGGAGATCCTAGAAAGGCTCCTATGGATTTGATGAGATCATAAATAATCAATTTGCCATCTCACATTGGTGAAAGAATCTTTTGAAGGCTCCTCAATCTCTAAAGGATAAGCCTCACTGTGATTTGCTAGCACATGAAAAAAATGGAAACCTTTTGAGGCTCCTCTTAAGTTGAAAAAGATTATGGAAAATCTTTTTGCTTCCTCATGATTTGTTATTTAAATATTGTGATTGGCAATCATAGACAGGTGACAATTAGTGAGCTGGCCATTGACTAAAAATCATTAGAAGTAAAGATTTGAAATCTGGAAATTAAGTGAGTTGTACTTCCAAATACCGGCTCGAGGCCTCGAGACTTAACTGTTCCAAGACAGTTTGATAAATATATGGTTGGCTGAATTCAAAATGTAGTCCTAAACATTGGAAAATACAGAACAACTATCAGAGAGTTTTCAGCCTCTCATCACTCCATCTTCATTATCCTTTAACAAGGATATAATCATGTATTCAATATTTCATTAATGATAAAGATGATGATGTTTCTCTAGGACCCAAAATTAGTCATATGTCTGTCCTAGTACCCATGTTCCGCTGTGCCAATACTCAACAAAGATGGACATGATCTAAAGGAAGAATGCACAAAGATATTTACATAAAGAACACACATTTTGAAGAATTGTTAAGGTCCAAGGCAAATGTTCTTTGTTTATCATTGTACGGTGGATTAGATCAGTGTGATTGAACCACCTTAAAAAATAGTTGTCAAGGATTAGATCAGGGCAGTCAAACCTTTCAAAACTAAGTTGTAATGTTTGGGTGTGATTCCCATACATAGTGGATTTGGGATAGCCCTACAGTGGATGTAGGTTCAAGTGAATCGAACCACTATATATCGTTGTGCTTGTATGGTTTGCTTTAATGGTTTGATTCATTTGTTTATCACTTGCACACACGTTTACTCCGCTGCACATATTGTTAAATTGATTTATTTTAAAAAGAAAAATAAAATCGGATCAGACCTATTCACCCCCTCTCTAGGTCTTGGATACTTCTAGTAACGGAATTTCACCCACTTAGTGGATTTGGGAATAGCTCAAGGTTGAGCTAGTCCTAACAGTGGATGTAGGTTGGCTAATTGAACCACTATATATCTTGTGTCCTTGTGCTTGTGGTGTTAGAGCTAATTCTTTGTGTTGATTACTTAATCACATTTTCTAACACACGCACTCACTTGATTGTTATATCCGCTGCAATTAATTAATCAATCAAGTAATTTTTAAAAGGACCAACGATTTTTAGATTGATCTATTCACTCCCCCCTTTAAGGTCAAGCGTGTTCTAACACCAAAGGGAGAACTTTCAGTCTTCTCTCTGTTTGTGGGTAGATGCCGATTGTGCCTGCTCTCCAGATGACCGTCACTCCACATGTGGTTATTGTGTCTTCTTGGGCTCTCATTTATTCTCCTGGCGCAATAAGAAACAATCTATGATTGCTCGTTCTAGTGTTGAAGCAGAATATTGTGCGATGGGCAATACTGTGGCAGAGTTACTTTGTTGGATCTGACAGTTTTTTACTTAGTTAGGCTTCGCTCCTGCTGACCCACTTATCATGTTCTGTTATAATCAAACGGCCATCAACATTGCCTCTAACCCGGTCTTTTATGAGAGAACCAAGCACATTGAGGTTGATTAGTCACTTCATTTGTCAGCATATTTCTGAAGGCCGATTGCTTACCCCCTATTTAAAGTCTAAAGATGAACTTGTGGATATGTTGACAAAGGCAATTCCTCGACATTAACTCACTTCAGTTATTAGCAAACTGTGTTTGTTAGACATCTTCGAGCCAGCTCGAGGGGGAGTGTTGTGGGACCCAATACTCGATAGTTGACCATGTGTGGCCCACCTCCGCATATGTGTTGACAAGAATCATCTTATTCTGGAAAGTCAACTTTGTCTATAGTGCTAACCATAGAATTTATTGTAATTGATGTAATTCAGCATTCTTTTATTTCCTTCTATTTTTAGGCACCTTGATTGGCTCTTTGTTTTCTATTTATGCATGTATCTTCTTACATTTTAAAAATATACAATCTAGGGAAGAATTCTTCTCCAAATACTCCATACTTTCTCTTCTTATTTTCTTATTTCCGTATTGTTATTCTACAACTATTAGAGTGGGACTCCACTAAGGATCTGCTCCAAGCTTGTACCTATTTGCATTGGTTATGGATAACTTGACATCTGGAATTGAAGATGAGATGCCATAGTGTGTGCTTTTCATAGATAATAAGTATTAATTAATGAGGCGAAACAACAACTAAATAACAAGTTGGAATCTTGGAGAACTTTTGAGACAAATGGTCTAAAAGTTAGTAGAACAAACATAAAATACATTGAATATAACTTTAGTGGGATAGATGATATGGAGGGTGATACAATTAAAATTCATAATGACTTAGTAGCGCACTGTGAGATTTGAGCCTTAATCCTTCAGAGAGATTGGATTTTGGTTTGTTTTCCAATTGAAATTCCGTTTTCTTGATCTTTAGTGAATTCTCAATTGGCGATAGGAATTGAAGGATATTCGAGGAATTCTGGAGATTCTTGAATTTTTTTTGAACTTGGGTTTTCTCATCTCAATTGAGCCAGATTTGAATTTTTCCATCAAAATTTCATTGGAGACCTAAGAAGATTGAAAAACTGACCTAGGCCTTCATCGCTATACCTAAACATCCATAAAATGATCCTCTAATCTTGCAAGTGCCTTTTCATCCATAAATTTGATTTCTTGTTCATCCTACCCAAGTCTCCATCATCATCATCATCATCATCATCATCATCATCATCATCATCACTAGCCAAGCCCATCTATTTGTGGTTAGCTTTCGAAGTTCTTCTATTCATCCTATCATGTTAGAAACAATATTCTTTGTAACCCAACAATCCATCTTATCCTTATCTTTTCCATCCATGTTTGTGAAGGTTTTTCTCACATCTGTGCTCTTGTAGCTTTTTAATTTTTCTCGTAGGGGTTGTTTTGGTCTCCAATGTACATGCCCAAACCATTCAATTGACATGTCAACCTTTCATGGCATAGCACTCTACCAACCAATCTAGAGTCAGTTCACCCCATACAATCCTATTGGCTGCATTTACCTCTAATCCTCCTTTTTGACTCGACCAACTCGCTTGAGTCAACTCGACTCAACCAAAAGTTGTGTAACTTGTTCAAAACTTGACTATCCTTCAAGTTTTTTGCTTATCTAGGTTGACCTTAGGCCAAAAAAAAAGGTGAATAAGAGTTCCTTGGCTCAGCTCAAATCTAACAAGTTATTCCATGGGACTCTGGTACAATTTGTTAAATTATAAGGGTAAAGTTGGAAAAATGAAATAAATATGGAAACGTTGTTAACCCAATTCCTAACCCGAAAGAATGATTGAGGGAGATTTCTTGCGACTAAGATAGTGAAATGAGAGAAGGGGGAAGTTGCGGTTCATCTCTCTCTCTCTTCTCATCTTTTCCATTCAAAGCTCTCCTTTTTTTGTCGTTTTCTTTTCTTTTTTAGTTCCTTTGTTTTTCACTTCATCTTCTTTCTTTATCCTTTTCAGCCTTTTCTATGAAACTTATTACCTCTTTCATATTTAGTTTTTAAGTTTTTTGTTTCTTTTTCATATTTTTTTATTTCCTTTTCTTTTTCAGTTATTATTATTTATATTCCTTTATTTTTGTTCTCTCCCCCCCTCCGTTTTAGTTTTCTCTTGTCTTTTCATCTTCCTTTTCATTTTTTTATTGATCAAATTTTTCTTGTTATTCTTATGCTATTTTTCCTTTTTTTAGTATTTATATTATTTTTTATATTTTATAATTTTTAGCATAAATATATGTATATATTACCAAAATATGTGAAAGTAATGTTATTTTAATAAATTTGACCAAGTCTTGACTTCTTCACTTTGTCAGAAGTCATCAGTCTTTGAGTAAAACTCTAGTTGTGTCGACTTTTAGGGCTTTATTTTTTGAAATGGTTCATATATAATAAAAGATAGAGAGCACGAGAGGTGCAAAACAACATACATAAGAAGAAAAAGAGCTACAAGAAAAGACAAAAGTAAAATAGACGCCCACTAGGGTGTCACTAATCTGGCAAGGGAACCATATGAGATCAACACATTATTTCCATACACGCAAGATGTCTGACTTTTAGGGCTTTGGACAATGCTTGCATGTAAATATTGAAAATTATCACAATGCGATAAAAAATCATTACCAATTTTTACCAGTTCATCTCCTATGTTCTCCATACCATTGAAATTGCACTCCATATATGCCGTCTTTTCTCCCTTAATTTTGAAACCATACATCTCTAGGCGTTTCTCCATATTTCCAAGTTCTTATTTAATTTTGTTTGATACAATTAGCAGTATATCATTTACAAAAATATACACGATGGACTTCATCTTGGAGTCAAAGATCCATGTTGGCACTTGTATAAAAGGTTAAAAAACAACCTTCTTGAAGTTCGTCTTTTTCTTTCAATGTCCAGCACTTGCTTTGAACAACTGAATTGTTTTTTGTTCTCTGCCCAGCAATTCTCTATTCCTGTAAAACGTTGTAATATTATTACTGTATGATACCCACTTATTTTTGGAATTCTGTTTCAACATCAGCACCTCTTGCATCAAATTCCTACTATATTCAGCATTTAGAGAATTCCTGGTCTCCCTATTAGAATTTGAGATTTAGATTAGACTCCTCTATCCTTTTAATCTTTCTAAGATTCTTCCATTTCTTAATTTTGTTATTTTTATACCAATCTATAGCCCTTTCCAACCTTGAAAAGATAATTCCAACTGAAACTTCTTTTAGATTCTTGAGAAAATCCCTCTCTATTATTCACATTCTCTCAAATCTAGAAGTGGTCAATCCTTGATTTTCCATGATAATTGCAGTAATTAGATACTTACTTTATATGCTATAATTTAATTGTCCTATCTATTGGTTCTTAATTGTTTGAGTAATTTTTGTCATATTTCTTTTTTTGAAAGGAATTTTTGTCATATTTCTACTGAGTGATCGGAGCTTAACATGGAAATTGTATTTCATCTTTCCTTCAACAATTCTTGAATTTCCTTATTTGTAGGTTCATCCTGAAGGCAAGTATGTTGTTGATATTGATAAGAACATTGATATAACAAAGATCACACCGTCAACTAGAGTTGCTCTTCGCAACGACAGCTATGTGCTTCACTTGATCTTGCCAAGCAAAGTAGATCCTCTGGTGAATCTTATGAAGGTTGAAAAGGTTCCTGATTCAACTTATGACATGATTGGTGGTCTTGATCAACAAATCAAAGAGATTAAGGAGGTTTGTGCTTCAGGCTTTGGTTTTTGTGCATATCCCTTTGATATCTGATATGCAATTTATATGTCCTTTAGGCTATTTACTGGTATAGGCAATTGCAGTTAATCATGCTTTGCTGTTCAGGTCATTGAACTTCCAATCAAACATCCAGAATTATTTGAGAGTCTTGGAATAGCTCAGCCGAAGGTAGTATTGAAATTTTGAAGCTTGTAAATGTTCACTGGTTTATATGCATGGTGAATTGGTGACCAGAAGGTTTATGCAACAAAAGTTTATTTTCTTTCATTGATCAGGGAGTCTTGCTTTATGGGCCGCCTGGTACTGGAAAAACTCTGTTGGCAAGAGCTGTGGCTCATCATACCGATTGCACTTTTATTAGGGTTTCTGGTTCTGAGTTGGTTCAGAAATACATTGGAGAGGGCTCTCGGATGGTTCGGGAACTCTTTGTTATGGCCAGGTTTTATTTCTGATACATCTCTCTCTCTCTCTCTCCCCTTCTCCTTTTGGTAGTTTTTTAGCCATTTTGATTGTTGAGAACCTTTTAAAACAGCTCAAGCAATTAATGTGTAGATGTGTCATTAGCTTCTGGCTTTCGATGCTACATAATCAATAATAGAAAGAAATTGATGTCTATTAATTCTGTTCCAGGCTCATGTTTTGCTCTTTTACAGGGAACATGCCCCTTCAATAATCTTCATGGATGAGATTGACAGTATTGGATCTGCTCGTATGGAATCTGGGACCGGCAATGGTGATAGTGAAGTCCAGCGTACCATGCTTGAGCTTCTCAATCAACTTGATGGATTTGAGGCATCAAACAAGATTAAAGTATTTATATTTCTGTTTCTGACACTGGTGGGAATTTCAGGGAACCGTGATTTACAAATTTGGGTTTATTTACGTGTTTTGATCTTCTTTTCCAGGTGTTGATGGCTACCAATCGTATAGACATTCTGGATCAGGCCCTCCTTAGACCTGGCCGGATTGATCGGAAGATTGAATTCCCAAATCCAAATGAGGAGGTAAAGGCTACATCCTCCTTGATTCTTGACAATTGTTATAGGATGAATCTTTTTCTTTTGAGCTTCGTCGTCATTTTTGGTGGGGGTTGTTTAGAACCTACTGCTGTCATTTCCCATTAATGGCTTTTCTTGTTGTGCTTCTGTTACATTTGAACTCAAATGACCAAGTTCTACAGTATATATTGTAAGATTTCAATCTGCTTGCTATTGATTGGATATTATTTAAGAAGGGTTAGTGTTTTAGCAAGGAGATGGGAGGAGGGGGATGAGATCCAACCAAGATCCATTAACTTTTGCACCAAAATCAACCAATGATCCATTAACTTTTGCACCCAAATCAACCAATTGGGCAGTCCTCCCATTAATTTTCATGTTTTTGCCCTTTTTTGGGCTCTTTTTTTTTTCCCTTTTCTGTTGAGGGTTTGTTTTGTAATTTCTCTTGATTGTTTTGGGTAGTGCCCTTATCTTTCGTTTAACTTTAGTATATGTTTAGGTGTCTTAAATATTGGCTGATTTTTACTTATTATAAAATTTGATACCAACTTTCTATAGAAGCACCTTCCACATTAGTTTAGAAAATGTCAAGCATGAAAAGACTTTTAGTGTGGAATGACGAGAACCCATAGAGTTGGCAAGTGATTATTTCAACCTTTAGGTCATCGATTTGAGTAATTTTACCAGTGATGTGTAATTGGTGAAAGATGATGATGCTGATGTTCAAGTCATTTCACCATTTAGAAGAAGGAAACTTATTTTGGTGCTAGTACATAACACTACCGTCATGACCTGCCAAAAAGAAGAAGAAGAAAGGCATAGTAAATAATTTTTTTTGTAAAATGTTCTTCAAAAGTTATAACTAGATTTTTTTTTTAAAGTTAATGGAGGATTTATTTGTCAAAATGTTTTGATTCCCCAAAGATTGCCTTAGTATCATTTGTTATAAAATTGGAGAACAAAAGCTTTGACCTTCTATTAAAACACTTTCCTCTTTGATTTGTAAAAAGATTTTACGTGTGTGATTTGCATGGAAGTCCAATTTTAATTAATGTCTGAAAGAACTAGTCTAGTGTGCTGTACTGCAAAATTGAAGAAAATATATCTGAATTTCCTTTGAGATGATCTCTCTGTGAGCCATCAATCATTTCTATAGGGTTGCATAACATATAGTTGCACCTAGGCCCTCACCTAGGTTCCAGACCCATTTTTGCCCCTTGTCTTACTTATAGGCAAGCTTCGCTTAACATAGTATTTTTAGAATTTTTTTTTTTTAAATAGTGATAATGATTTGTTAGAAAGAAGAGGAAATATACAAACGGCCTAAAAATAGGCTAGGAAAAACAAGGGAGAGGCTCGAAGCAGGCCAAGACAAGAAGAAAGCTCAAAGACCAAAACTGAAGAACACCTTCCCATGTTAAAAATACACCTAGCTGGTGCCAACCTGAAACAATAATTAATTGACATTGCTAAGTCCATTGATTACCACCTACCTTCTCTGCTAAGGAATCAGCTTCTTCATTTCCCCCTCAGGGTCTGAACAAAGGAGAAGGAGCCACTGTGGCAAAGATTACGATCTCTTCAATTATGTTAGCAGTCAGCCGAAGAAAAGAATCGGAGTGGGAGGCCCATTTGATGGTGTAACGCCCCGCCCTTTTCCACTCGCTTTTTCCCGTAAATTCAGAGTCTATTTTTTTTTTATAACAGAGTAGAGTGATAGAGAGCGGGACGTCACGACGCGAGGTAAGTCCGACCCTTAACTGGCCAACCCTATGTGTGTATGGATCAAGTCCACGAAAATGTTTCACACATAGCAATATCAACTTGCGGAATAAAAATTATAACCTGCGGAATCATAACATCAATTTGCGGAATCATAATAGAACCAAGTTCTATTCTATTCAGATAGCAAAGTACCTCAAGTCCTTAATCATCATTCAAATACCATAATTATCAAAATTAACATCCATCCATCTAAGTTATTACATTCTGAAATCTAGATACTCAAATACAAGTCCATGAGTAACTTTTATTAAAAATAATAAACTAAATCATCCAAGCTCCTATGCGTGGCCTGTCTTGCGTTCATCGTTCCCCTGATTTCCTGTATCATCAACTAGGGTAGAAATAGGGCGTTAGAACAACGTGCCAAGTAGGTATTCCAGTTATGGCTAACACATGGTTAGTACAAAACTTATAATAATATCGTAATGTCAAAAACTATATAAATCCATGCCATGCAATGATGACAAATGCAATGAGTCCCACCCATCACATGTACATAAAAGTACCCACCACATAGGTCTTTCGGACGTCCCGGCGGAGTGTGGACCCTCCGGAATCTTCTTGATGGAAATCACATCAAGGTACCGCACATACGTTTTTTGGACACCTCGACGGAGTGTGACCCCTCCGGTTACAAATCCTCTACTCCATGCCATGCATGAGATGCCAATGAAGCACATGCTATTTTAATAATATAAACATAGCATTTAAAATCACCTTTTGAAACATAATCAACACATGCTATTTAAACAAATAAACATAGCATTTAAAATTCAATGTAAAACATATCCTTTGAAACATAACCTTATCAAAAATAAGATAAACACAAAGTACATAAATCCATGGTTTTCAAAGAGGTGGAATCCTACTAAAGACCGTTCACGAGTCCTTGCGCTTCCGTCTAAGAATCGATCACCGATCGAGCACCGCTTGCGAGATCCCGTTTCCTTATAATATAATAACCAATCAAAACCAAGTTCCACTTGATTTACAACTTTTAAGTCCATAAACCAATCCCCATGGGGTTCGGCCATACACCATGGCCGAACCCATGGTCTAATCTTTAGTTAATTACAATTATGCCATTGTTCATAAGCATAGTCCTTTTTCCTTGCTTAGGTTCCAAATAATCCATACATATTTCTTTTAATCCAAACACACAGTCCCATAAATAATTCATGGGGTTCGGCCATGTTGTCCAATATTTCCATATATTTACAAGATTGCCATTGATTCCCGCATTCATTTAAATCTATCATAATTAGACCCTGTATTAATTCATTAACCAATCATGTCCATAAAACATGGGGTTCGGCCATACACCATGGCCGAACCCATGATCCTCCACTTTGGCATGTAATTACAACTTTGTCATCCATGGCTTACCTAACCAATAATCCGATCCTTGCAAACATTAAAAATCATAACTCGTTAAACATAAACCATAAATTTGATTCATGGGGTTCGGCCATGGATGCCTAAGTTTCCATAAATAATCTCCACCGTTCCATAATTGGAAGGTTTCCACAATTAAACTCCACCTTCCATTTTAATCTAAGGTCCATAATGAGGTATCTTCTAATTTTAGCAACCTCCTTCCATAAATAGAATGTTTCCAAAATAATCTCCACCTTTCCATAATTGGAAGGTTTTCCAATTTAGTCTCTACCTTCCCAAAATTAGATAGTTTCCTAATTTAGAAACCATCTTTCTATAATTGGAATGCTTCCAAATTTAGCAACTTCCAATTAATCCAAGGTCCATGATTAGATATTTTCTAATCTAGTAACATCCTTACTAAATTAAAATCCATACTTTGATACTTTCTAAAATAATAATTCTCTTCATGACATGGCCGAACCCTATGGTTCATCTTATTCCTTCAAACTTCATTTAAAAATTATCCAACACCTTCCATTTAACCATTCATTAAACCATATCTTTCCATGGTTTCTAATCCATTAATTTTTCATCAATATCCTTTCCATTTTACTCAATTAAAATCATCAAATATCATTGGTGGGGTTCGGCCATACACCATGGCCGAACCTCACCCTTTCTTTTTCCATTCTTTTGATCCAAAACACTTAATCATTCAAATCATGGTTCAGCCATGCAATGGCCAACCCATATCCTTAACCATATCTCCATTTAAAATCCTCTTAGTATAAATCCACTATCTTCATGTTTGAAAACCCCATAAACTTATTAACAACTTCCATGGTTTTCATTCTTAATAACCCAATAAAATAAATCAAATCTTTCCATGGTGCATGGCCGAACCCTATGGTTCTTTCTTTCCATTAAAATCATCAAGACATCACCCAATCTTCTTCCATGGGGTTCGGCCACACACCATGGCCAAACCCTATGGTTCTTTATTTCAAAACATATTTATCAAATAAGATACTAACCGGTTCTTGCTCTTCCAATCTTTCTTCTTTCCTTAGCCTCTGTCTTCTTCTTCTTCATCTTTCTCAAGCCGTGACTTGTTGCTGCCTTTTCTTCCTCTTGTTCTTGCCGTGAGTGAGAGATTAAGAGAGAAAGGGAGAGATAAAATTCGGCTATGGTGTGTAAACCATGCGCCCCTAGTCCTTCTCTCCTTTTATAATCTTTCCTTGGTCCATATTTAGGAAGTGCTTAAGATAGCTACTCCCCCCCTTAGGCCGTGCGCCCCTTCCTTGTATCTAAATTGGAATGGCCGACCTTCCCATATTTGGAATGTGCTATAGCTAAACAAACCCCTAGGCCGTGCACCCCCTTGTATTTCTCTCTTTGGAGAGTTCTAAATAAAATATAACATGTGCCCATTTTAATTTAGAAATTACGCTTCTATTATTCCAATCCAAGAAAGGACTCCTTTTTAGAATTTGCTCTTATGCGCATCACATAAGTAAATAGATCTCACATTCGGCCAATCTTATCCCATACACGGCCATGCATACTCTTTTATTTAATTTTGAACATAATGCATTACTAAATTAATTGAACCCACTTAATTTATATTGAGACCAATTCCAAAACCGTTTGGTCCTAATTGGGCCATGACCCAACTCTTTATCCATATAAGATCCATATCTCATATTCACCAATTAAATGGATAATTTTTATACAAAATAATAAATTGAAAATCCGAGGTATTACAGATGGTGTAAGAGTCATCCTCAACAATCATGGGGAACAGACTATTCTAGATGACTGGCTTGAGGCCAATTAAAAGATCTTTGACTTCAGCAGAAACATGGATCACAAGGGCCCAAGAAAGTACTGAGAGGCTGGTCTCTATCAGTACAAACCAGACTTCCAATACTTGTATGCCCAGGAACCCTAAAGCACAATCATAAGGGTTCAAAGGTTGAAGTGGCTTGAGGGAGGAGGCTGCCAACTATCAGAAGGGAGGGAGTGATGAGGATAACAAGTAACTGAAGTCCAATTATGGATAATGAACTCGACCAATGTGGATTGTAACTTTAGAAGAAGGGAGGCCCAAGAGGCATATCTCCATTTGATTACCTGAATGATATCTTCAGTCATTGACCTAATCCCAAAGGCATCTGTTATTAGAAACTGTTTTCCCCATAATAATCCTAGTTTTGAAGTTTTTAGCCATACTGAGTAACTATTATGGGTTTTTTAATTTGAAGTAATTGTTAGTAATGCATCAGTAGAAACTCATAGTTTTTAGAGAATGTACTTGTGCATGTATATACCATATATATAATGTGCTTGGAAAATCTTAATTGCCAATATATTTGGTGCTTTTGATGAGGAGCATCATATTTTGTAAATATTGGTGCAATAAGTACACAAATCCATGAATCTACACATTTTCGAGTATCTAAATAAGTTTGCCTTCAAAATCAGGCTTGCACCTAGACATGCACCTTGCGCCTTGGGCTCTAGGACCGCTTGGCATCTTGGATGTGGCTTGCGCCGTGACTACTATGGATGTTACTATGTTTGGATTTGTCAGAAAAGACTCTTTATTCTTGTTAATAAAATATTTACAATCTTATGAAAAATAAAAATAAATGTTGTTTGTAGTAATTCAGCCTCAGTTGCATGGGACATGGGTACAAGTGCGAGTGTTGGATTTTGACATGGGTGCAGAATGCCGAACTTGTTAAACCAAAAACAAATAGGACTAGAGGATACATAAATTTAAATTTAAGTTAGACATTATTTTAAATAAAAATAAGGCTGAAAAGTAATACTATATAATATAATTAATTTTATTCTAAACAATCTAGTGACAAACATATCAATATTTTAATTAGGTTTCAAGTGGTCAAGTGTGATAATATTTTAGTCATATTGGAAAACAATGTTTTCCAAGATGAGTCCACGAAGAATGGGCATTGGAACTTAGAAGAGTCCATGAAGAATGGGTGTTAGTGTTTGACATGGGTGCTAGTGTTCGACACGTGCTTTACATATCTTGAGGAGTCTGTGCAACATAGAATTCTGCCTTATTAGAGTTGGATGGTAATTGAATCTATGACCTAAGTTTTGCAAGGTTATTCTTATCTGGTGGATCTGTTACTTGAAAGTTGAAAGTAACCATGTAAAATTGAAGATTGCAAGTCCACACATGCATAAGAGTTTCAAGCATTCCTATGTTTGATCTTTACACCAACAGTGAATAAACACCAAAACTTGTGGCCATTAGTGATTAGAATTTATAATGTTTCACAAAAGAAACTCTCGATATAACTGCTCCACTAAAACTTAATTTGGATCATTTATATCCTACCATCTAAAGTGACATACTTGAAGTGGCTAAAACTGCCTTGACCCTAACTCACACACCCTATCAGAAGATAGGCCATGTGTCACACCCAAAGGTTCACCCAACCTAGCCATATTGTAATTATGCATATAAGAGATTACATGTACATTGAAGAGCTCTCCGCAATGTTCTAGAATGCTTGACAAGAATCCAGAATGTCGCGTAAGGTTCCAGATGGTTCAAGGAGAATCTAAAAGGTGCTAGAGAATTATGGAGTTCTCTAGAAGATTCTAGAATAATGTAGACTTCTTCGGAATGTTCTAAGTCCTCCGGAGAGGGAATGATCTAGAAGACCATTCCATGAGTGTAGATATTTGTAGAATTTGGTAGGATATTCTAGACTTTGCCTGGACCATTAGGCAATTGCCCAGTGGTACAATGTGAGCCACACAGTTCCATGGCTTCATGTATAAATAGGGGTGAGGTCTCATTTGCAACTCACTCCTTAGAGATGTAAATCTCTCAAGTACAATACAAGTGATTTCCAAGCAAGTGTGCTTTGTGTTCTTGTGATTGCTTGAGTGAGAGTTTGAGTGAAGTTGGTTTTGAGTGTTCAAGTGCAACCATCTGATTATTGTTCAAGTGCTGCACGGGCAATTCGTGAGTGCAATTTCCAAGTCCGTGACACACAACTTCTTTAATGGGTCTTAGAATTGCACAAACTTCATCTTATTTGAGAGGCTATCATATATTCTATTCAAAGGTAATTCTAACATCATATTGCATGTGAAATATGATAATTATTTAAAACACAATACCTAAATAATCTAAAAAATCCAATGGAGCATCCTACACTTGTGGACAATGAGCCCCAGATTTGTTCTCCATTTTAGTGTCTGCATGAAACAAGTGAATACTTGCTTCCTAGTCCAACAATGCTCTAGTTCCTACTTGATGACCCAGCTGCTATGTTGAACTACTATTATTTCCCATATTTGCTCCCAAACTTTCATCTTAAAGATACTGCATATTGAAAGAGTGTATCTTGTTCATTCATGGAGCTTGTTACTAATAATCTGTGTATTAACATGTCATACCCAATGTTCAATTATTTACAGTCCCGCTTGGATATCTTAAAAATTCACTCAAGAAAAATGAACTTGATGCGCGGGATTGACTTGAAGAAGATTGCAGAGAAAATGAATGGTGCATCTGGTGCAGAGCTCAAGGTGTGTTCCTTTTATAGCAATTTTAATCATTGCCACCATCTCCACCACCATCATCAAAGCCTTTGTCCCATCCATCTATTATCCGGGGAGAATTATAATCACTCTATGTTAATTTGTTGTTAAATCAATCATTCATCTCTTAGCCTTGCTTCTTTTACCGTTGTAATCTAAAGGAAGATGCAGAGGAATCAAGTTGCAATTTCCTCTAGCTATCATGTTATTGCATGCTGCTGTTTTTTTTTTTTTTTGAATGATTATGTTATTTCTTGCTATATAATGACTTATTGCCCAACTTTTACAATTTATTTACAAGGATTATCCTTAACGAATTCAAACTTGAAACTCTTAACTCATCTTTGCCTACCTAAAATTTTAACCCATGTGGATCAATACTGCAACTCTGGTGGGTTACGTTCTTTATGTTAATTATTAAAAATATATAAGTATTTCGAGAAAACAATTAAAACATGTATTAATAAATATATTTCTTACTGCATGTATACAAAATGAGAATGGAGAACTGGTTGCGGAGCGGTTCAAACTTCTAAAATTGACAGCACTTGTGTTGACTTGGCGACTTGGGTCTCGGAAAATATGCCCAAGTTGTGTGTTTTTTCCAATACGAGGCAAGTCACCCTGATCCTCGATCTGCTGGCCCTTGAAAACTTATTGATTGGGAGATTCTTGTTTTGCTGAATTTTCTGACTTTACCAAAAAGATGTTCCTGTCTAACACTTAGTCTTCAATTTTGTTTATAGTCACTGTGTTTTCTTTCTAAAAATGGTACATGTTTGACGTTTCTGTTTTGGTGTACCATTTCTAAGAAGTGGACGTACTTTTCTAAAAGAGAATGCAAGTAAATACATGACTCTTTTTACTTAAATATAGTATTTCACATGGCTTTAACTCTAAACAAAATAATAGGGCTTTTATAACTTGAAATAAATGTATAAAGTTGGAGAGATTTTTAACTCAATTTTTTATTATTAAAACTGTAATATTTGAAATAAAAATGTGTATCATGCACACTGGGTGGAACATGACCTAGGTAGGGTTTAACATGCAACTAAAATGATGCCAAAGAAGTGGATTAGAAGATGACTGGAGTGTTCCTGTGCATGCTCTTGTTTTTTGTTTTGTACCGAAATGGAATATCTCAATTGTTTTGACTGAAACTGAATGGAGACAACTATGCATTCTAGAACACTCAAGTGGCCTCTAATGATTTTAGATTCTAATTTGTTCTTGAGTAGTTTTTTTTTCTTATCAAGGTTGGATGACAATGCAAGCTAGATTGCAAGTATTATGATTTGACTATTTAATTGGTCACATTACATATTGGTTTCAGTTCTGGCTGTAATAGGCTTGTGACTGTTTTTAGGGTGTGTTTTAAAACATAACACCAGATTACCAGTTGACATAGGTAAAGAGTATAGCCATTGTTTTATTTTGATTTTACATTGTATTTTCACTTGAAGGCATAATCTTTGGTAGGAATTGGATTAGCACTTGATATAGCAGTATGCCTGTCCTTGACATTAGATGTTTGAGATTGTTAAAGAAATTGACTATAACTGTTGAAATAGGTTTTCTTTGAACTTCAGAATAATCATTCTAGCAAATGACATGTACCCAAGCTCCTATCATGTGCATATTTTGAGTTCAACTTTCGAAAACCTTGTTACTGTTTATTTATTAAATATGTGCTATTTTTGTTAGCTTAGTAGAAGCCAAATTCTTTCACTCCTGTGTCCCAGCCTTTTCTGAAGGCATCTTAACCCTTGTCCTCTCTCTCTCTCTCTCTCACACGCACACGCACACGCACACGCACACGCACACACGCACACACACACATATATATATTCCCCTAGGCAAACGTATACTCCAATTGTAGTTACTGTTGAAAATATCATAATCCATTCATTGGGAATGGAATGCTGAACTGAAAAATGGCAGGATGGACCCAAGATATGCGGAGTACATAAATGGTATAGACCTTCTAACTTGAGCATTCTGGCCAACTGACTCAATGGCCATCCCATGAAAGGTCTGATAGCTACAATTGTCCTAGGTGTTGATGTATCTGGCCTGTTGATTTGAATGTTTGTGTGTCATTCAAAATGGGTCGCTGATTGTATAAGCATGTGTTTTCAACTGGCACACCTTTGTGGGAGTGTTCTAGTGGGAGAATTGGGACTTGAAACCAAGCTGCACAAAGGAAGTTCCATGAATGTCCATATGAATTCTTTAACCACATTAGAATTCTCATGGTTTATTATTATTATTTTTTTTGGTAGGCTGTTTGCACGGAAGCAGGAATGTTTGCTCTGAGGGAGAGAAGGGTGCATGTAACACAGGAAGATTTTGAGATGGCGGTGGCGAAGGTCATGAAGAAGGAGACTGAGAAGAACATGTCCCTAAGAAAACTGTGGAAGTAACTTGCTTGTTATGAGATATTCGGATATGTTATGGGATTCTAGGTCGATTGTCATATCGTCTGTACTTTACTAAGAAACAGCATAGTATACATTTGATTCCTTTCTCACTGAAATCAATTTACATGAGAGGGAATATCTGGTTTTGTTGGCCTCAAGTTTTGACGGTGTATCTTTTAAATAAGAAAATCTTAAACGAGGTTGACTCACCATAAAGTTGAGTTAGTCTTATATGTGAACTTTACTTTTAATTAATAAAAATCTTGGATCTGAACATACCTCTATTATTGTTGATAGTTTCCAATCTAAATTATCTGAGAGCTATTCACCATTGGATTGGCCATAGTGTATAGTGGATTAGGGGGCCCCATAATGGATCTCAATCCAATAGGGATTGGGAACTGAGTAGTTGATTTTGCAATCCGTTATCCATTATGTTGGGATGTTGAGATCTAGTATTTTTTTTTAATGAAAAATGAGGCTCACGTGGAAAATACTTGCTTTCTTACGGTGCTAAATTATCCTTCCATTATTATCGTATTATATGGTGCACCTACAATGCAACCTTATTTGATGTCTCCCAACAAGAATGGCTGGACTTTTTTTTTTATTCTTAAAAGTAAGACTGGCTGGACTTGGATTTATTTTTTAACCCACACATCCTGATATCTATTGAGGGGTGGGTTGACAAGCCATTGCACCAAGATTAGACCTGAAAAAAATTGACCCGACGTGATTAATCAACTCGACTTGAGCCAAATCATATTTTTTTTTAAATAACTTGAACTGATTCGACTTGTTTAATAGATTATTCGGCCATAACCGAACCCATTTGTAAATGGGTAGATGTATCTGAATTAAAAAATAAGTGGCCAGATTCAATTGGCCTAATTGTTGTCATGTATATGCAATCATATTTAGGCCTACAATCATTTAAAGGGCAGTCTCGGCATATGTTTTGTGAGAACACTCTTATTTACTAGATAAATATAAAAATCAGACTTGAATCGGATCTGAATTGAATACGAAACAAATCTGAACTGACTACACCTATTTGATGACTCGAAAATAGACTCAAACTTGAATTGACCTGAATTGAATAAGATTAGATTTGATCCGTACTTGACCCGACATGATCTATTGTCAGGTCTAACCAAGATAGGACAAACTCCAATAGTCCAATTAGTTGGTTCAGATGAAGGACGTCAGTATGGTATGAAAATCAAGAAGTTTGAGAAAATGGCGATTGAACAATAGTTTATACTTCGATCGTTAGTTGGTGCTATGAAGATGCGGTGATGGTATTGACCTCAAATTACGAATTCAGGCTATACAGTGCGTATCAGCCGAATCATAGTGGAAAATTAGAGTATGAACCGTTGCAGACACCATGATATAATAGATGTGGTCCGTAAAGTGTTGTGGTGCATCGGTCTGCAACATCACGATGGGTTTCTTCCTTTATTTTTCTTCATGCGTTCGATACGTCAGGGACACGAGAGAGGACTAACCAGAAATCGGCTTGGAAATAACTAGAAATAAACATGAAGTTGACACCTCGGATATATGCACAAGCATATGTATCGACTGGATCGATACATAAGGGTGAAAACAGAAAAGAAACACGTACAAAGACAAATCAAACTCAGAAGAACAAGTCGGACCAAGGAACCCCTAAATGTATCGAGTGGGTCGATACATGTAGACTGAGAACAACTGGAAAATGTGAACATGAACAGACAGAGCCAGTCAACATATTGAGAAATATCAATGTGTTGGCTGTGTCCAGACTGCGATGTATCGACAGTGTCGATATGTTGGCCTGAGGCAGGGACAGTTTAATAAGGTTAGGGTATTTGATATTAAATTAAATATACATCGAATTCTTTAGAATTTGAAGATCATACAGATGACCCTTAGGTCTTGGTTTAACCTACATAATTGGAATTAGAAGAATTCTACATTTTAATGACATGAAATTATGATTTGAAACATGTATATGGACAAAAGGAACCAAGGGTAATCCCGACGTCGTTCGAGCAACCGCATGAGTTTCTCTTTAGCTGATCATTTTAGATCAGGTAGGAGTTCCTACTTTATTGAAGCACACAAGTATGAAATTGCTTATTATTTCTATATTTGTATCTTTCTTAAAATTGTGAATTTTGAATTACGAAAATGAGATTATTTCAATATGATTTCTATTGAGTTAGATTATATGGTATTTTTCATGTCTTGCAAAAGTATTAGAACTATATGATGTATGTTTCGTCATCATGATTGCATACATGATCCTCATGCATGGTGGCATGGGAGGGGTTTACATTACCGAGCCAAGAAGTAAATGTCCAGACCTCACTTGGTCTCGTGTACAATGATTATACAAGTGTTAGACTTTGGCCCCATCCTTGTGTATGATTGTTACGGCATTAATTGGGGCCAAAGAACTCCTGGGTAGGTCCCGAAACCCTGCATAGAGGGAGGAGGCCACACTCCACCGATAGTCTCGATTAAATTGTGAATGGGTAACAACACCCTAGTAGGTTGCCGCATCAAATACTGTGGACATAAGTGGCCAATACTGAGAACCATTGAAATGAAAAGAGAACTATGATTTGATGCATGGGTATAGAATGACAATTCATTGATGCATGACACCCATGGCATATCATCATATGATTAATATCAAGTATGATTTCTAAATCATGAGATTTTAATACTCTTTAGTTGAGAAACATATATTTGACATAACTTGTGCATTTCTCCAATATTGTTATTGTTATATAATATATGATATTACACACGTAGTGCATTTCCTTGATCGGAATTCCTACTGGGCAAGTTGATTACGCCCGTATATTTTCTCCTAGATGTTAAACAGATCAAGGCAAAGGACAAAAGGCTAGACCCAGTGGTAGTCAAGCCTAAGAAAAATGAAGTGGAAAAAATGCTTGGAGATTGTAGTTCTTTATTGGATATGTAATAACTTAGATCTTTGACTTCTATTTTGTGTTGGTATTATATTTGACTTAGGATTTGAGTAATTTTCCTATCTTTACTACAAAAGGATTGAGTGTTCTAAATATTTCCATAGTTATTATTTTCGCAAAATTATGTTTCCGCAACTTGTGCTAGCACATGCTCAAATAATTAATGAGTTATTTTCTCACGTGTGCTAGGTTGGGCCAGTCGGGGGTCTGGTCTTCGGACTCGGACTCAGCTCACGTCGTGACGTCTCCGTCCTTTTTCTATAAAAAAAAAAAAATTCACTCTGATTTAAGCATTGAAATGGGGCGGCGTTGCAATCAGCCTAAAATCCAAAATAATTGCAAGTTCTGTGCTTAAATTGGAAGACTTGGAATTCTGATAAGTATTTCACCATTTTAGGAATTTAATTGTAAATTAGTTGGTCTGGATCCATTTATGAGAGTTCAGATTAGTCCAATATTTTTAGAATAGTGGTGGATTAATTATTAGTTTTCTAGAGAATTAAAGATTGTCAAAGGTCCATTGAAGATTGAAGAGCTTGAAGAGAAGCCCATGAACCAGAATTCAATTCACATTTGGGTTAAAGTGCATACCATGATTCATGCGCAATTCACAGTGGGCCAAGCCTTAGATCCATGCACCAAAGTTCAATAAGTCCACATGCCAGAGTCCAAGCCCATTAAGCCCATGTGCATTTAAGTCCAAACCTTGAAACCCTAAACATCATGCGCCTACTCCTAAGTCAAAATCCCATGTACGACCATCCCATACTCCAATCCTAATCCTACACTCATCCATACGGCCATTCCATATGTCATTCGATCCTAAGCCCTACAATCTAGAAACCCATCCATATCCACCTCATTATAAATCCTAATCCTAAATCCCTCTCCAACTCAATCTCCAAAATCCTCTCAATGCGCCAACGCCCAAGCTTTCATCAATATGCACTAAGTCCTAAAATCTCACCGTCTATCACTCTCTCACCCGGCCAAATCTCCAACACCTAAAATCACCCCATGTGCCACCTCAATTCCACTCTTCCATGCGATCATAAAACTTATCCATGCGACAACTCCAATTACCAATTTGCGCCTCCACTCCTAATTCCATATGGAACACCTCATTTCTTCATGCGCACAATCTTACCTTACCACGCACGAAAACCCCAATCCAAATCCATACACCTCACTTAGAATCCAAATCCAATCCCATTAGATCCTAAACTTTCTCTCCAAGTCTTATCCATCCTTGTCACACGATTCTCACCCTTGATCCTCTCTTCCATGCGCATATCCATCCCTTGAAACACATGACACCACCTCTCCATGAAGCCCTAGCCGACTCACCTTGTTCATTAAACCCTAAGCCTCCTCTCTTTACTTGCTTAAATCTTAATCATCCACTTATCCAACATAAACCCTAATCCATCTCAATCCTCCATTCCATCCCTAAACCTTATAAATAGATGCATTGGGACAGCAGTGAATTTCGAATTTGGACTCTGAAAATCAAAGATAGGCGTGGATCAAGAGGAGGATAAAGAAGAAAAATCAAGGAAAATCGAGTTTAAGGATTACTGGTTTGATTTTTAGTTTATTTTCCAACAATTCTTTTATTCAATTCCAAGTTTTGTAATTCTAATTTCAAAGTTTTTTAATAAGATTCAAAGTGCAATGTCTTTTAGTCTCTAGTTTTCCAATTAACTTATGTTTATGTTATGATTGTTTTGATTTATTCTTATTTTCATAATTAACTTTATGATTGGATTTATTTTATTGATTAAAATATTGGATGAAAAGCTTTTTAGCTTGATTGATCCCCAATTTTGGTTGTTAATGCTCTTATTTATAGGAGTGTAATGTTTTTTTAGTGCTAAGAAAGGGGCCGAGGATAATCATTCAAGTCTAAAGTCTGATTTTGTGAGAGATATTTTAATGAACATCATGGATTTAATATATGAAATAATTATGAATAATAACATGAAAGTATGCATGATTAATTTACGCAAGCTCTGGATTCTAGGCTTTAGTCTTAGTATTAAATTTTGGAAATTAATGCCATCTTGAAATCTTAGATCAAATTCCATTGTATCATATGTAAATTAGTGGATTTAATTTATTTATCCATTCATTTGATTCCTTTATCTGTTTATTTGATTACTTGTTTCATTTATTTGTTTACCTAACTTATTTGATTCATTGTTCGTTGATTCTTCAATTCTCGTATTTCTTTATTGTTATCCAAAGAAAAATCCAAAAATCTAAATCCGAATCGTGAACTAGGATAGAAATTAAGTGGATTGATTTTTATTAAATTTGTGTCAGATCTAAGTTATTTTCTATGTTTTCTGAATTAATCCACCAACACTAGTTTCAATTAGAATATTTAAATTAAACAATTGATAAATAAATGTAAATACTTAGGATATACTTTCTATAATTCAATTGGGTTTGAATTCGCTTTGAGTCGTTGTACTATTAAATGGTTTGTGTGCTTGCAAGTAAAATAAATGTAAAACTTTTTATTGCACAACACTGACAAAAGACGAAGACCATTGGAGTTTGAGGTCGGAGACTTTGTATTCCTACATGTAGGTCCACATCATGGAATACAGAGGTTTGAGCGTAAAGGGAAGTTGTCACCTCGATATGTTGGACCTTTCGAGATTTTGAAGAGAATCGGAGAAGTTGCTTATCAATTAGCACTACCTCCGAGCTTGGAAAATGTACGCAGTACATTCCATGTGTCTGTGCTCAGAAAGTACGAACCGGATCCATCTCATGTGTTGACGTGGAGGATATTGAAATCTTTGAAGATCTGTCTTTCGAAGAAATACCTCTTGAAATTTAAGATACCAGAACCCAAGTGCTCCAAAGGAAAACTATACCACTTGTGCCAGTGTTATGGCAACACTAGGGAACTCAACCCATAACCTGGGAACCAGAGTCGACTATGCAGAAGTTATATCCAAGTCTCTTCACCAATTAATGGTACAAATTTTCTTTTGAAATTTCGGGACGAAATTTCTTTAAGGGGGATGAGATGTAATACTCCAGCCCAAATTAGGGGTTAATCATAATTAATTATGAGTAATTGTGATTGATTAAATAACTTTTAACCGTTAACTGTGAATTATTTTCCTCTAATCATGAAGATTATGGAATGAGTTTCCCAACGGATCCGGGTTTGATCCGATCTGAGTCCGATAACGCTTTTACTTGACTTTTAGTGTGCAATGATAGAATTATGAATATTTTAATATTTTAAATTAGGCATGAACATAAACTGCTCTGGAAACTTAGTCATTTGACTTAGTTAGAACTTCAAATTTTAGAGCAGTCAGTATTTCTTAATTCCGGACCTAATGACATGCCAATCTCATCATAATTTCTCTAATTTACTTTACCTCAAATTTCCTAGGTGGCAAAGCCCCAATTTAATAGGGTAGACAAAGTCTTAAAACTATACGAAGAGAACCAGTACTCAATCTGTGTTATAACTAAGCTATTTATATCTTCACATTTCCAAAATATTGAGTTTATGATATTTATTTTACACTGAAAAATGTGGACTATCGATTTAATTGAAAACATTTTTTCACTTAAAAAGGGTGATGTAAGACCCGCCCATTCTAACACAACAAATGGAGCCTTACACGAATCGAACAAGATCCAATAACGGGAATAACATATTCATGGTTCCATTTTTTTTTTCTCTCAACTAACAATATTGCAAGTAATTAGAGTGCGGAATTCTTCAATGAATTAACAATGTCCATTAATCATCATTCACATATAGGATTAGTCCTCATCTAGCATGGAATCAAACAATAGTCCAACAATTAAAATTTTCTATCAATAAAGAGGTCTAATTTTAAATCATACTATAAGTCCTACATCAAATCAAATCAAATCAAAACTTCCCCGACTACAAGTTGGGAACAGAAGCACAACTCAAACTACGAATAAATCAAATGATACTTGTTGTGTTTCACTCCTCAAATAAAATCTAGAAAATTCTTAACAAAATGACAACTACTAATTAAGCCAACGCTCCCAGCGAAGTCCCTTCTACGGATCTGCCTGACGGGTTTCTCCTTCCAATGGATTTCCTAAAATGTAGGGGATGAGCTCCATGCCCAGTGAAGGAAATAACCATATAAGAATTATGCATATAACGATATCAAACTAAGCTTATAATGATAAATCCAAATAAATTTAAACATTATCTTACAAAAATGCATGCCATGTTAAGATGCAATTACGATGCATGCGTCCCCTACCCATGCGTCCCAACGAACGAAAACTAATTGACGAATCATGCAAAGCTTAACTTAACTAAGCATAGCACATGTGCGCAAATGGTCATAACCCAATGAATAAGCACAATGAATGTCCACAGGGGAGTGCAAGGCAATCATACAAGAGCCCAACGAATGTGTACGATGAATGTCCCCAAAGGAGTGCAGGGTTAATGACCCGAATCAACAATACAAATTACCCACCCAAACGTGGATGCTCATGCATGACGAATTAACAAATATCTCATGCATGACGAATCAACAAATATCTCATGCATGAATGCCATGTCATGTATGCCAATAAAATGATCACAATAATCAATTAACAATATAACATGTGTTAACAAATTCAAAAAACACATTGGCCAATATAACATGTGTTAAACAAATACAATAAGCACATGACAAACATAACATGTGTTATTAATTTCAATGAACACACGACGAATAATAAATATAACAGGTGTTGACAATTTCAATATACACATGATATCCAACCAAGACATTCACAAGAAGTTGATACTATCATTCAATAAACGATCCAAACATTCAAATCAGATTTCCGAACGATAAAGCATAATAAAAATAGTTCAATAAACAAGGTTAAATTCCCTTGATAAGTGCAAAATTGTTACATATTCTACTTATAAAGTTATTATTGTTAGTAGCTCATTTTATTTAAATTTATCTAATTAGTGTAATTTTGTGTTTTATAAGTTTAAAAGTGAAAATGAGAGAAATTGTGTTTAAATGCAAAGCTTGGGCACATTTTAAATTGTGCTGGATCTTTGAAGCCTGAAAACTCAAGCCCGAAGATACTACTAATATCTTGTAGGAGAGAAGAGACTGAAAGCCCAGAAAACAATATGTGAAGTGTCAATAACAACCCAAATATGATTGATTTTGATGTCATCACCAACAACTTTGAAATGGAAATTGGTAAAGGAGGATTTGGAACCATTTACCATGGGTTCATGATGATGGCACTGAAGTTGCTGTAAGATACTCTCTCAATATCATCTCCAGGGTCCAGGGAATTTCGGACTGAGGCTGAGCTTTTAATGAAAAATTGTCATAGGAACAAAGCAATCATCTATGAGTATATGGAAAAAATGAAATCTGCGTGAACATCTCTTTGGTGCTACAGGCAATGCAAATGATTTGAATTGGAGGGCAAGTCAAGATATCCTGATCCTGAGTATTACATCCAAGACAAGCATATAGTTGTTGGTACATTGAGTAACTGGTGTCTTAAAATCACATAGGTTTTTGGAGCACCCTCTAGCCAAAGTGGGGTATGTTGTATCAATTCTTAGTAACTAATGATATGCTCCACTTTTATAGAATGCCATGTGAGCAACACAATATTCGGATTTCAGATGAGAAAGACATGCATGAAAAGTTACTTCTGATCCAAAAGTCAGATGTTGGAAACCCATGAGCTGTTGCTTCTAGCTTTGATGAACTTGAGGACCAAGCAAGAGAGTAAGTTGCAAGCAGTGTGTTAACCAGTAGAAAGAAGTTGTAGCGACACTTGCTAATCAAGAAGCTTGGATCAACACCACCTCTGAACTGCAAGCATAAAGAGAGAAATAATACAACAGATATAAACAAGTAAGAGATGTCTCTATCTCAAACAGCCCACGGAGAGTCTAGATGAAAGAAGAAGAAGCAGTTTGAATCAGCGTTCAAGCAAACTGGACAACAACACCTTCTCAGTCCATTCGATCCTCATGTGCTGACCCATCGGAACTGTATCTTTATCTACAAAGAGAAGAAATAAAAGAAAGAGAGCCAGCGATTTAACCAACTAAAAGAATAAAAATAAATAAAAACAAAAATAGAAGAAGAAGGTGCCGGCTGATTCGGTGGCTACAAGTGAGAAAGGAAAGGTGACGTGGATATGAATAGAGCTGCCAACGAATGAAGACAGAGAAAAATTGAATGAGAATAGAAAGGAGATAAAAAAATCAAAGGAGGTGTTTCCAGCCACGGGAGAATGAAAAATTAGACAACAATTGTGGTTGTCGTTCCTGTAGAAGAAAAGAAGGAAAGAAGGATCTCCCGAGTTGGGGAGAAAAATGGAAAAGAGAAAAGATAGTAAGAGTGGAATTGAGAAAGGGGGCCCACACGGTAGAGAAAAACTAACAACTGGGAGTCGGCCAATTCATTTATAAAGAGAGAAGGCACGGTACAGAGAGGGTGTGTCGCATAACTTGGAACTGGACAGTGGAGAAAGCTAGATCGAGAGAGGGACTGTGGCAGAGGCTCGGGAGCTCCGACGATCACTCGAGTTCAATTTTTCCTATCTCATTTTATTTTAATTCTTTTATGATGTCTGGCTAAATTTCTTATACTAAGGTTGAAGAGGAAACTCCACTAATGAAATAATTTACTTTTATTTATTAATTTAATTCTAAATTATGTATGTTTGATTATTTATGATTTTGCGTTCATCAATTTACTAGATGTTAATTATTTTTACCATCAATGCCATGTATTTTTGGTTATTAATATTAATATCTAATTAATTAATGTTTGGCGTGTAATTGAATAGAAGTAAAAAACTTTGATTCATTATTTTCTTTTATTTTAATTTAAATACACTGGAGGCTTAGATTAGTCCATTTGATCCATTGCCTTTTGAATTAAGATAGGATATATTTAATACTTAGGATTTACACTTTTAAGCGAAGGAAAATCTGATTTTTGAAAACCATATTAATGAACTTAAATGTTTAAATCTCTTAAAATTAGGAATTGATAAATAAGTAATTAGAAGATTATGGATTTAATGGTGGTGGAATCCAATTCCTTAGTAATTTGTCTCACTTGATTTAATCTCCATTTTTAGTTGTTTTAATTAAATTTTTGTATGTTTAATTTAACCACTCTCCATAAAAAGTGTTAACTAGGTTAAGATCAAAATATTAGGCTTTTTAATAAGTTTTCCCGTTCATTTTAAAATCAAGTCCTTGTAGATTCGACCTCGCACTTGCATATCTCCACAGTCTAATTTGATTCGTACGCTTGCAAGTTATAAATTTAAAATTTACACAATAAGTTTTTGGCGTCATTGCCGGGGACTTGGGATTGAAACGGAAGAATAAAATTAAAAATTCTGTTAGTTTAATTTTTCTACTAGTTGTAGATTTAGGAATTTTGCATTTAGATCTAGGTTTCATGTATATTTTTATGTGATTTGGGGTCTTCACCTAGGTTTTGTTTGTTGATTTTGTAGGAGTTTTTGAATTGCACGCATAAAAAAATTTGCAAAAGTGGCTACAGGCCAAGGTAAGTGCCTAAACCACTTTCTTTAAATTTTCTATTTTTCATGCATTCATATAGTTTTTACTAGGTTGTCTTGCATTTACTTTACATAAAAAACAAAAGCAATTGCATATTTATTTCGTTCATGCATTTAGGTTGTTAGTTCATGCCTTACGTTAAATTGTTTGTGTAACACCTCAATTTCTCATCGAAGTGGATAATTACGAAAATGCCCCTGATGTGTTAAATTAATTATTTTGAGATGTCACATAAGGAAATGGTGGGACCCATTGCTCAAATTAGGATCATATGAGCACATTATAAATGTCAAGTTTGATTGGTTGGGTAATGAACATCAATTGGGTCGAAAATGGCTAAATGCGTCAAAGGGCCCAATTGGACCCAATGGGTCATAATGGATGATTTGACCATTGTGTAAGCTCAAATTAAATGGGGTCAAACTGAACTGATTGGAAATCAAGTATAGCAAAAATGGGTAGGCTTAAAACACAAGTGAAAACCAATTAAAAATGGCAAAATCAGCCCATGAATGGGTCATGTTGTCAAAACGGGTCAAGGGGCTGATTGGGGACCCAATGGGTCAGGTTGACCAAGTTGACCACGGATGACCGTGTGGGCCCTCAGATGAACTCAAGTGTGAGTTAGTTCAGATTGAGTTGGATTGATTTGTAGTGAGTTTTATTTAAGAAAAGAGTTGACTCAAACTTGGTGCATTAAATGTGATGAGTTGGATGAGTTGAGTTGGAATAAAAATACCATGAATCAAGTGAGTCAAGAGGATATGGAAAGGTGTTTTAATCTCACCCAACACTTAATCAAACCCATCCCAGCCGTTGAGAGTGAAGAGGTGCCTTGGCAAAGCCAAGGGACACCAAGGTTGGGCGGCAACATGCATCTCATGAGATGCATGTGTTGTGAATGAAAGGGTGCAACGTTTGGGTGAAGGGGTGTCTTGAATGACACCCAATATCCCATCGGTTTTGGCAATATTAAATGAGGGAAAATGAATGGAATATGGGACTGAAATTACAAAAGGAAAAGGTTACCATTCTTGGCCGATTTTCATATTGAAAATCCAAAGAATTCCCATCTCTCTCGCCCTCTCTCCAAATTCATTTCTTGGCTGAACAGCAGAGGTGTTGGCACCAATTAATCAAACATAAACCAGCAAAGGATTAAGGAAGAAAGGAAGAAATAGAGGGGAGAAGGCAAGGATCTCAGGCAAAGGAAATTTGGTAAGATTTCTTAAGTATTCAAGTTAAACAAGTTGTAAGAAAAGGGTATGTATTGGGCCATGGTTATGGCCAAATGCACCAAGGTTTTAACCTTGAGTAATAGAGGTTTTAAAATGGTAAAAATGATCATTGGGTTCGGCCACCTTGGAGGGCCGAACCCCATGTAAATGATTGGTTGGTTTTGATGTCTTTGAAACATAGAAACCATGAAGTTTTGTGGACTATTTTTGATGTTTCTTTAAGACTCAAATGCATGTTTTAAAAAGGGTTAAAAACATGGACTTGAATGACATGAAGGACGGAAGTTATCATGGGTCTAAACAGTGGATATAAACTGAGGAAAGGGACCATTGGGCTCGCCCTTCTTGGATGGCCGAATCCCATGAAGTGTTATGGTGATTTGGACAAAGTGATGAACTTATTTGGATGGTTTTGAGAGGTAAAAATGCAGTAATGTTATACTGATTATTACTTGTCTAAATGAGACCTAAAACATATTCATAAGGACCAAGACATGGACATAGGGTTTGGCCACTTTGGATGGCCAAACCCCATGAAAGTATTTGATGATTTTGGTAAGTTAAAAACCATATAAATTATGGTGTTTTATGTGATTTGATGAAGATTAACTTGCTGTTATTGATTTGCCAATATAGGGCTGAACCATGTCAATGTTAGGGTTAAGTTACTGATTCAAATCATGGGTAGATGATGGACCAATTAAATCAAGAGAACCATTGGGTTCGGTCATGCATGGGCTGTTTTTGGGATAAATGGACTAAGTTTATGGGTTGTGTTTGTTATTGTTTCCATGATTTTATAAAGGGTTTAAAAGTATTATAATGGAGAACCATTTGGTGATGGATAAGTGGGAATACAAGGTTCGGCCAGGTATAGGGCCGAACCCCATAAAATGATAATTGTTTTGATATGGTTTAGCCTAGTGGCAAAGCTGTAAATAAAGATGATAATGGATAGAGAAAGGTCATGAAAGAAGGTTAAACCAAGGAGATATGGTTCGGCCATGATGTATGGCCGAACCCTACCAAGACATGGTTAAAGGGGTAAGTATTTAAGAATTGGTTAAATGAAAAAGGAGATTAAATCCTAAGTTGATGATGTTCGGCCATGGGCATGGCCGAACCCCACATGATGTGGTTGGGTCTTAAATGTGAATGAATAAGTAAATGATAGTATGATTTATTGATTGTTATATGGACAAGGTACCGGAAGTTGAATGACGTGCGAGTCGTGACCAGGTGACGCTAAAGAAAGATCAAATACTGAAGTGAATCTTCAGTAGGTTTCCTACCTACTTGTAACCACAGTTTTATCCTAGTTTTATGAGACTCTTGTTTATTTTATGTGGTTTCGAATGATATATTATGTGTTTACAAAATGACATACAATGCATTGACATCTCATGCATGGCATGGGATGAAGATTGTGGAACCCGGAGCCCACTCTCCGGTGATATGCTGTGATGCAACTCTGAACCTCCTTAGGAGATGCAGGTCCAGCCAGGAGTAGAATTATGATGATGATAGGACATTGGTCTTTTTAGGCGATGCAGGTCCCGCCAGGAGAAATATCAGGATACTGAGAAATACATTGGTCTCCTTAGGCGATGCAGGTCCCGCCAGGAGAAATGTTATTGTGATTTACCTTGACGGTGCGAGGCACGTCAAGTGATGGCTATGAATGTGCATGTTGGGAGAGACTCATTGCATGTGCATATTTCATAGCATTGTTTTACGTGTTTTTGATAATCATATATTTGATATATGCATGTTTTACAAGCTAACCATGTGGTAGCCCTGATTCGAGAACCTACTGGGCGCGTTGATCTAACGCCCTAATTCTATCCTCAGAGGAGAATGTAGGTACAAGGAAAGGGAAAGAGAAGGTCAATGACCGGGAGGGGAGCCAAGCCTAAGCGCTTGAATGTTGAACTGGACTTCTTTATTACTGTCATTTGAATTATAGTTTGTGGACATGTAATAAGTTAATACTTTGCTATGGTTTGATTAGGTTAGTAACTATGGATGGTTGTTTATGTTAATTATATTTGAGACTGTTACTTGTTATCTATTCATTCTATTTCCGCAGTTAGTCTAGTTTATTCCGCAAGTTACTGTTTAGTTCCATGTGTGATTTGTTAGCATGGTCTAGTCCATGTACACATGGGTGGCCAGTTAAGGTTCAGACTTGAGTAGTCTGAACTTAACTCGCGTCGTGGCGCTCCCGCTCTCGTTCACTCTATGTTTCTTTCAAAAGAAATTTTCAGACTCTGATTTTCGGAAGGGTGAAAAGGGCGGGGCGTTACAGTTGGTATCAGAGCGAAACGGGAAGTTGAATCATCGAAGTAAGATTAAGACGGTTTCATGTCTCACTGACGGATAAGAATCCCAACTGACCGACTCTTCGGAGTCCGCTGACTAGGGGACGGATTAATTTACTTCGAGTGACTCAGACTGAACAATCAATCTGAGAATGACAATGAAAGATAGCAAAGTAAAGTACAGTCATCATAACTAGATATATCAAACATAGCAAAGTAGGATGTACTCCCCTGATATCCCCTATTGAGAAACAAACAACAGGAATTTAGAGATTTCCCCAGAAACAAAAGAAACAAAGAGTGATGATTTGGCAATCTTCCTAAACAAAGCACATGAGATTATGCATGAAAAATCCCCAAAAGTCAAGACTGGTTCTTTATTGGAACGGTTGTTGTTAATTTATGTGTTTTAAATGTTGTGGCACAGATATGTCAAGCAACGAGGAATACACAGAGTTATGGGATAAAGGGACACCTAGTTGTCCAGTAGATTTGGTATCGACTTCCAACAGTATCAGCATGGAAGTCAATGTGGATCTTCAAGAGGGGCCTCCCGAGGAGGAGGAATGGAACTTAGCACCATTGGAGGAGGTGAACCTAGCACCATTACCGGAGTATCTTATGGAAGATATTCCTTGGTTAATGGGACCTCCTGAGGAAGAAGAAAAGGATCTAGCACCTTTTCTGGAGGATCTTATAGCAGATGTTCCTATAATCTTGGAATCGCTTGGGGAGATAGATCCCTACAATACGTGTGAGTTGTGCAATCAAGACGGGCACAACTGTATGTATTGTCCTCACCCTTTAGGCATTGTCTGCCCGTTCTGTGGACTGCATGGGCATGGAGAGGAGAGGACTAATTGTCCTTATATTGGAGGACCTGGATTAATACCCTGCACGACATGTGAAGTATTGGGGCACACGGCGATGACGTGTCCTGATAACCATTTCAAGTTCACTGATGATGCGGGATTTTCTATGGAAGACTAGGCTAGGAAGTAATATGAAGGGGTATTAAAAAGATGGTTATTTTGTAAGGGTGCATTTTGTTCTTTATAGGGTTTTGTTTCACCCTACCCACCTTTGTGCAAGGATGAAGTATGAATTTATATAAAGTATGCGATTTTATGATTTTAATGAGGTTTTGTGGCATTTTATATATGTTTTGATGGAAATTGAGTCTATGATGTTTCCATGAATAGGAAGAAATGGCGCCCCAGAAAAAGATTGTAAAGAATAAAAAGGGAAAAGAAAAAGTATTACAAATTGGAATAGGTGAAGGGGCATCAAAGAGAAGGACGCGACAAGACGGTAAAAAGAAGGAGGAGGTGTTAATAATCACGCCGCAAGGGAAAGTGATACCTCAACGTGAGAAGGTTGTACATAAGAAGGTGCAATCGGTACATGACAAGGAACAGTCAGTTCATGATGAGGAGAGATCAGTCCATGAAAGATCACGCGATGAGGAAGAATCACATCATTCTCGGCGAGAGGAGGAGGATAGTGACCCTACGTATCGACGGTACAAAGAGGAAGGTAATGACTCTTCATATCGACAGGACGAAGAGGAAGGTAATGACTCTTCATATCGAAGGGAGGAAGAAGGAAACAGCAACAGCGACGTGACTATACCACATGTACCGCATGAACTACAAAGCTTGGTACAGGCAGTAGTCACTTCTGTCCTCCAACAACATATGAATGGAGGTGGAAGCACGAGTGAAACTAATGACCGTAACATGGTCAGAGATTTTCAACAACAGCGCCCACCTTACTTCAAGGGTAGAGAAGGGCCTGTCGGAGCGGAGAACTGGTTGGAAAAGATCTCCCACATACTGACTCTTTTGAATATCAAGAGTCATGCTCACAAAATTCTATTGGCCACATCACAGCTGATAGATGACGCTGTTAAATGGTGGAAAGTAGTGGAGAAACAGCAGGCACTTGTGCTAGAAGGAGAAAGAATTGCTATGACCTGGGACCAATTCTCAGCGACATTCTTAGAGCGCTATTTCTCGGAGGAAGAGAGGGAACGTCAGATTCAAGCCTTTATGACATTAGTGCAAGGCTCGATGACGGTGGCTGAGTATCACCAAGAATTTCTCAGCCTGTCAATTTATGCATTTTATGTTGTGGACACGGAATATCGGAGGGCTCGCAAGTTCGAGCGTGGGTTACGGCCAAACTTTAGGGCTAGGGTAACCGTGTTCAAATCAGCCACACTGGCGGAAGTGGTCAGCAGGGCTACCATTGTGGAACAGGAATTGGTGGAATTTGCAAGAGTGGACAACCGCTGAGCGCCGAGTGGGAGGGGTGCGTACCAACCCAACAAGAAGTTCAGATCGATCTTCAGCAGACCCTCGCCGTCTGTTGGATCAACTGGGGGGTTTTCATCCCAATCAGCCCTCCCAATCTGTAGCAGTCACTCAAGCTTCTAGAGGAGTGAACACCTGCTATCACTATGATCAACCAGGTCACTTCAAAAAGGACTGCCCAAAACTCAACAGGCTGTCATACTCCAGAGGATCATTTCGTCCGCCAGCTAGACCGGTAAACTCCAAAGGAGGCAGAACACAAAGTCGGGGAGGTCGAGGATCTAACCCTGCTGGAGCTGGACGATTATTTACTCTAACTTCTCCAGAGGAAGAGGACCATGCGGTGATACAAGGTATGGCGGTAGTGAGTAGTTCTTATGCATATGCACTATTTGATACTGGAGCATCACACTCCTTCATAGCCGCATCATTTATTACTGCTACTGGTACATTAGTTCAAAGATTAGCCACAACACTTACGATTGTGCCCCTGTCGGAGACTCGGCATTGGGACTTATATGTACGACGGTTAACACTGAATTAGCTGGACTCAGATTTGAGTTCAATTATCTGGTACTTGACATGTCTGAGTATGATATAATATTCGGCATGGATTGGTTGGCTAAGTTTCATGCCAACATCGACTGTTATCCCCGAAGAGTGACATTTTGGTCACCTGAGGGCAAACAATACGTAGTTCGTGCAGATAAACAGAGTGGATTGCAGGAAGGGTTAAACCACGTGGTATTGAATAATATCATCATAAATAAAGCTCCAGTTACTGAACTTCTGGCAATTGTACAAGAATTTGCGGATGTATTTCCAAAGGAACTCCCTGGTTTACCGCCTATGAGGGAGATCAACTTCGAGATTAAATTGTACCCTGGCACAGCACCAGTGTCGTTACCACACTATCGGATGGCACCAGCAGAGATGTCGGAGCTAAAGAAGCAGATTAATGAACTGCTTAGGCTGGGTTGCATCCGGAACAGTACATCATCATGGGGAGCACCAGTGTTGTTTGTGAAGAAGAAGGACGGTTCACTTCGGATGTGCGTGGACTACCGGAAGCTAAATCAGCTAACAGTCCGGAACAAGTACCCTCTACCCAGGATCGATGATTTATTCGATCAATTGAGGGGTTCTAGCCATTTTTCAAAGATTGATTTGATGTCTGGTTATCATCAAATCCGAGTTAGGAAGGAAGATATAGAAAAGACAGCCTTTCGGACGCGGTATGGACTGTTCGAGTTCGCGGTCATGCCATTTGGACTCACAAATGCGCCGGCTGTATTCATGGATTTGATGAAAAGAATCTTCCGTCCCTATTTGGATCAATTTGTAATTGTATTCATTAATGATATCCTGATCTATTCTAAGAGTCAGAAGGAACATGCAGAGCACTTACGTATAGTTCTGAATACTTTGAGACGGAATAAGCTATATGTCAAGGCCAGTAAATGTGAATTTTGGCTATCCGAGGTCAATTTCTTGGGACATGTCATAACAGAAAACGGTATAGCCGTGGATCCAGCTAAAGTGGCGGCAGTAAGTGAATGGAAAGCGCCAAAGAATGTAACCGAGATCCACAGTTTCTTAGGATTGGCGGGTTATTATTGGAAATTTATCATGGATTTCTCTAAAATTGCATCTCCATTGACTCGACTCACTCAGATGGGAGTCAAATATGAGTGGACAGATCTGTGGAATCGGAGGTTTGAGGAACTAAAAAGTAGACTTACCACTGGTCCTATTTTAATTTTGCCGGAAAGGGGCAAAGGATATGAAGTACAATGCGATGCTTCAGGAGAGGGACTAGGGTGTTCGCTCATGCAACGTCATCGTGTGGTGGCTTATGGATCAAGGCAGTTGAAGGTGCATGAACGCCTCTACCCCACACATGATCTGGAGCTAGCTACAGTGGTCTTTGCTCTTAAAAGTTGGAGACACTACCTCTACGGTGAAAAATTTGAGGTATTTTCTGATCATAAGAGTTTAAAATATTAATTTGATCAGAAGGAGCTCAATCTAAGGCAGCGTAGATGGATGGGGTATCTAGTGGATTATGAGTCCGAGCTTTGATACCATCCAGGCAAGGCGAACAAGGTGGCGGATGCCCTCAGTCGCCTATCTCATGCATCGGTCGTATGCTTGATCAGAACAGAATGGGAGATGCTGCACACCGTTCGAGAGTTCAATATTCATATCAACAATTGTGGGAGTATGTATAATTTAATCATACGGTCCAATATAGTCACCAAGATTGAACAAGAACAAAGAACAGATCCGGAAATGGAGGAAATATGGGCCAAGATGTCCACTGGCATAGACATACCGGAATGGGAATTACGACCAGGACAAGGTCTTGTATTCCGGGGAAGAACATATGTGCCAAAGAGTTGCAAGAAAGAGCTACTGATTGAGGCACATCAGTCCAAGCTCTCTATCCATCTGGGCAGCACCAAAATGTACCATGATCTAAAGAGGCATTATTGGTGGCATGGACTAAAAAGGGATGTGGCGGAATTCGTGGCACATTGTCTAACTTGTCAGCAAGTTAAGACTGAACACCAAAAGCCACCAGGGTTACTCAAACCCTTAGCAGTGCCAGAATGGAAATGGGAACACATTTCCATGGACTTTGTATCGGGGTTGCTAAGGTCTTCAAAGGGCAATGACGCCATATGGGTCGTAGTCGACCGGCTGACCAAGTCCTCACATTTCATTCCTATCAAGATGACGGATTCATCTAAGACGTTGGGTCGGCGGTATATTAAAGAAATCATTCGGCTACATGGCATTCCCTGAACGATAGTATCGGACAGAGATGGCCGTTTTACAAGCAGAGTATGGCAAAGCATGCAGTCAGCCATGGAGACAGACTTATTGACTAGCACCGCTTTCCATCCACGACTGATGGACAGTCTGAAAGGACAATACAAACCTTGGAAGACATGCTGAGAGCATGTATGTTAGATTTCAAAGGAGGATGGGAGGACCACTTGCCACTGGTGGAGTTCTCGTATAACAACAGCTATCAGGCAAGCCTTCAGATGGCTCCATGTGAGGCCTTATATGGTAGACCGTGTAGGTCGCCAGTGTGTTGGACAGAGGCTGAAGAGCCTGCATTGATTGGACCGGAACTAGTCGCAGAGACTACCGCACAAATTAAGTTGATACATCAACACTTATTGACTGCACAGAGCCGGCAAAAGAGCTATGCTGATAAAAGGAGACGGTTTTTGGAATTTGAAGTGGGAGACATGGTATTTTTAAAGGTCTCGCCACAGAAAGGACACATGAGATTTGGCGAGAAAGGAAAACTGTCGCCAAGATATGTGGGACCATTTTCCATCATAAGAAGGATGGGGGATGTAGCTTACCAGTTAGCACTTCATTCGCAGTTAGCAGCTCTACATGATGTGTTTCATGTGTCAATGCTAAAAAAGTATAATCCGGATCCGTCCCATGTTTTGAATGTTCAGGTTATTGAAGTACAAAGCGACGTGACGTACATCGAGAAGCCGATCAGGATAGTGGAGACCGAACAAAGGGTGTTACGAAACAGAGCGATTCAGTTCGTAAAAGTGGTATGGGACCGACATGGTGACGAAGAGGCCACATGGGAACTTGAATCGGAGATGAGAACAGCTCACCCCGAATTATTTTTGTAATTTAATTTGAGAACCCTACTTCGCTCGATTTTCGGGACGAAAATTTTAAAGAAGAGGTTTATATTGTAACACCTCAATTTCTAAACGAAGTGGATAATTACGAAAATGCCCCTGATGTGTTAAATTAATTATTTTGAGATGTCAAATAAGGAAATGGTGGGGCCCATTGCTCAAATTAAGATCATATGAGCACATTATAAATGTCAAGTTTGATTGGTTGGGTAATGAACATCAATTGGGTCGAAAATAGCTAAATGGGTCAAAGGGCCCAATTGGACCCAATGGGTCATAATGGATGATTTGACCATTGTGTAAGCTCAAATTAAATGGGGTCAATATGAACTGATTGGAAATCAAGTATAGCAAAAATGGGTAGGCTTGAAACACATGTGAAAACCAATTAAAAATGGCAAAATCAGCCCATGAATGGGTCATGTTGTCAAAACGGGTCAAGGGGCTGATTGGGGACCAATGGGTCGGGTTGACCAAGTTGACCACGGATGACCGTGTGGGCCCTCAGATGAACTCAAGTGTGAGTTATTTCAGCTTGAGTTGGACTGATTTGGAGTGAGTTTTATTTAAGAAAAGAGTTGACTCAAACTTGGTGCATTAAATGTGATGAGTTGGATGAGTTGAGTTGGAATAAAAATACCATGAATCAAGTGAGTCAAGAGGATATGGAAAGGTGTTTTAATCTCACCCAACACTTAATCAAACCCATCCCAACCGTTGAGAGTGAAGAGGTGCCTTGGCAAAGCCAAGGGACACCAAGGTTGGACGGCAACATGCATCTCATGAGATGCATGTGTTGTGAATGAAAGGGTGCAACGTTTGGGTGAAGGGGTGTCTTGAATGACACCCAATATCCCATCGGTTTGGCAAGATTAAATGAGGGAAAATGAATGGAAGATGGGACTGAAATTACAAAAGGAAAAGGTTACCATTCTTGGCCGATTTTCATATTGAAAATCCAAAGAATCCCCATCTCTCTCTCCCTCTCTCCAAATTCATTTCTTGGCTGAACAGCAGAGGTGTTGGCACCAATTAATCAAACATAAACCAGCAAAGGATTAAGGAAGAAAGGAAGAAATAGAGGGGAGAAGGCAAGGATCTCAGGCAAAGGAAATTTGGTAAGATTTCTTAAGTATTCAAGTTAAACAAGTTGTAAGAAAAGGGTATGTATTGGGCCATGGTTATGGCCGAATGCACCAAGGTTTTAACCTTGAGTAATAGAGGTTTTAAAATGGTAAAAATGATCATTGGGTTCGGCCACCTTGGAGGGCCGAACCCCATGTAAATGATTGGTTGGTTTGATGTCTTTGAAACATAGAAACCATGAAGTTTTGTGGACTATTTTTGATGTTTCTTTAAGACTCAAATGCATGTTTTAAAAAGGGTTAAAAACATGGACTTGAATGACATGAAGGACGGAAGTTATCATGGGTCTAAACAGTGGATATAAACTGAGGAAAGGGACCATTGGGCTCGGCCATCTTGGATGGCCGAATCCCATGAAGTGTTATGGTGATTTGGACAAAGTGATGAACTTATTTGGATGGTTTTGAGAGGTAAAAATGCAGTAATGTTATACTGATTATTACTTGTCTAAATGAGACCTAAAACATATTCATAAGGACCAAGACATGGACATAGGGTTTGGCCACTTTGGATGGCCGAACCCCATGAAAGTATTTGATGATTTTGGTGAGTTAAAAACCATATAAATTATGGTGTTTTATGTGATTTGATGAAGATTAACTTGCTGTTATTGGTTGGCCAATATAGGGCTGAACCATGTCAATGTTAGGGTTAAGTTACTGATTCAAATCATGGGTAGATGATGGACCAATTAAATCAAGAGAACCATTGGGTTCGGCCATGCATAGGCTGTTTTTGGGATAAATGGACTAAGTTTATGGGTTGTGTTTGTTATTGTTTCCATGATTTTATAAAGGGTTTAAAAGTATTATAATGGAGAACCATTTGGTGATGGATAAGTGGGAATACAAGGTTCGGCCAGGTATAGGGCCGAACCCCATAAAATGACAATTGTTTTGATATGGTTTAGCCTAGTGGCAAAGCTGTAAATAAAGATGATAATGGATAGAGAAAGGTCATGAAAGAAGGTTAAACCCAGGAGGTATGGTTCGGCCATGATGTATGGCCGAACCCTACCAAGACATGTTTAAAGGGGTAAGTATTTAAGAATTGGTTAAATGAAAAAGGAGATTAAATCCTAAGTTGATGATGTTCGGCCATGGGCATGGCCGAACCCCACATGATGTGGTTGGGTCTTAGATGTGAATGAATAAGTAAATGATAGTATGATTTATTGATTGTTATATGGACAAGGTACCGGAAGTTGAACGACGTGCGAGTCGTGACCAGGTGATGCTAAAGAAAGATCAAATACTGAAGTGAATCTTCAGTAGGCTTCCTACCTACTTGTAACCACAGTTTTATCCTAGTTTTATGAGACTCTTGTTTATTTTATGTGGTTTCGAATGATATATTATGTGTTTACAAAATGACATACAATGCATTGACATCTCATGCATGGCATGGGATGAAGATTGTGGAACCCGGAGCCCACTCTCCGGTGATATGCTGTGATGCAACTCTGAACCTCCTTAGGCGATGCAGGTCCCGCCAGGAGTAGAATTATGATGATGATAGGACATTGGTCTCCTTAGGCGATGCAGGTCCCGCCAGGAGAAATGTCAGGACACTGAGAAATACATTGGTCTCCTTAGGCGATGCAGGTCCCGCCAGGAGAAATGTTACTTGATGGTGCGAGGCACGTCAAGTGATGGCTATGAATGTGCATGTTGGGAGAGACTCATTGCATGTGCATATTTCATAGCATTGTTTTACGTGTTTTTGATAATCATATATTTGATATATGCATGTTTTACAAGCTAACCATGTGGTAGCCCTGATTCAGGAACCTACTGGGCACGTTGATCTAACGCCCTAATTCTATCCTCAGAGGAGAATGCAGGTACAAGGAAAGGGAAAGAGAAGGTCGATGACCGGGAGGGGTGCCAAGCCTAAGCGCTTGAATGTTGAACTGGACTTCTTTATTACTGTCATTTGAATTATAGTTTGTGGACATGTAATAAGTTAATACTTTGCTATGGTTTGATTAGGTTAGTAACTATGGATGGTTGTTTATGTTAATTATATTTGAGACTGTTACTTGTTATCTATTCATTCTATTTCCGCAGTTAGTATAGTTTATTCCGCAAGTTACTGTTTAGTTCCATGTGTGATTTGTTAGCATGGTCTAGTCCATGTACACATGGGTGGCCAGTTAAGATTCAGACTTGAGTAGTCTGAACTTAACTCGCGTCGTGGCGCTCCCGCTCTCGTTCAATCTATGTTTCTTTCAAAAGAAATTTTCAGACTCTGATTTTCGGAAGGGTGAAAAGGGCGGGGCATTACAATTTGCTTATTATTTGCATATTTGCTTTAAATCTTGCATTGCTAGATTAAGCTTGCATTCACAAAAAATTTTAAAAAAATCCAAAAAGATTTGTAAAATTGGTTCATTCATTGTATGTTAAAACCAATCTAGAACTATCGTTTAGGGTTGTTCATGCTCAATAAGACCATCTTTAACGGTGTCTAGGCTAGTTTTGTCACCATGGTGTAAATAGCTGAAAAGATAAGTGGAAGCTTAAGTAGAGTCTAGGATTCATGTGTCAGTCTAGGTTTAGGGCATATTTTGTGCAGATTTGTATGAGTGTGTTTGTGTATGCATCATTGGTCTTGTGACTCCACAAATCGCTTGGATCGAGTTACACTGTCCGTCATACCACCGATCGTTGCGTCCGGGTCTGAGTCAGGCCCAGTCATAGATATAGATAGTCCACCGTCATCACCACTCTCATCACCACCGTCATCACCCAAAATTGCCTAAGAACAGGAGAAAACACATCGAGATTACTTTTCATCGATCGTAGCCAACACACCCTCCAACATATTCATCCCAGCCACCAATGCCACCTATGAGCTTAAACCATCCCTCTTACATCTCCTTCCCGCTTTCCATGGCCTTGATCGTGAGGATCCTTACTTACACGTGAAGGAATTTTTAGAAATTTGCGCCATTATCAAACTTCAAAATGTCACTGATGAATCTATTAAACTTCGCCTCTTTCCTTTTTCTCCCAAAGAAAAAGAGAAATCATGGCTGAACTCCCTTCCTGCAAATTCCATCAGAACATGGGATCAATGTTCAATAAATTCTTGAACAATTTTTTTCCGATATCTAAAACGAACGCCCTCAAAACTGAAATTTTAAATTTCACTCAGAAAGAGTGTGAACAATTCTCGGAATCATGGGAAAGATTCAAGGATGTATTAAGCAATTGTCCCCATCACGGGTTTGAAACTTGGAGACTCATACAATTTTTCTTTGATGGCTTAACCACATCTAGTCGTACTTTGGTCGAGTCTGTGAAGAATGGGGCATTTTTGGAACAAAGTCAAAATGAAGGATGGAATTTCTTGGAAAACTTGGCGGAGAACTCTCAGCGATGGGACTTCTCTAAAAGGGAGAGTTCGGGACAAACATCTAAGAAGGGAGGTTTGTACAAAATCGATAACGATTTTGATGTTAAAACCACAATCGTAAATCTGACTAAAAAAGTGGCCTTAGCAATGACTTAGAGGGTGAGTCCGTCAATGGGCTTGCAGTCTGAGATGTGTGCCTTGTGTACTAACCCGGGACACACAGCACAAACCTGTCCTTCCTTAAACGAAATCTGAAGTGCCTAGCTGAACAGGTAAACACACTAAATGATTTTGGGAAGCAGCAAGTGAGTCCATTCTCTGCAACCTATAACCCAAATTGGCGGAATTACCCTAATTTTTCGTGGAGTCAGAACCAACCCATGAAGCAGGGATCTCATCAGCTTCAAGCACCCGGTCAGCCATTCCACTCACCCGCTCAACCATTCCATCCACTCCAAAACCAACCATCCCATCCACCCAAAGTCAGTCCTATCAATCTGGTCCTCAATAACATAAACCCTCTCTGGAGGAAACACTGCAACAATTCGTGCAGTCCACTTAGCAAGCCTTGTAGTCAAATTCCCAAGATATACTGAAGCTTGAAACACAGATAGGGCAACTCGCAAGTGTTATCGGAGATAGGGAAAATGGCAAATTTTTGGGACATGTTGTGACTCAGGATGGAATCACAGTAGATCCTGCCAAAGTTGAGGTAGTGATAAGTTGGTAGAGTCCAACAAACGTCTTTGAAATAAGAAGCATTTTGGGATTAGCTGGGTATTACAAGAGATTTATACCAAGTTTCTCCCAAACTGTTCTTCCAATGACAAGGCTAACAAGAAAAAATGTGAAATTCGAATGGAACGAGGAGTGCGAAAAGGCATTCCAAGGCTTAAAGGAAAAATTGACCACCTCCCCAGTATTGATTATACCGGAGCAAGTTCAGGGATTTGAAGTATATTATGATGCTTCGAAAAATGGGTTAGGATGTGTCCTACTGCAGGAAGGTAGAGTAGCAGTTTATGACTCTAGACAATTAAAGAGACATGAGCAAAATTACCTGACTCATGATCTAGAACTACCAGCCGTAGTGTTTGCACTAAAACTCTGGAGACATCATTTATTTGGTGAGAGATTTAATGTTTTCTCTAATCGCCACAGCCTCAAATACTTATTCACTCAAAAGGATTTGAATATGAGACAAATGAGATGGATGGATCCTTTGAAAGATTATAATTTTGAACTCTCCTACCATCCAGGAAAGATGGATGTAGTAGTAGATGCTTTGAGTAGAAAAACTCATAATAAGATAGCTTGCATAGCATCTCTACAGTGGAATATGTTGAGTACAATAGGTGAATTTGACCTACAATTAGTAGGGTACAATAAATCAATTCAGGCACACAGTGAGGTCAGACAGCCAGAACTTATGAGACTTGTGTTGGAAACACAACAAAAGGACCTAGAATCTATCAAGGTACAGACTCATTTGATAGATGGAATTGATTTGAATGATTGGAAAATCAGGACCGATCGAGGTTTAACCTTTAAAGACAGAATATTTGTGCCAGAGACAAAGGATCGTCGAAGAATAGTACTCGATCACTGTCATCACTTTCATTTCACAGTACATCCTGGAGGTACTAAAATGTTTCACGATTTGCGACGACAGTTCTGGTGGAGTGGAATGAAGAACGATGTGACAAATTTTGTGTCTAGGTGCTTGACTTGTCAGCAGGTAAAAACAGAGCACCAGATACTGAGAGGAAAGATGCAACCTCTCTAAGTGGCTAGATGGAAATGGGAGCATATCACCATGGATTTCGTTGTCGGTTTTCCTAAATCATCTAAGGGAAACAACTCGATATGGGTGATAGTAGACAAATTGACTAAGTCTGCTCATTTCCTACTGATTAAAGTGGCACACTCCTTAATGACTTTGAGTAAACAGTATATAAAGGAGATAGTTAGACTACACGAAGTTCAAGTGAGCATCGTATTGGATCGTGATCCACGATTTGTATCCAGATTATAACAGAGTCTTCAGAATGAGCTGGGTACACAATTGTGTTTTAGCACAGCTTTTCACCCTCAGACGGATGGTCAGTCTGAAAGGACCATTCAGACTCTAGAAGATATGTTGAGAGCATGTATAATGGATATGCAGGGTAGTTGGGAAGATCATCTTCCGTTGGTAGAATTTGTCTACAACAATAATTATCAGTCTATTATTCAGATGGCACCATACGAAGCTATCTATGGTAGACCATGCAGATCACTATTATGTTGGGCTGAAGTATGAGATAAAGCATTGTTAGGGCCAGATATGATCAGGGAGACGTCAGAACAAGTCAGAGTTATCAGACAACGTCTCAAGACAGCACAGAGTCGACAGAAAAATTATGCCGACAGGAGGTGTACACCTCTGGAATTCTCAGGGGGTGACCATGTATTTTTACACTTTGCACTGCGTCATAGTGTTAGGCGATTTGGTCGTAAAGGGAAGTCATTGCCAAGATACATAGAAGCCTTTGAGATCTTGGATAAGATTGGATGAGTGGCTTATTGTTTGGCTTTACCTCCAAGCTTGGCCAGATTACATAATGCATTTCATGTGTCAATGCTGAGGAAATATGAATCAGATCCGTCACATGTGTTGAATTTTAACGACATCAACATCACAGAGGACGTGACTTCGATGAGGGGTCAATAGAAATTTAGGGCACTGGAACTCTACAGCTCAGGAAAAAGACGATACCTCAAGTGAAAATATTATGGAGGCATCATGGGGTAGACAATACGAACATGAGAGCATAAATCAACGATGCGGGAGTTGTATCCTGATCTGTTCATACAGAAAGGTACTACTTTTGATTGAAAATTCAGGACGAATTTTGTTTAAGGGGGTAAGATGTAATAACCCGACCCTTAATTAGAAAATGACAAAATTTTAGAACCATTTACTTGGCTTTGTGACTAGTTAACATGATTGAGTACGAAAAGAGCTTCCCGAAAAGGTATTATATGACTCAATCAGAGTTCGTTTACTCAGTGATTTAACTCGACGAAGATCTAAAAGTATTTTGGACAATTCACAAATGTCTTTTGTTTAAGATGAAAAGCATGAATAGTATCTTGAAAAATTCCGGAGTGTAAAAGACCACTCTTCTAATATGGTCAAACCTTGAAATTCACACATATTAAGCTTTTGAGTATACTACTCAATGGTATTTCTGGAATTTTCAAACGTTTACCTGAAATACAATACTTAGATGTGATTTACCTAAATACCCCAGTTTGACAAATACCCCGTTTTCTGAAAATTGGTAAACTTGGATCATAGTCAATCTATGTTTTAAATAAACTTTTGGTATTTTTAGAAAATTGATTTGAGGGTTTGAAACACTAGAAAATGAGTTTCAAATTTTAGAGAGGCTCAGACCTACCAATTTTAGGTGAAACATTATTTTTGTAAAAATAGAGGATTTTTTATTAATAAGATGAAAATATGATTTTACCACCCTAGCAAAAACCCACGTTCTCAACGCGATAGCAGTGTTAGATTTTATCAAATCATCCCCTAAGTATACCCAATTTTATGTGCTTGGAAAGAGGAAAAGAACATTTTTAATAATTTTTGAAAAATAAAAACTTAAGGTAAATCCTGCCGACACTGCCGAGACCGACCGACGGTAATTAAAGGACAAAAATCACTTGTACATTCGAAGGATATAAATATGGGTTTCGGTTTTCAGAAAAATTTACCAATTCACAAGAGTTTTCAGTTCATTTCAAAACTTATCAGGCAACCCTTTTGCAGTGGATTTTTAGCTATCTTCTGTAAGTATTTCTCTGAATTTATTTCTGTCATTTTGTAGATAAACTTTAATAGAACCTCTGTCCAAGTTTTGATAGAAAAGTACTTTGTAGACTTTCCATGGGAAACCAGAGAAAATCTTTGCTCGATCACGGCGGGCTGCTCAAAACCCAGTGGACATATCGAGTTTTTACGATGTGTCGACCATGTCCAGCCGATATATGTCCAACGTCGATATGTATGCAAAAAGTAAAATTGACATATCGAGTTTTTATGATGTATCGACCTCAACTAGTCGATATATGTTCAAAATTTGATATATATGTGTGTGTGTGTGTAAAATCGACACGTCGAGTTTTACGGTACATTTCACGATGTATCGAGAAAATGTACATATTGACATATCAACAAAGAACCAGATGACACATCGCCATTTCACGATGTATCGAGAAAATACATATATCGACAGAGTCGATATGTTGAGTTTTAATAAAACAGTTTTGGATGTAGTTTTCATGAAAAATGTTAGGTTGTTTAAAACTCTTTTAAATATATCAATTATTTATACTGTTTTGAATGTTTTAAACATATTATTGAAAAACACTCGCCAACCGAATGAGAGGAAATTCAACCACACTATGTGTTGATTAAAATGCATCTTATCTGCATTCAATACAATATTTCTTGTACCATTAGCTATACGGAAATAAGTAGATATCCGTGGTCATTTTTATTGACGGAAAGGATGTGATTGAATTAGAATGCGATACCGACATTGTTCACACGTAAGGAACTGATTATGAGTTTCTACATATGAAACGTGAACAAAAGAGTGTTTCGGGATGTCGAGATCTAGCCATCCTAAAATGGAGTACAGAACTCACTTATTTATAGAGACTACTTGGTATTGTTATTATGGTGATCTAATGATAGATTGGGTATCCGATCGCGATTCTGATTGGAATACGCGTATTTGTGTATAACTATGTGTATTGCAGGATAATTAATCTATGCGATAAAAGATGAATAAAGATTAGACGTACCCGACTCGAGAGAACGGTAACACTTATTTGTGTTGTAATTCATAACCTGTTAGTGGGCCTGTTAATCTATGTTTAGTTTTCCAGCATAGTATAGTTAAATACTGATTGCTGATATTTGTCTTATGGTTCCATGCGGGAGGGCTTAGGAATCCATGTTAGCTGAGTGAGATTATTATAATCATAAGTGTGAGAGATATTATGTGGGTTGACAATTGTGTTTAAATCCATATATTGATGTGCATATTGATTGGTGTACTGTGCATATCAAATTACCTCACACCAATGTATGAAGTACTTGGCTCGTGGAGAGCACTGGTACGAGGTGTATTTAAAATATGGGCAGTGTGAAGTATTGGGCATGAATTTGTTGGCGGTGTAGGAAACGTATTACTCGCGGCTGGAGAAGAGCCGTAGACGTCTTTTGGTGGGAGTATCTTTTTGAGAAAGAAAGGACATTTCATGGTAGATAATTGTGTTGACATTATTCTACATGATTTCTGTGTATATAAACTGTTGTTTGATAATATGTTTATTATGTTGATAATATGCTTTATTATCTAGGACTTTTTGTTAATGTCTCTTCACTGAGCTTGTAAAGCTCACACCCCTTATGAAACATGAAACTCGGGGGATGAAGGACAGGAGAACTTTCAGCTACAGTAAAGGGTGGAAACCCTCTAGCTATTTACCCACTGTTGGGATTGCTCGTTTATCTTATTAGATGTTGCACATATGAACATGTAATGTAATAAACCCTTAATAGTGTTCATTGAAAACACTATAGAATGTAATAAAATCTACTTTGTTTCTTATGTGCAATTCTGATGTAGATGGGATTGATTGATGGTGAATGTTAGGTAGATTATGTGTGACATTTTCTACTTGGATTTTCCTAAGATGTCAAGTTATAGATTACATGTTGGTTAGTAATATATCCACATACTATGCAGTCGATGTGAAATCTGCTAAGGTTTTGGGTTTTAAGCGGTCCCATGGTGACCCCTCCATTTGCCTAGGATTCTTACGGGCTGGGTATGATTGGATCCAAGACTGCCAAATGTCAAATCCAAACTTAACTATATGTCCATGTATAAGTATGATTTCCGCAACGGGTAAGTGTTAGAGGGCAAAAAAAAAATCTCACGTCATGGGCCCGGAGGGTCGAGCGGTGACAGCTTGGTATCAAAACCTTTGTTTAAATCTCAGACTGTATATGGAATTACATGTCTATAATTAGGTAAGACTGGTTTAGTATTAGCTTAGTGAGAACTAAGTGAGTTGATGTGATATCTTAGTGGGGGAAAATTCGATAGTAAAATTTTTAGAAGACTCCAGATTATGTTATTGTTATTCTCTGCTTTGTGCTTAGAATTATCAGGCTTTGTGCAATTGGCTTTGTACTTTTGTTTACAAGTCGTATCATTAGTTTCTTTGTGGACTGATATCTGTTTTGTTGAAACAACAATGACTGATAAATCCAACTATCATAGAGAGAATGCCGAAGGAGTCAAGGGAAGATTGGTGAGGGATTTCTTAAATCCAACTCAGAGATGGTATCAACCTAGTTTTCAACCGAGAGTTCAGGGGAACCCAACTCCGATTAAAATATTATCTGATAGTGATCCAGGTTCACCCTATTATACGCCATCAATACCACCTCTTGATACGGGAATGAACTATGAAATGCCATCTTCACCAGATGTTGCTGGAACCTCCAGACCAACATTGTGTAACTTCTGTGCAAAACCCGGACATACTCAGGACTTTTGCCCTTGTCCAAAGGATCGAGAATGCTCCAAGTGCAAGAATTTTGGCCATGCAAGGAGTAACTGTCCGCTTTCCAAGGGAAATGGAACCTATGGATGCCATGCATGTTGTCAGCATGACCATAAGATGAGGGATTGTCCCTATCATGTTAACAAATTCATGTCATCTTCATCTGTAGAATAGGGGAAGAGACAGAAGCAAGAAAAGGATGATGGGCGGTTTATAGTATTGGGTCTAGGATCTTGTTAGTTATCTTCGTTTTTGCTTTGTGTGTATGGAGAAGTCATGTAATAAAGACTCTTCGACAATGTGTAATGTGATGTAAATTATGCGTGTATGAAATAAAAGGCTTAGTGTTGTAATGGCTTGTGTTTTAATAAAAAACTTTGGTTATCTCATGTGAAATACTTTGTGATGGAATTCTTTTTTATACTTTGTATATAACAATACGAAATGCCACCTAAAAGGACAGGATAACCCAAGGAGAGGGATCGGCACCACCGCCACCACCTCCTCCTCCTCCTCCACGTACCCCGGAGCAGGAAGCTATTTATGAAACAGTCCGTATAGCAATCCAAGTATTCAAGGATACTTCCGAAAATGAACAACCAGCTAGAACTGGCGGAGGAAGTGTAACGACTTGCCCTTCTGAGGCGACGGCTTTTCAACACCACGAGGTTCAGTATTATATTTTCGGCTTTAGACCCACAAATGGGTTGTGGGGGGGGGGGGGGGGGGGGGGGGGAGGGGGGGGATCTGCACGGTTTTCCATTGGGCATGCACCATCATCGAGGCCCAAAATGCGTAATACTGTATTAAGGGGGCACCAAGCCTTACAAACCCCTCAATTTTTACTTGAACTTCCGATGTGCAACTTCATCAAGTTGCCACACGGCTCGATATATCGACCCTTGTAGATGTGTCTATCCACCGACCCGTCTACCCTGCTCGATATATTGCCTGCCACCACGACCCTATACATCGACCATGCTTGATGTATAGCTCTAGGCTTTAGGCTGGGTCAGGGTATTACCTTTTACCCCCTTAAAAGAGAGCTGCCCCTGGCTCGACCCGCAACACAAAGGAATCACACAGGACATGGACCCTCAAAGTTCGAGTGTTGAACTTTGGCTCTAATACCAATTGTAATGACCTGTCCCTCTGAGGCGCCATCGTTTCAACACCACGAGGTTGAATATTATATTGTCCGCTTTAGACACCTAAATGTGGGGGTCCGCACGGTTTTCCATTGGGCCTACACCATCATCGAGGCCCAAAACTCATAATACTGTATTAAGGGGGCACCACGTAGCGACTTGTCCCGCTGGCATGATATTGTCCACTCTGGACCTCACACACGGCCTGCACAACTTTCAATTGGCAAGCCAACCCACTATTGCTCCCAAAAGGCCTCATGCTAGAAGGAGGAAGGCTACCACTTATATACCAGGGAATTTTCAATGCAACTAACAATGTGGGACTTTTTTTGGGGCAGGGTATTACACACCAAGCCTTATAAACCCCTCAATTTTCACCTCAACTTCAGATGTGGGACTTCATCAAGTCGCCACACTGCTTGATACATCGACCCTTGTCAATGTATCTATCCACCGACCCATCGACCCTGCTCGATATATCGCCTACCACCACCACTTATACATCGACCATACTCAATGTATAACTCTGGGCTCTAAGCTGGGTCAGGGTATTACAGGAAGAGTAAACATTGCTTTGAGGGATTTCAGACGATTGAATCCTTTATCATTTTCTAGAGGAACAGACCCGGCTGTAGAAGAGAACTGGCTTACTCAAACAAGCCGTATGTTCGATACGTTAGGGGTAAACGATTACCTTCGTGTAGCGTTAGCCACCTACCAACTTACGAGAAATGCTTACAAATGGTGGGAAGTAAAAAATCTCACCAGGAAAAATGCACCTATGACTTGGGCTTACTTTTCGAAAGCTTTTCTTGCACGCTACTATCCCTTAGTGGCAAATGAGGCTAACAGCAGCAGTTCATGGGGATACAACAGGGGAACGATACGGTATCCCAATACAATAGTAGGTTTATTAACCTCTTTCCATAAGCATCCAAAATGCTGCAATATGAAGTGGATAAAATCTGACACTATGTGCGGGGACTTCGTTCGTTTATCTGGCGATAAATGATTGTCCAACGTCGTACGAGTCTAGAAGAGGTAATGGAAAGAGCTTCTTTGGTAGAAGCAGTGGATGGACCAAATCCTAATCAAGAGACTTCTCAACAAAGAAATTCCCAAAAAACACCTCAGTATGCAAATAAGAAGTGGAAGTTCAAATGAAATCCTTTCAAGAAGGGTCAACCTTCTGTATGGCAATCAAGTGGGTTCGGTATGAGACAAGTTATCTGTCATGCTTGTGACCAACCCGGACATACTTCACGTCAATGCCAGAATCCTAAGGCATATGGAGAGAGATACACTTGTAGACAACCAGGGCATGTTGCTAAAGACTGCCAAACTCCAAGGGATGCTAGTGAGATGGGGCCAATTTTGAATAACCAGTCAGCTCAGTCAAGTGTGCAACCAACGTATAATAGAGGTTCGCCGCAAGCTTCAAGAGACTCATCAGCACCCAACTCTCAGTCAAGGGAGGGGACGGACGTCCTCAACAAATGACTCAAGGGCGAGTCTACACCATTGGGCCAGCAACAGAGGAGCCTATGGATCACTTCGTGATGTAAGGTACTTTACCACTTTTTAGTTCTTTAGCACATATGTTATTTGACACTGGTGCATCTCATTCTTTCATATCTGCTTTGTGTACTAAAATTTTGTGTTTAAGATCAGTAGTTGTGCATAAACCACTGAAGGTAAAGGCTCATTTAGGAAGAGAAGTGATAATTAATCATGTATGTAAGTTTTCTATGATAAGACTTGATGGACAAAATTTGAATTTTGACTAATTAGTGATAGGAATGACAGGTTTTGATGTCATTTTAGGCATGGATTGGCTTTCGAAACACATGATAGTGTTAGATTGCTATAAAAGGATGGTGTTAGGTCATTCCCATAGGAATCAGTTTTTGGAGAAATTGAAACCTGATGGAGGGCTTAGTGTGAGGAACTTTGGTCTAGGTGAGCATCCGAATAGTATGGTAGCTAGCATAGTTTTGGAAAACGTAGGTGTAGACATAGTGATACCTTCGGTGGTGTGTGAATTCATGAATGTTTTTCCAGACCAGTTGAGTGGTCTACCGCCTCGCCGAGAGATTGAGTATGTAATCAATCTACAACCTGGAACGTTACCTATTTCCATACCGCCGTATAGGATGGCACTGAGAGAGCAACGAGTAGTGTGAACCCAAGTAGATGAGTTGCTTAAGTTAGGCTTTTTGAGACTAAGTACTTCACATTGCTGAGCTCCTGCTTTTTTGGCCAAAAAGATGAATGGAACTTTGAGAATGTGTATTAGATTACCGGAAGTTGAACAAGGTAACTATTAAAAATAATTATTCGTTGCCACACATAGATGATTTGTTTGACCAACTAAAGGGAGCCAAATGCTTTTAAAAGATAGATTTGAAATCAGGTTATCATCAGTTGAGGGTTAGAGATGAAGATATCTCTAAAACTGCGTTCAGAAATCAGTACGGTCATTACTAATTCTTAGTGATGCCGTTTGAGTAACGAATGCACCAGCCACGTTCATGGATTTAATGAAAAGAGTTTTTCGGCCTATTTAGGAATTTTTGTAGTGGTATTCATTAACGATATTTTGATATTTTCGTCAACTAAAGAGGAACATGAGCAACACTTGAGGATAGTGTCATAGACTTTAGAAAACCATCAGTTGCAAGCCAAACTCAGTAAATGTGAGTTTTGGATGAAACAAGTACAATTTTTGGGGCATATTGTGACTTAGAATGGAATCACAGTAGATCCTGCCAAAGTTGAGGTAGTGATAAGTTGGCAGAGACCAATAAACGTCTTTGAAATAAGAAGCTTTTTGGGATTAGCAGGGAATTACATGAGATTTATACCAAGTTTCTCCCAGACTGCTATTCCAATGACAAGGCTAACAAGAAAAAATGTGAAATTCGAATGGAGTGAGAGTGCAAAAAGGCATTCCAAGAGTTGAAAGGAAAAATTGACTACCTCCCCAGTATTGATTATACCGGAAGAAAGGTCAGGGATTTGAAGTATATTATTATGCTTCGAAAAATAGTTTAGAACGTGTCCTAATGCAGGAAGGTAGAGTAGCAACCTATGGCTCAAGAAAATTAAAGGGATGTTAGTTCCCCGGCTTGGCCGAGTCCCTGTTTGTCAATTACATGACTCAGGTAGAAGCACTTGCCAAGAAGCTTGAAGACTCAAGATGATCGAGGAAGAATATCATGCTCCACCAAGCTCAAAGCTCGTCGTCATGGCAATCACAAGAACATGTATAAGGCCATAGATGACCCTAGGTGGAACCCACACCAAATAGAGGACCACTAGGCTTAGTTGCATATATTGGTAATAAATATAACATGCCTAGAGAGGAAGTTGAACAGTGAAATAGAAGTGAACTTGGAAATATGAATTATGTTCACTGTCAACACGACTAGTCTATCTCACTGACCTGTCTGTGTAGTCAGGAACGACCCATCATGGTCGAAGACTGGTCGACCAGATTGACATTGGATTAGGAAATTAGAACTGTCAATCTGGAATACCTCTTACCGAGCGTCTCATATGCACTGACCCATCGGTGATGAACTTGAACGACCCCTCGTGTTCAATGACTCGTCGATATAAAACTTATAACTTCTGGACTAAGAACTGGTAAACACTGAAAAATGATAATTTTACCCTTTAATATTGGATTGGTTACTTTTTAAATTTTGTTTATTTTGTATTATTATTGTGATATATTATATATTTAAAAATTATATTTGTTACTATTATATTTTATTTAATCGATGTGTTATGTTTGTTACTATTATATTTTATTTAATTGATGTGTTATGTATGTTTTTATGTTGAATTATGTTCTCAACTCCGACATATGCTAGGGATGATGGACGATAGGTCTCTCGGTTAAAAGCAGTAACATGATTGGCCGATTTCAATCAAGATGCTAATGTCAGTAGTGGGAAAAAGAATTGAAAAAGGAAGAGAAAGGAGGAAAGATACAGTGCAGTCAGCAAGCAGAAATCATTAGCAATGTGGCAGCGAGAAAGCAATTTATTCACATTCTTGGAGTGACAGTTGTTATCTCTTTGTTGCAACCAACTCCTGAGACTTATAACCTCTTCGATGACATCATTCTTCTCTCAGATGGAATCTATCAAAGCCCTCATGAAAATGTGTTCTGTTTCAAATAAAAAACAAAGAAAATACAGTTGAAGCAGAGAATGAGAAGGAGAGCAGCACCTTTGCATCAGACCGTCACACATGCGCTTAGCACATATGGCCGACTAAGTTTACAGCCGATGCACATGCGCATGAAGCCTCTCTTGCCATATTTGTTTGAGATCAAGCATCTTTTACCATACACTTTTCCTTCCTTATTTATCACTTTTGATCCTAGCCCTTTATTTCTCACCTCTTTCTCTTATAAATACCAGCATCCATTGAAGGAGAAAGGGGAACTTGGGCATTGATTTTTCCCTGTATAAAAAACTAATGACCTCAGCAAAGAAATTTCAAACTTTAATCAGAAAGAGGGTGAACAATTCTGTGAGTTATGGGAAAGATTCAAAGATTCGTTGAGTAAATGTCCCCACCACGGCTATGAAACAGGGAGACTCGTGCAATTCTTTTATAATGGTTTAACCACATCGAACCACATAATGGTCGAGCCTATGAAGGGTGGGGAATTTTTATAGCTAATTGCAAACAATGGATGGAATTTCTTAGAATCATTGGCGGAAAGTTCTCAGCGATGAGACTTCTCCAAACGAGAGAATTCAGCACAAACCTCAAAGGAAGAGGTTTGTACGAGATTAACAATGACTTTGACGTTAAGATTGCGATAGCAAACCTAACGAAAAAAGTAGATGTTTTAGCAATGTCCCAAGCGATGAACCCATCATTAAGAATGCATGTTGAAGTTTGGGCATTGTGTTCTAACCTAGGACAGACTGCCCAAAATTGTCCTTCCTTAGGATCTAATGCTGAATGCTCAATCGAGCAGGCCAATGTACTCAATAATTTAGGAAGACACCAGGGAACCCCTTTTTCTGCCACATACAATTTTAATTGGCGGAATCATCCAAATTTTTCATGGCGTCAGAATCAACCTCCAGTAGATCAAGGACCCCCTCAATATCAAGGACAGCCATATCAACCTCCCCATTACCAACCATGTCATCCATCTCAAATTCATCCACCCCAGCCAAATCAATCCTATCAGTCCGGTCCTTCTCAACAACGTAAGCCCTCTCTCAAGGATACTTTGCAGCAGTTCATGTAGTCCACCCAGCAGGCTATGCACAAGCTCAAAACACAGTTTGGGCAATTAGCTTCCGCGATAGAAGATAGGGAGAAAGGCAAGTTCCTCAGTCAACCAATCCCAAATCCTAAGGGACAGAATGAGGTTTCGCTATCTAATCTAGACTACGCTAACTCCATTACTACCTTGAGGTCTTAGAGACAGGTAGATATCAAGGTCGAACCGCCTAAACAATAGGAAGATCAGGTAGCTGGTCAACCAAAGCATCAAGAGGACAACCTAGTCCATCTTTTGTCCAACATACACCGGAAACACCTGCTAAAAATACTTTTGTGCCTAAAGCTCCGTACCCTCAGAGGTTAGCCAATCCTAACAAAAGAGTACTCTATAGTGACATATTAGAGGTATTTAAACACGTCAGCATCAATATACCTCTATTTAAAGCTATAAACCAGGTACCTCCTATCCTAAATTTTAGAAAGATCTCTGTACGGTAAAACAGAAAATCAATATTCCGAAAATGCATTTTTAACAGAAAATGCGAATTCACTCATCCAACAAGGGTTTCCAATAAAACACAAGGATCTTGGGTGCCCAACCATTGCTTGCACCATTGATACATTTGAAATTGATATGGCCTTGTTAGATCTTGGAGCCAGCGTTAGCCTGCTGCCATACTCTGTTTATGAGTAGTTAGGGTTGGGTGAGTTGAAATCCACTACTATCACACTACAGTTAGCGGTCGCTCAATGAAAATCCCGAGAGGTGTGATAGAAGACGTTCTGGTGAAAGTAGACAAATTCTACTTTCCAGTCGATTTTGTAGTGCTGGATACACAGCCTGTTCAGAACGAAAGTGGGCACATTCCGGTTATTCTTGGACAACCATTCTTGGCCACCGCTAAAGCTGTTATCAATTGCCAAGATGGTATGCTTAGGTTGTCGTTCGGAGATCTGACGACAGAACTCAATGTGTTCAACCTGTGTAAACAACCTCCCTGCACAGATGATCTGTATGAGGTTAATATTATTTAGAGTTCTATCGAAGAATCTTTTCTACACTTTATTTGCGACGATCCATTCGAGAAGTCTGTCCACCTTTGGCACATACTTTAATGAAAATGGTGAGCAAGAGGTGAACGCTCCACTGAATGAAATTCCATATGTTGATGTTAGAGCAAGGAAATTTGAACCTCTCCCTATGAGTCGATCTGTACCAGTCCCCTCTGTCAAGAAGCCACCAAAATTAGAGCTCAAACCACTCCCTGAGATTTTGAAATATTCTTACTTGGGACCATCAGAAACTTTACCTGTCATCATAGCTTCCGATTTAACTTCAAAGTAGGAGTCTAAACTCCATGTTGTTTTGAGAAAACATAGAGAAGCTATTGGATGGTCCATTGTCGATCTTAAAGGGATCAGTCCCTCAGTGGTCATGCACAAAATTCACCTGGAGTACTCCAAGACGTCTAGAGAACCACAGAGACGCCTAAATCCGACAATGCAAGACGTGGTAAGAGCCGAAATTTTGAAACATCTCCAGGCGGGTATCATCTACCCGATCTCTAATAGTGCATGGGTGAGTCCGATATAGGTTGTCCCAAAGAAGTCTGGTGTGACGGTAGTTAAGAATAAAGATGTGAGACCCTATCCCTCCCTCTCTTGAAGTCCCACATCGGTGGGAGAGAAAGGAGGGAGTGGGTTTATATTAAGCCACCCATGTGTAACTTAGTGTGAGGCCTTCCAGCCCAGTGGGGTAGTGGAAACAAAACCTTGAGGGGGTGGACCCCAGAGAGGACAATATCATGCTGTGTGTTATGAGCTGCGTACTTTGATACCAAGTGAGGCCTTTTGGGCCGGGCCAGGTGGGCCCGGGCCCAAATGCAAAACCGTGCGGGTTCGAACTTGTGTGCGATGACCAAAGCGGACAATATTACACTGAGTCAAGCCTTAAGCCCTGTGTGTTCGAGTCGGGTCGTTACAAACGATAATAAGCTAGTTCCTACCCATGTCCAAACGGGCTAGAGAGTTTGTATTGACTACCGGAAGTTGAACACTGCTTCTCGAAAGGATTACTTCCCTCTTCTGTTCATTGATCAGATGCTTGAGCGTTTAGCCGGTCATGCATTCTACTGTTTTCTCGATGGTTATTGCGGCTAAAACCAAATCTGGGTTGCTTTTAGAATCAGGAAAAGACCACCTTCACCTGTCCATTTGTTACTTTTGCCTACCGTCGCATGCCTTTTGGGTTGTGCAATGCACCTGCGACCTTTCATCGGTGTATGATCAACATATTTTCAAACATGGTAGAGCAATTTCTGGAAGTCTCTACATCACCTAACCCTTGTGTTGGTCCGATGTAAGGAAAAGAACATGTTACTCAATTGGGAAAAATGTTACTTCATGGTGAAACAGGGCATAGTGTTAGGTCACATTATATCAGACAAAGGAATAGAAGTTGATAAAGCTAAGGTCGATTTGATCTCTTGTCTTCGACAACCCCAAACTGTTAAAGAGATCAGATCCTTCCTAGGTCATGTTGGTTTCTACAGGAGATTTATCAAAGATTTCAATAAAATTTTCAGACCACTCTATAGACTCCTGACTAAGGATGCTAGTTTTGATTTTGATGATGAGTGTGTCAAGGCCTTTGAAAAATTGAAAACTGCATTAACCTCAGCTCCGATTATTCGACCTCCTGATTGGTCCGTTCCTTTTGAGATAATGTGTGATGCTTCTGACTATGTAGTAGGAGTTGTTTTAGGTCAAAGGGTCAATAAGTTACCTCATGTTATCCACTATGCGAGCAAAACGTTGAACGATGCTCAATTGCACTATTCCACCACGGAAAAGGAATTGTTGCCAGTCGTTTTTGCGCTAGACAAATTTCGATCTTACATTGTGTGTTCGAAGGTTATTTTCTACTCTGATCATGCTGCTCTCAAGTATCTTCTGTCTAAGAAAGATGCAAAGTGTCGTTTGATCCGGTGGATTCTCTTGCTACAAGAATTTTATATTGAAATCCACGACAAGAAAGGTTCCGAGAATGTGGTAGCAGACCATTTGTATAGATTGGTAACAGAATTTTGGGATCACCCGATGCCTATTACTGTTTCCTTTCCTGATGAGCCTATCATGTCAGTTTCCCAAGTACTTTGGTTTGCAGATATTGTGAATTACCTTGTCACTGGTTTGATACCTGAGCATTGGACTAAACAAGATAAGTCAAAGTTTCTGGCAGAAGTCAAATTCTTTATCTGGGATGATCCGTATTTGTTCAAATACTATTCAGACCAAATCATTCGTCGTTGTGTCCCAGAGTCCGATCAAATCAGTGTCATTAAGTTTTGTCATGATCAGGCTTGTGGAGGTCATTTCAGTTCGAGAAAGACCACTACGAAGATTTTGCAATGTGGATTTTACTGGCCTTCCATGTTAAAAGATACCCATACCTACTGTCTGTCATGAGAAAGATGTCAGAGGTTAAGTAGTCTGCCTCGTCGGAATATAATATTGTTAAACCCAATTTTACCTATTGAGCTTTTTGATGTTTGGGGCATTGATTTCATGGGACAGTTTCCTAATTCCTTTGGTAATCTTTACATTTTGGTAAGAGTTGACTATGTTAGTAAGTGGGTAGAAGCAGTGGCTTGCAAAACTAATGATCATAAAGTTGTCCTCCGTTTCTTGAAAGAGAATGTTTTCTCTAGATTTGAAATACCACAAACTATCATCAATGATGGGGGTAAACACTTCTGTAATCGCCCATTTGAAACATTGATGAAATCATATGGGGTGATGCATCAGGTTGTTACTCCTTATCATCCGTAAACAAGTGGGCACACTTTGGGCATATTGTACTGCATTCAAAACACCCATTGGAATGTCACCCTACAAGATAGTGTATGGGAAAGCCTGTCATTTGCCAGTTGAGTTAAACCATAAAGCATATTGGGCTATCAAGCATATGAATTTTACTCTTGACAAGGTTGGCCAACATAGAAAGCTCCAATTGATTGAACTGGATGAAATTAGGAGAGATGCCTGTGACATGCAAGAAAGTACAAAGACCCCATGAAATTAGTTCATGATAAAAATATTTTGAGAAAAACTTTCACAGCTGGTCAGAAGGTCTTATTGTACAATTTCGATTACATCTGTTTCCAGGAAAACTGAGGTCAAAATGGATAGGTCCATTCATTGTTGAGACTGTGTTTCCTCATGGAGCGATAATAATTAATTTTTTTAAGAATGGTCGCATTATGAAAGTTAATGGTCAATGTTTGAAACCATTCTTAGAGATAAATCCATCCGAAGAAGAGAATATCAATCTGTTAGATGATCCAGTCTACCAGATTGATATGAAGGTACGCCCATCCATATCCACTCCTTCATCCATCCACTGTCATTCTATGTCTGAGTATGTCTATGTCCATTTCGTCCTGTCTGTCTAGGTTAGGGTTTTGAATTTTGTGTGATTCTCTGAGTCTGTGTTGAGTTTGTCTGTGAGTCAGTCTGTGCATGTGTAGATGTTTGACTAGTTTTAGGTTTTCACTTTTGTTGAGTCGGTTTTTGTGTTTTTGAGTCAATCTAGTGTCTTTGTTGTGTGTTTGTTGTTTTTGTTTTTGTTGTCCATTTGTTTTTGCAGGTTTTGAATAAAGAGAGTTCTCTCACGTATTTCTCAACTCAAGTTCTTCTATTTCTGACATTTTCTTTTAATTTGCCGGTGCACATGCAGATTAGAGAACACTGAGGACAAATGTTCAATTTAAGTTTGGTGGAATTGAGAGGTTATACTGTGTCAGTTTTGCATTATTTGTTTTTCTGTGTCCAAAAAAAACCTTTTAAGTAAAAAAAATTAGATTTTAGCATTAATATATTGATTAAAATTTTTATAGCATGTTTTTCCAATTGAATTTTATGAAATTTATGCTTGGAAAAATTTTACACAGCCATGTTAATTTTAACTTGAAAAAGAAAAGTATTCATGAGTTAAGTGATCAATAGAAGAATAATAGTGGAGACTTGTGACCTATTGAGCTTTTGAGCCATTCGATTTTTCTGAGGGTTATAAGTCATTCTTTTTTTCTTTGATATGCGCAATATTACTATTTGTTAGATCTCATTATTCTTTGTTTTGGTCAAATTACTAAGAACGACATCAAAATTGGAATATTACACCTGAAATTTTTTTGAAGCAATGAAATAGTCATATGAAACTTAGGAAGTGATATAGGCCATCATTTTGGACCATTTGAGCCTTTGAAGCCTACTTATATTGGTCATATTATCCTGTTAGTTCCCATTTTTGAGCTTTTATATGATAGCCTATTTTTATTGATTAGCCACATTATCCATTCCCAACTCCGATTCTGGAGTTTGAATCAAAATTGAAAAATTTATGACTTATCCTAGGGCCCGGGAAAGGTTAGAGATGATTGTTATTGGGATGCTACCATGAAAAAAATATATGGCACTTGAAAAAATATGAATGATGCAGAAAAAGAAAAAATAAAGCATCAATAAAAGAAAAAAAAATAGAGAGGGAACATCCATACATCAAAAAAAAAAAAAAAGATGTGAAAAAAAAATGAAAAAAAGAAGAAAGAAGAATTGAATTTGAAAAGAAAAGAAATGCTTTGAAGCTTCTGAGTGCTAAAAAAAAAAATTAATATCCCATTATAAAATTTTGAAGACCTCTAACTTTTCTGCTCAAAGTATTAATTTTAGAGTCTTTTTATCATTCTTTAATATGACCCGGTCCTAAACCATGTTTCGTCCTATTAGAAAGTCCTATTGATCCTCACTTAATATGGTATTTAAGTGGAGAGTAGATGAAGAAAAATGATGTTGTATTATTTCAACGTTCTCAGGAAAATGGCATTCATTCATGAGATCTATATTTTTCTTTGATATTATCTGTTCTTTGATAATAAACATGTGAGATATTTGTATTTGAAAAATTATTCCAATCACATATACTATTAAGAGAAAATTAGCCCAATCTCTGTGTGAAAGTCTTTCTGAGAGATATATCTGATGAGATTTGGAGTCGAAGTGCATTTTCAGCTGGTGGTTGCCCAACTTGTGCGTATTTGAAAAAGAAGACTATTTTAATAGTGGCTATCATATACTACACTCCGAGCATAAGTTTTGTAAAATAATTTTGGAGTCATATGCTGTTTAAATTTTTGTTAATATATTTTTTCTGAAATTTGATGTTTGTGGGTATCATCACTTGAAGCCTTCACGAGACTATAACTCGTTCACTAGTGGTGAGCTAGGGGTTTAAAGGCTTGTTGCATACGCCAAATGTAATCGAGAGTGCCAGCGAAAGTGGTGTATATTAGGAATTTAATTTTTAGTTTTTAATTTTTGTTTTGCTTGGGGACTAGCAAAATCTAAGTTTGGGTGTATTTGATAAGCACTGAAAAATGATAATTTTACCCTTTAATATTGGATTAATTACTTTTTAAATTTTGTTTATTTTGTATTATTATTGTGATATATTATATATTTAAAAATTATATTTGTTACTATTATATTTTATTTAATTGATAGGTTATGTATGTTTTTAGGTTGAATTATGTTCTGAACTCCAACATTTGCTCAGGATGATGGACGATAGGTCTCTCGGTTAAGTGCAGTAAGATGATTGGCTGGTTTCAATCAAGATGCTAATGTCAGTTGTGGGAAAAAGAATTGAAAAAGGATGAGAAACGAGGAAAGATATAGTGCAGTCAGCAAATAGAGGTCATTAGCAATGTGGCAGCAAGAAAGCAATTTATTCACATTCTTGGAGTGACAGCTGCTATCTTTTGTTGCAACCAGCTCCTGAGACTTACAACCTCTTCGATGACATCATTCTTCTCTCAGATGGAATCTATCAAAGTCCTCATGAAAATGTGTTTTGTTTCAAATAAAAAACAAAGAAAAATACAGCTGAAGCAGAGAATGAGAAGGAGAGCAGCACCTTTGCATCAGACCGTCACACATGCACTTAGCACATATGGCCGACTAAATATTACAATCGATGCCACATGCACATGAAGCCTCTCTTGCCTTATTTGTTTGAGACCAAGCATCCATTACCATACACTTATCCTTTCTTATGTATCACTTTTGATCCTAGCCTTTTATTTCTCACCTTTTTCTCTTATAAATACCAGCATCCATTGAACGAGAAAGTGGAACTTGGGCATTGATTTTTGGAGACTTTGGACCATTGGAGGATTTCATAAATTTTGGTTAGTGTTTGTATTTTATTTTTTTATTTTATTTTATTCTTTTGTAATTAGTTTTTAAAGCTTATTTTATTGTCTTGTAATTTAATCCAATTAAAGAGAGTATAATTTCATGATGCCTTTTCTTTTTAATTTTTTCTAATTCATTGTTACTGTGTGATTAAAGTCAACAATAAATTCAAAAATTCCATGATCTCCTTGTTTTGTATGTAAATCCAGAATTCCAATGCATTGTAATTTTTAATTCCAATTTTTTATTAATAATTGAAAGGCAGAAAAACACTTAGAATTATGGTTTTCCACTTATTTATTTTTTGTATGATGAAAATTTGATTTTATTTAATTCTTTTTATGGATTTAAGTGAGAGATTATTTTAAGTTATTCAATGAATGCAGAAAAATATTTTAGACTAAATGGAACTTGATTTTATTAGTCTAAGACTCTTTTTAAGAGTAGAAAGAATTTTAGATTCGAAATTGCAAGTTAAAATTTTATTTAGCCTAAGGCCAAATTTCAATTTTCTTAGTTTAATTGATTTCATACATTTCATAATGAGGATTTTAATAGATAAAAATTTTGAGTGCATGATAGATAATAAATGTGAGCATCGTATTCTAAGCCTTGATGTTATTTTTGAAATATGGAAAACAAAGCCTCCATAATTCTTTGATCTAGTTCCACTATAAATATGTACAGAGGTAATTTAGATGTTTTAAATTTTATTTTTGTTTATAAAAATTCAAAACTCATCAAATTGGAGAACTAAGTTGGTTAATTAATTAATTGTATCTTAATTTTGTATTTTAAATTAGTTAAGATTATTTATATTTTTAGATTAAATCCATCACCTTAATTAAATTTAGTTAAATTGTTAGATAATATGTTTAAGTGTAAAATATTTCTAAATTAAATTTAAAGTTCATATATTAGAAAAATAACTCCATGTTTAAGATTTATTTTCATATTTTCTAAATTTCTAAAATTACATAGTTCAATAGTGTATTTTCACGGATATATTTTCCTAAGTTCCAATGGGTTCGACCTCGCACTCAATCGCTATACTATCTAATGGTTCGTGCTCTTGCGAGTTATAAATTTAAAATTTTTACAGCAAGTTTTTATCGCTTTTGCCCGGGAACTTAAAAAATAGCCATTGAATTATTTATTTTTAGAAATAATGTTAATTTTAGAAATATGTATTTTTGGCAACTCATTAAAATTAGAAGTTTTCTATATTTTTTTTTAGAAACTCTAATTTTAGAAGGTTACCTTATTTAGATGTTTCTAAAAATAATAAAAATTAGGGGATTATCTAAATTTGGAATACTACTAAATTTAGAAATTTTTTATTTTTGAGAACTTCTATTTTTAGAAATTTCCAAAAATATGTAGTTTCTATTTTTAGCATTTTCTAATCTTAGAATCTTAATCCAATTTAGTCATGTTCTTTTTTTAGAAAATAGATTTAAATTTGGAAGGTTCTAGTCATAGTATTGAAAAAAAAATCACGGAATAACTTTGGACTTACTTAAAATCTAATTTGGATTAACTTGGTGGATATTAATTTAGAAATTTTTATGGTCTAAATTTAGTTTAGAGTTCTTAATTAGGTTTCAATCATGTAATTTCCTCAACTATCTATAACATTAGGAAATCTGCAATTAGTTTAGGAATCATGCATATTTTTTGTGATTAATTGTTTCCCCATGGTTTTGAGTTTTGTTTTGTGCAGTTGCTTTGAGAATTCTTGCGGGAAAAAAATTGCTGAAAATAAAAATTGCGCTTTCTAATAGATAAAAACAAAAAGCTAAGGTACGCGCATTTAATCTCTTTCTATAAATTTTTAATTTTCATTCATTCATATAGTTTTTATTAGGTTGTCTTGCATTTATTTTGCATAAATAAAAAATAAAAAAATTGCATATTTAATTTGTTCATGCATTTAGATTGCTAGTTCATCCATTAGGTTAAATTGTTTGCCTATTGTTTTCATATTTGCTTGAATCTTACATTAGTAATTTAAGCTTGCATTCACAAAATAGAAAAATTCAAAAAGATTAGTAAAATTAGTTCATGCATTATTCAATTAAAATCAATATAGAACCATTGTTTAGGGTTGTTCATGCTCATTAGGACCCATCTTTAATTCAGTTATTTTTAGTTCACCGGTGAATAGTTTTGCTTCGAGTACGGTGTCTACGCTACTTTTGTCACCAAGGTGTAAATAGCCAAAAGAATAAGTGGAAGCTTAAGTCGATTGCCATTGTGCTCCTCTATTTACTTGGAAACTTTTGTAATACCCTGACCCAGATTAGGCGTAATTTAGCTTAATAATATTTCTTTGACCGGTTAATCTCGAAGATTTCAGTTAGAACTTTGAGAAAAACCCAGGTGTGGATCAATCTGAGCTCGAAAGCTCAATGATCCAGCTCGTTCAACTAGAGGGGCAAAATGGTAATTTACCGCTTATTTTAATTATTTTATAAATTGTGTTATTATGTGAATATTATTGGATGCTATTATTCTCCTTAGTCAAGGAATTGTATTTCTGATTTTAAAATAATTTTATTTTCAAAAAATAGTATTTAAAACCGCCCGTCAAAACCCCGAAAGGGAGGGATAATTATTTTTAAATGATTTTGGAGATGAAATAAATTTTGAAACAAGTATAGTATGTTAGACCATTTTAGTATGGTCTAGTTTATTCTTTCAAACCCCAAAAATGAGGTCTTTAAATTATTTTATTTAACACAAGTTAAATTAAGTAAATAGTGTTAAAATATGATTTTCAATTAAATCAATTGGTTTTGATAAGTTTTAAATCCCCAAAATTTTATGGTGATTAGAGTTTCTAAAACCCAACTTATCTATCAAGTTGGATTAAAATTCTTGAGTATTTAAAATCATGCTTTTAGTTAAAAATCAAGTTTTTATCAAAATAGGGACTTATTTGCAAAACCAGGAATATAGGAGGACTTACTTGCAACCAAACCGAACCGAACAGTGTTTTCACTGTTCCGGACGTCCGCTGTAGCGGCATGCAGTGGCCATCTGGCCACCATCCATGGGCAAATTTCCTATAAATTGAGCCCCTTCTCTACAAATCAAACTCCCACCAAAATCTTCTCTTCTCTCACAGTCTCAGTTTCAGCTACTTGAAAACCAGACCAGCCGATCCTTTCCCTCTCTGTTTTCTTCCCTGTTTTTGTCAACCATAAGCTTAAGAAGGAAAATTTTCAAAAGTCAGATTTTCAACCCAGGAACTCAAGTGAAGGTAACCACGGTGTTCATCTTTCAATTCCAGTCGATTTAGAATCAAGAAAAACCAGTTTTGGCTAAGATTTGAGTGTGTAAAACCATTTTAAAGTTTAAGGAAAAACCCAGTTTTTAGTGTATCAGTGTGTGTTCAGTGTTAAAATGTAATGGCCGGTTTAGTTTTAGAACTCCTGATCACTCCCTATGGAAAGAGGACTCCCGGAGGAGTCCATCGAACCGGCTAGATGTGGAAACCGAATCTGGAAAACCCACTGTTTCCGGATTCGTATTTCATACAGTGTGTGCCGTCACTGTTTGCTGGTACAGACAGTGGAAGAAGGCGACTCTCGGACTGTCTGAGAGTAACTTCGGACGGTCCGAGGGTCACACCCTTCGGACGGTCCGAAAGACCCCTCGGACGTTCCGAGCTTCACCTGAAGCCTGGAAGCGCCCGAGGCTAGCCAGACTCTCCCAGATGTTCCGAGCCGAGTTCAGAAGGACCGAACTCCACTCAGACTATCCGAGCTTCACTCGGCATGATGGGAGACACCAGACCCACCGAGACCCGTTTTTCAGATTTTATCGGTTCGAAAGGACCTTCGAACGATCCGAAGTCAGACCCAAGATCCGAGGTCAGTGACTAGTGTAGGTAGTAGTTCGGATGATCCGAAGCCACAGTACCTGGTTCCGAGGGACCCAATTTTTAAGTGTATAAAGTTGTTTGATTGTTAATGATGTATATGATGTTAGTACCCATTTAAATTAAAATTGTACTAATCTTCTTCTCTTATTACTATAGTGTATCTACTATTATATTCACTTCCAGGCCGACTCTATTGGTCGGACACTGAGTGACTTCACTTCTAGGGCAACGCTATATTGTCGGGCATTGACTGACCTCGAGGCATTACTCAACATGTCAGATCTGGTCCTATCCAGAAGACAACCGAGAAGTGACCTGAGAATCTAGACCTAACTCAATAAGTCAATCTGGTCATGCCCAAAAGACAATATGAGTTTTGGACTGAACACCTTATTATTCTTATACTATGGATTATTATAACTTAAAATGGTTAGAAACCAAGTAAGAGACTCAATTCCATTTACCTTGGATATTTTTGGGAAAACAAGTATGATTTCGAAAATACTACTTGTGTGTATGTATTTGATGCTATGAATGATGATTTATGATTGATTGTGCACTTGTTTGCTAGTTGAACAGAGACCGCAATACCACACATATACGGTGAGGGAACTTAACTTTGCAGTAGATGTAAACAGGTTATATGAGATGGGTCTTGAGCAATGAGTGGTTTAAAGTTGATGAACCCACCCATGTGCCTAGTTATGATGCACTGTTGTAAGAAGTACTTATGTTAATTATGAAATGTTTATGATGTTGATCATATGAAATGTATAATACTGCTTCCACATGCCCTTGACTATTGAACCAATATCGGCCATGTGTGTGAGATGGTTTACATCTACTGGACCATGGGTGTCTACAGTTGCTGATTTGAAGGTGTCAGTATCGGCTATGGGAGAGCCAGAGATATACTTGCAAGGATGTATTTTGACCGTGTCGGGACTTAATATAATGGTTTCAGTGTAGTATGTACGCGTTACGTTGGAAGACAGCAGTATTGGAAGAGATGATGAAAATGTGGAATGATGATGAGATTATGCTTGAATTTGTTATCAAGCATAAGATATTATATTGCAACTGTTGATTATTTACTAACCTCTTGTTTACTTGAAACTGAACTGTTATATTTCCTTCACTAGGCTGGTTAGTTCACCTCACTCACCTTTCAAGAGATGAACCAGAAGAGGACAACCCTCTATTTGAAGCTTAGAGTGGATAAGCTGCGACGTTGCTTTGGGATTCCCACTCAGGGACATACCCTTGTCTTCGCTTTCTACTTCTTGGAACCATATGTTTTTGTAAGTACCGAGTGTGGTACTTACTCTATTTTCTTGTGATGTATTAAGACTACCATGTATCCGTAGTTACTCTGATGATGTTTTAATGATAATTCGATGTTTGGAATTATGTGTATTGATGTTTGTGTTTGTGTCTCTGTCTCTTGGGAGGGACTTATGGTATATGTTTGAAGTCTACATGTCGGGATCATGTGTGACCCTTGGGCCTAACTATTGATCCGGCCCAGTTAGAATCCTTGAGTGTTGTCTTAGCAAAAAAAATCAGTTATGTTCCGGGCCCACCTTTCGGGTCGGGGCGTGACAACTTTCCTGGCCGTGCTTGTAGTTAAACTCTCATCTGAGGCTAAAATTTTTTAGAAAGGAGATTAGGAGCAATTTAGAGTCTAGGATCCCTGTGTCAGTGTAGGTTTTAGGGCATATTTTGGGTGGATTTGATTGACCGTGAATGATCGTGTTTGTGTATGAATTATTGGTGTCGTGAGTCTAACAATCCCTTGGTTTAAGTTACGTTTTCTGTCGATTTACCGATTGCTGCTTCCGGAGCTCAGTCCAGTTCAACCATAGACATAGATAGTCCACATACATCACCACCATTAGTCCAGCAACGTTTAATACTCTTGAGAGAAATATCATAAACAACCAATCTTCGGATTGTGTTTGCAAGTGAGAAAGAGAAGAGGAGAGAAAGTTCATAAGCAACCATTCTTTGGATTGAGTTTGCAAGTGAGAGAGTTATAAACTTGAAAGCCTTGGTTAAACCAAGTTTCATTGTCACCCACAAAATTGTGATTGTTACATGATAACTAGAAGAAGAAGCGTCGACACAATTTGGATGGGATCTTCAAGAAGCACACATCAGCGAGAAAGAACTTTAAGGCAAGTGCTTCTTGGTTTTTAATTTTCTCTTTAAAAACTTGTAATCCGAAGTGGATTAAGGAGAGGTACTCTGGAACCACTATAAAAAAAAACTCTAGAGCGTCATCTCTGGCACAGTGGTGGGTGGAAGTCCCACCTGATTGAGTAAGGTGGAATTCATACTCTAATTGTGAAGGGTGTAAGTCTCCACAGTGAATTTGGAGATAGCTCAAGGTTGAGCGAGTCCCAATAGTGGATGTAGGTTGGCGAACCGAACCACTATATATCTTGTGTCCTTGTACTTGTGGTGTTACAGCCAATTCTTTGTGTTGATTGTTTGAACACATCTGTTAATACACACGCTTTTGATTGTTACTTTCGTTGCACTTAATTAATCAATCAAGTTAAATTCAAAAAGGACCAATGAATATGGATTGACCTATTCTCCCCCCCCACCCCCCCCCCCCCCCCCCCCCCTCCCCTCCCCTTCCATTTCCCTTTCTAGGGTCAATCAAGTTGTTCTAGCACCCGTGTAAAGGTTACTTTCAAGGGACATGAGTAAAATTACACGACTCATGATCTAAAACTAGCAGCAGTAGAACTCGCACTAAAACTCTGAAGACATCATTTATTTGGTGAGATATTTAATATTTTGTCTGATCACCATAGTCTCAAATACTTGTTCACTCAAAAAAATTTGAACATGAGACAAAGGAGATGGATGGAGATTTTGAATGATTCTAATTTTGAACTCCCCTACCATCCAGAAAAGGCGAATGTAGTAGCAGATTCTTTGAGTAGGAAAACTCATTACAAGGTAGCTTGCATAGCATCTCTACAGTGGAATATGTTGAGTACAATACGTGAATTTGACCTACAATTAGTAGAGCACAATAAATCAGTTCAAGCATACAGTGAGGTCAGACAACCAGAACTTATGAGACTTGTATTGGAAACACAACAAAGGGACCCAGTGTAATGACCCGACTCGATATTTCGGGGTTTTAGGTAGTTTTGTGGATCTCCGAGTTGTATTTGACGCTTTGGTAGCATTGGGGGTGGTATAGGGCCCCGTGGTGGGCCCCAATGTGCTTGGTTTCGAGTTCGCGAACTCGAATGGTTTTTTGGTAATTTTTCTAATTACAATGTACTATGTCATGAAAAATATTTAAAGTCACACATTTTCTAGCTCGACGTTTGACATTCGAGATTTTTTTTTGGGTTCTCGACTTTAATGTGTTTTTTTTTCCTCTCATTGAAAAGAAATCCAAAAAAAAAAAAGATTTAAAATACTTGAACCCATATCCCTTCTCTAAAACCCTAGACAACCCAACCCTCTCAAATCCCTAAACCCTAGCCTCTTCTTAAGACCCCTCCCCGCGTCACTGTAGCGTTCCAGCTACAGTGACCTGCTGCACCTCCCTCTCTCGGTTATCTTCACCATCTTCTCTCTCCCTCTCTGCACTTCTTCTTCTCCTCCTCCTTCTCTCCTTGGCCGATTCATGCGACTGTTGGTCGTCGCCCCAAGCCACCTTCTCATGCTCTTCCGTTGCTGCTCCGCCTTCCACTCTACAGCCCAGATCTTGCGATCAGCCCCCGACGGCGAAGCCCTCCTTTCCTTCCTTGTTGTTGTCGTCGTCGCCGTCCCTCAAGTCGAAAACCCATCTCAGGTTTGCACCCCCTTTCGTTTTCCCATCTTCCCATTTTTCTTCCCTCTCGGGTTTTCCTTGTTTTTCTTCCTTGATTTTCCGTGATTTTTCCCATGTTCTTGGTTTTTTTTTCCCTGATTTTTTTCTCTCTTTCCCCTTTTTGACTCAGTTGAGTGACTGAGTCAACTTGGGCGACCCTCTGAGCCACTCGGTTGGGCACTGGGTTGATCCAGCCCACAGACCAGATTGTAGTTGGCCCAGACTCGATCTCGGCCCAGCCAGGCCCAAACCCAGTTTTGGCCCAAATTCTTGGGCCCAATCTTAGATCTGACTCAGCCAAACCTGGCCCAGTCCATTTCTAGCTGACCCGACCCGTTTTTTGACCCGGCCCGCTTTTCGGCACGGCCCATTTTGGGGCCAACCCAATTTTAGGCCCGTTTCAGTCAGACCTCGTTTTAACCCATTTTACCTTGATTGCTTATTCTTTCTTCCTCGTTTTATCAGATTGAGCTCCCTCCAAGCCGCTAGATTCGTTCACTCACTTCAGTTTTCGACTCCACACACAGGTGAGGGAACTTATCACTGTTAGCATGCATTTGCATCGATTTAAACCTCAACCTTGGACATGAAGTGACTAGAGTGGGGCCCTTCGTTTATTAAGCCACTCGGTAAGGGAACTGTTGAATGAATCTGTGGCAAGCGATCTATTCGAGTGCACTCATGTCAGCTATATGCGATTAAATGGAAAGTTTTGATCGGACAAATGAATATTGAACATGATGCTTGAAAGTTATTGATAACATGTGTATTTAGCTATAACATGTGAATGATTTTATGATGAGAATAAAGCATGCGTTGGATGTCGAACATGATGTTAGAGACTTAATGATAACATGTGAATGCATTTATGTTGAAAGGGAGATATGTGTCTGGATTTTTGGATGTGATGCTTGAGCCCGGTTGACAACATGATGCGTGTTATTTGTAATATGTGAATGAGATCATAATGAGCATGTGGATTTGTGTTTTGAGATTTTGTTATATACTGATGTTGTCATATATAATCGTAATATCATGCGTATGCATGGGGGGTAACCCACAACGGACAACTCGCCGTTGGGTGTTGAGATGGAGGAACTGTTGACATGTGCATATGTTTATGATGATGTGAGAAGTTTGGTTGTTGGGAGGACTTCCCCGTTACGCCTCGGTGGTCGAGACCCCCATAGGGAGATGCGCGTTTCCCCGTTACATTCGGGTGATTGAGGTGCCTACCCTTGAGATTGATTTCACCGTTATGCTCCGGCAGTCGAGACCCCCATAGGGAGATACGGGTTTCCCCGTTGCATTCCGGCGGTTGAGGCAGTTGTGTATCATACGGTCTCCCGTTTATTTTGGTAGGGAGATCGGGGTTGTTGGAGGACAGTTGTTAGCTATGGAGATTATGCCTCTGATTGGTCGGTGGGACCATTGGTTAATTGTGTAGTTGAATACTCTTGTACGTAGACATTCATTCTATTATGATGTCCATTATTTTTCGATATATGATATATATATATATATATATATATATATATATATATATATATATATGTCGTTGAGGTATGATATGGTTATTCCCTTTATTGGACTAATTAGGTCACCTCTTACTCTCCAGGAGTTTGTTGGAGGACCCAATGTGGGCCACCGAGATGATGTCGTAGACTAGTCGGTGGATTATTGGTTGGTGGTGCAGTTGGATCCATACATATAAGCACCCTTTTTATTACAATATTTTTGCATTCATGCATATGATACGTACTTATATTGTTGACATGTGATATGCATTATCTCTTTACTGGGCTGGTTAGCTCACCCCTTACCTTTCAGGTATCCGATTGCAAAGGGTTTGGGCAGGGCCCCTTGAGTAGGCGCCCGTAGAGGAGCAGTGGTTAGACATTTTATTTTTATGTTGTTCTTAGTTGAGAGACCTTGTTTTATGTGACCCTTCTTTGGATGTTGTTTGATTCTGGATGATATATAACTGTGTTCAAATAGTCTATGATTGTTTCATGTTATGTTGGTATGTTGAACCTTATTGCCAGTTTTTGAGCGGGAGGTAGTTGCCCCGTTTAATATATATATATATATATATATATATATATATATATATATATACCCGTTACCTATTCCTTTGTGATGTTTTGAGATATTTCAGAGATAACGTGCCCGTAGGGAGACGGCACGTTACACCCAGAATCTATCAAGGTATGGACTCATTTGATAGATGGAATTGATTTGAAGGATTTGAAAATCAAGACCGATGGAGGTCTAAACTTCAAATATAGAATATTTGTGCCAAAAACAAAGGATCGTATAAGAATAGTACTCGGTCACTGTTATCACTCTCGTTTCGCAGTACATCCTAGAGGTACTAAAATATATCGCGATTTAGGACGACAGTTCTATTGGAGTGGAATGAAGAAATATGTGCCAGATTTTGTGTCTAGGTGCTTGACTTGTCAGCAGGTAAAAACAGAGCACAAGAGACTGGGAGGAAAGATGCAACCTCTCGAAGTGTTTAGTTGGAAATGGGAGCATATCACCATGGATTTCATTGTAGGTTTTCCTAAATCATCTAAGGGAAACAACTCGATATGGGTGTTAGTAGACAGATTGATTAAGTCTGCTCATTTCCTAATGATTAAAGTGACATACTCCTTAGTGACTTTGAGTAAACAGTATATAAAGGAGATAGTCAGAGTACACGGAGTGCCAGTGAGCAACGTATCGGATCGTGATCCACGATTTATATCCAGATTTTGGCAGAGTATTCAGAAAGAGCTAGGTACACAATTGTGTTATAGCACAGCTTTTCACCCTCAGACGAATGGTCAGATAGTGTTTTGGGATGTCGAGATCTAGCCATCCTAAAACGGAATACGGAACTCACTTATTCGTACAGACTACTTGATAATATTATTATGGTGATCTAATGATAGATCAGGTATCTGATCGCTATTTCGATTGGAATACGCATATTTATGTATAACTGTGTGTATTGCAGGATAGTTAACATATGTGATAAAAGATGAGTATAGGGTAGATGTACCAGACTGGGGAGAACGGTAGCACTTATTTATGTTGTAATTCATAACCCGTTAGTGGGCTTGTTAATCTGTGTTTAGTTTTCCAACATAGTATAGTTAAATACTGATTGCTGATATTTGTATTATGATTCCATGTAGGAGGGCTGAAAAATCCATGTTAGCTGAGTGAGATTATTATGATCATATGTGTGAGAGATATTATGTGAGTTAACAATTGTGTTTAAATCCATATATTGATGTGCATATTGATTGGTATATTGTGCATATCAAATTACCTCACACAAATATATGAAGTACCTAGCTCGTGGAGAGCACTTGTATGAGGTGTATTTAAAATTCGGGTTGTGTGAAGCACTGAGCATAAATTTGTAGGCGTGTAGGAAACATATTACTCGCGGCTAGAAAAGAGCCATAAACATTGTTTGACGGGGGTATCTTTTTGAGAAAGAAATGAAATTTCATGCTAGATAATTGTGTTGACATTATTCTACATGATTTATGTGTGTATAAAATGTTATTTGATAACATATTTATTATGTTGATAATAAGTTTTATTATTTAGGACTTTCTGTTATTTTCTCTTAACTGAGCTTGTAAAGCTCACATCCCTTACGAAACAGGAAACCTGGGGGATGAAGGACAAGAGGACTTTTAACTGCAGTAAAGGGTGGAAACCCTCTAGCTATTTACCCACTGTTGGGATTGCTCGTTTATCTTATTAGATGTTGTACGTATGAACATGTAATGTAATTGTAACGCCCGCCCCTTTTCACCGCAAAATCAGAGTACATTTTTTTTTTTTAAATAAAAGTGACAAAGGGCTGCGGACGTCACGACGCGAGTTAAGTTCCGAGCTTCTAAAGCCCGGCCCTTAACTGGCCAACCCTACGCGTGCGCGGAACATAAGTCCACGAGTACGGTTCACACGTAGCAAGTAAGCTCACAGAACATAAAAATAAGTGCGGATGATCATAGAACTATCCTACCAGTTCTTCAGATAGCAGGGAAGAAATACCCAATTAATTACGAAAATGCCATTATACTGTATTATCCAAAATAATACCTAAACATAGCAACTACCTAAATTATTACATTTCCGACAAGCTAACTATACAAATACATCTTTTCCAAAATAAAGTAAAACAAAATAATTAATCCGCCTCCCCAAGCTCCTAAGCTTGGCTTCCGTCTCGCCCTTCCGGTCTGCCATCTCCTGCATCGTCAGCTAGGGTAGAAGTAGGGCGTTAGAACAACGCGCCCAGTAGGATTCCGAGTAGGGCTAGCACATGGGTTAGTAATAACCACATACAGATAATAACACAGTGAAAACTATAAACCACCATATACTGAAATATAAGTAAATGATATGCCATGGGTGTCAATGTTATGAATCCCACCCATCATTCCTGCCATATACTGTCACATCCCTCTTGACGGAAAAACCTCGTCAAGATATGTCCAACCGCAAAATATCCCCCTTGACGGCAAAGCCTCGTCAAGGTGTCCCCATGCCTGTTCTCGGTCGCCCCGACGGAGCATGGACTCTGGTTTGTTTATTTTTTTCGGCCCATGCCATGCATGAGATGTAATGCATTATGCTATGTAATATTTATAACTCATAACCTTAAGATATCATACATAGCCTTAATTTATAATGCATAACCTTAATCATAGTTCATAGCCATTAAATAAAATCCATCTTAAACATAGCATCCATAATTGTAAAAACCCATCATAAGATAAATACCAAAATCAATAAAATATGACAAAAATACCATCACACATCCATGGCTTACAAATAGGTAGGAATCCTACCGATTACCGACTCGCGTCCTTTTCCCGTATTTGTCCGACAATCCTGCTACGGACTCGCGTACCGCTCGCGCTATCTGACACCTTATTAAATTACCACATTAGTCCTATATTTTACCATTTCCAAGCCCATAAATCATATCTTAGTGGGTTTTCTTCAATTTAGCCAATAATTACCATTTTTGCCACTACCCCTTCACATGATTATGTACTCATTTATCTAGGTATGATTAAGTCCAAACTTGATCTACCACTTAGGTCCCTAACTTAGGTCCATTAATGATTCATTGGCCATGACCTACATCCCTAAATCATCCACTTAATTTAATCAAATTTTCCATCATCTAGATACAAGCATGGACCCAACCTTAGCACATACAATAACTTACAAAATGGGTCATGGGTTCGGCCACACACCATGGCCGAACCCATGATGTCTTGTTCTCCATTTTCCTTGGATCCTTTAGTACATTTTAGATCTACCACAAGTCCTCCCATGAGAGGTTTACATCATGCATTTAAATCACCATTTTAAGGTATCATTACATATTTTGGGTTCATCAAAACTACTATCATTTTCCCATTTATTTCTCTATAAATCACAACCATTAAATCCACCATTGTTCACCATAGGGTTCGGCCATACACCATGGCCGAACCCATGGTTCATGATTCATCACTCCTTACTCCAAAATATCTCCATTCACCAAAATATTAAATCCATTACTCTTCCCATTTTTCCATGACTTTAACCTTAAAAACCCTAATTAACTTCACACACACAACAACCTAGGGTTCGGCCATACACCATGGCCGAACCCATGGTTCATAATTTATTCTCTTTTATGTCTTCTAATGCCATAAAATCCTTTTACATTTTCATCATAAAACCATTTTAAACATTACTCCCATGCATTCATTAAAACCCTAAATGCATTAATCAAAAACCTTCATTGCCTTCCATCCTTTAAACCCTAACCAATTTCATCAAACCCTAATCACCCACCATGGGGTTCGGCCATGCTACATGGCCGAACCCTATGGCCCATGATTCTTATTCCAAGCACCCCATTCCATACTCAATTCCATAATTTATACAATGCACATACTACATTTATTTATTTCTTTTCCCTAACCCTAATTTTTTTCTCCATTAGAGTTTTACCCACTTTCCATTTCTTCCATTTGATGGATTTAAAATCCATAGCATAAAATTATCCATCCCCCATTAAATTTCACAAAAATAAGCCCTAAATCTTAAACCCTAAAATCCAAAATTTCTTGTTTTAAAAAAATACTCACTATCCGACGTCTCCTCCGATTTCCGCCTCTCCTGTCGATCTCCGTAGCCTCCTCTCTCCTTCCTCTTGATCTTTGATAGGTCAAAATCTTTGATCAAGGGTGGCAACTCCCAACCTTAAAATCAGCCATGTTAGGTTTGAATTTGAGAGATGAAAAGAGGAAAAGATGATGAGAGGAAGATGATGACCTTAATCTTAGAGTGAACTCCCTCCAAATTCCATTTTTTTTTTTTCTTCTCTCCTTGAGCTCCTTCTCTTTTTTTTTTCTCCTTCACTTGGACATGGGACGGCAATGGAGGAGTGGAGAATTGAAATGAGAATGAAAAGAGAGAAAAAGGAAAAGTTAAGACTCATTCCCATTTTTTTTTTCTTTACATTAACTACCTCCACCAACCTTAAGATATTTTTTAGATCTTTTATTTGCTTTATGGTGGTGGTTATCTAAACCACCACCAAGCCCAACGTGTGTGAATTTTTTTTAAGTTTAAGATGAGGTGAATCTTCACCTCATGGCCCCACCTTGACCACTCTTAACTACCATATTTAAATAATTTAATTAGATAATTACCTTAGGCTAATCCATTGATACTTAGCCTAAGTTCATTACTCCACCCATGGTTGACCAAGTCAACCATGGTGGCCGGCCCCACCAATCATTGGCCCACTCGCCACCTCACTTGATGAGGTGGAGGTGGGTCCCGCTTGGCCACACCACCATTGTTTAATTCCAAATTACGTAGGGTGTTTAAATTTCATTAAGCCCACTCTAAATGGATCACCATTGGGCCCATGGCCCAAGTACATTTCCCACTAGCCCATTTAGCTTAGAGCTTAACCATCTTGACCCATTGGGTCCCAAATGGGTATTTGACCCAATTTGATCATTCTTGACCCACTTAAATAAATTTAAATCCAAACCATAGTCTATTGGGCCACACTTGGGCCTTTATCCAATTTTGGCCCATTTACCATTTACTCCACCAATTTTCTAATTTCCATCATTAAAATAATTAATATTCACATTTATATTAATTCCCAAATTCCGAGACCTTACGGTAATAAACCCTTAATAGTGTTCGTTAAAAAAATTGTAGAATGTAATAAAGTGTACTTCGTTTTTTTTTTTTTTTGGTGCAATTCTAATGTAGATGGGATTGATTGATGGTGAATGTTAGGCAGATTATGTGTGACATTTTCTACTTGGAATTTCCTAAGAGGTCAAGTTATAGATTACATGTTGGTTAGTAGTATATCCACATACTATGCGTCGAGGTGGAATCTGCCGAGGTTTTGGAATTTAAGCGGGCCCATAGTGACCCCTCCATCTCCTTGGGATTCCTACTAGCTGTGTATGATTGGATCCGAAGCTGCCAAATGTCAAATCCAAACGTAGCGATAAGTCCATGTATAAGTATGATTTCCTCAAAGGCAAGTGTTGAGGAAAAAAAAATCTCACGTCAGTGGGCCCGGAGGGTCGGGGCATGACAAGCCACCTCCAATGCAATCATCAATTGTAGGAATGGGGTGCTCAAACTATATTTTGGTAACATGACTTTAGAGCTCAATGTGTTTAATTGTGGCCACCAACCTCCGGACACAGGATGACCGATGTGAGGTAAACATGATTGAGAGTACAGTCCATGAATCCTTCCTTAACTTTACATGTGATGACTCATTTGAGGAATTCTTTTCAAATTTTGGTAATAACTTCAATGTAGAAGGGGTCAAAGAAGTGAATGCTCTACTGGAATCCACCCCATTTTTTGAGACGAGTAAATAGAAAGAAAAATTTGAGTCTTTCTCCGTCAATGTTGAAAAGCCACCAATATTGGACCATGGTTGATTAGTAGGTTTGTCCATCGAGTATGAATCAGTCGTCAGTGTGCCGGTGTGTCAGTGTATCTGTAGATTTTGATTCTGTTGAGTCAGTCTAGTCTAGAATTTTTTATGAATTCGTTTGAGTCTGTCAGTTTTGTGTGAGAGTCAGTCTCGAGTCTTGTTGTGTGTTTGTGTTTTTGTTCTCTGTTTGTTTTGCAAGTTCGAGAAAATAAAGTGAGCTATCTCAGGTATTTCTCAACTCAAGTTGTTCTATTCTGATATTTTCATCTAATTTGTAAATGATCACTGTAGATTAGGGAACATTGCGGATAATGTTTAATTTAAGTTTGGAGGTATTGGGGGGTTACACTGTGTCAATGTTGGTTACACTGTGCCAGTTTTGTGTGTTTTTTAGTCCTATTTTGAAAAAAAAAAAAATCAATCTTGTGTTTGTCTTTGAAAAAAAATTGAAAATTTTGAAAAGAAAAATTTGATGATTTTAGCATTAATATTTTGATACTAAATTTTATATCATGCTTTTCCAATTGAATTTTATGGAATTTATGCCTAGAACAATTTTACAAAGCCATATTAATATTAGCTGAAAAAAAGAAAAATACTCATGAGTTAAGTAATGAACGAAAGAATACCAGTGGAGACTTATACCCAATGAGCTTTGGATGCCTTCAATGTTTGTTGAGGGTTATAAGTAAATTCTTATTTTCTTTGATATGCACATTATTATTTTGTTGTTAGATCTCATTATTCTTTGTTTTGTTCATATATTGAGAACGTTATAAAATTTTAGATTATTACACCAGAAGTTTTTCTGAATTTATTTGAAGCGAATAAATAATCATATGAAGCTTAGGAAATGATATAGGACATTATTTTGGATCGTTTGAGCCTTTGAAGCCTACCTATGTTGGTCATATTATCCTATTAGTTACAAAATTTGAGATTTATAAATTTGGCCTGATTTTTTGTTAGCCATGTTATCCATACCAAACTCCGGTTGTAGAGTTTTAGTCTTTATTAAAAAATCTGTGACATATTCTAGACCTCAGAAAAGGTTAGAGATGATTATTATTGGGATGGTACTCTGAGAAAAATATGACACTTGAAAACAAATGATGATGAATGATGCGAAAAAAAAAACCATCGATGAAAAAGAAGAAGAAAGGGAACATCTATACATCAAAAGAAGGATGTGAAAAAAAAATAGAAAGAAAACAATGATGTTTTGGAAGTGTTGAAAAAAAATAGAGGAAGCAATATCTCATCTTTAGTATTGAAGACCTCTAACTTTTTCTGTTCAAAATATTTATTTTAGAGTCTTGTTATCCTTCTTTGATATGACTCGGTTCTAAGCCATGTTTCGTCCTATTAATTCTCAGTTAATATGGTATTTAAGTGGAGAACAGATGAAAAAGAATTATGGTGTTTGATTCTGTTAACCCCAAGGTTTCAACCCAAGGATATATGGGTATTTTGATGACCACAAACCATTAAAGTGTGATATTTAATATTTCAAATGATATTACTCAATGAGACAGGTATCACATTTACAAAGAAGAAAGAAGGGCAAGATCATTGAAGATCAATACAAGAGATCGGATGACTTATCAATCTTTGAAGTTCAAATGGCAAATGATACAAGTATTGAAGATTGAAGATTGAAGATCAAACTTGTATTCTTAGTTTTGGTCATGAGTGTTAAGAACAAAATGTAAAGTTACTCAATTGTTGAACACCATGGCTCAAGTCACCCTCTAGTGGACCCTAGGAAAACTAAGCTTTATCATATGCATCTAAATGGAATCCTAGGATAAGATTAAGTCCCCAAGACCTATGTGTTTGAAATGACCAAAATGAAGCCAAAACTACACAAAACATCTTTAAGGTCATTTCAGTCGACTGAATCAATGGATTATGGGGAGACGAGATTTCAGTCGACTGAAATACTGTATTTTCAATGGAGAGTGATTTCAGTCGACTGAAATGAAGGTTCAGCCGACTGAAATACTAAATGTTCACAGTATAGGAATTTCAGTCGACTGAAATGATGTTTCAGCCGACTGAAAATCAAAATTTTCATGACTTGCAATTTCAGTCGACTGAATTCTCAGATTCAGCCGACTGAATTATTCACAGATAAACTGTTTCTGTTTCGGGGCATTTTCAGTCGACTGAATATTCACTTCAGTCGACTGAATCGCGAAACGGTAATATTTTTTGAACAATAAATGCTCCCTCCAACGGCCCCTTGATTCATTTAATGCTTGGCAACGGTTTTAAATATGTCAAAATTATAAAACCAAACTTCTATGAGTAAATGAGCTGCTGAATCACTTGAAATCAAGAGGAATCCATTGAAATCAAATCTCAAGCATACTCTAGCTCAAAATCCATCTCTTGCAATCTTACCTTGAGCCATTTCAGTTCAACTCTTTGAGTAACTCTTAGAAAACTAGATTTGTAAACATTTGAGAGTTACTCCTAAGCTTTACATTATAATCTTTTATAATTTCTTGAGAGATAAAGTTTGAGAAGGGTTGGTGTAACCCTTGTGAGGAAGGAGAAGGGTGTCTTCACCTTCAAGCTGTGTAATAGGTTTCTTCTCCACCCTTGAAGGAGAAGTTTAGTGCATTCAATCTTCAAGTGGTGTACTTGAGGCGAGGACGTAGACAAGAACGCCGAACCTTGTAAAAATTTCGGGTTCAATCTCTCCATCTCTTCTCATCTCCTCTTTTATATTTTGGCATTTATTTACTACTTGTTTGCATCTTATTTTTTTAAAATTGTGAAATTAAAGAAAACCCAAAAAGTTTGTATTGACCCAATTCACCCCCCCCTCTAGGGTCAATTTCTGGACAACAGATTCAACATTCTTAGGAAAATGGCATCCATTCATGAGATTTGTAATTTTCTTTATTATAATCCGTTCTTTTGTGATAAATATGTGAGATATTTGTATTTGATAAAATTAATCCGCTCACATATACTTTTGAGAGGAATTTAACATAATCTCTAAGCGAAAGTCTTTCTGAGAGATATACTGTGAGATTTGAAGTCGAAGCACATTTTCAGCTAGTGGTTGCCAAACTTATGTGTATTTTGAAAAAAGAAAGTTATATTAATATTAGCTATCACACACTACATTCTGGGTATAAGTTTTATGAAATAAATTTGGAGTTGTATGATATTTAAATTTTTGTTTGGGTATTTTTGTTGAAATCTCAAAAATTGATGTTTGTGGGTATCATCATTGTTAGCCCTCACAAGACTATAACTCGTCCACTAGTGGTGAGTTAGGGGTTTACAGGCTTGTTGCATACGTTAAATGCAATCGAGAGTACCAGCGAAAGTGGTGTTATTTAGGAGTTTTGTTTTTGTCTTTAGAGTTTTTAGTTTTTGTTTTGCTCAAGGACTAGCAAAATGTAAGTTTGGAGGTATTTAATAAGTGCAAAATTGTTACATATTCTACTTTTAAATTTATTATTGTTAGTATCTCGTCTTCTTTAAATTCTAATTAGTGTAGTTTTGTGTTTTACAGGTTTAAAAGTGAAAATGAGAGAAATTGTGTTTAAATGTAAAGCCTGGGCCCATTTTAAATTGTGATGGATCTTTGAAGCTTGAAAACTCAAGCTCGAAGATACTACTAATATCTTGCAGGAGAGAAAAGATTAGAAGTCCAGAAAGCAATCTCTGAAGTGTCAATAACAACCCAGATATGGTTGATTCTGATGTCATCACCAACATCTTTGAAATGGAAATTGGTAAAGGAGAATTTGGAGCCATTTACCATGGGTTCATGATGATGGCACTGAAGTTGCTGCTAAGATACTCTATCAATATCATCTCTAGGGTCCAGGGAATTTCAAATTGAGGCTGAGCTTTTAATGAAAATTCGTCATATGAACTTGCCATCATTTGTTGGGTGTATTGTAATTAAGACAGGAACAAAGCAATCATCTATGAGTATATGGCAAAAAGGAAATCTGCGTGAACATCTTTTTGGTGCTACAGGCAATGCAAATGATTTGAATTGGAGGGCAAGTCAGGATATCCTGATCCTGAGTATTACATTCAAAACAAGCATATAGTTGTTGGTACATTGAGTAGCTGGTCTCTTAAAATCACATAGGTTTTTGGAGCACCCTCTAGCCAAAGTGGGGTATGTTGTATCAATTTTGAGTAACTAATGATATGCTCCACTTTTATAGAATGGCATGTGAGCTGCACAGTATTCGGATTACAGATGAGAAAGACATGCATGAAAAGTTACTTCTTATCCAAAAGTCAGATGCTGGAAACCCATGAGTTGTAGCTTCTAGCTTTGATGAACGTGAGGACTAAGCAAGAGAGCAAGTTGCAAGCAGAGTGTTAACCAGTAGAAAGAAGTTGCAGCGACACTTGCTAATCAAGAAGCTTGGATCAGCACCACATCTGAACTACAAGCATAAAAAGAGAAATAATACAACAGATATAAACAACAAGTAAGAGATGTCGCTATCTCAAACAGCCCACGGAGAGTCTAGATGAAAGAAGAAGAAGTTGTTTGAAAGCGTTTCAAGCAAATTGGACAACAACACCTTCGCAGTCCATTCGATCCTCATGTGCTGACCCATCGGAACTGTATCTTTATCTACAAAGAGAAGAAATAAAAGAAAGAGAGCCAGCGATTTAACCAACTAAAAGAATAAAAATAAATAAAAACAAAAATAGAAGAAGAAGGTGTTAGCTGATTCGGTGGCTAGTAGTGAGAAAAGAAAGGAGAGGTGGATTTGAATAGCTACCAACGAATGAAGACAAAGAAAGATTGAATGATAATAGAAATGAGAGAAAAAAATCAAAGGAGGTGTTGCCAGCCACAGGCGAATGAAAAATTAGACAACAATTGTGGTTGTCGTTCTTGTAAAAGAAAGAAAGGAAAGAAGGATCTGCCAAGTTGGAGAGAAAAATCGAAAATAGAAAAGATAGTAAGAGTGGAATTGAGAAAGGGGGCCCACACGGTAGAAAAAAATTAGCAACTGGGAGTCGGCTAATTCATATATAAAGAGAGGAGGCATGGTACAAATAGGATGTGTCGCATAACTTGGAACTGGACAGTGGAGAAGGCTCCGCTGAGGAAGGGATTGTGGCAGAGGCTCTCGAGCTCCAACGATCACTTGGGTTCAATGTTTCCTATTTTTTTTTATTTTAATTCTTTCATGATGTCTAGTTAAATTTCTTGTACTAAGGTTAAAGAGGAAACCCCATTAATGAAATAATTTTCTTTTATTTATTTATTTAATTCCAAATTATGTGTGTTTGATTATTTATGATTTTACCTTCATCAATTTAATAGATGTTAATTATTTTTACCATCAATGCCATGTATTTTTTATAATTAATATTAATATCTAATTAATTAATGTTTGGTGTTTAATTGAATAAAATTAAAAATCTTTGATTCATTGTTTTCTTTTATTTTAATTTAAATACATTATATGCTTAGATTAGTCCCTTTGATCTATTGTCTTTTGAATTAAGATAGGATACATTAAATACTTAAAATTTACACTTTTAAGCGAAGGAAAATATGATTTTTGAACACCATATTAATGAACTTAAATGCTTAAATCTCATAAAATTGGGAATTGATAAATAAATAATTAGAAGATTATGGATTTAATGGTGGTGGAATCCAATGCTTATTAATTTCTCTCACTTGATTTAATCTCCATTTTTAGTGGTTTTAATTAAATTTTTGCGTATTTCATTCAACCATTCTCCATAAAAAGTGTTAATTAGGTTAAGATTAAAATATTAGGCTTTTTAATTTGTTTTCTCATTTATTCTAAAATCAAGTCCCTATAGGTTCGACCTCGTACTTGCATATCTCTATACTGTAATTTGAATCGTGAGTTATAAATTTAAAATTTGCACAACATGCCTCACCTAAACTTTGCAATTTATCAAGTTCAGACACACCACCAAGTCTAAGTCCCAACAAGCTTCAGGTCCTCGTATTTACTGTCATTGATTAGAATTTTTTACCATTATAATTTTCTCTCAGTTAAACCCTTTATAAATCAATAATTCTGACAAACAAACCCCATTGGTTCTGTCCAAACAAATCGAGTCGAAGGAGGTACTAAACAAGTACAATTTGCTTAAAGTTTAAAAGAGTTAAAAAAACAAAATTTGACCCTCCTTGCAGAATTTTTGGATATAGATATCTTCATGGGATCCATATTAGACACAAATTTTCCATTATTTTGATAATCAGAGACTAAAATAAAAATCCCACAATCCAGCACTGTAGACCTGTCTAATTTTTATCAGTCTGAAACTAGGTCCAACTTGCAAACAAGGTTTGCAATATCAAACCCCATATAAAATTCATCATATTTTAACTGGAGATAGGTGTCTTTGCGTAGATCGAAATAGACATGAGATTTTCATCGTTTTCAAGTCGGATGAATAAGTTATGAATTAAATAGTAAAACCTAGCAAAACTGTATATCAAATTTGGACCAGATTTTGGTATGTGTTTCAGATCAGATATGGGGAATCAAATTACCTTCTTTTGTTTACAAATTCGAATAGCAACTAGATCTATGAAATTGGAATCCAAAAAAATAACTTTCGTTGAAAAATTCCATCGGAAACCCCAGTTATGAATTTTTTGTGACGATGCGCAAAACAAAAAGATACTAACCCTTTGGGAGAAAACACCAACTAGAAGGAGAGAGAGCTCCAACGACTCCTCCAAGGCTTGCACAAATTTTGTCATTGGTGTATGCCTCTTGTGGCTTATTTATAGGCCTTTCTTTGACTTATTACCGTAATACCCCCACCTCCTTAATAAAAATAACAAATCTTAAGGGTAAAGTAGACTTTTTCTTTATAGCAAGGAGGTGGCCAATCCTACTTGAATTCTAATGGGATTTTTTAAAATCCCTTGCTATTTCTCTCTCTTGGGCGTGCACGCAAGATGTGGGGCCCCTTGGCCCACATGCTCAAGGCAATTAATTTCTTCTTTAACCTCAAAAATCATGTGAGATCATGGCCCACTTACTCTCCAACTTAAAAATTTCCAAGATCAATTGGACTTTTGCCAAATTAATTTTTTGTTTCAATTTAAAATCTTATTTTCTCAAAATAAGTTCTCTAGCCAATCCCTTCCGAAAATAAATTCACTTGGGTCACACCAAAGCTAATTTTTCTTTTTCTTTTTGAAAGTTTCCAAAAATGGAATCTAATTCAAATAGATCTTCTTGACAAACGTGAACCCTGATAACACATCAAATTTGAAATGTTCTAAATTTGGAAAGTTTTCAAAAATAAACACCTGCTATTTTTGGAACCTTGTTTCAAAATTTTGTTTCTATCTCTCAACTTCAATTTAGACTAAGATAAACACATATTGGGGGTCTAAAGTTCAAAATTCTATTGTCTAACACACAATCAAATAATATCAAACAATTTTGTCAAAATAAGCGATTACCCGATTTAACTCTAACTCGACCATGACCCACTAGTTTGGGTCAGGTCGTTACAGGTGACTTTTGACTTCGAACCACTTTGGAACTTTAGAATAATTTTACCAAACAAATTTACTTCATCAAACTGTAAAGTCAAATCTTTCTAAAGAGATTCTTCAAAATTAGGAGATTTTGTCAAAACGGTGATTTTTTGCCAAAACAAGGGATTTTCGAAATGGGATTCTCTCAAAATTTTAGTATCATGCTTAGCTTTTAATACCTGATCTAATAGACCAATTGTATCAGTCTAAAAGATCTTTGAATTACCCAAATGAAAGAAATGACATAAAAGTAATTATTATAAAGAAATATTAATATAATAATGAAAATATCTTAAGGAAGTATCTGAAGCTACAATTGTAGCATGTAGGTGACATGGGTAATTCCCATGCCGCTGCATTACAATTCTTATTTAAGTAGAAGGGGGGAAGGAGGGGAAGGAAAGAAGAAGAAAAAAAAATCAACACTCCCTCTTGTGAGCGTCTCTTTTTTCCTCTGTTCTTTTCCCTTTCCACTTCTTCCATTTCAGAAGCAGTCGAACCTTTGGATTTTCCCTCATTCCTTCGAGGTTTCCAAATAAAACTAATCTTTGATGGAATTTTGCACCCAATGTATCAAAATGACCCTATTTTTATTTTTATTAACTCCAGATCAAGTTAGGAGTAGAATGACTTAGTATTGGAGTCTAAAAATGAGATTTTCTAAATAAAGGGAAAAATAGGTTTCCTCTTAAAATTCAAATTTCACCCTCAAAATTTGTATTATTTTACGTTCAAAATTTAGTTTTCGACCCTAAGTAAAATCGGAGAAAAGATTAACCCCAGTTGAATTTTGTGTGTTTATTTTTCCGCCTTATTTGTTTAAACTCTTGCACTGTAACCTCTGAACTGAAACCCTCCATATGTAGTGTAGTGCAAACGTCGCTCGGTGGCCATCTGTAGCACAGTGACATTCTTTTCTCTTTCTTTCGCCACTCGATGGTAAAAGAGGTTGGGCAGTGAGTACTTTATTTAAATACTGCATTGTACCATCTGAGCCGAATTCTCAATACGTTTCCTTACCCAGGAAACAATACGATGATGGGCACTGAGTAATTTATTTACTTTACTGCATCCGTATCCTCTGGGCACTGTCTCAATACGTCTCCTCCAGGAAAACAATATGACACAGGGCATTGAGTACTTCACATTTTTATTTTAATTGAAATGTTTTGGATGATTGACGGCTAGCCTTTGACATAATGTAAAAAAGTAGAAAGAGCCTTGGTGACTCACTACATTTATCATATTTTTGCTGAAAAATGTACTGGATTGGGTAGATAATTTATAAATGCTCTATTAAATAGAAATTTATATTATTATTTTATCTTACATATTTCTGTGAAAATTCAACCTGATAAGGTGAGGAGACTCGAACCAATACTTGTACTGTGTTATGTCTATATACCCACTAACTCCAGAACGAAATGGGATCCATGAAAATTAAAGATGGAAAAAGTTAAGTGGTCTAGAAATGAGACCTGACATTGCATACATATAATGGATGTAAAATATTGTAACTATTAGAATGTAGGTGTAAAATGGTGTCGGGGAACTAAGGGCTAGTAGCCTCTAACGGAGTATGGACCCTTGGAGTGTGTGGGAATTATTGGGTAAAAACTGGGTGAAGACACTCATGTTAATAATCCAGTTTAATTGTTTGTGTGAATGTTGATTATCATTACTGATTTCTTGTATAATGATATTGGATATATGAAAAAGTAAGACTAGAACTTATGGGGTTCTCTCAGGGTAAGTCCGTATGTAATGTAACACCCCAGAATTTCAATCCGGTAAATCAATATAATTTCCCTTAATGATGAGGAATTAATAGGGCTAATACTATGTATTAGGTCAAATGAGGAAAAAAATAATTAAGTAAGAATGTGAGATTAGAGGGATGATAAAGTAATTAAGCGAGATTTAAGAAATACTAAATTAAGGGATGATTTAGTTAAATAATTTTGAAAGCGGAGTGGAATATAATTAATTAAATTTATTAATGGAAATTTTGGTGATTAGTTAATTAAAAGGGATTAAGGGTGATTTAATTAAGTTACTAATTTAACTTTGATAATACTCATTGGAATGGATTCTTAGTTAATAGAAATTAATTAATTATGTGGCGAAGGTGCCACATGAACGATGACGTGGGAAGGCATGATGAGATGGCATAGCACATAGCTAGATAAGGATAAAAGTAACATCACCACCCCACCTTTAACTTGGACCAATAAATACTCTCCACCTCACCACCCCACATGTAGTTTAAACTAAAAAGTGCTCTCCACCTCACCACCTTTTGCTTTTGTTTTTTGACTAAAAAACAAAATGAGGATAAGGTAAAGGAAAAAGCAAAAAAGAGAGGAGGAAAAATGACGTTATCCCGATTAAAAGTATTTGCATGTATTTTGAAAAGTATGATATTTTACTTGAAAAATTGTTGTGGATTTCAACTAAATAAGTTTCTAATTTATCTTGAGAAATACATGTATATCATATGTATTGTGAAATATTACTTTCAAGTTCATGAGAATGATTGACAACACATGACATGAGATCATTGGCATCATTTGCATTCATATTCCTCATGTATGAAGCATGGGATGGGAAATACATGGAGTGAAAACAAATGGCTAATTAATCCAAATAGACCTTAGTGTCATGATTATTGTTATGGGGGTAACAGTCAACGAACCAAAGTACCGAATATCCGGACGGGCTTTGTGTCGTATTTATAAAAAGAGAATTGACGAATCAAAGTGCTGAATTGACCTGGACAGGCTTTGATGTCGTACGAGTATAGCCAAGGAATAAATGTTTTACTGATGGATCCAATTGAAATTATGATGATACGTATTATGACACCCCAAAAAATGAGTATGAAATGAGTATACGGGAAGATAAAATGCCCTGTTGTCCTAAATGAGTTGTTGAAATACCTATTCATGGGGCATGATGAGGGTATGCATGAATCATGACACCCATGACATAATGCATTACACATTAATGAACATTTACATGATTGGCATATGGTATTTTGAAAAGACAAGTGAATATGATTCCATTATAAGTATTGTGTTGACATCATTATGATAATGAAATTATGATATAAGTTAGGTATGAGTATGATACCTTATAATGAAATATGTATTATGTTCAAATATAAGCTTTCCATAATAAGTTGAACATGAGATTCTTAGTATGATAAATATTTTGAGGAAAAGTATTGAAATACTTATATTATTATGATATGACTAAGATATGAGAAAGGTTTTGAGAAAAGTATTATTCATGATTTCAATTATGAGATTTGTAGTATGAAAAGAAGTATGAGGTGTGTATGTAGCTTTGATATTATAACTAAATGAGTTTTGAGAAATGCTTGGAGGTTTACATATAAGGTACACAACATGTAAGTGTTTGATTTTCAAAGTACAAGTATGTATAATGTCTTAGTATGACACGCTATAGTGCATATTATGTGATCGGAATTCCTACTTGGCCCATTGACTAAGCCCATAAATTCCTCCCTTAGATTGTGTATGCATGTTTGAAGTACGTAGATGACTTAGAATGTGTATGCATGTTTGAAGTACGTAGATAAAATTGGACCAAGCGATGGCCGAATGTAGACAAAATGAAGAACTAAGAAAGAAGCTTGGACTAGTGAAGTGGACTTATGTATTTTGGGTATAGTAGAACAATGTTATGTATTAAGAATGTTCATATAATATTTGGAGAATGTTATTGCAATATGACTTGGAACTTTGTAATTAAGTATTTTGTATTTGACTCATGTATGATTATCTTGGGAATTTCCTTATATTTGCTTTGAGATGCGTTTGGTTATTCATGCAATGAAATAAATGTTTAAATTTCTATAGGTTTATGTTAGTGTGTGCAAATGTTATCACGCACACATTAGTTGGGCCAGTCAAGGGTCGAGTCTTCGGACTCGGACTTGGCTCGCGTCATGACGCTTGCCTCCCTCTTCATTAAAATACTCCTAATATATCACTCTGATGACGGTCGTTAAAGAGAGGGGCGTTACATGTAAGAAGGGCACTGAGAGCCATACATGGTTTTGCGTTATCATGCATTTGTACACAATGATTATGAGATTATGTTAGATCTGTTAAAGATAATAACCTTGAAAAACTGATATTGGCCACTAGGCCTAATTTTCGATATTGGCTAAGCGCCATCTTGAACCACTGGGTTAGACGTGCCAGTAAGTCAGGTCGTGGAGACCTTATGCTATTGCAAGTTGCTAAATTACTTCCGTGGAGGAATTAATGCTCTCGAAGCTTTATGGTAAACTTTGGGGGAGTTTTGTTTGGAACTTCAGAATGGGGATAAACCGGTGTTGCTGGCATGGCTGGGGACCAATCCCGGTGTTAACAACACGTATAAAACTGATTAAAATACTTTAGAAAGCGATCCTAGGGTGAAAATGGGATAAGTTGATATAATGCAATTTTTATTTCTGAAACATGCATTGTTTAATCATTACTGTATGATATTCATTTGTTTATGATGAGTTCTCTCCACTGGATTGTCGCTCACGTCTCTTATAATAAATGATATAAGCCAGAGAATGGAGTGGAGGGACCATTGGTGTTTGGTTGAAAGTCGAAACTTGAAATTTTCTAAACATTTCCCTCATGTTGAAACTCACCGGATATTTTGAATGTTTCTGTGTGTGTGATGTAATAAACATGCCTCATATGGCATGAAGTGGTTAAGTATGTATGTGTATTGCTAATCTGCCATTTTGAGACAAGTAATATGAACATGGTGTGATATATTATATGATAATTTTTGCATGAATATGGGTGTATGGGAATTTGAAGAAGGAAAATTGATAGAAGCTTTGCAGCAAAGGAGTAAAGGGATTTAGTCGACTAAATTCCAAGTTTCAGCCGACTGAAATACCCCCATGCTAAACAGAAAAGCCTCTATTAGCAGTTCAATCGACTGAATTCTGCTCTAATAAGTTGCTGCATATAGACAACAGTGCAGTCGATTAAATTCCAAGATTCAATCGACTGAATTCTATCCAAAAATCTGTATGCATTTCAGCCAACTGAATTTAAGATTTCAGTCGACTGAATTGTACATTTCAGTCAACTGAACTAAAGGAAAAAAAATTAGTCGCATTTACGGCCCATAGCTAGGTCGGAGCATGACAATGCTTTTGTTGATCAACTTTGATGTGTTATGATGGTATGTTATTGTAACATCTGCCCCTTTTCACCGAAAATCAGAGTCTATATTTTTTCTTTTATAATAAAGTGACAAAGGGCGCGGACGTCACGACGCGAGTTAAGTCCGACCTTATAAAGCCAGGCCCTTAACTGGCCAACCCTACGTGCGCGTGGAACGAACCCGCCCCTTTTCACCAAAATCAGAGTATTTTTTTTTTAAAGTGACAAAGGGCGCGGACGTTACAGTTATAGTGCATGTTCGAGTCCATATGTGGACCTGGATGATAACGTGGGACCTTTTGAAAATTAGGAAGTCCGATGAGATACGGTAGGACATCCCATGGATGGTGGAACATAAAAACAAACATAGATTTCTCTATGTGTGAGAAAAAAAATCCACGCGTCTTGGGCCCACATCAAGGCGGGAAGTGACAAAATGATTCAATATGCAGTATTCTTGTTTTTAACGTTTATTGCTGGTAATTACTTAAACACTTCCAAGTTGGCATTTGACATGAAATTTCTTATATGCATTTTTTATTTCTATGATTTTCCTACAAAATTTCATGTCAATTAAATTAAAAGATTAATTAATATAATTATTTGATTATGTGCTATGTGAAAACTTGGAGTCTTATGTTCTTAGTGTTTGTTAATACTAACTTTATGCTGAATTTTGACATGAAGTTTTTCTATAGATACCATGGTGTTTCTTTTAAATCTCGTTGAACATTTTAATATAACTCAAGATTTTTCCATTAACTAGAGATGTTTTATGTAATTTCTTGAAAAGAGACACTTTAAACTTCATTTTGGTTATTGAATAACCATAATCGAAGGCATCTTACGTTTAAATATGAATTTCTTCAGAACACTATTTAAAATGAAAAGAATTAAAATTGGATTTTGATAATTTCCACACAAGAGTATGGAGCAAAGTTGGTGATTTAAAAAAAAAACAATAATAAAAATGTACTAAGGTGTCGGGGATCTATTTAATAATCTATAGGGCTATTTTTCATCAATTTGTCTCAGTGAGATTCAAATGATGATTCTATCTCACTAGAAGATGGGACATTTAAATCAAATATTAAACTTCAAATATTTCGTTCAAATAATGATGATTAAGAAATAATTAAATACATATCACATGTCATAGGGATTCTCTAAGTAATCAGTGTTTTCAGAAATTAAAATGATTCAAAAAAAGTATTTAGACATTGATAGGTCCTTGATAATTTATTTTATAAACCATAAGACTATCCAAATATTTACTGTGTTCGGAAACTACAATAAATCAAGGAAATAATTAGATTTATAAAAGTTGAGATTAGATTAAACCATTCAATTAAATGAAACTTACATTAATATCATAAATGTTGATTTAAAATAACCCTGTAAATAATTAAACTTCAACCTTCACCTTAATTTGGAGATTGGCCTAGAATCATTGTGATAAATGAAATTAAGCCACAAGTGAAAACTAAATCAAAAGTTAATACCTACAACAAAATTGTCACTAAACCAAATCAAATATAAAATGCCATCAATTAATCAATTAAACTCAACAGAAACATGAATAGTAATAGGGAAATAAAATTAAATCCACATAACAATAGAAATATAAAAGGGAAAACAACTTTTAAGAAATGATGTGGGAGAAAAAGCTAACTCAAACTTGCAAATTGCGAAGTTGCTGCTGACTACTTTCTTCCAACGCCATTGCTCATCTGCTGCCTGTCACGCAGACAAAAGCTGCTGGTTAATGGCTGCAGTGGTGCTGCTGAGAATGCTCAAACAATGGAGGAGGAAGAGAGGCCAGCAAGAAGAATCGATAGAAGAAAGTCAGTTTCCAAAGCATCTGCCTCCTCCTTTCCACCGGCGTGTCACCCCCCTGCTTGTTGCTTGATGCTTAGTTTTTGTAGAGAAAACAGCAACGGCTCTTTTCCATGTTTCCAATTATGTTTCAGTGATTTGCTGCCTTTTTCTCTCATTGTTTATTTCCTTTCGTGATTTTCCATTAGCTCTTCAACGGCTATCTCTGCCCCAACGGTATGCTTCTCATTTTCTTCCCGCCAATGGTCCATTTCTCCATTTTTCCAAACTTTCCTTTCTCAGGCCTCATTTTACTTTCTTATTCCCGACGGTTCTTTTGAGATTTGGTCAACCAATGCTTTCTTTATTCCCGAGCAGAGACTTGAATTTGACTCGACATTTGATTCGGATTGATCTGGTTCAGCATTGAACTTGATACTGAATTCGAAATATTCAGGGTACTCAGGATTTTATTAAATTGGCCAGTTTAATTTTCTGAAATAGAAAAAATACATGTAATAAATCATTAAATAAAACTCATAAATTCACGAGTAAATTTATCGATTAAATATAAAAGAAATGCGATAATGCCTAATAATATTAACGTATAAATACATTTTTTGGCATTTATCAAATAACATGTTCTATTTTAACTATTATAGTTCCTTTTGTAAAGGAGATAACCAAATTTCTAAAACAATTTATTGATTGTATCACATGAGATATGAAATTTTACAAATAAATCCAAATGGATAATTTCAATATTAAATTATTGTTTTTATAGTTGAACGGTTGGATAATCTTAATTCAATTTGAACCAAGAAGATTCCATAATCATCTTTCTTATTATTTTCAAAATCATTGATTGGATTGTCAGTAACTTGAACTTAGGGGTTCGTTAGCGTATATGTTAGATCCAATGAATTTTTGGATTTTTCTTTTATTCTGAAATGAATAACTAATCAATCATTAAAAAATTGATTTACATAAATTAATTCGGTGTAGATAGCTTTGATGAGCAACAAAACTGATTGATACAAATTAATTGATCATGAATTGCTTGGATTGATCTTTGTATGAAAATCAAATTCGTAATATATCATAATAAAATTTATTCAATGATCGAAATGATCTCAAGGAATTGAAATGTTATTATATTAAAGAAAATCATTTTGAAAACATTAAGCATATTTCAATTCAAGTAGATCTTTAATATTTTATATTTTTTTAAAATTTATGTGTGGAAAAGTGTGGAATATTCACGTAAAATCTCTACGAGTGAATCCACTGTCCCTAAGGTACACCAAATTTAGACATAGAGTTCTAATCCACAACCTCCCACTTCTTAAAATAAGAGACAACTAGTTGAACTATACCATACCATATGAATAATTCTTTATATTTACCATATGAATAATTCTTTATATTTAATCATATTAGAAGGGTATTTGATCAAAATCCTATTTTGGTTTAATTTTTCCTCTACATTCTGAGTGATTGGATGTCCTCCACGTGCTCTTCAATTGTTACTAAAAGATGTTGACTAAAATACGTGGCTTGCACTCGGCCTAGGCCGTAAAACCGGGATGGACGGGCCGGGACGCTGACAGGACTCCCCTTATCAGTCGCCACGACTCCCTGTGAGAGTTCTCAGTTCGAAGGGGCTCACTTTCCGGAAAAGGGATGGAGAGAGAAACCCTAACCCTAGCTCCTTCTCCTTCTTCTTCCCAAAAACTCGATCTTCCATCAGAAAATGCCTGGATCAATACCTATCGAAGATTGCTTCCACAATGGCAAATTTTCCATAATGCTTCTCAGGTTCTCTCTCTTTTTCTCTCTCTTATCTCCTTTCCCCCCTCGCTCTATTTTTTTTTTCTTTTTCTTTTTGTTAAGAACGTTTTATATTTGAAAAAAAAAAGAATTTCTCATTTTTATATGTTACTTTGTTTCAATGCAGAAAATTCCATTTTCTCCTTTCTTCAAGCTATCATAGAATCTATCTCTTCAATTATGTTTATTTCTAATTTTATCTTTTGTTCATTTATTGCACTATATTTGTTTTGTGTTTTATTCTCTTAAATCTCTCAAACTGCCGCTTTCCATGAGTCTGTTCGTTTTTTTTTTTTTTCCCATAAATATTTGCAATTTTGGAAAATTGCTTGCTTAAAGAGAGAATGTAATTGTTGTTTTGTAGTTGTTCATTTTTTTTTTTCATTTGTGTGGGTTCTTTGTCAAACAGGCCTCAATTCCAATATCGATTTCTAGAGTTAATCAGTTTGATGCAGCGAGGTTGGATGTCGAAATGTCAGCCATGTTGAAAGAACAGTTAGTTAAAGTCTTCTCTTTGATGAAGGTATTCTATATTCTACTGAAACAAATACTGTTATCAGGATATTGTTGGCAGGAGATAATATCGGGATATTCTTTTATTGGGATGTCATTGCACTAATATTTTAAAATATTCTGATTTTCTCATTTCTGGCTGCATGCTGAGAGTTTTGAGAGTTCAGAGACTATAGATATTATGGAAGATGAAATATTGGAAACACTTCATTTTCTTCTTTCTACTGGCATTTGTACTTTTTGATAGATTTCTTTATCTTGTACTTGGAATTGACTCTTTTTTTTTCCTTTCCTTTTTTTTTTCTTTATAATTTTCTTGTGAATAGCCAGGATTCTTATTTCAGTATGAAGCGGAGCTTGATGCGTTTCTGGAGTTTCTGATTTGGAGATTCTCAATATGGGTGGATAAGCCCACTCCAGGAAATGCCCTTATGAATTTGAGGTATAGAGATGAACGCAGGGCACCAATGAGAGGGAAAGAAGGTTTGGTTGCTCTTTGCTTGTATCTGCTCACATGATGGAAGCTGAAGTTCTTCAATGTTCGTAGCTGTTGTGTTATTATAGTCTTATGATTTGCATTATGAATCTTATAAATGTGATCTTATTTCATAGAAGTTATTTAGAATTCGTCCTTAGTGCATACAGAATGAGATGATTCAACTTGAAGTTAAACTTACTAGCAGAATGAAGTCATGGATTGAAGAGAGATGAGATGAAATTTGGGAAACCGATTAGCTAAGATCATTTATGTAGACAGACCTACCATTTGTTTATATTCCTAGCATATTGTTATTAGAATTTGAAATTATGTAAATGTAAATTGACATAATTTGGTGGTTATTCTTAGTTGTATTAGGATATTTACTTGGAAACTAAAACAATAGTTTGCTTTTAATTAATTAAAAAAAAAAAAATAGTTTGCTTGTAATTGGGTAGTCTGATTGTCGGATTAGTCTATGCATTCATGTGTTTTGTCCTAATCCCAAAGCATTGCAATCAATTGCAAAGTAATTCTATCAAAAATATATAAATAAGTATAGAAAATGGCAAAATAAAAGAGCAAGCAATTGTCTTCAACAGAGTCTGCGCTTCGGTGCAAAATACAATGAGCTTTGGGTTATCTCCTCTCCCTTTACAGCATAGGTGTGTCTTGTGTATGTGTAGTAGCACACAGTTGGGTGAATGGTGTTGAAGCATCATTGATGATAGGCTTATCATATTGACATGGTGGTGTAGCACGTGTACTAGGATGCATTGTCATGCAGATTTAGGCCTCTAGTTCCTAAAATTGTGTTGTTATATGTAAAGGGGATATAAAAAGATCTACTTCATGAATCAGGATTCCAAAAGACCTATGGGTTTCAAGCAGTCTATCAAGAAAAATAGAATTCAAAATATTCTCAAAATGACCATGATCATTTGTTTCTATGCAATTAATTCAACCAATCCAATCAAATCAAATGTAATGGACAATGATTAGATCTAATTGAATTGTTGCAAATCTAAATAAATTCTCCAATTTTACCAACAATCAAGTATGGTATTTGATCATACACAAATCACAATAAATCTATCAACTAAATGCAAATCTTTGTATGTCAAAGATCTTATGTAGAATAAATTGATAAAATAGATCTAAATTACACGTTGGCAGAGCAGATCTAAGTTTCCAATCAATGATAGATCACAATCATCTTGGAAAAAAATCTCAATCGTCCAATAATGATCACAATCACGGCTGTGAATCTTAGATTTGATTGGTTAATAGTGCTTCCATGGCTATGAAATTATCATATCAACAATATGTAGCCATTTCTTCAACGTATATGAAAATTAAGATGAAAAGTTACACATCTCAAATCTTTTCAAGAAGAAAACCGATAAACATAAGCTTATTCGAAATAAACGGTGTACTATGTTTGTATTCTTGTACATAGTCCTTAGGATCACTTTATGTAATGGACTTTCTATAGAAGGCTTTGTGTAGAAACCCATGTATGAGTCCTTTATATATTCAATTGGAATACAATTACACAATCAATTCTTTTCAAAACTTATCAATTCTTACTTTTCTGTCATATTCATCAAGGAGGGCCTAAAGATGGTGGGCATGTATATATTATATGGAGGTCCACATTGATGCCTAAAAGGAAACAACTTGTATGGACGAGATATAGAGTCCTTTTTTCCCTTTCCTCCAATACTAGGATGTAGAGAGACACGAGAAAAGGACTTACTTGGAGAAGTTGAGAAGCCAGGGAAAAAATCACTATGAAAACATAAAAAAAATCAAATAAATTGAATCATATAACTTTTGCAGGAAACTTGATAGGAGATGGATGTAAGGATGTGGTGATGGTAGCCTTTTGGGTTGTTGATTTGGGTCAAACAATGGCCCTTCAATGCTCTTGATAAGGCCACTCAAACATCCATCCATCCATCCATCCATCCGTCCATTTAGATAGATAGATAGACGGACATACAACCATCCATTCATCATGACTGATTGATTGACCTTGAGAATTTTTTTGAAGTATTTGCTATATCTCAAAATTGAGATTAGGAGTTGTACTTATAAAATGTGATCCCTTTTTTAATGTTACACAATATTCCCTAATCAAGGGGATTAACCTCATTTAAAAAAATTAATCACAATATAAATGAAGAAGTCAAACATTGTTTATATGGTACATTGTAGGAGTATACTTGTTATTGTACATTATAACACATTAATATTTTAAATAGGTTTCACCATTCAAAAAAATATTTTAAATAGGTTTCTAAAGGAGAAATGCATGATAATATTTTTTGACATAAAGGAAAAAATGTTAGAAAATACCGGAGGAATCCATGAAGAGTTGAAAGTGTTGAACATAGGTCTGTCACATGTTTTGAAGAATCTATGCAACCTAGATGGTCTTTAATGATGGTCATTGTTAGTGCTTAATTCATAAGCTTAGGTGATGCTGAGATAGTGGGTCATCTATTCTCCTTTGTTTAGTGGCTTGTTGCCTATGGGACACTATTTGTTTATTGTTTGAGATGGATTGGCTGCTTAGATTTTTTTTTTTGGTAATAGTACCTTCATTGAAGGCACGACATGTATGCAAGAAAGGAACAAATGCAAATGGGAATAAAACAAACCAAGGAAAGCACAAAAACAAGAGAGATACAAGGAAGGAATCTACTTTCCCAATAGAAGGATGTTGCACACCCAACTTTAGTTATAGGAGACCAATGGACTCCTTCCAGGCTCTCGAAATGTTTGAGATGTAGAAATTTTGAAACTCCTTAAAAGAAGAAGACCAAGCAACGTATTTCACTTGATCTTGTGAGTAACCTCAAAAGGATTCTTTTCTCTATTCCTAAAATCTCGATTTGGGTGCTCCCACCACAAGCTCAAGAGAGTAACAAAAGGTGCTAACTTCCACAAAACTGAAAATCTCGAGCCTTTAAAATTATTTAAGCATAGAAAAGATGCGCAACATAGAATGACATCACTCACTAAACTGGAAAAGACTCAAAGAGCCTTTGTAAACTAAAGAGGAGAAAGGACAATGGTTGAAAGGGTGGTCCACTTCTTCGGATGCATAAAGACAAAAAGGGCACGCCCTAACCAAGACTCTTTGATGCTTGGGTAAGAATCTTCCCGAGTCCAACAATCCATGAAAAACTAATGGCCCATGAGGAGCTTGAGAAGACCAACTGGTAGGATCAACTATAGGGATTGAATCACAATGGTTGTTCCAAACAAAGAAAGGTCTCACGGAAATGTGCCAAATGAGTCAAGCTACCAGATCCTAGAGTCCTTCACAGAAGGAACGATATGGGTGCTAAGGAGGAGGAGAAGAGGGGATATCATCTGTTTCTTGATTGAAGAGGCCTTTTCGAAACCTAATGACCTACACAACTTGGTTTCCCTTAAAAGGGAAACAATTAGCTTCTAAGGCTTTTGTCGTAGGTGACTATCAAAAGCAGAAAAGGAAAAGGAGCAACTAGAGGGGAGCAAGAACATCAGGGATCTTTTCAAAAGTGAACTCTCTTACCATTACCAACTTTATATTTGATGGCTTGCTTAAAAATTTCTACACAAGCACAAATAGCTCTCCACATTCTGAAGGCTTTGCGAGTAGCAGGGTTGATAACCCACTCAGAGCTATTGATGTTGTACTTGTTAATCAACAAAGACTTCCAATGAGCCTCACATTCATAACCCAACCTGCATAACCATTTAGCAAGAAGTGCTTCATTGATTTCTTCTATAAGTCTAACTCCAAGCCAAATGCTGCAATGGACAGATAGACTTGGTGCCAACTAACCAGATGATTTTTCTTCTTCTTGGGACAGTCATTCCACAAGAAATCCAACTCCAAAGGGTCAATAACCTTCGTAGGGCACTTACCGGGCTACTCAGAGAGGACTGATTTGAGAGGAGTCATTATTTTGTTTGAATTAGCATGTAATATTCTTGTGCATATATGTAATACAATCTTTTTTGATATGTTTTGAGCACCCATACTTTGGAGCTTTGGACGAAAACATGGTATTTTGTTAATTTAATGTGATAAGACATATGCTAATAAATCATATATATGTGCTTCTAAATAAGTATGCTTGAAGAAAATCTAAGAACTCTTGCAAATCAATTCTAAAGTAATAGAAAGAATTGAATATTTAGTGATCACATCATTCATTCCTTGGTTTGGTGAATGAATGATTTATAACCATATGTAAAAAGGAACACGTCTCATTTAGCTCCTCCATGCCTACTATAACTAGTTAGTTCAGTTTACTATTGTTTACTTCATTAATAACCCTAGTTGTATTTATTGGTGTGAGAAGATATGTGTTATTTGAAATTAATTGAATGAACAATTCATAAAATTGAATATTTCTGTGGGATTCTTAGTATTCTATAGTTCCTTCCTGTGTCAAATGCTAATTCTTGGTCATTGAGATAGAATTCTTAGTTTTATACCTTGGTTGGCGTAACATCAACTTTCAACTGTTTTAGAAGAATGCCTTCAGCTCTAGGGTGCCTTAGCACCTAGTTAGTACTTTGTGCCTTGACTACTATGAGGGGGGATGCCTGTGCACTATTAAATAGGCATGTTGAATCCCTTTGTCCTTGGAGGTTGCTTAATGTTATATATTTGAGTTTGTCTGTTTTTTTGGGATCTCAAGGAGGAAGTGGATCAACCTGTAAAGAATGGGGTCAGGCAAGCTAGTTTTATTTTACTGTGATCTACAATTCTACATGGTTACTTGATTTACTTAAAGGGTCCTTCACTCCTTGCTACATTGCTAACCCTTTTTTTTTTGAAAAGATGTATTGTTGACCTTTTAGTTTGTTGTATTATTTTCTCTTTTTCTTTTTCTATAAAATCTCTACCATTAAAAAAATAAATATGATACCCCTGTGTTGTGAGGGGCTACATGGGAGAGGAAATTTTGCCAGAGAGGGTGTGTTTCAGAGTCGCATACCGCCCAGAGAGGTTGGAGTGCTGTGGTATATAAATGGGATACCGGTTTTGGGTTTTAGAGCTGTTCTTAGGTGCTTCGAGCTAGTTTTCGGTCTTCAAATTAATTTGGGCAAAAACGCTCTCATTGGTATAGATGTGGAATGGGATAAGGTTAAGGAATGGGCAGATGATGTAGGTTGTAGTATTGGGGGATTGCCTTTAACTTATCTTGGCCTACTGGTAGACGGCAACCCTAGAAAGAAACAATTTTGGACACCGTGATTGAAAGGGTGGAGAGAAGTTTAGTTGGGTGGAATAGGAAATATCTTTCTTTGGGTGGTAGGTTAACTCTTTTTAAATCCGTTTTAATCAACCTTGCGACCTAATTCATGTCTTTATTTAAGATGCCGAAAGGGGTTTCCAATAGATTGGAAATGGTTTTCAGGAGGTTCCTTTGGGGTGGCCAGGAAACGAAAAAGAACGTTTACCTTGTTGCTTGAGCTGAAGTCTCTAAACCGAAACCGCAAAGGGGTCTTGAATCATACCCTTGCAAATCAGAAATGAAGCACTGTTATGCAAATGCTGTTGGCGTGTTGGGAGGGAGAGGGATGCCTTTTGGGTTAGGGTTTTGAGCGCCAAGTACGGAACTCACAATAGAAATGGATGGAACCTAGGAGAGGATGTGGAGAGAATTGGTTCAGTTGCAGTGAGGGTGTTGTGGTGGTCAGTCAAGGTAGGTCATTAGTTGGGAACTGGTTTAGAGGAAAGCTTAGATTCTTAGTGGGCAAAGGAGATCAATATTTTTTTGGACTGACCTTTGGTTGGGGGTAGAACGTTGAGAGATAGTTACCCTAGATTGTTTAGGCCGCAAGGAACATACAAGCCTTAGTTCAGGACAACTATCAGGTAGATGGTTGTAACATCCTATGGAATATCGAGTTTAGGAGAAAGTTGAGGTCTTTTGAACGAGAAAGTTTGAACGAGCTATTAGGACTCTCAGATGAATTTCCGGTGGCGTTGGGGGAGGAAGACGAGTTGGTTTGGACATGTGATTCCTCTGGGTTTTCTCGATCAAATCTTTGGTGGACGTAATTTCACAACAGGTGAGTTCATCAATGATATCCCCTTGGCTTGTTTGAAAAAATCAGGCGCCCCTTTAGGTTCAGGCCTTTGTCTGGTGCATGGTGAAGAGGAAAATTCTTACAAGAATGGATCTTAGGATGAGAGGCCTTATGAGATCAAAGGGAGATTGTAGTTGCCCTCTTTGTGGTTTACGGAAGAAACAATCGATCATCTTTTTGTTACTTGTCCGGTTGCTTGTCACCTTTGTGGTCAGTTCTATAGCTTAGTGGGTGTCTCATGGGTCGGAGCGAGTACCTGGGTTGAAACTTTGAGTTCTTGGTTTTCCCTTTTCCCTATAGGAGGTGGAGGATGGTGTGGTTCACAATTCTGGCAGTTGTTTCTTGGACTATTTGGAAAGAAAGAAATTCTAGAATTTTGGAAGGAAAGCCTACTGAGATGTATGAGTTGTTTCAAAAGCCAACTGGAGACTTTGCGCTTGGGTCTTGCCCAACAAGGAGTTCAAAGATTTCAAAGCCAGTGACCTTTTATTTTCGTGGGAGGATTGTTTGAGAGGAAGATCTAGGAAGTCCAAAGCATTGGTGGAATGGTCCCCTCTTCAATTTGGGGTCATGAAATTTAATGTTGATGGAGCTTCTAAGGGAAAATCGGAACTGGCAGGTATATGGGGTGTACTTAGAGATCACACAGGTCAAACATTGGTGGTTTTCACATAATCACTAGGGATTAGAGATTCTAATGAAGCAGAACTCGTCAGTATCAGGAGAGCTTTGTCCATTTGGGTTGGTTTAGGTGGTAGGGGAAGTTAGTTATAGAGGGAGATTTGACAAATGCCACAGAATGGGCCAAAGGTTTGAAACAAACCCCCCTGGAGATTGATTACTACAGTTAGGGAAATCAAGGCACTAGTTAGGAGCCTTGAGGTGTCCTTCGTTCACATTAGGCACATAACAAATGGGGTAGCGGACTACTTTGCCGAAAATGGTGTAGAGGGATCTGTTCAAGGCGTTTTTTACATTTGAAGAAAATGATTCATATGATTATAGTCGGATGTGTCATTGCACTGTATTAGTTCTGTTGGAGTGGTCTTTGCTTTTGTTTTTTTGTTTGTTTGTTGTTTTTTCTCTTTGGTCTATACTTTTTAGACCTCCTTTTGTACTTTATGTTTTCCTTTAATAATATTTTTCCTTTGTTACCCGCTCAAAAAAAATAAAAATAAAAAAAATAAATGGGATGCTTCCCTCCTCCTAGCACAGGCCTTTTGGACGCATTTGTGGTACATGTGCTTAGAAGCAAAGCCGTGCGGGCCTGTGTGGGCGCAAAGCGGACAATATTGTGCTGGATGGACGGGTCGTTATAATAAACCCTAGTGTAACCATTTAAATAACATATATATTCAGGAGGAGATGTGTAAGCAATTATTCAAGTTCTTTGCTTGTAATTGACTGGTCAAAGTTTGGTCTTCTTGAGACGAAAGATGCACGTCGGTGGGTTGGGTTGAGTCCCAAGTAATTTGGGCTAGGGGTTGTGTTGCAATTATAAGGTTGAACTTAGGTCTTGTTCTCACGTAAGCATATATCTAATTCCAAGTTCTATTTAGAGATGTGGATGGGAGTGGTCAATTTGAATGAATTACATCATAGATTAGATTGAGTTTAGATTTTAAATTATTTAAGATAAACCTCCCTTTAGGGTGACGTCCCACACCCCCACAGGATAATCGATTGTTCAAAAAAAAAAAAAAAAATAGACATCATCATCATCAGCCAATAATCCCATCTGTCCGGAGTCGACTTTATGAGTTCTTTTTCTCCATCACAAACCATATCATCGGTCATTTCACAGTCTAGCATGCCCTTTTTTATCCCTTCCTCTATGTTTTCGAAGGTCAGCGTCTCTTCCTCGTATGTTCAATCCGCGGCCTCTCCACTCTACGTACTGGGGTTGTGCTTGGCTTCAACTAATATGACTAAACCATCTCAAACGAGTTTCTCTCAATTTGTCATATATCAGAGTTATTTTTAGACTATCCCTAATGCGTTTATTTCTAACTCTATCCTTTAGAGTTAAACCACTTTTCCAATGTAGTATACACATCTCCATTGTCATGACTTTGTTTACTTGTCTTTTTTTTCATTGCCAAACTCTCTGCTCCATAAAGCATTGTAGGTCTAATAATTGTTTTGTAAAATCGTCCTTTTAGGCGAATGGAGACTTTTACCACACAAGACCCGACTAGCTAGTTTGCATTTTGCCCATTTCGCTCCTATCCTTTTCATTATATCTAATCCGAAACCTCTTTGAGATTCTACAATAGAGCACACGTATTTAAACTAATCACAACGTGCAACTAGGTCGTTTCCTATTTTTACTAAATTATTCTCACTATCGTCTAACTCACTAAAATTAATTCTGTTCTAGTTCTACTAATTTTCAACCCGTTTGACTCCAACGTTCTTCTCCACAAATCTAGCCTAGCCTTGAGTTGTTGCTTTGTCTTATTAATTAATACTATATCATCCGCAAAAAGCATGCACCATGGCATTTCATCTTGGATCCCTGATGTTAAGTCGTCCATGATCATCGCGAACATGTATGTGCTTGGGTTTAAAGCAGATCCTAGATGGAGCCCCACTTCAAGAGGGAATTCCGCTATCTCATCACAGATGGTTCTAACATAAGTGGTTGCACCTCGTACATATCTTGAAAAATCTCAATATAGTCGTTGGGATTGTATTTATTTCTTAGGATTGTCCATATTAATTTCCTCGGTACTCTATCATAGGCCTTTTCTAGGTCAATAAAAGTCATGTAGAGGTTCTTCCTCTTCTCTCTAAATTTCTCCATCAGTTGTCTTGGGATAAAAGTCGCTTTTGTTGTTGACCTTCGTGGCATATACCCAAATTGCTTTTTTGATAGATTTGACTCCTGTCTTAGGCGCCTCTTATTACCCTCTCCCGAAGTTTATTGTATGACTCGTGTTTGATCGCTCGGCAATTGTCATAGCTTTGAATATCTTCTTTATTTTTATAAAAAAGGGGACTACAATGTCTCTTGCACCACTCATTAGACATCATTTTTGAGACTAAAAATTTGTTGACTAATCGTGTTAACCAACACACTCCACTTTCCCCTATAAATAGACTAAAATTCGATTGGGTACCATCCAATCCTAGTGCTCTATTCTTCATCATCTTTTCAAGGCTTGATTTACTTCTCTCTGTTATTTTGTTCACTATCCCCTCATTTGCTTCTCCTTCCATAACCTCCATCTTCCAGTTGAGTGTTCAACAAGTCTCTAAAGTAGGTTTCCCAACTTTCCCTAATTTCTTCGTCTTTCACTAGTACTCTTGGATTATCTTCCTTAATCCATCCCACGTGGACAAAATCTCTACTACTCCTCTCCCACATCGCAGTGAGCTTATAAATTATTTTCTCCCATTCAATTTTTTTCCAATTTGGCATAAATCAGTAAAGGCTTCATATTTGGCTTTACTTGCAGCTTTGTTAGCGGCCTTTCGTATAAACTTGTAATTTTCTCATTCGACCATATTCCTTGATTTCTGCTATATCTTAAATTGATTTTTTTTCTCTTGTGTAGCTTTTTCTACCTCGACTTTCCACCACCACGTGTCCTTTCGCAAGCCTATTTTAGTTCCGTTAGTTTCACCTAAAACATCTTTGGCTATATCTTTAATGAGTCTAGACATCCTGCCTCACATCTCATTACTAAGCACCTTGTCTTTCACTAATTTTGTTTTTTCCCCTCTCAAAATCCACTATCTAATTATTGGAGGTTCCTTTGTTACTATTTTTGCGGTTTATTCTTAACAAGCAAGTCTAAAACTATAAGTCTATGTTGTTTTGTGAGGCTTTTGCCAGGCTAGACATAAAAGTACATATTGTATATGATGGCCCTTTAGGTTTGAATAGGGTTTGAGTCCAAATCCAGGCTTTCAAGTTGGTCATGCCCTTAAAATGCAAGGCTTGGACCAATCCAATTTTAAATTGGTTACTATTTTTTTTCTTTTGAGCCCAAAGTGAACATGGACAGATGCCAAGATCACCTGAGTTTTAAGTTTCTTGGGGCTGGTCTGGGCCTGAAGGTTACGCCTGACCCAACTTGCACCCTACTCCAGACAAGAGTTGTCCTCTATTTTAATTAATACCAACAAATTTGATACTTTACTTGTTTCTTGTTGTTTCTCTGTACATCATTTTATAATAAAATGTTAACATATGATAGAATATATGATTGAACCTGTTTTTGTAACTAAAAATACATTAATGCATAATTTGATTTATAGAGGAGAAACTAAAGATTGAATATGAAAAGCTTACTACTACCAGACATTCATATAAATGCAGTTCTTCTCAGTGTATCCCAACAAATATGATTGTGTAACAATGTTAAAAGGCTAGTTAATTGATTGGTTGTCACGTGTGAGGATTGTGGCGAGACATCGTCAAATCATCTTATAACCAAGATCATAGCTTAATTTTCAAGAACTCAGTCACAACCACAGGGTTGTGGTTCCAACTCTCTCTCTTATAAAGAAGAAATAGATTAAAGAGGGGAGAATGTTCGAAGAGCTCCTCTTTTAATAAAAAACACAGAACAAAAGCAAAACAAACAAGCGAAAAAGAAAAATGACATCCCTAATTTTGCTAGACGATCAGCTTCTTCATTCAAGGATCGGTGTGTCCTCCAACTTCTTCATATTCCCAGATTGGTGTATCAGCCTCTTCATACCTGGTTTCGGGTCTTGTTAACATTAAAAAAAGGGTTTTGTTCACGAACAAAATGTTATCAGGAGGATCCAGATCCACCCCAGAGCAAACAATGTACAATCTATAAAAGAACAAATGATAACATGACAAATTGGGTTTTGCATTCTACACCTCTGATCCACTTCTTAACCTAAGACACTAAAGGTCGACACTGCTTATACTACTAAAAATCTCAGTATAGTTTCTCACAAGGTCTTATGTTTATAACCAGTGATCTGTGTAAATCCATCAACCCTGTTAGGGGGCTATTGTCACACCATTGGTTCACAAGTCTTTCACTAGTTGGCTTTCCAAATATCATATCTAGGTGTTACTTGAAGGAACTCTAAACAAAACCATAAGAGATGCTAGATCATCACATTAAGCCTTCCTATTTTGTCATTGACTTTCATCCCGATCTGCATTCTGAGTTCCATATGTACCTCTTATCAAGGTGCTTATAGTATCAACAAAGAAGGTTCCATAGTTGACAGGCTCGTTGGAAATGTCTTTTCAAGATTAACCACACAAAGATGTGGACTTTCAAACTGCAGCTATGGACCTCGAATTTTTGATTTTATGCATTCATTTGATCGTTCATAGTATATAATCACAACTTTATAGAAGATTTAGTAGAATCTTCTTCCTAGATTACTAACATCCGAAGTAGCAAATAAACCCTCCAGCATCTCCTGAGGTGCGGGTTTAAGTTGATACCATCTTTGCTTTTGCTGCAGGCAGGAAACAAGTTAGGTAGTTCAGCAGTCATTTGATTAATGTTAACAAAATGTTTCTCTCTCTTATAGACATGCACAAATGTTTCCCCCTTGTTCTCTGGGTGTTTTGAAAGGGAGTTTGTTCCATTTCATTGCTTTATGAATCATGTACCAGGTATTGTGTTTACTCTGGAAAGGATATTTTCTTCTCGATTGATAGATGTTTGGGTGATGCTCCGTCAGCCTCCACCTTTCCTGTTCTCTTTTCCCTGGCTGCTGATAAAGATGCTAAGGTCAGGGTGTGTTTTGATCGTTGGTGTCCTTAGTTTAGAAGACCTTTGGAGGATTGGTTATCCTTAATGGCCCAGTTGACTAGTGTTTTTGTTGTGGGACATGGCGAGGATAGACGTATCTGGGATCCTGATCCTCATGGTTGGTTTTTTTTTTTTTTTTATTCAGTTAAGTCTTTTTGTATTAAACTGATATGGGTTGGTGATGTCTCTCGGATGAATCTGAAAATTTGGAAGGGTGTGGCTCCTTTCAAGGTGAGTTTTTGGTGGGTGACTTGTTTAAAGAGGATCTTGACTGATAGACAATTGTGGGTGCGACAAATGCTTATTGTTAATGCTTGTCCTCTCAGTATGGTGGATGAAGAGACAATGAATCATCTTCTTCTTCGTTGTAGGTTTGCATATCAGATTTGGTGTCATTTCTTTCAGTTGCTAGGAATGGTTTTTTGTCTTTCGAACGCTTGGTCAGGTTTGTTTAATGAAGAAGTTCTGTTGGTTGGTAGTTCTTTTAGAAGGACACTTTGTGCAACGACCGTTCTGAGCATAGTGTGGTCTATGTGGTTGGAAAAGAATTCTAGGATCTTTAATGGCAATGAATTCTCGGTCAGGCATCTTATTGTAGTCATAAAGAACAGAGTTGCATGGTGGTTGGTGCGGTCAGGGGAGTTTCGTGGTATCACTATCTCTAATATTTGTAGGGGTTGGGAGTCAGTGGATCACTTTTTTCTCCATTCTGTTTCGTTGAGGTCTGATGCTTCGTCTCCTCCAGAGATGGGTCTCCTCAAGCTTAATTTTGATGGGAGTTGTGTGCATGAACTTGTCTTAGCAGGTTATCGGGGAATCATTCGTAATGGTTCTGGTGGCACCTTGCTTTCTTTTGCGGAACCTCTTCCGAATGGCTCGGTGCTTGATGTGGAGCTATATGCTCTATGGAGAGTTGTTATGGCATTGGATGAATTGGGGGTAGTTGGGAGTCTCTTAGAAGGTGAGACTGTGATTGTTGTTGGTTGGGCCTCTGGGTCTGTTTGTCCATGGTCTTGTTTGGATAAAGTTGATAAAATTCACCATTCCATTGAGGCTTATGGCTTTTCAGTCTCTTTGGTTCCTCGATCTGCAAATTCAGAGGGGATGAGTTGGCTCGTCGGGGTGTGACTTTGTCATCGGAAATTGTAAACAATTTTATGTAATGTGAGAGGAGGTGGGAGTTGGTGTTTGGCTGTTTTTTGGTTGTAGGCGTTTTGTGCCTGCTAAGGTTTTTGTTTGTTCTCCTTGTTTTTTATTAATGAAGTTACTTTTCAATAAAAAAATGTTCCCCCCTTTGACATCAAACAACTCTCCTGGAAAGAATGGATTTTTTTGTTACTGTATTATCTCAATTGGACCTACTTTTAGTAATAAATCCTACTCCATTTATGAACATGCCAAAAGTATAATAATCTTAGAAGAATGTTGTTTTCTTACTTTGCGTCATTAAAAATGGATTCAAGTGCAGAGTAAGTATTATAAACAAATGGATGCAGGGGTTTGAGATCCATATGGGACTGAACAAGTATGGGTGCTTAACGTCATTTGAAATGATCAGAAACAATGGTGATGGAGATAGATACTGATTACGATTAAGTACAATCAGTTCATTGTTCAAATTACTTGATTGCTTCATCACATGGTTACTCCATCTAATATGTGATGTTAATGGCATTCATGATTTGCACTCTGTCTGATAGCCAAGTTCATTGTTCAAAGTTTGTGTTTGTCTAAATTCTAGTTTTATGCTCTATTTGTAATATTACCATTTTGTGTGCTCTACTCCTTCCAAATCTCATATTTGTTGGTCGAATACTTGGTGATTTTCTTTTTCTATTAATTGTAATTGTCCAGTGAGAACAGGGTTAGAAGGACCTGGGCTTTCTGTTCCTCAAAAGATTTGGTACTGTCTTGCCACAGTTGGGGGCCAATATATTTGGGCCCGTCTACAATCTTTTTCTGCATTTCGTAGATGGGGCGATTCTGAACAGGTTCTCCTTAACTCTTCATACGTCATCTGTTATAGTCAATTGAGATGAGCAGACACTGACATTATCCTTGCAAATGCTTCAGAGATCATTGGCACGTCGAGCCTGGATTTTTATACAACGCATTGAAGGTTTCTATAAAGCTGCTTCCTTTAGCAATCTGCTGATATTTCTTTACACAGGAAGGTATCAATTTGAAAATCACATGTTTGTGTAGAATAATATAAAATACAGTCCATTTCATCTAGTAAAATACTTGTTAATTATCTACTTAGTATTGTATACGCTACCTACACAAATACTTTTGCAAACTTAAAACTTTTCACTGAGTAGTTGTGTTGAGGGGCATCTAATTTTTCTTCTGACAAGAGCCTATAGCACAGTTGGTAGGTGCTCGTTGTCACCCTTGTCACAAATATCGGCGGTATTTTCAAATTTACCGCGTCTTTATCGGCAAAATACCATTACCGCGTTAAAAACGCGTTTTTATCGCCACAATGATAAATTGCCAGTAAATTCTCGATAAAATCGCGTTAAAAACGCAATAAACGTTAATAACGCGATAAATTCCCGGTAAATTCCCGATAAATTCCCTGTAAATTCCCGGTAAATTCCTGGTAAATTCCCTATACCATTTTTATTTCATTAAATTTTTTATTTATTCTATTTTTTTTTAAAATATTATAATTTCCGCGAGATTTTCCCGTTAAATTCCCGGTAAAATCCGAGAATTTAAAAATATCCCGTTATTACCAATTGCCGTTAATATCCCGAAAACGGTATTTGTCACTTTGGTTGTCACAACCAAAGCGTGGTGGGCTTGAGTCATATGGCCATCTCAAATGTTATATACATATATACATATGTACATGCATACATACATATATACGTATACACATACATAGAATACAAACATTCATTGCTTCGTACATATTGATATATATATATATATAGGCGCAAACTAGTTTGCATAAACTTTATTGCTAACTTTGAATTTTGGGGCCCATAGTGGATTAAATGGATCCACTCCCCCGACACCCACTTATATATATAATATATGATGGTGGGTCCATCTTTTAACATATTGGATGGGATGTATGAATTGGATATCTTGCAATTGAAGTATATTTGAGTTGTGGGTTCATCTAAATGATCCTTGTTAGATTTGAAACTTTCTGTTAAATGCCCTTGAAAATTTGTAATATAAGATAATTGTTTACACGATCATATGGGCTCTAAAGTTTTATAGATATCTATATCTCAAAATTTCAAATTTCTACATCTAATCCATGTGTTTTACATAGTGGATCCTATCTTCTTGCATGGGGCTCTTGATTCTACTTTGAGACACATAATAACTAAAAACATCAAATGCGATATCCAAATGTTTGGCTCTCTGTGCATGAGTGCATGACAACACATGCACAATAATGTAATCAAAGTATCCAGTTGTGTTATGTATGAAGTGAAAAATGGCATGTGATATGTGAAGATATAATTTTATCAAGTGAAAAGAAAAATAGTCATCAAATAATGAACGATTTTGATATTTTGTGATATTAAATGTTTACTTCATAGCGAGTTTCTAGCCTTTTGATCATGATTAGACTGAGGACTTCGATAAATCTTTTTCTACCAATCATATGGGTTTGAAGGGGGGCACATTCAAGAGAGAGTAGTTAATAAAATGTAAAGGCGATGAGAGAGCTATAGTGAACAAAGATCATGATTTTATTGTTGAGTGTTTCAAACTTATATTCTTATGCTTTACCATTTTTTCTAAATATTTTGCTAATTTTGTTAGATTCTTTTGACCCATAAATGTTACTTTACATGACTTGGTCAAATCAGGTCGATTTTATGTTGACTCAGTACTGGTACCCACCAAAGCTATTACTGTTTTTGAGTTTTTAAAATGTGATTGTGGAGTGCAAGTGTCTACAATGTCAAATTAGACTACTAGGTTGGGTCAAGTCAAGTTCAGGTTGATCCAGTTATCCAAAATGTCGATCCATTACCTACCTTTTTTGCACAATTGGTAAGGTCTCATTGTTGTAACCTAAAAGTTGTGGGTTTAAGTCCCATGGGTGTTTAGATAAGCAATTGACCCATGGAAAACGATTTACCAGAATAAAATATGAATGCCAACTCCAGATTGATGGGATAAACGCCCTGAAGATGATGATGATAATTACCTATCCATTTATTATTATTATAATTTTTCAAGTGGTACCTACCCTTTTGTTGTCCTAGTCACTCATCTTTACCTATTGTTAAAATCTTATGATACACAATTCATATCTTACGATTCATAAGATATGATAAGAGGAACAATTCATATCTATTAACAAATCTTATGATTCCTAAAAGTAACAAAATTATGGGGTTATTAGGGATGTGAAAGCATGAAGCTTTTTGTTTTGATGGTTTTTAAGGCTTAAATGGTGGCAAATAAGCTGGGTTGCAGTAGAGTCGATGCTCAGAAAATTTTGATTGCGGGTTGTCGAATGGGAATCAAATTCCAAAATTTGGAATCAGCTAAGGAGGCCATGTAGTGGATTGATGAGCATGATCGTTTTTCTCTCGAGTCACAACATTCAAAGAAATTAGGCAGAACACAGGGACTATTGGGCACTCCCCTTCCCCTGAAAGTGTACAGCTCAAGGGACAACCTAAGAAGCACCGATACGAGTGTGCGTATCGGATACGACACGTATCTGATACGGGGATATAACAAATTTTGAAAAACTAGGATACGGGTGGGGCGGGATACACCGAATTAAAATAAATATATATAATCAACAAAATAAACTGAGACATTTACAAAAAGATCATAAATTCTACTATGAGATAAAAAGAGTCAACAAATACTAAGTACATGATAAGAAAACACCACTTTTAGATAGATAATTTAGAAAAATTATTTGTTAAATGTAATTATCAAAATTTAACTTCAATTGAATAAATTGAATAAAATTGTCATTAAGATGATAATAATATGAGCTATAAAAGAAATTTCTACATATCTTTTAAGATTTATAAACTCGAAAATAGTTAGTGTACTATTTTAAATAATAATTGTTTAATTGAGATGTGTACTATTTTAAATAATAATTATGTTAAAATAGTTAGTGTACTGTTTTAAATAATAATTATTTAATTGAGATGTGTAATATTTTAAATAATAATTATGTTAAAATAGTTAGTGTACTATTTTAAATAATAACTATTTAATTGAGATGTGTATTATTTTAAATAATAATTATGTTAAAATAGTTAGTTTAGTATTTTAAATATTATCTGTTAAATTGACACAAATCAATAACATTTAAAATTTTAAATAATCTTTAATAACATCTATCAAATAATTTTTTTAAAATAGATACAAAATATTAAGAAGATGTTTAAAATATAAAAACGATAATAAAAAGTTAAAAATATAAAAGATGTTTTAATGTTTCTTTGCAATAGTGTCGTAGAACGACATTACTACGAACATAAGTTGGGGGCTTAAGGCAACAACTTATCCACGTAAGTAAATAACTTAGGTAAAGCCTTACGGTGAAACGTAGGGTAAAGTTGGGTGTTACGAATGAAAAAAAGGGGAGATAGAGAAACCATCTGCGGCGGCGGAGAAGGGAATGAGAAAAAGAAAAGAAAAAAACCGAAAATCAAGTAGAGAACGATGGCATGTCCTTCTCTTTCGTAAGTACCTCTTCTTCCATTTCACATCTCCTTTCTTCCATTCGAGTCTTCCCTCTTTTACTCCTTTTTCTCTCTTTTTTTTCTTCCCTTTATTGTACGTATTTTCCTTTTTTTTTTTTTTCTATTTTCCCTCTTCTTCTTTTTTCTTCTACATCGCACACACCTACGTGTGTCGTGTGTCCCGCCGTCTCGCGTGTCGTATCCTCGCACACCTACGCGTATCGGTGGCGTATCCGTATTTAAAAAATATTTTAATTTATTGGGTGCGTATCCGACACGTATCCGAGCCGTATCCGTGTCGGATACGCACCCGACATGGATACTCTAAGGGTTTCGAAGTATTTGTGCTTCATAGGGGGCCGCAAACTTTCGGTTTCTTAATGAAAATCATTACATGGAATGTTAGGGGCCTTGGCCTGGGCCCTAAGGCTGAAGAGGGGGCTGTGAGAAAATTGTTCAGAAAGCATAAATCTTATTTTATTTTCATACAGGAAACTAAAAAGGATGACATATCCAATAGAGATATCAGGGAAGTTTGGGGTGGCCGAAGAGAAGAATGGAGGTTCAAACCATCCATAGGGAGTGCAGGAGGTCTACGTATCATTTGGAGACCATAAATATTCTACATTACCGACACTTTAGTGGGCAACATACCAATTTCGATAAAAGGGCGGTTGATAGATGAAAATAAAGAGGTAATGCTCAAAATGTTTACGGACCAAATGCGGCTGGTGAGAGATGCATTTTGGGAGGAGATTATTACTGCTGAGGAATTCATGGAATGGTCCGTGGTGCCTTGGGGGTGATTTTAATGCAACACGGTATCCTTCAGAGAGAAGGGGAAGAGCAAGTTTAACAGATTTATCATCTGGATTCTCAGATTGCATTAACCTTTGTGGCCTTGTTGATTATCCCATGGGTGGTGGTAGATTTACATGGACAAATGGGCAAAGCTGTCCATCTATGAGCCGATAGGACAGATTTCTAGTGTCTCTCTCTTGGGAAGACATCTTCCCCAATGCCTCGCAAACGAAATTGAGTAGACCTGTCTCGAATCATTGGCAAGTTACATCAACACGGAGGTTGTGGATTGGGGACCGAGGCCGTTCAGATTTAATAACCTTTTGCTAGAGAATAAGGATTTCCACCACAAAGCATCTACTTGGTGGAAATCATTTTAGGTGGAGGGGTGGGCTGGATTTGTGCTACACAAAAAACTGAAATTGCTAAAACAAGAAATTAGAGAATGGTGCAAATCTAAGTTTAGAGCGGTAGAAGAGGAAAAAGAGTTCCACTCTTACATAGTGGAAGAGTGGGAAGGTATTGAGGAGGAAAGAGACTTGTCTAAAGAGGAACTTAGGGAGAAACACAGCCATATGTCCAAGTTTTGGGAGCTTCTCAGGAGGGTGGAATGGAGACCGAAGTCGAGGGCTATATGGCTCAGAGGGTGACAAAAACTCTAAGTTCTTTCACTGGGCGCCCAATGCGATCAGGGTAATTATTGTAGACAGGGAGGAGGGTGGAGGGGAAAAGGGAGGTGAGGAAAGCAGTCAAGTCATACTTCAGTTCAGTTTTTGCACCGGTCAGTTCTGTCTTACCAGTCCCTACGGTTGTACTTGATTCTCAGCCCCATGCTAGCTTCCATTCATTGGATCCACACGTCTTGGTGAACGCTCTTGCAGGTATCATCTCCTCATCTCTTCCTTCCATTTCTTCAGGTTTTGTTGCTCTAACCCCTGCACATATACAGGCAGGGGATGTTTCTGCTTTTGCATTATCCAGGTTTTGCCAAGCTTGTAGCAAGGAGTTCGGCTTAGGAGATAGTAGGATAACATGACAGTAGGAATTCCGCCTACAGTGTCGGCAAATCTACTCCTCGATACTAGTGGGTTCATGGCTAGATCACAGGCGACACATTCACGACATATTACAAGTGCTATCCCTTTTACACCTTATTTCCAAAATGCAATCTTCAGTACAATCCAAATACCAGGGAATTTACATCCTAGTTCTAGGTCGAGTCGCCAACAGTAGGGGTTACCATTCCCAATACTAGTGTGCCAATGACACACAAGCTAGGAGGCCCTCGACCTCATCCCACTCGTAGAACCCTTAACTCAAGGGGTAGAGTTAGGTCGGTCTTAGAAGGAATTCAGTTTAACAAAATCTCTAGGGGAACAACTGCTTGGCTGGAGAGACAATTTGAGGAAAAGGAGGTGTTGGAAGCACTAGGTAGTGTTGACGGAGATAAGGCACTAGGTCCAATGGCTTTAACTTCAGATTCTTGAAGTCTTGTTGGGTTCCTGTGGGAGGACTTCCTGAGGTTCTTTAGTGAGTTTCATTCTAGAGGCATCCTAAACAAGGAGTTAAAGAACTCCTTAATCGCCTTAATTCCGTAAGAAAAGAAGGAGCTTCAGAGCTCTCTCACTTCAGACCAATCAGTTTGGTTGGGTGCATTTACAAACTTTTGGCTAAACTCCTTGCCACAATACTTAGGATAGCAGTTAGCGAGGTCATAGGAGAAACACAAGGTGCATTGATTCAGGGTCGACAAATCCTAGGTGGAATTATGATAGCAAATGAAATCATACATTCTCGACGTAGGGATAAAAAGAAGACAATGTTATTAAAATTAGATATGGAGAAAGCTTATGACCATGTTGGGTGGGATTTTGTCGATTATCTGTTTGTCCAAATGGGATTTGGAAATAGGTGGAGACAATGGATGAGAGCTTGTTGTATTCAGAACTCATCCTACTCCATAGTAAATGGCTCACCAATTGAGCAAATTGTTGCGACAAGGGGTCTTAGGCAAGGGGACCGACTATGGCCCTTTTTATTTACCGTGGTTGTTGAAGCCTTAAACCGCCTATTGGTCAAGGCTAAAGAAGTGTGCTTGGTAAAGGGACTTGAGATGGGTGTAGGTAGTTCTCCTATTTTCCATTTACAATTTGCTCTAGAGAGGAACTATTCAAGGAAAAAGCGGTCCTTTGTTGCTTTGAACTGGTATCTGGATTAAAGATTAATTTGGGAAAAAGCAACTTAATCGGTATTGGTGTGGAGGTTGAGCTAGAGGAGTCCTTGGCAAGGGAGTTGGTGTGTGGAGTTGGAAAAGTTCCTTTCACTTACTCGAGCCTTCGCATTGGTGGAAATCCTAGATCCAAGTCATTTTGGAACCCAATAATTGAAAGGGTGGATAAGAAACTTAGTGCATGGAGTAAACACTGCCTATCTTTCGGAGGAAGGTTGACCCTCATTCAGTCTATCTTAGCGAATCTCCCTACATACTTCATGTCCTTATTTGAGATGCCAAAAGGAGTCACTAAAACGGTGGAAAAGTTACAAAGGGCTTTTCTCTGGGAAAGAAAGAGGGGAAAAAAACGCATTCATTTGGTCAAATGGGACGAAGTCATAAACTTGAAGAAAGAAGGGGGAGTAGGGTTTACAATGTGAGGGACAAAAATCATGCATTGTTGTGCAAATGGGTTTGGAGGTTTACCTTGGAGAAAGATTCCCTATGGAGGAAGCTGTTAGTGTCTAGATATGGCCTTCAGGATGAAGGGGGTTGGAAACTAGGTAATAGGGCAGCCACAGAAGGGTCAGCAATGATCAAATCCATTGTCAAATTAGCGAGTGGAGAAGGGAAGATAGGTGCAACCTTCTTGAGGGGTCTCAGAATCTTAGTAGGCAGAGGGGACATGACCCTATTCTGGAAAGACAATTGGATAGGGGAGAGTTCTTTGAGTCAGGCTTTCCCCCGGCTCTTTTGAGCGGCGTTGGATAGAGAAGCCTTAGTGAAGGACTACTACAGTGAAGTGAATGGAGACCCATATTAGAGTATCGCTTTTAGGAGAATCCTTAGGGACTTTGAGGAAGATCAACTCCGCTCCTTGAAGAGCTTGTTAAAGGAATCTGTTATTAGTATGGAGCAAGAGGATAGGTGGGTCTGGACCATTTACCCATCCGATGTCTTCTCAGGTAAATCTATACTTATATCCATCTACTCCCTAGGGCAAGAAGACTATCCACCATCCGCCTTGGCCTGGAATAATAAAGTTCCACCAAGAATACAAGTATTCTTGTGGGCTGCATTAGGATGGAGGATCTTAGTCATACGCAACCTAAGGAGTAGAGGCCCCCTCCCTGAGGGAGTTTCAGATCTGTGTGTTCTTTGGGAAGAGGGGGAGGAGTCGGTGGATCACCTCTTGTGTGCCTGTCCATACGTGACATGGATCTGGTGCCTATTCATCAACTTGATGGAATGCCCAGGGGCGATGAACAACACGATAGGAAAAATTGTCATAGAATGGAAAAGGGGGGCCTTTTGTCGAAAGAAGAAGGGTGGCATGGAGCTTGATTCCAGTAGCGATCATGTGGGCAATTTGGAAGGAGAGGAATAATAGAACCTTTGAAGGAAAACGGGCTCTAGAGGTGTTTGAGAAGGCCAAATGGAATTTAGCATGTTGGCTCTCTCTAAGCAAGGAAATCTCTGGGTGCTCCCCTGAACATTTCTACCTATCGTGGGAGAGATGTATAAAAGGTAGCAAAAAAGTTGAAGAAACCTAGGGTGGATTGGGTGAAACCAGAGAAAGAGTTCTTTAAGTTTAACGTTGACGGTGCAGCTAAAGGAAAGCAGGGTCCGACAGGTATAGGAGGAGCACTTCATGATGATGAGGGTAGAATGCGATTAATTTTCTCGGAGTCGGTAGGAGTCATGGAGTTAACAGGGCGGAGCAGAGGGCTATTAGGCTCGCAATTTTTTTCTCTGGGTGAGTATTGGGAATGGCAACCTTATCATTGAAGGCGACTCTTCAAATGCAATCGCTTGGGCTAGCGGGAAGGTAAACTACCTTGGAAACTGGTCAACACTGTTAGATTCATTAGGAGGTTGTGTAGGAATGGTATTATCAGGTTTGTGCATTCCGCATGATCGACAAACAATGTCGTCGACTTTCTAGTGAAGATCGGGGTTCAAAAGACCCATTCAGCAGTGGAGATGTTCCCGATTGAGTAATCCCAGGATGTTGTTCGGGTGTGAGGGCTCTACATCTAGGGTGGTGGGAGTCCTTGTATTGTGCCATCGAGGCATTCTTTGTAACCTTTTTGTACTTTGTAGACTCTATCTTCTCATTGGGTGGGCGGTTGTACACACCTCTCGTGCTCTCCCCCCTATTGCTTCTATTTGAATTTTATTAATATTATATTTATGTCTCCGTTTTCAAAAAAGTTGTTAGCTTTTAAGTCATTTTGAATTTTTGGGGATTTTTAGTTCATTTTTTACTTTTCATAGTATACTTAGATTACATATTGGTCTTATACATTTTGGAGTTGGGAGCATTGAAATTTGAGCTCCACTAATTATATAATATTAACTTAATATTAAAAGAAAGTTGGAGAATTGCTTATATTATTATCTTTTAGATATATTTTACATAATTTCCACGATTACAAAAGAAAATATTTTAGAGGGAGAACACTTATAAATCTTAAGATTATGTGGTTTACGATACACAATTTGCTGTTCAAGATGTATAGCTATTTTATGATACGTTTTGATTTTCACAACATTGCATATACCTATATCCCTTTAGATGAATGGGTCAACCTACCCAAACCCACTTAGCCATTTATTAAGTGTGTCAGTATATTTACCCATGTATCTTACTTGATGTTTACCCATTTAAGTGTATTTTTTATTAAAAACAAAAAGGTGACCTTTTTTTGTCAAGTTCCATTGCATAAAAAATGTGTGAAATTTTGTAAATGTCTTGAATATCAAATGAGTCAACTATCTCCAAAGAACTAAACAAAGTGACTTGTCCCAAACCGGATTTCCTATGTATTACCTGTTTACACAACAGGTGCAATCAACCCAACCTAGTCATGTTCCTAGGGTCAACCCAAATCCAACCTCTTTATAAGTTGGGTCAGCTTGACCCAACCCATGCCATAAACAGGCCGTGAACATGAGACCGTACCTTAAATAAGGCATGTTCAGGTCATTGTATGGGTCGGGTTTAGTGTTACTGATGCTGGGTAATAGCTTTGTGGCAAATTTGGTGGGCCAAGGAGAGTCATGTCAACCAGATTTTTCTTTGCTTGCAATCCAATTTGTTGTCCAAGTGCTATTTTCCATGGGTGAAAAGGTGTTGCCAATAAGCCCCTATGACCTTCTTTGGGAATGTTGCTGGAACATCATTTGTCCTTTTTTTTCTGCTGCACTCCACCCTATCCCATCCCCTCCTCCCCTCCCTCGCGCATTGGTCATGTCGTTGGGATCTGACCTGATGCAGTCCAACCTACCATGGGTTGTCGGAGGTTGCATTGGGTCATGTTTGGGGTGACACTTCTATAGTGTTGGACTTTGGTTCTCGATCCAACTTTATCTACCTTAGTTTCACCTCTACTACTAGCATAAAAACATACTTCTTACATATCTTACTAATTTTAGCATTTGAGGTTTTATTTATGAAAACCTTAGTTTATCATGTATATGTTCTGTACCAGGTATCGAAGTCTTATTGAAAGAGCTCTCAGAGCAAGGCTTGTGTATGGGAGTCCCAACATGAATAGAGCTGTTAGTTTTGAGTACATGAATCGTCAATTGGTGTGGAATGAGTTCTCTGTAAGTCTTTTCCATTATTTATTGAAATCTGTGTGATTCAGATTTGGATCATTAGGTTTATCCTAAATGACATGAGTAGATTGATGGATGGATCTTTCAAATTTTGTTTCTGTCCATGCAATTTCTATGTCCATGTTTGGTAATTTTGCAATTCATGAGATTCCTTTCAATTGAGGATTGGAGTATAGGTGATGGGATATTCTGAATCTCTTGGAAAGTTGAAGTTGATATTTGTTTCTATGACCCCTCCCTAGAGATTAGCTACACAAGATTGCAGTGTCACTTTTTTTTTAATAACCAGTTGTCTTTCCATGAATTGTGAATGAATTTTACTACAGATGGATACATAATAATTGATATTAATTTATTCATATTATGATTGATGTTTATATTTTCAACTTTGATGTAAATAAATTTATATTTCATGTGTTTATTTTATTTTTTCAATTTTTTTATATTAAAATCTGTTGAAATAGCTTGATGCCAATATTTGAATGTATAAAAAAATTCAAAAAATATCAAACAATATTTGAATATTAGAGGGTTTTTAGAAACTACCAACTAAAATCAATTTGAATCTCATAGGATTTTAATCTAACTTCCATGTTTGACATCGAACATATTCTGAACCTATTAATGTTGTTAGATTTTTAAGTTTGTTATATTAAAATCCTATGAGATTGAAACTAACGCCATTTGATAGTTTCTAGAAATCTCGTAAGAATTGAACTGTAATTTTAATAGTTTCAAATATTGTTGTTTTGCTACTTCCATGGATTTTAATATAAAAACTTGAAAAGATAAAAATACACACTAATAAAAGATGAATTAGAAAACATCATCAACATTGACCATAATATGAATTTGTTAACATCAATTACTATATATCCCTTCATAATATAAATTCATTCACAATTTATGGAAAGACATGTGACCATTAAAAAAGTGAGAATACAACTTGCGTAGATAATCTCTGGCTAGGGGCCATAGGAGCAAATCTCACCTTTTGAAGATATCAAATGTAATCTCACACATGTGAGAGATTTTCCAAACACAAATATATCACTTCTAAGATTTCAATATTTAACAAAAGTGAATCAAACAAATCCCACTAGGGGTGGCAAGGGTTGGGTTCGAGTCAAGTTGTGTATAGATAATAACAGATTTTTTCCATTCAAAAAAAGAAGGTAATTAACGGATATTCTATCTGACCCGATCCAATTTTTTAATTATGGTCCGACTCGAATTTTATTTTATTCAATCAGACCCATCTCAAATTTCTATGAAAGTTTTAAAAATTAGAAAAATGAGAGGATTTTTTTTTTAATAGAAAATGAAAGTTAAAGAGGGCTTCCCTTTCATGTGAGCCCATTGAGGGCTTTAGAAAATTGATGCAATAGGCTAAGACTTTTTAACGTTGGTTGGGTACATTAGGTTAAAATTAATAGGTAAGAAATAAATAAATTATTTAAATATTAATTTTAATTCAATTGAAGTCAGTTTTGGATCAATGACTGCTCTATCCACAATCCATTCCGAATTTATTTTGAGTTAGGTTGGGTCAGGCAGTTTAATTCATTTAAGAAATGCATGACCCAATCCCACTTTTTTTCGGGTCGGGATTGGTTGGGTAAAAAATTGCAACCCCTAAATTTTAGAGTTACCAAATAGGTACTCAATATTTTTAACCTACAGGTTCAAAATCTCAATGAAAGTCATAATCTGGGTGTGATGTGAATTTGTTCATATTATTAGCATCTTCAATATTTTGCTTGATTTTTGAAAAAATATGGATAAAAGCAACTTTTTAAAAGATTATATTCTCATTCTATTTTTCCAGCTAATGGGATGGGATTGAATTGGACTTCGACATCCTAAATTTTGAGTTGGCATGCTCCAGTCTTTGAGGAGCTTGCCCAATTAATTTGAAACCCAACCCCCATGGACCCTTATTTACTATTATTAGTTTTGAGTAACATGGGTATCCACACTCCACTTGGAGGTGAGACTAATCCCACATATACATGAAAGTGTTTGCAAGCATGTATTGGGTTACTCCAGGAGGAGTCGAACCCAAGATTTCTTGTCTATTCCTAGAAGTTCAAGCCAATTGAGTTATCCGTTCTACTATTGCTCACTTAGAACATGGGGGTGATGTATGATGGTGTGAATAAGAAAAATAGTGGTTGATACTAAATGTTGTCAACTTACAATTAATTATTTTGCTATTTTCTGTGGGAACTTACACATTTGATTGTCACTTAGGAGATGTTGCTCTTGCTTCTTCCGCTTCTCAACTCATCATCCATTAAGAAGTTTCTTCTTCCCTTTTCAAAAGATAGATCTTTTGGTTCTTCTGGCGATGAAGCTGTATGTCCCATTTGCCAAGCAAATCCAACTATACCATTCATTGCCCTCCCTTGCCAACATAGGTATATACTACTCTTTGGATCTTTATTTTATTTTTAATATGCAGACTAAATTTCTCTCTCTCTCTCTCTCTCTCTCTCTCTTAGATGGAAAGTAGTCTTTTATTTATTATTTTTGAAAGATATTATACAAATTAGTCATTGAGCCGTAGTCATAAATGTTTCTGTTGTTTTGATAAGTATCTTGATATTTTCATCTCTTGATATTATCTTCCAACATTATTCCTATGGATGATAATATCACGATGTATATCATATTATTACCCCGATAATTGCTTAAAATCTCTACAAATTTTTAATTTATACATTTTATGCTTTTAAATATACATTTTAAGATATTTTTTAATGTTTAGTTCTTTTATTTTCTTTGACATTTTTTTGATAATTTCTTGATAGAATTCTAATAATCTGAAAGTATCTCTATGAAACAATCCCCATAAGGAAAATTGAAAAGTTGTAGGGCAGTGGTGGGTATGGATTTTGGTGGGATAGAATGGAAGAGAACACGTAGAGCCTACTCCACATAGGTGGGATAAGTGGCTTTGATAATGATGATGATGAGTTTAAAAATATATCGATATCTTTTTTTTTTTTGAAAATTAAATATATCGATATCGTTATTCATTGATTATATCCCAATAATAACGTTTGTGAGATGTTGCCAACAAGTTGCTAAAGTTGTGGTAATCAGCCAAGCCTTAACCTCCAAACCTTGAGTTTGTTATATAAGCCTTAGCTTGAGAACATGGAGAGTATTCTTAAAGCCTTGAGAATTTGTATATGATTGACCCATGGTTAACTATATACGTATATGCCTGGAAAGTGCCTAGATTGGAGGATCCTAAACATGGTCGTTTTCTTGTATTTTACCTTTCAAAAAAAGGTTTTCCTGTATTTTCAATGGGATTTGGATTTCCAGTCTTTTTAATTTAAAGGTTGTTTGTCACCATGGTTCAAAAAGACTTTAAGATGGGGGGGGGGGATGTATAGGTTGGACATTTAAAACTATAATAGCCAAACCAAAGAGTATTAGATGGAAAGTAGTCTTTTACTACTTTTTTAGTAGTTAGTAGGCAAGCTCATTTATCTTAACAGGAGATGGTAAGAATCAATCTACGTTTAATATTCATGGGTACTCTAATGCTGACTGGATTGGTTCTCCTGATGATCGACGATCTACCTTGGGCTATTGTATTCTTTTAGGTTCTTATTTAGTTTTTTGGCGAAGCAAGAAAGAAACTGTTGTTGCTCATTTTAATGCAGAAGTAGAATACAAGGCCATGGCCAACCCAATATGTGAATTACTGTGGTTCAAACAATTTCTTGATGAATTGAGCTTTACTTTATCATAGGCACTTATTATATTCTGTGACAATCTAAGTTGCAGTCAATATTGCTTCCAATCCAGTTTTCCATGAGCATACAAAGTATATAGAGATTGTGTTGAAAATAAGAATAGGAAATACGAGAGGAGAAGAAGAGAGTTTGTTGCGTCTTCCTTAATCAAGGAGAGATCCCATGATTTATATTTATAGGGAAAACATAATACAAATAAGGAAGGTAAAATCAAATAAAGGGAAAAACCCCAAAATGGGAAGTACAACTTTAGTAAATAAATATATCTAACTAAATACTATATCAAAATCATCTAAATATATCTCAACCCCCCCACACACACACCCCACAAGCTCAAGTGGGTCCCACTTGAGGTTGAACATATTCAACTTGACGATCAAATTGTGATGCCATCTAAATGGAGCGAAAGAAGATCAACAAGAATCTCCAAAAACTGAGCCTCGTCCCGCAGTAGCATTTATTGAAACAAGGATTGGAGAAGGAATGGTGGAAACTCAGTTATGGAAACAACAAGGCTGCAACTCCACCATACAGATGTATAGGTCTCCAAAAATGGTAGGGAAAGAGAGGGATCCCGCCGGTTGAAAATGTTTCGGTGGTGATCTGATGCTGGAAAGTGCTAACTGCGAAGGGAAGAAATGCTGGTAGGCATAAAAATCTGCTACAGAAGTTCGTTGGTGAGAAATTGATCCGAAGTAGATGTCGAAGTTTGGCGAGAAACAATAACGTGGCAGGAACAGTAAGATGGAGGAAAGCTCAAACCTCCATTCAACGAGACCAAACATATGTCTTAGAGGCATTCAAACTCGAAATCATGCCATATAAATGTGATATAGGGCCAAAATTGACTGTAGAGTTGTCAGATTATTGGTTCAAATCTGAAGAAATACTACAGATCTAAGGGAACAAACAAAGATGGTCTTATGAACCACCCACAAAATGCAGGGAAAAAAAGTCTGAAATGAGAGGTCACAGGGTTGTAGAATCAAATCTGGGAGGCAAATGGGGGATCGTTTGGCAAACAAAATGGAAGGGAGTGAGGATTGTATTTATTTATTGAGATCCAGGAATAACAACGGAAGAAAAGGCAAATCTAAGGGCAACAACAGATTCAAGAGGAAGATCTTCTGCAAAAGTGGGCCCCACTAGTGCCAGAACCAAAATCAACTGGGTGGGATCCAATAGGCAACAAGGGGAGAAATCAGAGGGTAGATTGAAGACAACCCTACAGCAAAGCCTGCCGATCTGGAAAAAAATCAGAAAAAATTTGGTTGCTGGCTCCCAGATAGCGGATGAAGAAACCATCAAAAGGGGGGCCCACCGATCAGAAAAGTGGGGGGCCACCAGATGTGTTGAAGCACAAGCTAGGGGGGGTGATCCAGGCTGGCTTGATTTCAAGCAAAAAATGTGTAAAAGCCAGCAGATCTAGCACAAAATCTGGTGTGTTGGCGTCTAAGGCAGCGGATGAAGAAACTAGCAAAAAGGGCCCCACACTTGACCGAAACCCTATGTCAACCTTAGGCGTGAGGAGGTGGGCCAAGGGAGACACTAGTGTTGTTGATTCCAGTCGCAGAAGTGTTGGATCCACTTGGATCGAAGGAAAAGAACCCAAAAACAGAGTTTTTGAATGGTAATGCCCCAGCAAAAAGGGGGCCCAAAAAGTGTAGGCCAAAGGAGTCATATGGCAGATCCAAGCTGTTGGATGGGTAGCCCTACTAAAAATGGTAGGGGTATGGTAGAGTCCCACCGGTGAAAGCCTCATCGGAAAGACAATCGCAGGCCGAGAAGGAGAGACAACAACAATTAGTTTATATCTAGCGGCAACAGAAAACAAAGAGGAGAGGCAACAAAAGATTTTTTTCCTTTTTTTTTTTTTTTGGTTTTTTGTGAAGTAGACGGAAGAAGGTGGTGGTGGACTGAATGTATGGCTCCTCCCTTTGCCGAAAAATTGTCACCGGCATAGGGAGAGAAGGAAGTGCCTAATCTGAGTCAGAGCCTATGATCGAATCTTGCTCTGCATACCATGTTGAAAATAAGAATATGAAATAGGAGAGGAGAAGAGAAGAGAGTCTATTGTGTCTTCCTTAATCAAAGAAAGAAGACCCTATGGTTTATAGTATATGGAAAACATAATACAAATAAGGAAGGTAAAATCAAATAAAGGAGAAAGCCCTAAAATGATAAATACAACTTTAGTAACTAAATATATATAACTAAATACTATATCAAAATCTAAATCATCTAATTATATCTCAACAGATTGATTGTCATTTTCTTCGTCATTATGTATTGGAAGATTGTCACTCCATGTTTGAAGTCCAAGGATCAATTAGCTGACATGATGACGAAAGTCATCTCTCGCTCTCAACTAGATGATGTTTTCAGCAAGTTGGTCTTGATTGATAGCTTTGCGCCAGCTTCAGGGGTGTGTTGTAGGATATGGTGTATCACATTTTACATGTTAGTTGACTTTTAGACTTTGTTAGATATCATTTGATTGTAAATGATTTTTCTTTTCCTTTTTCCTCGCCTTGATTGGCTCCATGTACTCTTTATATACATGTATCCTCCTTTGTTAGAAAGAACAAGAAACACAAACTCAAGAGAATGATTACTCATATTTTTTCATTGTTTTTTCTTCTTCTCTTTGTTTTCATTCTAATAGGTTCAACCAAACCCAGAAGCATGTTCTATTTGGGTCCTCCTGTAAACTGTCTCAGCTCAAAACTAGTTAGAAGTCGTTGAAACATGTTGGGCTCGTGGGTTTGAATGGTTAATCCACCACTATGTTGACTGTTTGAAACCTGTGTACAATCTTTTAATATATAAAATGTCATTTCGTGTTCCCACATCCCAGATGTATAGGGAGACATCTCATGTTCCTAGAAAGAGAGTTCGTTCTAGTGTCCAGATGTTCTTTGTATTGTTGCTTCATGTAGCCTACCCTAGGCACATATGTAGCCATCTTCTTTCAGTTATCTTTCCTCTTTTTGTCTTTCTCAAATCCCACTGTTGGATCAACAACCCCTCTTCATTTTCCTTTATGTTGTCCTTTTATTTCCATCTGCTGTTCTTATTTGCTTTTTCCTCTTTCTTCTTCAATGAAACTTATAGCTGTAAGCTGCCGTAAAAGAAAAAAAAAACGGTTTGAGTATCGTAACGGTTGTTACGGCACGTGGTGGCTGCTACGGTTTCTCTCTCCATTTTCTTAATTTTTAATTTTTTTTTTTGAAAATTTTATAGCAAATCAAGAAATTTCTAAGATTCATTTCTATGTAATTTTTCATTATTTCACGGTCATTTGGATATTTAAATATAATTTTAAAGTTACGAAATCGAGAATTTTAAAATATTTTGAAAAATAACTGAGAAAAATCCCAAAAATTCCAGAAGCATAGAAAATGGGTGTTGATTTGTGCACTTTAAGTTTTACTAAATGCAACACCGTGTGAATTTTTTTATCGAATTTCCCATTCTTCCCTTCTCTCTTCTCTTCCTACTTTTCCGTTCCACGCCTCTTCTCTTCTGACGCAGTGGGAATTGGATTTGAGAGGATTAAGGCTGGGTTGAACTGGGACGATGGGAGAGGTCAACACCTAAGAGGGGCACACGGTTTTAACGGATGGAGTTCTCGATTAGGTGGCTTGGATTTACTATATTTGCCTGCAATATAGGAGTGAAGGGAGAAAGGTTGGGTAGTTTTGGGTTTCAGGGAGATGAGGATTGGTTGGGCTTGAATGAAAGGAAGGGATGGCGGTTGGTGTTGGGTGATTGGGAAGGGGATGGAGAAAGTGGAATGGGTCTGAAATGAGGGAGATGGGTGGATCTAGGCTCGGTGGGACGATGGAGGTGAAAGAGGGGATTTACGAGCTTGGTTGGGTCTGAATGGATGTAAGGTGGAGACTTTTGGGCTTAGGTAAGGCTGAGAAGATCAGGGTGAAGGAGGAGGAGAGAAGGAAAGGAACCTGGGTTGTGGAACGACGAATGGGACAGTGAATGGGCTTCAAGTAGGCGCAACAACAATGGAGGGAGGTTGGGTGTTTGTGCGAACGCTCGGCCTGAGTACAATACCAGGCAGCAAGTGTGGGTGAACGCAGGCAGCTGAAGGCAAGGCCTGCTTGTGTTGCAGTGCCCAAGCAAACGAATGGAGGACAGATCCTCTCCCAACAGGCAAAAAGACGGTGGAAGATTCCTGTGAGTGTTGTCGAATGCTAGCGGTAGCTGTATACCCACAGAGGAAACAGACAGGGTAAAAACAAAAGACGTGTGCTTTAAAAAAAAAAAAAACAGAAGATGCGAAAGAGATTAGTAAACTGAGAGTTTGTATTGAATTATCGCGTGCTGAATTTACATCCCAAACAGATTTTATACACATTCAACCAACCCAAAAAAAAAGAAACGAAAATACACTAAATGGAAGAAGGCTAACCACACTAAATAGGATCTCATACTTTGCTCCTTCGACACCACTGAGGCTTGCTGACCAATACAAATTGAAGGGAAGTGTACAAACTTGATTTTCCTACTGAGCCACCTGTTGGTTCATCTCGATTTCAAATATCCATAATTAATTGTACATATAGGGGATTTAGTCGTTTTCTAGACCAAGGATACAACTATCCAGAGTTACCACTTGGATGGATATGCATTTTTTTTAGCTGGGATGGATTATGGGGAATGGACAGAGTCCGAGTTGTGAGTCAGCTTGCATGTTAGATCGGGAAATGCATCGTGCGATTTTTGGGAGACCCGCACATCCAAAGATTGTCTATCGTTACGTCGTGCGATCTAGAAGAAGAAAGGAAAAAAAAGAGGGAAAAAGGAGTAAAAGAGGGAAGTTTATCGATAAAGTCTAAAAAGATTAGAAGTTTTATCGATAAATACTCTTTGGCCCTTGTATCCGTCGTCCTTCACTCTGCAAGTCTGCTAAGAAAGAGAAACCCCTTCCTTCATCCATCACCTCTGGAGATCTCTTCTATGCAAGCTGTTGCCTTTGGAAATCGTCTTCTCTGGAAGCCGTCCTCGTGTCTGCTCTCTCTGCAAGTTCTTCAAGCCTTCCAGAGTTTGAGGTATGCTTTTTATTTTCGTTATTCTCTGTTTCCTCCTCCCTCCTTCCTCTTCCCTCTTTTCTTCTTCTTCTTATCTTCTTCTTCCCTTTATTTCTTCTCCTCTCATTCATCGTCGTCCCTCTGCATCTTCATTTTCTTCTTTGTCCCTCTGCATCTTCATCTTCTTCGTCGTTCCTCTGCATTTTTCTCTCGAAACTTCTTTGTTTTTACAGAAGCTCGAAACAACAACTTTGTTTTTACGGAAGCCTATGTAATGTGAATAAAAAAAACATGTGCATAAGTTTGCTGGTCCTCTCCAGAGGACCTGTAAGATATTTTAGGCCCTTTCGCATGATGCAGGTCCTCTGGCGAGACAATTCTGTAACTTAATTGAGGACCTGTAAGAGGCCCTTTCGCAACAAGTTAATAGGTCCCCTTTCACAAATATCGTTTATTTTATCCTTAAGTTACAAATTCGTAGCAGGTTAACATATATATATATATATATATATATATATTTATTTATTTATTTATTTATTTATTTATTTATTTTAACCTCGATAAAGTTTGCACATATTTTCAAATTTTCATCACCTGGAACATATTTTCACCATATTTTATAATACTAATAGTCTAATATTGTAACTGTATATAACTATGTATTTCAGTATTTTGTAATACTGTATTATATATATTGTATTGATTATAATATAAAAATATATTTTTCTAATAATAGAAAACAATTTATATACTTAATAATCATGTTTAAATCTCATATTGATATTTTTTTGTCTCTTTTTTTGTGGATGATTATTTCTAATGGATGACACAAATATATGGATGTGGCTTTAGAAATTTGTAAAGATTGTTAAAATGGTCCGAGGTAGTGGAAATATTATTCTATGTCATTTTATATGTAATTGTAGTATAAATAATAATTATAGAAAAAAAATAAAAAATGTTATGACTCCTACGATTCACGATTCACAATACGATTCGAGTTTTGACAATATTGGGACAAAGAATAGCAGGGGCACTTACAATAAGTGGGATGGAGTTGCACACTATACAACTCAGGTCTTGCCTAGAGCATGGCAAATTAGGAACGAAGAAAAGATGGAACGGAAGACTAGGAAGAGAAGAGAGAAGGGTAGAGTGGGAAGTTTGAGAAAAAAAAAAAAATTCAGAGTGTAACACTGAGTGTACAAATCAACACCCTAGAAAATAAAGTCTATTAATTTTCTGCTAATTTTCTCCTAAAGAATGATTGTTTTCAGTCTTTATCGTTTTTTTTTTTGAATTTTGACTTAAATAATCTAAAATTCAATAATAAAGTGTGGAATTTTTTTTTTCTTCAATCTCCATTCTTGTCGCGTAACTCTCTGAGTCCTCTTTCCAACACCTCTGAAATCACCTCGATCGGAGTCCGAATGACAGTTATGACCATTTTACCAAAAGCGCCCAGAATATCGTTACGAGCCAATACATATCTCCATTACGGAATACTATGTAACGATAAGTAACGGCCTCGCGATTTCCTGCTCTCTTAGCCTATACGTAATGGCCGATACACAAGCCATTTTAATCACCTTAGGTTGAGAGAGTGGCTTTTTTTTCTTGTGTGTATAGGTATCTTTATCTTGGCTTTTCTTCTTTAATTCCTGTTTTCCAATTGAATGCCTGTTAGTTTCGTTTACTAAATAAATACAAAAGTTTAGGGCTTTTTTTATAACTTGCCTTTGATCAGTATTAGCCTTTAATTAGTATTTGGTTTTAAGTATGAACGATATTGTTTGAGAGATGTTTTATTCAATCAATATTTATTTACTTTATTGCAGCATAATTTTATATTTTAGATTATTCATTTTATATGTTATCATCTTTTAGTGTTATTTATTTTATTTAATGTTTGTTAGTATTCATGATGTCATGATGATGCCTTGTATTTGGCTAGTTGACTAACTTTGAACCTAGGTTTAACTCTTTGTTACCCATGTTTGGCCCTAAAACTGAGCCAGACAGAACAAAAAATAATTCTAAAACTGCATTACATATTTGTTTATGCTTGAGTGCAGGTACTGTTACTATTGCCTTAGGACGCGTTGTACTGCTTCTCCTTCATTCCGGTGCGTGCGTTGCAATGAGCCAGTCATTGCCATGCAAAGGCACAGCTTCATTGGCACTAAAATTCCGAAGCCTTGATTTTGATGAAAATTCAATTCCATACTCACTTCCAGTGTAAGATATAATCAGAAAAAGAGGGCCTGAAAATGGGCAAAATTGTTGTCCATTGGAAACATTCAACAGATCATTCCAATATTCTTTTTATTTTTTTTTCAATTTTTCCTCTTTCTTTTCTTTTCAAGCCCTATTTCTAGGTGCTTAAATCTGCATTTCTGAATATAATGGCTGCATTTGAGCATGTAAATGAGAAGAAAGGAGAGTTGACGCCCAATTACTGCTGCCCTGCCCATGTTAGAGATGTCTATGGATGCATCTGAACAAAAGATCATTTGCTTATATGTTAATAGTTTCATTTCAGTATGAAGATACCCGTTCGATCGGTTGTAGTGTATTAATGTTTTCAGAAATCGGATGGGGGCTGAAATATTGTTCAAATATGTTGCTTTAGAAATGCTATATTTTGTTAAATTTTGTATCAGGGCTAAATTTGCAGGAGCTTGGACATGATAGCTTCTGGTAGTAATGTGGGTATAGTAACTTAATTGCAGATTTTGTTGCTTCAGAAACATCTTGTGTTACTTCTGAACATTTTTTATTGTATAATAAAAAGGTCATAAATTCATAATAATCATCATCAATGTTTTATGAGAGGTAATATAATGAAGAGGATAAATGAAGGAAAGTAAAGGAAAACACTCTGGTGTATTCTCCTAACATACGCCTTGATACATACTACATAAAAAAAAGGAGGCCGTCATGCAAGAATTTATCAGCATTATATGTGCCCTTGTGGTATATCTGAATCCGTTTGTACATTTTTACCCCTATCTTGGGCCATAAAAATGGCCGTTGTCTTAGCAGTCCCCTCACCATGTATTGGGTGATGTCTTCTATAATACTTTTTTGTATTGGTGCCACCTTTAGTATAACACATTTGCTTAGGAGTTGGTATTATTTATTTTTGTTTACTGGATTTCTCAAGTTCTCAGCTAACTTTCATCTGGGACAAGAACATGTAGCATAATTTGTAAGACTTAGTCGTTAGTTTAATATTGCGGGTGCAAGTCGTGTAGGTGTTAGATATGAATATGTCAGCTTACGAAAATAGTAGTTTGCCAAAATTAAAGGTCAAGTGAAGATGATTTTGAAATTTAGAATTTAGGTTTTAAATTTTAAATTGTCCGTTTTGAGAGTCCATACTAGCACATTGTTTTGTTCTCACACTACATGGTGGTCTGTCAATGATGTTCTCACACTACATGGTAGTCTGTCAATGATGTAGCCGGCCAATGCCTCGCTACTGCCAAAAACACCTGCCCACAAACAATTCATGTTTTGCAGTCATAGATGTCTATATATACTAATTGGGTGTAATTGAAAAGTGTCCTTGGTTTAATGAGGCTCATATAGGTCTCAATCTAGTCTTTTTGGTGGTTGACCAAAGATACATCGGTATGGGTGTGTGCCCTTAGCATGAATGTGGTAACTAGATGTACCATATGGGTCGATCACATAATTTAGTCCTATGAAATATGCTGGCCCAAAAAAATTAAGAAGTGTATAATTGATAAGAACAGGACAAGCCAAAATTTCCCTTTATTTTTGTTCAATTAGCAGCTATCATCCATCTACAAGCCCACATAATTTTAAAAGAAATTGTTTTTCAGTATGGAGACTCATCGAGGTTTCTTAGGCCAATAAATCCATCTACTCATTTTAAAATGGATAGACCTAAAACTAAATGGGCTTTTGATATAAATGTATGTAGTCTATCAAATGTTTATGGCAAGAAACATCTGCAGGTGTAGAAAATTCTGTAGACACAGAGACTAACAGGCCCCCGAAAATTCTGCAGGCCTGGAATCATGTGAGCCCAGAAAAAGTCTGAAACTTCTTCAAAGTCTGGCTTAAATTTGGTTCATAAAAACAACATAATTTTTTTAAAAAAGTAAAAAATATACTAAAATATAAAGACAATAATATAATTTTAAAAATATATTTAAATTACTTATTTTCATTTTTTGCAATAATCTACATAAATAAAAAAATAAATATCATTAAATTACTACTTATGTTTGTAATATTAATTTATAATAGTGTAATTATCAAATACTGAATGTTTGAATTTTACTCTAATAAGAATCAAATACAAATTGAATCAGAAAAAAATCCAAAAAAATATCTAAGAAATAAACTTTAATTCTTATTTTATTCAAACATTAATGTCATAAATTAAAAAACATATAGGCACATCAGGTCCATTTTTTTTTTCTCAATTTTTTTATATACATTAAAATAAACCATATGAATTGCAAATTTGCTTCATGAACCAACGAATCAAATTTCAACCAAAAATTTAACTTTTAGTCACTTCATTTGAACGACCAAAGTCAGCATGAGTCCTTGAATTAAAGATGCTTGATAATTTTGACCACTAAGATCAACTAATTTTAAGTTGAATTTTAAATTCAAATTTTTTTAGTTGTAACTCAGGATGTCCATTTTTTAGTTGTACAGTTGAATTTCATATGTATATTTAAAAATTTAAAAAAAAAATGATATCTAATAGAGCGGAACTAGTAGGGTCAGGGTTGAAACAAACCAGAACGAAACGAAGTACTAAAATTGAAATCATTCCATTTTATTTTTTTAGCTAGGTCCATAATGTTCCAGCCGTTCTGACTGGAATTGAATGGACAACAAAGCTTAATACAACATAAATTTATTAACCCTCAAATCATGTTTTTCTTTTATAAATGAACCAAAACAATTTCATGGCTTTATTTGTACCCATCGCTTTATTTATTCGAGTGGGTGGATATTCTCATCTTGTGTGAGAGGTTTTGCCTTCGAACCCTTAGGTTACCTAATCTGATCTATGGTACTTGTGAGTGTTGTCATGGATCTAGAGTTGATGAGTTTCCACATATTAAAAAAAGGGATTTCAAGGCTATTGATTAGGGCCTAAAGCATTTGAGTGACAACCACATAACCAAAAAAAAATCCATATTGTTTATAAATTTAATAAACTCTAATGGGTTTGTTGGCTCAATGGTTAAAACACACTCATATTTATGAAAAATCTTAAGATCAAGTTTCCCTCAACAGAAAAAGGACATTCCCCATTATTTTATACGTGTCATGTATGAATTTAGAAATTCACACATGCTCCAAAGATCAATTAGGTGAGATTGCACACCTTGGTCATTTGAAAAAAAAAATCCAAGTCATTAAATCATATTGAATTCAAATAATATTTACACTTGTGCATTGATGTGAGCAAAAACAGTTAATCTATTACATCTAAAAGAAAAAAAAATTAAATCGAGATATTGTTGAGGATATGGCTCGAATAACCTGTGGTAGGATTTTTCGGGACTGACTTGACACTTTGTGGAGGATAAAACACACGACATTGTGTGTTTTTGGAGTGGTCGCATGGTGCAGGTCTTTTGGCATTGCCTTGGGCTATACGCATGGAGATGGCCTCTTGGCCATATGCGTAGAGAGGTTTCAGAACGAAGTGCTCAGATTGTCTGCAACAACATATCATACACGTCATCTGCGGGAAAATGAGTGGCAATCATGCCACTCATCATGGGCATTGGAAGAAGACTGGGATGGATGCATGTCTTCTTGTATTATTGAAACAATTGGCGTGGGTACAACGCAGGAAAGGCGACCATCACATGAAGCACACTAGAGAGCGGGTCTGAAGTTGGTTCTTTCTTTTGGGTATGAGAATGGTAAGAAGAGAGGGGTGTATGACTCAAGTATTTGGGTTTGGGATTTAAACTCATGGAGTCATACATTGTATCTTGTAAGGGTAATATCTCTTTACTCTCATAGTGGATTATTTGTTCCGTGGACGTAGGCTGATCTTTACCGAACCACGTAAATCGTATCTTGTGGTGTGTTTGATAATATTATCGTGCTTTGGATTATTCCGCTTATTATTATTCCTAACCGATATCTTTATGACACGAAGAATGTTCGTCTTGTGAAAATGATAAAAAATAGTAAATAATATTAAATGAAAATTGAAAGAAAAATAGAAAAAGGGCAAGGAGCACCGATCATTTGTAGATGGACTCACTGAAATTCTGTCCTCGTGCCTTTAGCTTTATTTGATGGTCTTGCAACCCAATAAACCAAGATCCAAATAAAAAATAAAATAAAATAATTAGAAATTTAGAAAGAGAGTGTGCCCATTTCATTGCCTAACCTATTTATTTGTAGACATAGAAGAGAGAGAGCCTTTGATCTCTCCATCCTTTTGTTTCTTTCTTTTTCTTATTTTATTATACTTATTATAAAATATTCTATACTTTTTATTTGTCCCTTCATTTGCAGAAGACAAGAGTAGCTCCCAGGCATGGAAGACTCGGGAAGATAAATGGGTTGAGAGGGTATTTATAGTTCAATCTCTTTTCCAATTTCTCTTCCAATACCAATGTAGGACTAAAAAAGAAATTATATAAAATAAATTCCAATTTTTTAAAACATTTGCCCCCAACTTTGATTTTTTAGTTTGGCTAAAACTTCTTAAACGATAATATTAAAAAGAATTTGAGATTTGCTAAAATGGAGATAATTGCAATGTGTGAAGGATTGTCTCCCAGGAGCGCAATGCAGTATCCACTACGTCCACCTTTGTTGTACCTCGAACATATGAGATGAACCTTGATGGAGGTCTCCCATATACTACCTCAAAGGGAGTCAATTTGGTAGAGGCATGGGTGTTGGTGTTATACCAAAATTCGGCTAATGACAACCAGGTGCTCCAATCCTTGGACTTTAACTGTAACGACCCACCCTTTTTCCATCTATAAAATCAAAGTGAATTTATTTTTTATAGAAAAAGGATGGAGACGTCATGATGCGAGTCAAATCTGAGTTCCGAAAACTCGACCCTTAAGTGGCTCAACCTAACACATGCGTGGTATAAGCCCACGGTTACATTTTGCACGTGCTAGCATAACCTATCGAATATTTAAGCATTTACATTGCATGACTAGCAAATCACGATTCTAGCAAAGACAAGGTAATTCCCAACAATTATGAGTCAAAGACAAAACAAGAATATTAACTGTCCAAGGTCACAATATTACATTACCAAAAAAGAAGACCTTCTTACAATTCATATTATTCTCAAAAGATAACAATTTAACTAGGCTATTCAAGCTTCTTTTCGCATCCATCCTTTTGTCAGACTTGGCTATCACTAGGCCCAGCCTCTTTTCCTTTGTCATGATCTGCATTAACATCTGAGGGGAAAAATGTACGGGCTTAATCAACTTGCCTAGTAGGAAATTCCGACCACAAAGTGCACTAGGTGTGAAATCTCATAATAACATATATTAGAAAATCAAAGGTAATGATTAACACATGTTTCTCAAAATATGATAAGAGAATACAAATGTCTTATAACTCAGAAATCATAAAAATGATATGCCATGGGTGCCATGCATCAATGATATGCCCACCCATTTCCATGCATCAGATCATAACTATCACTTCAAATAATGATTCTCAATATTGGCCACTTATGTCCACAACATTTGAGGCGGCGACCACAAGAGTGCTGTTACCCATCTACAAATTAACCGAGACTATCAGTGGAGTGTGGACTCCTCCCTCTGCACAGGGTTTCGGAACCTACCCCGGGGCTCTTTGGCCCAATTAATGCCGTAGGATTTATGCACAAGGACGGGGGCAAAGTCTAATATTTGACTTATTGTACAAGAGATCAAGCAAAGTCCAGACAGTTCATTCTTGGCTCGATACTACAAATCACTCTCATTCGAAACCAAACAAAGTTCGGACATTTCCTTATTGGCTTGCTAATGTCAACCCTCCCATGCAACCATGCATGAGATAATGTGTGCAATCATGATGACAAAATCATAAATCAAATTATTTCTCATCAAAATTATTCCCATATACATAATAAAATCATAATATCATAAATCCATATTTATGCTTTTGAAAGATATAACATATAATAAAATCATTCACCTCATTGTGCTTCAATAAAGTAGGAACTCCTACCTGATCGAAAGTGATCAACCAAAGGAAAACTCAAACGTTCGTTCGAATGGCGTCGGAATTACCATCGATTCCTTTCGTCCATATACATGTTTTAAATCACAATTTATAGATTATAAACACATAAAATCTTTGTCTAATCCGTGTAGGTCTAAACCAGACCTAAAGGTCTACTGTATAATTTTCAAGACCTAAAAAAAAATTCCATTCATATTTGATTTTAACAACAGATACATTAACCTTAATAAATTGTTTCTATTTCAAGTCGACATATCTACACTATCGATACATCGCCGTTGGACACAGTCAACACATCGACCATCTCGATATGTCGACTAGGCTCTGTTTGTTTCAGTTCATATTTTCTAGTCCCTCTTTGGTCATATATGTATATATCAACATAGTCGATATATCCAATAGTTCGTACAGTCGATATGTCGAGTCTGTCAACATATCCTCCTGATTTGATTTATTAGTTTCTTAAATCGTCCTCTGCTTTTGAACTATATGTATCGACCAAGTTGATACATATATTGGTGCATATATTCGATGTGTCGACATTCGTCGACAAGTCTGTCAGTATTAATAATTATTTTGTGTTCATAGGCCGATATATTGACTCCGTCGATACATCGTCCTTTTCATGTTTATGTCGGATCATCTTCAGGCCAACAAATCGACCTGGTTGATATATCGTTCTGAGATTAATTTATCACCTTTTTATTTCATCTCCGGTTCTACCATACTCAGACCGACACATCGACTATGTCGATGGGTCGTCCTGAGATCAGTTCATCGGCCATTCGTTCCATATTATATCTGTTGTACCTCAGGCCGGCATATCATTGTCGATAGGTTGTCCCGAGATTAGTTTGTCATTTGTACATTTCATTTTCATTTCGGTCATATCATCGACATAGGTGATGTGTCGTCTTGGATTCCAGTTCCATACTTATCACTTTCTATTAGCTGAATATTGCCCCAGCCGACACATCGATAGAGTCGACATGTCGACTGGTTCGAGTAAGAAGTCATAGACCCATCATCCATGGCTTCCTTTTACTTGTGTGTTCGTCATTCTTAGGTTATTTCTTTTCAATTCCAATCATACAAGTTTTCAAGACAACCTAGTGGTATTGATTTCCTCAAAAACACCATAGATCTACCTACCTCGAAGGATTTGTAGGTGTGTTCGAATGGATGCAATCTGATATCCCTTGTCTCCTTACTCTCCACCCTCCTTACTAGCTCGATTTCTCTTTCCCCTCTCTTGGTCTCTCCTTCCTTTCCCTGAACAGAGGAAGCCCGTGAGGAGGTGAAGAGGTTCTTGGTTGAGTTCAGAGCTAGAATGTGAGTGATAGGGTGCACTCGGATGAGTAAGAGGGGTGGTTAGGCATTTTGGTTCTTCTTTCCCTTTCACTGTTTTTCCTCTCATTTGCTTTCTTTCTTTTCTTATCTTTCCCTTCATTTTCTCTTCTTTTTATATTCATCTTTTGATTGCCCTAGACTCTTAATTGAGTGATTGGAAAATGGAAGAGGCATTGTGAATACCCATGAATAGAAAAATGAAGAGTTTGGGCGGTGGTAGACAGAGCATCCGACCCATTTGATTTTCTTTTCCCCGATACATCGTCCATGTCGATGTTTTCTTCTAACAACTTATACCTCGGATTTGGATATCAGTTTTCCCTGACACATCGATCTAGTCGATGCATCTTCTGGAAACATTCAACTTTGCCGACACATCGACCAAGTCGATGTATCGTCTAGGGGAAATTTAGTTTCCCTTTATTTATTTGAATAAATATTTACATTATTTGGACTAAAATCATATATTTTATTCATATGATAAAAAAAATTACATAAAATGAGGATTTAAAATTCCGGCTCCTTACATTAACCCATTAAAGCTCCGTAGGAACTGCTCCACGCATTTGTTGACCACCTCAGTTTGACCATCTAACTACGGGTGGTAGGTGGAGACATATTCAATTTAGTGCCTTGAAGGTGAAAAAGTTCCTTCCAGAAAAGACTTTAGAAATATTGGGTCCCTGTCACTGACGATTGATTGGGGCATGCCATGGAGTTTGAACACATGGTCAAGGAAGACCCGTGCCACACCTGCCGTGGTAAAGGGATGTCCAAGTGCCACAAAATGTCCATACTTACTCAAGCGGTCAACCACAACCATGATGGTGCTTTTTCCGTATGAAATGGTAGGCCTTTGATAAAGTCCAATGAGATAGAGTACATGGTTCAGATGGAATGTCCAACTGTAACACCCCGAATTTTCATCATTTATAATATAATGGATTTGGTCTATTTTGAATTAAAAATTGATTGAATTTAAGATTAATGATTGAAATGGACCTTAGATGGGTAAGGAGTTGGGTCAATAACCCAATTAAGACCCAAAGGATCATGGATAGGATTTGATTGGGAAGTAATTGGATAAATGTAATTAAATGGGTCGATTACCCAACTGGGACTGAATGGGTCATAGATGAGCTGATTTTAAGGTAAATGGGTAAGGTTAATTTAATTGGGTCAACTATCCAATTAAGATCCAATGCGTTAAGTCCACCTCATCAAGTGAGGTGGCATATAAGTGACATTGCAAGGATGGGACCCACGTGTCATGTGGTGACCATGTCACCACATGCATGATTGGCTAAGTCATGGTTGACTTGGTCAACCATGAATGAGTCCAAGTAAGTAAATAAGGCTTGAGTTGAGAGTATGAGTTAAGATGGAAGTTGAGGAGACTTCCATCTCAAGGTGAGTTGAGTGGGAATATGAGGAGTTTTCTATCTCAAGGGAAAGGAACCAAGGAAAAATGTGGGAAGACAAAGGATCTCCTTGGTTTTAACCAGGAGACACCTTGATTAGATAAAGCATTAAGGGAGGAGATGAAAGGGTGAACTCTTATACAAGAGACACAATCCAAGGGGCACACCCCACCCCTTGGCCGATCATTCTATTTTGTTTGTAACAAAGAGTTTTCTCCTCTCCTCTATCTCCATCTCTTTCACCTATACCTCTGAACTTAGAGCAAAGGAAGAAGAAGGAGTAAGGAAGGAAAAGACAGAGCAAAAGAAACGAAGGAGACGGGAAATAATGTATGTTTTAAGTTAGAACACAATATGGGATTAAAGGAAACCATACCTTGGCCATGGTATGGCCGAATCTATGGGTTCCAGATTGGTTGAAAGGACTGGCCAAATTATCATAGGGCCATGGAATTGGATATCCATTTGAAGAATGGATATGTGTTGGAAACAAAGTTGATGTCCTGAATCCAAGTTATAAACCAAGGATTGAAAGAAATATGAAAAGACTCTAGCTTTGGCTAGAAGGTAGAGTAAACTCACTAAAAGTTATGTGAATGATATTATTTATGCCTAGATAATATTAGGAGTGAATTCTATGAGGAAGGGTCGAAACATATAAGCAAACAAAAGAGACTGACTAACAGTGAACCGACTGAATCTGGGATTCAGTCGACTGAACTGGTGTTGGCCGAAGACATATCTGGGAGTTTCAGCCTACTGAATCTTGTGATTCAGTCAACCGAACAGAGACGTAACAAATAAGTAAAAGGATCAGGTGTGTTTCAGCCGATTGAATCTAGGATTCAGTCGACTGAATGATTACTTATCAAACACGAAAACTGTTGGTTGAGGATTCAGTTGACTGAATCTATACTGGCCGAACACACAATTAATTTGATCCAAAGTCAGCCGACTGAATCTGTGATTCAGTTGACTAAAGAGGATTGACTGTAACGCCCCGCCCTTTTTCACTCGCTTTCAAAAAATCAGAGTCTATTTTTTTTTTTAATAAAGAGCGAGAGAGAGCGGGACGTCACGACGCGAGCTAAGTCCGAGCTTCTAAAGCCCGACCCTTAACTGGCCAACCATACGTGTGCATGGATTAAGTCCACGAATATGGTTCACACGCAAAAGTTTAACTTGCGGATTACATCATAACTGCATAATTATAATAGAACCTAATTCTATTCCATTTTAGATAACAAAGTAATCCATGTCTTAACCAATGTCTTTCCATGGGGTTCGGCCATACAACATGGCCGAACCCTATGGTTCATCATCTACCCTTTAAAATCACTTAGACCCATATAACTTCCTTAATACCTTTCCATGGGGTTCGGCCATACAACATGGCCGAACTCCTCTGGTTTCTTTCTTCGCTCCGACTTGTTCCTTGGATCTTTTCCTTCCATAGCTTCTTCTTCCTTCCTTCTTGATCCTTGTGAGAGGGTCGGTCTTAGGTTCTTGTGAGAGGGAGAGGATCTTGAGATGAAGCCTTAAGTCCTTCCTCCTTTGTCTTTGGGATAGGTTGGCCTTGTGTGAGAGGGAAAGAGTGAGATAAAAATATTCTAAGTGCCCCTTGTCTTGAGGTGTGGTTCGGCCAAGAGAGAGCTTGAGAGAGAGAGAGTCTAAGATGCAACCCCTTAGTCTTTTCTTGTTTAATGAAATCCAACCAAGGGTGGTGTCCTTTGGTGACACCCCTTGTAACTCCCAAGCTCCTTTACCTCCCTCCTTAATGGTCCATTTGGGGTGTTTCATCCATGAGATGTGTAACACCCTGGATTTTCAAGTTATTTATATATATGAAAATTACCCATTTAATTTGTGAATTATTAGATATGGATTTTATATGGGTAAAATGTTGGGTCATTGCCCAATTAAGACCCAACGGTTGAGGAAATGGTTTCAATTTAAATTAAATGGGGTTGAATTAATTTAGTAATGCATTATGTCTAAAATTAAATAAAATATTGTGCATAGGCCGAACATTGGATTTGTATATCCAAGAAGGTGTTTAAAAAAAAATTAAATAAAGATTACATAGGCCGTGTATAGCGATTTCCATATCTATGTGATATGCATAGGACCATTTAAAAGGGGTATTTCCTTGGTTAAGAGTGAAATTAAGGGATTACTAAATAAAGAAGTTGTCTTAAGATTAAAATTAGACATGCCTTGCCGTGTGGGAGTTATGCGCAATCCATGTAGTGTATCTCTTTAAAAAGAGTCCTTTCCTTGTTAGAAGAGGGGCGCATGGCAATTGCTATATCAACACCTTCTAAGTTGGCATCAATTAGAAGTTGATAAAAGGAGAGACACAAGGGCGCACGGCAATAGGCAAGGGCTAAATTAAAGGGTCTTGGTACCTTCTAAATTAGGACCCATTGCAAATGATAAAAAGGCAAACATAGGGGGCGCACGGCATTACACAAAATCAGCAAGGATTGACGCTGGTTTGCACATTAGCAAGAGGTGTTCTCAGCTTTGAGAAAGATCAAGAAGAAAGAGGAAAAGGCTAAAGAAGGAAAAGGATTGGAAGAGCAAGAACAAGCGAAGGAAAACCGGAGGAGTCGCGGAACCGGTAAGTGATTTGATATTTTGTTTAAAAATAAGGAACCATAGGGTTCGGCCATGTTGATGGCCGAACCCCATGGAAGGAAATTGGATGATCATGATATTTAATTTTAATGGAAAGACATGGTTATTTTTATGGGTTGGAAACCATGTAAGGACTTTGGTAAATTTTAAGGGAAGTTTGGAGGATCAAAATCATAGTTATGGTTATAGTTTTAAAAGGGTTTTAATGGATGATTTTTGTGAAGATCCTTAGACCATGGGTTCGGCCATGGAGTATGGCCGAACCCCATAAATATTATGGAATTATGTTCATATACTTAGAACATGGAAAATGATGGGAAAGTTTATTTATGATTAATTTTAAATGGATAGAAGGTTTGATGGTTTTAGATGCCATTGGATCATGAAAACCATGGAGGGTTATGATGTTTTGATTGCATTTGAAAGAGAATATTATGAACCATAGGGTTCGGCCATGGTGTATGGACAAACCCATGAAGGTGTATTGGTATTTTTAATGTATGTTAATTGATTAAAATGGAAGATGGAGATTAAATTAGAAAGTTTCTAATTATGGATTTTTGGATAAAAAAGGAAAGAACTTTGATTTATGGATCCAAGTATGGCAATTAATATAATTGGAAAGTTTACATCATAGGGTTCGGCCATGGTGTTTGGCTGAACCCCATGAATCAAGTTTTTGGTTCAATTGTGGATTTGTTATTACTAAATAAATTTAGAAGGAGGATGGAACCATGATATCATGGGTTCGGCTATGGGGTATGGCCGAACCCCATGAACCAATTTTTATGGGTCTTGAATAGACTTAATATGATTAAAGGAATGGAAGGTTTTATTTATGGTTCTATGGTTGTGAATCTTTGGTGAATCCATGTAATTGATGTCTAAAATTATGGACCTATATTGTGGACCTAAAATTAAGGAGATGAAAGATCATGGGTTCGGCCATGATGTATGGCCAAACCCCATGAGATGGTTTGTGGATCAAAATGAACTTGGGTAATTGTTAATGAATGAGAGGATTGGTTATGGAATGTTAGCCATGAATGACAATATTGTAATTTAATTGGAGAAGAACTATGGACCATGGGTTCGGCCATGTGGCATGGCTGAACCCCATGGAAAATTATTTGGTGGACTTGGGATTTTGATGTCATTGTTAATGGATCATTTATGGATTGGTTATGGACTTAACATAGTGATTGATTAAATATTAATTGGAGGATACAAGTATGTTAGTGGATTATGGGTTATATTAGCCATGGATGGAAATGTTGTAAATAGGTGAAAATAATGGACATAGGGTTCGGCCATGGTGTATGGCCGAACCCCATGAACTATTTGTATGAATTATTTTGGAACATATGTCTTATGAAAATAAGCAAGGTAAATGGCTATGGATATGTATAATGGCATTGTTGTAAATATGGTAAAAAATGAAAGACCATGGGTTCAGCGATGGTATATGGCCGAACCCCATTAGGAATGTTTTATGGACTTGGACTTTATGGTAAATCAAATGGGACATGGTTTTAATTGATTGATATATTATAGGGTAACGGGACCTCACAAGGTGTGTAAGATCATGACCGGTTACCAGACGGAAGTGCAAGGACACGTTAGTGGTCTTTGGTAGGATTCCACCTCTTTGAAACCATGGGTTTATGTACAATTGTTTTATCTTATTTTTGATGAAATTATGTTGTAAAGGAATATGTTTCAAATTGTGATTTTAAATGCTATGTTTATTATATAAAATAGCATGTGTTTCAAATGTGAGGTTTTAATGGTATGTTGATTATATAAATAACATGTGTTTCAAATGTGAGGTTTTAATGCTATGCTTATTATATAAAATAGCATGTGTTTCATTGGCATCTCATGCATGGCATGGGGTGAAGGATATGTAACCGGAGGGGCCACACTCCGTCGGGGCGTCCGAAAAACCTATGTGGGATACCTTGATGGTGAGAATCCCATCAAGAAGAAACCGGAGCGGCCACACTCCATCAACTCATCCGAAAGATCTATGTGGGGGTACCTTGATGATGAGAATTCCATCAAGAGGATACATGTGTTTATGATGGGTGGGACTCATTGCATACTACACATGTCATGGCATTGTTTTTATATGGTTTTTGACATTATGATATTATTATATATGTTGTGTACTAACCATATGTTAGCCCTAATTGGAATACCTACTGGGCGCGTTGTTCTAACGCCCTACTTCTACCCTAGTGGTTGATACAGGAAACGAGGGAAACGTTGAACACGAAAAGGGCCAAGCATAGGAGCTTGGATATGCGATTGGAATATATTTTATTTGAGATACTCATGTACTTGTATTTGAGTAACTAGACTTCGGACATGTAATAATTTAGAAGATTGGCTATGGTTAGATGTTTACTTGGATAATTATGTTATGATAATGATGATTAAGGTTTTGACGTACTTTGCTATCTGAAAAAGAATAGAACTGGGTTCTATTATAATTCCGCATGTTATGATTTTATTCCGCATGTTTATAATGTTATGTGTGAACCGTTTCCATGGACTTAGTCCATGCACACATAGGGTTGGCCAGTTAAGGGTCGGACTTTAGAAGTTCGGACTTAGCTCGAGTCGTGACGTCCCGCTCTTGCTCACTTATGTTATAAAAAAAAATTTGACTATGATTTTCGGAAGGGAAAGCGAGTGAAAAAGGGCAGGCGTTACAAGATGAAACACCCATGTCCCAACGGTGTAGTCTTGACTTAGATTGTGTATCCACCACAAACCGTCCCCTCTCATTCATGATACATTTTGGGGGTTTCATCCATGAAATGAAACTCCCATGTCCCAACGGTGTAGCCTTGAGTTGGTTTGTGTAACCTCCACAAAACCGCCTCCTCTCCATTAATGGCCCATTTGGGGGTTTCATCCATAAGATGAAACTCCCATGTCCAACGTGTAGCCTTGTATAGGCTTGTGTAACAACACAAAAACGGTCCACCTCCCATTGATGTTCCATTTGGGGGTTTCATCCATGAGATGAAACTCCCATTCCAACATGTATGCCTTGGTTTGGTTTTTGAAACAACACCACCACCTTCATCTTCACATTTCACTCACTCTTTAATTCGACTCACCACTTTAATTTAACTCATTTCAATCCCTTGATTCCATTTCCAATTTAATTCAGCCCTACTTAATTTAAACTTGAACTCACTTGGTGGTCAATCAAGTCAACGACGACCCATTGGGTCCCAATTGGACATTTTGACCCAATTAACAAATTTTGACCCAATTAACAATCTTAACCCAATTGAATACACCTTACCCATTTATTTCAATTGAAACCATATCCACAATCCGTTGGGTCTTAATTGGGCAATTGATCCAACACCTTACCCATCTAAGGTCCTTATCATTTAATTCACAAATTAAATGGGCAAATTTCATATATATTGATAACTTGAAAATCCGGGGTGTTACAGTACAACCCTCTTTTTAAAATTTTCATCCCGAAAATCGAGCGAAATAGGGTTTCAAACGATTACATAAATAGCTCAGGGTGAGCTGTTCTCATTTCCGATTCAAGTTCCCAAGTGGCTTCCTCATTACCATGTCGATCCCATACCACCTTGATGAACTGAATCGCTCGGTTTCGTAATACCCTTTGCTCTGTCTCCACCACTCTAACCAGCTTTTCGATGTATGTTATGTCGCTTTGCACCTCTATGTTTTGTACATTCAGTACATGTGAGGGATCGGAATTGTACTTCCTCAATATAGATATATGAAACAAATCGTGCAAGGTTGACAACTGTGAAGGAAGTGCCAATTGATAAGCCACCTCCCCCATCCTCCTTATGATTGAAAACGGTCCCACATACCTAGACGACATTTTCCCTTTCTTTCCAAATCTCATGTGTCCCTTTCGTGGTGAGACTTTCAAGAACACTATATCCCCCACCTTAAATTCAAGGAACCTCCTCCTCTTGTCAGTGTAGCTCTTCTGACGACTTTGTGCAGCCAATAGGTGCTGCCGTATCAACTGTATTTGAGCCGTAGTCTATGCAACTAACTCGAGTCCAATCAGTGCAGGCTCACCGGCTTCTGTCTAGCACACGGGTGATCTATATGGTCTACCATATAAAGCCTCCAATGGAGCCATCTGGAGGCTTGCCTGGTAACTGTTGTTGTATGAGAATTCTACCAGTGACAAGTGATCCTCCCATCCACCCTTGAAGTCTAGCATACATGCTCTCAGCATATCCTCCAATGTTTGTGTTGTCCTCTCCGACTGTCCATCAGTCTGTGGATGGAATGCTGTACTAGTCAGTAGATCTGTTCCCATGGCCGACTGCATGCTCTGCCACACTCTTTTGAGTCCATGCCACCACTAGTGTCTCTTTAGGCCGTGATACATCTTGGTGCTGCCTGGAGGAATGGAGAGTTTGGTCTGGTGTGCCTCGATCAACAACTCTCTTCTGCAGTTATTAGGCACATATGTCATTCCTCGGAATACAAGACCCTGTCTTGGTCGTAACTCCCATTCCGGTATGACTTCACCAGTAGACATCTTGGCCCATATCTCCTCCACTTCCGGATCTATCCGCTGCTCCTGTTCAATCTTGGAGACCATGTTGGACTGTATGATTAGATTATACTTACTCCCATGGTTACTGATATATAGATTGAACTCTCGAATAGTATTTTCCATACGTACTCCCTCAATACATTCATTCACCTATTTTCTGTGTGAGGTTAGTGATGTCCTTGCTCCTCATTGAAATTTGTTAGTGAGGTAGCCTGCCAATGCAAACCTATGCTCAAGGCTTTCGCTGATTCCATTTTAACTACGTTTCTAACTGCACTCTCTTGGAACTCCATCGGCTAACTACAGAGTCAGCTGATCAGTCTAACTCGCAGTCGTCCATAGCTTCCCATTCGAATTTCACTAGACTCTTAACTTTTCCATTAAGTACATCTCCAAAAGTAGGCATATCTTCATTTGCACATAAGTTACTATGTGACTAACACATTTTGTTCAAAACTTCCACGATACCGAGTATTTCTCAACACTTACTTTCCAATCCACTATGGGAATCATCATCCACGGTTATACACATCCATCCCTGGTATCACTCCATCAGTGAGTATCAACTATCCAAGGTTAATAACCATCCATGAATATAATCCCCTTCTGGGTATAATCCATTCATGGGCATAATCCATCGTTGGGCATAATTAATCCAGGGCACATCATCTACCCTGAGATATTCCATCCGTATGAACAACACTCGAATGAATCACTATGTGACTGTGGCAACAATATCAAATCATAAATATACCCCGACCCCTAGCAAGACTTAGGGCCCATGACTTACTAAGCGGAAGACCCACGTCCAACGTGATCAAGTCTACCTCGCCCTGCATCCCTTCACCCCAAGGGTGATTTAGTCAAGCTCTAAGGCGGTCGGACCGCGTCTAACGAAGCTAGCACCACCCCCCCGGGGTAAAATAGTACCTAGCTCTGCTCATCAATACACATCAAATGTGCGAAATAGCCGTGAGAGCGCCCTCCAGCCCATAGCATGTGAGGGGTCCACTCCTCAACGGCAACCCTACTGAACCAAGTCTCCATATCTCATATCAAGGCTCCCACAGTCTCATGGCTACTCTAAGCCTTAATCTATATACTTATCTCATCAATATCACGTGAGGGACGCACCCATACCATGTCTCAATCATCAATATCACGTGAGGGACGCACCTATACCACGTCTCAATGTAATCAAGTGACCTCGTCACCTACATCTCAGTGCCAAAGTTCTCATAAACTCTTAAGTTTGCATACTTTAAAAATCATTCCAACTTACATCACAATACAAAGGTTGGTAGGGTTAGGAAAAACCCTTCAAAGAACCAGAACGTACGACCAACCTTTACAAAATCTTTCCCTTTTCCCCGACATTTTCTTACCATTTCTTAGCCTAACCTTCCGTAGAAGACCCTGCATCATCATAACAATCGAAGAAGTTGTTAGGGCATGTCGTCGACGTGTGCCCCAACACTCCACAAGTCAGACGGTGTATTATTCCCGGTCCTTCAATGTAAGGACAGCTAGTCCTCTCCTTCCCGTGCTCGTGAAGTCCACAAACAGGGCAAATAACCTCAAGGGGGTAGGGGCAGAAAGTACATTTGTGCTCTTCCTGGTTGCACAACTCACACATATACCCGGGCGCTATCTCCCCTATAGATTCTCCTATCATTGGGATATCTCCCATATACTCTTCTGGAAAAGGGGCTAGATTCACCTCGACATCCTCGGGGATACCTGTACGACTACGTTAACTTCCACAGCGTGGTCTGGCCTGCTGGAGTTGTTGGAAGAAGAAATCAGATTGATAGGACAGCTAGGGGTTCCCCTGTCCCACAACTCTGTATACTCTATGTTGCTCGACATATCTGCTATCATAACAACAGAAGCATATTAATGACAACCGCATTTCTAATCAAACTAATCTTTGTTTTGGGGAATTTCCCTATGTATCACATAATGTCTCTTGTTTGGGGAACTTTCCTATGTATCATATAATGTCTCTTGTTTGGGGAAATTGCCAAATAAACATCTTGTGTTTCTTGTCCTTGGGGAAATTGCCAAATCAGCACTCTTTGTATTTCCTTTGTTTTTGGGGAAAATTCCTAAGTATCTTTTGTTTGTTTCTCAATTTGGGTATATCGGGAAAGTGTCTCATAATTTGCTATGTTTGATAAATCCAGCTATTTTGACTGTACTTCCTTTGCTATCATTCCTTGTTGTTCTCAGATTGAATGTTTCAGTCTGAGTCTAACGAAGTGAATTAATCCGGCCTCCGTACAGCGGACTTCGAAGAGTTGGTCAGTTGGGATTCCTATCTGTCAGTGAGACATGAAACCGTCTTAATCTTACTTTGAAAGATTCAACCTTCCCGTTTCGCTCTGATACCAACTGTAACGCCCCGCCCTTTTTCACTCGCTTTCCGACAATCAGAGTCTATTTTTTTTTAATAAAGAGTGAGAGAGAGCGGGACGTCACGATGCGAGGTAAGTTCGAGCTTCTAAAACCCAACCCTTAACTGGCCAACCATACGTGTGCATGGACTAAGTCCACGAATACGGTTCACACGCAATAGTTTAACTTGCGGATTACATCATAACTGCAGAATTATAATAGAACCTAATTCTATTCCATTTTAGATAGCAAAGTAATCCATGTCTTAACAAATGTCTTTCCATAGGGTTCGGCTATACAACATGGCCGAAGCCTATGGTTCATCATCTACCTTTTAAATCACTTAGACCCATATAACTTCCTTAATACCTTTCCATGGGGTTCGGCCATACAACATGGCCGAACCCTATGGTTCATCATTGAGTCTTTAGCCATAATAAAATCAGGGTTCGGCCATGCAATGGCTGAACCATGTCCTTGACCCTCTTTTATTATTTATGAAGTTTAGCGAGCACTTACCGATTCCGCTACTCCTCCGGTTTCTTTCTTCGCTCCGACTTGTTCCTTGGAACTTTTCCTTCCTTAGCCTCTTCTTCCTTCCTTCTTGATCCTTGTGAGATGGTCGGCCTTAGGTTCTTGTGAGAGGGAGAGGATCTTGAGATGAAGCCTTAAGTCCTTCCTCCTTTGTCTTTGGGATAGGTCGGCCTTGTGTGAGAGGGAGAGAGTGAGATTAAAATATTCTAAGTGCCCCTTGTCTTGAGGTGTGGTTCGGCCAAGAGAGAGCTTGAGAGAGAGAGTCTAAGATGCAACCCCTTAGTCTTTTCTTGTTTAATGAAATTCAGCCAAGGGTGGTTTCCTTTGGTGACACCCCTTGTAACTCCCAAGCTCTTTTACCTCCTTCCTTAATGGTCCATTTGGGGGTTTCATCCATGAAATGAAACACCCATGTCCCAACGGTGTAGTCTTGACTTAGATTGTGTATCCTTCACAAACCGTCCCCTCTCATTCATGATACATTTTGGGGGTTTCATCCATGAAATGAAACTCCCCTGTCCCAACGGTGTAACCTTGAGTTGGTTTGTGTAACCTCCACAAAACCGCCACCTCTCCATTAATGGCCCATTTGGGGGTTTCATCCATAAGATGAAACTCCCATGTCCAACGTGTAGCCTTGTGTAGGCTTGTGTAACAACACAAAAACGGTCCACCTCCCATTGATGTTCCATTTGGGGGTTTCATCCATGAGATGAAACTCCCATTCCAACGTGTATGCCTTGGTTTGGTTTTTGAAACAACAACAACACCTTCATCTTCACATTTCACTCACTCTTTAATTCAACGCACCACTTTAATTTAACTCATTTGAAATCAACTCAATCCCTTGATTCCATTTTCACTTTAATTCAGCCCTACTTAATTTAAACTTGAACTCACTTGGTGGTTAATCAAGTCAACGGCGACCTATTGGGTCCCAATTGGGCATTTTGACCCAATTAACAATCTTGACCCAATTGAATACACCTTACCCATTTATTTCAATTAAAACTATATCCACAATCCGTTGGGTCTTAATTGGGCAATTGACCCAACAACTTACCCATCTAAGGTCTTTATCATTTAATTCACAAATAAAATGGGCAAATTTCATATATATTGATAACTTGAAAATCCGGGGTGTTACATTGACCAGGAATACAAAGGGTTTGACTCAGAGTCAGCAGACTGAATCTATGATTTAACAGACTGAAAGGTTACGAGTCAGGGTTAAAACAGTTTTGAGTTGGATTTCAGCCGACTGAATATTGTATTCAGTCGACTGAATTATAAAGTTTAAATTTTGTATAATTTTCCAAATGTTTCTGTCTGTCTGGAAGGATGTAAGGGATGATTTAAATTAAATGGATAATTAAATTGATTATTGTATACGATTGAATTCATTAAGGTAAAAAGATTTGCACAACTGAGTGTGCGATTGGTTTTGACGTAATCGTTGTACGTCACGTCACAAAACAACAAGGATATTATACTGGACCTTGGTAGGATTCCTAGCTTATTAAAATACATGTGGATCTTATATATACTTGTGTTACTGATTTGTATTTCCAAACATGATAACTTACTTTGATTATTGAAATGTGTATGATTATGAACTGTTTCCAATGGTAACATGTGATTTGAAATGAGATGGCATTATTGCATTCATGATCTCATGCATGGCATGGGAGGGAGCACATAGGACAACAAGCTAAGTTATGAGCTGTCCGGACATTGCTTGGGGCTTGAAAACTAGCTTGAAAGAAGTTATGTGAACCATTGGTATTTTGGCTTTGTCCAGGATTGCTAGATAGGGGTACGTTGTAATTTGGGCCAAAGAGCTCAGGGGTAACCAGTCCAAAAACCCTGCACAGAGGGAGGAGTCTACGCTCCATCGGTAATTCAGATTAACATACGTGGGGAGGTATAACAGTGACCCAGTGGTGCCGTCACAAAATACTGCAGAAGTAAATGGCCAAGGGAACACCTTAATATGGCAATAATTTATCAAGGAAAGCATTGATATGATATATGATGTTTGGATATGGAATTGGGTAAGAGGTCATTGGCATATGACACCTATGACATGACACATACATTAGCCTGATTTGGATATGATTATCATGCGCTGTTTTTAGTTATATGATATGTTTTATAGTTTTGGATTGATGTACTTACCTTGATTTTTATATTAATCCTATGTGTACATAACCCTATTTGGAATTCCTACGGGCGCGTTGACTAACGCCCTACTTCTACCTTATAGATGATGGAACAGGAAATGACAAGGACATGGGACATGATGGGAGCCAAGCATAGGAGCTTGGGCAGATTTATGTTTAGTTTATTTAGTTGGATTTTTGGAAAGATGTATTGGGAGAACAGTTATGTTGGTTTGTAATAACTTAGAGTTTATTTTGTTGTGGTTTGATGATATTTAAACTTCAGTTAATTTTATGTGATTAACTTCCTTCCTTAATATTGATGTCATGTATATGGATGAAATCTTATCCATATGTTTATTCCGCAATTATTTGTGAGCGTGTGAAATACCTTAGTGGTCTTAGCCCACACACACGCATTGGTAGCCAGTTAAGGGTCGGGTTTTGGGAACCCGAACTTAGCTCGCGTTGTGACGTTTCCCAGCTCTCTCTCACTCTTTATTATTAAAAAAAAAAATATACTCTGATTTTCGACGAGTGAAAGAGGGCGGGGCGTTACACCAACAGCTGGAGTAGGTCGACTGGATGGACATTCTCCCCCTTATTGTACTGGCATGGATCACAATGTTTTACGTGGTCCCGAACCATTTTTTTCATGCCCGGCCATTTGAAGTCTCTCTTAAGATGTTGATAGGTCTTTTGGAACCCAGAGTTCCCCCCAGTGGGACTGTCATGCACTTGAGACATGACCTTTGGAATGAGTGTTGAGTTGGGGGAAAGGTAGAAACGCCCTTTGTAAAAGAGAATACCAGCATGTTCAGTATAACATTTAAGATCCAAGGTGTCGTCCTGTAACTGGGATTGAAGCTTCTGGATATGTCAATTGGACGAGTGGAGCATACGGATCTCGTTGGTCCAGGATGGCACAGGAAAAGAAATAGTTGCGAGTTCTCCTTCTTGACGGGAGAGTGCGTCACCACAATGTTGGTGTTAGTGCCCCGACTTTGCCGACTCCCTATGTTTGTCAATTCCATGACTCGGGAAGAAGCACTTGGTAGAAGCTTGAAGACTCAAGGTGATCAAGATTGAAGAGCATGCTCCACCGGATTAAAGCTCATCATTATGGTAATCACAAAATATGTATTTAGCCATATATGACTTTAGGTGGTACTCACACTTGGAAGACCATTCATGTGCTTAGTTGAATAAATGGTAAAATCATAAAGAACCTATAGAGGAAGCTTGATAGTGAATTGGAAGAGAACTTGGAAATATGAAAAAAGTTCACTATCAGCTCGACCAGTCGTTCTCACTGACCCCTCGGTGGAGATAGGATCGACCCATCGTGGTCAAAGACTGGTCAGCTAGATTGACAAAGGTTCTAGAACATTGAACTGTCATTCTGGATATGCCTCAAATCGACATTCTCTTATGCACCGACCCCTCGGTGATGAACTTAACGACCCCTCATGGTCAACGACTCGTCGATGAAAAAATTGTGAGTTTTAGTCTTTGAACTCAAATGGGCTCTCGAGAAAATAGACATCTTGGTATTTCAAGATCGATCGAGAGTACTAGGATCGACCCCTCTGTAAAGGGCGACAAGTCATTCTTGGCAGGACAAGTTTCGGGACATGAAACTCTATCTGCATGGTGTTGCCCTAGATCGAGACCCTCGTATGGACCGACCTCTTGGTGCCATGACTGTCGACCCATCGACAACACCGACTTGTCGGATTGCTCAACGACGGCTACGAGGCGGAACGTCGAGTTTAATTTGGGCACACATTGGGTGGATCTTTGAGAAACACACATCGTCGAGAAAGAACTACAAAGGCAATTGCTTCTTGGTTTTAATTTTGTTTAAAACCTTTACCCTGAGAAAGTGGATTAAGGAGGCTTGACTCCGGAATAATTATAAAAAATCTAGAGCGTCGTCTTTGACACATGTGGTGGGTGGAATTCCTATTATACATGTGGTGGGTGGAATTCCCAGCCAAATGGATAGGTGGAATTCCTATTCTACATGTGATGGGTGAAATTCCCAGCCAAATGAGTGAGGTGGAATTCCTACACTAAATGTGAGGATGTAAGTCTCCACTTATTGAATTTGGGGATAGCCCAAGGTTTAGCTAGTCCTAACAGTGGATGTAGGTTGGCTAACCGAACCACTATAAATTTGGTCTTCTGGTGTTTGATCATTGTGTGGTTGTGTTTTAGTATTTAAGCACCCTTTGCAACACAAATCACTTTGCATTTGATTATCTTTATTTATACATTGTGAAGAAGCGTTGATAATCAAGCAATATGCAAAGGGTTCTAAACTTAGTGTGATCATTTAAGTAATTAAAAACAATTTATCACACTAACCAAATATCTTGATTATTATTGTCATTCCGCTGCACTTAAACTTTAAACAATCAAGAAACTTGTGAACACCATGGAAACTGGGATTCACCTATTCACCCCCCCTCTAGAGTCAATCGTATTCTAGCACCAAGGGAGAACTTCCAATTGATATCAGAGCCTCGTGCTCTTCAGAAAGGATGTAACCATCCGAGTTGATCCGTGCTAGAACAATGGCTATGAGAGAAAGCCATGATATTTCCAAACCTCCATTTGTGATGAAATATGGAAAGCAAAAATAAAAAACTTTAATTATTTTCATCAATAAATATGTTTGGAAATAGGTGAATTGAAAGTGGTCTAAACCTATGGAAGATGTATTTGATTAACCCTCAAATTACATGACCACTCAGTCCAAAAACAAGTAGCTAGGATTTGTGATGAAATGTCTATGCTCTTTTATTTAAACACTGGTAGCTTTCATCAATGATGTTTCATAAAATGATTAGGAGAGACTCATGAGATATGAAACATATAAGAGGCTAAAAGAATTCATTAAGAGATTGCCTCTTCTAGCCCGATGGATGAAATCACCTATCTAGACCAATTAAAGTAACGAGAAAAAATGTGACTGTCTAACTCATCCATTGAAAAAGTCCAAGATGAATCCTCTAGAGAAGAAGAGAATGGAGCAAAGGTACTTGATGAGGGTGGTAACCTCCAGGTATCCTAAAAGGACATGTACCAAAAGAGTTTTCCCTTCAAGTTGGGTCAACATCATGGTACAAAATCTAGAGTTTTGATTCGCAAAGTCAAATGGGAAGGCACCCAAGATGAAAACCAGATTTGATGAAAGATCATCACTGGATTGTGGACTTAGATTCCAAGTCTCACAATGTTACGTTCAAATGTGTGGAGGGATACCATTGTTGGTATCACATTTGAAATCACCAGTTATGTTCAAATGTCTTGGAATCATCATTGTATATTGCCTTCAATCCATGTTTTTGTTTGATTGTTGGATTGATCTTATGTAAGATACTCATGTGTACATGAAGGTTAGCACGATCGTATTGGATTATACTTGTCTCATTTCATTTCACATGCCATGTGATTTGTGCATCTTTTTGAAATGAATGTAGGTTATGCATTACCTCATGTATAGGGTGTGTATGTGCTAACGGATGATATGGTACACATATACAATGTCGTTTCATTCAAAGTTCTTAAACTTGTGAATCTCTTGTGGAATGAAACATGCTCCATGCCTTTGAATGGATTTTTGGTTTGGTATGACTTACCCATGGTGTTGATCAAAATGATCAAATATGCTTATCTATAATCCATTTATGTACCAGCTCTTTCCAGGGAATGAACCTCATTGGAGTGTTTTTGAAAGAATGGTAAAATTGTTTATCATGTTTGAGTAATTACATGGTAATAGGTATGAGAGATGAGTGGTTAGTGTCGTACTTCATTTCCATATGTGTAACGCCCCGCCCTTTCCGAGAATACAGAGTCTAATTTTTTTTTTTTTAAGTAATAATGAAACATCGAAAGAGAGCGGGCGGCGTCACGACGCGAGTTAAGTTCAGACTACCTAAGTCTGAATCTTAACTGGCCACCCATGTGTACATGGACTAGACCATGATAATGAACACACATGGAACTAACATCAACTTGCGGAATAGTATAAGTTAACTGCGGAATAATACGAAAAGATAGCCAGTACCAGTCTCAAATAATAATTACATAAATCAATCATACATTGTCAATATCCTAAGCAAACCATAGCAAGTGACTACTTTATTACATGTCCATAATAAAGTATCAAATAAACAGCAAATAGAAATTCATTCCCGCATTCAAGCACTTAGGCTCAGCTCCCCTCTCGGTCAATGACCTTTTCTTTTCCTTTACTTGTACCTGCAATCTCCTCTGAGGATAGAATTAGGGCGTTAGATCAACACGCCCAGTAGGTTCCCGAATCAGGGCTACCACATGTTAGCATATAAAATATGCATATACATATCATAATACATGATCATCAAAACAGGTAAAACAATGCTATGAAGTATGCACATGCAATGAGCATCCCCCATCATGTACATTTATAGCCATCACTTGACGTGCCTTGCACCGTCAAGGTAAATTACAATACACTTTCATCTCTTCATCATTGACTGATTCATATCACGTATGAGTCCTCCTGGCGGGACTCTCATCGCCTAAGGAGACCAATGTGACTATGATCATCATGTTACTCCTCTTGGCGTGACTTGCACCACCGAGGCAGGACGTAACCCATAAATTGCAACACTGTAGAACCTCATTCATAATCCCATGTCTATGCATGAGATGGCAATGCCTGTATGCCATTTGTTAATGCATAATATATCATTTGAAACACATAAAATAAAACAAGAGTATCATAAGAAAACTGGGGTAAAACCATGGTTACAAGTAGGTAGGAAACCTACTGAAGAATCACTTCAGCGTCCGTTCTTTCTTAGGCTTTATCCGGTCACTGTTCGTAGTCGTGCACCGTCAGAGATCCGTCACCTTATTCACATAAATCATGGACCAACTTTAATCCCTTACTTTATTTGATTCCCATTTTTGAGTCTGAGTCCACAAATACCAACTCATGGTTGTGACCCTTATTTACAAACATGCCATTGCTACCAATACCTTGATTAAACTCTACAACCTTAACCGCAACTTTAACGTGGTTCAATCATGTTTTGGACGACCAAAACAGCAAACATAATTCCATCTTTGATCACATACACATCCATAAAATGACCCATGAAAACAGTCCATGGGGTTCGGCCATACTCATGGCCGAACCCTTATGGTTCTTTGCTCAATAATGTCCTTTATTTAAATACTAATTGGCTCTACCCCCTTAGCCATGTTAACCCATAGTTTAGCCATCCTATGGCCAACCCAAAACAGCAAGCTTATTTCATTTAACATACATAAGAAAACCCATAAATCTTGGTCCATTCATCCCAAAACTAGCCCCATGGGGTTCGGCCATGCACATGGCCGAACCCAATGGTTCTCTTGATCTGATTGATCCCTCACTTTCCATGGTTATTCATGATTTAATCAGTGCTTACCCAACCATGAATTACACATGGTTCAGCTACATAACCAACCACCAAAACAGTCATTTAAACTTCACCAAAACCCATTACTTACTTACATGGGGTTCGGCCATCCAAGGTGGCCGAACCCTATGTCCATGTTTTGATCTTTCACACATGCTTTAGGCATTATTTAAACATGCAATATCAGTATCATATTACTGCCTTTAAACCTCTTAGAAACCATCTAATTAAATTCATCCAAACAGCCCATAAAAGTCCATGGTTTCCATGTTTCCCAACATGAAAACCAACACTCTTTTACATGGGGTTCGGCCCTCCATGGTGGTCGAACCCAATGGTTATGTTTACTGTTTTTAAACCTCAAATAATCATGTAATAACAGTATATTATTATCAGGTTTTTGCCTTTCAAACAAACATCCAAAAATTAGCCCAATTTCATAGGGTTCGGCCATGCTCATTGGCCGAACACCATAACCTTTGGTTTTGAACATTTAACCCTTTATCTTGGGTCTGAAACCAACATCCAAATCCATGTTTTAACCTCCTTAAAACATGCATTTTAAATCCAACAATAACATCTAATATCAGTCCCAAATTATATGGTTTTAATTTCCAAAAACTATAAAAAACAACCACTTGTTTCCATGGGATTCGGCCATGCAAAGTGGCCGAACCCAATGGTCCATTTCCATCTTTTAATCCACTGATTTAGACCATATAAACTTCAGCCTTTTCTGACATTCAGATATAGGTTTATAATCCTTTTAATAACATGTATTTAATTCTCAAATAAAAACCCAAAAATCAGTCTATAAACCCATGGTTTTCATGTTTCCAAAACATGAAAACCAAGCAATCTTTCACATGGGGTTCGGCCCTTCATGATGGCCGAACCCAATGGTCATCTTCACCATTTCTAAATCTCCATTAAATCAAGGTTAAACATTGGTGTATTCGGCCATGATCATGGCCCAATACACACCCATTTTATTAATCCAAAAGTCCATGAAACACTTACCAAATTCCAAGCTCTTCCTATTGTCTTTGCTCATTGTCTTCTTCCTTTTATTTCTTCCTTTCTTCCTTAATTCCTTGCTGGTTTAAGCTTGAATATTTGGTACCAAAAACCTCTGCTGTTCCAGCCAAGAACACCAATTGGAGAGAGGGAGAAAGAGATGGGAAAACTTGGGTTTGCAATGACAAAAGTCGGCTAACCTTGGTGTTCATTGCTTTTGTATTTCAGCCATCATTTCTCATCAATTCATGCACAAAACGATGGGTATTGGTGCCATCCAAGGCACCCCTTGGTACCTACCCATGCAGCCATTCAGATTTCCATGTAACTCACCTCAAACCCATCATTTGCATTCATGATTCAACATGGAACTCACCAAAACAAGTCCCCAACGTGTGGGACTTGTTTTGGTTGGTTTAAGACCAGCCAACCTCTTCAAATTTCCACTTAGCTCACTGAGTTACAGTCCCATGGATTTCCATTTTGACTCACCCAACTCAAGATCATTTAGATTTCCATCTCAACTCACCCAACTCACATACTTAATGCATTTCATTTAACGCACATGAGTTGGCTCACTACTTGATTTAATTTCAACTCACTTCAGTCCCACTCAACTGATTTGACTCGTGTTTTAGCTACCTTGAGGGTCCACACGGTCAACCATAGTCAACTCGACCCGTTGGGTCCACTTTTAGCTCCTTGACCCGTTTTTGACTCCATGACCCAATTATGGTATTTTGGTCATTTGTAAATGGTTTTCACATATGGATCAAGCCTACCCATTTCTTCTCCACTTGATTTCCAATCAAATAGACTTAACCCCATTTAATTTAAATTCAAAAAACGGTCAAATAATCCAGTAAGACCCGATGGGTCCCATTTGGGCCCTTTGACCCATTTAGCCATTTTTGTCCCAAATGATGAAAATTACCCATCCAATCAAGCTTAACATTTATAATGTGCTCATATGATTTTAATTTGAGCAATGGACCTCACTATTTCCTTATTTGTCATCACAAAATAATTAATTTAATAACTCAGGGGCATTTTCGTAATTTTCCACTTCATTGAGAAACTGAGGTGTTACAATAAGCATGTTAAGTATATTCAAAATGTAACATGAATGTATGATTTGTGTGCTTAGTGTTTCATTCCAATATTTATTATTTTATACATTATGTGGAATGATTTGTCTTCATAGACACCTAGTCTTTGTTAAAGCCTGGAGATGGCATATCTCATGACATCACACACTTGGGTAATATGGTTGAATTGGTAAATTAAATGTGCCCAAGGTTCTTGGATTGGATTGGATCTAGGAAAAGAGATCCGTAATCCATGTTTTATGCTTACCTTCAGAAGGATGTGTTGAATCTTCTAATGGCACAAAACTAGTGTGAATGTATGTATCTACATTGGCATTGAAATGTGTATAAGCAAAGTTTGATGAACTATGAATATCGCAAGCACACACACACACATACACATAGACACACCTAGTCATCCTTCAATTTTAAAAATCCAGGTCGAAGGACAGACTAGTCGGAGGAATAGACATGTCACTCTGTTGGAAATCAGAACACAGACTAAAAAGGGAGAAAAATCGAAAGGAGAGACAGGTCGATACTTATCGACATGTCGACATAGACCGGTCGTTGGTCATGACCTATAGGTAAGACAGAAAAATTAAGTTAAAAATCTCTTTCTACGAAAACGACAGATCATTCTTGCGATCTCCAAACGATTTCCTCTTCTCCTCCCGTGCCCTAGACCAATCGATAGGACATCTCAGAGCGATATGTCACTGGAAAACCATAGGTTTTTTGCTTCTCTCACTTCAAGAAGCAAGGGTGTCATGGTGTTTGTGAGATTTAGTGGTCGGGTAAGCCTTGGTCATATCTCCCCTATTTCTGATCACTGATTGAAAAGCTCTTCCTAAGCAACCATGTCAAAAAGAAAGGATGATAAATCTTGGTGTTTGACCACTGGAAAAATCCCTGAGTCCAGCTCCCATTTCCTTAGGAGATTACCTAGGTTTATGCAGGATAATCCCAAATCAAGCTCTGCTCCTGAGAGTACCCCTTAATCCTTGGCCCTAGGACTGGATCCAGCCGTCGGTATCATCTCAGGTCTGAATCTGGACAAAACTTGAGAACCGAAGCAGAAGCGATTTCCGTTGTGTACAGTCTTAATGAGGAAGAAGGGGTAAATGTCGAAGATACTAATTGTTATGAGTCTGGTAATACCCACTTCTTCGGTAACCTTGCTGCAGAACAAGGAAGTGGTGAAGCAAAACCACCTGTAACGCAACCCCTGACTCGATTTGTCTGCAAAACCGAGGTACATGCATATCAAATAGAGGAGCAGATGGACACAATAGATTTTCGTGTGGAAAATTTAGCTCAAAGAGTTCATGATGACTATTTTTCCCTGTGTCGTCTTATCATCGATCTCTCCCGATGTATTGACCCTTCCCCTCCAGCATCACCTCAGGATGGCTCTACTTAGGATAGTTTTTCACATTTTGCTTGATCTGAAAAACTGTATATTTTTGGTATTTTTATCTAAGCATCCATGATGTCCCCTCCAAAACCATATGTACTGCACATATTTATCAATGATATGATATGGTTTGCTATGGTTGATTTGTGTATTGCTGTGTTTGAATGCCTTCTATCTCCTGTCTATGGTTAACATGGTTTTTGTTAAATAGACTAACATGAATGTTTGAATGAGTTGGGTTTGTATTGGCATGTTAAGGAGATAGGAATCGGGCTTGTGATGTTGCACGCATCCTTCGAGTTTGGGGGAGCACAATATTTTTGCTGTTTAGCACCTATCACTGGTTAGGACAGTGTAGGGAGGAATGATGATGCAAGCTTGGATGAAAACTTGGAGAAAAATAAACTTAGAGGCAGCTATGTTTATGGGGGAGTTGAGTCAAAGAAGTTAGAAAAGTTAGCTTAGAGAATGGGGGAGAAGACTCCAAAAAGGGAAGCTAGGTAAGTTAGCTTGACCTCATTGGGAGAACACCTTTAAGACAACACAACTCTTAGAGGAGAAGAAGAAGAAAAATAGTAATGCAATGGCAATTTGTATTGTATTGTGGGGGAGATCAATGCTTGAATGCATGAGAAGCATGCATTGATCAATGGAAAGATTAAATGATTTGGAAGTGAAGTACTAAATGCAAGAAGCATTGGGGGGGTGCTTGAAATCCAATTCCTTTAATATGAAAGGAAACTCGATGTTTGTCTACTAATCTTTGTCAATTGTATGACAAAATTGGGGAGAAATTAGTAAAGTTATAAGACATCAAAACCAATTGTGGGGAGTAATTGGTGAAGCCTAGGTGCTTGGGCCTCTAGAAAGAGAGAGCCATGAAGGGGAGGAATATTCAAAAGCCAATGGACATGGGAGAATGTCTATGCTTGGAGTTTGGGACTTCAAACTCAAAAAAGATTAGCTTTGGGACTTCTCAACACTGATAGCTTGGATATGTTATGGTAGTGTTGGTTTCTAGGAAATCATGGTGTATGGGGGAGCATGAATAAAAAACTAGTTTAGTCCATGGACAAATATTTATGTTTTGGACTAACCACTCTAATGATTTTCTAGTGTTGCTTGCTTATGTGCTTTCTTAGGAAAACATGAAATGAAGCAAGATGAACAAGAATATGTGAAGATCATAATCTTGTTTCTCATTTGAATATGTACATGTAATCAATGCAATATTTTTGTATTCAAATGTGATATAATAAGGGTGGGATTATAATTGGGTTAACTTCTATGTTTTTGTCATGAAATTGACAAAGGGGGAGATTGTTAATGCCCCAGCTTTGCCAAGTCCCTATGTCTGTCAATTCCATGACTCGGGAAGAAACACTTGCTAGAAGCTTGAAGACTCAAGGTGATCGAGATTGAAGATCATGCTCCACCGGATTAAATATAACACCCCGGATTTTCAAGATATCAATTTACATGAATTTTGTCCATTTAAATTATGAATTAATGGACATGGACCTTAGATGGGTAAGGTGTTGGGCAATGGCCCAATTAAGACCCAACGGTTATGGAATGAGTGTTCAATGTAGGGTAAATGGATAAGATACATTTAATTGGGTCAAGGTGGTTATTTGGGTCAAAATGCCCAAAAGGGACCCAATGGGTCATGGTTGACTTGGTTGACCACCAAGTGAGTCCAAGCTTAACTTGGTTGGGGCTGATTTGAGTTGGAAATGGAATCAAATGGTTGAGTTGAATTAAATGGTAGAGTTGAATTAAATGTTTGAGTTGAATTAATTGGATGAGTTGAGTTAATTGAGTTAAATATATTTGAATTAAATTTATTTGAAAAGTGAATTGGATGGAAAGGTTTTGGGGGTTACATATTTCAAATTCAACAATGGCTACACGTTGGATGCATGGGAGGTCTATCTCATGCATGAAACTCCAAGATGAATAATGAATGGGAGGTGGCGTTTCTGTGAGAGTTATACAAGGGGTTCACACTTGGAGGCGGGAGTTTCATCTCATGGATGAAATCCCCAAATGAGAACTAAAGGGGAGATGGACGGTTTTGTGGTCTAAGGCAAGACAAAACCGTTGGCTACATGGGAGTTTCATCTCATGGATGAAACCCCCAAGATGGAAGATGAATGAGGTTTGTGGAGGTTACACAAGGCACCCCATTGCAGCCGTTGGAGCCTTGGGAGTTTCATCTCATGGATGAAACCCCCCCAAGGGAGGCATTAAGGAGGGAGATTATGAAATGGGAGTTACACAATGGGCTGCACCAAAGCCATCACCTTGGCCGACCACCTCATTTGGAACAAAACAATTGGATACTCATCTCATACTCTCTCTCTCCCTCTTGGCTGTTCTTCTCTCCCTCAAAATCATCTTTTGGCCGATCACTCCTCAAGACCAAAGGACTTAGAAAAGTGTTGATCTCAAACTATTATGCAAACTGAATTCTGTCTCTCTCTAAAACCTATACCCCTCTTGGCCGAACAACTTTTGGAGGTTTTATATTGATCAAGCTCACACTCGGCCAAATGAACAAGAAAGAAGGAGGAAGAGGCTAAGGAAAGGATCGGAAGAACAAGTAGGAGGGAAAGAACCGGAGGAGTCGCGGAATTAGTAAGTGCTCAATAAACTCTTATTAAGTAAGATGGTCAAGGAAACATGATCCGGCCATTGCATGGCCAAGCCCTAAAGGGGATATACAAGAACCATTAAGAATTAAAAAAAGGGGTTGAATAGGTTGGGCCATAATGTATGGCCGAACCCATTAAAGGTTAAGATCATGGCTATTGAATTTAAAAGAGGAGATAAGGAACCATAGGGTTCGGCTATGGTGTATGGCCGAACCCCGTGAAAGAAAAATGAAGGGATATATGATATGTTTTAATGTAAGGTTATTGATGTTTTTAAAAGGTTTAAAATGAATGTAATATGATGGACTTGGATGCATTTTGATTATAAAAAAGAATGAAAAAGAGGAGCACCAAAACCCAAAGGTGAGGTTCGGCCATGGTGTATGGCTGAACCCCACCAAGTACTACTTTTGGATTTAGATATCATAGGGTTCGGCCATGGTGTATGGCCGAACCCCATGAACCATGTTTGTGGGATAGTTACTAGCTTAAGTATGTCTTAAACGAATGGAATGGACAGCCATAGATAAAATAATGGCAAAGATGTAATTAAGGGTGAAAAGGATGAACCATGGGTTCGGCCATGGTGTATGGCCGAACCCCATGGAAAATATTTGGTGGATTTAAATTGTAATCAATGATAAACAATTATGGTACAAGTGATTAGATGTATGAATCAAGAGGTCATGATCTTGTATCTAACTTAAAAATCAAAGGGTTGAAAGATGAGCATGAAACCAAGGACGTGAGGTTCGGCCATATTGTATGGCCGAACCCCACTAAGGAATTTTTATGGACTTAGGTTGTTGTTGTGTTAAAAGGTTAATATGTGAATGATTAGATTAATGGATTGGTGATTGGACTTAATTAAAAGGATCAAATGACTTGAAAGAGGGACCAAAATCAAGATGGTGAGGTTCGGCCATGTTGTATGGCCGAACCCCACTAAGGTGGATTTTGGTGGACTAAGGGTTAAGTAATTAGTTAAGTGGTGATTGAGTAATAAATAAAGGAAGGGTTAAAATCAAAGTAAGTGAGGTTCGGCCATGGTGTATGGCCGAACCCCACAAGGGTGTGTTTATGGACTTAGACCAAATGGTAAATCAAATGGAATATGGATTGACTTGTTGATATGTAACAAGGTGACGGGACCACACAAACGGTGTGCAATCTTGAGCGGTGACCGGTTTAAGAAGCAAGGACATTTTTAGTGGTCTTCGTAGGATTCTACCTCATTGGAACATGGTTATGTAATATGTTTTTATCTTTATTTTGATGATTTATGTTGTAAATATATTATGTTTCAAATGTGGAGTTTTTAATGCTATGGTTATTTATATTACATTGCATATGGACATGTGCATCTCATGCATGGCATGGGAGGGAAGTTTGTAACCGGAGGCCACGCTCTGTCGGGGCGTCCGTAAGGCAATCGTGGGAAGACTTTGATGTTTATAATCCCATCAAGAAGAATCCGGAGGCCACACTCCGTCGGGGCGTCCGAAAGACCACTGTGGGGATACCTTGATGAGGAGAATTTCATCAAGAGGTTACATGTAGTGTGATGGGTGGGACTCATTGCATAAGACATGATGCATGGCATGATTTCATAAGGTCTTGAGGATATGATATTATATATGATTTTGTTACGAACCCATGTGTTAGCCTTATTTAGAATTCCTACTGGGCTTGTTGTTCTAACACCCTACTTCTACCCTAGTGAATGACACAGGAAAGGAAGGGATCGATGATCATCAAAGATGCCAAGCGTAGGAGCTTGGATATGTGATTGGATGTCTTTTGTTATATGAACTTGTAATTTGAATAGTTAGATGTCGGCATGTAATAACTTAGATAATTTTACTATGGTTTGGAATGGTTTGTTTGGATGTTTAAGTTAAGGTAATTTTGGTTAAGTGACTAAGTACTTTGCTATCTAAAATGGAGTAGACTTAGGTTCTATTATAATCCGCAATTAGTTTATGTTATATTCCTCAAAGTTAATAAATTACTATGTGTGAACCATTTACATGGACTTAGTCCATGCACACATAGGGTTGGCCAGTTAAGGGTCGGACTTTAAAAGTCCGGACTTAGCTCGCGTCGTGATGTCCCGCTCTCTATCACTTTTTAAAAAAGAAATAGACTCTGATTTTCGATTAAAAGCGAGTGAAAAGGGCGGGGTATTACATTAAAGCTCATCGTTATGGCAATCATAAAACAAGTATTTGTCTATAGATGACTTTAGGGGGTACCCACACCTTTGGAGGACCATTCCTGTGCTTAGTTGAACAAATAGTAAAATTATAAAAAGCCTAGAGAGGAAACTTGAAAGTGAATTGGAAACGAACTTGGAAATATGAATTAAATTCACTGTTAGCTTGACCAGTTGTTCTCATCGACCCTCGGTGGAGACAGGATCGAGCCATTGTGGTCAAAGATTGGTTGGCCATATTGACAAAGGTTCTAGAACATTGAACTGTCATTCTAGGTATGCCTCTGATCGAGAGTCTCGTTTGCACCGACCCCTTGGTAATGAACTTAACGACCCCTCGTGGTCAACAACTTGTCGATGAAAAACTTGTGAGGTTTGGTCTTTGAACTCAAGTGGGCTCTCGAGAAAACAGGCATCTCGGTATTTCAAGACCGATCAAGAGTGCTAGGACAGACCCCTCTTTAAAGGGCGACAGGTCATTATGGGTAGGACAAGTTTCGGGACATGAAACTCTGTCTGTATGATGTTGCTCTAGATCGAGACGCTTGTATGGACTTACCTCTTGGTGCCATGACTGTCGACCCATCAGCGACACCGACCTGTCGACCGGGAAATAATTATACCGTTGGGAGTTCATTCAATGCGCAACGGTAGGGTGGTTGAATGGTAATATTCTTAGCCACCAACCCCTCGGTGCCCCCGACCTGTCGGTACATGACAAATTCTGCAACTGATTGCCTTTTCTATAAATACCAATCTTTGTGAAACCAGTTGATATCCTTTGGCAAATCCGTTGGACGCTCATCATTATCAGTGAGCTTACACAAGGGCCAACAAAAGGATCACTCTCTCTCTTGTGCTTACACTTGGGAAATCTAATACAACCAATCATGGTGATAGATGTTGTGAAAAGAGAGAGAGGGGAAAGGATAATCAACTAGGATAGATATTGGTAGAACCAATTTCCTAGTCACCTTGAGATTATGATTGCTCAACGACGGCTAGAAGGTGGAACATCGAGATTAATTCGGGCACACATGGATCTTTGAGAAGAACACATCATCGAGAAAGAGCTACAAAGGAAAGTTCTTGTAGGTTTTAATTTTTTTAAAACCTTTATCCTGAGAAAGTGGATTAAGGAGGAGCGTCGTCGCTGGCACATGTGGTGGGTGGAATTTCCAGCCAAATGAATATGTGGATTCCTATTCTACATGTGGTGGGTGGAATTCCCAGTTAAATAAATAGGTGGAATTCCTATTTTACATGTGGTGGTTGAAATTCTCAGTCAAACGAGTGAGGTGGAATTCCTACTCTAAATGTGAGGGTATAAGTTCCCACTTAGTGGATTTGGGGATAGCTTAAGGTTGATCTAGTCCTAACAGTGGATGTAGGTTGGCTAACCAAACAACTATAAATTTGGTCTTTTGGTGTTTGGTCATTGTGTGGTTGTGTTTTAGTATTTAAGCAGTCTTCTCAACACACATCACTTTGCATTTGATTATCTTTATTTATACATTGTGCACAAACATTGATAATCAAGCAATATGCAAAGGGTTCTAAACTTAGTGTGATCATTTAAGTAATTAAAATAATTTATCACACTAAACAAATCTCTTGATTAATATTATCATTCTGTTGCATTTAAACGTTAGACAATCAAGAAATTTGTGAACACCATGGAAACTGGGATTGACCTATTTACCCCCCCTCTAGGGTCAATCGTGTTCTAGCAACAAGGGAGAACTTTCAGTTGGTTTTGCCACTGCGGTATTCAATAGAAAAAACATATCTGAATAGCTTCGTCGCCCATTGTTGATGAGTTGGTGTGCTGATCTTCTGTTCTAAGAGGAAATTGAGGCTCCTCTGATCTATTTTAACCACAAATCGTCGGCCAAACAGGTAAGGCCGCCATTTTCTGATTGTAAGAACTAGGGCCAACAATTCTTTTCATAGGCTGAGAGAGAGAGGGTTGTCCCGGACAGAGGTTGGCTGAAGTAGGCAAGAGGTCACCCATTTTTTGTGAATACTACCCCGATTCTAGTGCCAGAGGCGTCACACTTGACATAAAATGTTTGTTGGAAGTCAGGAAGGGACAAGATAGGCAGGGTGCTCATCACCTCCTAGAGTTACTGAAAGGCCAACACGGCCTCAACGTCCACTCAAAAGCATTCTTTTTAAGTATGTTTGTGAGAGGGCCTACGATTTGGCCATAATTTTTGATGAATTGCCGATAGTAGCTGGTAAGCCCTAGAAATGCTCTTAATCCATGAATCGTCTTAGGCTGTGGCCAGTTGACCATGATGCACAACTTATTAGGATTAACTACCACTTTATTGTATGGAATAATGTGTCCCAGGTATTCGATGGAGGAAAGACCAAAGTGACACTTACTTTCTTAGTATATAGTTGGTGATTACGAAAAATACCAAGAACACAACTAAGATGCGACTTGTGAGCATTCACTGTTACACTGTAGACCAAGATGTCATCAAAGAATACAAGGACAAAGCGTCGCAAATATGGCCGAAATAATTCATTCATAAGGCTTTGGAAGATGGCTGGAGCATTTGTTAATCCGAAGGGCATGACGAGGAGCTTATAATGACCATCGTGAGTTCGGAAGGAGGTGTTGGGCACATCCTCTTGCTTGACCTGAATCTACTGATACCCTGAGCAGAGATCTAGTTTGGAAAAGATTCGAGCCCCATGGAGTTCATCTAGTATCTCTTCAATGACTGGCATTGGAAACTTGTCCTTGACCATCTGTTGATTGAGAACCCGATAGTCGACACACATCCGCCATATTGTGGATGAGAAGGACATGAGAAGAGAAGGGACTTTGACTTGGTCGAATGATGCCACTTTGTAAGAGGTAATGCACTAACCTCTAGATCTCAGTCTTTTGATAGTAGGGGTACCGATAAAGTCGAGCATTGACTGGCTGGGCCCCCGGTATGAGTGGTATTTTGTGATCATGAGAGTGAGAAGGAGGTAATCCCTTTGGTTCAGCAAAGATGTCCTTGAAATGATCGAGCAAATCATCGTGGGAGTCAGGTTTGAACCCGAAATGCACGTGTCTCGCTCCGCATGGAGAAAATGAATTTGAAGCAAATAGTACAACTTGCGATCGGGATTAAAATGTTTGATTCGGCCTTCCATTATGCTCATCTCCCCTCGTTTCTCAATTTCTTGCCAAATAATAGAACGGTTCTGAGCTTGGAATGCCATTGTTAATTCCTGGATATCCCACGTGATGGGTCCCAGAGTTCGCAATCATTGTGCCCCTAAAACAACATCATATCCACTTAAGGCCAACATTTAGAAATCAGTAGAGTTCTCCACCTCTTGAACCTTAAGCACAATTTCCCTACAGAGTCAAGGATACTGAATGCAATCTCCATGTGCGACCACTACTTGAAAGGTTCGGTCACTTGCAACAGGCAGCTCGGCCTTCTTGCGACGTGTGGGTTCATGAAATTGTGTGTGCTACCCGAGTCCACCAGGATAGTCACGGCCGTACGGCCTAAGTGTCCCACCAATCGCATGGTTTGCAGTGAGTGGCTGCCAATCATAGCATGTAAAGAGACCTTAGATTGTGAGGAAAACCCTTCATTATCTGCTGGTTCAACATCAATCTCACCGTCTGACTCATCTTCATCATCATTTTTAGGCCAATTTTCCTCCATGAGAAACAGTTTCTGGGTGCGGCACTTATGCCCCGGTGCAAATTTTTCGTCACAATTATAACAAAGCACTTTTTGACGACGTTTCTTCATCTCCAAGGGTGTTAGGTTTTTTTTATGATGGGTGTCGTAACCTTGGATGGAACCGAAGAAGAGGGCAGTGAATCCGGATTGGCTCAGTCCGAAACTATTGACGTCGAGCATTAACCTTCTCCTCCTGTAACATGGCCAATCGCACTGCTTCGGAGAGCGATTGTGGCCTCAGCATCCTGATGCTAAGTTGGATGCCATCTCGTAGACCTCCCAAGAAACAACTCACCATGAAGGGTTCATGGAACCCTTCTGTCTGGTTGGCGAGTTCCTCAAAACGGGTCTGGTAGTCCTCCATTGTGGTAGAATATCTTAGTTTAGTGAGAGAAGAAGTTGCATTCGCATACGGAAAGCGTCCCAAAATGAGTCTGCATCCCCTTTATGAAATCATCCCAGCTAGCAATGGCGTCAGATTTCTCCTTCCAATGGAACCATTGCAGAGCCTTTTCTTCTAGATGGAAGGAAGCCAATAGGAGTTTTTGTGACACCGGTGTTTGCTGATGTAGAAAAAATTGTTCGGCCTTGTATATCCTGCCGGACAGGTCGGAACCATTGAATTGAGGAAATTCCAGACAAGTCGTTCGTGTTGAGACTACATTGTCCGACTCATTCCGAGATCCTCCTCCATTGAATCGGGATCCCGAGAATTCTCCCGAGTCAATTGGTCGGGTCTGAGAGAGGACATTGAGGCGAGAATCGATGTTGGTGAGTCCAGTGTTCACGTTGTTGAGTCGGTCCACAACTTCATCCAACTGTTGGCCTTGGACCATCATTACTCCTTTAAGCAAGAGAAATACCTCTTTGAGCTTAGCACTGCAAGTAGAGTCGGCCATATGTCAACAACTTGGCTCTAATGCCTTTTAGTGGACTCGTCGCATAATCACTGTTCGGGGTTGAGCTTATAGATAGTTCCACAAGACAGTCGAGAGTGAGGGAGAAGAAATGGGTGTTTCGAGGGACCCGTGCCTCTTTGTTTTGTTTAGATAATTACTCAACATACCTTTTATTAATAATCTACCAATAATTATAACCTATCCCCCAACTATTGAGGAGGAGGTTACACAACACAAGCCTAAAATAGGGACCAAATAACAAATAGTTAAACAAAACAAGATAAGGTAAGAAAAATTATTCAAATGCACGATAACTTCCCATAATTTGCTCCAACCAAAAGAGTGGTTGCCGCAAGATGCCCACAATACTCTCCAACTAGAAGAGTGGTTGCTGCATACTCCACAATTCGCTCCAACTGGCCACATGGCTCGATCGTTGGAAGAGGAGCTTGGCTAGGGCACGTTACACTTTCATTAGTATAAATAGAAATACTTGGTAGCTAAGCAAGGAGAGAAGGAAGAGTACAAGAGGACTTATCTCCACCTCATGCGTTGATGTAGCCTGACAAAAGTTGATTAAATTTTTTGGGTCTGATCTGTAAACAAATGGCCAATCATCAGCCGACAGTCCTCCCAAACAGTTTGGTAACCATATCCTTACAACCGCCTCGAAATGTGAGTAGTTTCAACCAACAGTTTCCACCAATTTACAGGTTTTTAAAATAAAAAGAACTGAAGGAAGAGGGAGCAAGGGGAACCAACGGGTCGTTCCTGCACCAGGCAGGGACAAGGAGGGAAAATTTTGAGAAGAAGAAAAAAAAAAACCGACGGTGAGAGGAAAAAGAAGTCGAGATTCCCTGTGATTTCCTCACTACATTCTCCCTGCTTTTCTGTCAAAGCCGAACGAACAAATGGTCTCTCCTCTGAGGTCTTTCTTCTCTCTTTCTGAGAGGCTCGTGGGCCACGACCAAGATACAAACAAGGACCAACACACATTGCAGCGTCTTGGACGATGGGGGTCGTCCCAGCATGCCTTTTTTCCAATGTATTTGACGTCTGAAGAAGTTGCAACCTGAGTTGGGATTCTTGCAAAGTATGATGATGTCTAAGACCAGCGTCAATGGTGGACGTTGGTAATAGTTTCTTTGGCGATGTTGACCTGCTCCTTCAAAGTGAGGTCAATTGATTAAATATGTAGAAGTTTTTATAAACAGGTGAAGAGAGAATGTACAAGCACAGTAGCAAATTAGCAATGCCGAGGCGAACATTATCGAGTCAGTGAAGTTCTAGAAAAAAATCTCAAATTATAGTAGAGATTTTGAAAGGTTCGACCTACCCCAGTCTACGTCCTTATCCCTCTATTTTTTATATTGGTTCAAGCACCATGTTTTGATCCACTTCATAAGATGATTTAGAATAAAATCAAACACTAAGAAACACTTGCCTTTGTAGCTCACAACTTTATGTAGATGTGCTTCTTGAAGAATATCCCAATGTGATCTCGTTCGATGACGAAGATGCGCCGAGTATGTGCAATCACAATCCTAGGGTGGTCTCTAGGAAATTGGGTAACCAATATCTATCCTAGAGTGGTTTACCTTCCTCTCTCTCAATCTCAATCTATGGAAGAATGGATTATCAAATGATTCACCTATGTGAAGTGCATGGAGAGGAGGTGGGATCTCTGGCAATGCCTTTGGATGTTCCTATTCAAAGTTCTCTCAAAGTGTCCAATCCAAACTCATCAAGGTTTGGAGAATATATAGGAAAACACAAAAATCCCGAATCTGGGTTGAGGGATGAAAGTGTGTCTTGTGATAGATGCAAGTTCACAAGACTACAAGTTTTGCAATCCACCTTTGAATGCCAATGAATGTCCATACATCCACACACCAATTTGTACCATTTGATGATTCAACCAAATTATAAATACTTGCACAAATTGATTGGACTTTGGATCATTGTACCTTTGAGAGTCCAACTAAAAAGTTTGATCCAAACTACTCCAATGACTTTGGGAATTTAAATTCACCATTTGAAAGATCATTGTCCATCTCTGATCTCATATGATAAGGAATTCTAAGGTTTTAACAAAAACTTGGTGCTTATGAACATAAATCATTCCTCATGATGTATACCAAATATTGAACATAGGAATGAAAACACAAACACAAAAAACATACATTCATTTCACATATTATACACCAATATGAAGCATAGAAATGAAGTATGAGAAGACTATGGAATTTGAGAATATACAACAATGACAAAAGCTCATGAAATGCCATAAACACAAACACTTGCAAAACCATTTTCAAATGCACCAAGATATACCTATATGAGATCAAGGATAGGTGCAAGAGAGAAATGATCTCCATGAAAAGCATACAAGTGTTTGCCAACACCATTTTTAGCTCCCATGCTTTTTAAGTCACTTTTATCATCCAATCAAGAATACTCCAAATAAATTTCAAAGTTTTGAATGGCATGTGAATGGATTACCAAATTCAAATATTTGATCACATTTTGATCAACAAATGCCATTCACAAGCATGGAGCAAGTTTCATTCCACAAGAAATTCATAAATTTGTAAACATGGAATGAAACAACACTATGTATGTACTCAAGATCATGTCACACTCAAGATTCTACCAATTAGGTATAGAGATGAAATCCTTAAAATGCATACACATACATAATAAATACATGAGGCAATGCACAAAAATCACTCATTCCAAAATTATACACATAATTGAGAACAAGGAATGAGAAGATATATTCCACATTTAAAGCATAAGGTGCAAGCCTACATGAAAACATTCATTCCAAAAATAATATACCAGTTTTGAAGTAAGGAATGAAAACAAAATCAGAAGAGGGTTTTTTTAAAACCAAAACTGTTAGTGCCCTGGCCTGGCTGAATCCCTGTTTGTCAATTCTATGACTTGCGAAGAAGCACTTGTTAAGAAGCTTCAAGACTTAAGATGATCAAGAGTTAAGATCATGCTCCACCAAGTTCAAAGATCATCAGTATGACAATCACGAAAACATGTATTTGGCCATAGATGAGCTTAGGTGGTACCCACGCCTTAGACAGGACTATCTCTATGCTTAGTTCAACAAATGGTAAATCCATAAAGAAGCCTAAGAGAGGATGCTGGACAGTGAACTTTGAAATATGTAAATTGTCAGCTCGACCAGTTTCTCACCGACCCCTTGGTGGAGACAAATCGACCCATTGTGGTCAAGGACTAGCCGGCCAAATTGACAGAGGTTCTAGATCAAAGAATTGTCATTCTAGGTAAGCCTCTGAGCGAGAGTCTCGTATGCACCGACCCTCGGTGATAAACTTAAACGACCCCTCGTGGTCGACTACTCATCGGTATAAAACTTGTGAGTTCTCGACTCTGAACTCATGAGGGCTCTCGATAAAACAGACATCTTAGTATTTCAAAACTGATTGAGAGTACCACGACCGACCTTTGGAAAAGGGCGACAGGTAGTTCTGGGTGACAGGTTTTTGACTTGAAACTACCGTCAACATGGTTTGCCCCAGTTCGAGACACTCGTATGGACAGCCTCTCGGTTCCATAACTGTCGACCCATCGGTGACACGACTTGTCGACAGGGAAGTATTAAAGCCGTTGGGAGTGCATTTAATAGGCATTGGTAGTGTGGTTGAACGATAATATATTTGAACACCGACCCATCGGTGCCACCGACCTGTCGGCTTTGGACAGTTAGAAAAACCGTTAATACTCCTCTATAAATATGAGTGTTGTATGATTATTTGATTATCTTCCTTGAGCTAAGAAGAGTTATATACTCTAAGGAACGATCAACACTCTTCTGAGAAGAATCACAAACAACCAATCCATTGATTGTGTTTGAAAGTGAGAAAGAGAGGAGGAAAGAAAGATCATAAACAACCAATCTACTGATTGAGTTTGCAAATGAGAAAGACATAAACTAGGAAACCTGAAACCAGTTTCCTTGTCACGCTGAGATTGTGATTGCTCTACGACGGCTACAAGGAGGAGCGTCGGCACTCAGTGGGTGGGATCTTCAAGAAGCACACATCAACGAGAAAGAGCTTTAAGGCAAGTGCTTCTTGGTTAAATTTTTTTTTTAAAAAAAAACCTTTAACCCGAAAGTGGATTAAGAGGAATTTGCTCCGGAACCACTATAAAAACTCTAGAGCGTTGTCTCTAGCACAATGGTCGGTGGACTTCCCAGCCGATTGAGTGAGGTGGAATTCCTACTCTAATTGTGAGGGTGTAAGTCCCGACATAGTGAATTTGGGGATAGCTCAAAGTTAAGCGAGTCCTAACTGTGGATGCAGGTTGACGAACCAAACCACTATATATCTTGTGTCCTTGTGCTTGTGGTGTTAAAGCTATTTGCTTGTTGTATCCGCTGCGTTTAATTAATCGATCAAGTTAATCTTAAAAAGGACCAACAATTTTAGATTGACCTATTTACCCCCCCTCTAGGGTCAAGCATGTTGTTCTAGCTCTCAAAGGAACTTTCAATTGGTATCAGAGCCTAGTGCTCATTACAAGGATTTAATCATCCGAGTAGATCCAAGCTAGAACACCATGGGAGACAGTCATGTAATAACCAAACCCCCATACTTCGATGGAACAAGCTATGCCTCATGGAAGGCCAAAATGAGAAGTTTCTTTGTTCCCATAGACTCATCGGTATGGGATATTGTAAACATTGGATGGGAGGAACTCATGGAAGAGAAAATGGTAGCGACCACCACAACGGTGTTGTTGACACTCAAACCTTTTGCCTCTTGGACTCTTGTCGAAAAGGCTTCTCAGACAACAGATGACAAAGCCATGAATTCCCTAAACTGTGCAGTTTCTGACAGTGAGTACATGCGGATTATGATCTGTAAAACTGCAAGGGAAGTATGGAAACTTCTTGAAAGAACTCATGAAGGCACCTCAATAGTTAAGAGGTCTAAACTTCAAATCCTCCAAAATCAGTTTGATACTCTTTAGCTGAGGGAGGATGAAGTCTTCATGGACTTTTATTCCAAGGTAAGCGACATTGTAAATCACATGTATGCTTTAGGTGATGGAATACCCGAGGACAAGGTATGTACCAAAATTGTTAGGAATTTTGCTGAAAGATTCAAGCCCAAGGTTGGGCTGTGGAGGACAACAGAGATGTGTATTTAATGAATATTGATGATTTGGTTGGTTCATTGCAAAGCTATGAACTTCACTTTGAACAACGAAGGGATAAATCCATTGCCTTAAAATCTTCCTTAAAACAAAAGAAGACTAAAGAAAAAGAAAAAATTTGGGAAGATGAACTCTCAAGTGATGAAATGGCAATGTTTGCCAAAAAGTTTTATAAAAACTTTGTGAAAAGAAATAACTTGAGAAGAATGGGTAAGGGTGAAACAAGTAAAAATTACCCAAGAAGGCAAGAGGAGATTAGAGGGAAAGGGAGAGAGAGAGGATTTCAAGGAACATACTTGTTTCAATTGTGGGGGGAGAGGACACTTCATGAATGAATGTCCCTCAGATAAAATAAAGAAGGCTATAAACGTGAGCGTGACCCATGTGGAAACTTCTGAATCAGAGAGCAATTCAGATGATGAGACTCAACAAAAGGTTGATATATCAAAAGGTCTCATATCCTCGATCATATGTGATCTAGAAAATCTCACAACTGAAACAGAGGATGAAAGTGAAGAAGATGAAATTCTTCAAGCCTCATATAGTTTCTTGTTCCTTGAGAGTGAGAGGTTAGCCAAGAAACTAAACCAGGTTTAAAACAAGAAACTGAATCTCTCTAATCAAGTGGAAGATTTAAAAATTGAAAAATCTCTCCTAACCTCTAAGCTAGAACTCTCTGAAAAAGAAAATTCTAAACTAAAATAGAGTAACAAAAATCTTCAAGAAGAAATAAGTATACATTGCAATGATGTCGAGAAGCTGTGGCATCACAATAAACTTCTTGAGGATGTTAAAAAACTGTCTTTGGAAGTTAAAGAATTAAAAACTCATAAAGAAAAATTCCAAGGACAAATTTATCCAAGGATATGAAAGACTCAAAAAACCCCTAGGGGCGGGCAAACAATATGGTGATAGGTTTGGTCTTGGTGCATCAACCGCCAAAGAACCTATACATCATGGGGTGTTTAGAAAAATAAGTATCTCTCACCCTTCAAAGAGTAAGTGCAATTTCTATCACAAGGATGGGCATTTTAAAAGAAATTGCTATCATCTGAAGAGATACTTGGAAAGGAAAGCACAAAGGCACAATCAAGTAAAGCCTATGCTTAAAAGACATCCACCAACACCTAACCTTAAAAAGAAACCTAAGGAAGGTGGATACAAGGCAAGACTCTTTGTTAAGATAGATGAATCATGTCTTAAAAGAGTTGATGAATCCCAAGGCTGGTCCTCAAGGTACGATCTTAGGAGTGTGTATGCAACACCAAATGCCACAATCTTTGTACCTAGGAGAAAGACCATTAATCATGTTTTCTTGTGGTTTAAGATTCATTTCCATATCTTAGACCACTACAAATGGACTCACAAAAGACCATGTGAGCTCACATAGCAAAAAAGTGCTATGACATGTGGAGAGAAATTGGCTAACTATAAGTCTAGAATGTACTTTTTTTTACTATAGTACATATTCTACTTGGAAAGGCATACATTCCATTCAAAGTATTTTTGAATTGTATGTGCATTGGAATGTGAATTTTGATTTTGTGTATATTTGATGATTTGATGAATTATGTTTGGCATATTTATGTATTGAAATGAATCTATGAATGCCATGCTTAGAATAGGACTTTATCAAGTTGCACATATCAAGGATGATTGCACTGCAATCTGGAAACTCTCGGTGTAAAATACATGTCGGTATGACAGACATGTCGGTACTGTGCTAAATCGAGCACTGTTGAAAAAGGGAGAAATATCGAAAAGGTCGATCTGTCGATGGAACCGATATGTCGGTAAGACAGAAAAGTTTAAATTAAATGGGGACCTTTTCTGTGAAAGCGACAATTCATTCGAAACTATGGACCTCTTTCGTTAAGGTCTTGTGGTCCCTCATTCTCCTCCCGTGCCCTAAACCAGTCGATAGGACCTCTCGGAGCGATTTCTGTGCCGGAAACCATAGGGTCTTAGTTCCTCTGGTCCTCAAAAGCCAGAAATTCACTGTTTCTATGATTCTCGTAAATTAGGTTAGGATCAATCTTCATCTCATACTCTTTCGAACTACTGTTTGAGGATCCCCTCTAGGAAAAAACCTATGCATAAGAGGATGTCAGCTCAAACACGTCTCGAGACCACTGTAAAACGATGAAAAACCAGTCGTGCAAATCAATGGGCCAAACGAACCAAAAGGACAACCTCTCGTTCTTGCCCTGGGTCAAGATCTGAAAATTCTGTGTATGTTCAGGATCAATAGGAAACCCAACCTGAGAAGGAAGAAGAATCCATCGTTGACAAATGTGTTATCTTCGTCGAAGAGCGACGTGTAAAAGGAGAGAAGATACTGAAGAAGGGAATGGTCGTCGAACTGGTAATGATGACCATGTCGGTATCCCCAATGATAGCAGTGAAGAGGATAGTTCTAGTTCTGTTGATTTTTGGAGAGACTCTGAGGAGGAAGAAGAATACGAATTTCCTTCTCAAGAAAATGTCAATCTGGGAAGAAAGGTCTCCAGACTAGAAAGGATAATGAATTATCTTGAAACTAGTCTGGAGAGTATCCGGTTGATTGCCCGGGATTTAGTCTCAGCTGTCTTCCTCTAGAATAGAGTTCCAGACACCCCGTCTCCTTCTCCTCCAACAACTCCTCAAGATGGCTCTGCTTAGGGTAGTTTTACATGTTCTCTGTTTTTTTGGAAAAACTATACTATTGATATTTTAATCAAACATCCATGATGTCCTTTTATCAAAAACCATATGTATTGAATGAACATTTTGTTATAATGAAATGATATGGTTTGGTTTAGTATGATATGTGTATTGCTGTATTTGAATGCTTAGTATCTCTTGCCTATGGTTAACATGGTTTTTGTTAAATAGTATAACATGCAGGATTAAATGAATTGGTTTTGTATTGGCATGTTAGGAAGATAGAGATCGGGATAAGGTGGCACACATCCTTGGAGAATGGTGGGGGGGAGGGGGGGGGGGGGGGGGGGGGGGGCACAAAATTTGTGCTGATTAGCTACTGTCACTGGTCATGACAGTGTGGGAAGGAGGAACTAAACTAGGTTTTAGCTTGAGCAGGAGAAAAATAAACCTTGTTGCAGAAGGAAATGCATTAAACCATGGGGAAAAACCATGAGTTGCAGCAAAACTTAGTTAATCGCTAAGTGCAAAAATCATAGAGGAAGTGCAACTGACATCTACTAAATCTTTGTCAATTGTATGACAAAATGGGGGAGAAAATTTGTAGAAGCTGTTAGCATGGGGGAGTGCAAGGTAAAGCCAAAGTGCTTGGGCCTCTACAAAGAGAGAGCCATAAAGGGGAGGAATATAGTATCTAGAAAGAGAGAGCCATAAAGGGGAGGAATATAATGAAGCCAATGGACATGGAGAGAATGTTTATGCTTTCTTGGAGTTTGGGAAATCAAACTCCAGAAGATTGGAGGAGAAAATCTTCTCAACACTGGGTTGTGTTCTTGGCTAGGAAATCTCGTTTAGTCCTTTGATTTATATTTTGGACTAACTTCTCTAATGTTTTCTTTAGTGTTGCTTGCTTATGTGCTTAAACAGGAAATCATGATTTGAACCAAGCAGAACAAGAATATGTGAAGACCATAGTCTTGTTGTCCATTTAAATATGTAGATGTGATGTAATATTTTGTATTCAAACGTGTTGTAATAAGGGTGGGCTTGTAATTGGGTTAGCTTCTAGGTTTTGTCATGAAATTGACAAAAGGGGGAGATTGTTAGTGTCCCGGCTTGGCCGAGTCCCTGTTTGTCAATTCCATGACTCGGGAAGAAGCGCTTGCTAAGAAGCTTGAAGACTCAAGATGATCAAGAGTGAAGATCATACTCCACCAAGTTCAAAGCTCATCAATATAACAATCACCAAAACAGGTATTTGGCCATAGATGACCATAGGTGGTACCCACATCTTAGAGATGACTATCTCTAGGCTTAATTGAACAAATGGTAAATTCATAAAGAAGCCTAAGAGAGGATGTTGGACAGTGAACTTCGAAATATGAATTATGTTCACTGTTAGCTCGACCAATCATTCTCACTAACCCCTCGGTGGAGACATGATCGACCCATCTTGGTCAAGGACTGGTCGGCCAAATTGACAAAGGTTCTGGATCAAAGAACTGTCATTCTAGGTAAGCTTCTGATTGAGAGTCTCGTATGCACAGACCCCTCGGTGATGAACTTAAGCGAGCCCTCGTGGTCGATGACTCATCGGTATAAAACTTGTGAGGTCTGGACTGTGAACTCATGAGGGCTCTCGATGAAAAAGACATCTCGGTATTTCAAGACCGATCAAGAATACCAGGACCGACCCCTCGGAAAAGGGCGACAGGTCGTTCTGGGTGACAAGTTTCTAACTTGAAACTACTGTTAGCATGGTTTGACCCAGATTGAGACACTCGTATGAACCGACCTCACTGTGCCATAGCTGTCGACCCATCGATGACACCGACCTATCAACCGAGAAGTATAAAGCCGTTGGGAGTACATTTAATGAGCAACGGTAGGGTGGTTGAACGGTAATAAATATGAATACCGACCCATTGGTGCAATCGACCTGTCGGTTCTTGACAGTCAGAAAGACCGTTAATACTCCTTTATAAATATGAGTGTTGTATGATTACTTGATTATCTTCCTTGAGCTGAGACGAGTTATATACTCTAAGGAACAATCAACACTCTTGTGAGAAGAATCATAAACATCCAATCTATTGATTGTGTTTGAAAGTAAGAAAGAGAGGAAAGAAAGATCATAAACAACCAATCTACTGATTGAGTTTAAAAGTGAGAAAGACATAAACTAGGAAACCTGAAACTACTTTTCTTGTCACCCTGAGATTGTGATCGCTCTACGACGGCTACAAGGAGGAGGGTCAGCACTCAGTGGGTGGAATCTTCAAGAAGCACACATCAACGAGAAAGAGCTTTAAGGCAAGTGCTTCTTGGTTTCAATTTTGTTTTTAAAACTTTTGACCCGAAAGTAAATTAAGGGGAATTTTCTCCGCAACCACTATAAAAAACTCTAGAGCGTTGTCTCTAGCACAGTGTTAGGTGGAATTCCCAGCCGATTGAGTGAGGTGGAATTTCTACTCTATTTGTGAGGGTGTAATTCCCCACATAGTGAATTTGTGGATAGCTTAAGGTTGAGCGAGTCTTAACAACGGATGTAGGTTGGTGAACCGAACCATTATATATATTGTGTCCTTGTACTTGTGGTGTTAGAGCTTTTTCCTTGTGTTGATTGTTAATCACATTTGCTAACACACACACATTTGATTGTTATATCCGCTGCGTTTAATTAATCAATCAAGTTAATCTTAAAAAGGACCAACGATTTTAGATTGACCTATTCACCCCCCCTCTAGAGTCAATCGTGTTGTTCTAACTCTCAAGGGAACTTTCCAAAACCTTCTGTGCACACATGATACATCGACGATGTTGATGACTCAAAACTTCGATACATCGACTCTGACGATGTGTCGAAAGAACATAACACATAATTTTCCTTTCAAATCCATTTTTCTTTCTGAAATCTCCATTTTGATTTTCAAATCCATGTGGCATATGGTAAACATGATTCTATCAATTCAAGCATGTATGCCACATAAATATCTTACACAAATTCAACCACAAAACATATACCAATTAGTACATTGAATGAAAAAAATATATCAACTGAGATTCCAAGCATGTGTTAAATGAGATACACTCAATGTTAAGTCTTAACACATCTAAGTTTACAACTTTAGGACTTTGAATCTAAGTCCAACACATGTATGACTCATCAAGCATGATATATGCTATAGCCAGGAAAAATACAACCAAGGTTTGGAAAAGTCAAATGTGTCATTAGGGATCCATATGAATTTCTTATCCGGACCTTTCCTCTCAAATCCTTGGACTTTGGGCAATTTAATTCTAACATATTGATCATTTGGCCCAATTCCAGAGGTTTGAGACAAGAACCTCATAATCATATATCCTATCCATGGTTTGATGAGGTCTTAGCCTATGCCTTCTAGATTTGCCAATGAAGGGATGATGCATGGAGTGAGGTGCAAAGTGTTTCTTAGGAAAATTTATATATTGATTTACCTTATTTTTCTTTGCATGGTGTGATTTTCTAATCACCTCAATCTTTCTCTTCTTTACTTTTGGAGAAAGACCATTAGGCACCTTTGATTTAACATGCATTATTCTTGTCTTGCACTCATGTTTGAAATGCCCGATTAATCCACAATAAAAACATAATACATTTGAAGTGTGTGTGGTGTGGCTTTTACTCCTTTTGGATTGGATCATGGGTCTCTTTGGGTTAGATTGATAATTTCCAAGACCATGCCAATCACAATGAGGCTTACCCAAGATAGATTCTTCCAATTTTTTGTTTCTTTAGGTAACCATGTCTTGAGATTACTTTAACATTTTTATCTCCAAGACATTTTCCAACTTCCTTGAGCTTCAATATTTCATTCTCATAAACTTTTAATCTTTCTTGAAGCCCATTTTGTGATTCTCTCAACTTTAATATTTCATCATTTGCATTTTTCACATTTGTAGAGAGAGAATCATTTTCCATAGTAGTACATTGAAGTTGGCTAGAGAGTTTGTCATTCTCAGCTTTTGCCTTATCAATATCCTTAACCAATCTCATACTCTCTAAATACAAGGCATTAAAGGATTCTTGGAGGTCATCTTCCTTTTCAAGATCCTCTTCACTATCCTCTTCTTCACTTGAGGCTTCCTTTTGTACATCAACAATGGATGCAATGAAACATTTGAAATTTTCAGCTCTCTCATGATTCTCCATTTGGTTATGAGAGGTGGAGCCTTCCATTGAGTTATCCAAAGAATTGCAAAACTTTTCAAAAATCTCATCTTGGATAGAAGTCTAATCATCTTCATCACATGATGCCGATAAATTTTCTATTTTTGTTTTCAAATACACCAAGATAGAATAAACAAACAATAGAGATCTATAAACAATTTTTCGGGCATCCATGATTAGAATTCTAGCACGGATCAATTCGGATGGTTAGATCCTTATGAAGAGCACGAGGCTCTCATGTTAATTGAAAGTTCTCGATGTGCTAGAATACTGTCCAAGATTGTCCCTAGAGGAGGAGGAGGAGGGAGGGGGTGGGAAAGGAAGGGGGGGGGGGGTGGTGATGGCGGGGTGGCGCTAAGGTGAATTGGGAAATCTTGATTTTAACAGCCTTTTCAAAATTCTTGATTAATCAAAACAATAAGCAGCACAATAACAAGATTAATCAAGTGTTGTGTGACAAGAAAGTGTGCAAATACTTGAGCAATCAAAACAACAAAAGGCAAACTCCCACAACACTAGATATATAGTTGTTCGGAGTAAACCCTCCTACATCCACTGATGGACTCACCCGACCTTGGGCTATCCCAATTCACTATGTGGGGAATTGCACCCTCACAAATAGAGTATGAATTCCACCTAACTCGATTAACTGACAATTTAACCCAATCCCTAAGATTTTGAAAGGTTCGACCTACCCCGATCTACAACTTTATCCCTCTATTTTTTATAGTAGTTCAAGCACCATGCTTTAATCCACTTCACAAGATAATTTAATATAAAATAAAATACTAAGAAGCACTTGCCTTTGTAACTCACAACTTGATGTAGATGTGCTTTTTGAAGAATCTCCCAATGTGATGTCGTTCGGTGATGAAGATGCGCCGAACATCTGCAATCACAATCCTTGGGAGGTGTTGATGGTTTTAAATTTGTAAATCTCGGAAGGGCACGAACCAATCGTAGTATAGTATTGTGAGAGCGAGGTCGAGCCCAAAAGAAAATCTCAAAGTATATGAATTTAAATTTATGTCCTCTAAAAATGAATTCTTTTTAAGAAACTGAATCATTATATAAGTCATATATCTAACTTGGAAAATCAGCAAATAAAATGTGTGATTTCTTATTCTTATATGGTAAATTAAATTTTAACCTTAATCATGGTTAGGATTTCAAGTTACAAAATTATTTACACATCTTCCTAACTTTAATTGAATGGATTTTTGAGAGAGGGTGATTTAAGAGAAGTTAAAGAATTAAAGAATTAAAAAAATCAATTAAAGAATTAAAGAATTAAAGATTATATTATACAAGATTTGGGTTAAAACAACCATTACACAACAAACATGAGATTTAACATAATTAAAAGGCAGAAAATTAAATTGCATGAAAATAAATGACTGAAATTAAATGTGCAGTAACGTAAAGGTTGGTTGTTTGGAGTAAACCGCTTATCACCCAAGATGTGTAAATAAAGTAAAGGCCTAGATCTGAAATTCACGTAAAGATCTAAAATACAATTCATATTTATTAATAAAACAAGATTCACAACTTTTTAATTTAATTAATCAAAACCTTAATAATCACGATTCAAGTCTTACAATCAAGATCTTAACCATTGTATACGCTCATGTTAAGTCAATTAAATAAAAGTTGTGTTTTTTGAAATAAAAAATAAAGTATATATAAAAGTATTTTAGAAATTAGATATTCCAGGGTTCTAAATGAATGCTTCACTTTATTAAATGGAAGAATTAACGTACAAGGCTTTTATAAATTAAATACAAGAAAGACAACAGAAAAATAAAAATCTACAACTCTCACTTGTAAATTCGAGTGGGGCTCCTATCTTCTTGTCTTTTGCTCCAGCCATTAGTCATCTTGAATTCCAGGTCACCCTTAGGGTAATGGGGTATTTATAGGTTTTGAAAAGAGATGGATGGCTTGGATTAAATCAAGGTTTAAGATGGGAAATCAAAGGACTGGATTGGATCTAAATGGGAATGGATGATGGGGATTTAAGTTTGGATTTTAGGGTTGCATAAGGAGAGTCACACGAATTTGGTGTGACTTTTCTTGGTGGCTAAGTCAAGGTGGAGAGAAGATAAGAGATCATGAGAGAAATTAGGACTCGGATTTGCACTGGAAAATTCGAATTTGGCTATGTAGTGTTAGGGTTTGTGTAATGAGATGATGAATGAATTGATGAGATTAAGAGATGAGATGAATGAATGGATGGATGATAGGAAGATGACATGGAGGGTCGACTAGGTTTGAAATTCGAATGGAGGGATTGAGTTGTGCAAAAAATCGTGTATGACATGGATGATGAGGATGATGAGGTGTTTTGGGATCTTAAGGATGTATCTAGATGGTCTTTGGTCTAAGTGCATGGAGAGGTTTTAGGTTGCAAAAATCATGGGATGATGATGTGTAAAATGTGCATGGAGGATAGCTTGAGCTACAAGTTGTTCATAGATTAGGTTTATGAATGGAGGGCTTAGATTAAATGGGTTTTGATCTAATGGCTCTAAGGTATTTTGGGTGAAATAATTATAGGAGTGGGTAGATGGTTGGGGTTTAGATTCATAGGTGGTTCTTAAATGGATGATGACATTCATGCCCTAAATCTAAGGTAATGTGTTTATGTGATGGATGCATGTGAAGGCTCTAGGGTTTCTAAGAGATGAATGAGTGAAAGACATTAAATTACCTAATATTTAATGGCTAAGATGATCAATGCATGAAATGAATGCAAGGATTAATAGGTGGTGCATGGATGAACACTAATCTAAGGTTAAGATGATCATGATGATGATGGAGGACCTAGATCTAATGATAGATTAATGGATGGGTTAGATTTGATGGTGGATCTAAGTTGACCTAAATTGATGTGTGAGATGGAAGGTTAAGATCTAAGATGGAAATTGGATGGTGTGGATGTGAAGTTGGGTTATGAGTTTTGGACATAGGTAGTTGGGTTGGACCTAGGTAAATTCAAACATGGACCATGGAGTTCATTGGACTTGGGCTTTGGATTTGGATCTAGACCTCAACTCAGGCCCATTTGAATTGGATTTGAGACCTTGGGACTTAGTTGGACTGAGCTTGCACATTGACCTGGCCCAAAGTGTGAAATGCACATGGGCTTACATGTGGCTTGGCCCATTGAAGCTTTGTGGAGCATAGCTTGGCCCACTTGAACTGAGTCTTCGCCCAATGACTTGAAATTCAGGCTTTGGCACTTGGATTGCAACTTTTAACCTCCAGAATTAAATAATTATTCAGCCGCTTTAACTCTAAAAATTATTAATTAATCATGCACTTTCATAACTGGATCTAGATTAATTAATTTAGATGAAAATCCTAGAAAGTGACATAAAATAATCATAATAATTCTAGGTCTTCTCTTTAAAGCTCAAATTTGCAATCTTCTCTTGTTTTAACCTGATTTTCCTGAACTTTCCATTTTTTACTACAAAACTGACAAACTACATTAAATGCATCATTATATACAAATTTGAGGATTAACTGACCCAATAATCAGTGGTGAAAATGTAATATTTCAATACTCAACAAATACCTCCAAAGTTAGATTTTGCTAATCCTCGGGCAAAACTAAAGCTAAAAATTCTAACGACACATAGAAATCTTATTTTAGACCAACTAAATAAATTGAAAATCCTAGACTAAACCACTTTCGTCGGTACTCTCGATTGCATTTAGCGTATGCAACAAGCCTTTAAACCACTAGCTCACTACTAGTGGACGAGTTATAGTCTCGTGAGGGTTTACAGGGATAATACCCACAAATAACAACATATTTAACAGAAATACAATGATGAGAGGTCTAGACATCATACAACTCTAAAATTCATTTTATAAGGTTTATACTTGGAGTGTAGTGTGTGCTTAGCCAACATTAAGATAGTCTTTTTTTCCAAATAGACCCAAGTTTTGTTCAAACCGTTGAAAAATGCCTTTGACTACAAATCTCATTGGATATATCTCTCGGAAAAATTAACACTCAAAAGTTTGGGTTCATTTTCTCTCAAGTATATGTGAGTAGAATTTATGTGTTCAAAATCAAAGTATCTCACATATGTATTAACAAAGATGACTCAATTTCAAAAAATGAATGATCTCATGAATAGGTACCACTTTCCTGAGAACGTTGAGTCAAATACCATCATTTTTCTTCCTTCATTTTCTACATGAAACACCCTATTTAGTCCTAAAGTCAATAGGACTTCCTTTTAGGATGAAACGTGACTTGAGATCGGGTCAAATCAAAGAAGGATATAAGGCTCTAAAGATAAATACTTTGAATAGAAACGGTTAGAGGTCTTCATTGTTTTGAATGAGATATTTTTCCTCTATTCTTCTTTTTGTCACTTTTCTAAGTATTTTTTTTTTCCACATCTTTCTTTTGGTATCTGGATGTTTCCCTTTTTGGATGCTATTTTCTTTCTTTTTCTTTTTCTTGTTCTTTTTCTTGTTCTTTTCTTTCTTGTGCCCTTATTTTTAGAGTACCACCCCTTAATTTTTCATCTCTAACATTTTCTAAGAATAGGTTATGGATATTTTTGATTGGCTCATACTCCTAAACTGGAGTTGGGTATGGTAAACATGGCTAGTCAAGAAAATAGGCTTATATAAGGCTCAATTGTGAAAATATCAAGATACGATGACCAACAATAGGTAGGCTTTTAGGCTCAAACGATCAAAAAATGGCCTAAATCATATCCTAAGTTTCAACAGGTGGTTTCCTTGTTTCAAATAAATTCCATCAGGTATTATAACTCAATTTTCATGGCGTTCTTTGTAATATGACCAAGATGAAGAATAATGAGATCAACAACTACTCATTTGTGCTACCAAAGAAAATAGAATCAACTTATAACCTTCAGAAGAAAAGAATGGTTCTTTAGCTCACTAGGTTAACTCTCCACTGGTATTCCTCTAGTGATTACTAGACTCGTGAATATTTTTCTTTTTCAGACTAAACTTAATATCGTTATGTACAATGGTTTCCAAATATAAATCTTATAAAAATCTTTCCGGAAAAGTATAATATAAAGATCTCTATCTAAATATTAATGCTAAAAATGTGACTATTTTTACGTTAGATTGTCAAGACGCGGGTAATCTTTTTCAAACTAAAAATTGGCAGTGTTTTTAGATCCAGAAGTCTCAGTCCTCACTTACTCTTCTCTAAAATGATTCTTCCTAATTTTGTCTAACAAGATTATGACTCGTTTAACGTCAGATTGTCAAGACGTTTGTAAGCACTTAGTCGGAAATCAACAGTTCTTTGGAGTTCATGGCGTCTCGTCTTTCTGAACTTACTCTGCCCTTGCTTAGGTCTACATAGATATGTTGGTTCCGTACAAGTCTACTTACTGCTGTCTCACAGCGTACTCCATGATATGTTCTTATTCCGTTACAATTCCAACGTCTGCATTTATGACAGATACCTAGCCTCTTAGCTTTTCTCTTTGCAGTTAGAGTGCTTCGACCACAGAGAGGTCTGGGTTGCTCCTCTTGGATTTCCAGCTCCATAACCCTCATAGCTAAGGAAATGATTTTCCTACACAAGTCTGGGGGAACTTGTGTTCTAGACAGACACAATGCAAAGAAGAAAGCTCGATCGTTTACATGCATGACTTCTATCCAGTTCTTTAACGTCTGCTAGTCACAAAGACAAATATGGATGATGAATGCTAAATTTTTTTTAAAGGGGTCTCAGTTTTGAACTTACTTTCCCCTAAGAATTTTTATGAAAATGAATGAATGACCTTGTAGTCCCCAAACTCGAATTGAACATTGTCCTCAATGTTCCCTAATCTACATTGGCCAGGTGTAAACGAAGAAATATCTTTAGAAAACGAACAATCTAAATATGAGTCGTACCATAGGATGAAATGAATGACTTCTAGGCTAGATTGACGCAAAGAAAAAACTAGACTAAAAAAAATAACAACTCGACACTGACGGCTCTGATGAACTTAGACCAACTCTGACATAGATAATTGGGCTGGTGGGTCTGGGTAGAGATGAGTGGGTAACGGTAAATGGGTTTGGTTAAATGGGAGGATAGTGGATGTGCAAATTAGTTTTGGAAAATTGGATCAATGAGCAGGATTTCCTATGTTCCTTCAGGAGTGTTGGGCTCTAAAAATGTTTTCAAATGTTGACCATTGACTTTGAAAGGATGACCATTTTAGGATGCTTGATCTGGACAACACCATGTGGAGATATGGCTGTGACAATGAATGGACCGGACCATTTGGATTTCAATTTTCCAGGAAAAAGATGCAACCTAGAATTGTACAATATGACCTTTTGACCAAAAGTAAACACTTTTCGGAAATGTGTTTGTCATGAAAGATTTTCATTCGGTCTTTGTACTTTTTAGCCGTATCATGAGCTTCATTTCTGATTTCTTCCAACTCACCTAATTGAAGCTTTCTGAGTTGTCCAGCCGAGTCTAGAGCAAAATTGAAACGCTTGATTGCCCAATAGGCTTTGTGTTCTATTTCGACTGGAAGATGACAAGCTTTTCCATACACTAAATGATAGGGTGACATTCTTATGGGTGTCTTAAACACAGTTCGATAAGTCCATAGTGCATCAGTGAGTCTGGAAGACCAATCCTTCTGAGATGGATTGATTGTCTTCTTAAGGATGTGTTTGATTTCTCTAATTTGATATTTCCACTTGTCCACTTGTTTGAGGGTGATAGGGGGTAGCTACTTTGTGAATCACCCCAGATGATTTCATCAATCTTTCGAATGGGCGATTACAAAAATGTTTACCACCATCACTGATGATAGTTTGTGGAATACCAAATCTAGAGAAGATATTTTCTTTCAAGAAACGAGTGACAACCTTGTGATCATTGATTTTGCATGCCACTGCTTCTACCTACTTTGATACATAGTCAACTCCTACGAGGATATATAGATTGTCAAAAGAATTGGGAAAAGGTCCCATGAAATCAATGTCCCAAACATCGAAAAGTTCAACAATTAAGATTGGTTTTAAAGGCGTCATGTTCCGGCGGGATATACTTCCTAATTTTTGACATCTATCGCATGAAACACAAAAGGTATGGGTATCACGAAACATGGAGGGCCAGTAAAATTCACACTGCAAAATTTTGCAGTTGTTTTTTTAGCACTAAAATGGCCTCCACATGCTTGATCATGACAACAACTTATGGTATTTTGTTGTTCTTCTTTAGGAACACAACGACCAATAATTTGGTCTACACAATGCTTAAATAGATATGGATCATCCCAAATGAAATTTTTGACTTGTGCCATAAATTTAACTCTATCTTGTTTAGTCCAATGAGGAGGCATTTGACTAGTCAAAAGATAATTGGCAATGTCTGCGAACCATGGTACTTGGGAAAGGGACATGAGTTGCTCATCAGGGAAGGACTCAGTGATAGGACGATTATTTTCAGTGAACTCAGTTACCAATCTAGACAAATGGTCTGCTACCACATTTTCGGAACCTTTCTTATCCCGAATTTCAATATCAAATTCTTGTAGCAAAAGTATCCATCGGATTAGGCGGGACTTAGCATCTTTCTTAGAAAGAAGATACTTGAGTGCAGCGTGATCTGAATAGATAACGACTTTCGAACCTATTAAGTAAGATCGAAATTTGTCTACCGCAAATACAACTGCTAACAGCTCTTTTTCCGTGGTGGAATAATGAAGTTGAGCGTCATTCAACATTTTGCTAGCATAGTAGATAACATGAGGTAATCTGTTCATTCTTGGTCCTAACTCGGCTCCTACTGCATAGTCAGAGGCATCACAAATAATTTCAAAAGGTACAGACCAATCAGGTGGTTGTATGATTGGAGTAGAAGTTAAAGCAATTTTCAAATTTTGAAAGGCTATGACACATTTTTCATCAAAATTGAAAACAGCATCCTTGGTCAGGAGTCTACAGAGAGGTCTTGATATGTCACTAAATCCTTTGATAAACCTTATGTAAAATCCAGCGTGACCTAGAATGAACTAATCTCTTTAACTATTTGTGGTTTTGGTAAATTAGAGAATAGGTTAACTTTGGCTTTATCCACTTCAATCTTTTTTCTGAGATGATGTGCCCAAGTACTTTTAACGCCCCGCCCTTTTTCACTGCCGAAAATCAGAGTCTATTTTTTTTTTTTTTTGAAATAATAAAGAGTGAGAGAGAAAGGGACGTCACGACGCGAGCTAAGTCCTAGCGTCCAAAGCCCGGCTCTTAACTGGCCAACCATACGTGTGCGTTGACTAAGTCCACTAAAACGGTTCACACGTAATAAGGCTATACATGCGGAATTATAATAGAGTTACTATCCTGTACAATTTTAAATAACAAGGAAGTCCATCACTTAATAATAATCATCTTAAGTTAAAATGTCCAAAATTAAAATCCAAACCATAGCAACTAGTCTAAGTTATTACAGTCCCAAATACTAACTACTCAAATTGCATTGTCCATAATAAAACTTAAATAAAATGAAACTAGATTATCCAAGCTCCTAAGCTTGGGTCCGATCATGTCCTTCGCTCCGTCCATTCCCTTTGTCATCATCTAAGGTAGAAGTAGGGCGTTAGACAACGCGCCTAGTAGGTACTCCGAGTAGGGTCAACAAATGGATTAGTATAAGAAAAATCACACACACACACACACACACACACACACACACACACACATATATATATATATATATATATATATATGTATATATATAATGCCAAAACCATGCAAGTCAATGCTATGCCATGGGTGTCATATGCCATGAATCCCACCCATCATCCATATCACAATCACATCGTATTCCTCTTGATGTATATGCCACATCAAGGTATTGTCATGACTCCCCATGAATGCCTTATCGGTCCCACAGGATGGAGCGTGGACTCTGTTTACATTTCAAACACAGTATATCTCTCCCCACGAATGCCTTATCGGTCCCACCGAATGGAGCGTGGACTCCGCTTACAATTCAATCATACGTCTCTTCCCGTATATCCATTGGAATTAGTGTGGATTCCTCCCCACGGTTGTTTATCAGAAATCCGAATGTAGCGTGGACTCCCCTCATTTGTTCCCTCCTATGCCATGCATGAAATATGAGTGCATCATGCCATTTCATATTACACATATAGTATTGAAATTCCATTCCTTTAAACATAACATATTGATACCAAAAATAACTCATAACATATAAGAATAAAAATCATCCATATACATAAATCCAGTGTATCAACAAGGTAGGAATCCTACCAACATCCAAATATCGTCTCCTTGCGTTTTTGTCCAAAAATCGATTACCGATCGCGTCAAGCCGATCGTACGCTCGTTTGTGAAATCCCGTTACCTTATTACACATAAATCGATTAAAACGATGACCCATTTGATTCCCATCATTCCATGTTCACTTCCACCTATGATTATAGTCCTTAGCCTGATTAAGACCCCCAAGGGGATTAAGCCATACCTTAGGGTTGAAAATGTTTTATGTCCATAAAGAAAATGCACTAGTGCGGTTCGGCCATACAACATGGCCGAACCTCACCCTTTTGGTTTTGACCCCTCTTTTATTTAGTCCTTGTTATTTTAACCAATGCGGGTCCAACCTCATTCCATCTTTGATTCATTAATCCAATCGTCCTTAGATCCACAAAGGTCATCCATGGTGTTCGGCCATACAACATGGCCGAATCCATGGTGCTTCATTTTTGTCCTTTTAATTCTTAACTTAATAGTCCAAGGTTATTTATCTAAAACATACTTAGATCTATAAACATTCCATAGTTAAACATCTAACTTGATGAAACACACTTAGGTCCATGCAAATATCCCCCATGGGGTTCGTCCATACAACATGGCTGAACCCATGGTTCTTCCATTCCATCTTCTTTCCATCTTAACCCTCATTTCTTAGCTTGATCATTCAATCTCTTGAACATACATGGATCTACAAAATGATCCATAAAAATGATTCATGGGGTTCGGCCATACAACATGGCCGAACCCATTGTTCCTTGTCTCCATCTTTTTATTTATTTCTTAGCATGATAGCCATGGTTCATCATGTATTTAAATCCATAAATATTCTTCCATGGGCTTCGGCCATACATCATGGCCGAACCCTATGGTTCATCATTTCCTCTTAAAAATTACATACCCATGATTAGATCATTTGATGGGGTTCGGCCATACATCATGACCGAACCTCATCGAATCCTTTTTTGTCCTTAATGATCCTTATACATATCAAGATTAGGGTTCAGCCATGCAAGGGCCGAACCATGCTCTTTGATCATTTCTCATATTTAAACATGCATGTTGTCATAAGTCATGTATACATATTGTCCTTAACAACTTCATTTATATAACCTATCTTACCCATTAGGGTTTTGTCCATTTTTCCATGTCTAAAAACCATATTTCGGATTTTGAACCATACTTCACTTTTATGACCATCTCATTGACATTTCTTGGATGGATTTTAAATCCATGGCCTATAACCATTTGGCCAACTTTCCAATCCGAAATGGAACCCCATGGTTTCGGCCATTCCATAGCCGAGACCATGGTTCCCTTAACCTCCTTTTAATTAATAAACCTTGTTAAACCATACATACCGATTCCCCGACTCCTTCGTTTTCTTTCGCTCCGTCTTTCTCCTCCGTTCTTCTCCTTCCTTAGTCTTTTCTTCTACCTCCTTGATCTTCGGCCAAAGAGTGTTGCTTGAGAGGGAGAGGGTTTGAGGTGAAACCTAAGAGAATGTTCGGCCTAGGGTTGAAGATTGAGAGAGGGAGAGTATGAGATGGGAATTTTCTATCTTTATCTCCCAAGGAGTGGTTCGGCCAAGGGGTGTGAGATGAGTCCTTCTTATCTTGCCCTAGGGTTTGAAGGTTGAGAGATGAGATGGAAAAACCCTAAGTCTTTTCTTGTCTAATGAGGGTTGGCCAAGGAGGGCTTGAGAGAGGGAGAGAGTGAATGAGATGAGAGCCCTAGGGTTTTGGTTGATGCTAACCCTAATCTCCCCAACCACCCTCATCAAGATGGGGTCTTTCCCATGTGTCCCTTGGCTAACCAAGAGGGCACATGGCTTACACTTGTCACATTCCCTCTACCCAACGGTTTTGGTGTCTAGGGTTTCCATGAGATGGAAACCCTCCACCTCCCCTTTGACTCAATTAATCTCTTCATCTTCCATGTGACTCACCACCCATCCAACTCACTTAAATAAAACTCATTCTCCTAACTCAAGCACTTGAATTTATTCTTAATTAATTAATTCCTTAACTCCACTCACTTCACTTAATCCTCTTGGACTCACCTATGAACTCACCCATGGTTGACCAAGTCAACCATGGTGGCCGGCCCTACATGTGGCCTTAGACCACACACCACCTCACCTGATGAGGTGGACTTGGGTCCCACTTGGCTATGCCACTTCCATATTACCTCATACACTTGCCACCTCACTTGATGAGGTGGGTCCCATGCCTTTAGATTTTAATTGTGTCTATGACCCGATCAAGTTAATTCCTTACCCATTTACCCTAATCATCAATTCATCTTGACCCATCAGGTCCCAATTGGGCATTTGACCCAATTAACCACATTTACTCAATTAAATAGAATTAACCCTATCCATGATCCATTGGACCATAGTTGGGCCATTGCCTCAATTCTTATCCTTCTATTACCCACTCCATCTATAAATCTTAATTTTTAACAATTAAACTAGATAATAGCCAATATAATTATTGCATTGAAAATCCGGGCTATTACAGTACTATGCCTAATTTCACCAAAAAATGACATCTTTCCCAATTGAGTACTAACTTATTTTCTTTGCACCTGACTAACACAAGGATCATATAGTGCAGGCACTGGTCAAAAGTTGATCCAAAGGCTGAGAAATCATCCAGAAAAACTTTCAGGAAACGTTCTACCATGTTGGAGAAAATACTGATCATGCACCTCTGAAAGGTGGTAGGTGCATTACACAGTCCAAAAGGCATACGATGATAGGCGAACGTACCGAATGGACAGGTAAATGTTGTTTTCTCCTGATCTTTAGAAGCAACATAGATCTGGTTATAGCTGGAATAACCATCAAGGAAACAATAGAATGCATGACCGGCTAAATGTTCAAGCATCTGATCAATGAATAGAAGAGGGAAGTGATCTTTTCGAGTGGCAGTGTTCATCTTTCAGTAATCAATACAAACTCTCCAACCCGTTTGAATGCGTGTTTGAACTAACTCATTTTCCTCATTTTTTATTACCGCGACACCAGAATTTTTCGGGGCAACTTGGATTGGACTTACCCATGCACTATCTGAAATTGAGTAAATGATTCCATCTTCAAGAAGTTTCAAAATTTCAGCTCTCACTACTTCCTGCATTGCTGGATTTAATCGTTTCTGTGGTTCCCTAGATGTTTAGGAATTTTCTTCCAGATAAATTTTGTGCACGACCACAGAAAGGCTAATTCCTTTGAGATCGACGATGGACCATCATATTGCTTCACGATGATGTCTTAAAACAGTCAGAAGCTTAGCCTCCTGCTCAGAAGTTAAGTCTGAAGCTATGATAATTGGCAATGTGTTTGAAGGTCCAAGATATGAATATTTGAGAGTTTTAGGAAGAGCTTTAAGTTCTAATTTTGGTGGCTTCACAATAGACGGGATTGGCACTGATGGATTGACAGAAAGAGGTTCAAATTTGGTGATAATATTCACTTCATTGAAATTTAAATCCTTGTCTAAGTTAGACAGTGATTTTTGAAATTGATCATTGCAAATGGAGTGAAGGAAAAATTCATCAACAGAACTCTGAATTAAGTTAACCTCGCATTGATCATTCGTACAGAGAGGTTGTCGACGAAGTCCAAAAACATTGAGTTCAGTTGTTAAATCTCCAAATGAGAATCTAAGCATACCATTTTGGCAATTGATCACTGCTTTTACAGTGGCCAGAAATGATCATCCAAGAATGATTGGGATATGTCCACTATTGTCCTGAGTTGATTATGTATCCAATACCACAAAATTTACATGGAAGTAGAAATTATCAACCTCAACTAGAACGTCTTCTATCACACCTCTGAGAATTTTTATTGAGCGATCAGCTAACTGTAGTGTGACAGAAGTGGATTTCAATTCTCACAAACCTAACTGCTTGTAGAGAGAATATGGCAGTAGGCTGACATTAGTTCCAATATCTAATAAGGCCCTGTCAATTGTGTATGTACCAATTGTACAAGCAATGGTTGGACATCCAGGATCCTTATGTTTGACTGGAAATGTTTTTTTGAGTAGTGTACTCGCATCATCTGCTAGGAAAGCCTTTGTGGGAACATTGGTTCTCTGTTTCACCGTACATAGGTCTTTGAGAAATTTGGCATACGAAGGTACCTGATTGATGGCATCCAATAGAGGGATATTGATGCTGACATGTTTAAAAACCTCTAGTATGTCACCATAAGGTATCTTTTGTTTTGCTGATAACCTATGAGGATATGGATCCCTTGGTGAAAATGTTTTGTTAGCAGATAAATTCGATGGATTTTGGACAGGGGATGAAGTCAGTGAGTTATCTGATTGCTTTGATTGATCATTGATTTTGGATGGATTTAGGCATTTCCACTTTGTTATCTACATGTTTTCCCGATCTCAACGTAGTAATTGATTTAACATCGTCTGGTTTGGATGATGAAACTTCAGACTGTCACTTAGGATTTGGAATAGGTTGACTGGGAATTTTACCTTGTTCTCTATCACCAATAGCAGTGGCCAATTGTCCAAGCTGTGTTTCAAGCTTGTGCATAGCTTGCTGGGTAGATTGCATGAAGTGCTGCAATGTATCCTCAATCGAAGGTTTACGTTGTTGTGGAGGATAAGACTGATTTGACTAATGGGGTGGATGATATGATTGATTTTGAGGTGGTGGCTGATATGAAGGTGGTCGAAATGACTGATTTTGATATTGAGGAAAGTTTTGATTCATTGGAGATTGATTTTGTCGCCAAGAAAAATTGTGATGATTTCTCCAATCAGGATTATATGTAGCAGAGAACGAAGTTCCTTGCTGTCTTCCAAAATTATTGAGTGTATTTACTTGTTCAGTTGAACACTCAGAATTTGATTCCAGGGAATAGCAATTTTGAGCGGTGTGTCCTGGACTAGAGCACATAACAAAAGATTCAGTATTTGATACTATTGATGGATTCATTGCCTGAGTCATCACTAATGAGTCAATTTTTTTCGTTAGGTTTTCGATTGCTAACTTAATGTCAAAATCACTATTGACTTCATACAAACCCCCTTTCATTGAGGTTTGTGCTAGAATATCTTTCTTGGAAAAATCTCATTGCTAAGAATTTTACGCCAATGTTTCCAAGAATGTCCATCCATTGTTTTCAACCAGCTTCAAAAAGTCCCCATTTTTCATAGGCTTGACCATTTGACGGGTTGATTTGGTTAAACCATCATAGAAAAATTGGACAAGTCTCCATATTTCAAAACCATGGTGGGGACATTGTGTCAATATTTCTTTGAATCTTTCTAATGGTTGACAGAATTGTTCACTCTCCTTTTGATTGAAGTTTATCATTTTTTTCTTGAGAGCATTTTTTTTTTTTATATTGGGATGGTGATGGTATTCGCATGTAAAATATTTAGCCATGATTTCATTTTTTCTTTGAGAAAAAAAAGAAATAATCGAAGTAGAATATATTCATCAGTAATTCCTTGGATTTTAATGGTGGCGTAGATCTCTAAAAATTCTTTCACATGGAGGTACGGATCTTGTCTATCAAGAACATGAAAGGCTGGTAGTAGATGTAAAAGTCATGGCTTAAGTTCAAAGGTAACATTGGTTGTAGGTACAACTATACTTGATGGTGTATTGGCTGTGACTGGTGCGAAGTAATCTTGGAGAGTTTTTTTGGTAATTTCTTCTGCCATGGGAGATGATGGAGGAGTAGATGAGGTTGATGATGATGGTGAAGTAGGTGAATCGTCTATGTCTATGATTGAGCTGGACTGAGCTCCAGACACAACAATCGATGTACTGACGGGAAGTCTATCTCTAACCAAGTGATTAGAGGAGTTACGTGACCAATAATGCATACACAGACATGATCATACACGCTAAAACAAATTCACATAAGAAAATGCCTAAGTCTAAATTTAAATTACATTAATGCCAAAAATAAAAAATATTGGCTAATAGGACCCTAAAAATTGTCTCTAGACTTGCTCATACTTTTGTCTCCAAACAATCTAAGTCTCCAATGAGCGTTCAACCACAAGATGGCCAGGTAAGTTCCTTAGGTCATGCTCGACTGCAATGCCTTGGTGACAGAACTAACCTTAGACACCATTCTTGAAGATAAACTAGTTATTGGTTCCAAAATTTGATTTGAATTAAAAAGATTCCTATTGAGCTTGGAACCCTAATAATCTAGCCTAATGGTTTCTTAATTGATTTTATTAGGAGATGCATAAACCATTTTACTATCTTATTTTTCTAGATATTGTGAATCCAGTCCTACTTTACCACACAAACATCTAGCAAATATGCAAAACAATAATAAAACAAATCTAACTAATGCATGAATCTAACATCCTAAAATGCATGAGCAATTTAAATGTGCAATTGAATTAAAGAACACCCTAGAAAATTTCTATATGAATGCATGAAAATTAAAATAAAATGATTAAGTACTCACCTTAGCGTAGTTTGCATGTTTTCTAGCAATTTTTAAACAATTTTTTTTTCTTTTGCAATTTTCAAGCACATTGCAAGCAATTTTAAAGCGATGTGCATCCTGCAAAATAACACAAGCAAACTGTGGTGTAGAGTCTAAATCAAAGAATGCATGATTCCTAAACTAAAAGAATTGTTCCTGGTCTATAATTAAAGAAGAAGATGTGATATAATCTATAAATAAGAATTCCAAACTATGACATGATTATGAAAGTTAAATAAAGTTCACCATATTTAAAAATTTATTCCATGATTCCCAAGATTTGACATCTTATTTTGAAGATTTCATAAGTTAAGTAGAATTTCTAAGTTTTAGAAAAGTTCTAAGTTTGGAAATTTTTCCACAATTGGAAGGTTTCCAAAACTAGATCAATTACCAAAAATAGATTTTCTAAAAATGGAAAACTTCCAAAAAAAGATTGATGCAAATTATTGAGATTTTTAATAATTTCTTATTTAAGGTAACTTTCCAAAAATAGAAAAAGTTTCCATTTTTAAAATTGTTGCAAATAATAGAACTTTCCAAAAATAACAATTTTTCCTAAAAATAATTAATTTTTAAGGAGGACATAATTTAATGATTTCCCCAAGCAACGGTGCCAAAAACTTTTTGACGGTTTTAAATTTGTAAATCTTGCAAGCGCACGAACCATTTATAGTATAGTATTATGAGTGCGAGGTCGAACCCAAAGGAAAATCTCAAAGTAGTTAAATTTATGTCCTCTAAAAATGAATTGTTTTTATGAAATTGAATCATTATATGAGTCATGTATCTAACTTGAAAAATCAGCAAATAAAAAACGTGATTTCTTATTCTTATATGGTGAAATAAATTTTAACCTTAATTATGATTAGGATTTCAAGTTACAAAATTATTTACACATCTTCCTAACTTTAATTGAATGGATTTTTGAGAGAGAGTGATTTAAAAGAAATTAAAGAATCAAAGAATTAAAAAATCAATTAAAGAATTAAAGATTATATTATACAAGATTTGGGTTAAAACAACTATTACACAACAAACATGAGATATAACATAATTAAAATGCAGAAAATTAAATTGCATGAAAATAAATAACTGAAATTAAATGTGCAGTAACATAAAGGTTGGTTGTTTGGAATAGGCCGTTCATCACCCAAGATGTGTAAATAAAGTAAAGGCCTAGATCTGAAATTCACTTAAAGATCTAAAACACATTTCATATTTACTAATAAAACAAGATTTACAACTTTTTAATTTAATTAATCAAAACCTTAATAATTATGATTCAAGTCTTATAATCAAGATCCTAACCATTGCATACGCTCATGTTAAGACAATTACATAAAAGTTATTTTCTTGAAATTAAAAATAAAGTATATATAAAAGTATTTTAGAAATTAGATGTTCCAGGGTTCTAAATGAATGCTTCACTTTATTAAATGGAAGAATTAAAGTACAAGGCTTTTATAAATTAAATACAAGAAAGACAACAGAAAAATAAAAATCTACAACTCTCACTTGTAAATTCGAATGGTGCTCCTGTCTTCTTGTCTTTTGCTCCATCCATTAGTCCTCTTGAATTCCAGGTCACCCTTAGGGTAATGGGGTATTTATAGGTTTTGAAAAGAGATGGATGGCTTGGATTAAATCAAGGTTTAAGGTGGGAAATCAAAGGACTGGATTGGATCTAAATGGGAATGGATGATGGGGATTTAAGTTTGGATTTTAGGGTTGCACAAGGAGAGTCACATGAATTTGGTGTGGCTTTCCTTGGTGTCTAGTCAAGGTGGAGAGAAGATAGGAGATTAGGAGAGAAATTAGGACTTGGATTTGCACTGGGAAATTCAAATTTGGCTATGTAGTTTTAGAGTTTGTGCAATGAGATGATGAATGAATGGACGAGATTAAGAGTTGAGATGAATGAATGAATGGATGATAGGAAGATGAAATGGAGGATTGACTAGGTGTGAAATTTGCATAGAGGGATTGAGTTGTGCAGAAATCGTGTATGACATGGATGATGAGGTGTTTTGGGATCTTAGGGATGTATCTCGATGGTTTTTGGTCTAAGTGCATGGAGAGGTTTTAGGTTGCAAAAATCATGGGATGATGATGTATAAAATGCGCATGGAGGCTAGCTTGAACTACAAGTTGGTCATTGCTTAGGATTTATGAATGGATGGCTTAGATTAAATGGGTTTTGATCTAATGGCTCTAAGGAATTTTGCGTGAAATAATTATAGGAATGGGTAGATTCATAGGTGGATCTTAAATGGATGATGACATGCATGCCCTAAGTCTAAGGTAATGTGTTTATGTGATAGATGCATGTGGAGGCTCTAGGGTTTCTAAGAGATGAATGAGTGAATGAGATTAGATTACCTAATATTTAATGGCTAAGATGATCAATGCATGAAATGAATGCAAGGATTAATAGGTGGTGCATGGATGAACACTAATCTAAGGTTAATTTGATCATGATGCTGATGGATGACCTAGATCTAATGATAGATTAATGGATGGGTTAGATTTGATGGTGGATCTAAGTTGACCTAAATTGATGTGTGAGATGGAAGGTTAAGATCTAAGATGGAAATTGGATGGTGTGGATGTGAAGTTGGGTTATGAGTTTTGGACATAGGTAGTTGGGTTGGACTTAGGTAAATTCAAACATGGACCATGGAGTTCATTGGACTTGGGCTTTGGATTTGGATCTAGACCTCAACTCAGGCCCATTTGAATTGGATTTGAGAGCTTGGGCCTTAGTTGGACTGAGCTTGTACACTGGCCTGGCCCAAAGTGTGAAATGCGCATGGTCTTGCATGTGGCTTGGCCCGTTGAAGCTTTGTGGAGCATAGCTTGGCCCACTTGAACTGAGTCTTGGCCCAATGACTTGAAATTCAGACTTTGGCACTTGGATTGCAACTTTTAACCTCTAGAATTAAATAATTATTCAACCACTTTAAATCTAAAAATTATTAATTAATCATAGACTCTCATAACTGGATCTATATTAATTAATTTACATGAAAATCCTAGAAAGTGACAAAATAATTATAATAATTCTAGGTCTTCTCGTTAAAGCTCTAAACTTGCAATCTTTTCTTGTTTTAACCTGATTTTCCTGAACTTTCCATTTTTCACTACAAAACTGACAAACTACATTAAATGCATCATTAGATACAAATTTGAGGATTAACTAACCTAATAATCAGGGGTAAAAATGTAATATTTCAATGCTCAACAGGTCTCTAGGAAATTGGGTAACCAATAACTATCTTAGAGTGCTTTGCCTTCCTCTCTCTCAATCTCAATCTATGGAAGAATGGATTATGAAATGGTTCACTTATGTGAAGTGCATGGAGAAGAGCTGGGATCTCTGGGAATGCCTTTGGATGTTCATATTCAAAGCTCTCTCCAAGTGTCCAATCCAAACTCATCAAGGTTTGGAGAATATATAGGCAAACACAAAAATCCCAACTCTGGGTTGTCGATGGGTCGTCTTGGTTGACGAGTCGGTACTGGCGAAATGTCGTTGCAATTTGACCGTTAAGCTTCCAACGGATATAAAACGGTCACTACCAATGGGTCGGTCACCTCGATGGGTCGACATGACTTATAGTCAATGTGTCTGTTTGTTGATCGTATCGACCTGAGGTAAAACCATGCAGACAGAGTTTCAAGGCCAGAAACTTGTCAAACCTACGTGGACATGTCGGTACCATTGATGGGTCAGTCCTGGTACTCTCGATGGGTCAATGCCCTCAATATGTCTGTTTGAGAGTACCTCAGAGTTCTAAGTTCCAGAACTCGCACAACCCAGGTCGATGTGTCGTGCTTACCGATGGGTCTATCTTTCCTCATCGATATGTCGGTGTGCACGAGAGACTCAATCTGAGAGCGACCTGGTTTTACAATCTGTTCCTAACCAGAAGCTTGATTTTTCCAGTCGATGTATCATTGACCTCGATGGGTCGATCTTGTCATCACCAATGGGTCGATGAACTCGATATAGTCGATCTGAGTGCAACCTCGAATGACAGTGTATTCATTCTAGAACCTTTGTCAATTCGGTTGATGTGTTGAATACCATGACGGGTCTGTCCTGTCTCACTAATGGGTCGGTGGACTTGACAGGTCAACCTGACAGTTTACCAGTTTTCCAATGTTTATCCCATCTGGTTCTGTGACTGTCTAGGGTGCACCAAAGATTGTTAATGTTTTTACCAATATGTTCCACTAAGCCTAGGCAAGGTCCACTAAGGGTGTGGATTCAACCTAAAGTTATCTATGGCGAATATACCTTTGGTGATTGCCATACACATGGTGATGCTTGAATCTTCAACTTGTTCTTCCATCTTGAGATCTTGATTCAATCTTCACAACACCTTGAGTCTTGTAATCTTGTTTCAACCTTCCGAGACAATGCTTCACCTAAGTCATGGAATTGACAAATAGGTGACTCGGCAAGACGGGGCACTAACACTGTGTTATTTAAACCATTAATCCTGCTTTGTGAACGGTTAGTTAGTAGATATGTGTGTGAGCTTTCCGAAAGCTCAAGTTTGACCCTATTTGAGCTCGTTGACTCTGGAAGTTGGAAGTTGGAAGAGCAAAATAGTCATTTACAATATATCATTTATTGAATTTGAAAAATAATGAATAGTAATCTTAAAACTATTTCAGTATGTAAAACCACTCATCTGAGATTATTGAAACTCATAAACACGCATTGTCTTTGAGTATCAAACTCAATGGATTTTAAAGATTGTTCTGAAGATTTCCTAGATTTTTAATATTTGACATCAAGAAAAGACGCCTTTTGCAAACCCTCCATTTTAAATACATCCGTGAAATCAAAAATTGCAAAAGTTTGTCATGCGTTTAATCTATATTTTATCCGAACCTTTTGTGTTTTCATAATTTTATTTCGGAGTCTAAGACCCCTAATCTTGGACGTCAACTTCTCAAATGTGGACCATCGATTTCTTTAAAAATGTTGTTTTGCTTTAGATCAATGAAGTTTTTATTTCAAACAAATCCTAAATTTTTATGAACCTAGGTATATCTCATGTTCTGAACACATTTGAGGTATTAGATTGTACTAATATGGAGTTACTACTGAAAACATATGGTTTTTAATTAATAAATAAAAGAAATGAAGAGAAAAGATGGAGGAAGGAAGTGATGGGGAACGTCCACCTCACTCCTCCATCCAACTGATGGGGAGTGTTTAAAATGCCTATAAAAGGTGTTTGGTTGTTAAATTTTTAAAACCATCGTTCTTTGATTCCTTTCTTCTGACTTCTTCTCAGTTATTCTTTCTTATTTCTTCTGCTCTTCTTTTTCTTTCTGCTTCTGCAACTCACGCTTAGTAGTGAGATTTTGTGTTGATTTTTCGGAGAGTAGAAGATGTGTTTCTCCTCCATTTATTCTCTCAATTTTCTACCTTAGATCATGTGGAAACTTTCTCAAATTTTCACCAAAAAAAAATCGGAAGAAAGCCTGAGAAAAAAATTCAGAAGGAAAATGGAAAAAAAAATAAAAAGAGGAGTCGAATGGTCGAAGAATTCGTGACTTTTAGAAAAATTCTAGACTGTTTGAGAAATTCTTGACCGTTCAAGGAATTCTCGACTGCTCGAGCATGCTAATTTTTGGAAAAGTTGGGGGCATAAATGGAATTTTGAAAATTGTTTTTAAAATTTGGAAATTTGGATTTTTTGTGGAAAATTCATGTTTTTGACCGCTTGAGTGTTTCTTTTAAGAATTGTGTGTTTATTACTTTCTTCAATACATTGTTTTAATTTTCCGTTTTGGCCAAAATTCCATCTCTCTCAGGAAACTTGCAGCACTCTAGTTTCCATAGGTACTTTTGCATTTAGGTCCATTCTTGGATTCATTTTCGAGTGATAAGCCCTAGAATCCTGAACACCAGTTAGGAATATCCTAGAGGCCTAGCACCTATTACTTATTGAACGTCTCCATCTGCAAACCTCTTGGTCCATACGCCATCTCAGTGAAGAGCAAATTTTAGTACCTAACATTCTGCTTGGAATTGGTCCAGGGCTACATATAGAATATCTCCCATTCCTACAAGTGTTTCATGCTTCACTTGGTCTACTGAGGGCTTAGCCTGTGCCGAAACCTGAGAACTGCACCAAAAGCTTGGCGGATGTTAGGGTGTTTACCTCTTTATGTCATTTATTGTTTTATGTCTTTCATTTGCCCTCTCGGTGTAATGGCCCGAAATTTTTAAATCAATAAATATGTGAATATTATTTATTTTAATGATAAAAATTGGAAATTGGTGGAATAAATGGTAAATGGGCCAAAATTTGGACAAAGGCCCAAATATGGCCCAATAGACCATGGATTGCATTTTAAAGTCATTTAAGTGGTCAATGATGGCCAATTGGGCCATGGGTGGAGAAATTGAGTCAAATACCCATTTGGGACCCAATGGGTCAAGATGGTTAAGCTCTAAGGTAAATGGGTAAGATGGAAATGTAATTGGGCTATGGGCCCAAATGGTGATCCATTTAGAATGAATTCAATGGAATTTAAATCACCTAAGTTAAGTTAAAATTTAACCAAGGTGATGTGGCCAAGTGCGACCCACCTCCACCTCATCAACTGAGGTGGCGTGTGGGCCAAGGTTTGGTGGGGCCAAATACCATGGTTGATTTGGTCAACCATGGTTGGAATAATGGAATTAGGTTAAGTACAATGAATTAACCTAAGGTGATTTAAATAAATAAATGGGAATTAAAGTAACCAAAATATCTAAATATTAAATGATTAAAATTATCCAAATGAGTTGGTCAAAGTGGGGTCAAAAGGTGAAAACTAAATCACCTCATTCCAACTCAAAGTAAAACACGTTGGAACTTGGTGGTGGGTATCTAAACCACCACCATAAAGTAAGAAAATATCTCATAAGGTTGGTGGGCTAATTAATGTAAAGTGTAAAAAAATGGGGATAAGCCTTGATTTCTTTTCCCATCCTCTCTTCATTTTTACTCTCTCCATTTTTCATTCTCCATTGCCGTCCCATGCTCTAAGTGAAGGAGAGGAAGAGAGCTAAGGAGAAGAGAAGAGAAGGAGGGAAGAAAGAAGTGGAAATTTAAGAAGAATTACTCTAAGGTCAAGGTTACCACCTCCCCTCTCATCATCTTTCCCTCTCCCTCTCTCAATACAAACCCTACCTTGGCCGACCCTAAGGTTGGGGGTTGCCACTATTGATCAAGCCTCTTGACCTATCAAAGATCAAGAGGAAAGAGAGAGGAGGCTAAGGAAACCGACGGGAGTGGCGGAAGTTGGAGGAGACGACGGATTGTGAGTATTTCTTAAACAAGAAATTTTGGGTTTTGAGGGTTTAAGAATTGGAATTTATTTTTGTGCAATTAATGGTGGTTAGATAATACTATGCCATGGATTTTAAATCCATCAAATGGAAGGGTGGAAGATGGAGAAAACCCTAAATGGGCAAATTAGGGTTAGGGAAAAGAAATAAATAAATGGATTATGTGCATTGGATAAATTATGAAATTAAGCATGGAATTGGATGATTGGAAGGAAATCATGGGCCATAGGGTTCGGCCATGTAGCATGGCCGAACCCCATGGTGGGTGATTAGCTAGTTGATGTAAATAATTATGGTTTTAAAGAATGGAAGACAAAGATGGTTTTTTAGCTAATGAAATTTAGGGTTGTAAATGAATGCATGTGGGTAAGTTTTTAAAACGGTTTTATGATGAAAAATGCAAATGTATTTTATGGCATTGGAAGGTATACAAGAGAATGAATTATGAACCATGGGTTCGGCCATGGTGTATGGCCGAATCCTAGGTTGTTGTGTGAAGTTAATTAGGGTTTTAGTGTATGAAGCCATAGAAAAAAAAAAATGGGAAGATTGATGAAATTAATATTTTGGTGAACGTAGGTATTTTGGAGCAATGAATGGTGGATCATGAACCCTATGGTGATGTAATGGTGATCAAATGATGGGTTTAAAGGATGGAAAAGATGGATTAATGTGTTAATGAGTTAGGGTTTCAAATGAACAAAATGTAGTGATCCAAATGGGGCTAAGAGTAGTGGTTTAAAAGTGTGATTTAAACCACCTCGAGGAAGGATTTATTTTGGATCTAAATGGTGTAAATAGATCCAAGAAAAAATGGGGAAAGGACACCATGGGTTCGGCCATGGTGTATGGCCGAACCCATGGCCCAATTGTGATCCATTTTGGTGGGTTAAATTGGATGATGAATGGTGTGTGTGTGGCCTCCAAAGGAAATGAATGAGTAATGGACTCATTGAAGTTAAATACATGAGGTAAATCCCATGGGAAGAGTTGATGAATTAGGTAATTTGAACCCATGGCCATTGGTGAACCATTTAAAGGGTTAAGTATGGGGTTATGGATGGGTTTAAATGAATAATGGTGAAATTAATAAAAAGGCTAATTTTAATGATGTCATGACATGGTTCAATGGGTCATTAATGGACCTAAGTTAGGGATCTAAGTCTATGATCAATTATGGATTAAATCATGCATGGATAAACGAGTGTTTAATCATGGAAAATGAGGTAGTGGCAAAACCGTAATTAGTGGCCAAATTCAAGAATTCCGATGGAAAATTGATCATGGACTTAGGGGATCTAATGTAATAACCTTATAAGTGATTAATAAGCCTAGGGTGGCTGAATTTTAAGACTTATGGGATTAAAAGGTTTAATAGATGACATGGGACCCATAAAACCTAAATAGTGACCGGTTTTCATATGGGCTTAGAAATGGTTAAAACTTGAACTGATTTGGAAATTTAATAAGGTATTGGATATCGCGGGCAGTACGCGTGACGGTAGCCTGACTATCGGACGAAAACGAAATGAAGACGCGAGTCGGTATTCTGTAGGATTCTAACCTTTTTGTAAGCCATGGATTGAGTGATGGTTTCCTCGAATTATTTTGGAAATTATATGGTATGTTTTAAGATTGGTTTTGAATTATGTATTATGTAGGGGTGGGATTCATAACACAGACACCCATGGCATAGCATTCATTTTATGGTCTTCGTTATGTATTATCTATATGCTTTGTTATCACTAATCCATGTGTTAGCCCTACTCGAAGTCCTACTAGGCACGTGGTCTAACGCCCTACTTCTACCCTAGCTGATGACACAGGAGATGCCGGAAGCGAAGGACGAGACGGGAGCCAAGCTGAGGAGCTTGGGAAGGCATGCTAGATAGTTTACTGATGTTATTTTGGGAAAATGTAAATTGAGTAATTTAGTTTGTCGGAATGTAATAATTTAACTTGCAATGTTTTGATGTTATTTTGGACATTATCAGTTAAGGTATGTTGGAAATTAAATGAATGTATCTTCCCTGCTATCTAAGAATTTGTAGGTTAGACTCTTTTATAATTTTCCGCAATTGGTTTAAGTGTTCCCCGATGCTTACTTCTACGTGTGAACCGTTCTCCGTGGACTTCATTCCACGCACACGTAGGGTTGGCCAGTTAAGGGTCGGGCTTTAGAAGCTCGGACTTAACTCGCGTCGTGACGTCCGCGCCCTTTGTCACTTTAAAAAAAAAAAATTAGACTCTGATTATGGTGAAAAGGGGCAAGTGTTACAGTTGGTATCAGAGCGAACTCGGAAGAATGAATCTCTCGAAGTAAGATTAAGACGGTTGCAGGTCTCACTGGCAGCTAAGAATCCCAACTGACCGACTCTTCGGAGTCCGCTGCACGGGGGCCGGGTTAATTTACTTCGATTGACTCAAACGGAAGCATTCAATCTGAGACAACTTTTGACGGAAAGGACTGATAGCAAGGGAAGGACAATCATTATAAGTGATGGACTTATCAAACATAGTAAGATAGGGTTTATTTCCACAGAAATGAGAAAACATCTAGGTTTTTCCCCCAAAGTGATGAGACAGTACTAGATTTATCAGACATAGCAAAGTAGGATGTACTTCCCTGGTATTCCCAATTTGAACAACAGACAATAGGAAATTAGAGATTCCCCCCCCCAGAAACGAAGGAAAAATAAGTGTGCTTATTTGGCAACTTTCCCCAAACAAAATACATTGTGATATACATAAGAAATTCCCCAAAACCGAGATTGGGTTTATTGGAAATTGCAGTTGATGATTTTTGGGTTCTAATTGTATTCTATGAATACAGGTATGTCAAATGAAAGGGAGTGTACGGAATTATGGGATAAGGGAAACCCTAACTGTTTCATAGATTTGGTGTCTGCTTCTAGCATAGCAGTTAGCCTGGACTTTCAGGAGGGACCTCCCGAGGAAGATGAAGAGGATTTAGCATCTCTTTCTGAAGAGAATGTGGAAGACTTTCTGATGATAAGATAGTCGGTAGGGGAATTGGAACCCAGTTATATGTGCGAGTTGTGTAACCAGGTTGGGCACAACTGCACATATTGCCCCTACCCTCTTGAAGTGGTATACCCGATTTCTGGACTACATGGACACAGGAAAGAGAGGACTAACTGTCCTTATATTGGAAGATAGTTAATGATTTTGGGGTTTTAAATGAAGGAAATAAGTGTGATATTAAATTGCACAAGCATACTTGTATTGTGAGTGCATGTGAATATACATATGTTGAATTCTTATTGTTGAGTTTATGAGGTGATGAAATGTGGAAAGATTAATAGTTATGATCATACTAATTAAGTGAGGAAAGAGTATGTAAAAAAAAAAAAAAGTACAATGATGAACTGCATGCATCAAATGAGGATAAGAGGCATGAACTTTTGATGTGGGGTATATGTTGCATATGCTTATGAGTGAGGTAAATGTGAATAAAAAGGGTGGGGAGTATTTGTTAATGTGATGTATGAGTATACTTGGGGGATGGTACAATGGCTTTTAGAAATGGTTTTTATATTGGTGATAACCCATGGTTTGATAATTTGTCATGACCAAGTGAAGAGATTTATGTTGTGACATATAATGGGTGATGATGTAAACGCTTTGTGAAGGGGTATAAGAGGTTCTCATGTGAACAAAGTGCCATTTGAGAGATGTTAGATAAACAATGTACTTGAAAGAGACCAGAATGCATGGGTTAACTTGCCACATGAAACTCGTGAGAAGATGATATTATGAGGAGAATGTGAAGGGTCTAGCTTGCAAAGACTAATATATTGTATGAAAAAAAAAAAAAATTCTTGTATGTATAATGCAATTGCATTCTCCCAATGTTTTGTGGAGATTATGAACGAGTGATGATAGGCCTTGAAATGGGTTTATGGCCTTAAAAAAGCATGAATGAATGATGGACCAAGAACTTATGAAAATATTTTATTTAGTGATTGCATGAGGATTCCCTATGATGTTACTAAATTGTGAATTATCAATAGTTGCAATGAGTTTATATGATGTTACTTTGATAATTGGTGGTATGCAATGAATAGTCATTGAGGAACAAGGATGTGTTATAGACTATGTGTATGATGATGAGTTGATAAAGTACAGTGAGTTGTGAATATGTAGTATGCATGAAGAGGCCGTGATATGTTAATGCGTTTGGTTGGAAACCTAGGTGGGGCTGATGGATAATTCCAAAGTTTAGGAATTTATGGATGGTCATGGATGGTCTTTGAATGTATTGGGATGACTTGCTTTGGATGAGTAGGATTGTTATTTCAAAATCTCTAGGTGTATGTTGTAAATGGGGTAGGGTAACCTAATCATAATTAGGTTGAATCACTAGATCTTATTAATGTGTTATTTCTTATGTTACCTCAAGTTATTGTTTGATGAGAATGGAGATAAAAGATCTTGTTACACATGAGTTATGTTATTCGATGATTGTGTGTAATTTCAATTCTACGTGGCTTGCTATTGAAGGCATATGAACCGTATGATGTGGTAACCATTGATAACGTAGGCATGTAGGATGGAATTTGGTGGTTGGTGAAATTTGTAATACTTGTGAATGTTTTAGTGGTGAATGGGTACTATATGACATAACCTAAGTAAGCTTAGATGTATCACTATTGTTAGGAAGCTATGAATATGTGGAATAATCCAGAAGGGTAGGAAATTAGTATCTATATGACTTGGATTGATGTTGGGTATTGGTATTGTAAGAGTTATGAACAAAAAGGGTTAGTCACATAGTGACTTATATACAAATAAATGTATGATTGCTTTTGAGAGATAGACCTAAGGGAAAGGTTAAGAGTCTAGTGAAACTTGAATGGGAAGCTATGGGCGACTGCCGAGTGAGACTGATCACCTGACTCTGTAGTTGGCCGATTGAATTCCAGGAGGGTGAAGCTAGAAACCTAGTTAAAATGGGATCAACAATGGACTTGAGCATAGGCTCGTACTGGCAGGCTAACTCACTCAGAGAGTAGACGAAAGAACGTATTGAAGGAGTATGTATGGGAAATGTCTTGGTAACAAATAAAGTGAAATAGGATACATTAATTTACATAAGGTTGCAAATGGGTTTATGAAGAAAAGAGGTAACATGAGACAGAATAAATTCTGCAAGAATGAAACTCATAGGTTGATATGAGTGATGTTGATGTAATTAAGAGGTACTTGACACGATTGAACAGGAACAACGAATGGGCCCAGAAATGGAGGAGATATGGACTAAGATGTCTACCGGTGAGGTAGTATCGGAATTTGAGTTACGACCGGAATTGGTTGCAGAGACCACAACACAGGTCAAATTGATACGGCAACATCTACTCACTGCACAGAACCGTCAGAAGAGTTATGCCGACAAGAGGAGAAGGTTCCTCGAATTTGAGGTGGGAGACTTGGTGTTTTTGAAAGTCTCACCACGGAAGGGACACATGAGATTTGGAAAGAAGGGGAAACTATCACCTAGATTTGTGGGACCGTTTCCAATCTTGAAAAGGGTGGGGGGGGGTAGCGTATCAGTTGGCGCTCCCTCCACAGTTATCATCGTTACATGATGTATTCCATGTGTCCATGTTGAGGAAATACAACCCTGATCCTTTCCAGGTATTGAATGTTCAAGATATCAATGTACAAAGCGATGTGACATATGTGGAGAAGCCGATTAGAATAGTCGGGAGCGAGCAAAGGGTGTTGCGGAACCGTGCCATTCAGCTCGTCAAGGTGGTATGGGAACGACATGGCAATGAGGAAACCACCTGAGAACTGGAGTTAGAGATGAGTGCCGCTCATCCGGAACTCTTTGTATAAGATGATTTGAACCCCTACTTCACTCGAATTTTCGGGACGAAAATTTTAAAAGAGAATTGTATTGTAATGGCCCGAAATTTTTAAATCAATAAATATGTGAATATTATTTATTTTAATGATGAAAATTGGAAATTGGTGGAATAAATGGTAAATGGGCCAAAATTTGGACAAAGGCCCAAATATGGCCCAATAGACCATGGATTGCATTTTAAAGTCATTTAAGTGGTCAATGATGGCCAATTGGGCCATGGGTGGAGAAATTGAGTCAAATACCCATTTGGGACCCAATGGGTCAAGATGGTTAAGCTCTAAGGTAAATGGGTAAGATGGAAATGTAATTGGGCCATGGGCCCAAATGGTGATCCATTTAGAATGAATTCAATGGAATTTAAATCACCTAAGTTAAGTTAAAATTTAACCAAGGTGATGTGGCCAAGTGGGACCCACCTCCACCTCATCAAGTGAGGTGGCGTGTGGGCCAAGGTTTGGTGGGGCCAAATACCATGGTTGATTTGGTCAACCATGGTTGGAATAATGGAATTAGGTTAAGTACAATGAATTAACCTAAGGTGATTTAAATAAATAAATGGGAATTAAAGTAACCAAAATATCTAAATATTAAATGATTAAAATTATCCAAATGAGGTGGTCAAAGTGGGGTCAAAAGGTGAAAACTAAATCACCTCATTCCAACTCAAAGTAAAACACGTTGGAACTTGGTGGTGGGTATCTAAACCACCACCATAAAGTAAGAAAATATCTCATAAGGTTGGTGGGCTAATTAATGTAAAGTGTAAAAAAATGGGGATAAGCCTTGATTTCTTTTCCCATCCTCTCTTCATTTTTACTCTCTCCATTTTTCATTGTCCATTGCCGTCCCATGCTCTAAGTGAAGGAGAGGAAGAGAGCTAAGGAGAAGAGAAGAGAAGGAGGGAAGAAAGAAGTGGAAATTTAAGAAGAATTACTCTAAGGTCAAGGTTACCACCTCCCCTCTCATCATCTTTCCCTCTCCCTCTCTCAATACAAACCCTACCCTGGCCGACCCTAAGGTTGGGGGTTGCCACCATTGATCAAGCCTCTTGACCTATCAAAGATCAAGAGGAAGGAGAGAGGAGGCTAAGGAAACCGACAGGAGTGGCGGAAGTCGGAGGAGACGACGGATTGTGAGTATTTCCTAAACAAGAAATTTTGGATTTTTAGGGTTTAAGAATTGGAATTTATTTTTATGAAATTAATGGTGGTTAGATAATTCTATGCCATGGATTTTAAATCCATCAAATGGAAGGGTGGAAGATGTAGAAAACCCTAAATGGGTAAATTAGGATTAGGGAAAAGAAATAAATAAATGGATTATTTGCATTGGATAAATTATGAAATTAAGCATGGAATTGGATGATTGGAAGGAAATCATGGGCCATAGGGTTCGGCCATGTAGCATGGCCGAACCCCATGGTGGGTGATTAGCTAGTTGATGTAAATAATTAGGGTTTTAAAGAATGGAAGACAATGAGGGTTTTTTAGCTAATGAAATTTAGGGTTGTAAATGAATGCATGTGGGTAAGTTTTTAAAACGGTTTTATGATGAAAAATGCAAATGGATTTTATGGCATTGGAAGGTATAAAAGAGAATGAATTATGAACCATGGGTTCGGCCATGGTGTATGGCCGAACCCTAGGTTGTTGTGTGAAGTTAATTAGGGTTTTAGGGTATGAAGCCATGGAAAAAAAAATGGGAACATTGATGAAATTAATATTTTGGTGAATGTAGGTATTTTGGAGCAATGAATGGTGGATCATGAACCCTATGGTGATGTAATGGTGATCAAATGATGGGTTTAAAGGATGGAAAAGATGGATTAATGTGTTAATGAGTTAAGGTTTCAAATGAACAAATGTAGTGATCCAAATGGGGCTAAGAGTAGTGGTTTAAAAGTGTGATCTAAACCACCTCAAGGAAGGATTTATTTTGGATCTAAATGGTGTAAATCGATCCAAGAAAAAATGGGGAAAGGACACCATGGGTTCGGCCATGGTGTATGATCGAACCCATGGCCCAATTGTGATCCATTTTAGTGGGTTAAATTGGATGATGAATGGTGTGTGTGTGGCCTCCAAAGGAAATGAATGAGTAATGGACTCATTGAAGTTAAATACATGAGGTAAATCCCATGGGAAGAGTTGATGAATTAGGTAATTTGAACCCATGGCCATTGGTGAACCATTTAAAGGGTTAAGTATGGGGTTATGGATGGGTTTAAATGAATAATGGTGAAATTAATAAAAAGGCTAATTTTAATGATGTCATGACATGGTTCAATGGGTCATTAATGGACCTAAGTTAGGGATCTAAGTCTATGATCAATTATGGATTAAATCATGCATGGATAAACGAGTGTTTAATCATGGAAAATGAGGTAGTGGCAAAACCGTAATTAGTGGCCAAATTCAAGAATTCCATGGAAAATTGATCATGGACTTAAGGGATCTAATGTAATAACCTTATAAGTGATTAATAAAGCCTAGGGTGGCCGAATTTTAAGAATTATGGGATTAAAAGGTTTAATAGATGACATGGGACCCACAAAACCTAAATAGTGACCGGTTTTTCATATGGGCTTAGAAATGGTTAAAACTTGAACTGATTTGAAAATTTAATAAGGTATTGGATATCGCGGACAGTACGCGTGATGGTAGCCGGACTATCGGACGAAAACGAAACGAAGACGCGAGTCAGTATTCTGTAGGATTCTAACCTTTTTGTAAGCCATGGATTGAGTGATGGTTTCCTCGAATTATTTTGGAAATTATATGGTATGTTTTAAGATTGGTTTTGAATTATGTATTATGTAGGGGTTTTTACTTGATTCATTCCGGTAAGCATATGATTGGTTTAAAATGGGTTTTAATGCTATGATGTGATTATTGAGGCTTTACTTGATCTATTTTGGGTAATCAAGTTATATGTTTTATTGATGGGATTTTCTTTAAATGTCATGGTTTGTTATTATATTCATTACATGGCATATGGCATCTACATCTCATGCATGGCATGGGAGGGACATGACAGGGGGAAGATGAAATGAAACCGGAGTCCATGCTCCATCGGGGCGACCGATAAACAGACATGGAGATATTTTGATGTGTTTGATGTATCAGGGATGTTGTATGTAATTATGATACCTTGATGATGGTTCTTCCATCAATGGGGAGGATTTGTGGTTGTTTTATATCTGGACGAGGTTTTACCGTCCAAGGGGATGATTTGTGATTGTTTTATATCTGGACGAGGTGTTTCCGTCCAGGTGAATGATTTGTTATTGTTTTATATCTGGACGAGGTTTTGCTGTCCAGGGGGATGATTTGTGATTGTTTGTATCTTGACGAGGTTTTGCCATCAAGGGGGATATGATAGCATGATGGTATGGATGATGGGTGGGATTCATAACACAGACACCCATGGCATAGCATGTAACACCCTGGAATTTCAAAGTTATCATTTTATATGAAAATATTCATATTTACGGAATTGCCATTGTGATAAAATTTATTTGAATTTAAATGGGTCAAGGGCTCAATGAAGACCCAAAGGAGGGTAGTTTGTTTATAAAACAAATAAATGGATAAGATGGATTTAAACGGGTCAAGAATCATATTTGGGTCAAATTTTGATAAATGGGTCAAAATGGCTAGATGGGACCCAATGGGTCGTGAATGGCATGGTTAACCATGGATTGAGTTCAAGCTTAGTTAATTTAAGTTTATTAATTACTTGAGTTTGGTTTTAGTTGAAATGAATGATGGGTTAAGTTGAGTTGAATTTATTAGTTAAGTTAAATTAAATGAATGACTTAGGTTGGGTGAGTTGAATAAATGAGTTGGATGAATATGTATTTTTATTGTGAAGTGTGTAAATGAGAGGGGAAGTGTTTTAAATTCCAAGTTTGAGCAAGGAAAAAACGTTGGTGCATGGGGAGACATTACCATGCATGTAACCCCCATTTAGGTGATGAATAAAATGGGAGTTACATTTTGAATGGGAGTTACTTTTTGAAGTCACAAAGGTTGCTAGGGACGTTGGCTGCATGCATGAGCAATTTCATGCATATAACGGCTACCATGGAGATATGAGAGTGATGGCTTTGAGAGTTACAAATGCATGAATGAAGGAGGGAATGCAAACAAAGCACAAGGATATGCATAGGCCGTTGGGTAACCTTGGAGGTTCATCTCAAAGATGAAACCCCCAAGGAAGGTATTAAAAAATAAAGGTTACATAAAGGTTTTATGTTTAAAATGGTTACATGCATTGGAACCATGAGGATTAACCACCTTAGATGGAAGGTCAAGGGTTAAAAAACGTTGGAGGGTTTCATCTCAAGGATGAAACCCCCAAAGGAAATAAGAGTTAAAGATAAATGCATTAGGAGTTACAATTTTTGGGTACCAAAGAGATCACATGGGCTGATTGAAATTTAGCCAAAGATGTTTTAGTTTTTCTTTCCCTATCTCTCTCTCTTGGTCGTTTTTATCTTCCCAAACACTAAGAGCAGCAGTTGGTTAGTGATATGAAATCAGTCCTTGATTGATTTGTTTCACCAAGACAAAAGCATACCTTGAGCAAAAGAGTTGGCCTCAAGGTATTCCATCCAAAGTCAAAAAAATTCTATCTCTTTCTCTCTTTGCCGTTTTCTACCAAGAACAACAGCTGGTTGTTTAAATCAGTCCCTGATCATCAAGGAATCAAGAAGAAGGAGAGGCTAAGGAAGGACAAGGAACAAGCCGGAGGGAAGATCAAGTGGAGGAGTCGCGGAAACGGTAGGTGTTCGATAAACTATTTTTAATTAAGAATTATGATCCGGCTATTGGATGGCTGAATCTAACAAGGGTTAAATATTGGTTAGAAGTACATGAAGGAGATCAAAAGAGGGACCATAGGGTTCGGCCCCATTGGATGGCCAAACCCCATGGAAATAATTGGTTTATTTGGATGGTTTTTGGAAATTAAAACCATACAAATTTGGGACTGTTTTTAGATGATTTTAAGTGTGTGTTTTAAAAGGGTTAAAACATAAATAAGGAAGTTTGTTTTGGACATAAATGAATGATGAATAAATTCAGAACCAAAGGTCATAGGGTTCGGCCACCATGGAGGGCCGAACCCCATGCAAATAATGGTTTGTTTTGATGTATTTGGAACAAATAAACCATGAAGTTGATGGACTGTTTTGGGTTATTATTTTAAGATGTAAATACATGTTTTACAATGGTTAAAAAACATGGATTTGGGTGCTGGTTTCAGACCTAAGATGAAGGACTAAATGTTCAAAATTAATCTCATGGTGTTCGGCCAATATACATGGCCGAACCCTATGAAATTGGGCTAATTTTGGAGGATTGTTTTGAAGGTTAAAAACCTGATTTAGATATACAGTTATTACCTGGTTAATTGAGGTTTAAAAACAGTAAACGTAACCATTGGGTTCAGCCATGATAGAGGGCCGAACCCCATGTAAAACGGTGTGGGTGTTCATGTTGAGAACCCCATGGAAACCATGGAAACCATGAAAATCCATGGACTGTTTTGTGGAATAATTGGGTTAAGTTTATGATGAACATTAGGTATTATTTATATGCTTTGATTTAAGAATAATATATGTTGTTTATGGAGTTAGTATGGGTAAGTAATCGGCCAATATGAATGATGGAAATTGAGTATAAAATCACATTGGTGAGGTTCGGCCATGTGTATGGCCGAACCCCACTAATGGTAATTGTGGGACATAATGGTTGGTGTATATAAAGATATGGAAGGTTTAAGAAGGATCAAATTAAGTGGTGAGGTTCAGCCGTGTGTATGGCCGAACCCCACTAAAGATGGTTTTATGCTTGGTGATGAAAGTTAGTTAATTTAAAGCAAAGGTTGGTCTCAATGGCACAATCGTAATTATGGCTGAAATGATCAAAAATAAAATGATCATATGATGGGATAAATGGGCTAAAACCAAAGTGGTAAGGTTCAGCCATAATGTATGGCCGAACCCTACTAAGGTTCGTTTAGAAGTTTGGGTAATTAGATAGGTTTTAATTAAATAAATGAATGACCAATGTTTTAATGGATGAGTTTCGGCTATGGCTTTGGCCGAACCCCACTAGGTGATTCTTGGAACATTAAGCTTTGCTGGAAATTAGGTGGATAAATGATTAACTTGCTGCCATGTACATAGGGTATTCGGATTTTTAGAACGGTGAGCGAGCCGTGATCGGAAGACGGTCCAAAGGAAGGGTCGAACAAAGTAAACTATCGTAGGTTTCCTACCTTGTTGTAACCACATAACTTATTTGCTGTTTTATGTTTATTTGAATAAGTTATTTGAATCAAATGTTATATTTACAAATGGCATGTTTGCATAGACATCTCATGCATAGCATGGGATGATGGGGAAGTAACCGGAGGCCACACTCCGTCGGGGCGTCCGAAAGACCATTGTGGGGTACCCTGATGATGAGAATCCCATCAGGAGGAATCCGGAGGCCACACTCCGTCGGGGCGTCCGAAAGACCACTGTGGGTTACCTTGACGATGAGAATCCCGTCAAGTGATGGCTATATTGAATGGTGATGGGTGGGACTCATTACATGTTCATTTCATACATAGCATATTTTTACAGAATTTTGTCACACATGTATAACTATTATCCTATTTGCATGTTTTTGACTAACCATGTGGTAGCCCTATTCTGAAACACTACTGGGCGCGTTGATCTAACGCCCTATCTATATCTTTAGTGGATGATGCAGGGAAAGGAAAGAACGTGGTTGGAGAAGAGGACCAAGTACGAAAACTTGGGCGATTTGAATGATTGCAATGGACTATGAATGGATTATTTATGGACTTGTTAGTTGATTTATTTGGAACAATGTAATTTGTTAAATTAGATGTTGGCATGTAATAAGTAGTTAAGTAGATGCTATGGTTGGATTTATTTGAATGGTTTGGAATGAATAGTAGACTAAGGTTATATAATAATTTTGGAGAATAAATAAGGTACTTTGCTATCTAAAAAAAAATGGAAATTGGATTAATCATAGGTTCTATTATAACCTCAGTTAGATCTAGACTAAGTTAATTCCGCTAGATATATATGTACCATGTGCGGATCAGTTTTATGGACTTAGTTCATACGCACATGGGCTTGGCCAGTTAAGGGTCGGATTTAGAGATCCGAACTTAACTCGCGTCGTGACATTCCGCCCCGATCACTTATTGATTATTATTATTAAAAAAAAAAATAAACTCTGAAAATTTAGAGTGAAAAGGGCGGGGTGTTACAGTTGGTATCAGAGCGAAACGGGAAGTTGAATCTTCCGAAGTAAGATTAAGACGGTTTCATGTCTCACTGACGGATAAGTATCCCAACTGACCGACTCTTCGGAGTCCGCTGACTGGGGGCCGGATTAATTTACTTCGTGGACTCAGACTGAACAAATCAAACTGAGAATAACAGTGAAAGATAGTAAAAGTACATTATTATAATTCATCTATCAAACGTAGCAAAATAGGATATACATTCCCCAATACTCCCCAATTGAGAAAAGAAAAACAAACATAGGGAATTTAGAGACTCTCCCCTCAAAAACAAATAGAAAATCAAGTTTGTTTATTTGGAAATCTCCCCAAAATTGTGAAAAATACAAACTGTACGAGGAAACTAAGTCAATAATGTTTTTATGACTTAGGGAAATGGCTCCAAAGAGAAGGATCCCTCAGAATCAAAAAGGGAAGGAAAAAGTGTTGCAAATCACGCAACATGAGAAAGTGTTACCACAACACGAAAAATCTGTGCATGAGAAGGAGCTGTCTATACATGAGAAAGAGGTAACCCAACCTGATGAGGAGCAACCTGTTCATGAAAAGTCTCACAATGGGGAAGAATCACAGCACTCATGGAGGGAAGAAAAGGGGAGTGAGAATGCATCACAGAAAGAGGGAGAAGGAAACAGTGGTGTACATATACCACATGTGCCGCCTGAGCTTCAGGGATTAGTCCAAACAGTGGTAACCTCAGTACTCCAGCAACATATGAATGGGAGTGAAAGTTCCAGGGATGCCAGTGACCGGAGTATGGCACGAGAATTTCAACAACAGCGTCCTCCCTACTTCAAAGGGAAGGAAGGGGCTGTCGGAGCCGAGCACTGGCTAAAGAAGATCACTCAGATCTTAAAATTACTTAAGATCTCGAGTCATGCTGACAGGATTTTACTGGCTACATCACAATTGATAGAAGATGCCGGTAAATGGTGGGAGGTGGTGGAGAAGCAGAGGGAACTCATACCAGCTAGGGAGAGGACGGCCATGACATGGAATGAGTTTTCAGCAACCTTTCTGGAACATTACTTTCCGGAGGAGGAGAAGGAGCGACAGACGAAACTTTTTCTGTCCTTGGTACAGGGCTCTATGACGGTGGCAGAGTATCACCGTGAATTTCTCAGTTTATACATTTACGCATTCTATATGGTGGACACAGAACTTCGCAAGGCAAGAAAGTTTGAGAGGGGTCTACGGCCAAACATCAAGGCCAAAGTGACCATATTTAAGTGCACCACATTGGCTGAGGTGGTCAGCAAGGCCACAATAGCAGAACAGGAGTTGAATGCAATAGTACGGTTTGACAATCGTCGAGCTCCAAGTGGGAGGGGTGGGTTCCAGCCCAACAAGAGGTTTCGTCCGAACTTCAGTAGACCCTCACCATCTACTGGGTCCGCGGGGAGCTTTCGTCCCAACCAGCCCTCCCCATCTGCATCAGTCACCCAATCATTCAAAGGGGTGAACAACTGTTTCCACTGTAATCAGCCGGGTCACTTCAAGAGAGACTGTCCAAAGCTCAATAGGCTCTCATATTCCAGAGGATCTTTCCGTCCACCAGCGAGGCCAGCTAACTCCCGAGGAGGCAGGACATATAATCAGGCGGGACGGGTGCCTACTCCTACCGGATCTGGACGACTATTTGCTCTGGAACCTCTTGAGGATGTGGATCATTCTGTGATTCAAGGTATGGCCGTTGTTAATAGTTCTTATGCTTGTGCATTGTTTGATTCTGGAGCATCGCACTCTTTTATATCTGCATCCTTTATAACTGCTACTGGAACACTAGTTCAAAAGCTGTCCACCACACTCACAGTAGTATCCCCTGTCGGAGACACGTCTTTGGGACTCATATGCACGGCCATAAATACAGAACTCGCTGGACTCAGATTTGAGTTCAATTATTTGGTACTCGACATGACTGAGTACGATATTATATTTGGCATGGACTGGTTGGCTAGTTATGAAGCCAATATTGATTGTTATCGCCGAAGAGTGACATTTTGGTCACCCGAGGGAAAGCAGTATATAGTTCGTGCCGACAAGCAAAGCAGATTGCAGGAAGCGTTGCATCATTTGGTGTTGAACAATATTGTCATCAACAAAGCACGAGTCACTGAACTTCCAGCAATTGTGAAAGAATTTGTTGATGTCTTTCCAAAAGAACTTCCTGGTATACCGCCTATGAGGGAGCTCAATTTTGAGATCAAGCTATATCCTGGTACCTCACCAGTGTCTCTACCCCATTATCGAATGGCACCAGCAGAAATGTCCGAGTTGAAGAAGCAACTTGATGAATTACTCAGACTGGGTTGCATTCGGAACAGCACATCGTCATGGGGAGCTCCAGTGTTGTTCGTGAAAAAGAAGGATGGTTCACTTAGAATGTGTGTGGACTACCGGAAGTTAAATCAGCTAACTGTCCGGAACAAGTATCCCCTACCCAGGATCGATGATTTATTCGATCAGTTGAGGGGATCCAGTCATTTTTCCAAGATTGATCTGATGTCCGGTTATCATCAAATCCGGGTCAAGGAGGAAGACATCGAAAAAACAGCTTTCAGAACACGGTATGGACTATTTGAATTTGTAGTCATGCCATTTGGGCTTACCAACGCCCCGGCTGTGTTTATGGACTTAATGAACAGAATATTCCGTCCATATTTGGATCGGTTTGTTATAGTGTTCATCGACGATATCCTGATCTATTCCAAGAGTCAGGAAGATCATGCTGAGCATCTTCGAATAGTATTGAACACTTTGAGACAGAACCAGTTGTATGCCAAAGCAAGTAAATGTGAATTTTGGCTACCTGAGGTCAAATTCTTAGGGCATGTTATAACAGCAGATGGTATAGCCGTTGATCCGGCTAAGGTGGCAGCAGTAAGTGAGTGGAAAGCACCAAAGAATGTCACTGAAATCCGTAGTTTTCTGGGTTTGGCTGGATATTATAGGAAGTTTATCATGGACTTCTCCAAAATTGCATCCCCATTGACTCGACTCACGCAGAAAGGAGTCAAATATGAATGGTCAGAGCTGTGCAATCAGAGATTTGAGGAGCTGAAAGAGAGACTTACAACTGCTCCTATTCTAGTTTTGCCGGAAAGGGGCAAAGGTTATGAAGTACAATGTGATGCATCAGGAGAGGGACTGGGATGTTCACTCATGCAACGTAATCGGGTGGTGGCATATGGTTCAAGACAACTAAAGATACATGAACGCCTCTACCCCACACATGATCTGGAATTAGCTGCGGTGGTCTTCGCTCTCAAAAGCTGGAGACACTATCTATATGGGGAGAAGTTTGAAGTATTTTCAGATCACAAGAGCTTGAAGTATTTATTTGATCAGAAAGAGCTCAACCTGAGGCAGCGCAGATGGATGGAATATCTGGCGGACTATGAATTTGCACTCCGATATCATCCGGGAAAGGCCAACAAAGTGGTGGATGCTCTCAGCCGCATGTCTCATGCATCAGTGGCATGTTTGATCAGGACTGAATGGGAGATGTTGAATTCCATTCATGAGTTTAATCTATACATCACAAACCATGGGAGTATGTACAATTTGATCATACGATCCAACATGGTTACAAAGATTGAACAGGAGCAACGAACAGATCCGGAAATGGCAGAGACATGGGCCAAGATGTCTAATGGCGAGGTTGTACCGGATTGGGAATTACGACCAGGACAGGGTCTTATGTTCCGGGGTAGAATATATGTGCCAAGAAGCTGCAGAAAAGAATTATTGATAGAGGCACATCAGAGCAAGCTGTCCATTCATCCGGGTAGCACAAAAATGTATCATGACTTAAAAAGACATTATTGGTGGCATGGACTCAAGAAGGATGTTGCAGACTACGTGGCCCATTGTTTAACTTGTCAGCAGGTTAAGACGGAACATCAGAAGCCACCAGGGCTACTCAAACCCTTAGCAGTGCCGGAATGGAAATGGGAGCACATTTCCATGGACTTTGTGACGGGGTTGCCGAGGTCCTCGAAGGGCAATGACGCTATATGGGTTGTGGTAGACCGATTGACCAAGTCCGCGCATTTTATTCCTATCAAGATGATGGATTCATCAGAGACATTGGGTCGGAGATATATCAAAGACATCATCAGACTACATGGTATTCCACAGACTATAGTGTCTGATAGAGATGGCCGATTTACCGGCAGGGTATGGCAGAGCATGCAGTCGGCCATGGGAACCGATCTACTTATTAGTACAGCATTCCATCCACAGACCGATGGACAATCGGAAAGAACAATACAAACGTTGGAGGACATGTTGAGGGCGTGCATGCTAGACTTCAAAGGTGGATGGGAGGATCATTTGCCATTGGTGGAGTTTTCTTATAACAATAGCTACCAAGCAAGCCTCCAGATGGCACCATTCGAAGCTTTGTATGGTAGACCATGCAGGTCACCAGTGTGCTGGACCGAGGTCGGCGAACCTGCACTGATAGGACCTGAGTTGGTTGCAGAAACTACTGCACAGATTCAGTTGATACGTCAACATTTGTTGACCGCACAGAGTCGGCAAAAGAGCTACGCTGATAAAAGGAGGAGGTTTCTCGAATTTGAAGTGGGAGACATGGTATTCTTGAAGGTCTCACCACGAAAAGGGCACATGAGATTTGGGAAGAAAGGAAAATTGTCGCCAAGATATGTGGGACCGTTTTCAATTATCAGAAGGATGGGAGATGTAGCCTATCAGTTGGCACTTCCTTCGCAATTGGCGTCTCTACATGATGTATTCCATGTATCTATGCTGAGGAAGTACAACCCTGATCCATCTCATGTTTTGAATGTGCAAGATATAGATGTGCAAAGCGACGTCACTTATGTCGAGAAGCCGGTTGGAATATTGGAAAGTGAGCAAAGGGTGTTGCGTAACCGAGCGATTCAGTTCGTCAAGGTGGTATGGGATCGACATGGTGTTGAGGAAGCCACTTGGGAATTGGAATCGGAGATGAAAACATCTCACCCTGAATTGTTTGTATGATTTACTTTGAAATTCTACTTCGTTCGATTTTCGGGACGAAAATTATAAAAAGAGTATTGTATTGTAACACCCTGGAATTTCAAAGTTATCATTTTATATGAAAATATTCATATTTACGGAATTGCCATTGTGATAAAATTTATTTGAATTTAAATGGGTCAAGGGCTAATGAAGACCCAAAGGAGGGTAGTTTGTTTATAAAACAAATAAATGGATAAGATGGATTTAAACGGGTCAAGAATCATATTTGGGTCAAATTTTGATAAATGGGTCAAAATGGCTAGATGGGACCCAATGGGTCGTGAATGGCATGGTTAACCATGGATTGAGTTCAAGCTTAGTTAATTTAAGCTTATTAATTACTTGAGTTTGGTTTGAGTTGAAATGAATGATGGGTTAAGTTGAGTTGAATTTATTAGTTAAGTTAAATTAAATGAATGACTTAGGTTGGGTGAGTTGAATAAATGAGTTGGATGAATATGTATTTTTATTGTGAAGTGTGTAAATGAGAGGGGAAGTGTTTTAAATTCCAAGTTTGAGCAAGGAAAAAACGTTGGTGCATGGGGAGACATTACCATGCATGTAACCCCCATTTAGGTGATGAATAAAATGGGAGTTACATTTTAAATGGGAGTTACTTTTTGAAGTCACAAAGGTTGCTAGGGACGTTGGCTGCATGCATGAGCAATTTCATGCATGTAACGGCTACCATGGAGATATGAGAGTGATGGCTTTGAGAGTTACAAATGCATGAATGAAGGAGGGAATGCAAACAAAGCACAAGGATATGCATAGGCCGTTGGGTACCCTTGGAGGTTCATCTCAAAGATGAAACCCCCAAGGAAGGTATTAAAAAATAAAGGTTACATAAAGGTTTTATGTTTAAAATGGTTACATGCATTGGAACCATGAGGATTAACCACCTTAGATGGAAGGTCAAGGGTTAAAAAACGTTGGAGGGTTTCATCTCAAGGATGAAACCCCCAAAGGAAATAAGAGTTAAAGATAAATGCATTAGGAGTTACAATTTTTGGGTACCAAAGAGATCACATGGGCTGATTGAAATTTAGCCAAAGATGTTTTAGTTTTTCTCTCCCTATCTCTCTCTCTTGGTCGTTTTTATCTTCCCAAACACTAAGAGCAGCAGTTGGTTAGTGATATGAAATCAGTCCTTGATTGATTTGTTTCACCAAGACAAAAGCATACCTTGAGCAAAAGAGTTGGCCTCAAGGTATTCCATCCAAAGTCAAAAAAATTCTATCTCTTTCTCTCTTTGCCGTTTTCTACCAAGAACAACAGCTGGTTGTTTAAATCAGTCCCTGATCATCAAGGAATCAAGAAGAAGGAGAGGCTAAGGAAGGACAAGGAACAAGCCGGAGGGAAGATCAAGTGGAGGAGTCGCGGAAACGGTAGGTGTTCGATAAACTATTTTTAATTAAGAATTATGATCCGGCTATTGGATGGCTGAATCTAACAAGGGTTAAATATTGGTTAGAAGTACATGAAGGAGATCAAAAGAGGGACCATAGGGTTCGGCCCCATTGGATGGCCAAACCCCATGGAAATAATTGGTTTATTTGGATGGTTTTTGGAAATTAAAACCATACAAATTTGGGACTGTTTTTAGATGATTTTAAGTGTGTGTTTTAAAAGGGTTAAAACATAAATAAGGAAGTTTGTTTTGGACATAAATGAATGATGAATAAATTCAGAACCAAAGGTCATAGGGTTCGGCCACCATGGAGGGCCGAACCCCATGTAAATAATGGTTTGTTTTGATGTATTTGGAACAAATAAACCATGAAGTTGATGGACTGTTTTGGGTTATTATTTTAAGATGTAAATACATGTTTTACAATGGTTAAAAAACATGGATTTGGGTGCTGGTTTCAGACCTAAGATGAAGGACTAAATGTTCAAAATTAATCTCATGGTGTTCGGCCAATATACATGGCCGAACCCTATGAAATTGGGCTAATTTTGGAGGATTGTTTTGAAGGTTAAAAACCTGATTTAGATATACAGTTATTACCTGGTTAATTGAGGTTTAAAAACAGTAAACGTAACCATTGGGTTCAGCCATGATATAGGGCCGAACCCCATGTAAAACGGTGTGGGTTTTCATGTTGAGAACCCCATGGAAACCATGGAAACCATGAAAATCCATGGACTGTTTTGTGGAATAATTGGGTTAAGTTTATGATGAACATTAGGTATTATTTATATGCTTTGATTTAAGAATAATATATGTTGTTTATGGAGTTAGTATGGGTAAGTAATCGGCCAATATGAATGATGGAAATTGAGTATAAAATCACATTGGTGAGGTTCGGCCATGTGTATGGCCGAACCCCACTAATGGTAATTGTGGGACATAATGGTTGGTGTATATAAAGATATGGAAGGTTTAAGAAGGATCAAATTAAGTGGTGAGGTTCAGCCGTGTGTATGGCCGAACCCCACTAAAGATGGTTTTATGCTTGGTGATGAAAGTTAGTTAATTTAAAGCAAAGGTTGGTCTCAATGGCACAATCGTAATTATGGCTGAAATGATCAAAAATAAAATGATCATATGATGGGATAAATGGGCTAAAACCAAAGTGGTAAGGTTCAGCCATAATGTATGGCCGAACCCTACTAAGGTTCGTTTAGAAGTTTGGGTAATTAGATAGGTTTTAATTAAATAAATGAATGACCAATGTTTTAATGGATGAGTTTCGGCTATGGCTTTGGCCGAACCCCACTAGGTGATTCTTGGAACATTAAGCTTTGCTGGAAATTAGGTGGATAAATGATTAACTTGCTGCCATGTACATAGGGTATTCGGATTTTTAGAACGGTGAGCGAGCCGTGATCGGAAGACGGTCTAAAGGAAGGGTCGAACAAAGTAAACTATCGTAGGTTTCCTACCTTGTTGTAACCACATAACTTATTTGCTGTTTTATGTTTATTTGAATAAGTTATTTGAATCAAATGTTATATTTACAAATGGCATGTTTGCATAGACATCTCATGCATAGCATGGGATGATGGGGAAGTAACCGGAGGCCACACTCCGTCGGGGCGTCCGAAAGACCATTGTGGGGTACCCTGATGATGAGAATCCCATCAGGAGGAATCCGGAGGCCACACTCCGTCGGGGCGTCCGAAAGACCACTGTGGGTTACCTTGACGGTGAGAATCCCGTCAAGTGATGGCTATGTTGAATGGTGATGGGTGGGACTCATTACATGTTCATTTCATACATAGCATATTTTTACAGAATTTTGTCACACATGTATAACTATTATCCTATTTGCATGTTTTTGACTAACCATGTGGTAGCCCTATTCGGAAACATTACTGGGCGCGTTGATCTAACGCCCTATCTATATCTTTAGTGGATGATGCAGGGAAAGGAAAGAACGTGGTTGGAGAAGAGGACCAAGTACGAAAACTTGGGCGATTTGAATGATTGCAATGGACTATGAATGGATTATTTATGGACTTGTTAGTTGATTTATTTGGAACAATGTAATTTGTTAAATTAGATGTTGGCATGTAATAAGTAGTTAAGTAGATGCTATGGTTGGATTTATTTGAATGGTTTGGAATGAATAGTAGACTAAGGTTATATAATAATTTTGGAGAATAAATAAGGTACTTTGCTATCTAAAAAAAAATGGAAATTGGATTAATCATAGGTTCTATTATAACCTCAGTTAGATCTAGACTAAGTTAATTCCGCTAGATATATATGTACCATGTGCGGATCAGTTTTATGGACTTAGTTCATACGCACATGGGCTTGGCCAGTTAAGGGTCGGATTTAGAGATCTGAACTTAACTCGCGTCGTGACATTCCGCCCCGATCACTTATTGATTATTATTATTAAAAAAAAAAATAAACTCTGAAAATTTAGAGTGAAAAGGGCGGGGTGTTACATAGCATTCATTTTATGGTCTTCGTTATGTATTATCTATATGCTTTGTTATCACTAATCCATGTGTTAGCCCTACTAGGAGTCCTACTAGGCGCGTGGTCTAACGCCCTACTTCTACCCTAGCTGATGACACAGGAGATGCCAGAAGCGAAGGACGAGACGGGAGCCAAGCTGAGGAGCTTGGGAAGGCGTGCTAGATAGTTTACTGATGTTATTTTGGGAAAATGTAAATTGAGTAATTTAGTTTGTGGAATGTAATAATTTAACTTACTTGCAATGTTTGGATGTTATTTTGGACATTATCAGTTAAGGTATGTTGGAAATTAAATGAATGTATCTTCCCTGCTATCTAAGAATTTGTAGGTTAGACTCTTTTATAATTTTCTGCAATTGGTTTAAGTGTTCCCCGATGCTTACTTCTACATGTGAACCGTTCTCCGTGGATTTCATTCCACGCGCACGTAGGGTTGGCTAGTTAAGGGCCGGGCTTTAGAAGCTCGGACTTAACTCGCGTCGTGACGTCCGCGCCCTTTGTCACTTTAAAAAAAAAATTAGACTCTGATTATGGTGAAAAGGGGCGGGTGTTACACTCGGTTCGAGTATGACTAACACTAACATACTAACTTCTATTCGGACTGGTCCACGGGTTTTACTGCTTTCTGTACCCTCTAGGCTTAACTCTCAGATCTTTGATTCGGGACAAGGCAATGAGTAATTTATTTACCTTATGCTTTAAAACACTGTGCATTGGGTGTTATTTTCTACATTTATGTATTTTGATTGCCGACGCTTCTTAAAACACCCCACTTTAGGTGTTATTTTGCCTTATTCATTTTGATTGCATTTATTTATGAGTGTGTTAATGCACGCCTCGCTTTTCAAGATCTTTCTTTTTAAACGTTTACTTGCACATTTTTTTATTAAATTGATAAATGACTTAAAGTTTTAATTTTCAATTTATTTACACGTATGTGGAACATGCCTAGATTTATGTACTTGTTTATTTATACAGTTTTAACTCTTTACAATCTTTTTCAGAAAACTCACCAGCTAACAGTTAGGAGATTCAACCACACTGTTTTATTTTGAAATGCATCACATATTGCATTAAACTTCATAATTTCTAAAACCATTGGTCCTATGGCAATAATGGGGGCCCATGGTTAATATATTGATGGAAACGATGTGAATGGGACAAGAATGTGATACCTGATAGTGCTCAAATGTAAATGGATAATTTTGGAGGTTTCTAAATGTGAAATGTGATTATATGATAGTGTCATGGAGCCAAGCTTAGCCATTTTGGAACGGAGTACGGGACCTAGTTATGTGCCTAGAAGCTAACTAGTTGAAGTTGGGTTATCGTGTAAAAGATCAGTTTCCAACACGTAGTTCCACCGGGAACACACTTTGTTGTGTACTTGTATATATATTGTGCATTGCAGGGCTTGTGAGAAAATGAGCGGTAAAAGCCCCAGTCTTGAAACTGGTTCGCAAAATTTGTACATTCGTACATTAGTGCCCAGACTTGAATCTGGTAGTATTTGTGGTTATTTATGGGGCGTACCCCAATCTTCAGAAAGGGTAAAAAGAGGTTGTTATTGCCTTCTCGTCATCTGAGCTATGTGTTTTAAATTACAATTCTATTTACTCCAATTTTATAACCCCGAAAAGTGGGGGATTGAACTAAGTGTAATGTTTATTTCAGCATAGTGAATTATGATATAATTGTTGAATTGTCTTTGTATTGAATTGAAAATCATGTGAGATGTGTTGTTGGGTTAAACGGTGATTTAATCCATATGTATTGATATGTTTGATTGGTGAAATGTGCATATCAAAGAGAAAATACCCTCACGCACTGTGTGAAGCATTGTATTGTGAATAGCTTCGAGTGTAGAACATATATACATACTGAGGTGAAGCACTATACTGTAACAAGTCGTAGTGTATAACATATTGCGGCCTATGTGAAGCATTGGTTTGGAGTTAAAATATGTCAATTGACAGGGGAAGTATTTTGAAGAAAAAGGAACATGCATTGATAACAATTGAATGACTATACTAGGGTGTTGACCCCATGTAAAGATTTACATGATTTATGGGTGTATAAACTATAGAGTGTTAATATGTTTGAATGATAACATGCTATACTATCTGTTGTTTTCTCTTCAATGGGTTGTGTTGCTCATATCCCTTAAGTTGTAGGGAACCTTCCTAATGAGGGGATTGAAGAACCCCCGCTGCTTTAGAGATGAGGAAACTAATATTTCCCCTGAATGAGAATTTATTTAATTTGTGTATTTATAATCTCTTATTGTGTAATAATTATGTGCCCAATTGAGGCACAACTAAACATGGAATAAAACCACTAAAATTCCTAATGTGCTAGAACACGATTGACCCTAGAGGGGGGGGTCAATTGGTCAATTCCAATTTGTTGGTCCTTTTTAAGATTCCTTGATTGATTAATATTTATGCAGCGGATATAACAATCAAGTGTGTGAGTGTAAACAAAAGTGATTATGCAATTAACACAAGAATTTAGCTCTAACACCAGAAGCACACGGACACAAGATATATAGTGGTTCGGTTAGCCAACCTACATCCACTGTTAGGACTAGGTCAACCTTGAGCTATCCCCAAATTCGCTAAGTGGGGACTTACACCCTCACAATTAGAGTTGGAATTCCACCTCACTCAATCGGCTGAGAATTCCACCCACCACTGTCCTAGAGACGACACTCTAGAGTTTTTTATAGTTGTTCAGGAGCCAATACTCCTTATTCCACTTTTGGGACAAAGGTTTTAAAAAAAAAAAATTAAAACCAAGAAACACTTGCCTTATAGCTCTTTTCTTGAAGATGTGTGCTTCTCAAGGATTCACCCAATGTGTGTGGACCCTCTTTCTTATAGACATCGTATAGCAATCGCAATTTCAGGATGACTAGAACAATTGGTTTAAATCCTAGTTAATATCTTATCTATCTCCTCTGTTTCCCTCTCTCACAATCTTAATCAAAGATTGGGTATTTGATTTTGGGTATAGGCATAAGAGAGATGATCATTCTTTTAGAGTGTATGATTTTTCTCAGTTCAGGGAAGATGATCAAACGATCACACAACACTCATATTTATAGAGAAGTGTAAACAGTTTTTCAAACTGTCAAATACTGACACGTCTGTGGTACCGATGGGTTGGTGTTCATATTTATTACCGTTTAACCACCCAACCGTTGCGCATTAAATGCACTCCCAACAGTGTTTTTATTTCCTGATCGACAAGTCGGAGCCGCTGATGGGTTGACAGTCATGGCACCGAAAGGTCGGTCCATACGAGAGGCTCAGTCTAGGGCAACATCATTCTGAAAGAGTTTCATGTCCCGAAACTTGTCCTAACTAGAACGACCTGTCGCCTTTTACCGAGGGGTCGGTCCTAATACTCTCGATCGGTCTTCAATTACCGAGATGTCTGTTTCTTCTAGAGCCCACTTGAATTCACAGTCCAAAACTCGCAAGTCCTTTACTGATGAGTTGTCGACCACGAGGGGTCGTTTAAGTTCATCACTGAGGGGTTGGTGCATACGAGACTCTCGGTAAGAGCCTTACCTAGAATGACAGTGTTTTTATCCAGAACCTCTGTCAATCTGGCCTACCAGTCCTTGACCACGACGGATCAATCCTATCTCCACCGTGGGGTTGGTGAGAACTACTGGTCGAGCTGACAGTGAACTTAATTCATATTTCCAACTTCACTTCCAAATCACTGTCCAATTTTCTCTCTTAGGCTTCTTTATGGATTTTACCATTTGTTCAACTAAGACTAGAGATAGTCCGTCTAAGGTGTGGGTACCACCTAAAGTCATCTATGGCCAAAGGCCTATTGTGATTGCCATATACGATGAGCTTCAATCCCGTGAAGAATGATCTTCACTCTTGGTCACATTGAGTCTTCAAGCTTCTTAGAAAGTGCTTCTTCCTGAGTCATGGAATTGACAAACAGGGACTCGGCAAAGTCGAGGCACTAATAATCTCCCCCTTTGTCAATTTCATGAGAAAACCTAGAAGCTAACCAATTACAAGCCCACCCTTATGAAATCACATTTGAATACAAAATATTACATCAATTACATTTACATATTCAAATGGAAACAACAAGAGTATGAGCTTTGCATATTCTTGTTCAGTTTGCTTGATTTCATGTTTTTTTGTTCTAGCACATAAGCAAGCAACACTAGAAAATCATTAGAGGGGTTAGTCCCAAAACATAAATATGCATCTATGGGACTAAAAAAGATTAGTATTCGTTCTCCCCCATACACTAATGATTTCCTGGGAACCAATCACTACCTTTTTTATTTCCAAACTTTAAGCATAGACATTCCCTTATGTCTATTGGCTTCTTCATATTCTTCCCCTTTGTGGTTCTCTCTTCCTAGAGGCCCAAGCACTTTGGCTTTTTCCCATCTTTTGATGTCTTATAGCTTCTACTAAACTCTCCCCCATTTTGTCATACAATTGACAAAGTTTTAGTAAGCAGAAATTTGCGAAGTCGGGGCACTAACGACCACTATGGCTTCGATGTGTTATTCTGATGTTGTGTTTTCTTTGTGAGGCTTATAGTATATGTTTGAGTCCACATGAATTGAGCATGTGTGACATTTTATTTCTGCTGTATGTTATGGATTGGTGAACGTAGAAACCAAAGATATCTCCATGTGTGATCAGTTAAAAAAAATGGATCACCTCGCATCCGGGCCCGCATGACGGGACGGGGTGTGACAACTTGGTACCTCTGACAGTGTTAGGGAATTACATGTTAAGAGAAATAACTAGAGACAAATTAGTATGTGTTAGAGACAACTTTGTTAGTGCCCCGGCTTTGCCAAGTCCTTAAGTTAGTCAATTCCATGACTCGAGAAGAAGCATTTGCTAGAAGCTTGAAAAACTCAAGGTGATCAAGAAAGAAGATCATGCTCCACCGGACTGAAGCTCATCGTTATGGCAATCACAAAAAACGGGTATGTGGCCATATATGACTTTAGGTGGAACCCACACCTTAGAGAGGACCATCCCTGTGCTTAGTTGCATTTGTTGGTAATGGACATAATAAACCTAGAGAGGAAGCTTGACGGTGAATTGGAAACGAATTTGGAAATATGAATTAAGTTCACTGTCAGCTCGACCAGTCGTTCTCACCGACCCCTCGGTGGAGACAAGATCGACCCATCGTAGTCATAGACTGGTCGGCCAGATTGACAGAGTTCTGGGTCATAGAATTCTCAGTCTGGGTAAGCCTTTGATCGAGAGTCTCATATGCACCGACCCCTCGGTGATGAACCTAACGAACCCTCATGGTCAACGACTCGTCGATGAAAAACTTGTGAGTTCTGGAAATTGAACTCAACTGGCTCTCGAGAAAACAGACATCTCGGTATTTCAAGACCGATCTAGAGCTCCAAGACCGATCCTCGGTAAAGGGCGACAGGTCGTTCTGGGCAGGACAAGTTTCGGGACATGAAACTCTGTCTGCATGGTGTTGCCCCTGATCAAGACCCTCGTATGGACCGACCCCTTGGTGCCATGACTGTCAACCCATCGGTGACACCGACCTGTAGACCGGGAATTAATTATACCGTTGGGAGTGCATTTAATGAACGACGGTCGGGTAGTTGAACTGTAATAAATATGAACACCAACCCATCGGTGCCTCCGATTTGTCAGTACTGGACAACTTGAAAAACTGTGTTGTCTCCTCTATAAATATCTGAGTTGTGTGATCATTTAACTATCTTCCTTGAACTGAGAAAATTCACATGCTCTAAGGAATGATCAACTCTCTTGTGCCTCCACCTGAGAATCATGTACAACGAATCTATTGATTGAGTTAGTAAAAGAGAGAAAGTGATGAGAAAAAAAAGATACTAAATAGGATAGAATCAGTTTCCCAGTCACCCTGAGATTGTGATTACTCAGCAACGGCTAAAAGGCAGAGCGTCGTGATTAAACTCGGGCACACATTGAGTGGATCTTTGAGAAGCACACATCTTCAAGAAAGAGCGACAAAGGCAAGTGCTTCTTGGTTTTATGTTTGTTTTAAAACCTTTATCCTGTTAAAGTGGATTAAGGAGGCTTGGCTCTGGAATCACTATAAAAAATCTAGAGCGTCGTCTCTAGCACACATGATGGGTGGGATTCCCAGCCAAATCAAATAGGTGGAATTCCTATTTTACATGTGGTGGTGAAATTCCCAGCCAATTGAGTGACGTGGAATTCCTACTCTAATTGTGAGAGTATAAGTCCCCACTTAATGAATTTGGGGATAGCTCAAGGTTGAGTTAGTCTTTACAGTGGATGTAGATTGGCTAACCGAACCACTCTATATCTTGTGTCCTTTTGTTTGTCGTGTTAGAATCAATTTCTTGTATGCAACATTTGCTAACACACACACACTTGATTGAAGTATCCACTGCACTCTAATTAATCAATCAAGGAATTTTAAAAGGAGCAACAAATTGGGATTGACCTATTCCCCCCCTTTCTAGGGTTAATCGAGTTCTAGCACCAAAGAAAGAAAACTCTCTTTCAATTGGTATCAAAGCGTAGTGCTCTTTAGAAGGATTTAAACATCCGAGATGATCCAAGCTAGAACACCATGGGAGACAATCATGCAATATCCAAACCCCCTTACTTTGATGGAACAAACTATGCCTCAAGGAAAGCCAAGATGAGAAGTTTCTTTTTTTTTTCCATAGATTCATCGGTATGGGATACTGTAAAGACTAGATGGGATGAACCAATGAAAGAGAAGATGATACTATTCACCTCAACCATGTTTATGACACCCAAACATTTTGCCACTTAGACCCTTGCTGAAAATGCTGCCCAGACAACTGATGGCAAAGCCATGAATGCCCTTAATTGTGTAGTATACGATAACGAGTACAAGCGAATTATGATCTGTGGAACTGCTAAGGAGGCACGGGAACTTCTTGAAAGAACTCATGAAGGCACCTCAATAGTTAAGAGGTCCAAAATTCAGATCCTCTAAAATCAATTTGATACGATTAAAATAAGGGAGGATGAAGTCTTCATAGAATTCTAATCCAAGATAAGCGACATTGTGAATCAAATGTATGCTTTAGCTAAAGGGCTACCTGAGGACAAGGTATTTACCAAAATTGTATGGAATCTTGCAGAAAGATTCAAGCCCAATGTTGTGGCTATGAAGATAACAGAGATGCCTCTAATGCACATCGATGATTTGGTTGGTTCACTACAAACCTATGTACTACACTTTGAACAACCAAAGGAAAAATTCATTGCCTTGAAATCTTCTGAAAGTTCCCTTGGGCTCTAGAACAAGGACCGAGACTTCCCCTAGAGGGGGTTGTGTGTGTTGGTGTGGTGGATGGGTGTGGGGGGGCGGGAATAGGACAATCTCCAATTTTTATGGTTTTTACAAATTTCTTGATTAATTAACAAATTTGCAGTGGATTAATAGTGTTAATCAAGAGAGATGGGTTGTATGATCAAAAGTGTACACAATTATAAGAACAATCACAGAAGTAAAGATCAACACCCACAAAACCAATTTATAGTGGTTCAGTTAAACAACCAACATTCACTCTAATGACTCACCCAACCTTGGGTTATCCTGAATTCACTATGTGGGGACTTACACCCTCACAAATAGAGTAAGACTTCCACCGTACTCAATTGGTTGGGAATTCCACCCACCACATGTGCAAGCTATAACACTCTAGATTTTTTATAGTGGATTCGGAGCCAAGCCTACTCAATCCACTTGTCCTAGATTTTGAAAGGTTTGACCAACCCAAGGTCTACTTCCTTATCCCTCTATTTTTTATAGTGGCTCCAACTTCCTTGCCTTTATCCGCTTCACAAGATGATTTATAAAATAAAATCACTAAGAAACACTTGTCTTTGTATGAAGTCACTTGTAGATGTATGCTTCTTGAGGATGCTCTCCCAATGTGATGTCAAAGATGTGCCTTGTGTATGCTCAATCATAATTTATGGGAGGTCTCTAGGATTTAGGTGTGCCAATGGATTCTTGATCTATATTTCTTTCTCTCTATCTCTCTCTCTCTCTCTCTCTCTCTCTCAATCACAATCACAATCAAGAAGATTGGATATTTGATTTACCAAGTGTAGTACATGGAGAGGAGGTGAGGAGATGCTTGGGAGTGTATGAGACCTCTAGGAATTCCTTAGAGTATTTTTAGATTCAATGCTTCGACCCAACTCAAAGGAGTTTGGAGTACATATAGGCATAGAAATGAATCTCGGGTAAAACACGGGCAATGGGTCATGCTCACGATGGGTTGTGCATATGACCGTTGAGAAATGTGACAGTTGAGCTCTAACAGGCAGAAAATGGTAAAAAAACGATCACTTGTAATTGTTCGATCTCACGACTAGTCGTGCTCACAATTGGTTGTGCTGACTGTTTTCAACAAAATCACTCTCAACTATAATGGCCATATCCTAGGCTCCTGAACTCCGTTTTTAGTGTTCTTGGGCTCTATGTAAAGATCTTTCAATGATATATCCAACCATGGTGGTCTTGATAGTAGATTTCTTCATTTCATTGGTTGAAAGAGTCTCCCAATTCATTACGTTTTGACACTCAACATTTTCCTAAGATTTGTTCATGGATGCTCCAAGTCTTTAGTCCATTTCCCTTAGGCATGCTTATGATTTTACCAATGAGTGTTCTAAACCTGGGGAGGGTCTCTGTCACCAATGGGTTGACAACCATGGAACCGAGGGGTCAATCCATATGAGAGTTTCGGTCTGAGACAACACTTTGCAGACAGAGTTTCAAGTCCCAAAACTTGTCCTGCCCAGAACGACCTGTTGTCCCCACCGAGGGGTCGGTCCTAGTACTCTCGACTGGTCTGTGTTCCCGAGAGCACCCCCGTGAGTTCTAAGACCTAGAACTCACCTTGTTCAGATCGAGGAGACGATGACCATGATGGGTCGATAAGCTCATCACAGAGGGGTCGGTGCATACGGAGACTCTCGATCAGAGGCATACCCAGAATGATAGTTCTATGATCCAGAACATCTATCAATCTGGCCGACCAGTCTATGACCACGATGGGTCGATTCTGTCTCCACCGAGGGGTCGGTGAGAACGACTAGTCGTGCTGATAGTGAAACCAAATACATATTTCCAAGTTGGGATCCAATTCACCATTAAGAAGCCTCTGGGCTTGTTTATGTCCATTGCTAAAATATTCAACTAAGCCTAGGCAAGGTCATCCTAAGGTATTGGGTTTCCCCTAAAGTCATCTATGGCCAAATTACCTTTGTGATTGCCATACATAGTGATGATGAATCCGCACTTGATCCTCCAATGCTTGAGTTCTTGATTCAATTTTCATCACTTGAGTCTTAATCATTGGTTAAACTTCCGAGACAATGCTTTACCTATGTCATGGAATTGGTTACTCGGCAAGCAGGGCACTAACAATCTCCCCATTTGTCAATTTCCATGACAAGACACCTAGAAGCTAATGAATACAAACTTGATGACTTATCCCAACCATGTACATCATTTGAATACAAAAGATACAACAATTATAAGTACATATTCAAATGACAAGACCCTAGACTCTATGCTTAGGCTCCTTCTTGTTTTGCTCAGCTTGCTCCCCCTTAAGGCGTGCCAATGTACCTATACACACAAACAAGACAAGCAATGGTGGAAGCATAAAAGTCTCCCCCACAAATGTTAGTCCATAAGCACATAGTGCTTGTAAGACCTCGGATTTTTCAACTCATTAATATATGGGATTAGTTTATTTAAATTGTTAAATTGGTTGAATTTAAGGTTAGAAATTGGAATGAACCTTAAATGGGTAAGGAATTGGGTCACTTGCCCAATTAAGACCCTACGGGTTATGGATAAGGTTCAATTGGAAATAATGGGGTAAGCCTTAAATAAATGGGTCAATTGCTCAATTGGAACCCAATGGGTCAAGGTGAACTGATTTTGAAATAAATGGTTAAGATTAATTTAATTGGGTCAAAATACCCAATTAATATCCAACTGTAAATCCTCCTCATCAAGTGAGGTGGCATGTAAATGAAATGGCTAAGTGGGACCCTAAATACCATGTGGTGCATGGTCGGCTAAGCCATGGTTGACTTGGTCAACCATGGGTGAGTTCAAATTGAGTTGAGTTGATGAATGAGTTCAATTGAGTTCAAAGGAAATGAGTTGTGGCTGAGTTGAATTGACTTGAGTGATTAATGAGTCCAAATAGAATTCATATGCGTTGAGTTAAAGGAATTAGTCAATTAAAATATGTTTAAATGAAATAAGGTGTGGTTGAGTTCAAGTGCTTGAGTTGGAGAATGAGTTCATTTAAGTTGAGTTGAATTGTTTTAAGTTGAGTTGAGATGGGAAGTTGGAGCGACTTCCATCTCAAGAGGCATATGATCCAATGCACATGTTGGAAACCAAGGGGTGCCTTGGTTAAGCCAAGGGACACCTTGGCATGAGAGGAAACATAAATGGGGAGGTAGATAGTTTCCATCTCAATGGATGGAACTTGATGGGAGCAAGGTGTCTCCTTGGTTAAGCCAAGGGACACCTTGAATAGAGGAATCATTAACAGAGGGAGAGAAAGGGATTGGTCTTTCACATAAAAGACATCAGCCCAAATGGCACACCCCACCCCTTTGGCTGAATTTTCATCTTGGGATCAAGGAGATTTTCATCTCCTCTTCTTCTCTCTCTCAACTACACCTTTGGCCTATAATGCCCGCCCTTTTTCACTTGCTTAGCTTTCCGAAAACTAGAGTCTATTTTTTTTTATAAACAGAGAGTGATAGAGAGCGGGACGTCACGACGCGAGCTAAGTCCGAACTTCTAAAGTCCGACCCTTAACTGGCCAACCCTATGTGTGCATAGACTAAGTCCATGAAAAATAGTTCACACATAACAATATAAACATACGGAATTAAAATCATAACTGCGGAATTATAATAGGACATAGTTTTATTCGATTTCAGATAGCAAAGTACGTCAACTCTTTAATAATTATTAACATAACATAATTATACAAAATAAACATCCAACCATAGCCAATCTTCTAAATTATTACATGCCCGAAGTCTAGTTACTCAATTACAAGTCCATAAGTAACTTAATCAAAATATAAATTAAAATCATCCAAGCTCCTATGCTTGGCCCTTTTCGCGTTCATTGTTCCCCTCGTTTCCTGTATCATCTACTAGGGTAGAAGTAGGGCGTTAGAACAACGCGCACAGTAGATATTCCAATTAGGGCTAACACATGGCTAGTACAAAATATGCATATAACATAATAATAAATCCATATAAAACAATGCCATGACATGTGTAGTATGCAATGAGTCCCACCCATCATAAACACATGTATCCTCTTGATGGAATTCTCATCATCAAGGTACCCCCACGTAGGTCTTTCGGACGTCTCAACGGAGTGTGGCGCCTCCGGTTTCTTCTTGATGGGATTCTCACCATCAAGGTACCCCACATTGGTTTTCCGGATCCCCGACGGAGTGTGGCCCCTTCGGTTACATATCCTTCACCCCATGCCATGCATGTGATGCTAACGAAACACATGCTATTTTATATAATAAACATAGCATTAAAACATCACATTTGAAACACATCTTTTTCAACATAAATTCATCAAATAAGATAAAAACATTGTACATAAACCCATGGTTTCAAAGAGGTGGAATCCTACCAAAGACCATTACGTGTCCTTGCGCTTTCGTTCGGTAACCGCTTACGATCGTACACACCTTGTGAGGTCCCGTTACCATATAATACATCAATCAATTAAAACTATATTCCATTTGATTTCCTATTATGTTTAAGTCCATAAACCATTCCTCATGGGGTTTGGCCATACACCATGGCCGAACCCATGATCCATCACTTTCACCCTTTATACAACTTTGCCATTGGTCTAATCCTTAGTTAACATTTCATTCATTTTAATCTGCTATACATAGTTCTTTAATTCAAACACATGATCCATCAAATAGTTCATGGGGTTCGGCCATACACCATGGCCGAACCCTATGTCCATTATTTTCACCTATTTACAACATTGCCATCCATGGCTAACATAACCCATAATCCAATAACATAATCCATATGCATATATTTGTATCCTCCAATTAATTCTCCATTTAATCAATCACTATATTAAGTCCATAACCGATTCCTTAATCCAAACATGATCCACCAAATATTTCCCATGTGGTTCGGCCATACACCATGGCCGAACCCATGGTCTTTCATTTTTAGACCATATTTACATTTTTGCCATTACCTTATGTTTATGTCCAAAACAGATCCATAACATTGATTCATGGGTTCGGCCAAACACCATGGCCGAACCCTATGATGTCTAACTTTCCAATTTCATCAATTCCCATTCTTGAATCCATAATTCAAGGTTCCTTCCTTTTTTATCCAAAAGTCCATAATTAGAAACTTTCTAATTTAATAACCATCCTCCATGGGGTTCGCCATACACCATAGCTGAACCCTATGGTTCATGGTCTTCTTTTTTTAAAAAAAAAATCATTGATATTCCTTCCATGGTTTTCATGATATAGTTGCATCTAAAACCATCAAACCTTCCATCCATTTAAATTAATTCATTACCTTTCCCATCATTTTCCATGATCTAAATACATGAACATAATTCCATAATTATTTATGGGGTTTGGCCATACTCCATGGCTGAACCCATGGTCTAAGGGTCTTCACCCAAAAATCCATTAAAACCCTTTTAAAATTATAACCATAACTCTATGATTTTGATCCTCCAAACTTCCATTAAAATCACCAAAGTCCTTCCATGGGGTTCGGCCATACAACATGGCCGAACCCTATAGTTCATCATTCCATTAATTAACCATAATCATTCCCTCAATTTTCTTCCATGGGGTTCGGCCATAGGGTTCCTTATCTTAAACAAAATTATCAAAACTATTTACCGGTTCCGCGACTCCTCCGGTTTTCCTTCGCTTGTTCTTGCTCTTCCAATCTTCTCCTTCTTTAGTCTTTTCCTCCTCCTTCTTGATCTTTCTCACTTGCTGGCTGCCCACTCCTTCTCTTGTTATGCCGTGCGCCCCTCTCTTAATTTTGGGTGTGTCGTGCGCCCCTTGTTCTCTCCTTTTATTACTTCCAATTGGTCCCAATTTAGAAGGTGCCATGCGCCCCTTCTTCCTTTATTAATCTCCAATTGGTCCCAATTAGAAGGTGCCATGCGCCCTTTCTTTTAGCCATTGCCTTAACGCCTTGCGTCCCTTGCTGAAATAGCCATTGCCGTGCGCCCTTGTGTCTTTCTATACTTCCACTCGGCCAATCTTAGAAGGGGGTGTGCGCCCCTTCTTTCTTAGTAATTGCCTTAGTGCCATTCTTAATCAAGGAAAGGCCCCTTTTTAAATGATCTTATGCACCTAACCTTGGATATGGAAATCCCTATACACGGCCAAGTAACCTTTCAATTTAATCTTAGATATCTTCTTTATATGGATTAGGCAATTGGATGTCATTGCCTAATCCAATTCATCTAGGTGTGTGTGTGTCATCCTCATACACGGCCAAAGTTATCCATATTTAATTTTATTGGAACCATTTCCACAATCTGTTGGGTCTTAATTGGGCAATGACCCAACACTTTACCCATCTAAAATTCATATCTAATAATTCACAAATTAAATGAGTAATTTTCATATATATATATTAATAACTTGAAAATCCGGAGTGTTACATGGCCGATCCTCTCTCCATTAAGAGCAAAGAGATTCCATCTTCTCTTTTCTCTCCCTCTCTCATTTTCGTTGTTAAACTTGGAGAAGGTTGCTGGAAAAATCAGTGAAGAACAAAGAAAGGAACGTAGGGCTGAGGAATAAAGACAGATTAAAAGCAACAAAGGAGACGCGGAAAAAGGTATGTAATGTTTAACAAGATAGGAATGAGATTAAGGAAACCATAGGTTGGCCATGATGTGGCCAAACCTATGGGTTCCATGGCTGGATGAAATAGATGGCCAGATGGTTATAAGACCAAGGAAATTAGGAATCCATCCAGAGAATGGGGATGGAATGAAACAAACATGAAATGATATTCGAATCCAAGTTGTAAACCAAGGATTGAATGAATGAAAGAAACTAAGGGAACCATGGTTTTGGCTATGGAATGGCCGAAACCATGAGGTTCATATTTGATTGAAATGGAACGTCGAAATGTTATAGGACCATGGACTTTGAAATCCATTCAAGGAATGGTTAAATGATTGAAAGAAAAGGAAAGGTAATGTCTGATTTATATTATGAAACAAGGATTGAAAGAATTATGGGAAAATACCCTAACTTTGGTTATTGAGTAGCGTACATCTACTGATTTTATGTATGAATGATTAATACATGGTTAGACATGATTAAAGAATGAATTTCATGAAGAAATGATGTACAAAGGTGCAAATAGAGAAGCATTGTCCACGGGACGAGTTTTGACTGTCCACGGGATGGGTAACAGACGTGGACAAGGTGTTGTCTGCGGACAGATTGCACTATTTGAAGAACGGGTACTACCGTCCTCGGAAGGGTTTCGACAGTCCGCAGGACGGGTAACAGACGTGGACAAGGTGTTGTCTACGGACGGATTGGACTGTGTGCAAAACAGGTATTACCGTCTGCGGACGGGTTTTGACCGTTCGTAGAATGGGTAATAGACGTGGACAAGGTGTTGTGAGCGCGGACGGATTACGTTGTCTGCGGGACGGGTATTACCTTCCGCGGACGGGTTTCTACCGTCAGCAGGACGGGTAACAGACGGTAATCTGCCGGATTCAGCCGATTGAATTTAGAAGTGAAATTTTTTTAATAATTTTTCCAGACATTCAGTTTATCTGCAATGATGTAGGGAATAATGGAAATCAAATGGATCATCAAATTGATTTATACATGTGCTAAATGTAATAAGGAAAAGGAGATTCGTAAAGTGTTTGTAATTCGATTTTAACGTGACTGGGGAACGGTGTCTTCACGGAACAACAAGGATAGTATACTGAATTTGGTGGGATTCTTACCTTGTGGAAATGCATATGGATCTTATATGTTATTGATTTTTATTTCAATAAAATGTTTATTTTGGTAAATCAAATGGTAAAAGTTTTATGAACTGAATTTCAATATGATTTGATATGAAATGGCATTTCTGCATTCATGATGTAACACCCTGGAATTTCAAAGTTATCAGTTTATATGAAAATATTCATATTTACGGAATTGCCATTGTGATAAAAATTGATTTGAATTTAAATGGGTCAATGGCTCAATCAAGACCCAAAGGATGATAGTTGGGTTACAAAACAAATAAATGGGTAAGATAAATTTAAACGGGTCAAGAATCATATTTGGGTCAAATTTGGTTAAATGGGTCAAAATGGCTAGATGGGACCCAATGGGTCGTGTGAATGGCATGATTAACCATGGATTGAGTTCAAGCTTATTTAATTTAAGTCTATTAATTATTTGAGTTTGGTTGAGTTGAAATGAATGGTTGGTTAAGTTGAGTGAATTTATTAGTTAAGTTAAATTAAATGAATGAGTTAGGTTGGGTGAGTTGATTAAATGAGTTGAATGAATATGTATTTTTAAATGAGTAAGATGTAGAGATAGAAGGATTGTAGGCTGATTCAAATTCAAACACTAAAAACGTTGGCTGCATGGGAAACTTATATGCATGTAACTCCCACCCAAGTTAAGAATGGAAATGACGTTACATGGAGTTACATGGGTGAGAATTGAGTTTTCAAATCATTGTGCACATTGAAGATGGTATAGGGTTTATGCCTTGCTTGGGTCTTCAAAAGACAGCCAATGCATGGAGTAATGGTTCATGCATGTAACTCCAAGGTTGGAGAATAAAATGGGTAGCTTATTGGAGGAGTTACACACAATAGATTATGGCATTCTATGGCATTCCAAATTCAAATTAGATACTAAACCAATGGGGGTTACAAAGTGTGTTCACACTTGGAGGAGGGGAGTTTTATTCCCATGATAGAACTCCCACATGGGACGTTGATGAGGGCTGAATGGAGCTGCTGTTTGTGGAGTTACACATAGGAATGGTGGCTGTTACATAGGCCAAAACATAGAGGCAAACAATGGAGAATGGTGCAGCACATGGGAGTTACATCTCAATATGAAACTCCCATGTGAGAACCTAAGAAAAGGGGGGGTTACACTAGTCCAACTGCAAGGGACGTTGGCTGCTTGGGGTGTTTCATTTCATAGATGAAACCCCCAAGTAACATAAAGAACCTTGATTGAAGAGAGGGAGTTACACAAGGATTAACCTTGGGGCTGTTTTTGGTCAAGCAAAGGATTGTCATTGTTACTCTCTCTATCTCTCTATCCCTCTATCACTCATAGACGTCCTCTACCTTTCTAAACCAAGAGCAGCAGCTGGTTGTTTGTTTTTCAATTAGTTTTGGGTAATACTTTCATCTAGACAAAAATCAGCAAAAGGATTTTGGCAACAAGGATAGCAATTTTATTCAAGACCAAAGTTCACTTTCTCTCTTTCTCTCCCTCTTAAGTCCTTGTCACCTGGCTGAATTATCTCAAGGAGCTTGCATCAAGATCAGTCTCAGCCCAAAGAACAGTAAGAGAGAAGGAGAAGTCAAGGAGATAAAGGGTCAAAGAAGGAGTCAAAAGAACCGAAGGAGACGCGGTATTAGTAAGTGCATTTTGAATCCTTGTTTAAAAGATTGGATAAGAAAATGAGATTTGGCCATTGTATGGCCAGATCCATCAATGGTTCAGATTTAGAATTATGATGTTTAAAATGATAAAATATGGACCATAGGGTTCGGCCCCATTGGATGGCCGAACCCCATGGAAAAACTTGGTGGATTCTATGGTATTTGAAAGTCAAAAATCCATATTTTGGAGTGAGGATTTTAAAAGATTTTTATATGGAATTAAGCTTGCTGTTTTGGAGTGGATATGACATGACTGAACCATATTTATCTTATGTTAATTTACTGATTAATTTCATAGATAAATATGGGTGGATTTCCATTAAGAGAACCATAGGGTTCGGCCATGTGTATGGCCGAACCCCATGGACTGATTTAGATGATTTTAAGTGTGTATTTTAAAAAGGTAAAAACATAAATAAGGAAGTTATTTTGGACATAGATGAATGATTAAGAAAATCAAAACCAAAGGACATAGGGTTCGGCCACCATGGAGGGCCGAACCCCATGCAAATAAAGGTATGGTTGTGATGTATTTGAAACATATAAGCCATGAAATATGTGGACTGTTTTGGGTTATTATTTAAGATTCAAATACATGCTTTGGAAAGGGTTAAAAGCATGGATCTGTATGACAAAGGACTGAAGTTAATATGGTTTAAAACAGTGGTCCAAAACTGATGAAATGGATCATTTGGATCGGCCATTTTGGATTGCCGAATTTCATGAATTAATATGGTCATTTGGGACAAGTAGATGAACTGATTTAGATGGTGTTTAAGAGGTATAATGGCAGCAATATTATATTGATTTTGTATGTTTAAATAACATCAAACACATGTTTTAGAAGACCAAAACATGGACATAGGGTTCGGCCACCTTGGATGGCCGAACCCCATGTAAGTATTTGGTTGTTTGGTTGGCTTTCAAAAAGATGGAAATTACATCAATTATGGATTTAGGTGATGATGGAAAATAGGATTAAAATCTTTAGGGTGAGGTTCGGCCATGTTAGGTGGCCAAACCCCACCAATTGTCATGTGATGGACTTTGTTGTCTAAGGAAAAAATTAGGCAAAGGATAGTATAATGGCATTATGGTAAATAAGGGTGAAAAGATGAAAAGATCAAAAGAATGGACTTATGAGCCCAAAACCTAAGGTAGTAAGATTCGGCCATGTAGTATGGCCGAACCCTACCAAGTATCATTTGAAAAGTTTGGGATACTTAGATGGTATTAAGTAAATAAAAGATTTATCAAGTTTACATGTGTGAGGTTCGGCCATGGGGTATGGCCGAACCCCACAAAGTGGATTTTTGGGATTTAAATCAAATTATAATCATATGGTCAAATGATTAACTTGCTGCCATGTACATAGGGTTTCGGATTTCTAGAACGGTGTACAAAGTCGTGATCGAAAGACGGTCCAAAGGAAGGGTCGAACAAAGTAAAAATATAGTAGGTTTCCTACCTTGTTGTAACCACACAACTTATTCGCTGTTTTATGTTTATTTGAATAAGTTATTTGAATCAAATGTTATATTTACAAATGGCATGTTTGCATAGACATCTCATGCATAGCATGGGATGATGGGGAAGTAACCGGAGGCCACACTCCGTCGGGGCGTCCGAAAGACCATTGTGGGGTACCCTGATGATGAGAATCCCATCAGGAGGAATCCGGAGGCCACACTCCGTCGGGGCGTCCGAAAGACCACTGTGGGTTACCTTGACGATGAGAATCCCGTCAAGTGATGGCTATGTTGAATGGTGATGGGTGGGACTCATTACATGTTCATTTCATACATAGCATATTTTTATAGAATTTGTCACACTTGCATAACTATTATCCTATTTGTATGTTTTTGACTAACCATGTGGTAGCCCTATTCGGAAACACTACTGGGCGCGTTGATCTAACGCCCTATCTATATCTTTAGTGGATGATGCAGGGAAAGGAAAGAACGTGGTTGGAGAAGAGGACCAAGTACGAAAACTTGGGCGATTTGAATGATTTCAATGGACTATGAATGGATTATATATGGATTTGTTAGTTGATTTATTTGGAACAATGTAATTTGTTAAATTAGATGTTGGCATGTAATAATGTAGTTAATTAGATGCTATGGTTGGATATATTTGAATGGTTTGGAATGAATAGTAGACTAAGGTTATATAATAATTTTGGAAAATAAATAAGGTACTTTGCTATCTGAAAATGGAAATTGAATTAAACATAGGTTCTATTATAACCTCAGTTAGATCTAGACTAAGTTAATTCCGCTAGATAAATATGTACCATGTGCGGATCAGTTTTATGGACTTAGTTCATACGCACATGGGCTTGGCCAGTTAAGGGTCGGATTTAGAGATCCGAACTTAACTCGCGTCGTGACACTCCGCCCCGATCACTTATTGATTATTATTATTTAAAAAAAAAAATAAACTCTGAAATTTTAACAGTGAAACGGGCGGGGTGTTACAGTTGGTATCAGAGCGAAACGGGAAGTTGAATCTTCCGAAGTAAGATTAAGACGGTTTCATGTCTCACTGACGGATAAGAATCCCAACTGACCGACTCTTCGGAGTCCGCTGACTGGGGGCCGGATTAATTTACTTCGTGGACTCAGACTGAACAAATCAAACTGAGAACAACAGTGAAAGATAGCAAAAGTACATTATTATAATTCATCTATCAAACGTAGTAAAAATAGGATATACATTCCCCAATACTCCCCAATTGAGAAAAGAAAAACAAACATAGGGAATTTAGAGACTCTCCCCTCAAAAACAAATAGAAAATCAAGTTTGCTTATTTGGAAATCTCCCCAAAATTGTGAAAAATACAAACTGTACGAGGAAACTAAGTCAATAATGTTTTTATGACTTAGGGAAATGGCTCCAAAGAGAAGGATCCCTCAGAATCAAAAAGGGAAGGAAAAAGTGTTGCAAATCACGCAACATGAAAAAGTGTTACCACAACACGAAAAATCTGTGCATGAGAAGGAGCCGTCTATACATGAGAAAGAGGTAACCCAACCTGATGAGGAGCAACCTGTTCATGAAAAGTCTCACAATGGGGAAGAATCACAGCACTCATGGAGGGAAGAACAGGGGAGTGAGAATGCATCACAGAAAGAGGGAGAAGGAAACAGTGGTGTACATATACCACATGTGCCGCCTGAGCTTCAGGGATTAGTCCAAGCGGTGGTAACCTCAGTACTCCAGCAACATATGAATGGGAGTGAAAGTTCCAGGGATGCCAGTGACCGGAGTATGGCACGAGAATTTCAACAACAGCGTCCTCCCTACTTCAAAGGGAAAGAGGGGGCTGTCGGAGCTGAGCATTGGCTGAAGAAGATCACTCAGATCTTAAAATTACTTAAGATCTCGAGTCATGCTGACAGGATTTTACTGGCTACTTCACAATTGATAGAAGATGCCGGTAAATGGTGGGAGGTGGTGGAGAAGCAGAGGGAACTCATACCAGCTAGGGAGAGGACGGCCATGACATGGAATGAGTTTTCAGCAACCTTTCTGGAACATTACTTTCCGGAGGAGGAGAAGGAGCGACAGACGGAACTTTTTCTGTCCTTGGTTCAGGGCTCTATGACGGTGGCAGAGTATCACCGTGAATTTCTCAGTTTATCCATTTATGCATTCTATATGGTGGACACAGAACTTCGCAAGGCAAGAAAGTTTGAGAGGGGTCTACGGCCAAACATCAGGGCCAAAGTGACCATATTTAAGTGCACCACATTGGCTGAGGTGGTCAGCAAGGCCACAATAGCAGAAAAGGAGTTGAATGCAACAGTACGGTTTGACAATCGTCGAGCTCCAAGTGGGAGGGGTGGGTTTCAGCCCAACAAGAGGTTCCGTCCGAACTTCAGTAGACCCTCACCATCTACTGGGTCCGCGGGGAGCTTTCGTCCCAACCAGCCCTCCCCATCTGCATCAGTCACCCAGTCATTCAAAGGGGTGAACAACTGTTTCCACTGTAATCAGCCGGGTCACTTCAAGAGAGACTGTCCAAAGCTCAATAGGCTCTCATATTCCAGAGGATCTTTCCGTCCACCAGCTAGGCCAGCTAACTCCCGAGGAGGCAGGACATATAATCAGGCGGGACGGGCGCCTACTCCTACCGGATCTGGACGACTATTTGCTCTGGAACCTCCTGAGGATGTGGATCATTCTGTGATTCAAGGTATGGCCGTTGTCAATAGTTCTTATGCTTATGCATTGTTTGATTCTGGAGCATCGCACTCTTTTATATCTGCATCCTTTATAACTGCTACTGGAACACTAGTACAAAAGCTGTCCACCACACTCACAGTAGTATCCCCTGTCGGAGACACGTCTTTGGGACTCATATGCACGGCCATAGATACAGAACTCGCTGGGCTCAGATTTGAGTTCAATTATTTGGTACTCGACATGACTGAGTACGATATTATATTTGGCATGGACTGGTTGGCTAGTTATGAAGCCAATATTGATTGTTATCGCCGAAGAGTGACATTTTGGTCACCCGAGGGAAAGCAGTATATAGTTCGTGCTGACAAGCAAAGCAGATTGCAGGAAGGGTTGCATCACTTGGTGTTGAACAATATTGTCATCAACAAAGCACCAGTCACTGAACTTCCAGCAATTGTGAAAGAATTTGTTGATGTTTTTCCAAAAGAACTTCCTGGTATACCGCCCATGAGGGAGCTCAATTTTGAGATCAAGCTATATCCTGGTACCTCACCAGTGTCTCTACCCCATTATCGAATGGCACCAGCAGAAATGTCCGAGTTGAAGAAGCAGCTTGATGAATTACTCAGACTGGGTTGCATTCGGAACAGCACATCGTCATGGGGAGCTCCAGTGTTGTTCGTGAAAAAGAAGGATGGTTCACTTAGAATGTGTGTGGACTACCGGAAGTTAAATCAGCTAACTGTCCGGAACAAGTATCCTCTACCCAGGATCGATGATTTATTCGATCAGTTGAGGGGATCCAGTCATTTTTCCAAGATTGATCTGATGTCCGGTTATCATCAAATCCGGGTCAAAGAGGAAGACATCGAGAAAACAGCTTTCAGAACACGGTATGGACTATTTGAATTTGTAGTCATGCCATTTGGGCTTACCAATGCACCGGCTGTGTTCATGGACTTAATGAACAGAATATTTCGTCCATATTTGGATCGGTTTGTTATAGTGTTCATTGACGATATCCTGATCTATTCCAAGAGTCAGGAGGATCATGCTGAGCATCTTCGAATAGTATTGAACACCTTGAGACAGAACCAGCTGTATGCCAAAGCAAGCAAATGCGAATTTTGGCTACCTGAGGTCAAATTCTTAGGGCATGTTATAACAGCAGATGGTATAGCCGTTGATCCGGCTAAGGTGGCAGCAGTAAGTGAGTGGAAAGCACCAAAGAATGTCACCGAAATCCGTAGTTTTCTGGGTTTGGCTGGATATTATAGGAAGTTTATCATGGACTTCTCCAAAATTGCATCCCCATTGACTCGACTCACGCAGAAAGGAGTCAAATATGAATGGTCAGAGCTGTGCAATCAGAGATTTGAGGAGTTGAAAGAGAGACTTACAACTGCTCCTATTTTAGTTTTGCCGGAAAGGGGCAAAGGTTATGAAGTACAATGTGATGCATCAGGAGAGGGACTGGGATGTTCACTCATGCAACGTAATCGGGTGGTGGCATATGGTTCAAGACAACTAAAGATACATGAACGCCTCTACCCCACACATGATCTGGAATTAGCTGCGGTGGTCTTCGCTCTCAAAAGCTGGAGACACTATCTATATGGGGAGAAGTTTGAAGTATTTTCAGATCACAAGAGCTTGAAGTATTTATTTGATCAGAAAGAGCTCAACCTGAGGCAGCGCAGATGGATGGAATATCTGGCGGACTATGAATTTGCGCTTCGATATCATCCGGGAAAGGCCAACAAAGTGGCGGATGCTCTCAGCCGCATGTCTCATGCATCAGTGGCATGTTTGATCAGGACTGAATGGGAGATGTTGAATTCCATTCGTGAGTTTAATCTATATATCACAAACCATGGGAGTATGTACAATTTGATCATACGATCCAACATGGTTACAAAGATTGAACAGGAGCAACGAACAGATCCGGAAATGGCAGAGACATGGGCCAAGATGTCTAATGGCGAGGTTGTACCGGATTGGGAATTACGACCAGGACAGGGTCTTATGTTCCGGGGTAGAATATATGTGCCAAGAAGCTGCAGAAAAGAATTATTGATAGAGGCACATCAGAGCAAGTTGTCCATTCATCCGGGTAGCACAAAAATGTATCATGATTTAAAAAGACATTATTGGTGGCATGGACTCAAGAAGGATGTTGCAGACTATGTGGCTCATTGTTTAACTTGTCAGCAGGTTAAGACGGAACATCAGAAGCCACCAGGGTTACTCAAGCCCTTAGCAGTGCCGGAATGGAAATGGGAGCACATTTCCATGGACTTTGTGACGGGGTTGCCGAGGTCATCGAAAGGCAATGACGCTATATGGGTTGTGGTAGACCGATTGACTAAGTCCGCGCATTTTATTCCTATTAAGATGACAGATTCAACAGAGACATTGGGTCGGAGATATATCAAAGATATCATCAGATTACATGGTATTCCACAGACTATAGTGTCTGATAGAGATGGCCGATTCACCGGCAGGGTTGGCAGAGCATGCAGTCGGCCATGGGAACCGATCTACTTATTAGCACAACATTCCATCCACAGACCGATGGACAATCGGAAAGAACAATACAAACGTTGGAGGACATGTTGAGGGCATGCATGCTAGACTTCAAAGGTGGATGGGAGGATCATTTGCCATTGGTGGAATTTTCTTATAACAATAGCTACCAGGCAAGCCTCCAGATGGCACCATTCGAAGCTTTGTATGGTAGACCATGCAGGTCACCAGTGTGCTGGACCGAGGTCGGCGAACCTGCACTGATAGGACCTGAGTTGGTTGCAGAAACTACTGCACAGATTCAGTTGATACGTCAACATTTGTTGACCGCACAGAGTCGGCAAAAGAGCTACGCTGATAAAAGGAGGAGGTTTCTCGAATTTGAAGTGGGAGACATGGTATTCTTGAAGGTCTCGCCACGAAAAGGGCACATGAGATTTGGGAAGAAAGGAAAATTATCGCCAAGATATGTGGGACCGTTTTCAATTATCAGAAGGATGGGAGATGTAGCCTATCAGTTGGCACTTCCTTCGCAATTGGCGTCTCTACATGATGTATTCCATGTATCTATACTGAGGAAGTACAACCCTGATCCATCTCATGTTTTGAATGTGCAAGATATAGATGTGCAAAGCGACGTCACTTATGTCGAGAAGCCGGTTGGAATATTGGAAAGTGAGCAAAGGGTGTTGCGTAACCGAGCGATTCAGTTCGTCAAGGTGGTATGGGATCGACATGGTGTTGAGGAAGCCACTTGGGAATTGGAATCGGAGATGAGAACGTCTCACCCTGAATTGTTTATATGATTTACTTTGAAATCCTACTTCGTTCGATTTTCGGGACGAAAATTATAAAAAGATTATTGTATTGTAACACCCTGGAATTTCAAAGTTATCAGTTTATATGAAAATATTCATATTTACGGAATTGCCATTGTGATAAAAATTGATTTGAATTTAAATGGGTCAATGGCTCAATCAAGACCCAAAGGATGATAGTTGGGTTACAAAACAAATAAATGGGTAAGATAAATTTAAACGGGTCAAGAATCATATTTGGGTCAAATTTGGTTAAATGGGTCAAAATGGCTAGATGGGACCCAATGGGTCGTGTGAATGGCATGATTAACCATGGATTGAGTTCAAGCTTATTTAATTTAAGTCTATTAATTATTTGAGTTTGGTTGAGTTGAAATGAATGGTTGGTTAAGTTGAGTGAATTTATTAGTTAAGTTAAATTAAATGAATGAGTTAGGTTGGGTGAGTTGATTAAATGAGTTGAATGAATATGTATTTTTAAATGAGTAAGATGTAGAGATAGAAGGATTGTAGGCTGATTCAAATTCAAACACTAAAAACGTTGGCTGCATGGGAAACTTATATGCATGTAACTCCCACCCAAGTTAAGAATGGAAATGACGTTACATGGAGTTACATGGGTGAGAATTGAGTTTTCAAATCATTGTGCACATTGAAGATGGTATAGGGTTTATGCCTTGCTTGGGTCTTCAAAAGACAGCCAATGCATGGAGTAATGGTTCATGCATGTAACTCCAAGGTTGGAGAATAAAATGGGTAGCTTATTGGAGGAGTTACACACAATAGATTATGGCATTCTATGGCATTCCAAATTCAAATTAGATACTAAACCAATGGGGGTTACAAAGTGTGTTCACACTTGGAGGAGGGGAGTTTTATTCCCATGATAGAACTCCCACATGGGACGTTGATGAGGGCTGAATGGAGCTGCTGTTTGTGGAGTTACACATAGGAATGGTGGCTGTTACATAGGCCAAAACATAGAGGCAAACAATGGAGAATGGTGCAGCACATGGGAGTTACATCTCAATATGAAACTCCCATGTGAGAACCTAAGAAAAGGGGGGGTTACACTAGTCCAACTGCAAGGGACGTTGGCTGCTTGGGGTGTTTCATTTCATAGATGAAACCCCCAAGTAACATAAAGAACCTTGATTGAAGAGAGGGAGTTACACAAGGATTAACCTTGGGGCTGTTTTTGGTCAAGCAAAGGATTGTCATTGTTACTCTCTCTATCTCTCTATCCCTCTATCACTCATAGACGTCCTCTACCTTTCTAAACCAAGAGCAGCAGCTGGTTGTTTGTTTTTCAATTAGTTTTGGGTAATACTTTCATCTAGACAAAAATCAGCAAAAGGATTTTGGCAACAAGGATAGCAATTTTATTCAAGACCAAAGTTCACTTTCTCTCTTTCTCTCCCTCTTAAGTCCTTGTCACCTGGCTGAATTATCTCAAGGAGCTTGCATCAAGATCAGTCTCAGCCCAAAGAACAGTAAGAGAGAAGGAGAAGTCAAGGAGATAAAGGGTCAAAGAAGGAGTCAAAAGAACCGAAGGAGACGCGGTATTAGTAAGTGCATTTTGAATCCTTGTTTAAAAGATTGGATAAGAAAATGAGATTTGGCCATTGTATGGCCAGATCCATCAATGGTTCAGATTTAGAATTATGATGTTTAAAATGATAAAATATGGACCATAGGGTTCGGCCCCATTGGATGGCCGAACCCCATGGAAAAACTTGGTGGATTCTATGGTATTTGAAAGTCAAAAATCCATATTTTGGAGTGAGGATTTTAAAAGATTTTTATATGGAATTAAGCTTGCTGTTTTGGAGTGGATATGACATGACTGAACCATATTTATCTTATGTTAATTTACTGATTAATTTCATAGATAAATATGGGTGGATTTCCATTAAGAGAACCATAGGGTTCGGCCATGTGTATGGCCGAACCCCATGGACTGATTTAGATGATTTTAAGTGTGTATTTTAAAAAGGTAAAAACATAAATAAGGAAGTTATTTTGGACATAGATGAATGATTAAGAAAATCAAAACCAAAGGACATAGGGTTCGGCCACCATGGAGGGCCGAACCCCATGCAAATAAAGGTATGGTTGTGATGTATTTGAAACATATAAGCCATGAAATATGTGGACTGTTTTGGGTTATTATTTAAGATTCAAATACATGCTTTGGAAAGGGTTAAAAGCATGGATCTGTATGACAAAGGACTGAAGTTAATATGGTTTAAAACAGTGGTCCAAAACTGATGAAATGGATCATTTGGATCGGCCATTTTGGATTGCCGAATTTCATGAATTAATATGGTCATTTGGGACAAGTAGATGAACTGATTTAGATGGTGTTTAAGAGGTATAATGGCAGCAATATTATATTGATTTTGTATGTTTAAATAACATCAAACACATGTTTTAGAAGACCAAAACATGGACATAGGGTTCGGCCACCTTGGATGGCCGAACCCCATGTAAGTATTTGGTTGTTTGGTTGGCTTTCAAAAAGATGGAAATTACATCAATTATGGATTTAGGTGATGATGGAAAATAGGATTAAAATCTTTAGGGTGAGGTTCGGCCATGTTAGGTGGCCAAACCCCACCAATTGTCATGTGATGGACTTTGTTGTCTAAGGAAAAAATTAGGCAAAGGATAGTATAATGGCATTATGGTAAATAAGGGTGAAAAGATGAAAAGATCAAAAGAATGGACTTATGAGCCCAAAACCTAAGGTAGTAAGATTCGGCCATGTAGTATGGCCGAACCCTACCAAGTATCATTTGAAAAGTTTGGGATACTTAGATGGTATTAAGTAAATAAAAGATTTATCAAGTTTACATGTGTGAGGTTCGGCCATGGGGTATGGCCGAACCCCACAAAGTGGATTTTTGGGATTTAAATCAAATTATAATCATATGGTCAAATGATTAACTTGCTGCCATGTACATAGGGTATTCGGATTTCTAGAACGGTGTACAGAGTCGTGATCGAAAGACGGTCCAAAGGAAGGGTCGAACAAAGTAAAAATATTATAGGTTTCCTACCTTGTTGTAACCACACAACTTATTCGCTGTTTTATGTTTATTTGAATAAGTTATTTGAATCAAATGTTATATTTACAAATGGCATGTTTGCATAGACATCTCATGCATAGCATGGGATGATGGGGAAGTAACCGGAGGCCACACTCCGTCGGGGCGTCCGAAAGACCATTGTGGGGTACCCTGATGATGAGAATCCCATCAGGAGGAATCCGGAGGCCACACTCCGTCGGGGCGTCCGAAAGACCACTGTGGGTTACCTTGACGATGAGAATCCCGTCAAGTGATGGCTATGTTGAATGGTGATGGGTGGGACTCATTACATGTTCATTTCATACATAGCATATTTTTATAGAATTTGTCACACTTGCATAACTATTATCCTATTTGTATGTTTTTGACTAACCATGTGGTAGCCCTATTCGGAAACACTACTGGGCGCGTTGATCTAACGCCCTATCTATATCTTTAGTGGATGATGCAGGGAAAGGAAAGAACGTGGTTGGAGAAGAGGACCAAGTACGAAAACTTGGGCGATTTGAATGATTTCAATGGACTATGAATGGATTATATATGGATTTGTTAGTTGATTTATTTGGAACAATGTAATTTGTTAAATTAGATGTTGGCATGTAATAATGTAGTTAATTAGATGCTATGGTTGGATATATTTGAATGGTTTGGAATGAATAGTAGACTAAGGTTATATAATAATTTTGGAAAATAAATAAGGTACTTTGCTATCTGAAAATGGAAATTGAATTAAACATAGGTTCTATTATAACCTCAGTTAGATCTAGACTAAGTTAATTCCGCTAGATAAATATGTACCATGTGCGGATCAGTTTTATGGACTTAGTTCATACGCACATGGGCTTGGCCAGTTAAGGGTCGGATTTAGAGATCCGAACTTAACTCGCGTCGTGACACTCCGCCCCGATCACTTATTGATTATTATTATTTAAAAAAAAAAATAAACTCTGAAATTTTAACAGTGAAACGGGCGGGGTGTTACATGGCATGGGATGATGATTGTGGAATCCGGAGCCCACACTCTGGTGATATGCTGTGATGCAACTGTGAAACCTCCTTAGGTGATGCAGGTCCCGCTAGGAGTAGTATTATGATGATGATAAGACATTGGTCTCCTTAGGCGATGCAGGTCCCGCCAGGAGAAATGTTATGATGATGAGAAATACATTGGTCTCCTTAGGCGATGCAGGTCCCGCCGGGAGAAATGTTATTGTGATTTACCTTGACGGTGATAGTCACGTCAAGTGATGGCTATGTATATGCATGTTGGGAGGGAGTCATTACATGTGCATATTTCATAGCATTGTTTTACCTGTTTTTGATAATCATATATTTGATATATGCATGTTTTACAAGCTAACCATGTGGTAACCCTGATCGGGAACCTACTGGGCGCATTGATCTAACGCCCTAATTCTATCCTCAGAGGAGAATGCAGGTACAAGGAAAGGGAAAGAGAAGGTTGATGATAAGGAGGGGAGCCAAGCATAAATGCTTGAATGCTGGAATGAATTTATATTTGATGTTATTTGATACTTTATTATGGACATGTAATAATGTAGTTACTTGCATGGTTTGTTTAAGATATTATCGATGGACAGTTGGTTTAAGTTATTTACTAATTAAGACTGGTACTTGCTATCTATTCAACCTAATTCCGCAGTTAGTCTAGTTTATTCCGCAAGTCATTGTTTAGTTCCATGTGTGTATTATCTATCATGGTTTAGTCCATGTACACATGGGTGGCCAGTTAAGGGTCAGACTTTGGGTAGTCCGGACTTAGCTCGCGTCGTGACGCCACCCGCTCTCTTTCGATGTTTTATTATTATTTAAAAAAAAAAATTAGACTCTGATTTCTCGGAGAGGGCGGGGCGTTACATTAACATGGTTTACACTCTTAGGTCCATATTCAAAGTCCCTCCATGGGGATTTAACCATACATTTAGGTTCATCTTTTTGAATAATCATTTACATCTTCAAAATCAATTAAATTTAACAACACTATCCATTAAACATAACCAATGTTCTTCCATGGGGTTTAGCCATACATCATGGCCAAACCCTATGGTTCATCATCTTCTCTTAAACCACTTAAACCCATATAAATTCCTAAGTACTTTTCCATGGGGTTCGGCCATACAACATGGCCAAACCCTATGGTTCATCATTGGGTCTTTTATCCATAATAAAATTAGGGTTTGGCCATGCAATGGCCGAACATGTCCTTGACCACTTTTTTTTCCTTATTTTTGCAATTTATCGAGCACTTACCAATTCCGCGTCTCCTCCGGTTTCTTTCACCTTCTTGCTCCTTTCCTTCCTTAGCCTCTCTTTCCTTCCTTCTTGATCTTTGGTCGAGAGTGAGACTTGAGAGAGAAAGGGAGAGTTCGGCCTTGAGTGATAGCTTGAGATCAAACACTTTTCCAAATCTTTTGTCTTGAGGAGTGGTCGGCCAAGAGAGGGTTTGAGGGAGAGAAACAACCAAGAGGGAGAGGGAGGGAGTGAATGGAACCCAAGCTTGTTTTGTTCCAATGGGGTGATCGGCCAAAGGTGATGCCTTTTCGTAAAGCCCTTTGTGTAACTCCCATTTCCATTAATTTCCCTCCTTAGTGCTCCACTTGGGGGTTTCATCCATGAGATGAAACTCCCAAGGCTCCAACTCTAACACCCGCCCTTTTCACCATAACCAGAGTCTAATTTGTTTTTTTTTTTTTAACGTAAAAGTGACAAAGGGCACGGACGTCACGACGCGAATTAAGTTTCGAGCTTCTAAAGCCCGGCCCTTAACTGGCCAACCCTATGCGTGCGTGGAACATAAATCCACGAGTACGGCTCACGCGTAGAAAGTAAGCTTGCAACACATAAAATCAATGCCGATGATAATAGACACTATTCTACCAATTTTCATATAACAGGGAAGAGATATCCATTAAATTACTAAAATGCCCTCATACCGTACTTTCCAAAATAATTTATAAAACATAGCAAGACATCTAAGTTATTACATTTCCGACAAGCTAAATTATACAAATACACATTTTCCCAAAATAAACTTAAACAAAATAATTAGTCCGCCTTCCCAAGCTCCTAAGCTTGACTCCCGTCCTGTCCTTCCGTTCCGCCATCTCCTGCATCGTCAACTAGGGTAGAAGTAGGGCTTTAGACCACGCGCCCAGTAGGACTCCGAGTAGGGCTAACACATGGATTAGTGATAACAAAGCATATAGATAATACATAACGAAGACCATAAAATGAATGCTATGCCATGGTTGTCTGTGTTATGAATCCCACCCATCATCCATACCATCATGCTGTCATATCCCCCTTGACGGCAAAACCTCGTCAAGATACAAACAATCACAAATCATCCCCCTGGACGGCAAAACCTCGTCCAGATATAAAACAATCACAAATCATTCCCCTGGACGGCAAAACCTCTTCCAGTTATAAAACAATCACAATCCTCCCCCTTGATGGAAGAACCATCATCAAGGTATCATAATTACATACAACATCCCTGATACATCAAACACATCAAAATATCCCCATGTCTGTTTATCGGTCTCCCCGACGGAGCATGGACTCCGATTTCATTTCATCCTTCCCCTGTCATATCCCTCCCATGCCATGCATGAGATGTAGATGCCATATGCCATGTAATGAATATAATAACAAACCATGACATTTAAAGAAAATCCCATCAATAAAACATATAACTTGATTACCCAAAATAGATCAAGCGAAGCCTCCATAATCACATCATAGCATTAAAACCCATTTTAAACCAATCATATGCTTACCGGAATGAATCAAATAAAAACCCCTACATAATACATAATTCAAAACCAATCTTAAAACATACCGTATAATTTCCGAAATAATTCAAGGAAACCATCACTCAATCCATGGCTTACAAAAAGGTTAAAATCCTGCCGAATACCGACTCGCGTCTTCGTTTCGTTTTCGTCTGATAGTCCGGCTACCGTCACGCGTACTGCCCGCGATATCCAATACTTTATTAAATTTCCAAATCAGTTCAAGTTTTAACCATTTCTAAGCCCATATGAAAAACCGGTCACTATTTAGGTTTTGTGGGTCCCATGTCATCTATTAAACCTTTTAATCCCATAAATCTTAAAATTCGGCCACCCTAGGCTTTATTAATCACTTATAAGGTTATTACATTAGATCCCCTAAGTCCATGATCAATTTCCATGGAATTCTTGAATTTGGCCACTAATTACGGTTTTGCCACTACCTCATTTTTCATGCTTAATCACTCATTTATCCATGCATGATTAAGTCCATAATTGATCATAAACTTAGATCCCCAACTTAGGTCCATTAATGACCCATTGAACCATGTCACATAGCTATTAAAATTAACCATTTAATTAATCCAACCCCCCATTAACTAATCACATACCTACATCCTTCATTAGCCCATAAAAATTGACCTTCCATTAAATCATTACTCTTAGTCATACCTTGAGTCCATAATTGATTCCTCAACCATCTTATTGACCTAATTCCATTAATTTAAACTTATACATACACATTTAACTTTAGACCCATTAATGATCTAAAATTTGGGTCATGGGTTCGACCAAACACCATGGCCGAACCCATGATGTTTCTTTCTCCATTTTTCTTGGATCCATTCATAACATTTTAGATCCACCAATAATCCTTTCTTGAGGGGTTTAAATCATGCATCTAAACCATATTCTCTTATTCATTTCATTGCTCCCAAATACGTACATTCACCAAAGTATTAAACCCATTTTTTCTATCCTTTAAACCCATCATTTGATCACCATTTCATCACCATAGGGTTCGGCCATACACCATGGCCGAACCCATGGTTCATGATCCATCATTTTCTATGCCTCTTGAGGCCACAAAAATTATTCCCACACTCCATGATTTTTCTTTATTTAAACCCCTTTAATTTTTCCAACATTTACCATTTACAACCCTAAAAATTCATTAGCTACCTTCATTATCTTCCATCCCTTAAAACCCTAACCAATTAAATCCAATACCAAATCACCCACCATGGGGTTCGGCCATACTACATGGCCGAACCCTATGGCCCATGATTTTATTCCAATTACAAACTTCCATGCTCAATTTAATAAATTACACCATACATTTAATACTTTTACTTATTTCTTTTCCCTAACCCTAATTCACCCATTTAGGGTTTTCTCCATCTTCCACCCTTCCATTTGATGGATTTACATTCCATAGCATAGAATTATCTAACCACCATTAAATTCACAAAAATAAATTCCAATTCTTAAATCCTAAAAATCCAAAATTTCTTGTTTAAGAAACTACTCACCATTCGTCGTCTCCTCCGACTTCCGCCGCTCCCGTCGGTTTCCTTAGCCTCCTCTCTCCTTCCTCTTGATCTTTGATAGGTCAAGATCTTTAATCAATGGTGGCAACCTCCAACCTTAGGATCGGCCAAAGTAGAGCTTAAATTAAGAGAGGGAAAGGGAGAGATGATGAGAGGGGAGGTGATAACCTTAATCTTAGAGTGATCTCCCTCCAAATTCCACTTCTTTCTTCTCTCCTTGAGCTCCTCTCTTTTCTTTCTTTCTCTCCTTCACTTGGACATGGGACGGCAATGGAGAATGAGAATGGAGTGAAAATGAAGAGAGGATAAAAAAATGGGAAAAAAAAAAACTCATGACTTATCCCCATTTTTCTTTACATTAAAGACCCCAACCCAAAGATATTTAAAAGATCTTTTATTTGCTTTATGGTGGTGGTTTAGATAACCAGCACCAAGTCCAACGTGTTTCATACTTGAGGTGGGAATGAGGTGGGTTTTCACCTCTTGGCCACACTTTGACCACTTTCAACCACCACTTTAAATACTTTAATTACTTAATTAATTATATAATTACCTTCGGTTAATCCATTTGTACTTAACCTAACTCCATTACTCCACCCATGGTTGACCAAATCAACCATGGTGGCCGGTGTAAGGTCTCGGAATTTAGGAATTAATATAAATGTGAATATTATTTATTTTAATGATGGAAACTAGAAAATGAGTGGAGTAAATGGTAAATGGGCCAAAATTTGGACAAAGGCCCAAGTGTGGCCCAATAGACTATGGTTTGGATTTAAATTTATTTAAATGGTCAATGAGGGTTAAATGGGTCAAAAATGGTCAAATTGGGTCAAATACCCATTTGGGGACCCAATGGGTCAAGATGGTTAAGCTCTAAGGTAAATGGGTTAGCGGGAAATGTAATTGGGCCATGGGCCCAATGGAGATCCATTTAGAGTGGGCTCAATGAAATTTAATCACCCTAAGTAATTTGGAATTAAACAATGGTGGTGTGGCCAAGTGGGACCCACCTCCACCTCATCAAGTGAGGTGGCGGGTGGGCCAATGATTGATGGGGCCGGCCACCATGGTTGACTTGGTCAACCATGGGTGGAATAATGGGAATTAGGTTAAATAAAAATGAATTAACCTAAGTTAATTACCAAATTAATTAAATACTTAAATTATTAAATTGGTGGCTAAATTGGTCAAATGGGAGACCAAGCTACCCCACCTCAAAGGCAAGACACGTTGGGCGTGGTGGTGGTTTAGATAACCACCACCATAAAGAGATTAAAATATCTTAAAATATCTTTGGTTGGTGAAAAATTAATATAAAATGTAAATGAGGTCATCAAATGGGGATAAGTTTGATTTTTTTTTCTTTCTCATATTCATTTTCACTAACCCCATCCCTCCCAGTCCTCCATTGCCGTCCCATGTCCAAGTGAAGGAGAGAAAAAAAAAGAAAAAAGAGAAGGAGCCCAAGGAGAGAAGAAAAAAAAATGGAATTTGGAGGGAGTTCACTCTAAGATTAAGGTCATCATCTTCCTCTCATCATCTTTTCCTCTTTTCATCTCTCAAATTCAAACCTAACATGGCCGATTTTAAGGTTGGGAGTTGCCACCCTTGATCAAAGATCTTGACCTATCAAAGATCAAGAGGAAGGAGAGAGGAGGCTACGGAGATTGACGGGAGCGGCGGAAATCGGAGATGTCGGATAGTGAGTATTTTTTTAAACAAGAAATTTTGGATTTTAGGGTTTAAGATTTAGGGCTTGTTTTTGTGAAATTTAATGGTGGATAGATAATTTTATGCTATGGATTTTAAATCCATCAAATGGAAGGAATGGAAAGTGGGTAAAACTCTAACGGAGAAAAAATTAGGGTTAGGGAAAAGAAATAAATAAATGTAGTATGTGCATTATATAAATTATGGAATTGAGTATGGAATGGGGTGCTTGGAATAAGAATCATGGGCCATAGGGTTTGGCCATGTAGCATGGCCGAACCCCATGGTGGGTGATTAGGGTTTGATGAAATTGGTTAGGGTTTAAAGGATGGAAGGCAATGAAGGTTTTTGATTAATGCATTTAGGGTTCTAATGAATGCATGGGAGTAATGTTTAAAATGGTTTTATGATGAAAATGTGAAAGGATTTTATGGCATTGGAAGACATAAAAGAGAATAAATTATGAATCATGGGTTCGGCCATGGTGTATGGCCGAACCCTAGGTTGTTGTGTGTGTGAAGTTAATTAGGGTTTTTAAGGTTAAAGTCATGGAAAAATGGGAAGAGTAATGGATTTAATATTTTGGCGAATGGAGATATTTTGGAGTAAGGAGTGATGAATCATGAACCATGGGTTCGGCCATGGTGTATGGCCGAACCCTATGGTGAACAATGGTGGATTTAATGGTTGTGATTTATGGAGAAATAAATGGGAAAATGTTAGTAGTTTTGATGGACCCAAAATATGTAATGATACCTTGAAATGGTGATTTAAATGCATGATGTAAACCTCTCATGGGAGGACTTGTGGTAGATCTAAAATGTACTAAAGGATCCAAGGAAAATGGGGAACAAGACATCATGGGTTCGGCCATGGTGTGTGGCCGAACCCATGACCCATTTTGTAAGTTATTGTATGGGCTAAGGTTGGGTCCATGCTTGTATCTAGATGATGGGAAATTTGATTAAATTTAGTGGATGATTTAGGGATGTTAGGTCATGGTCAATGAATCATTAATGGACCTAAGTTAGGGACCTAAGTGGTGGATCAAGTTTGAACTTAATCATACCTAGATAAATGAGTACATAATCATGTGAAGGGGTAGTGGCAAAAATGGTAATTATTGGCTAAATTGAAGAAAACCCACTAAGATATGATTTATGGGCTTGGAAATGGTAAAATATGGACTGATGTGGTAATTTAATAAGGTGTCGGATAGCGCGAACGATAGGCGAGTCGGTAGCTGGATTGTCGGACGAATACGGGAAAAGGACGCGAGTCGGTAATCGGTAGGATTTCTACCTACTTGTAAGCCATGGATGTGTAATGGTATATTTATCTTATTTTGGTTGATTTTGGGATTGATCCTAAAAAAAAAAAAAATTGTTCTATGATTATGGACATTATGTTTAATACTATGGTTTATTATTTTTAAGGTTATGCATTATATGGTAAGGCTATGTATGGTATATTAAGGGTATGAGATATACATATTACATAGCATAATGCATTACATCTCATGCATGGCATGGGCGGAAAAAAATAAACAAACCGGAGTCCATGCTCCGTCGGGGCGACCGAGAACAGGCATGGGGACACCTTGACGAGGCTTTGCCGTCAAGGGGGATATTTTGCGGTTGGACATATCTTGACGAGGTTTTTCCGTCAAGAGGGATATGACAGTATATGGCAGGAATGATGGGTGGGATTCATAACATTGACACCCATGGCATATCATTTACTTATATTTTCAGTATATGGTGGTTTATAGTTTTCACTGTGTTATTATCTGTATGTGGTTATTACTAACCCATGTGCTAGCCCTTCTCGGAATCCTACTGGGCGCGTATTCTAACGCCCTACTTCTACCCTAGCTGATAATGCAGGGGATGGCGGACCGGAAGGGCGAGATGGAAGCCAAGCTTAGGAGCTTGGGGAGGCGGATTAATTATTTTGTTTTACGTTTATTTTAGAAAAGATGCATTTGTATAGTTAGCTTGTCGGAAATGTAATAATTTAGGTAGTTTGCTATGTTTAGGTAATATTTTGGATAATACAGTATACTGGCATTTTTGTAATTAATTGGGTATTTCTTCCCTGCTATCTGAAGAACTGGTAGGATAGTTCTATTATCATCCGCAGTTATTTTTATGTTCCGTGAGCGTACTTTCTACGCGTGAACCGTACTCGTGGACTTATGTTCCACGCACGGGTAGGGTTGGCTAGTTAAGGGCCGGGCTTTAGAAGATCGGAACTTAACTCGCGTCGTGACGTCCGTGCCCTTTGTCACTTTAAAAAAAAAAAATAGACTCTGGTTTTCGGTAAAAAAGGGGAGGGCGTTACGGTTGGTATCAGAGCGAATTCGGAAGAATGAATCTCTCGAAGCAAGATTAAGACGGTTGCATGTCTCACTGACGGCTAAGAATCCCAACCGACCGACTCTTCGGAGTCTGATGCACGGGGGGCCGGGTTAAATTACTTAGATTGACTCAAACTGAAGGGTTTAATCTGAGAACAACATTTGACGGAAAGGGATGATAGCAAGGGAATAAAAAAATCAATGTAAGTTGGAATTATCAAACATAGCAAGTAGGGTTACATTTTCCCGACATGAGAAATCAAATCTAGGTCTTCCCCAAATTTGACGGAATAATGGTAGACTTATTGAACGTAGGAGAGAATTCCCCGGTTTCACAAATGGAACGAAACATAGATACTTGGGAAGTTTTTCCCCAAACCAAGTGTGCTTATTTGGCAATCTTCCCCAAAAATGAGAAACAAAGTATATTGTTTAGTATTTTTTTTCTTTTTCCTCCATTTGAAAAGGAACTAAGTCAGTGTTTTCGATGACTAGGAAATGGCTCCGAAGAGAAGGACTCGTCGCAACCAGAAAGAGGTATCACCACCTCGTCAGGAAGAGGAGGTACCCCATCGGGAGGAGGAACAGAACAATATAAACATACAAGGTGTACCTCTTGAGCTAAAATATGTAGTTCAAGCGGCAGTCGCTGCTGCTCTTCAACAACACTTGAACGGAAATGCGACTACTAGCGACAGAAATGCGACTACTAGCGACACCAGTAAACGGAAGATGGTTCAAGACTTCCAGCAACAGCGCCTTCCCTACTTTAGAGGAAAAGAAGGGGCTGTAGGAGCAAATTATTGGTTAAAGAAGATCACTCAGATCTTGAATCTGCTTCAGGTTTCCAGTCCGGCTGACAGAATCTTACTGGCAACATCTTAACTGATTGAGGATGCCAGTAATTGGTGGGAAGTGGTAGAAAAACAGCAATCACTAGTGCCGGAAAGGGAAAGAATTGCCATGACTTGGGAATGGTTCTCAGCCACTTTTCTAGAGCAATTTTTCCCGGAGGAAGAAAGGGAGAGCCAGACTGAAGCTTTTATATCATTAGTACAAGGCAATATGACAGTGGCAGAATACCACCGGGAGTTCCTTCGACTATCTGTCAATGCGTTCTACATGGTGGACACTGAGCACCGAAGGGCCCCTAAGTTTGAACGGGGCCTTCGGCCGAGCATCAAAACTAGGGTGACAGTATTCAAGGAACCTACATTGGCAGGGGTGGTCGGCAGGGCCACTATAGTGGAGCGGGAATTGAATGAGATAGCGCGGCATGACAACCGCCGATGGCAGAGCGGGCGGGGCGCATTTCAACCCAACAAGAGGTTCCGCTCGAGTTTCAGCAGACCCTCATCCTCTACTGGATCTACAGGGGGCTTTCGCCCCAATCAGCCCTCCCCATCAGCATCAGTCACCCAGGTCCCTTGGGGTGTGAGCATTTGCTATCAGTGTGGCCAACAGGGTCACTTCAAGTGGGAGTGTCCGGATCTCAGCAAACCCTCTAACTTCAAGGGTTCCTCCCACCCTCCAGTTAGATCAGCTCAGCCGCGAGGGGGCAGAACATACAATCAGGCAGGACGGGCGCCAAACCCTACGGGATCAGGACGACTTTTTACTATACCTTCTCCAGTAGCAGTGAACCACTCGGTGATTCAAGGTATGGCTGTAGTTGGTAGTTCTTATGCAGTTACATTATTTGATTCTGGAGCTTCCCATTCATTTATATCTGCTGCATTCATATCTGCTACAGGCACATTAGTACAGAATCTGTCCACCTCACTTACTATTGTATCCCCTGTCGGAGACACATCTTTGGGGCTCATATGCATGGCACTGAACACTGAACTCGCTGGATTCAGATTCGAGTTCAATTATTTAGTAATCGATATGGCTGAGTACGATGTTATATTTGGCATGGACTAGTTGGCTACGTATCAGGCCCATATTGATTGCCATCTTCGTAGAGTGATATTTTGGTCACCCTAAGGAAGGCGGTATATAGTGCCCGCTGACCGACAGGGTATTCCTAGAAGGCTGCAGGAAGAATTGAATCATCTTGCCTTGAACACCCTCAGATTAGATAAGGCACCAATAGCTGAACTTCCGATGGTGGTAGCAGATTATGCCGAGGTATTTCCAACAGAGCTCCCTGGTCTGCCACTTAAGAGGGAGATAGACTTTGAGATTAAATTATACCCCGGCGCAGCTCCAATATCATTACCTCATTACAGGATGGCACCGGCTGAGATGACTGAGTTGAAAAAATAGATTGATGAATTGCTCAGGCTGGGCTTTATTCGGAACAGCACATCCGCATGGGGAGCCCCGGTATTGTTTGTTAAGAAGAAGGACGGTACCCTTCGAATGTGTGTGGATTATAGAAAATTGAACCAGTTGACTGTCAGGAATAAATATCCCCTACCTAGGATTGATGATCTGTTTGATCAGCTTAGGGGTTCCTCTCACTTTTCCAAGATTGATCTGATGTCCGGATACCATCAAATCCGGGTTAGAGAGGAAGACATCGAGAAGACAACCTTCAGGACACGGTATAGATTATATGAGTATGTAGTCATGCCGTTTGGACTTACAAATGCACCGGCAGTGTTCATGGACCTGATGAATAGGATATTTCGGCCTTATTTGGATCAGTTTGTGATTGTTTTCATTGACGACATTCTAATCTATTCCAATAGTCAGGAGGAAAATGCCGAGCACTTGCGGATAGTCCTGGACAATTTGAGGAAGAACCAGTTGTATGCCGAAGCCAGCAAGTGTGAATTTTGGCTATCAGAGGTCAATTTCTTGGGGCACGTTATATCAGAGGAAGGCATAGCTGTAGAGCTGACTAAGGTAGCGACAGTGAGGGAGTGGAAAGCACCGACGAATGTGACCGAGATCCGCAGTTTTCTAGGATTGGCCGGTTACTACAGGAAATTTATTATGGATTTCTCCAAGATTGTAGCCCCACTTACCCGACTCACTCAGAAAGGAGTCAAATTTGAAAGGTCGGATCTGTGCAACCGGAGATTTGAGGAGCTAAAGGAGAAGCTTACAACCGCTCCTATTCTGATCTTGCTGGAAAGAGACAGAAACTATGAGGTGTACCGTGATGCCTCAGAAGAGGGACTGGGGTGTACGCTCAGTCAAGGTAATAGGGCGGTGGCGTACGGGTCAAGACAGTTGAAAATTCATGAGCGTAATTATCCCACACATGATCTGGAACTGGCAGTGGTGGTCTTCGCTCTTAAAAGCTGGAGACACTACCTTTATGGTGAGAAGTTTGAGGTATTCTCAGACCACAAGAGCCTAAAGTACCTATTTGATCAGAAGGAACTCAACATGAGACAACGTAGATGGATGGAATACTTGGCAGATTATGAGTTCGCACTCCGGTATCATCCTGGCAAGGCGAACAAAGTGGCGGATACTCTCAGCCGCATATCACCTGCGACAGTAGCCAGTATGATCAGAACAGAAAGGGAGGTGTTGAATACCATCAGAGAGTTTAAACTCTATCTGAATAATCATGGAACCATATGTAATCTGATCATACGATCCCACATGGTCTCCGAGATTGAACGGGAACAACGAACAGATCCAGAGGTGGAGGAGATATGGGCTAAGATGTCTACCGGTGAAGTTGTACCGGAATGGGAATTACGACCGGGACAGGGTCTTATGTTCCGAGGCAGGACATATGTGCCTAAGAATTGCAGAAGAGAGTTGTTGATTGAAGCACACCAAACCAAACTCTCTATTCACCCGGGCAGCACCAAGATGTACCATGATCTTAAGAGGCACTATTGGTGGCATGGACTTAAGAAAGACGTGGCATAGTTTGTTGCTCGTTGCTTAACCTGTCAGCAGGTTAAGGCAGAACATCGGAAGCCACCGGGTTTACTCGCACCCTTACCGGTGCCAGAATGGAAATGGAAACACATATCCATGGACTTTGTAACAGGGTTGCCAAGGTCATCCAAGGGCAACGATGCAATATGGGTCATAGTGGACCGGTTGACCAAGTCTGCACATTTCCTTCCCATAAAGATAACGCATTCATCAGAGACTTTGGGTCGACGGTACATCTGGGAGATCATCAGGTTACATGGCATTCCCCGGTCGATTGTGTCTGACAGGGATGGCCGATTCACCGGCAGAGTATGGCAGGGCTTGCAGTCGGCTATGGGGACCGACGTATTAACTAGCACAGCATTTCATCCACAGACTGATGGACAGTCGGAGAGGACAATACAGACATTGGAGGATATGCTGAGAGCATGCATGCTAGACTTTAAGTGTGGATGGGAGGATCATTTACCACTGGTGGAGTTCTCTTACAATAACAGCTACCAGGCAAGCCTTCAGATGGCTCCATTTGAGGCCTTATATGGTAGGCCATGTAGGTCACCGGTGTGTTGGACAGAAGCCGGTGAGCCTGCGCTGATTGGACCGGAGTTGGTTGCAGAAACTACAGCGCAGATTAAATTGATACGGCAGCATCTACTCACTGCACATAGCCGTCAGAAGAGTTACGCCGACAAGAGGAGAAGGTTCCTCGAATTTGAGGTGGGAGACTTGGTGTTTTTGAAAGTCTCACCATGAAAGGGGCACATGAGATTTGGAAAGAAGGGGAAACTGTCACCTAGATTTGTGGGACCGTTTCCAATCTTGAAGAGGGTGGGGTGGGGGGGGGAGGGTGGGGTAGCTTATCAGTTGGCGCTTCCTTCGCAGTTATCATCATTACATGATGCAGTCCATGTGTCTATGTTGAGGAAGTACAACCCTGATCCTTCACATGTATTGAGTATTCAAGACATCGATGTGCAAAGCAATGTGACATATGTGGAGAAGTCGATCAGAATAGTCGGGACCAAGCAAAGGGTGCTGCGGAACCGGGCCATTCAGTTCGTCAAGGTGGTATGGGAACGATATGGTAATGAAGAAACCACCTGGGAACTTGAGTCCGAGATGAGAGTCTCTCATCCGGAACTCTTTGTGTAAGATGTTTTGAACCTCTACTTCGCTCGAATTTTCGTTACGAAAATTTTAAAAGAGGATTGTATTGTAAGGTCTCGGAATTTGGGAATTAATATAAATGTGAATATTATTTATTTTAATGATGGAAACTAGAAAATGGGTGGAGTAAATGGTAAATGGGCCAAAATTTGGACAAAGGCCCAAGTGTGGCCCAATAGACTATGGTTTGGATTTAAATTTATTTAAATGGTCAATGAGGGTTAAATGGGTCAAAAATGGTCAAATTGGGTCGAATACCCATTTGGGGACCCAATGGGTCAAGATGGCTAAGCTCTAAGGTAAATGGGCTAGCGGGAAATGTAATTGGGCCATGGGCCCAATGGAGATCCATTTAGAGTGGGCTCAATGAAATTTAATCACCCTAAGTAATTTGGAATTAAACAATGGTAGTGTGGCCGAGTGGGACCCACCTCCACCTCATCAAGTGAGGTGGCGGGTGGGCCAATGATTGATCGGGCCAGCCACCATGGTTGACTTGGTCAACCATGGGTGGAATATTGGGAATTAGGTTAAATAAAAATGAATTCACCTAAGTTAATTACCCAATTAATTAAATACTTAAATTATTAAATTGGAGGCTAAATTGGTCAAATGGGAGACCAAGCTACCCCACCTCAAAGGCAAGACGCGTAGGGCTTGGTGGTGGTTTAGATAACCACCACCATAAAGAGATTAAAATATCTTAAAATACTTTGGATGGTGAAAAATTAATGTAAAGTGTAAATGAGGTCATCAAATGGGGATAAGTTTGAGTTTTTTTCTTTCTCATGTTCTTTTTTACTAACTCCATCCCTCCCACTCCTCCATTGCCGTCCCATGTCCAAGTGAAGGAGAGAAAAAAAAAAAGAAGGAGCTCAAGGAGAGAAGGAAAAAAAAATGGAATTTGGAGGGAGTTCACTCTAAGATTAAGGTCATCATCTTCCTCTCATCATCTTTTCCTCTTTTCATCTCTCAAATTCAAACCTAACATGGCCGATTTTAAGGTTGGGAGTTTCCACCCTTGATCAAAGATCTTGACCTATCAAAGATCAAGAGGAAGGAGAGAGGAGGCTACGGAGATCAACGGGAGCGGCGAAAATCGGAGGAGACGTTGGATAGTGAGTATTTTTTTAAACAAGAAATTTTGGATTTTAGGGTTTAAGATTTAGGGCTTGTTTTTGTGAAATTTAATGGTGGATAGATAATTTTATGCTATGGATTTTAAATCCATCAAATGGAAGGAATGGAAAGTGGGTAAAACTCTAATGGAGAAAAAATTAGGGTTAGGGAAAAGAAATAAATAAATGTATTATGTGCATTGTATAAATTATGGAATTGAGTATGGAATGGGGTGCTTGGAATAAGAATCATGGGCCATAGGGTTCGGCCATGTAGCATGGCCGAACCCCATGGTGGGTGATTAGGGTTTGATGAAATTGGTTAGGGTTTAAAGGATGGAAGGCAATGAAGGTTTTTGATTAATGCATTTAGGGTTCTAATGAATGCATGGGAGTAATGTTTAAAATGGTTTTATGATGAAAATGTAAAAGGATTTTATGGCATTGGAAGACATAAAAGAGAATAAATTATGAACCACGGGTTCGGCCATGGTGTATGGCCGAACCCTAGGTTGTTGTGTGTGTGAAGTTAATTAGGGTTTTTAAGGTTAAAGTCATGGAAAAATGGGAAGAGTAATGGATTTAATATTTTGGCGAATGGAGATATTTTGGAGTACGGAGTGATGAATCATGAACCATGGGTTCGGCCATGGTGTATGGCCGAACCCTATGGTGAACAATGGTGGATTTAATGGTTGTGATTTATGGAGAAATAAATGGGAAAATGTTAGTAGTTTTGATGGACCCAAAATATGTAATGATACCTTGAAATGGTGATTTAAATGCATGATGTAAACCTCTCATGGGAGGACTTGTGGTAGATCTAAAATGTACTAAAGGATCCAAGGAAAATGGGGAACAAGACATCATGGGTTCGGCCATGGTGTGTGGCCGAACCCATGACCCATTTTGTAAGTTATTGTATGGGCTAAGGTTGGGTCCATGCTTGTATCTAGATGATGGGAAATTTGATTAAATTAAGTGGATGATTTAGGGATGTTAGGTCATGGTCAATGAATCATTAATGGACCTAAGTTAGGGACCTAAGTGGTGGATCAAGTTTGAACTTAATCATACCTAGATAAATGAGTACATAATCATGTGAAGGGGTAGTGGCAAAAATGGTAATTATTGGCTAAATTGAAGAAAACCCACTAAGATATGATTTATGGGCTTGGAAATGGTAAAATATGGACTGATGTGGTAATTTAATAAGGTGTCGGATAGCGCGAACGGTACGCGAGTCGGTAGCTGGATTGTCGACGAATACGGGAAAAGGACGCGAGTCGGTAATCGGTAGGATTTCTACCTACTTGTAAGCCATGGATGTGTAATGGTATATTTATCTTATTTGGTTGATTTTGGGATCGATCTTAAAAAAAAAAAATTTGTTCTATGATTATGGACATTATGTTTAATACTATGGTTTATTATTTTTAAGGTTATGCATTATATGGTAAGGCTATGTATGGTATATTAAGGGTATGAGATATACATATTACATAGCATAATGCATTACATCTCATGCATGGCATGGGCGGAAAAAAAAATAAACAAACCGGAGTCCATGCTCCGTCAGGGCGACCGAGAACAGGCATGGGGACACCTTGACGAGGTTTTGCCGTCAAGGGGGATATTTTGCGGTTGGACATATCTTGACGAGGATTTTCCGTCAAGAGGGATATGACAGTATATGGCAAGAATGATGGGTGGGATTCATAACATTGACACCCATGGCATATCATTTACTTATATTTTCAGTATATGGTGGTTTATAGTTTTCACTGTGTTATTATCTGTATGTGGTTATTACTAACCCATGTGCTAGCCCTTCTCGGAATCCTACTGGGCGCGTATTCTAACGCCCTACTTCTACCCTAGCTGATGATGCAGGGGATGGCGGACCGGAAGGGCGAGATGGAAGCCAAGCTTAGGAGCTTGGGGAGGCAGATTAATTATTTTGTTTTACGTTTATTTTAGAAAAAATGCATTTGTATAGTTAGCTTGTCGGAAATGTAATAATTTAGGTAGTTTGCTATGTTTAGGTAATATTTTGGATAATACAGTATAATGGCATTTTTGTAATTAATTGGGTATTTCTTCCCTGCTATCTGAAGAACTGGTAGGATAGTTCTATTATCATCCGCAGTTATTTTTATGTTCCGTGAGCGTACTTTCTACGCGTGAACCGTACTCGTGGACTTATGCTCCACGCACGCGTAGGGTTGGCTAGTTAAGGGCCGGGCTTTAGAAGCTCAGAACTTAACTCGCGTCGTGACGTCCGTGCCCTTTGTCACTTTAAAAAAAAAAAATAGACTCTGGTTTTCGGTAAAAAAGGGGAGGGCGTTACAGTTGGTATCAGAGCGAATTCGGAAGAATGAATCTCTCGAAGTAAGATTAAGACGGTTGCACGTCTCACTGACGGCTAAGAATCCCAACCGACCGACTCTTCGGAGTCCGCTGCACGGGGGGCTGGGTTAAATTACTTAGATTGACTCAAACTGAAGGGTTTAATCTGAGAACAACATTTGACGGAAAGGGATGATAGCAAGGGAAGAAAAAAATCAATGTAAGTTGGAATTATCAAACATAGCAAGTAGTGTTACATTTTCCCGACATGAGAAAACAAATTAGGTCTTCCCCAAATTTGACGGAATAATGGTAGACTTATTGAACGTAGGAGAGAATTCCCCGGTTTCACAAATGGAACGAAACATAGATACTTGGGAAGTTTTTCCCCAAACCAAGTGTGCTTATTTGGCAATCTTCCCCAAAAATGAGAAACAAAGTATATTGTTTAGTATTTTTTTTCTTTTTCCTCCATTTGAAAAGGAACTAAGTCAGTGTTTTCGATGACTAGGAAATGGCTCCGAAGAGAAGGACTCGTCGCAACCAGAAAGAGGTATCACCACCTCTCCAGGAAGAGGAGGTACCCCATCGGGAGGAGGAACAGAATAATATAAACATACAAGGTGTACCTCCTGAGCTAAAATATGTAGTTCAAGCGGCAGTCGCTGCTGCTCTTCAACAACACTTGAGCGGAAATGCGACTACTAGCGACACCAGTAAGCGGAAGATGGTTAAAGACTTCCAGCAACAGCGCCCTCCCTACTTTAGAGGAAAAGAAGGGGCTGTAGGAGCAGATCATTGGTTAAAAAAGATCACTCAGATCTTGAATCTGCTTCAGGTTTCCAGTCCGGCTGACAGAATCTTACTGGCAACATCTCAACTGATTGAGGATGGCGATAATTGGTGGGAAGTGGTAGAAAAACAGCAATCACTGGTGCCGGAAAGGGAAAGAATTGCCATGACTTGGGAATGGTTCTCAGCCACTTTTCTAGAGCAGTTTTTCCCGGAGGAAGAAAGGGAGAGCCAGACTGAAGCTTTTATATCATTAGTACAAGGCAATATGATAGTGGCAGAATACCACCGGGAGTTCCTTCGACTATCTGTCTACGCGTTCTACATGGTGGACACTGAGCACCGGAGGGCCCCTAAGTTTGAACGAGGCCTTCGGCCGAGCATCAAAACTAGGGTGACAGTATTCAAGGAACCTACATTGGCAGGGGTGGTCGGCAGGGCCACTATAGTGGAGCGGGAATTGAATTAGATAGCGCGGCATGACAACCGCCGATGGCAGAGTGGGCGGGGCGCATTGCAACCCAACAAGAGGTTCCGCCCGAGTTTCAGCAGACCCTCATCCTCTACTGGATCTACAGGGGGCTTTCGCCCCAATCAGCCCTCCCCATCAGCATCAGTCACCCAGGTCCCTCGGGGTGGGAGCATTTGCTATCAGTGTGGCCAACAGGGTCACTTCAAGAGGGAGTGTCCGCAGCTCAGTAGACCCTCTAACTTCAAGGGTTCCACCCGCCCTCCAGTTAGATCAGCTCAGCCGCGAGGGGACAAAACATACAATCAAGCAGGACGGAAGCCTAACCCTACGGGATCAAGACGACTTTTTGCTATACCTTCTCCAGTAGCAGTGGACCGCTCGGTGATTCAAGGTATGGCTGTAGTTGGTAGTTCTTATGCAGTTACATTATTTGATTCTAGAGCTTCCCATTCATTTATATATGCTGCATTCATATCTACTACGGGCACATTAGTACAGAATCTGTCCACCTCACTTACTATTGTATCCCCTGTCGGAGACACATCTTTGGGGCTCATATGCACGGCACTGAACACTGAACTCGCTGGATTCAGATTCGAGTTCAATTATTTAGTAATCGATATGGCTGAGTACGATGTTATATTTGGCATGGACTAGTTGGCTACGTATCAGGCCCATATTGATTGCCATCTTCGTAGAGTGATATTTTGCTCACCCGAAGGAAGGCGGTATATAGTGCCCGCTGACCGACAGGGCATTCCTAGAAGGCTGCAGGAAGAATTGAATCATCTTGCCTTGAACACCCTCAGATTAGATAAGGCACCAATAGCTGAACTTCCGGCAGTGGTAGCAGATTATGCCGAGGTATTTCCAACAGAGCTCCCTGGTCTGCCACCTAAGAGGGAGATAGACTTTGAGATTAAATTATACCCCGGCGCAGCTCCAGTATCATTACCTCATTACAGGATGGCACCGGCTGAGATGACTGAGTTGAAAAAGCAGATTGATGAATTGCTCAGGATGGGCTTTATTCGGAACAGCACATCCGCATGGGGAGCCCCGGTATTGTTTGTTAAGAAGAAGGACGGTACCCTTCGGATGTGTGTGGATTATAGAAAATTGAACCAGTTGACTGTCAGGAATAAATATCCCCTACCCAGGATTGATGATCTGTTTGATCAGCTTAGGGGTTCCTCTCACTTTTCCAAGATTGATCTGATGTCCGGATACCATCAAATCCGGGTTAGAGAGGAAGACATCGAGAAGACAGCCTTCAGGACACGATATGGATTATATGAGTATGTAGTCATGCCGTTTGGACTTACAAATGCACTGGCGGTGTTCATGGACCTGATGAATAGGATATGCCGTCCTTATTTGGATCAGTTTGTGATTGTTTGCATTGACGACATTCTAATCTATTCCAAAAGTCAGAAGGAACATGCCGAGCACTTGCGGATAGTCCTGGACACTTTGAGGAAGAACCAGTTGTATGCCAAAGCCAGCAAGTGTGAATTTTGGCTATCAGAGGTCAATTTCTTGGGGCACGTTATATCGGAGGAAGGCATAGCTGTAGACCCGGCTAAGGTAGCGGCAGTGAGGGAGTGGAAAGCACCGACGAATGTGACCGAGATCCGCAGTTTTCTGGGATTGGCGGGTTACTACAGGAAATTTATTATGGATTTCTCCAAGATTGCAGCCCCACTTACCCGACTCACTCAGAAAGGAGTCAAATTTGAATGGTCGGATCTGTGCAACCTGGAGATTTGAGGAGCTAAAGGAGAAGCTTACAACCGCTCCTATTCTGATCTTGCCGGAAAGAGGCAGAAATTATGAGGTGTACTGTGATGCCTCAGGAGTGGGACTGGGGTGTACGCTCAATCAAGGTAATAGGGCGGTGGCGTACGGGTCAAGACAGTTGAAAATTCATGAGCGCAATTATCCCACACATGATCGGGAACTGGCAGTGGTGGTCTTCGCTCTTAAATGCTGGAGACACTACCTTTATGGTGATAAGTTTGAGGTATTCTCAGACCACAGGAGCCTAAAGTACCTATTTGATCAGAAGGAACTCAACATGAGACAACGTAGATGGATGGAATACTTAGCAGATTATGAGTTCGCACTCCGGTATCATCCTGGCAAGGCGAACAAAGTGGCGGATGCTCTCAGCCGCATATCACCTGCGACAGTAGCCAGTATGATCAGAACAGAATGGGAGGTGTTGAATACCATCAGAGAGTTTAAACTCTATCTGAATAATCATGGAACCATATGTAATCTGATCATACGATCCCACATGGTCTCCGAGATTGAACGGGAACACGAACAGATTCAGAGGTGGAGGAGATAAGGGCTAAGATGTCTACCGGTGAAGTTGTACCGGAATGGGAATTACGACCGGGACAGGGTCTTATGTTCCGAGGCAGGACATATGTGCCTAAGAATTGCAGAAGAGAGTTGTTGATTGAAGCACACCAAACCAAACTCTCTATTCACCCGGGCAGCACCAAGATGTACCATGATCTTAAGAGGCACTATTGGTGGCATGGACTTAAGAAAGACGTGGCAGAGTTTGTTGCTCGTTGCTTAACCTGTCAGCAGGTTAAGGCAGAACATCAGAAGCCACCGGGTTTACTCGTACCCTTACCGGTGCCAGAATGGAAATGGGAACACATATCCATGGACTTTGTAACAGGGTTGCCAAGGTCATCCAAGGGCAACGATGCAATATGGGTCATAGTGGACCGGTTGACCAAGTCTGCACATTTCCTTCCCATAAGATGACGCATTCATCAGAGACTTTGGGTCGACGGTACATCTGGGAGATCATCAGGTTACATGGCATTCCCCGGTCGATTGTGTCTGACAGGGATGGCCGATTCACCGGCAGAGTATGGCAGGGCTTGCAGTCGGCTATGGGGATCGACGTATTACTAGCACAGTATTTCATCCACAGACTGATGGACAGTCGGAGAGGACAATACAGACATTGGAGGATATGCTGAGAGCATGCATGCTAGACTTTAAGGGTGGATGGGAGGATCATTTACCACTGGTGGAGTTCTCTTACAATAACAGCTACGAGGCAAGCCTTCAGATGGCTCCATTTGAGGCCTTATATGGTAGGCCATGTAGGTCACCGGTGGTTGGACAGAAGCCGGTGAGCCTGCGCTGATTGGAGCGGAGTTGGTTGCAGAAACTACAGCACAGATTAAATTGATACGGCAAGCATCTACTCATTGCACAGAGCCGTCAGAAGAGTTACGCCGACAAGAGGAGAAGGTTCCTCGAATTTGAGGTGGGAGACTTGGTGTTTTTGAAAGTCTCACCACGAAAAGGGACACATGAAGATTTGGAAAGAAAGGGGAAACTGTCACCTAATTTGTGGGATCGTTTCCATCTTGAAGAGGGGGGGGGGGGGGGGGGGGGGGGGGGGGGTGGGGGTAGCTTATCAGTTGGCGCTTCCTTCGCAGTTATCATCATTACATGATTGTATTCCATGTGTCTACGTTGAGGAGTACAACCCTGATCCGTCACATGTATGAGTATTCAAGACTCGATGTGCAAAGCATGTGACATATGTGGAGAGTCGGTCAGAATAGTCGGGACCAAGCAAAGGGTACTGCGGAACCGGGCCATTCAGTTCGTCAAGGTGGTATGGGAACGACATGGTAATGAAGAAACCACCTGGGCACTTGAGTCGGAGAATGAGAGCCTCTCATCCGGAACTCTTTGTGTAAGATGTTTGAACCTCTACTTCGCTCGAATTTTCGGGACGAAAAATTTTCAAAGAGGATTGTATTGTAAGGTCTCGGAATTTGGGAATTAATATAAATGTGAATATTATTTATTTTAATGATGGAAACTAGAAAATGGGTGGAGTAAATGGTAGAATGGGCCAAAATTTGGACAAAGGCCCAAGTGTGGCCCAACAGACTATGGTTTGGATTTAAATTTATTAATGGTCAATGAGGGTTAAATGGGTCAAAATGGTCAAATTGGGTCAAATACCCATTTGGGGACCCAATGGGTCAAGATGGTTAAGCTCTAAGGTAAATGGGTAGCGGGAAATGTAATTGGGCCATGGGCCCAATGGTGATCCATTTAGAGTGGGCTTAATGAAATTTAATCACCCTAAGTAATTTGGAATTAAACAATGGTGGTGGCCAAGTGGGACCCACCCCACCTCATCAAGTGAGGTGGCGGGTGGGCCAATGATTGATGGGGCAGCCACCATGGTTGACTTGTCAACCATGGGTGGAATAATGGGAATTAGGTTAAATAAAAATGAATTACCTAAGTTAATTACCAATTAATTAAATACTTAAATTATTAAATTGGTGGCTAAATTGGTCAAATGGGAGACCAAGCTACCCCACCTCAAAGGCAAGACGCGTAGGGCTTGGTGGTGTTTAGATAACCACCATAAAGAGATTAAAATATCTTAAAATATCTTTGGATGGTGAAAAATTAATGTAATGTAAATGAGGTCATCAATGGGGATAAGTTTGAGTTTTTTTCTTTCTCATGTTCTTTTTGACTAACTCCATCCCTCCCACTCCTCCATTGCCGTCCATGTCCAAGTGAAGGAGAGAAAAAAGAGAAGGAGCTCAAGGAGAGAGAAAAAAAAAATGGAATTTGGAGGGAGTTCACTCTAAGATTAAGGTCATCATCTTCCTCTCATCATCTTTTCCTCTTTTCATCTCTCAAATTCAAACCTAACATGGCCGATTTTAAGGTTGGGAGTTGCCACC